>OZ023224.1:17113152-18363355 GCA_964006125.1 Cryptus viduatorius | reverse complement strand
CGTTTCGCGAGTCCCACCTTCGGGACGCGAAGCAGATTAAGAGGAAGAATAAGAAGAAAGAAGGTGGAGGCGTTCGTTCGGTGGTACTGGCCCTGTAATTGGGCCCAAACTCTTAGCTCCGCTCTCTGGCTCGAGCGGCCAAGCAAAGATTATACACCCGCATGTCCCGAGGGCAACTTTTGCGGGGCCAGCAAACGCTCGCGCGCCCGCAAGCCCGCGCGCGAGGCCTCCAACTTCTCTGCCACGTCTTTTCTATACCACTATAAACCGTTCGGTTTCACTCTTTTCACTCGGCTTTCTCACTCGTGTGATATATTATACTGCAGATATACCTGGGTATCTGATTCACGAGGTGAAACGGCGTAAACAGGGGGTTAACTATTGCTAGTAGAGAAAACCATCATTGTTCACTTCGTGTCCACACTATCATTGGCGCTAGAGAGCTATTTCTCTTCTATATAAACATATATCGATATGTTGTAAAAAAATAATAAATAAGAAAAATACAATAAAATATTGAAAAACAAAAAAGAAGTTCGAAATTAAGGGGCCGTTTATCGACTCACGTTCGAACTGCCGAGCGGAGAGAATGAATTCGAAAATTATAGCGGTGCCTCGACTGCCGCTGACTCTTGTATATATAAAATCGATTGTCGATCCGAAGGTTCGGATATTCTGCGCGAATGAAATTGACCGCAAAACGTTTACGGATATGCGATTGACATTTTACAAATAAGGGGTCTTATTACGGGGTTGTTGCGAGAAGGGTGGTAACCCATTGTCGGTAATTCGCGGTTTGAGCGCTCGCGAATAAAGACGAGTCTACGATCTATCAGACATCATTTTTTTTTGGCTTCACAAACCATTAAAGGATCAAGGAAAGGTTTCTTAATTCTACACTTCGTCGGTCGGCTTACTTAAAACCTTTTTCGTTTAGCGACAAATCGGAATGATAAGTACAAAAAAATTCTTTTAAAGTAACATTTTTTTTTATTGATAAAAGTAATGAATAACAGAAATTACTGTTGTAAAAATAAAAAATTTAAATTATGCACGATTAATGACGAGCAAAAAAAAATCATTAAATCATGAAATACGACGAATCGTTTGATTATTAATGCAATTCGAGTACCAATAGATAACGTAGATTCAATGGCTTGTTATTTTATTTATTGTTATTAATTCTTGATGGAAAGATGCAAACGAGTTTACTGACTAATCAATTTCATTGAAAAACTAAAATGAGGCATCGGCAGTACACGAGAAATGAGTCTTGACGAGTGTAACATCGAATGGAAGGAAGAGGAGAGGAGAGAATGGGTGTAGAAGAGAAATGAAGAAAAAAAAGTATAAATAAAAAAGAAGAAGATCGCGAAGCATAGCAAGCGAAGCTGGTGGTGCGCGCACTCGTTGATCCGTAGCCACGCCCGTGGCGGATTCTTGATACGTAACTCGTGCGGTGGCTCGACCTATACCAGCATCAGCATCGCAGCACCAGCATCAGAAGCACAGAGACCTCTTCTCCTTCCACCGCAAAGTTGCATTTTTCGTATTTCATCATCCAACCGTCTCTCTCATACTCCTTTGGCCTCTCGCGCTCTGCCAAGATTACCGACTTACTGTTTTTATTGCAATTGAATCCCCGGAGCTCTCCGGCTGCACCACCATTTGCTGCACGGTTCTCGTATGAATTATTTTGCGCTTGCACTCTTCCCTCGCGATCCGCGCGGCTCACGACTTTTTATTTTCTTCTTTTATCATTTTTTTTCTTATATTTTGTTCACCACCCGCCCAAGCAGATCCTCCAGGTTGGCTTTTGCTTTGCGTTACACAAGCTCCGTTTTCTTTCTTTATCGCTGGATCTTCTCTTGCCTTCGTCTCTGCGTTGGCCAAGTATGAAATGTCCTCTGTCTCGTTCTTCCTCCTCTCTCATCGTCAGCTTCTCTCATTCACTCTCTTCCTTCGTCGACTTCTCTTCTTTCTTGTGTACGCGTTCTCGCTTGCGCTTCGTTCGCGGCGCGGTGCCCAGAGACCGCGGCGCGAGAGTGCACAAGCCCCCCGGCTCATTAAAGCGATGCCTTCTTGATCCCCTAATTACAAGATGGCGGGTGCGGCTACATGGCCGCTAAGAACTTCAACGAGATACTTGTGTATATACATCGGAGTGAAAAGCCGCTGTCTTGCCGCTCAGGTGGCGAGAAGTATGCGTCGTTTCCATTGCTCGTGTTAACGTGAGTGGGACACAATGTGACCGAATTTTTCTTTTTCTTCAAGACTTTAATGCTGAAAGCGAAATTTGCGGACCATAACATTTGTGACAATGTAACTTCGTCATTTTCGTCGGCTTTGATGCACCATTTTACTTTCAACTTGGTCGACTTTTTATTTAAATTCGCGGCTGAACATTCACCCGAAGGGACTCTATGTGAATTGCAAATTCGGAAAAGCGAAAATATTGATAAAAAATAATAAGTTTAAGACAGTCTAGTGAACTCTTTTCAATCAAAAAATCTTTTCAAAACTGGTGAATATATTTGCGCGGTGAATCGTTTCTTCGCCCATTTCATGAAAGCCAACGATTCGTTTTCGCTCCATTTCTCAGACTTTCAATCCCCCGGGGAATCGTGTCTTTCTTGACGCTCCCGAAGTCTCCCGTTTTATCGACTACAGTCGTTTCGTGTTGACACGGAGCGAAGACAAGAAAGATGAAGCTTTGTTTGTTCCGCCGTCAAGGACTACTATGTTCCATCTACACCGAACTGTATAGAAAAAAAAATGAATTCGTGGAATTTGTGTAGAAACTTGATAAAGTACACACAATATCTTGCACAGCATAAAGTCGCCTTCTAAATGTTATCGCTAAATTAGCTTGACATTTCGATTCTCTTACATTTGCAAAGTCTATTATGCGTCCCTGTTGGTTACGAGTGAAAGCCGCAGCACCAAAGGGTTCGCAAGTCGTTGTTATTATCGACGACACTCCTTTTTTTTGACACCGTAATCCATGAAGCTTAAACCTCAACAACACGGCTATCGCAATAAAAAAGAAATCCTAAAGAGTGAGAACCAGTCGGAGAAAACGTCACAGACAAAAATTATGAGTTGGAGAAACTGAAAATTGAACAGGTGAAAAAACGAACAGTTAGGTGGTAAATGTGGCCGGGGTTAGTTGTAACACGGGGCAAATTGGAAAAATGGGTTGCAGACAAGAGCACCCCCTCATTCGCAACTACCTTATAATAAAGTCAAAAGTTCAAAGACACCTAGGATTTTTTTTTTAAATTCTTAGACTCCTTTCTGCAATATCATCACTTAACGAAAGACGATATGGTAATTGCGAAGAAGTCACGTGAGGGGACAAAGGTCGAAAGCGGTATGACGATGTCGGCGCGGCGCGTGGTGCTAGGCATTGTTTCCGAGAGTAGCCGAGCGTGGTTGCGCCCGAAGGGTGTGGGCTTCTTCAGGGTGCTGGTATCCTACTGAGCGGCCCACGCCGACGACTGCCGCTGCTCATCGACATCCCGGTACCGTGCGCGGTATAAAGCCCCCGCGGGGGCGACTCTCTCTCGATCCTGCCGAAGAGACGACGACTCAGAGAATTTCAGGCCTGCTGCCGCTTCTGCCACACTTATTTATACCCATACGGCAGTCCCAAACGGTCACAGTGATTGGCTCTCGGGAATGAGGCATTGTCGGCAACTGTTTTCCGTTGGATGAGTTTCCACGAGCCAATCTCTGTGTGGTGGCCAATAAATGAACCAAATTCGGTCGACTTGTATGGTCTCTTAGTTTTCTTCTTGGTCTCTCGCAAAGCGAGGTCTCTCTTCTTCCAGCCTCTTTCCACTTTGGTATAGCGTGGGTGTGCGTGCCTTCACTTTGCCCGGGTAATCGTATGTAAATCGTGTAGAGCGAACGAAGTCTGCGATCTGCTTCTACCGGTGAATGAGAGAAAGATAGAGGGAGCGAAAGAAGTACAGACAGTCAAGGGAGAGGGGTGCGTTGAAGAAAGGGAATGGCGGGGGTGGAGAGCCAAAGAGAGCTGCCAAGTGAAGAAGAAGATGAAGAAGAGGAGGGAATGGTAGGACGAGGATGATGCTCGGGGCCCCGGTGAATCTGAGAGATGGCCCTCTCTCCGCTGGTCCCCGGCACCCACCGACGCAGCGCGTTTCAGCTTCGCGTCTTCTCTTAACCTGCCTGCTTCTCCGCTTCGGGGCCCCGCGGGCCGAGAACTCGAAGATGCCGGTGCATAGCGCGCTGCCGCCGCGCCGCGGTTTATTCTGTCTCCCTTTCCTGCTCCGCGTGTGCGTTGCTCGTAAACAAATTATCCGGACCCAAGGGTCGAAGGTCTATTGAACCGCGAGGCGATCCGTTCTCCGTTCTCATTTACATAGTTAGCCCCGGAGTTGCTCCTGGCGAAAATCTTCGCCGTACTTAAAGCACCGCGTAGTTCTGCGTCTATGAGGGAGACCGGGTCTAAACGAAACATAGCGCAAGTCAGTATGGCACTGTAATTTCTTAGATTGTCGTATATACTTACTGCATGAAATCTCCGTTTTTCCCGTGTTTCGACTCACCGCGGTCTCTTCTAGGCAACCAATCGTTTGCTGTGAAAAAACTAATTTCCGATCTTCTTCGACGTTCGGAGTGGAAATATCGTAGCAGTGCTGTAACACTAGTGTCAAATAGTCAATTTTTTAATTTGTAACAAAAATTACGTTTTTTTTTTTAAGTAAGTCACTGGCGCGAGGAAAAAGATCGTAAGGTAAACCGATCAAAATTTACATCCGACGAGGATTCGGCTCTACACCATTGTTCGTGGTGTTCGTTTATTTCTTTAGCAAAAAATTCGTCGATCATGTTTCTCATTACGAGGCGGAGACGAGAGAATCGCTAAGTCCATCCAGCATCGTCGATACCCGTATGCATACTCTACATATTCCAACGCATACCAGCATTAGCTAAGTACAGTATCTCGCGTCTCTTCTCTTCCCAACATCGTATATACCGACCATCTCGTTTTGTCGGCGTTGTACCGCGGCCGTGTAATCACAGTGCCCGCTAGCAGTGCTGCGCGTATCCCAGCGACGACGATGACGAAGAGAGGGATGAGCCACAAGTGAACCGGTGGTAGGGAAGAGAAGGCATAGACACAAGGCGAAGGGTATGATAGAAATAGAAAGACGAAAAGTGCGAGGAAGAAAGAGCGAGGAAAGAATAAAAAAGAGAGTAAAAAAAGAAGGATTGGTTAAGAGAACGAAGGGAGAGCGACGGAGAAAGGAGTCTCGAGGCTGCGCTGGCAGGTTAAGCCGTCGAGGGCCTCCTCACTCTTTGCGGACCTTATTCTACTTTTCTTCTTCTTCCTTCTCTTTCTTTCGCTGCGTCGCGCGCGCCCGAGCCGCCCCCGCCGCCCGCCACGTGATTGCTTCCCCGAGGCGAGCATCGCGTGTCAGGCCCCGCTTACACCACCCTCGTGCTGCTGCCTTCTTCTTCGTCTTCTTCTTCTTCTTCTTCTTCTTCTTCTCTTCTTCTTCTTCCCTTTTTCGTATTGCGTTCTTTCCACTGAAACTGCAAGCCTCGCCTCCACAACCTATACTGCACTCTGCCACCCGCTTCTTCTTTCTTCTTTGGCTTCCTCGTGCTTCATCTCTTGCGATGCCTTCTTCTTCCTCGAGGCCTCCTGTCTCGGTTGTGGCCGCGTTGCAGTTCTCTCGAGAGTACAGGACTCTCTCGTGAAGTAAGACGATGGAGGAGGGGGGTCCGGGACTTCAGAATCCCGCGCGATGCACGGACCCCGCCGGCGTATCTACCTGCACTCGTGCTGCTATCGCACAAGACAGCCGGAGACAGAGACGAAACGAAAAAAAAAAAAAATTGGTACGATTTCGTACTTTACCGAAGAGATCGCGCGAAGACGATCGAATCCTTTGGACTCTGAAGTTCATTGAATGGACAGACGATTTTGCATACCTATCGGTACAATGTTTACAGAAAAGTTGCATTTTAAAATAGCATTAGGAAATCATATGAAAATTCCTTGCGATTTCAAAAATGATAAGGAAGATTGGGTCGAGTTGAAACATTAATATTATCATATATGAAGTTCAATTTCATGGAGTGGAAGCGTTAATTGTTTTAACTGCGTATGTTCCGATTTCATCAATGTTTCAACTCGCCACGGTCTTCCTCTACAAGATTTCTTACAACACTATAATTCTCGTGTTCTTATGCGTAAAATGCACTCTTCGCGATTCCCAAAGAGCCTTTTGCAAAATGAGAACAAGACGCGCATATTAAGTATACGGAAATTTTTCCGATCGATTTATCGATATTCGGAGAAGTGAGATTTATGCATGGAGAAGGTCAGTAATTGGTTAATTACATCGAGAGACGCCGGACCGACCAATATACTGAAAGGTTTTTTCGTCAGTTCTGCAATAATCCTAGCTACTTAACGAGGCAAAGTATAATCCGCGAGATAGGAAGAAATTATACTTAAGCTTCGGAGAAACAGGTCGGTTGGTAGTTAAAAGGATTTCTCTCGACGGGTACTCGGCCTGTTGAGCCTCAACGGTATACACGCCCGCGCAAAAAGAGGGCAATGATTTTGCTCTGCGTTCAAGTTATGCCCCGCGTACACTCTCTAATGTAACCGATGAGAAAAGGGCAGGAAGAAAATCTCCGCCAATCCCTCGATATTTCAAACTATCCTGGGAATCCGTTCGATCGTTTCGATTTTTTTTTCTTCATTCTTCTACACGCACAATGCAATTTTACACCGGCGCCATTTCGATTCGATTTCGCAATGGAGTTTTCCCCACTCACCGACAAATACGAGAAATATAGATTCGATTTCGTCGAGGATCTATTTCTACTGTTACTCCATCCCCGATACTTTCGTACTCGAGAAGTTGTTCAACGCTTTTCTAGTCTTCGCTGTTATGGTAGTGACTGACGGGAATTGCCTTGGCGAACCTCTTACGTATACCCCGGGTATCTCGTACAATATTCCTTTAAGCTTTGACCGTACAACGAGACCGCCGCGCTCTCGCGTCAGATTGTTACCGGCGTGAAAAGTGAATATTACTACCCACGCTAGACGTATTCAACTATCTTCAAAGTCACTGCCAGCACAACGAGTATTGCCCGCTTGACACTGCCAGTTATAGACGTCGAGCATCTATAACCCGCTTGAAATATAATAATTGTAGGCCAAAAATCATTGGCGCACTATTTACAGTTAAATACGAATCACCAGAGCCTTTTTTTGTACAACAATTGACGATACCAAGGTTCACATCGACTCATGAATCAAAAGTTCAATAGTTTTTTTTTTTTTTCACCCAAAAAAACGTCCGATTTCGATCGAATGCTGCGACTGTATGCGTGACCGTAATCTTCCAATTTCGAAATTCCTCATCCTCCGATAATAATCCTAATCTTAATGGGTCATCCGATCTACCACCCTCGTCTTTCCCCTGTCATGTTGAATCCCGACCTGTCCAGAAATATATATAAAAATGATACCCCCAACAATCAGAATCTCACTATACTTTACATTACAGCACGACTTGTGAGCGCTCTCAAGCCTTTTATCAAATTTTTATAATACCATATGTGCGCGAACATCGACGACGAGGTTAGGTCAGAGGCTCGAATAGTCGATCCTCCCAGCTATTAATCACGAATTTAGTCAAATGTATAATATTACAAGAGGCACCCAAGACTCTCGTTTATACGTTCAAAACTTTTGAGCATTATATGTAACAACCAACCGACGAAATCACGAGAATTCACAGTCGTTCGTCGTTTCGTTCATGATTTTATAGCCCGCGGTTGGAGAATCAAATTTTTTTTTTTTTTTTTCGTGACCGCAAAGCTCCGCCGTGAAGTTGAGGTTCGAGGAACATAAAAAAACTGCTGCATCACGAACGCGAATTAGAGGGTTGTAAAAATCGTGTGTCATTTGCAAATAGCAGTGTTATAGCATAGACATAAACGACTCTTTATTCGATAATAATTGCGACCACAGATACACGTGTGCAAAGGTGTGCAATTCGAGTCCCTGTAAATACTCTTGTTTTCTCGTATTCGTCCGTATTCCCTTACTAATGCCAGGGTACTTCTGAATCCCCAGTCTTTCTTCTTTTTCTGGTTTTTTTTTTGTCTTTCCTCCCGCTGATCAAGTCTTGTCATTCCGACTGTCGTTTCTCGGTGATTCTTCGCTTTAATCTCGAGAGTTTCTTTGGCCTTTATATATATACTCCCGAACTGTGGCGGTTTGCTGGAACGGGATCAGAGGCGAGCGGGGGGCATCCGGGCATTGGGGTTTCACCGGCGCGTCTCTTCTCTCGGCGAGCCGCCACTCCGCCAACATCCCTGTCACCGCCCACAGCAGCATTCAACCGCAATCCACCTGTAAAACCCGCTGAGTCTCCGAGACTTATCCCAAGCGCTCGTCCTTCCTCGCCGCGAGAGTTTGTATCTCGTCGCCGATATTCCTTTCGTCGTTCCTGTCTCCTTCGTCTCGTTGTCCTCGACTTCTTTTTCAAACACGCGTGTCGGCGCCACCTTGTAACTATACGTCAAACCCACGCGCAATGTCACGTCGACCCCAATTCCTTTACGTGTATTAAAAAAAAAATATATATATATATGTCGGAAAACATTTCATTTGTTACAAGTTGCAACATTGCACAATTTTTTAAAACGCATTTAAGGGTGATGCGGTCGGAATTGTAATTGATTAGATTTTATGCCGGGAAGTGTTTTTCGTAAAAAAAATTAATAAGACGATTCTTACGTACGACTTACCGTTGGTATTAAATTTATTGTTTTCGTTGTTGTACTTTTATAAAAAAAGCAAAAAGAAAAAAATAAAATAGTTGTCATTACAAACTTTGATGATAAAATTTTATTATTTATTATTATTTCATAGTAACTTTACAATTAATTTTTTTGGAGTTTTTTTATAAAAGTACCAGAAAAAAATTCGAGTAAAACATGTTATGTTGCGGGGCGGATGTAAGAATTTGACGGATTGAACAATGAGTGAACAATCCATCAAATCGGTTGGTTCATTACATGAATTCTTTCCGCGTATGAACGTCAAGCAAATATGTAAAACGCGTTCGACAAAGATTTCTCCATAGTAATGAAAATATGATATCCTTTTCCCAATGGGCTTTTTAAAAACGTAAACAGGTGATGGTTATCCACATCCGACGGAGGCACATTTTCCGAATTGCATACGCGGAGAAGATATAATATTTTCATTGCAGCCACTTCCCTGCTATACACTCAGCGAAGATAGACGAGAGCATTTTGCTTAGCGAGCGTGAAACTTCTCGAATGCCGCGTTCGCGCGATGTTTATGGAAAATATAATTAACAGTTCATATAAATCCGTCCCGATGCGTCACGCTTGGCAAAGTCTCTGTCGGACTGCGCATGAAGATTGCTTCGCTTACCTCAACGGGTTTCGCAACTATAACTGTCGCGTTCGGTGCTGTCCGACAATTCCACAATTGTTCTCTTCGAGTTCTCGGTATTTGTCGAAGAATTACGAATTTTTGTCGGCTTCGCGGAGGAACACTCGCAAGAACGACTCCGCCCGCGACTTCTCGGTACTGGAAAAAAAAAATGTGAGGGAAAAAAAGCGAGGCCCTTTGCGTACCCTTTTGCCGGTGTCCTTCTCAGTCTCACCCTCATCGTCCAAATCATAAATCTATAATTTTCTCTGAGCCTCGCGAATGCGTATAATCTTCGAATACCAGAAACTATCCTATTCATTATTTTCTTCACTGTTGAGTTTGCTACCATGAAAGTTGTTTGGTCTCTCTGCGGAGTGCATTTCGTCGGAGTGAAGTTGGTCCGTTCGTTGGTGCTGATCGGTGTGCGTCGATGCCCGGGAGAGACGCGAAAACCGACAAGTCCCCAGTCATTATGCTAATCCAACGAAAATGATAGTCCTACTGAAACATTCGGCAGTCCTGAACTCGTGTTCTTTTATCCCTTTCTTTTACCATTTCTGTACATCAGTATGAAATACGTACTTTTTACGGACTGTCTCGCTGCGCGAATCGACGAGTTGTTGCATTGAATGTGTAACTCAAATTAAGGCAATACCTCCGCAGGCTTTATTTTTGTTCAAAATGTGTTTAAACTTGGCGTGCATATTATTTAATATATAATTCAAACATCTGGAAAGTTGAAATACGTTTTAGTCGCACGAAGCTGAACTAATAATACACAAAGTTGGTACGATTTGCGCGTAGCCTATCGACGAAGCTTCCGGCCATGCCACGTTTTAATTCGTACCGTCAAAACTGCATGTGAGAAGTGCATAAAAAATGAAAGCGTGCTAGAAGGGATCATACGAATATGCTGAGAAAAAAATTGGGTATATCGACACCTACATTTTGAAGATTCAGCTTGGAAAAACACAATGTTATTGACATAAGCCAAAAAGTGGCCCGCGGCCGACTGCTTTTAGAACACTGTTAAAATAATGCAATGTCTCATCACGAGACGCCGTACCGTTTCGACGCCAAGTAGTTTGAAAAGATAAAAGTCCGCGCGGCGATTTTGCGCGCGTAGAGCGCTACCGCATGTTGCGTATACCCTTATACGCTATCTTAGCCCTCAAACTTTGACAGTTTTTGTCTCGAAAACGAGATGCCGAAACAAAATTCTAGAGACACTTTCACGATATAAATCGAATATAGGCTTCAAATTGAGCACATTTTCAAGCCAATCGGTGCACGCAATAAAGAGATATCGCGATATCGCCCGAAAAATCCATGTTTTTACGACAACATTTTTCACTAATTATTTTTCAGAGATTTTTTCGAATGTCAGTAATTTGTCCGATGTTCTGTGATGCCTGTGTGTTGCGTCCGTACGTCCGCCGTTCATACACTATGATACAAGCGGAACGAACGATCAGCCGTTACCGATTTCCAAGTGCCCGTTCGTAAACACAGCAGCTCGTGATATCCGTATTCGCGATCCGCGAATAGTACACTCGGATTGAGTTATCGAAATAGAGGTTAAATAGTGAGGGCTTAGTTGTAATTTTATTATTGCGAAAACTACTAATGAAAAAACCTCTCTCGTGGTTAAGAAAAAGGGTTACGTGTATGAACAAATTTTACAAATTAATTACCTGTGAGTGATAATGTTAATTAATAAAATTATGTGTGTGATACAATAAAAAAATAGTTTCGTACGGATTCGTAACATTGCAAAGGGAAATGGTTTTCTTTAATAATAAATAATATTAAATCAATAATAAAAAGATCTTCTAATAATCGCTGCTCTCAAAACCTGGTGTATCCCGATTATATCTCTCATTCGAGTTTCGACTATCGCAATGTATTGTTGTCGGTTTATTGTGACGTGGTCAAAATTTGACATGAGTAAATCCTAGTAAATGTTAAAAAAAATCAAATAAAAAACGTAAAAAAAAATCATACCAGCCAAGTAAAAATAAATAAAAAAAACTTGGCGAGTCCTTGGAACAAAAATAAATGTAGTAGCAATGAAAGAAAGGACGAGCAAAGTTGTTTTTATTTATTTTTATTTCACTCCTATAATTTTTTTCCTTCAAGTTTTTTATTGCCAAAATATTATTTGAAAATAATTTTTAAAATACTTGGCGACGTTTTTTTACATTTTCTGACGAAAAATGTTTTTTATGTTTTTTTTTACTACATACTCAAATTTCATTAATTGTGATGTTCCTTTACACCCAATATTCCAAATAGCACACATCGCGTCTCACCACCGCGAATAAAGCAAATGATTACGTCAAGTGTTCTGCAAAACAACTTATTCCGAATGATTGCGTACATTTAGCGATAAAAGGAAAAGTCTAGGAAAGGCGCGGGGGTTAAAGGCTCGTTCATTATTTTTATTTCATTATCTCGATGGAGCGAAACCACCCACGCGTCAGAGCAACAGTTGAGTTACGATCGAATGTGCGCGCACCTGATCCGCAACGATAATCGTCTCTAATCTTCCACTTTGGCCCCCTACCCCCTTCCTATTGTTGCGGGAGTAGTATTACCATCGTTCGACGCGGGTATCGTACCTATGTTTCACCCTTGTGTTATGCCACGTTTAGTGCGCTACCATAAATCATCTTTGGACGGTAAATCACGAGCTCAAAAGCGCGGAAAGTTTAGGTTATAGAACCGTAGATTGCGAACGAAGATCCCCGATTGACGGCTCGCCGTGTTCCATCATCTTTTTTTTTTTCAACTAATAAAGCTTTCGGGCCGTGGAAGAAACCTAATATTACGTGAAAATGTTTGCTGTAATTAAGTAATCCTTGAAAGTATTTGAAACATTGAAGCCCTAGAGGTACTTCGGTCACAGACTGCGACAGGATCACAAACAGGGTCGTTTACCTTAATTGTTGTCTATACTTGCCGTTCAATTTTTGACCTATTTCTTTTTCCATTCTCGCATATAAACAAAATTGGTTCACCGTACCTTATCGTCGTATATCCATTATTTAAGTTTCCTAATTCAAGAGGTGCGTAAAAGCATGTTTTACGCTCTCCGTATTCATTCGATTATATCACGGGGTTAAGCGCGGTGCAATTATTAATTATGCGCAAGGTGCGCATGCCACGCGAGCTGCACGAAAGAACTTTTCGTCGGGGCCTTAAGGGTCCGACCCCCGCCTCATTTCGCCTTCCGCTCTCGTCTCACCGTTGAGAAAGAGATATATGAATACAGTATCATGATACACTACATAAATGAGAGAGACGAAGAAAGAAGAGAGATTTCAAAATAAAAAAGAAAAAGGCAAAAAAGGGCGAGTGCGAGTGAGCGTACCGGTCGTCCGGGGCTCCTATAACAGTGGTCGCTCGTTGAGAAACCACTTCTCGTCTTCCAGCCCCGGGGGCTGATCTTACCCGGCTATACATATACATATTCTTCTTCTACCCCTATCTTGCTTTTCCACTTCTTCTTCCTTTTATTCTTCTTTTTTTTTCTTCTTCGTCGTGTTGGACTTCTTCAGCTTCTTTTGCCGTCGACTCGTACTTCTCGAAGTGGCGACGCACTATAGCTGCCCACGCATGTAGGCATTCTCGCAGTCGACGTTCGGACGCACGAGAGACGTTCGAACGACGGACAGACTTCGGCGAGGCACTAAGCAATCCACCCGCGTTCATGAAGTACCGCCTGTATTTCCTCGGGGGTTCGAACGCAGGATGATGAGATAAACGAGGGATTCGTCTGAGGAAATACCGCAGAAACTTCTATAATTCAGAACTCCTCCCCTCGTGTACTTCGCGGCGTCTTGTGCTCCGAAGATGTGAAAACTTATCTTAGATAATCATTCGAGAGTTTTAAGAAGTTGAAGGCCCGCGTGTTTCGTCCATATGTCGAGTTTCAGAAAATGTGTTGTTTTTTATTGCCGCTTTTATCGGTCAAAGCCGAAATCCAAATGACCGATGTTCAAAACTTAGATTATTGTCTGCAAAGATGTTTTACTTTTGTTAAAATACAAGGAAAAAAATCAGTTCTCCATTTTTTTCTGTCTGTCTATATCAACTATTATGGGTTTGAGCTGCGGCTTCGGAACGACCTTATAAATTGTTTTTTGTTTTTTACATTTCGATCTCAATCGAAATCCTCTTCAGAATTTTATTTTTTCATTTTTTCCTTAATAGTTACTTTCTTCGTAGGAAGTAGCCTCCACACAACATACAAAAATACACACAAAAATGCATTGAGGAAAAAATAAAATTCTGAAGAGGATCTTGATCGAGATCGAAACGTAAAAAACAAAAAACAATTTATAAGGTCGTTCCGAAGTCGCAGCTCAAACACATAATTGTCAATATCGGCCACCGCATCAAACAAGATAATGTTTAAATCGACTTTCTCTTTGAAAAAACAATAACTTTGCGCTCCGAAACTTGTGTGTCTTCTATATACAAAATGTAGTTTTCGCATTAAATCGCAGTTTATTCCCTTCACAACGTCAAGAAATTGAAAAAAAAAATATTTTTGCTTAACAGACATTTGCACATATGTATCTATCTACTCATAATTTGAATTACAAGATGGATTTCCACTGTGGAAAAAACATCGCTATCATATCTATGTTTATATAAAAATCCGAACCAATATTGATTTAGCTCACACTATTCTAAATATAAGCGGTACCGCGGTCTGTTTTTTTTTTTTCATATTCCACATCGAAACCTCGCTGCACTCTCGGCATATATTTCTCGGCATTCCAATCGTTTATCTGCATTTTTCCCTTTCACGGAGTTGCTTCTTCTTGTGCCGCACTCACGTGCCAACTTCTGGAACGTCGTTTTTCAAGGAATGCGAAAACCGCCTGAAGGCTCCAACGAACAAGAAGAAACCAACGTTTCGCATGTAATATCGCTAATGCTACTTCGTTCGTTCGATCACGAGGGTTGAGGTTGCCGTTCTTCCTTTTTTTCTTTTATATCCTTTTTTTCCGCGCGATAGAAAGGGGTAGCATGGGGGGCGGGGCGGAGGAGTTGGCCTATGCGCAATCAAAACGACAGAAAACTGAATTCTCATGCGAGACATTGAAAAAGACATTGTAACAATAATATATAATGGTACCTAGTTGATTTTTCGTCTCGACGTCTGTCGCGACACCGCAAATCGAATTTCAATGAGAATTCGTGACGAGCGTCACAGACACAGTAAGAGAGAGAGAGGGCGAGACGGAACTCGCAAAATCGCGCGGCAATACCCGCAGTTGAATTCTCCGGCGTTTGTACATAATCTCTGCTGTAACTCTGCGCTGTGTCGCTCTACGCCCTCCGGCGGCCTCGAAGCCCTTTCGCTTATGTGTCCGTTCTGTTCTGTTCGTTCCGTCAGTTCGTACGTTTACTGTCAGTTGTTTATTGTGACTCGTGCCTGTGATATCCCCGCTTCTACCCTGACCAACCGTGCAACGTGTCACGACGACGGAATTACACATTCAACTCGACATAGCCGGGCGTATTGCTGTACGCAATTCGACCACATTGTCGATTGAAGTATGCAGCGAATTTTAAAGTAACGTGACAAAAATCGGAATTTTTTCATTAATTTATTCATGTCATACAAGGCGAGGAAAAAATATTGCTGAAAATATTCCAACGAATGTTTATTTCGAGGTTTTGATTCATTATGTTCATTATTTTTTCCAAAATGTCTACCTTCGTTATTTGTTTGTATGTGTTAAGAAAATTCTTGGAATTTAAAAATTTGCTTATAACTAATATGCAATAATGTATAATTAATGTTCAGAATGAATACGACACCTCATTTTGTTTTCCTGCGATCTTCAAAACAAAAAACAATTTCAACTGTTCTAATAGTCTCTTCGAAATTTCCATTGCGTTTGTTTTTTCGCTCGCCTATAGAGCACCGATTCCCACAATTATCGTTTTTGATTATTTTCGGAGAAATAATGAAAAAAAAAGAAAGAAATAGTAAAACAACCAACGAGGGGCACTAGAATATGTTTCGGTGGTCGAGGCTCTCGGTAGTTCACACGGCCGGATTCCCGGGGCGGCATACATAGTGAACCGTGAAAGATGGACTTGCGTGTCCAGACGTTGTCTGGGACCTTCTAGACTGGAAGCTAGACCGGTACCGAACGTACATCGCGATGGGTCAAAGGTAACGAAGGTCGAGACGTCAAAGATATTATTCAAGATCGCGAAAAAAACGCTTCAAAATAGGTTTTTTTTTATATCGGCAATGAGAAAAACAGAAAAAGGTCACGTGGACGATAATAATTATCAGCTACGTGTCTCCAAGTTCCACGATCTTGCGTTCTGTGGTGTTTTGAAAAAGTTTCTTTATGGCGCCACAAAACATTAAAGGTTTGCCCCGGGGGCGCATCTCAACTATTAATTATATACTTTGTGTAGTTTTAGTCACTGATCTGCCCTCCCTCGCTCGTTTTGTTATTCGTCCCGTTCTCGTATAGAGTCACGTATAGCCGAATCATTGCTTGCGCGTCAATGTTTAGGGGGGCCGTGGGGAATGAGGGAGGATGGGAGGATGGGGTTTATAGGCCCCGTTGTTGAGCGGATTCTCCTCCGCCGCAAAGCGGCCCCACACTGGGGTTACCTAATGAAAAGGTTACTTGACCCAGCGAGAACGCCCTGGCGCCTCCCTCGCGCACCGACGAACAAGCGGTAGACGTAGCGAATACCGAAGACATTCCTCTTCGTCTCTTCCTTTACTTCCTTTCTTTCTTCTTACGAGCCGCCCGCGCTAACACCAACCCCACTCCCCTTTTCTCCCCGAACTTCCCGGATATAAATCTATCCCGGTATTTCGGTAACTGAAAGATCAAACGTCGGTATGTGGCGAGAAACAGAAACTGTGAGATTCTGCGAGAAGTTTGCTGTTTCGTCGGCACAGCGTTTCGGGGAACAAAAACTTGCGAAATAATTAAAAGGAGTGAAGAACACGATTCTCCGGGAACGACGCCGAGATTCCTCGTCACCTCGGAGTTTACAAAGATGTTTAATAATCGATCTATTTTTTTTTTATTTAATATAATTCGTGAATTTCGTAATGTTGATCTCAGAAGAGTAATTTAATTTTTTGAATGTTCGTAGTCACGTACGCGATGTTTTGCCGGGAAACGTTTTTTTAGGTTTTTTGTTTTATAGAAAAATCGATAGGACATGAGGCAAAGAAGATATTTAATGATACGTAATTCCGGTTTACCTATCGTTAGGTCCGTTATTGTGAGCTTTAGAAGTGATTGCATTATTGGCGCACAGTCCCCCAAATAAACGAGTCTTTGAATCCTGACTGCCCCCCCCCCAGAGCAAACGACGGGAGTTTTAACTGAGTCACGGTGATTTTCTCTTTTTGTGTACGATATGTTTGTTTTAATTTGCCAACTATGCAAATTACTACATTATGCCACAAGGGAGGAAAGTGCGTGTTTTCCACCGAGTGGGGTTTGCGGCCCGAGCGAAGCGAGGGCTGTGATCACACGAGGTGAAAAGCACGTTCCTACCGTGTGGCATACGTTACTTTATCCACGACCACCCTATAAAGTGTATATTCCGTACCTGCGACGGCTAGAAGGGTTAAGTCGCAGTACGGGCACCTTTCGGGCACCTCTCGGGCGTCGGAGTACGCGCACGGGAGGACGTGCGTATATAAATTATAATACTGATTTTTTTTTTAATAATATATTTTTTTAATAACAATAAACGGTGGGAAATAAAGTAGTACTTTATTGGCCTGCGGGAAATAAAGTACTACAGTGGCGGGAAATGAAATGCTACTTTATTGCCTCGCAGGTACTTACCCGCCTCGCAGGTACGGAATGTGGACTTTATAGCGTGGTCGGGAATAAAATTATTTATTTAACTTTTGTAGGTTAATACAAATTCTTTATTAGATTATTGTTTCAGTCGAGAGCGTTTCAAGTCGTTAAAATCAAAAGAATGCTAAAATTTGCGAAAAAACTGCACCATTTTATTTGAGTATCTTATATGTTCAACGCGTTTCGATAACTCAACTAAAAATGATGAAATTTCTGAACCATCCGCGGAACGGTAATGCGTCTATTCGAAGTAAGTTTTGTTTTCCTAAATTTTATCCAATTTTCGTTTCAAAGGCAATCTTGCCTTTCGTGTTTTTTTTAAGGTTTGTCCCACGTACGGAATACGATGTTTTCAAAAGGTTAATTTGTAAGCTATTCCCAGTGGGAATGGAAACCCAATGATGCGAATGGAATCCAAAAATGTGAAAACGGCTTGTATTACGGCTCTCGGAGATACAACGAAAACTGAGGGTTTGTGGGGCGTGGGGGGGAGGATAAAAAAACTATCGGTTCGAGTGTTTTGCTTGAACATCGGTGCCTAGCGATTACGCGAAATCCCTAATGGAAATTACAGTGGTCTCTAAGTGGCGTGAGGATACACTTATACTATATCTTTTCTCTTCTCTTCCGAAGCCCCGCAGAGACTCTCCGTTAGCGCTTTTTTAGACGAGTTTCGCGACTCTCCCGTCTCGTCTTTTGGCAAACCGAGGGAGTTGAGACTCGCAAATGCGAGAGGAAAGAAGAGAGATCGTGAATGTGTAGCTCTCTCCGCGAACAAACCGCGTTCCCCCGCGCGTCCCGACGGTTGCTGTGTATTGTGTGTGGGAAGAAGCGCGTTTCGGTAATCAATGGTTCTGGCAGGTAGGCGCCCTTTTAGTGTGTTTCTTGCCCTCTTCTACACCGGAATCTCTGCCAACTCTTTCCTCCATAGCCAAGAGTCGCGGGCATAACCCGCGAGTTTCGCGCGATCCTTTCCGCGCAGACCTAGGCATCTTCTCTTGAGTCTTTCAATCCTCGTTCTTCTTCAACTCGAAATTATTCGGCTTTCTCGTGGGAGGAAATCCCAAGAGTTCTCATTCGAGACGCGGCATACGAATTAGATACGAACATTTTTCAAAATTTTTATTTTTATCGCCAGCGAAGTTTAAATAGATTTCAAATTTTTTTGGAACATCAACTTTGAACAACAAAAAAAAACCTATTAATCTATTATAATATAAAACAGTAAAGAAATGTTTTAAAATAATATAAAATTCTATCGATCGATATTGACGTTTACTGCTCCGTATAAATCCTCCTTATTACTCGCGAACGAGACCTTTCGAACGAATAGCATTTCGGAGCAGTCCGCGATCAGCTCGAATCGATAGAATCCCGAAGTATGGAGAAAGAGAACGGACGAGAACGAGTAGACGAGAACGAACGAGAGCAAACAAACGCGACAAAGGCGGCACGTCCGATATTGGAAGAGCCCCCCCCCCCCCCCCCCCCTGTCGAATGATCGATATAGATTGCTTACCGTCGGAGAGATAGGTACTTTCGACACTATGGACGGTCAGAGGCTTCTGTGCCCCGTAGCCTGCAGACCGTGAACAGTGTACACACGGCACCTTCGACTGTTTGGACAGAAGAGCCACCCTGCTACGAAACGGCAGTCGTAACGGTTCCGGTTGCCTCTGCGCTCCTTCTCGTCCTTCAATTCGACTACGCGGCGGTCCGTACACGAGGAAATTTTCTACCTCTTCTCGTCTCCGCTCGCCGACAAATGCCAACAGTCATTGGCAATGGCGAAACATGATATTGGAAACAATCGTCCGACATAGATATACAAAAGTATACCGGTAAACGAAAAAAAAATCCTTTTAAATGTCAAACGATGTTATCGATTAAAACCCATTTGCTCAGGATTTTGTTTTCACTCGTATACAACGAGTTTCATAATGCGGGCGAATTAATATAATCGTTTCGTCCTCATTGCGATCGAAGTCACTAGCTTCGAGGTACTGCATATATATTTTTTTCAACTTGTTGAACTATTTGCAGAACAAATAATCAAATTGCGGACGCCATAGCGAAATTTTAATTCTGATTTGGAATATTATGCCAATGTTTGCTTTTTTGCGCTCAAACATTTTAGCCGTTTTATTTGGAAATAAATTAACTAAATATTTATAACACGATCGCTTATTATTGTTATTATTATTAAAATATAAAATAACATTGTTATCATGTAATACTTTTTTTTTAAATAGAGAACTTTTCGAATACGAAAAAATGTTCGGTAAACCTCGACACATTGATTAATTGTTGGATACCATAAACGCGAATTTTTCTCACCCAACGAATTGGATATGATCGGAAAATCATTTTGACTTGCGCCCCATTGAATTTTTTCATCTCGCTATTTGCATCTCGATATTTATTACACCCTTCTCGCTAATCGTATCGACATACGATTTTTCTCGCGATCTTTGCTCTCGCGCCGACTACGAGAGAAGAGGTCTGAGGGATAACGATTTGCGAAGGAAAAAAAAATTGAAAACAAAAAGAATGAGATACAAAAAAATAGTATATAAGTGTCGATGTTGGCACGAGCTATCGAGTCGGCATAAATCCTCGAGCCATCGATCCTCTTTCCTCTTCGCCCGTTGCTCTTTCCCCGAGGAGCGCCGCGGTATATATACGTCCGGGACCGACAGATCGACCTCCGACCCTTTAGAGCCTTTTTTCGCTCGCTTGTTCTTTCTCCTCCCGGAGCCCCCACGGCGGGCCTTCTTTCGCGAAAAAAAAAAAACAACAAAACGCAATGCGAGAGGAGCCCTTCTTCTTTTCAACCACGGGGAATGGGCGTACGGTGCGCCACGTCGTAAACGTATTTTTATTAAATAATTAGAGATTAGGGTTCCCCCTAATGGGTGGTTAGTTCATCGCGTGCCGTCCATTCCGGGCATACCATGCAGGGCGTACGTGATATTCCCACACTCTACACTTGTGTCTCTTTAACTCTCTCCCGCGTTGTGCTCTCGTAATGTTTTTTCGTTTTTTTTTTAATTTCACCCTTACAGCCTCGACCTGCCAGACTTTTTTAAGCGTAACGACGAGCGGTTTTTTCTTCTGATCGTAGGAAAGCGGCTCCGTTTTGGCTCACAGCTAAGATTAAAAGGGGAAAAAAAGGTTTTCAATGGGATAAAGAAGCCGAGGAAATATGTATCTATCGTTCCGCGTTCAAAGTACGAATAGCTTCTCTTTTCTCTTCTTCCCCGTCGGTTTTCCTTCGCGTGGAACACGCCCGCTAGTTCTTTTCTTTGCGATAGAGACGACATTCATTAGACGCTTCATAGCAACGATGAAAGGGAGAACGGGAAGAGATAATTTATAGACAAAAAACGCGGTCGCGAAAGACGTTGACACACAGACGAATACAGCGAAGAAAAAAAAAGAGTACCTTTTGTAGAAGAATACTTGTATATATATGAGAAGAAGCTTCAAAGTTTATAAAGCTCTTTTCTAAAAATAGTTGCGAGCGAGCGAAGAATTGTAGGTCAACGTGGAATGAACGTGTGGGACAAGAAGGGGTCGGGTCGAGGCATCAAAGGAATGACTTGTAAGTTTCTGCGGGTCTCGTGGCCAAAAGATCTTGCAGTTAAACTCAAAGAATGTTTCGTGACACAGTTTGAGACATGTTCGTGAATTAAAAATTCACCCGAGCAAACGACATTTTCAGCGACATTGATAAATATAATTTTCATTCTCACACGCGCATGCGAATAAAAATAAGAAACGAAAAAAGATTTTTTATAAAAAACATCAAAAAAAATAAATAAATATTAGAGAAACAATTGTCCGCGACAGCGATAATCGTTCCACGTGTTTGCACTTCGGTTAATTAATTGCAAAGTGTTTCCTAGGTCGATTCGCGACGTTCGGACCCCCGAAGGCAGGCACAAGTATAAAAGCGTTCACGTGCGAGACTCATAGGGGACACGTTCGCGAGCGAGAACGACGGCTCAAGCGAGTTAAGAGTGGACCGCCACACAAGGCCGGTACTCATTCAATTATGACGCTGACACAGGTCGCATCAATCTTTCCTCACCGCGCGCGTCATGACGCTATCCTCGTTCGTCAATTTCGAGAATTTTCTAAGCCAATTTCGATCGTGTCCTCGAGAGAGTCGGAAGTATCTTTCGTCGGAGTGACAGTAAAGGTACTTTCGAAAAAAAAAAATAATAATAATAAATGAAATAAATATATATAGTGACATCCCCAGTGATGTTGGAGTATTGTGATGCCGCGATATTATTAAACTCTCTCCTTCCCTAATAATCGATCGCGAGTCATCGCCTTCGCCTTTCTCACTCATTCTCGTTCCAATTAGTCACGCTTGGCGTATGCTTGATTAATACAAAGCGAGAGAAGTGAAGAAACGGGGAGCGGTAATAGCTCGTCCGGCAGTTTGTGTGACACGCGAGGAATTGGCGGACTGCCGTGTTGTTTTTGCTCTCTTTCTCGATAGCCCTCGGGCTAATCATTAATGCTATTAGCGAATAGCCGAGAACATGGACAATATATCAGTACACGATGTTCACTTGTATTGACAATAGTCGACAGTTCGAGGAAAGAAATACAGAAACAAACATGTACTGGATGATAATTTCGTTTCAATTATTGATAGTCCCGCCATGACTTGAGGTTTGCCAATGATCAGTAATGATGCATTACGGGACGCGCGAATTAACATACGGAATCGAGAATATCGTATTTTCCGAAATATTTAAAGAAAGATGTACACGAAGGAGTTAAAAGTTGTCGAAAATTATGTTCTTAAAGAATCAATAATATTTTATACGCTAAATGCAACAGGGGAAAAATGATTCTATATGGCAAAAACTATTATTTTTCTGTTTCAATATTATTTTTACATCGTATTATTTTGGGTATTTCACGAAAATATTCGCAGATAAAATTTTATACTCTTGTAGTCAGGGTTATGATTTTTGGATTCCATTCCGTTCGATAGAATTTTCATGAAAATTGAGAGCAATAATTTCTGCAGAATATCTCGAATATGTTATACAAAATATTGTATTCATAAAACGACTCAATGAAATCTTAGCAAATTTTTTAATTACGTCCTCGCAGATTCAATCAAAACGTATTGAAATTGTAATTTTTTTTCGTAATATTATTTTGGGGATGCGACAAGAATACTGGCCAGTAAAATTCAATACTCTCACAGTCAATTTTACGATATCATTTTTTATTTCACGGTAGATTGTATCCTGTTCGATTTGCTGGATCGACTGTTTTTAGAAACGCTCAAAGAATTATTTTCCGATTGTTCCAGAATATGTAGAGAAAAAAAATGTAAAATAAATATGAACGAGTTGCGGTGAAACGATTCTGCCCTGCGTACGGTGAAGCCGCATCGACTGAGGGATTTGCCATTTTTTTCCTCTGTAACGTCGAGAGATATAGACGAACGAAACGCGGACAGGCCATCAGCATACCAACGTCCTTTCGCGGATGATGTTTTCCCGTGAATTTTTATTTTTTTTTTTCGTCCGCTCTCTATGTTTACGCTTCATCCAGCTAAATTGAATTTTGTCCCGGGGCGAAAAACGAGAATGGAACTTGGACGGGATGATCGCGTATGTTTACCCGAAAACAGATGGCGCAGCCGGCTCGAGAATAGCCCGGGGTTGTAGCAAAAGAGGGGCTCGACCGCGATTCTAATCCTTTCGATCCCCGCAGCAACTCGTGGAGGTTCGACATCGAATAGCGTTCCGCACAGTACGAGAAGCTGTCCTCATTCGAATTTGGAAATCGTTGGTATCCGCGTAGAAACGCCAACGAAGATGCCCTCGCACCTGGCGAATTCCAGTTATAAAAGGCGTCATTGTACTCATCTCAAAAGAACAAAAAGAAATAAATAAATGAAAGTCCACCCCAAACTTCCGTCGATCTTCTCTCAGATTGATTCACAATATCGTGGAATATCGTCAGATACTTTGACACCGCCCCAACAGTTAACAACTATGTTCGACAGCAATCGATTATTTATTCCGTAATTCATGGTTCTTTAAGGTCAAATCGAGCGTAACGGACCCGAACGTATGCATTATCGTTTTTTTTTCACGGGCCATATCAACCCATTTTGTCAATGCCACAAGACGCCCATTTCAACCTGATCCAATAATTTCTTATGCAAATGTCTTCCCATCTTTCGCTCGCATTGATAATCGTAAATCGTTCTACGTTAAATTGCCTTAAGGATATTTGTCACCTACTTGCAAGTCATCGTACGACTGAATTTGCCATATCAGTATATATGAGTTTAGAACTCTATATTGAGTTCTTATATATTGAGCCTCTTGAATATCACTTCAGGATCCGCGTGAGGGAAACATTCTTTTAAATTACTAAAGTAAAAAGTAGACGAACGTTAAAAGTAAAATTAACTAAAGTTAAAAGTAGAAAGTGACCTACATGAATGACCTTAAATCCTTAAACATAGAATTAACAAACACGTTAGACGCGAGTCCTTTATCAAACAGCGTGTTGTCGTTAGTTTCCACCAATAATTCTGATGTTCACGTCAAATCAGCCATAAGGGTATAAAAATCATTGTGGACAATATTAAACCTTAACCCGTGCATACTGTATGACGAGGTGCATGTGTATACCGAGCTACCGTTGCCGGGACCATATACAGTATCAGGATCAGTACCGGAGGGCGCGGAATTTCGTTGGAGCCGCGGGACACAAAGCCGGAGAATGTAGTCACATCTGGTCGAACTCTCATGCTCGCCGAACCGCCGTGGCCGTAGTATCGCGGCACCGGTTCTCGATTCAGCCACGTTCCGCGACCACATCGCCGTTCGGCGCGGGTTTACATAGCGCGTCGAAGCGCGATGGAAAATCACGATTGCTCCGGTAGTGGTAGCGGAGAAACAGCGACGTTGCAATGCGGATAGAACAAGAGAGCCATGCGAGAGAAAAGCAGAGGTGGAACCAACGGGTTGCTTGGTCTCTCCGCATGCATTCCTCTTCTCGTCGCTATCCCTTTACCCACGTTCTCTCCATACTCTCTCTCTCTTTCTACAGCTATTCGATGTTTCTCCCTTACCGCGTTTGTACCCTCTGTACCCTCTGTTCTCTGGTGTGCGTTACATTATATCCACCCTCCTCCATCGTCTATCTATCCCGACGTGTTTCCAGTCTATTTATGTATTGGTACGGGTATACAGATGCGACATATACATATAGAGAGGGTTGTACATAGAATTCCAAACTTGTGTAGACCTATGCGAAACTGCAGCGGGCAATGTTGGGGTGGAGCAGCCTGGGAATGGGGAGGAATATGTATGGCATGCATATTGAAGCGTCATTTCATGGTCACCGCAGCGAGCGGACACACAAGGTATAGAGAACAACCAACGCGATCGCTAGGATGTTGCGACCAATCGGCGAACATTTTCGCGAGAGGAATAGCGTGTCCGGTACATGCCAAACAGAAACTGCACGACATGCTAACTAGGATTCGCGGGAATAAGAGAGGGAGGACCGAAGGGGTACGATATTCACTATGTATGCATGCATAGTGTAGTTTACTGTACGCGGATAGTCAAGCGGTAACAGGAAACTCGGGTGATCGGTGCTAAATGCACCGACGACGAGGGGGTTGTTGTGCATTTCCCTCTCCAATGTGTGCCGTTTTCAGGACGTGAAAACCGAGCCATGCATCGTATCAAATGATTGTTTATACGACGAGCGAATGCCCGCGAACGACCTCTCTATTCTCGTCGGACCACGTTTCTCATACATATGCCGTGTATATACCGCTGTTCATACGATGCGTTCTACCCTTTGCTCTATTACTGTATTCCGGGCTTCCTTCTCGTTTATCGATATTTTTTAAATACTTTAGGCCTGTGGACACTGACGGAATTTCAGTCGGGAGAATATGACAAAAGTGCAGTTGTGTTGCTCTTCTTTTGTTGGGCGATACGATTACGAATTACGTTAGACGAGCGGTTTTTCCTCTGGTTGAAACTTCGGTTCAATCTTCGAGTTTACATATTTTGCCGTGTAAAACGTTTACAAAGAGAAACGAAGATTATATATTCCTTTTACATTGTTGCATTTACATGATGCTGTGGCCGTTCAAATTTACACGGTAAATTTCCTTCGGGCTCGATGAGCGCGTTGCACAACGTGTGAGCGAATAAAGAAGCATTTTTCTTTTTGGTCGTCGGGCTGACTATACTGAAAAGCAGATTTTGTGTCTCCGAGAGTATTTACCCTTTGAAATATTAACCTCGGGCAACATTTTTTTTTTCGTTACAAAACTCAACAGGACCGTTATCGGACCATAGAAGGGCTTTCTGTTTTTTTTTTAATTATTATTGGAATGCAGTTGCTTTTTATTATTAGAGAAAAAAAAACTCTCATTAAAAATACCATGCCACAGAGTGTTCGTACCAGTATTCTGATGGTGTAAAAAAATCCTAGGACTGAATATATCAACGTTCGGATGGAGATCCATTTTTTTATCGTTTAAAAGAATTTTCAATAAGAAAAATAGAATTCACCTACAATCTTTACTATTTAGAACTGGGTATTTTCTTCCCGCTCGTTCAGAATTCTATTTCTGTCGCATGGGCTTAATTTTGGAATAATTACCATTACTGCATTATCCTGAAGAATGATCGATCAAAAACTCCTCCCCCTTGCTGTTCAAAGTAGTTAAGTAGGATTCCAGTCGGTTCCCTATCTTTATGGATTACCGATTCGACGAACCTAAATTTCTTATTGGGTTACTGGCCGTACGTGGAAGAAGCAAAAAAAATTAATTACTTTTATTTGTTAGCCAGCATTGAATCGGTCATTGGCGTCTCCAAAGCCTGATCTTCGAAACCAAGCAAACAGGTCTAAGCTTTCTAGTACACCACAATGTTATCCAAGCCCGCGATTATTTTGTCAACGATCCGATTATGAATGACGTTACGTGGATGGTTTACCTTCAGGAGATTCCAGCTACCGGTGTGAAAACGACAACACCGCATAGATGGAGTGAGAAACCGGGTTGCCGCCTTCTGGCCCGGTTAATAATTCAATTCCTTCCGCGCGTTCTCGAGTGAACGAGACGACGACGACGACGACGACGACACAGGGGGATGATTTCTCCTCAGCCTCTAGAGTTCCTCATCGTTGTCGTTGCCGCTCATCTCTCGTCAGCATTGGAGCTGCGCGAATCTGTCGTCCCGCGTCGTTCTTTCTCTCATCTCTCCTATGCTCCACTCCTAAGGTGCATCGATTTTCCCACACCGCAACGACGAAACCTGTCGTCGTCGTCGTCTCCCGCGTGATGCTGCTGTACACCAGGAGAGGAATCCCTCTCTCCAGCCATTCCCTGTATACGCATTTCATCCTTTTCTCCGCATACACCACAGACAAAGACACATGGATAGAAGCGTGGAAGCTTTCCAACAAGCATAACGGCAGCAACACTCTCTTGCTACGCGTCGTTGTAGTAATAGCGCGGAGGGGTTGGTTGCTCGGCTGGATGGTAGGAATTTCTGTCGGACGGCAAGCACACCGTATAGCGCGAAGGAATGGAACCGCCGGCAGCCATTTTGTAAGCTCTTCCCGGAGGAATCGATGTGACGTCGCCTGAGGGGCGCTTGCGCCAGCGGGCAACCCTCGGTTGCTCTCACCGAACGCGGCCTTCGCTCACACCACCACGCGGTTTCGCGTCCCTCCAATCCTTCCTCTGCTCTCCGATCAATTCTAACTTGGGGCTCCTGGCTTCAACCCTCTGTCGACCCTCTCGCTACCGCTCTCACCCCCCCGCGTCTCTCCCTCTCGATCCTATACATCAACCCTTCACAGTCTCATCCGGGGGTGTGTTTGCTCGTCGTTACATCTCACGCTGACGTACTCCCCCCCCAATACCCTTTCTATTCTTCTCTTTGCTCAACGAACGGCCGACCATTAAATACCCTAACGCTGACCATCGAGTCCAAAGAGTCCATAGGTGTCACCGAGGGTTTCTTTACTGGCGAGGGACTCGACGCTGTAATCATGGACCAAATGATTCATCGCCCAGAGCTTTGGTATCTTCGAACTTTGGTTGCGGCAACTTTAATATTCTGCGAAAGACCGCGAAGCGAATGTGCTTTGGTATCCTCGTTTATGGGACGAGGTGCCATTATGCACTCGTACACCACTTCTCTCAGATGCATACTTCATCGCTTCGATACGTTCTCTTCCATCGCGAAGCCTTGCATATTTTTTTATGGACTTGTGTATGTTTTGTATACATATATATATGCATACGGATAGAGTATAACGTCGGCGAGGACCAGAACGATTTTCGCCGTCACCTCCGTCGACAGAGCGTCCTGTGGACGACGCCCGGGGATGAGGACCGGACGGAGACCGAAATTTATAACTCGGCTAATCGCGCTACGGAGCTGCACGCACCTGGCCGCTCGTGTCCGCCGAACTATATATCGAGTTATAAGAGTTTTTATCAGACCGTCCCTTTTTTTCGCATCCTCCCGTCTCACTTCCGCCTGTGAGATGCATCCCCCTCCCCCCTCCCCCCTTATCCCGGCACACGTTATTATGATTAGCTACTTTCGTACCGCGACGAGGCCCCCTCGAGTCCACTGCCGAGTTTCTTTCCGAAGCTCTCCGAGCTCCGTCTTTGGAAGACCGGGGTGAAGAACGAAAGGCGAGTGTATAGTCTCGAGGAAAGATTCCGATGGGATACGCGATACGCGATGCACACCTCGGATTACGACCAGGATGATCCTCCCGTGGATGCCCCCCGGCCGTCGTCAGGTACCTCGCTATTCCTCTCCGCTACGCTATACGTATAAACCGGCTATGGCCCGTACACGCCGAGACCCCCTTATACATCCTACCGAGGCATACTTCATTTATTATGACTGTGATCATCGATTATGCACCAACATCTTCCTCCCTCTCGAAAGCGCTCATCTCGCTGTGGTTATTTTTTTTTATAGTTTCTTTTTTTTTTACTTTTTCTTTTATACCGAAATTCTCTACCCTCTTTTACCTCTCTGCGGGTCGTTTCTTCAATGTGCCTCACGTGCGTATTATCCCTTCGCTAAAGCTCCTCGAGACAGAGCGAAAGTGTATTACGCTGAAGGGGAATGCCATACGCTTCACCAAACGGTCTGATGAGGGTGCCTCATAACCCGTTGCGAATTTTAGCCCGAAAAACCTGCTTTTACACTCTTGTTTTTCTTTTTGTTTTTTTTTCTCATCTATCGGTCGAACACGATCATTGCTCTCGTCTCCCGCTTTGCATATCGGCGTTTCGTTGAAACCGCGCTGGGTACTCGCGGATTTACTATATTCGATGATACTTCTATTGCTTTTATTCGCTTGCGAATACGACATAGAATTAGAGCGAAGTTATCAACAATGAATGCTTCTGAGATGATTTTGTGAGTTGGTAGAATCGTCGTCAATATCGATGTCATTAAATCGTTGTAGTTGAACCGTCATTTTACCTTACCCCTAGTACAATACGAAACGTAATAGAAAACTAAAATAACGAAAATCGTAAAGAAATAATCAATCCACATTTCACAAGTTACACGACTACTTTTTTGAGTAAAGTGACGTAACGTAATAAAAATGCATCGATTCCGAGACACTTAGAATGTACACTTTTTTACATCATCTTATCGAATCGCTTGGCGTCTTCAATGTCGTCACCGGCAGACTTTCTTCTCCTCGTTTGCCGCTCGAGGGTTGGAGAATAATATCGACGCCGAGTGAAAAAGAAAGTTCAGGCTCGAGAGAAAAAAAAAATGTTGAATGCCGATGGCTGCAGAGCCAAAAAGCGATCCCGCGCGACGAGAGAGGGTGAATACGAAGTTCTTCGAGAACCCCTCGCTCGCTGAATACCGTAGAGCACGTAGGATTCAGACGGTCGAAAGCGCGTTATATTCCTCCACGCGGGCAGGAAGAAAAATCAAAGAAGCTCTCCCCGTATAATAAAGTCGTTGATATACAAAGGAAACAGTCAAGAACAAAATCCTGTGGCCTTTTTAGCGAGATTGTTGAAACAGTGGAACGGCATCGGTGACTCGAGCGAGTTGCAAATCAGAAAGGGCTTGTCGCTCGAAGAGTCTTGGAACCGGAATACGAGAAAGCGAATATTTCGCGCATTTAAACGTATCTCCCTTCGTTTGTTGCTTTCCTCGCGCGGTTCTTCCTTTCTCCGTTTATCCCGTCTATTTTTCATTCTCCTTGTCACGATCTTCCCACCCGGTTTCTCGTCGTATTTTTATTTTTATTCCCTTCCAGTTTCCCCGAAAAGTCTTGACAACCCCTCGGGCCAAGAGTGTTTCTAGCTCCTGGTGATTGGGAGTTACCCCTCCGGGCACGGAAAACGTCGCACGCGCCTGCGCAACTCTGTCTCTCGATTGCCATCTCGCTTTCTCTCTGAATCCAGCATCCCCAGCGGCAGGAGCAACAACGGCAGCGGCAGCAGCAGCGGCAGCAGCAGCAGCAGCAACCGCCACCATGGCACGATCCCCTTTGCTTTAGGGTTAGCTGTGCGGTCCTCCCTGCGGCCAAACAGCCCAGGATGACACGCCCCGGGCTACCAGATCAATAAGATACCTTATACCCACCTTCATCGTGCGCTTTGCTCTCGCTCTACCCTCTCTCAACTCCCCCTACCTTCAACCCTCTATGCCTGCCTCTGCCCTTGTGACTACCTACCTCTAAGGTTACGCCCTGAGTCAGACACGATTCACGAATTTCAAAATATATTATGTACGATATGGATAAGTGAGTATTCATTTGTGGATACTAAAAATGTATACACTGAAAAAGAAACACATATCGTGCCAACGGCCATTATCAGTTTCTTGAGAAAAGACTAAATTGAGAAACGACGATAATCACGCACTTGTGTGCTTTCATTGCCATGGAAATGAAACATATACTGAGATATATCATTTATTTGAAATGTTTTTTAAATCTTTTGTATATGTGTGGGAGAAATTTTCCAATATCAAGAAGATGTATGCGAGATAAATAACTTTTTTACCCTTATATACGAATGTATATCATTGTGATCTATACTTTAATTGTAGGGGGTAGAATAAAAAATTAATTAAAGCCCTCGGAATATATCAACTTTGTAATTGGTTTTAGCAGATACGTAGAAATATAGTATACAAAAAATAACGGCGCGCTGGTAAATTTTTATTAACTTGTTAGAATAATTTTTTTTTTAAGCTCTCGAAGCAACATTCGCAATTTTTTCTACAAATTTTGTTGTTTATCCAATACTCGGTCCAGTATCGATTCTTGTAGTATAATGGAATTTTATACAAAAGTATAATAAAAAAAGGCAGTTAAATGACGTTAAACAAAAGAATAAAAACATTGGTGGTATAATATTTTTACACTATTATGGCATACATCGGTCCTTCAAGTAATTATTTGAGAGCCTAATAAAATTCTATCCTATTCTATTCGAAATATATTGACGAAAAAACAAGAATTTAGCGAATATTCAAAAAACGCCTTAGAGAACATTTTCGCGTTCCAAATACTCCGAGATATATTCTTCGTAAACTGTAATTTTGTACTTTACTCCATAATTTTCGCAGTAGCGTGTCGTATAGAAGTTGATCGTGTCGCTGTTGAATTACTTCGGGTTGAGATAACTCAGCATAATAACTACCTGTAAATTAAATCCTTCCGAGTCTATTTTCAACAACCTTGTGAACATTACAAGCAGCGTTACAATTTACAATAAAACAACTATAATGACAAAATTTGTCAGATGGAAGAACTGAAAATTAGCGGAGAGATTTCATCGTTAATTGGTACAATTGATTTTTTCTTAAAAAGTAATTGTCCCGACTAACTGTTAATTCTCATCGCTCATTAACATTTTCGGTGCCCTCGATACATAGAATTTTTCTTAGCTTGCAATTACTCAAACCTTAGTAATGGTTTCAAGTTCCAATCATCCATTTCGCTGACTATTTCAGTATTGTATTTCTACACAATTGCTTTGATGAAGAAATAATGAGAAACTGAGCATAGACAATTTACGGCAAGAAGAAAAAATGTCTGGAACTTGGAAGAAAAACTTGGGAGGGTATAAGAGTAAGTAGTAGGCATCGCAGAACTCGCGGCGTAGTAGTAGTATCGAGTGTTGCGCGACCACCGCGTGTCGTCTCGTTAAAAAGTCCGCTCTTTCCCCTTTACCGGGCCCTTCCTCCCGCTGTGTATGCGCCGCAGAGCTACTTCAGCTTGCGGCACAGGACTCCTAGCGCTGCAACCGCCACAGTGGGTCTGCATGATGCAGAAGCCAGCAGAAGCCAGCATCGTCGACTGCCACCACCGCACCCACTCCCTTCCAATTTCGTCGGGTCAATCGCAAATTTTCTGGTAAGCTCGCGTGTGCGCCCTGGGCCGTCACGATTCCGAGTTAACCGCAGCGTTCGCGGGTTCGGTATAACCGATTCAGAAATTCCTCGTAAAGCAATTTCATCGTCGGGATTCCTTTCACGCCCTTGCTCACGGGGGCCCCACAGCGAAAAAGCCTCGCAAACTAAGAAAGACTTGGTCTGTGCCCTCGCGCGCCCCGGCTTCGATCCAACATCCAACATCCCAATTTCTTGAAGAAACGCGCGTAGGGAGACAGAAGGAGTCCCCCGTCTCCGTTGCTCTCCCTTCCCATCCTCATCGCTGTACTCTTTCCCGACTTGAACAATTCGCCGTCTTCGCGTAATGCACCGCGCCCTCGGGTAATGGACGAAGTAGCAGGTATTATAATACGTACGTTATGGCTATGCATGTACGTCAGTTCATGAATTGCAGAAGCGAAGCAGAAATGGCTTCGGGAGCAGCAGCTGAAACGCATCGCAGGCCCCAACAGTATATGCGGGAAAAAAAAACTTGTTCGTAAAAAAGAAACACGTCACGATAAGAGAGTTTCTACTTGGAACACCTCGAAGTGCGCCGCGGAGTTGATGCTAACCACTTACACGTACCGACTCTTCTTCGCGAGATAGAAACGGGATAGGATGATGGACGAAGTGAGAAATGAGCGGTATGCCTCGTTTAATCGTCTTAACTTCACGATACACACGTTCGTTGGTTGATTCGATCGTTACGATCCGAACAGCAAGACAGGAACGCGATAGACGACGACGGCAACGATGATCGCATCATTAACTCACGATTGACACTCGCGAGATTTTCCATCGAACGTTTACCGCAACGTGTCGGGCGCGTTTGTCGAGTAAACGCATCCTAGCGACGAGGATCGTCGATGGATGACCGAGTCATTAGGCAGATCCGACGACTGACTGTCGGCCTCACCAGACGACAGCGTTCAAAGGATCATTTGCAAACCCGTCATTGTCGGACAATGAGCTGACTACATAAACCGGTACGAGCTGAAGATCGGGCTACACTTTTTGCTGCCTGTCTTATTCTCTTTGTCGTTCAATTGTCGTAATGGCATTAACCACTTGTCCTGAGAAGCCCAGAAAGAAGAAAAACGAGGCGATGGCGTCTACCAAGTTGGAAGGAAAAGAAATACTACGGTGAAGCCATAGGCAATAGGAGTGGCCGTAAAGTTGTCCGGCCTCGGGTTTGGAGCTTCCCGTGGGATTTTAGGTTTGGCTGGTGGGGTCGTCAGCCAATTGGCGAGTCAACCCTCGAACCACCCTTCGCACTATTCCCACGAGGGGTTAGTAAAAGGGAGTCTCTAGGCAATGACCGAACAGCTCTATCGTGTGCCTGAAACTTGGGCGGGGGCACCACCCATTCGGGACAATATAAGTGCCCCCGTAGATCATTCGAAAACAAGCGATTTCGACGTCGGCAGAAGGGTCAAGAACGGGAGGTCAGCCCGAAGGCATGCCTTTCGAAAGGGAAACTTTCAAAATATTGACGGTTCTTCCTCTCGATGATCCTACGTTTTGGTATGGTTCCGGAACATTCCGACAAATAATGGTATAGTTTTGTTAGACAACGGAAAGGATGGAAGAGGGAAGCTCTGTTTAAAATCGTCCTCGCCTCGTTATGTCCTCCGCCTTCTTCGTCAGCGAGGAATGTGGGTCGGCGAGAATGAAGCTCCGCTTGCCAGTTTGCGGTCTCGTTTCATGGAAGAATGCAATCCACTCCAGCGGGTCCCGAGCCGAGAGGGACGACCGAGAAACCGAGACAAATTCGCTTTGCTTCGATGACGAGGCAAAAGACCAAGGGGAACAAAAAAGTGTATCGAGTGTCGAAGCAACGGGTGCTCCCAATGAGAACAATTGTGAAAAAAGTACTGTACTAGCGGCAGGAAGTTCTCATCGTTAAAGAAATTTATCGCGGATGCGATGAATACTTGGAAAAACGAGATTGGGTTTTCTGGTAGGTGGTGATCGGTAATTGCAGCTTCGGAATTCAGCTGATTTGCGAACTAATACATCGGAACGCAAACATTGGAAATTATAATAAAGTCTGCTAACATTGACCCTTCAAATGTAAACTATCAAATTTTTCGATGATCATTCGATAGTTCCTTAATAACTTTAGGATACTTCCAATAACTAACTTCGTGCTGCTAAAAATTATATCAAAGTAATAAATGTCGAACAGGTAAATGAAAAGAAAAATAAAAGGGAATGCTACACCGACAAAACGTGACTCTGTAACTGGATTCTTTGACCCATGACTATCCTTGCGATAACTGACCGGAGGGGAATTTTTTTTTCTTTCGTTCGATCCTCGAAACAAAATCCTCGACGTCCACGGGAGCTTATCTTCGTTGATCCGCGAACGAGTACTGGAAGGTCCCGCGCCTACGCGTCGTCCAATCCGGTGGCGCAGGCGTCACGTCGGGCCCCGTGTCTCGCGCGTGGTTCCAGGGCCTATTGGGCCACGCTACGCGATGCCCGTCCAATCGAGAGAGGGGCACGAGGCTCGCGGGGCCCGACGGAGCCACGCCTACACCGCATCCCACCCCGGTTACATCGGTTCGGTCTCGTCTTTCTGGTAGCTAAGGCCCCGCGGGCGCAGTAACCCTCGAGTCCTTCTGTACGACGGTTTGAGGCAGAACGAACAACCCTATAACACAATAGCTCGGTATAGACACGGGGCTCTCTCGACGCGATATCGAGACAACGATATATCCCGTACGTACCAACGTTGGTAATCCGATATATCACCGAACCATCTTTTGACCAGTTTTCTTTTCGTGTGTCATTGTCGCGAAGTGTATTTTTTTGCTATTTGTCGAGTCCCCGCGGGGCCATCACCAATCCCGTTTTTTACATCGTGATCTCTTCTTTCGGTGGCTCCAGAAGCCTCGTGCATTTTGTCAACGCCGTCGGGGATTTTAGCGTTAAGTTCGGTGATGACGATCGATCCTACAGTGTTTCGACTTCAGACACGCTTCGTTAGATACGTGAAAGATTTTGTCGTCGTGTGGATTGTTGTGTGAACAAAATTGACGGTGTCTAAAAGATCCCCGCCTAGAGACTGAATCAAGGAGATTACTAGCTCTGTGATTTTTAGTTGAGACAAACTTGGGCAAAGAGACTCAAGTTTAGATTTTTTTTTGTTTGAACTTGCGGGTTTTGGAAGAAGTGCGTTTAACAGAAAGTGTGTGGCTGTTTTGGTTTTCGGTTTTTTTTTTTACGATACAAAGACGACAGTGCTCGAGAAGGACTCTGAGGCTAGTCGCGATGGACACAAGCCGATGATCCGCCGGATTCCTCACAAAACATCGAAACGATATTCCAGATTTGAAATTTATTCTCGAAGGAAACCTGTAGCTCTCAAGCAGAGGTGGAACAAATGCCGAATCTAGACTACTATAATACCGCAAGGATGCACCAAATGGTAATGGCTTTTTTTTTCGTTATTTATTAATCTTCCGCATTTATTGCGGATTCACGATACGATCGATTAGTCGGTGAAAGTTTTTGGGAACTTAGTTACCCCTCAGATTGTCGGGGCAAAAAATTTTGATGCGACCAAAATTATTATTGCGACGAAGGCGGAGAGCCGAATGCAAAAAAAAGTTTCGCGGTTCCGGCAGCGTTGGCAACGCAGAACGCGAGAGGGTCAAAAAGACTCATCAGGATGAACGAGCTCTAGAAATTCCGGGGCTTTAATCGACACGCGCTCCCCCTCCCTTCTCCTCATACCTTCTCTTCCTCTCGGAATGAGCTTCGCTCGCTCACGACTCGTCCCGTCGTTACGCTCAGATGGGCGGTCGGAAGCTCACCTAAAATATTTACCTCTAGCATTTAACCGTGCGCTTCACGCGAGAGCGTGCTAGGTAGCCTTTATAATCGTGGTAATCTGGCTCTCTCGTTGTCTGCTCTGCGTAGATTTACTCGTAATAGAAACAAAGCGAAAAGGCACGAAAGATGCGTCCAGTGTTGTTGTCTCGTTGTTGTATTATCGTGTCGCTTTAGAAGATTTTTCAACATGTAAAATAATATTTCTTTATTGTCGAAATTCGGAACTATAATTTATAAAAATATTTCCACACTTCTCGACACTCTGTGAGTATGAAAAAAAAATCAAAATTTGAAGATTCGTGTTGCCTTTTTTTTATATCCATACTAGGAGGTTATGGACGCCCAAAACCTCCTGTCCAGTTTCGACCAATCACGGCACGAGAAAACCGACGGCATTGGACTTGGATACAAAAAGTCGCAATTTCGTAATTTTTGACATATTATCGCAATATGGTTGCCCACCAACTTTTCAAGAGTTCGACTAGGAAATCAAATCTCGCAATCACAGCACGAATAAACTGACGAGAATAGAAATCTCAAATCATCGATAATTAAGATACATTTCGATTTCGATCTCTCCAAATTTTTATTTGAGGACCAGAGGTTTAGGAGCGTCGACGCGCGCAGTCGAGTGGTTGCTGGCGCTGCTGCGCCTTTGGACCAATCACAGCACGAATAAAACCACAACAATGCATATATCGAATTTCGATACTATCGAGATAAAATATCGTTGCTCACCAACTTTTTATAGAAGGTCAAAAAAAGTTTAGAAGTAATGTCTTATCTTTCCATAAAAAAAACAGTTTATTCCTCGGTTATTCGTTAGCTCTCTCGCCCGAGGTAAGCACACACGTGTGTCCCTTAAGTGAAATAGATACGTTACCCGTTAGGGAATATAAATTCACAATATTGAGCAGTAAATCACTGTGAGATTCTTCTCGCCCCGGTTTACCAAGCGTTGCATATACGAAAAGAAACTCAAGTGTTTGCCGGTCGCAGGTTTGTTGTTGCTGGGGCTCGTTGCTTCGTGGCAACCGCAGACGCCCCGGTAATGACAGGCCTTAAGGAGTTTTAACTCGTAAAATGTTGGCACAATGGAATCATTCGCTTCTCCGCAACCAGCAGCGAAGCCCTTACCTCCTGTAACTTCGAGTACCCAACGCTATCTACTTCACCGAAGTAGGTACATATCCGCTGTGGAATCCTCAAAGGCTCTGGCCCGGTATTGTATGTATAAATAACAATATTTCTATATACATATTATATACCGTACAGTAGAAGTAAAATGTAAAAGGTACTTCTCGACTCTTTCTCGAGACTCGCGAACGCGCGTGCGGATACTTAAGTCCCTCGAACCATTTACGCTCTCAGATATAAATTTCTGAGATTCTTTTAACTACCCGAGAGGGCAGAGAGGAAGGGGAGGGAAGGAGGGGGAGGGGGGGAAGAGAGAATTATGGTAATTGTAGGGTACGACGGGTTCGTATTATGTATACACAACGAAAACATAAAATAAGCGGGGTGGGTGTTGTAGATAACTCTTCACCCGTCTCGTTACACTTGACGATTATCATTATTATTGAAGCATATATTCGTACGAACTGCAAGTATTTAGCGGCTTAATTTGCGAGTTGATAGTGCGGTCACGTGTTAAAGGAAATAGTTTGTGGCGTTCAAAGAGCGGCTGTGGAGAGCGCAAAGAAACTCGCGAGCTCGTTGTCCGACCGCATATGGGGATTTACTACTTACCAGAGCGAATATTAGTCTCACCTCGACTCGTCGGCTCGCACACGTTGGGAGCTGCACAACTCGCAGGCTACAACGTAGATGCAATGACGAGGTTGCCTCGAGATCCGCTAATATCTCGTCCGACAGGGTCGCCGATGACTAACGTCCAATTTCCAGATGGTCGAGTCGTGTGCGTTGTCTACGCCGTTCTCTCGTCTTCGCAGAGGAGAGAGTCGCGACGCAAAAAAATTAATCGACACAGCCGGATGAGCCATCATTTCTCGTGATCGCTTTCGCTCGCATTGCGGAATAGGGCTTTGGATCCTTTACGACTCTTTGTTAATGGCGTTTATTTTTTTTTTATACTCTCGTTTAATATTTTCTAACATTTTTGTCGTTGTGACGACGAGAAGTTGAAATATTATTTGAAGTTTGGTTGAGCTGATAAAATCGATAATCTACGACGAAAGGTCATAAAATTGTTAACAGTTTCGCTGAGGAAATTGTTGATTTCATTAAAAATCAATTCGCGGCGTTTGGATTCATTTGAAATATTAAATTCGCTAGAAAATCGTTTATTGTCGTTTTAATTTCAGCAAACTCCGAACTATCAAGCTGAAACTTTAAACATTTGTCAGTAAGCCGAAAAAAAAGAATGTTTTATTAACCGAGCTATTGTATTTGAAAACGATCGAAATCCGATATAAATGTGTATATAAATGCAGCATGCAAATGCAGATTATACATGGCTCCGTCATTTATCTGCATTTTCCTCTCCATTTTTTTTCTCCTCTGTGAAACCGTAAACATTAATCAAGCAATACTTCGTCATACAGAGGGATGCTTTGTGCACTATATTAATAGAAAAAAAAAGTGGCTGTATGCCGCAAGCTTCGTTTGCGATCTTTATTTATATATATATTTTTTTCATTCCTGACAACGATGAAGATCGAACAATTCTCACTCTCGTCTTTGAGCCAAACATATACACACACGCGCGGAGAGCTTTGGCTGTTCTGGCATTATTGTTGCGCTGTTAGGGCGCCTTCGCGAAATGCTTTATGATCGCCAATTACTTCGCGCTCTGCTGCGCCCTTATACGCGCGAATAGGTACACGGTGTGTCACGTTTACTGAAATACGAGGGAGCTCCGTACGGTATCTGGGTACGATGAATGTGAATTGTAAGGAAAGAGAGAGATGGAGCGAAGAGGTGGATTCGTGCGCCTCGTACAAAGATACGTTAGTTTAGCGTACATAGCCGGTATACTCGTAGATATTCTACGGTACACACTGAAGCTTGCAGTAACCGTCGGTACATATGTATACCAGGTTGGGGGCCATGTACTTCAATCAAGAGCACACAACGTCGTTCACGACTCCGTCCTCGTAACGTGTAACATCCTATAGATATAATAGTGTGTATGCCGCAGTTACACGTCACACGTTACACGCACTGCTATAGTCATACATACGAACACTCCGGGGGCAGCGTGAGGATATTCATAGGATATATACATACACGTGTCCATGTATATATATATAAATATATATATATTTACGCACACATTATACCGAGCAAACCGTCGCTGTTGAGCCGCGAACGGGGCACATAACTCCTGCTACGCTGACGTTTCAATCAGCTCAAGCTTTTCGCCTTACTTCTCATCAGCTTTATCGTATTCGGTAACTCACGGCTTATCGTATGATTCGTATATTTTTTGTAGTTTTTTCAAATTTATTCTGATAGTGTTTTTCCGGAAAATGGTAAACGGAAATGTGAGAAAATTGGAAAAAAGATTTTATTGTGACGAATACATTGAATATGAACTTCTCGTCCGATCTTATAACCGGGGGGTTACATTTTTTTAAAATCTATTTTATTGTTGTTTCTGAAAAAGGGTAAACTGAAAAATGAGGGAGTTTCGCGCAAAGGAGGTTTTTGCGAATAGATCCAATTATCATTGTAATTCTATACTTGGAAGAAGTAACGTTCATCAATAATATTCCATGTTTCAATGCTATCATAACTGTCCGTGCCAATTTTTTTTCATTAGATTACCTTTCAGAAGGCAACATTGTATTTTTCTAAGACAGGAGAATCTTATTAATATTGGAAATTAGATTTTCTGAGGTAGTTGTTTTTTTTCGCGGATGAGTCAAACGCTTGGTTCGAAAATGATGTTCAGCTGGTCTGGGAGGAAGTTTTTTTTGTTATTTCGTGCACCGAATTTCTCTCACCTGTGCCACCGAAGAGCAATAAATAACCGCCAGCTTAGTGCTGCCGTTATTTTACTGCCGCCGCCGTGTTTGGGTGATCCCAATAACGTGGCATAGGCCCGCAGAGAGCCAATCTTCACGCTAACTAGCCGGACCGTCTCGAGTCAAGAAGAAGCATCTCGCTGGGCTTGCGAGCGCAACGAATACTACTACATCTGCCTATAGACCAGAGAGTGCCAAGTACCACCGGGACCCTGGTTAACCTTTTGAACGAGAGTATAAGAGACGAGGACGCGTCTCGGTCCTTCGAAAGTGTTCGAAAACTTTCGCTCGAAGATTATTAAAGAGATATAGGTCTTTTTTTTTGCTTCATTTTTTTATAATGGCATCGCTGCAGTCTCGTTCTTCAAACGTCATTTTCTGATGGTCTGCGCGAGGAGCTATGAAATACGATCAATATTCAAGAAACTTTTTTCTTAAGGCGGTTAACCATGAAAATATGAATAATATTGCAAACAGTTTTATTCTTCCACTAAAAATGAAAAGAAAATTGCACTACTTTGTTAGATACTTTTGAGTAATGAGACAAAAAAAAATTTCATGAACTGAGGCGTCACACTAAAGAATGATTTACCATACAGTTCATGAGCCCTCCTTATAGAGCTAAAAAGTCCCATTTTTTTAAACTCAATTTGGCCGTCTAATTTAATTATATTTTTTTATAGAAGAAAAAACATTGCGTGCAACACAATGCGCGTTAGACTTGAACTGAACGTTTCTAAAAAAAAACTATTTGCAAGACACTTAGCAGGACAAATAAGATAGCTCTTAGATAAATATCCTTTGGTCTAATAACGCCGTCGTGTTTTTTTCATCGCGGCGTTAATTGATAATGAGCACCGTCCGACAAGACACCCATATGCGAGTTGTCGCTGGGTAATGCGCTTTGCACTTACGACTCACGCGAGGATCTCCGGGATCTCGCGTGAGGGAACCCTCTGCGTGGCATAGAATCGACGGTAGAAGAATCTTTGTTAGAATATTAGCCGCATCAACTTAAACGATTCATCAGCCATACTCCTCGTTCGGCTTATGGTCGACTGCGATAGAGAAGCCCCAATTCGCGCGCCCTCTATCGGCTTCGGTGCTTCGACGATTTTCTCGTGCGGTTAAATAACAGCCGGACAAATTAATCAAAAGAGAATTTTAATGACGGGGTTATCGAGGTAATTCCCATAATTCTGCGGTTCCCGCGTTGACTAGAATAGCGCGCGCGCCCGCTCCTCCGACCGAATTTTAATTTGATCATCGTATAGTTGTTGTGTAGCGCCGACCGCGCGGCTCGGATATAGTTTATTCCCCTTTTACCTTCCCGAAAAGACCTCTTCGTATATACCCCATCGGTTTAGTTTGGAGAAAATAAATTCCACGCGAGAAGTCTTCGCCATTCTTCTTCCTCCAATCTACTGCTTCTTTCCCGTCTCAGTTGGGACGGGTCACGAAGAGAGTCATCATATAGTTGACCGTGGATAATAAAGGATAATTCGAAGAAGAACCGTCTGCAGCTATATACACACTGTATATATCGTTCGTATTATATAGTTGGCGTCGTATATTTAATTGCATCGAAAAGAAATCATTTCCGAATATAACATCGACCATATAACATGATTGCCGAAGCGTCAATAATTTTTTGCTTTGTTTTGTATCTTACTAATTGGCTTGGGGCGCGGATTTTTGGATTCATGGAGTTTGGAACGGGTGAGAAGCCGATTTGCGGGAGCCCGTGCTCGTATTAAATATTTTCATTTTAAATCGTTGGCGTAGATTTTTTATCCCCACCGACCTCAAACAGCTGTGGAGATCTTGTGATTCTTCATTCCCATCGAAATGAACATAAATGAAGATGAAGATTTATGTTTGTGCTGTCAAAATTTCAAAGAATTCATTGATAACATAGAAAAATATTTAGTTTGTCGTTAGATGAGACTGTTGCAATTTTTTCCAACTTTAATCCATAGAAGTCACATAATACGTAAAGCAAAGTCCATATGAGCCATTGTTACATATAACCCCGGTCTTATCGATCGCACAGCAAGAGAACCCGAAATTCAGCATCAGCTACCCTTTCCTCACTCGTCTCATCGGCTGGTCGGTAGCGAAGCGCGTATCTATATAATGACTGGTTAAATTCCAGTAGTGGCCATAGTTATACGAACAGTAGCCTCTAATCAACTTAATTCAAGGTTCGCCGGATGCTTTTGCCGCGAAGAACTCCTTCTCTCCCTCCCCGCCTTTAATTCGTGAATATGTTGGCCAACATCGGCATCGGAAATTATTCGGTAATTGTATAACTGATCGAAGAATGTTGCGCCCGATTTCGCTCTTTAGGCGTCGTACGCGAGATTCGATTGGACGTGTTCGACTCTATGGCTCAGCGATACTACCATTTTTTTTCTTTTTTCACTTCAATTTTGGCTATCGGAGATTCGTATTTTCGCCTTTCGGTCTATCATTAAGTGTCGTATTTTTTCTAAATGTTCTTTTTTTCCTTTAATAACGTGTAGAACATAGAGAATATCCTCATCTCTTGTAGATATTCAATATTCGTATGTGAAGAAAACACGTCCCTGCAAGCAGGCCGATAAAGCAGATTTTGTAATAAGCAGGTGAGAAGTTTGAAACACCCCTAATGCACGGTCTATCCTCTGTCCGCGGTTGGAATTCGCGAGCCAGATAGAGCAGAGCTCATCGGGCGACGTTACAAATCATTCGGGCAATTAAAAGGCAACGCCGATCTAGGTAGGTTGACTAGCGCGGGGATCTCCCGTACCAACGAAGCATACAAGTTTCGACGTTCCCTCGAAGCTCGGCGGACAAAAGATTCTAATTCTCGGAGCTTCGTTACAATCCGCCGTTGTCCCTGCGCCAGTAAAGGAGAGTAACAAAAAAATGTTTTCTACTTGTGTTTCAACTAACCCCGGTCTACCCTGCAACAATGAAAAGTAATTTTATTGCTTATTCGACGAGCTGATTTATATCGCTCGTGTTTTGCTCGAAACTGGTGAATGCCATTATCATTCTATTAACCGGTGAATTTCCTTCGATTTATCTCTCACTGCTTCACAAATACATTTTTCTCACGAACCCTTTCCACGAGTATTTATCGTTTCGCAATAACGTTTAGGATTCTCGGACCGAGGTGTGGGACTTCCGCGAGTAATTTCGTAGAATTCTCGGCGCACGCGAGAGTCAGCGAAGAATACGGAATGCTTGATATTCATTTCGGATTGAAATTATACAGAGTTTCTAGGGAATCTTGAATCGAATTTCTTTTGATATAAGAAAAATTCTTTTACATCACTAGAAAACAGTTTGGCATTATTACGCGTTCGGATACGACGAAGAATTCACGGTTGGCTGCTCGATCGCGCGATAAAATGATCGAATATCTCGGAGGTCGAAGAGACGATATCGTTCACGAACGAAAATCCATGTGCCTATTTCGCTGCCGCGATAGACAAAACGAGTATTAACGATTTCTCGTATCCCGAATAAGGACAGAATTCTTTTTTTTTACGATCGAGGCATCGAGCCTCGACTGGCGCGCGCGCGCGCGAGAGCGACTGTATACGAATGTTAACGACGTGCCATTAAATCGAGTTAACGAGGATGGAAATGGTCTCTCTCTGTCTCGATCGCGTTTTGCTCTGTTCTCTATTTTCGTCGCATTCGTTATATATATATATATATATACCTGTATATTCCCACTAACACGTCGCTCTAAAATTCTGTGCATTATGTTCCGTTTCAACACCCGATAAACCCGCCCCGTCAATCCGACACTCGATTTTTCGACTAATTCTAATGATCTACAAGTATCGATCTCTAAGAAAGCCTTCGACCCTGTCCCGTCGCTGTTGCTTCGCCCCCACGGCATTGACCGGAAATTGATATACTAATATATTTGTTTGCCAAGTTGTAATTACTTTCCTGGTATGAGATAGTGTGAATGCTGCTCTGCGGCTTGTGGTCACTCTGTCACACGGGTGCCGCACCCTGACTCTTATATACTCTTGTAAAAGGGCTTAAAGGCCCTTTAGTTCGGTAAGAAACGATGAGAATAAAAAAATTCCATAAGTCATGTGAATGTAGTGTAGAATAACAATGATCGTCGAATACGATAGTGTCAATCAACAAAAATCCAAATTCCATACGATCGATCGGCAATAACCGAATTCAAATTTGATCGGTAATTACGGCAAAACAAAAGAAAAAAATGTTACCGTCTCATTTATCGCGGAATTGATGAAATTTAACTCTCGATTTTCCTCCGAAAATTCAGTCCTAACATATCCACTATGCAGTCGAGAAGGTCTCTCGCGCGATCGAAATTCTACGTACACGAAACAGAATGAGTAGATATGGAAGCATAGAGTCGGGCACTCTAATACAAGCGTAACGTCTGCATAGCGGGGGCTAGCGTAGGAGTGAGTTTCAATCTGGAGGTCCAATTTCGCGAGTTGGATGGAAAATACGTATTCGGTACCCATTGGAGCGGCTAACGCGGGAGCGCCAGCGCTTTCGGGTCCGCTCCATATTCAAGCAGGTAGCTTCGACTCGGCTGCTCTTCCTCTTTCTCCACTTCGGTTACCGCTGTAGTGTTCCAACTCTCTCGGGCGTGTGCTCTCCGCACCACCAGTAACAGCAGAAGCAACAGCAGTAGAGCAGCAGTAGAGCAGCAACATGAGCCGAAGCGAACGAGGGAACCCACGGCTCGGCAGGCCCGCGTGGCTGTGCACGCTCCCACGTCGATGTATTTATACCGATATAACCATGTAGCGACGTGTACGCGTATATACGTGTATACGATGACGAGAGATGGAAGAGGACGAAACGACGATGAGAGAGGAGAATCGTATGCGAACGAGAGGGCATAAAAGGGGGAAGGGCGCGAGGGGTACGCGAAATATAGTCTGCACGGGGTTTGGTCTGCACATATAGCTACGCGCATTATGAATATTCAAGCTCTTGGTGGCTGCCATGGCTGCGCGTTTCGAATCCATTATTCATTTCTGTGGCACCATCGCCTTCCTCTCTCGCTCCTCTTCGTGTATAATATCCACATAGCACACCTATATACCATCAACGAAGTTGTATTCGAGAGATTCCACGTCAACTGGGCCACACACTTGTCGCAACGCTCTCGAGAATGTTGATCAATTTTTCTCACTTTCTAATTATCAATTTCGATAAATTTTGACAGATTGTTACAGATCTCGATTTTTTGTTTTATCGGACGTAAGAATCGAAAATGAATTATGGATATTAAATTTGATTCTACATAAAATTTTGATTTTTAGTCCCAATTACCTATTTTGCGTTAAATCTACGATCGTTTTTTTGACTTTTTCATTCGTTAAACAGTTGTAGACGAATGAAAATGCAGAAAAATGTACATCGCCGACAGTTGATGGTTTTACTTGAAATGGGATGATTCATTATTATTATGTATAGTTATTATGGGTCACATGGTTTTATTATTAAGCCCGGTTCTCCTGGTTCTCTCGTAGTGGCTCTCGCGTCTCCTGTCCTTCTATCATTCGCACTGTATATTAAAGTAGCCGAAATTAGCTACAAAGAAGAAATGCCGAAGCAGAAACCACAGCGGGATCTGCTCCGTTCTCTATTCCTCTTCTTCTTATTCATTTTTTTTTATTCAACACTCGGCTTCTGAACTGCACGAGGAATACACGGGTCTTCGACTTAATAATCACTTTCGGAGATTCCGGCGCACTAGTTATGCAAGAGGAGCCGCATTTTTCGAATTCCGCGAGCGACAACGAAATTACAGACGTCTACGGGTCGGATTTCGGAAGGGAACGATTTCTTTTCTTCCGGATGAAACGATATATCGAGAAAATTGCATGCTACGCCTGAGAGGTCTACTAGCGAACGCATTGACTTGAACGCCCGTATCACGCGCGCGTTTGACTTATCTATGTAATCAGGAATATTTAACATTTGGGGGTACGATTCTCGAATAACATTTGAAATCCCATTTCGAGTCCAATAGTACGCGATAATTGTACGTGTGTTTAAGAGAATATTAAAAATCGCGAAAGACGGTATTCGGATTATTTTGAGTTTGGCCGTTCGATTGAAATGTCGATGAAACACAGATTTGCTCCTGGCAAAGTCTCGCTGTCGCGAGGCGGCTAAAAGTCGTCATAAAACTCGAGAGAAAGAAGTTGCTAGAGTGTTTTAATAAGCGAAAACTTCGCGGCTGGATGTAGGCTATAGGAATTTGATATTTGGCATCCGGTTAGATCGGATTGTGTCGGGGCTCTTTCCCCTTCTGCGTAAATATTATCCAAACGAAATAAAATTAAAAGATAGTTAAATCATTAACAACATGTCTATCGAGTCCAGTAAATATCAAATACTCAGTGATTGTTTAAAGTTCGTTTTACTTTTTAATTTAAATTGTGAAACACTGAAACAATTATGATCAGATTTGATGGAGACGGCTCTACATGTGCTCAAGATAACAAGAATTAATTGTTGGACCCTCGTGGACCGTAGGATATATATTCGGTCGTTCAATTGCCTACGACGGAAACACTATCTTCCCTTCAGCTCGAGACCTACTAATGATCCATTATATGGCTCTGTTATAGAGTCATTATAGTAACAGCCGTAGATTTTGCGACACGAATTAGACGACGAATAGGGATAACACAAAGATAATTCACGACAATATTATTATAATCAGAATGAAATCGACTTCCGATTGAATTATTTAATTTTTAATTACTGTCAACTACTCTTCATCGTCTTGCGTAATTAATCAAAATGGCGGCTATTTACACAAAAGATAAATATATTATTTTAATAAATAAATTAAAGAAGAAACATAATATAACAAAAGGATTTATTTTCATACTGTTTCGCTAACTAAGTGTTTTGTTTTCTTCTAGGTAAGTTGTGAGCCGGAAATCCCACGATTTTAATCACCAATCGATACGAAATTTTAAAAAACGCCGCGAATCTGCAATTTCGTCATGACATTCAGATGCGTACCGGCATTTCAAACCCTCGCGAACAGCGATTGCAGTGCTTCGTGGGTGAGTTGTAAACAATAACAATATAAAACTCTCTTTCGTGAATTCCAGAATTTTAGGCGTGTGAATCATACAAAATATCTTTAGTGCCACAATAACGTGTCGGAAAAATCTGAAAAGAATTGACATCAATATACTGTAATTTTTTCATATTATTATGAACTTAATGTCGTCTGCATGAGAGTCGTTGTGCGTCGAACAGTTGAAAGGATATTTTACTTGGGTTTGTTGTTGAAACCAACGATATAAAAAAAAGGTGTTTTATCGAAAGAAAAGTCATAGTAATTTTAACCTTCTATTTGTATCTCATTCCATTCCATTTTTCGTTGTTCTTACTTCCTTTCGTTTGCGCGGAAAGGTGGGCGGCGAGGTGGAGAAAGGGGAGGATAGAGGGGTAGTAGAGCGCGGAAAGCTTCTTTCAACCTCCTTCCATAGTTTGGACCAAGTAAATAACTTCTCTCGTCGTTTACTCGCCTTGCCTCTCAGTTTATAATGGAGATTATCTTATTTGTGTTGAGACGTCGAGACGTTCCATCTTTATTGCGTAAGACACCGAATAAAATAGAGAAGAGGGAGACAGCGAAACGGGCGGAGAAAAGCGTTTACTTATTACCCTGGGATCATGAGCCCCTAAGGACAATACCAAGTTTACAATTTTCTTGACAATTCGTAACGAAAAAATAAAAATAAATGCGCAAAAAATAAGCCAGTGCAATCATCTTAACTGAAAGTACAATGTTAAAAAATAACAAAAATAACACCTCCGAGTCGAAATTGCTATACCGCGTTTGCCTCGAATTTATTCCAAATTCCTTTGTACATCCGCCCGTGTCGGTCCTTCGTTCGCTCGAGCTTCCAACCTAAGGATACAACTATACTCTCCGGATAGCCTCCGCGACCTACGTCATGCGTTGAACTATGTTGAAGACCCTTCGTTCATTTGATCTGTTCTCAAATCTCATTCTTCGTCCAACCTCGACAACCTACCGACAACGTACCTGATGCATGCACGCACTTTCATATCCTCCAGAGGCAATATTCATGCTGCATGGACCTACTTGAAAATTTCGACTCGAGACGAGAAAGATAAAAATAAAACTGAAAGTATTTTCGAATGCAGTAGCCGCACTTGATTCGCCCGAATTTATAACTTCAGACTTGTCTCAAGGGTTTCAGAAGAAACGAGACATATCTATTTCTTGTATCAAACATTTGATTCGCGTCCACCCATCGAGCGCAACGTTGTCGTCCGCGTTCGCGTCTTTAATTTCAGCTCCCTTCATTCCACTATTATTCTTTGCTCGGCTTCCCGAGCCAAGGATCGAGCGCGCGCGTTATTAATTATCGGTCTCCACCACCGTGTTATTAGTGCATTAGGGAGAAACCGCCCGCTGCCCAAGGCGAGAGCCGAATCAGCAGCAGAAGCAGCGGGTGCAGAGAGAGATGGAAGTATCGAACTCCCCCCCCCCCGAAAATCCCCCAAGTCGGCAATGATAAATACCGTCCACCGTCCGAGCTGTATATAGTAAACCTTTGCAATCCTTACAACCTGCCGAGAGGCGTGTGCGTGTTGCTGCACAATTTTGTCAGTCGTGAACCACAGACTGTGGTAGAAGAGTGACACAGCATCGTAATTACTGTTATCAGTTCGTTGGAAATTCCTTGTGTACCTGTTGCTGCACCAGAACCATCTATCAGTGGGTGGCTACCTAGAAGTTCGCATGTTCTCATGTGGGCGTGCGATCGAGAATTAAGAATCGTCTTGCCGGCATGAAAACTATTGTCCGTGCGACCGCTGCATTTTATTCTTTAATTTCTGAGTCGTAAAGCACATTATCCAAGCAGCAAACCAATCGACTACCTTACACCTACCGCTTTTAATTCATAATCTACAAACGCGTAAATTCATCGGACTGCAATTACGAATAGAGCTTACTTTCGAAGGAAATTTAAGTTGAATACTCTTTTCAGGTTTCAATTTATTATTTACAATTCATTTTTTTTATTCATCAGGTTGGACATTGTTTTAATTTTCTTGTATAAACGAATTGACAATACTTTTCAAGCTTTCGATAAATCTCGAGGTGCGACCAGGTAAATGACATTTTTCTCTGACACCGCGGGCTCATTGGCTATAATATCGACGTCGATAAATCTTGGCAGCCGAGTGACAGGGTCGTTAGCTAACGATTAGATTAAATTAAATCGAGTGCGCGCACCTCGAAAGTGATAAAAATAGTCGATTTATGTCGCGTCCATGATAGCTTTTGAGGTGACGGTCTCTCTCGTCGTTTGGACGGCCCAGAGAATTCCCGAGAGTCCTCCGATTGATGTATATAGTTCCGTTGACGGATCTACGCCTCGGGGTAAATGTATAAATATAACGATAAAAAAAAACATAAAAATAAAATAAATTGCAAACCAGCGGCGTCGGATGTAAAGATCGACGTAGGAAGAAACGAGAGCATCGAATACGATAACTTGGGAAGGCTGCGAGCGGTAAATCACACAGGGAAAAAGAGTATAAGAACTATTCGTCGTATAGTATAAAAGAGGACGAGGGGAAGCGTGCGCTGTTCTTGGAGCCTTGTTGAGGCCCCGGGGCTTCGTTCCAGCCTCAGCCTCGGAACAAGGTATTTGACCGGGACTCACGTAGCAATTAACGCTACTAATGCCGCTATGCTATAATTATAATTAGTGGGCAACGCCCTTCACACACCGCCCCCGCGAAAAACTTTGCCAGAAGGGATCCATTGAGAAGGCGCAACGGTGAGTGAGTTTATTGGGTATAAAGTTTGTAACGCTAGTGGATCCTCCGGGGAACTTGTAAAATGTTGCATCCCTATTCTTGCTGACTGCGCGAGATGTGCGGGGGGAAAACAATCGTTTTTAACCACTAAATTGACGCTTGCACTTAGCAAAATATCTATGTTTATCGAACTGTCCGATATATTGATCGTTTTTTCGTCACTATTGCCATTATTTAATTCAATTATATACGAATGAAAAAAAAAAAAAATCGAAATAACTTTCGCTAGAATTTTTAATGGTTGGCACCCGGAAAAAAATTTACTTCGATACGTTCGGAAGAAATTTCAATTTTTTTCAATATTCATTTGTAAAGATGTTTCATCGTTATTCAAAGGTCAATTTGTTAGTGTGCGAATTTACACTCGTTGATTTTGAGCACTTGGAAGAAAAACCTAAGTTTGTCGAAATAACTGTTAGTTGAATTGATTGTTTCTTACCTCACTGTGACAATCAATTTGTGAACTCAACTCAATATGCATTTCGCCACTCGTAATCGCCGATTTAGTGAATTCAACCGATTTGCTTTTCTCTGCGCAATGACATTAGAATACATACAAAATTTCGCTACAACCGAGGATCAAGTGACGAAATAATTTTTATATTATCTTAATTGTGATTTATTGGCGCACGAAATAACTGTTTCTTTGATTACTGTAAGAATTATTTCGCGAAATGATATTAGCATCGAATCGAATATCTTGAATTTCGATCAATTGGCGCACTAAATGACTTCCATTTCAATAAGTTTCCGCCGGATTTTAATGGTTTTTAGTTCACCATCGTTACTTATCCTTAAACTATTACATTGCAAATTTGCGCTTCTTAATACCGAATCAATGTTATGTTATTTCTTGTTTGAGAAACCATAACAACCATTATCAATCGACGTGGAAAGAAGTTTCTTCATACAGCTGCACACAGTACAAACAACTACCAATCGGTCGTAAACCATCCAAGTGAAATATATCTATAATAATACAAAAGACTTCCTCGGGGCTGTCATTAAAGCTTCTAAATGACTCGTTCCGTGTCCGCGGACTCGGTCCATTACTTAACTTAATTAGCCAAGAACAAACGACTCCAAGGAACTCGCCGATTTCGTTATTTTTTTTCCATCGTTTGTCGTACAATTTTTTAAAATTAATTGCTCAAGCTATCGTGGTCGTTGCTCATGGGTTACACACGAGACTTGCGCGCCTCGTGTCCGCCTTGCTTCCTAGAATTGCCTATTAGTTGCACGCACAGATTGCGCTTGAGTCGTATCTCGGCGCAGCGGATATCCCGATCGTTTAATCTCTTTGGTGCTCGAAGCGTGCGGGGTATATCGTCCGCTACGCTTAAAGATCGTTGAGCGAATGTCCTGGCGCCATCGCACACGGATGTATATATATGCTGATATACATATATGCAATGTACAGTTTATTCGCGAGACCCGTCAGAATTTATGACCGACGTCGTCGGCGGCGGTTGTGCGCCAAGATACGGAGGATAGTCGAAGAAGAACGCGGCGCTGACCAGCCCAGCGAAGCCGGGTTGTATTCTCCCTCACCGACCCCTTCCGTCCCCTTCCGACTTTCCTCTGGCTTCGTACAGTGTAGAAGAGGAATTCTTATTCTTTCTCGTCCTCTTCTTCTTATTCCTATCGCCTCATCTGCCGCCAGCCTCCATGATCCTGGTGGCATCGCCAGATTCGAAGACTCGTTCATACCTACTCCTCTTGTGTCTTCTGGCAGGTGGTGTGGTATCCCCCCAACACGCGCGCGCGTCCCCGACGGAGAGGAAGGGACGAAGAAGATGCAAAATAAAAAAAAATATCGAAGGTCCATGCAGACTGCCACGAGGGCGTGGCCACTGTCCAGTCTCTCGCGTGGACGCTCTCAAATTAACTTATCTTTAACATATTTTTATCCTCGTTTAATCGTGTTGCTACACTTCGTTTGACCCCCGCAAATGCGCATGTGAATGGGCAGTAAAAGAATTTCCCTTTGTCGAGTCACCGAATATTCTAATCTTTTTTGTTTTTGAGATCGAAATGGTGGCTGAGACTATCTTTGGAAAATCGCAAGTCTTGCGAACACGAAGACAATTAAAAAACAAATTGAATAGTGAGAAAAATAATAACGTAAATCAATTGACTTGCGAGAAAAAAAAACTACGATTAAATTAAAAATCAAAAGAACATTGATGCAGATAACTTTCATTGTTTTACAAGAAACAGCAAATTTAACGGGACGTTCGGAATATACTTCGAAAGCTGTTAACTTAATATTTATCTTCTACGACTAAGTACTTACTCGGTGTAGACACTTTTTGTGGCTTCTTTTTTTACCAAAAAAGATTAACTTTACGGCTTGAAAGGCCAGCGAGCATGTCATCACCGACGGTCGCGAAATTATACTCTCAAATCAATCAAAAAGAAAAGTAAATTTTTATTTTATTAATTTTTTCCAAGTATATCTTTTGTTTTTATTTTCGCTTCTAAGAAACGCCATGCAGTCACTCTCGGAGCGCATTTCACCGAGTAGCAATTTAAAGTAATTTGCATAAAGCTTTTTAACACGCGATAGCATATACTCGAACGATAGCTATTTTGCATCCCTAGATACATATATGTTTTTTTCGATGCTTCGTGTTTTTTTTTTCTCCCAATAGTCAAACGACAGAGCGGAATCTCGCGAGACCACGAGAGGGATAAATAACGTTCTAGCAAAGTTAACCTGCGAGAAGTCCAGAAAGAGCTCCCCGCCACTTAGTGGGTAGAGTACTCCCTGAGCGGTCCAGCGAGGAAATCTCGCGGGGGGATATACTTATGCTTGCACGGCACGGTCCGGCACGACACCCAGCCAATCGCGAGGAATTACCCCTTACTCGCCGTGCGGTGGTCAGAGGAGAGAAGAGGCACTTCTTGCGCGTGCCTCGAGGCGCCGAGAATGAGCGTTTCGAGAGTGAGATGGAATGAGTTCTTCGGGGCCCTTCGCGTGCCCACAGCCATGGCCTCGCCTCACTCTTCACGGTCAGAGGTCATCATCGAGCACGAGCCACCGCGGGGTTCTCAACTCCGAGATCGAAAACGATGAAGAAGAATACTTTACCCCCATCCGCGAAGTGAGGCGCGCTTCTTCTTATCTTCGCTTATTTTTCTCGCTCGTCTCACTAGGATAATGGACACCGGTATACGTAACCAGGAATACCGGAGCGCCGGGCCGTTTATCCATTTCCCGATTGTTTATATGTACTCGCGATTGTTCGCTGATTTTTTGCATAATTCTCTGTCGATGATTCCGCGAAAATTGTGGCGAGAACCATCACCAGAGCGGAACAACGCAGAGGGCATGATTTACTTATCCATCATTTATCCGATGCCAATTGACCTGTCATTATCAGTTATATCTTCCTTCGATTCCGAAGTATTCGAGAAAAGTCGAAAAAAGGAAATAGGATAGTGACCGCGTAGAAAAAATATATGGATGATGTATTTAATATATTTTCGTCAAAAATTGGATACAACGAATATACTTCATACATTTTTGTTCTGCCCGTTTTTTTCTTACAAAATTGAATCGGAGAAGAGGAGATGATTTTCGACGAGAATTTCATGGCTATCGTGTTGAGCGTTTGGTAGGTCTTTAAGTAATTATCAGTTAGTATTTCTAGCAGTTATTACACCTGCTAGAAAACCGTTTGACGAAGGTTTTTTGTTTTTTTAATATTTTTTTTTCGACGATGATAAGCGTGGAGGACCTGTCGAATAAGTCGCGCTTTTTAACCCTTTCGAAACTACACGGCCACTCATGTAATCGTGACGAGACGAAAAATTCTCATAATCGCTCATTCGTGAGAAATAGAAGAGGGAGGCGACCGCGTAAGTTTCGGTTAATGACTATAAATTATGGGTTTCCCTCGGTGTGTGTGACGACGGTCCGACCGACCGAAACCTTGACGAAATCTAATGCCACGGTGTTCTTCTCGACGTTTCACTATAACCGTCACAAACATTTCTGTCTTTTTTTCCTTCTCACTAATTTCTCAACGGTGGAATTAGAAAGGATCCCCGTGATTGCTTGAAAATACATTTGGACGTCGTTTTCCGTCTATCACTGAGTCCTATTAACCCTATAAGACGTTTCAATGTTCTTTTTAACAATTTTTTTGTGATTTTTTTTTCAATTCCAATTAAAGTTAATAAAACTTCGGTTAAGACGAAAATTCGTCTACAAACACAAATTCAAGTTTTTTACGCAAGTTTTTGCTCAGAACTATAAATTCGATCCATGAAAAAAAAAAAACGTATTTGAGACGTGGATTAATCGTTCGATCAGAATGAAAACAGCCCATGTTTGCTTAGCGCGCTTTGCGCGAGGCGCACACGTGAGCACGAATTCATTTAGCGAAGAACGCTAAATGGGGCATCAAACTTGATACAATTAATGGCCTCACTGACACGGCAGGCGAGTTGCTCGCGCAGAGTCGCGAGAGGAACTCGATGATTTACTGCCCGAGCTCCGCCTTCCGGTGAGCAGTAAGAAGAAAAAGAAGCCTAAATATTCCCGTCTCTTCGCGGGAACGCATATAATATAAATGACTTCTTTGGCCAGGGAAGCAATACGCGAATCAAGACAATATTTTGGCATGAACGCGGCGTAGAGACGCAAAAAGCGACGTAATTGTGGAACAGCTTACTTTTGAAGGAAGCTTGGTTAGATCGCTTAATACCTGTCAATAAAAGACCTTTTTCGGTGACATTTTTACATCAATGTCCCATAAACGTTGAAGATATAAAAACATATTATTTAAAGTTTTATTTTTTTGGGTCCCAATAATCACTTATTGACTTAAATTTATATAAATTCACCATCAAAATAATCACATTTTTTTGTTTGCATAAAAATCCTTAAATTGAGATACCGGCAACAATTTCAATTAATTTTTTTTTTTAATGTAAGTTTCATCAGACGATATTGAATGTCACAGAGAATTGTTTTACCAGCATTCGGCTGTACCGATAACGGATAGAGCGAAAGGTGGAAGGTAATAGACTAACCGGCGTCAAGAGGATCTGTAGGATTTCTGCAGCATCCGCAGCTGTTCTGTGAACGAGATGAGATCTCCCGAAGCTGCCGAGACGTCGGTAAAGACGGGAGCATTCGGCAAGCTGACTTGCGCACGGTTTCGATTAGTCGAGCAGTTTTGCAGAACCAACAAGTAGTGCTGCACTCTGGTTAACGCTGCACAAGGTTTTAAACGTTCCCCTTATTCACCCTAACGCAAAGCATCGCCGCTTTAAACATTTGCAAAATTTATAAAATTCGAGTTTATCTCTAAGCCAAAACATCGTATTTCTCAGAAAAAGAAAACATTTTTTTTGATAACGATTATTTTGGTTTTTTTTTTCTTTTTGTAACGATTATTAGTTAGCCAAGTCTGTAATGATTATTGCATCGATTTTATTGCGAAAAAACATTAATTTCGACCATAGTTACCTGTCCGACACGAGGAGTATATAAATATGTATTCCAAGCTCAATAAAATGTTTTTCTCAACAGTTTCCATCCAATCATCTTGAACTTGGCAAGCAAATCGCATTAAATTTCGATCTTACGCGCAGACAACTTTGTTCAACGTCTTTTTCAACACTTACTATACCGCGCCGGTATTATTATTAATATCGTTCTGCGGGCAACGTTACCGAGTGTAATAATCGGCGTATTCGCTAGGCCGACGGTGTACCGGCATAATTTACAACTCGCGCAAAGTGCAAGCTCACCGAGAAATGGCAATTGCGATTCACCAACGGTATATACCGACTGTATATACCTCCGACGACTTCCATGTATATATCACGCATCTGTACAAAGATGTTTTGAGATTTACGGCCAGATTAGGTGCTCACCTACTACCAACACATTCGCATCTACTTTTTTTTCTACATGTATATAGCTAACGCCAAATGTTTTTCATTCTTACAAACGCCTCTCTCATCTCTTCTTTTCTCTGGGATTTCGCGCGCAATATACAATCTGTATACATATATATATCTATATATAAACTCGTCGAAAGATATTCGCTCTACCGTTATGCGACGATAATATCTTTGGTGTGTTATCGATGATAGTGCGAGCCGCGAAGGACCAAGTAGGAGTCGAAGGAATTTTTTAATCAGCCCCGAAGCGCTTCGATTAAATCCTGCCGAGTAATTACGAGTGATCGGGCCATGCCAAGCGATGTTAGTGGAGGACATGTTCCAACAGCGTTACGCAGCAAAAGTATCGAGCCGCGCAAAGATCTTTTGTAGAAGCGTATCTCGCACTTGGCTTTTGACAAAAGTCGAAATGGGCGAATATGTATTTTTCGGCGTTGGAGAGACAGGGAGAGAAGATATCGGGTACTCGGACTTGTCACTGTTGCGATAAATAACGGGAGCAAATCGAACAAGCGGCTCCCATATTGCCTGCTCCTAATATGGACAAGAGCAACTGCGTACAGTCTCTCGATATGTTATGCGCGAGTGTATGTGTGTATCTTGTACATTCGTCGAGATTCACGCGTATCCTCGTGTGTTCTCTTTATCATAACGCCGACTCATCATCGGTCGACGCAATTATCTTCGTGAAATCGTTTCGCAAAGAGAATCGATGCCGCTCACTCTCTCGATTGGCGTTACAATTATTTTATCATTAGATCACTATCGACGGATCTTCGCGATTTGGATTGTACGATACATAGTTCATTTCGCGATTGAAATGCGAACGGCTGTAGTAAAAATCGATTTTTCGGTGCGTACATTTTTTTTTCAATTCCGATTGCTTGTTTCAAATTGTCAAGTTTTTTTTACGATTTTTCAAAAATTCTATTTCATTATTTATAAATAATTTCATTCAATTTCTCATTTCAGATAAAAAGGAAAAATGATATATTGTTTTTTTAAATTATATGTTATTACTTTTATTATATTGACTATTATTCGTTTTTATTAACTATAGATAATTTTTTAGGATTTTTGCTATTTTTTAAATATTTTTAGTGACTTATTTACGATCGAAAATTTCGGTCGTTATTAAAAAATTGCGTCGACTGTCTCAACGCCATAAGGTGTAAATAAGTCATAAGCCAAATAGCCAGGATATTATAGCGCTTATAATCCATGAGACGCGCAATCAACGAGTGTTGATTTTCCGTTATAATGGCACGAGAACGTTGATGATCTGCGCGATGATCCATCGATGTACGTGCCGATCCGCCTTCGAAGCATATACTACCAACGACCGATCTCGCGGTAATTAATCCATGAGAATTGATGATTCAAGATTTATCGCTCGCTCGTGCACCGAGACGACTCCGCGAGACTCCGATACAAGGATCTATTGCGAAATTCGCGAGGCTATTAAATAAAAAACGATCGCATCACGCTAACTCGCCCGCCGCGGTAAACCGCGATAACCTGTTGACGGAATTTCTCGTTAGTCTTTCGAACATGTAATTATTAAAGTTCATTTGTTTAAACGATAAATACATCGTGATCCACGACTTTTTTTTACCCTCCGGCGTTCCCCTGGATTTCTCACCTCGTCCGCGAAGCTACGATATTAATTGCCAATCGCATTTAACTCGTATCGAAAAGTTATAGATGAAAATCGAAAGTTTTTACATACTCAAAATTAAACGATTTCGTGAGAACGTTCTTATATCGAAACACGAGATGAAGATGATTAATGTCATCTATTTTGAATGTCAAGGAGTTAAAGTTGACCGGAATTGATTTGTATGCTGTTGCTTTACGATTTCTTATCGATCGAAGGTTATAACACTGGAAAGATGAAACCGACTCAGGACGTCGGCTAATCCAAGAATTTTCATCGAAGAACTTTTACATTTTTTTCGTTATTTTGTTGCTGTTTTTTTTTCTTTATACACAGTAACGTGTTTCCGCTTATATAAAGCCCTACTACAACAGGCTATTTGTATATTCATATTCTTCTTGCCACAGACGATTCTCGCCTCGTCACTGAGCACATATTGGCGCCCGGTAAGGTGGTCTATCTACGAATGTAATCGCTCAAGGAAGGTTCTTCCACGGGGATAGGCATAACCTGCGTAGATTCGCAGCTCGTTTCGAAGGCTTTCAATCTTTCGACCAGAGTTTCGCAGACGCGGAAGTAAAGCATCGATAAACGTTGCTTCGCCATCGATCATTTATTTATGGAAATTGTTCGTGTATATAATTTTAAAAAATGATTAAAAAAATCTTTAAGAAACATATTGCACTGGTCTGCAACTAGAAAAACATTTCAGCAATTTTAGGTCAAAAACCGTATTTTTGCAAATCGGTAAAGAAAATTGATACCCAGAATCCTTACGCTATTTGATTTTATTTACCGGTTACCTGAAATTGCACAAAAAATGTCAGCTTTTTTTACAACAACGCGTGGAAGAAATTCTATTTCATTTTAGTAACATAAAAAAGAAATTCGATTACAAAAATATCCTATTTGAGAAAAATGTCAGATACAAAAAAATGCATAATCGGCAAAATAGTTGAGTTAAAAAAAGTCCGTATAATGAAACAGTCCGATAAAAAGTCCGCGAAATAATAACCCACGCATGATTTACCTTTCGCGAACAACGATAGAAAGTTCTCGATGTCTTGTCCTCCGTATATCAGTCGTGCCTCACCCTCAATATGTCCTGATCGAAAAAAAAATATCTCTCATGCATTAATCATAAATCATAAAGCACATATATATACTACGTATAATCGACTATGAGCACCGCGAAGTCGAATATTAGTCGCGAGAGATATTTCATGCGGATCCACGAGTTCCGACAGCGAAAAAGACGAATCTGCGTTGTTGAATTAAAAATGAATGCGAAAAAAAACCAAAAAAAAACTTGGAGAAAATTAGAGTAAATCGAGCGGATAATCAATAATTCAACGCACCAAACGTCGATGAAACGAAATTGTAATCGTTCGATTGTGAACAAAGTATACATGTACACGTATATAATAATACACGTAATAATCGTTGGCAAATCGGCGTGTTCCGTTAGCGGTCTATAGTGACGATAGAGCAGATGACAGGCCAATATGCCCGAATATCGCAATGAGAAAGGTTTCTAATTTGAAATTGAAAAAATGCCGTTAGATATATCTCTTGGATGATTATGGCGAAGCGGGCTCCCCGAAGTCTATAATGAGAGTACCGAGAAGCGATATTTCACGCTCTCGGTTCATAGTCCCGACATTCAAGAACACCGGAATATTTTGTTCTATCGGGAGGGGCGTTATGCCACGGAGGCCACCTTCTGCGCGAATTATTATTATTATTATATATTCCTTTTGCGATCGTTGCCGAGAGCGGCCGCAACGGCGGTTCTAATTTACTAAGCGCTTACGCAGCAGGTGCTGTATTGTACGAATTTCGCGGTATCTCTTCTCCTCTCCGCGGCCTTCTCTATTCGCAGTTAATTAACACTGTTGCTACAAGCCGATCTCGTCGGTTCCACAACTTATTTCTCATCGTAATCGGGTTGCCATTGTTCTCCGTGGCTTTCACAAGAATCCAATCGGTATCTCAGAGGCAATGATATAACGGTATATTCTGTATATTCATGAGAGATCGGTAAGATGCGCTTGATGTCCGATAAGTGCGATCAGATGTATCGATATCTTTTCGGTGACCTATGCGTATTTGCCGCGAGACATTCATTTGATACGATTTTACAATCAGAATGCTATCGACTTGCCGGAAAAAACAGACTTACGAGAACTTACGAGGAAAAAAAATAATCGAGCAATCGGCAATTATCTAATATGAAAAAAATAATCAAAACGATAACCGATCGAAGCGAAAAAAAAATATCTATAATTTATGAAATATATTTTTTTCATTATTTATATTTTTATATATATTATTTTTATATAAAGTAAGGTGCTTTTATTAATATATTATTTATATAACAGCACCTAATTGTGTATATTTACAAAAAAAATGTCCATGTTAAACACCAAATAATTACTGCTACATTTTGTCCGGTATTTGTTCGGTGGTTTTTACTCTACTTTCGGGACGTGTCAAGCGATGGGACATGTATGAATATAATTTTTTTTTCATTCAGCAATTGTCTTTTTTTTTTCCACTCATCGAATGAAATACATTCGCGTTTTGGATCTTCCTCTCTGCTACTTAGCTTTTATGACTAAAGAATCATTGACTCGGTAATGCGCGAGGTATCATTTAATGTCTGCGAAGTACAACTTCGTGTAAATTAATAACGCTTGACCTATTGTAGCGGAGAGGCACTTGGTGGCTCGAGTGAGCAAAGGAGGAAGACGATACGCAGGTGATAGGCGAAGGGAATAAATATAAGAAATATATTCACGCGTGATAGGTGGCTGTGTATTTATCACAGCGCGGTTATCGTTGGATCATCGGATAAATGCTTGTGGATGCTGGCGAGGCAGCCGGGGGCAACGAATAGAATAGCGAAAATAATCGCGCCTCGCTTACTGCCCGAGCGGCTGGTATCATTGGTGTACCCATTGCGAGTGCATGCATCCCGTCATGCGGGAGTTCTTGTATGCGATGCGAGCTGCAACTCTCGGAGGGCTCGAATTAAGGAGAAACGAGAGAGAGCAGGTGCGCCTTAGCCCGTTCGGTCACATCGACGATGCGGATGCGATGGAACTTTGTAAGACTCGCGTTGCAACGAGCAAATAAGAAATGCAAGAACGATCCATTCAAATCTGCCAAGAGCAACAGGAAACTTAAATAATCCGGACAATTTTTTTATTCGCATCCGCCGCTTTGAATTTTATCGATTTCCTTTTTGTAACCTTGTATTTCGAAACAGTTTAAAAAAAAACGACATTCCTGGTAAAACAATTATCAAATAAATGAACCCGCATAATTGTAACTAAATGAAAAATCGAAAATTGAAAACTTCGGTAAAAAATAAATAACACCAATAAAGCATATACACTATTATTAGAAATGAAGAGAATAATATACTATAAAATAAATGATAAAATATAGAAATAAAAAATGTTGATACATCGAAAAAGGAAAAGGGGCTTGAATATTAAAATACATTCAGCGCGTATTATGGAAGCTGCGTCGAGAAATTCCCTCGTATCGCCGTGTTTGACACCATGTAATGCCTATACCTACCTCCGGACGCATATGTTTGATTCCCGTTACAGATAGTGGGATCTCAGTTCCTAATGCATTACGTGGGAAATATTTCGATATTTTTATTTCTTACAAGCTCCGAGTATTCAGCCACATCCGAATGTTACAAACAGTCAGTACGGATCTTTTGAGACGTCCAACAATCTCGTAATCCATCATAACACCAACATTTCGAAGCGACTTGTCCCCTTCTTCCCCCTCAATCGCGCGTATCGCACAGTTACATGCACACCGAGAAACTTTCACACAGCAACCAATCTCCATGCATCCTCAACAAGACCCTTTTCGTTGAGACACCTGTTAATAAGAAACATCATAACAATTTGACCCTAATATTAATTCGAATAATAAAAAATTCAAGCATCGTCCAGCCGAGGTATTTACTCACGAGTAAATACCTCGGCTCAAAAAGTTTCATATTATTACGAGTAATAAAAAAAATGCGTACCCGAAGCTCTTAAAACTGTAAGATTATACCTAAAAAAAATCTCCACTTTCCGAATTAATAACCGAGTTCGAGTTCTTTCACGAAATGCACCGTGTCGAAAAAACACGACTTGCCTTACCTATTTACGATCTTCCATCGTTGAATCGATTGTTCCGACGGTCATATTCCAATAATCTCCAACCATAACCCTCAAGAGCGCTCTTTATCCGTGTTCTCAGTCATAAAAGAAAAAAACGCGGCATACAAGACTTGAGCGTGTCTCTCGATCCGAAGTTCTTCGCGAGTAATTGGTAATTCAATGCTTGTACACTAGGTGGGCGCTCTCGATGTAATGAAAGTCGAAGAAAATCCCGCAGCTGGATGACGAAATTAAATAGGATTGGATGCCGGTCGGCCGCAATGCGCGGGAAAAATGAAAGCGCCCAATCCCGTTCAGGGGGTAAACGCTGTTGGTCGCCGTTGCTCGCCGTTGCTCGCCGTTGGTCGCAATTGAACAATGTTGAACGTCGTTGGACGCCTTTAGACTTTGGGGCAGATGCATAATTATGCCGCGTGCGTGTTTCCTTCTCGGTGCGCGGCGGCGGGCAATATGATTTCGCTTGCAACCGGTAATGTACCCCGGGATAAATTTTGGTCACCTACGTGCGGTAGATGAAGAGAAAGAAGAAGAAGAAAGAAGAGATTGTAGACTCGGACATCCGAGCCGAGGCACGTCTACCGGGTCGATTGTCGTCTGTAAGATGTAAGAAGCGTCGATTCTTTCCTCGTGATTTTCCCCTTGCGTCCCCTTTATCGTCCCTCCGCGATGCAGAAGATTGTTTGTCGTCGGTCCATGGAAAAATGTGAAATCGGTAATAGCCATCCACAGCGTATGCAGACGTGCGCAACGGGCCCGCGTTGGCAGGCCTCGCGCGATGCATCAACCGAGAAACATCCTAATGGTCAAGTCGTTCTACCGGCAAAACGCTGATGATGAAACCGGAGAAAGGACGTCGCGCGTTCTGCACAGGAGACAACGGAGATGATTGAACACTCGTGTAATAATGAAATTATCTAATGGTCACTGACTATTAGACGAGCTGTTATTAATGTTATCAAGTACCCCTCGAGTATCATGCATATTCTTGCGCGACAGAGACTACATACTCCGCATACTCCGTACATATCGATTTATTACTAATTTCAATAATAAAAAGTTAAACGTCACTAAAAACCGGATCTAGAATTATTGATTGATTTACAATGAAACATGTACCGTAGAAATAATAATTATTATTATTGTCATTGTTATTTTGAAGGAAGACAGTATTATTACTTTAAATGAACGATGTCCGAGACACCGGTGCGATCTGGTATCATTGACATTGACATTGACAGTCTCTCAAAGCCAATAAGCTGCCCTCAATTGAACCGCAAGCATGTGTGGTCTTCTAGGCATCCCTCGATAATTCATGATGTCTCCAAAGCTCAACGATGTTTCCAATCGTTCCGAACTTCCCGCAGCGCTGAAATGCTTTTCTGTCGATGTCCGAAACGCGCGACAAGTTCGTAACGTCGTACAAACAAAATATCCTGGTGTTTGATGAATCGTCAAGAGTTCTCGAGGGGAGGGGATGAGACTTAGACGAGCACGCAAACCTCGGAAAGTCGCGTAGATTCTCGACTATGGATGATATAGTGTGCGCGTCGGGTTTTCGTTCTCAAAGGATAGCGTGTTTCATAATGTAGATGCGAGTGAACGCGACGATCCTGTCGATGATGCATGATGAAGCGACATGGCTGGGAGTCCGTGACACGCTGACTCCGTCAACGGGTCACGGATACCTCGCGAGCCGGAGACTGCCGGGAACTCGATCGTTTAACTGGGTAACCACCGGTGGTATGTATACGTTGTACGTTGGAACACTAGTCTCGCTGGAACGGACCGTTTTCCAAGGCCAATGTCATCACCGCCACGAGTACTCTGACAAAACAAGAGTGAGACGATACGAAACGCGTGAGAGATTGTTATTATACGGGTGAATGATAATATCATAGTATCGTCATGCGATGGGCAACAACAGGATCGTGTATGCCAAAGGTAATGAATTCTATCTCGTCGTTCTCTCGTAACAGCACTAATTAGAGACTAATAATCGGTGCTGCTGTTGTTGATGCTGCGGGTGTACGTATGTCTTCTGTAACGAGCATCAATGTAGGCCGGATACACGTGTCCTAGTTTAACGCAAAATATCTCGTTGCACTATGAAAAAAAGTTTAACTACGGTTTACAATGATTAAATTAAAACGGACCGTGGCTATTTCGATATTAATGTTCTCGATGTATATTGCGTGTCGAAATGTTCTCCAAATTAATTCCAATTATAGTTATTTTAATTTCACTCTCAATACACAATATCTTTCGTTATTGAGTTGTTGATTAGTCGCTCGTACTATCGGCACGGAGCGCGATGTACGATGTATAAGTGAACTTTGCGGAGAGCAGGAAAGGGATCGGAATACATATCGTATAAAATTGTTAACAATTAAATCGGAAAACGATCCTCCCGATATATTCTCATTAAAAAATTGTCTAATTACGTTTATACCGATAATCGTCTAATTTACAAAATTGTCACAACTTCGAATTCCGATGAAAAATCGTCATCAGCCGGGAGCCCCGATTGAAGAATGATTCCTAGAGCTGCATCGCGCGGGTATTATAAAAGACAGTCGCCATGCATATGAGAAGAAGAAGAAAAAGGCGAGGAGGATGATAGCGTGTGTATGGTATAGATAGTTCGTCGGTCGAGTAGAGAAATAAAGAATGAGAAGAAGAAGGAAGAAGAAGGAACAAGGTGCGCGTTGAGCCGCGCTGGTCACTAGGGCGTTGACCTGATGAAGCGGACCAGAGAGACTGCGGCGACTGGGGGCTACGTCGGCGGCGGCGAACCAAACGAGTGTGAGCACAACGGAATCTCGAGGGGAGGGAGAGAGAGAGAGAGAGAGAGAGTTAAAGGAGAAACGGACAAGAGACAGAGAGCAAGCGAGATAAAAAAATCATTTGCTTTGTCGATTTCTACTCCTCTCTCCCGTTCCTCGCTTATTCTCCAATCTCTCTCCGAGAACGAGAGGAAACAAACGTCTAAAAATAAAATAATTAAAGAGCAATTCGTTTTATTTTTAATCTCGCGAAACTATGCGAAATTGCGCCGCCTCGACGAGGTTACAAGCAGCCAACGGTGCTTAATTTATTACCCACCCTAGAATCATGAAGACTCGTAAATGAAAAAGAAAAGAAAAAACAAACGAGAAAGATAGATACGAAGAGGAAGGAGTAAACAGGAGGCTGGTGAGATCGTCCCGTCATGAATATCCTTGGCGTCGCCCGTTTCTTCGGTAGGACGAGATCTCTGAGCAAAAGCAGCAGCAACGGACTCTTGGCGAGCTGTACCAGCACCGGCTCTTCGCGTAAACGTGTCCGCAACGATAAATTCCGGGCGCGACGCGTCTCTGCTTCACCTGAAAACTTGAGCTCACCGCGCGCAACAGGAACAGCAACGCGAGCCTTGTGCGAAGACTGTTGAGTTTCTTCGTCCACTTGGAACGAGCCGAGATTTCCGGGAAGTCGTTCGCCAATCAAGCACTCATCCCAGAGGATATTTCACCCTTTACATTCCGAAGGAACCGTTGCTTCCTCATACGTTATCTATCCCACTGGATATTAAAGGGTTGTCTGGCTATTGGAAACTCATTATCATGACATTTTCTTTTATAAGCAGGACCTTCGTCTTATGAATGAAAATATTTTCCTCACAGAATCCTTCGCCTTCGTTTTTCTTTAATGATCAAATACAATAAACCACAGTTTTTGACCTGCAATTGCCGAACCGCAAAGATCGACGAAAGTTTAATAAAAATTGATCAAGTATTATGAAGTATTATGAATGAAATGTCAATGTAACATATCGTCACGGATGACAGTTATTAAGAAATTGCACTTAAAAAATAATGCTTCAAGTTTAAACGCGAATAAATATCTATGTGTTACATCGCCGTCGACTGTTTAATTCTAATCGTTCCATTAACATTATGCGCGATCAATTATTTTCCTTGATATTTCACGACTTCGTTACATTGTCTTGTTACTCGTTTCTCTGATTAGCCGAGCGATTGCTCCGTATAACTGCACTTTACTTTTGTGTTCCCAGTCGAGAGGATTTTAATAGCGATTACATCGAAGAATCGAGATATTCGATCGTATCCTTGAGATACCTTGAGATACGCGGTGGTACATAAATACGCCTTCGAAACTCGCTGCAATAATGACTTGCAGATATTTCCGATGACTCCGAGACTCGTTACATGTTACTTTGTTAAAGCAAAAAAAAAGAAAAACGAACGAACGAAAAGTTTGATTTCTCAATCGTCTTGCCGTGTTTCGATTTTTACATTTGTTCGATCATCAAACGAGCTCGTCGTTGTTTTTTACTTATTCATTGATGTTATCAATCACTTTCGTTAGATTACGTCAGTATATACTATATACACTCTCGTTTCGCCTAACCTCTCGAGGTGAGTGAATTGGAGCGCATCGATACTCTCGATGCTTTCGTTTCCGTTTGCCACATGCATCCTCTTCAAGCTCACGTTCGCGTTTCAACGATATTCACCCATCGTTTCCGCCCCCTCGACGTCATTGATTTATCGCAGGTGAATCCATCGTTCAGCATCGCGAACGACACGTCCTCGTTACCCCCGAAAAATCCTTTGTTCCCTCTTCGATTCTCTCGTATTCGGGAGAGCAAAAGGATAGTAAAAAGAAAAAAAAACCAATGGAAGAGGTCGCTACATGAGCTCGAATCTTTGACAGACGTACGCACGAGAAGTTAACAGAAAAATCATGACCCGATTGTCATCGAGAACTGGTTATTAAAATCGAAGATCCATCAACGTCGTAGAAGCCAATACGCGTCTCGGGAAAATACTATTTTCTCAAAGTATGACAAAAGTTTTGATCGAACTTACAACGTCGATCTTTTTATTTTCGTTCGTCGATTATTTAGTACATTATTTTTAAATGAATACAAACATTGATACGATAAATGATATATATTTGTTTTTTCGGTGTATGAAGAAATAAATAAATTCATTAGATGAACGAAATCACTGTATAGAGTTAAATCCATGACTGACGCACAAGAATCCGCGAAGTGCGTCGATGGAAAAAGTACAGAAAATCATGACCTGGTTGTAGCTGTTCAAGACCGGTTATTAAAATTGAAGATTTATCAACGTCAACCCAGCCGCGTCTGCGTCTTTGCGAGAATCCTTATTTCAAACTTCGCAACACATGCACAACGCCACGCTTTTCACAAAGTTCGATTGTTCAATTTGTCTCAATCCGAGTATGCAATAAAAAAAAGGACTAAACGAATAATCGACGTTTAACCGATCACCGAATCGTAAAAGTCCGAGATACGAAGACTTAGAAATGCCGATGGTAGGCGTGCGCGAAAGAAATCATCGCAGATACGGGGCGATAAAAGTAACGAGGCAACGAATTAATCAGCCGCGCTCCGAGCGCGTCGTGGCACAGCTTCTGTCGCTACTCGGCTGTTCCTATACCTCTTACGTACTTTATCAGATATACCTATATACCCCCCCAATGTCTATGTGCGTATTGCGCGTCACCCGGCAAGACCATCGAGCGATAGTCGGCATGGCCGCGTGAGCGGGTCCGTTCCTCTAATCGTCTCGGTACTGCTACGTGATTGAAATAATAAGAAATCTCGCGCAGGCCTAAGCCACGCCTTCGTTGCTTTATCATTGGTTGAATATGTGAGGCTTGATAAACGCAAATGCTAATGGCCGTACGTTATTGCGTTGCCAAAGGGGTTTCGCGAGATCTCGTGCCACTTAGCTGAATCGCTCTCGGCTCGCTATGACTAGACTGTTGCACTATCGATACTATGCATCGGATCCGACATAGTAAAGCCTGGTGACGGTTCAGTGATTAGCCGTTTAGTCGTAAATTACGCATAAAAAACGGTAATGATTCAACTGTGTGGTACGAAGAATTTTATCGAATATATATATTTTTATTCAAGCGCAATATTTGATGATGCAACCCGCGTCAGAAATGAAAAACAAAAAAAAACGTGCATTTTCGAGCAACAAAAAAAAATGTAAGCTATAACATTTATAAAAAAAAAAGAAATGAATAAAGAGCAACGATAAAATTATGATTATGTGTAGCTGATAACGTCGAATGAGTGTGCAAAAGTCAGAGACCTGTCTCGTCTGTAATGCCCTCTCGCTTGCTATACAGCATCGTGTGTTACCAACACTCGCGTGTTTATCAAGATATATTGCGAAAGCTTTTCATCTCAGCCCCTTCACGTTCCGTACTCACCTTTTCGCATACAATAATAAGATTGTTAGATGAATAGACGAGCCGAGAGCACAAGAAGTTTGTTGGGTGCGCTTCGCCGGATGGATAGAGTCCATCCGATGGCCATTTTTGCAGCAATATTTTACCGGAATGCCAGAGAGAGACCCTCTCTCCCACGGAGTCGCGTATTGTATGGATTATCAGTGGTGCGAGGGGGGTGGCGGCGTGGCATGTGCTCCCGATCCTACAGGATGTCCTTTCCCATCAGGGACATTGTGACGTATCCTTAGACATGTGGTGTACTCATGCAGGGACGTCAGCGTGCCGCTATCTGCATCCGGCAGAGACGCTTTACCCGACCACCCTCCACCTTATAGACGTGAAAATATCCTCAAAGATTTCTCCGGGGAGAGAGAGCATTGTCAAAGCGAGAACTTTTCTCCCGAATTTCGAGGCACTCGAGGCTTCGGTATATTTTGACGACACAAGCCTTAAGGATAATCAATAATGGGAAATGTCTCAATAGTTTTAACTAATAAAATGTCAAATGTTAGACTGGTCAATATTCGCGAAGATACGTCGGCAAATAATATTTTTTCATTCGGCCATTTTTCCCCAGAAGTGAAAGCAATGGTATTAAAATTTTATTACAATTAGTCATAATAACAATTGTATGAATATTTGTCACGATTTATTACTATTACTATTATTATTATTGATTGTCATAAAATATAGACTATCAAATAGACATGTGAGATAAAGCTACTTTCGATTCTTACACTGAATGCTCGATGTGTGATCTATCGACAAAAATTTTTTGCGACCGTCCGTTTTCGCGCTCGAGGAATCGAAAAATTATCGAGAGAACTGTAGCAAAAAATGAGAGGACAGGTGTGCGTACAAACTGAAGTAACAGTCAAATAAAGAACATTGAAAGAGAGAGAGAAGGGTAGGAAAGGAATATAAAAAGAATAAAGAGAAGGCGATCTGTCTTGGTATGCCGCAGGGATCAGAACGCAGTACAAGAGAGCCTCTGGTGAAAGCCTCGGGCCCAAGGTCCACTACAGTCGCACCGGTTCACGTTTACCACTACCAAGAGAGATCAATTTATACGTTAGAACTGCTTATTAATATTCGATATAGTAATAACGGTCAGCGTTGAGCGTAAAGTCAGAAGTCTATGGAGCCTATACCTGGCCGAAAGTTTCAAGAGTTCCCGATCGCAGTTTTCTAATGTTCAAATTTATGCTCCTAAGTTCGATCTTCGGTTGAAAATTAATATCAGACTTTGAGTATCAAGGCTCCTTGGAATTCAAGTCAAATGCGAACTCAAAAACGAACTCACGATTCTAAATTCGAACAATTTGATGAAACAAAGATTATAGAAAATCTCTTGAAAAACCGCGTTCAACGATGTCCGTTAACAAGCCCCGATCATTCGACAAGTACGTGTGAGGCGAAGGGTACTTGCATGTCGTGTCTCTGTGTAGTAGGCATTTCGTTACAATCTGCTCCTGTTGGTAGTACCGACAAATGTGGGTCAACGCATGAGGAATGTCCGCATCGTGACAAGCCAATTTCGCGAGATACGGTATATATATGAACGTCCGTTCATCGTCGGGGACGTTTACCGATCGTTGCAAAGACTGTCAGCACTTCGCGATTACTGCTTGTCTCTGGGTAACATGAATTTCTTGTTGGCTTCGCGACAGGCCCAAGAATCATCCCCGGTGGCGGATATCTCAGATCTTTGATTTCCCTTCCCAGTCAATCTCCGATTGTCTCTCTCCAGGAAACAATTTGTGCGATCGTATGCGAAACGCCGAGAGTTATCCTGAGACGTATCGTGATACTAACGGAGAACTTTGTATCGGGAGACATTGCCTAATACCAGAAGCTAAAGTGAATATTGCTACACGAATTTGTCCTTGTCTGCTATTTACATAAGATGGATTGAAAGCCACTGTCTTTGAATCTCTATCTCCCCCCTACTGGTTTGTCGCCGAACACCTTACAATTCACTACAAAGTTACAATGGTGTGGGGCCATTAGTCCCGTGTCGGATTAATCATCCAAAATTGATTGCCGAAAATATCCGAAAGGCTGTAGAAATCCATCAGCCCAATGAATTCATGTCGTTTAGTCTAATACAATACGTTCGTATTACCGATACCAATCATCTCGACTTCTCTGAAACCTATCGTATCGATATGACAATCACGATTTTAAAATTTCAAGATGATTCGCCTGAAAGCACCGTTTGTGATTTCTCGATGAAGTGGACGGCGAAGATAGATGCCGTAGCGGACGGCATGATAACCAGCGAAAGGCAAGGTAACTGGGTACAATACATCCAAAAGATAGATCCGATTGACTCGGGGCATTTAACACTCCGAACCGGAAACTCATAAACCGTTTGTGACATTTGCATCGAGCCATAACAGACAAATCGCATATTGATAAATCTCTTTTCAGTTGAGAGAACTACATTTTGAGGAATAAAAGTGGGACGTACCAACTGTTAGTTCGTCCATACCAATCAGATTTTTCAGGACACAGAGACGCATACAGAAGAACTCCTTTGAACTTCTGAGAATTAAAACCCTTGCACGATTAACTTGAATCTATCAAATCGATTAATCATGCAGAAGTTGTAACTTCAGAAATGGCTTGAATCTCCGCATCCTTGATGAAGTGCACGAAGTTGCGGGGATACCGGTTCGTACGGTAATCCGCAAAAGACACGACGACGTTTCTTCCTGATGTTCCGAAGTTGTCGATGGAAGCGTGGGTCGGAAGAAAACCAACGAAGATTCTCCTACCCGTCGATATTGCATGTGGTTCGAACACACATCGAAGCACCTGCCATGTCACACGTGCCTCTTCATGCGCATTCAGCGAACATTGATTCACCGAACGGGAAACACTATCGATAGAGATAACGCATACCCGCATGATTAAGAAACGACGAATGAAAGAAAATGAACATGAAATAGTAAAAGGCCCCTGTCGGATGCTCAGTGCGAGAAGAACGGATTTACAATTGTGCGGCGGTAAGAAACGAGACAGAAGAAGAAGAAGAAGAAGGAAAAGAATCATCGGTTAGATAATAGCGAGCACGCTGGCCAGTCAGGTTTTATGGTCGGTACGCACAATCAGAGGGAAGAGAATGCTATATCGCCGGGAAAAGAGACTCGAACGGGCACGAACGTAAGACCCACGGATCGACGCAGGTGAAGATGCCAGTCTCTCTCCGGTTGGGCAAGAGACAAAGACGTCTCGTTGCGAGGCAACCGGAGATGAATTGAGAGAAAAGATCGACCGATGCTCGGTGAGCACAGTGTATCGTATCGGCGAGAAGAACGGAGTCTGACAACCCGAGTGAAACACACATGCCGGACCCATCGGGGAAGCTGGAAGAGAAAGGAAGACGGAGACATACGAGAGATCAAGAGAGGGAGATCCCGTCAGGTGTTAGTGGTGGGTATCGTCTGGACGTGAAACTCCAGCATCGGGTATTGGTGACCAATACAAAGCTCCGTGTCAATAGTGGACATATGCCTCATCGTGGTATTCGTAGCGCATTGGTACCGATACTAATGCTCTTAGTATCCCAACATTACCAAGAGTCCAGCATGAAGTTGCCGCGATTACGACAGTCAATACACTCCTAGACGTTGGTACTGGTGATGCTCCGACCTATTGATGACTATGTAGTAGTGGGCTTCTCAGTCGCGGAGGCGGCCGTGGTTCTCCAATCGTTTCTTAGTGATGGTAAAGTGGTGGCCGATATGTTGCACTCGTGGATACTTGTAGTGGTCGGTTAGTCCGGCAGGAGTTGTCGTTTCTCTCTCGCTCCACGCACGGTTATTCCACGCGATGCCCCCTCCTGCCGCAGGCGCCTCCGCCACCGTTCGCCGTCACTCCTCACGGTTTCTTTCCTCTTTTCTGCCTCTAGGCCATTCTCGAGAGGCGCGCGCGCCAACGCGGTGCGGTGTACAAACCCCGGCGCCCATGAGGTTCTTTCACCGACCTCAACACGAGTCTAAACCGATATTATAACTTCTAAGCTGTGTGTGATACGCCCTATCCTATCAGAAGCTCGTGTTACCCCTCGGGCGTACATTAAACACTGCCCCCCCCCCCCCCCCTCTCCCCCAAGTGATAGTTTTTTTTTTATCAAAAAGGACTTGTCCCCTACCTACGTCTACTACGCAGAACTACCACGTGGGAGACGAGACACCCGTAACGCCACGTGACCTGCCGTGCGTTACCGGAAGTGACTGCGTACCGGAGCCTCGTGGCTTTAATGACAGCTGTATTCGGATCTCACACCGAAAATATACTGGAAATAGTGCGAATTTGGAAAGTTAGTGAAGAGTGAAGCGCTGTGCGAATAGCCAACGGTTCTAGAAACCTGAATATTCTTGAGTTCGATTCGGATGAATGGACTGAAACAAAACGCGAATGTGACAGAAATATGAGGAGAATTGCGTAATCCGAAGGTGGACCACATGATCGACGTCGTAGACCCGGAACGAGAACAGGTGTCGCGTATGGTAGAAGGGGTCACCGTCTTGTCGCAGCGCGAATGAATCCAACAGACGAGCTCAGAGGCGATAGATCTCACCGAGATTTACGATCCTATCCGTGATTTACTCAAGGCCAACGAGCGACGATTCCGCAGCGGATCTTCACCCGTTGATCATTATAGAAACATTCCGCGAGAGATCAATTGATGATCTGCGCTGCGGGAAAACTTTTCACTCATTGTGGCGGCATATAGGAAGTCCTTGCTGATGCGACTCGTCATTGAAAATACTAGACATGATATGTCAATGATATCGAAGAACCCAATGGAAATGCAGGTTTTCGTTAACTCTTCCATCCAATCGGGACGCGATAAGATTAGCACGGACCATCCCGGATTAAAATAGACCAATAGAACGGCTACCGAAGATTGCTGATTTGTCGCTATGTCGGTTTTGGGAAGCGGCGAGGTCGACAGAGCAGCAATGTCGCCTCTGGACGACGTGGCGTCACCCACGAGTGTCGAATCGGAACTTATGGTAACAGACATGTTGGACGATCATGACAACGCCATGAATGAACATCGTCATCATCAGCAGCATCATCATCATCATCATCATCATCAACAGATAAGGGACGGTAACAAGAGAAAACGCGACAACACTGACGGCGAAGAGCTTAGTCCTCGAAAACTTCCATCGTTGAGCAGCAACAACAATGACGTTGGATTTGTTCTTGAGGAGAGCGGAGACGACGCTCTACACGATGACGTGGATGATGTAAGTTTCGCGAACAATCTTTTTTTTTCATTTCGGTTATTAATTCCTCGCTTTCTCGTTAGCGAACTCTTAAAGCCTGTCATCCCAAAGTACACTCTAATCACTTATAGAGCTCCCGAGATCGCGAGGAAATATGATGAATATTGAGAATGCAATTAAACAAGTCATCGCTACGGGCGAATCGCGCGATCTCATCGATGGACGACTTCTATCGCGGCTAGGAAATTTATTTATAGACGAAGATTCTTATCGCAACGGATAGACTAATGAATTTGAGAGCTATAAATATTGAAGTCTTCACAAACCGGACAATCGTACCGATTCGAATATATTTATCGATATATCGGGGAAACCAGTTTTTCTGCGTTAAATTCGCTTTCTTCCTATCCAGATGCGTATTCGACAGTGAAAGAGGATGATTCGAGTCGCGCGATTGAGCGAAGATATACACACATACATATGCGCGCTTTTGCCCGAAGGCAAGTTTGGATAGTGCAGAGGGAGTTTATCATACTTCGTCGACGCTATTTCACGAGCTCTCTTTCACGGCACTGAATCATTCTCTCATCTCGTTCGATCTCTGTCTGAAGAGAGAGAAAGAGAGAGAGAGAGAGGGGGGGGGGGACCCACGGTGCTAAGCAGGCAGAGAGGGTTCCCCAGTCACCCCGAGGGTGCTTCGCGAGTTTGACTCATTCCGGCTCTTGCCGAAGCATGGCTGACTGGCTCTCGTAGCTCTCGGGCATGTATCGTCAAGCAGTCTCAGTCGTCGCACTTCTGCGTTCCTTCCTCCGGGTTTCCGATGCCCGAGGATATATATATATGATTTTTTTTCTTCTTCTTCTACCTTACGCTGCGTCGGTCGCCTCGCGAATTGTACCGGGCGAAAGAATTCTACGAAGGTTGGAAGGAGGAACTAAACGGCGCGGGGAACGTCTTGTAAGAGACGTCGATGAGAAGCGCGCGCGTCGAATGCGTAGGCAGTGCGACACGTATCTGTCTAAACATCGAGAGAGGATTGTGTGCGCCTCGTTGACGAAGACGACAGAGGCAAAAGGCGCACTACACGGCTCGAGGTCACTAAACGGGTTTCAAGAAAAATCTTTTACTTGCGCGAACTCCCAGGCGCGCGTCTCGCCCGTTCAACGGCAGCCACAGCCTCCGGCCAATACCTCGCATACATAGGCTATTACGCGCGTTATCGGAGACTCTGTTTACAGTTCTTTTAAGATCCTTCTCGCGAATTTGTTCCCTCCTCGTGTGTACAATCGGAACGGATAACCGAACGTCTTCCTTCTTTCATTCACCATGGGTGCATGAAGTATTTAACAGGTGTACGTAGGTAGGCCTTTCAAGAACCCTTTTGTTCTTTGGAATCATAAAGTTTCAATCGCTTTTGAACTTTGCGTCAATCTTGGAATTAACAGACGTTTCAGATAGCGACCATTTTTTTAACTCTAAACCAGCATCAAGTCTATCTATCATTTAAAGGACCAAAAACAGATGCAATTTGCATAGAAATCTTCGCTAAAGAGAGGAAATTCATGATATTCCGTGCCGTTTGAACAATTGGTAAAGGTGTTATATTACGCCAATGGTTTCGCTCGTTCCATTAATCCTTTAAACTAAACTCTGCACCGTTAACTTCTTGAGCAGTAGCAGAGATCAGGACGTGTTGAAACACGGAATTAGTAGGAACACAGGGAACTTTTGAGTTTTTACACAGTGTGCTTTCGACTTGCACCGTGTTCCAACTAACGCCGGGTTGCCCCTACGCAATAAATGTTCATATTCGTCGGTGAAGCTAAGAAGATTCGTTTTTCTCGCTCGAGCCGAGCGACGGAAAGTCCAATGACCGCCAGAAACGGCGTGCTTGTGCGAGAGGATGATTCTGTATTTACAAGTACCGCGGTGGAGAATGTTACGAACAACAATCCGAAGTCGAGGCATTCCCCCCCTCCCGCGTGATGAAAATTTTTCCCCGCGTTCAACCGCGGTTCGCAAACTCTTTCTACCTAATTACTTTTAACAGTGGAAATTTCAGCCGTGATTGTGCTCTCAACTCACGGAATATTTGCACGAGGTACCCGAAAGAAGTATGCGCGCGGGTCTACAAGAGTGCCGAGGAGTTGCCTGCATACGCTAATATAAACGTGCGGGTTAGAGTGCCATAAAACTTAGTTTTTTTTTACCGCAACTCTCTGCGGCGCGCGCGCCCGCGAGTCTTTTGCACGCTCGGGTGTGCAGAGCTCTGTACCATAGATACGGTGGAAAGTTATACCCATTTTGTGTTGGACGCTGAATTGTACTCACTATGGCTGATGGTTGCTTCTCGCTTCGCATACTCCGCGTTACTCGTATACACTCGGTTGATAGCTTGCCATTTTATTATGTATCATTTGCCCTTTGCTACGCGGCCAAGTCGAATTCTCACGTTGACCGCTCGCGCGCATTCGTGCAACAAGTTATACTCGAGCGAGACGCGCGCGCTCGGTCCGCCGATTTAATATCCACTCATTACGTTTTAAACGCTCGCGGGGACAGGGAAACGATGTAAGCTAAAATTCATCGCCGTCACCGGGGCGAAACGCAACGAATATTTGATTCAATTTTAAATTGAACAAACGACAACAATTTTTAGACTTTTCATGATCCATTCTAATATTATTCGATTTATTTATTTTTTGCGCAAAAAGTCGAGCTTGCTTTCGCTGACGTATGTCTGCGTATCCAACATTATCACATTTTACCCCGATCGCTTTTTCGTCCGCACAGAAGTAGCATATCGACGAATACCCGTAGTGGACATTCGTCATCACCGCGCTATCGTCTATTCGTCTATATCGTCTGTAAGAAATTTTAGTTGTTATATGTTGTTACCGCACAAACGTTTTCGCGGTTTAATGAAGCTCTCACGACTTCTTTCGCAGTGACAAAAGTCATAAACCAGTGTTCGACTCGCACGGCAAAACAGTAAGAAAGAAGTTGGAAGCTAAAAAAAAAGACCTCTGACATTTGACGTTAGGTACAAGATAGAGATACTTTAATTGCCCGATGACTCGCAACTGGTATCCTTCTCCACTTATGTTTTTTTTTTTTGAATTTGTTTTTTTTCCACTCCTTCGACTTGTTCTCGTAACTTAACTGTACAACACGTACAAATGCGATTATAACTATGTAATTACGCGTGTCGCAGTTGCCGCCGCGTCGAACGATCATCGGTGGATATCCACAACGTTATACGTGGCTATAATTGCTCGAATGGTAAAAAGGTTATGAGATCTTTCTCCGTTGCGCTCGCAACACGCCTGGCACACAGAATTAAAAGTCTTTATACGCTGTCTCTGCGATGATTCGAAGGTTCTTTCGAGTTTTGAACATTCGTAAAAGTGGGTTAATCTGTGGTCAATGAATCCAGCGTCCCTTGGAACGTATGTACAAATGTTGGCCCGTCAACATTGGCCAATCCCCACAGAGTCACCAATAAAAATTCAAACATATCCCTTTCTACGTAGAAAGCATTTTTCTTTTTCTTTTTCTCTTCTCATATAGACTTTTATTAGTAGCAACGACGCGGAAGAGAGGTTCACGAAATTGAATTGCCGTTCGGTCGATTGCACATACATGTATAAACATATATGTCCAAAAAGATAATGATCGATGGTACCTGTCGTTCCGATAAATTTTCTATTAGGAAATATATTAACGAACTAACGGCGACGAATGAGCCGGTGCGACACGAAACGCGGAGGCGAAAAAGTGAGAGCAATGAAGAATTTCGTGAGTTTCCAATAAAGGCGTGTCACCGTGTACGAGGTGGAGGAGAAATTTTCATATTTCCCAACCGACGACGACTCAATGAGTGACGAGAGCGTACGTGGCAATTAACAGAACCCTAATGACTGTAGTGCTAAAGGAATATGTGACCGTCTGTGACCCGAGGAATTGTAGGTATATTCGTTTGCTTATCGATATGGCTTTCTAATATCTGCATAATCTCCAAAATGACAATCTTTTTTCTTCGCAAATATTAATAAATCAAATGAATATAAAATTGATTTAATCCATAAATGAATAACTTAATTGTTTATAAAGAAAATAATAATCGAAATCGCGGTAAAACAGCTGGAAAAGACGAGAGATTCCTATCGCGTAATCGCTTCAATTGATATTTCGTTTGCGCACAATCGTTCATTAAAGCAGCGGCAGCGTTGTAATAAATAAATGAATGCATTAACGCTCGAGTCGGGAGAGAGGCACCTGTATCAAAGTCGCAAGTCGGTATCCCGTCGGCTCTGTTCTCTTACGTTATTATACATACACGAGAGAAGCCGACATGCTACAAGTCTCTTTCGTCCTGAGTATATTTATTCATGAGTCCCGGTTATACGAACAGTGTTATATCCCCCTCGATCGCCGATCGTCGATCGTCGATCGTTCTCTCGTCTACCAGTCACATTGGTCGCGCGGTTAGCCCAGGCAGCCCGGGCAGCCCGGGCGCACATCAACCTACAATCCTTAGGCACACCGAGGAGAAGCTCTCTTTTCCGCGCGGGCGCCTTGTCCAACCCGTACGTCGCAAGATTCGATTATACCGTCGCGGGTTTATCGAACCGACAGTAATAGTTAGAACGGGCGTATGGGGACATTATAACCAGACATCGGAGATGTATGGTACAGGCCAACCGTCAGCGTTGCTGGGCGTGGAGACCGTTACTAATTCAGCCCAAGTTATACCCCTCTCGATACATACGAGAGAGTCCCCAGAGCCGATCGGAGCCTTCCAGCCGTTCTATGCGCGAGAAAACACGGGGAGAGACAAAACGGATTGATCGATAGATCGGTACCGATGGTGCCTTTTCAAATTATCGTTTGTCACCCGTTCAACTACCGCGCAAGCATTGAATATTACTTTACTTATCCTATTTCTCTGACATCCAACGCGTTTTAGATACGGATTGTTGAAACTCGGACGGATTGACGCCGTCCACCCATCAATAGCATCACTGGATTCTCTGCTTATCCGAAGTCTCTCGAGTTCCAATGCCTATAGGCATCGGGGCCCTCTCTCTAGTGAACCAGTAAAGTCCGGAGCCGATGGCCACCTAGCAATTTCTGCGGCGACGATATTATTATATATCTTTCGCTATTTTACTCGTGCGGTATTTCGTTTTTTTGCTTTAATAGCTGTTACCGGGTGGAATACCGGTAGCTGTGAGAACGATGTGTTGCCGCGTGTCGCACTGCTCTAAACGACGAACGTTCACCTCGAGAAACATTGTAGCAATTATCCTGTACTCGTCGATGTTTTATTTTTCCTTTATCGTTTTTTACTCATGTATAATCAATCGAGTTTATCGGAGGTTTAAATAAAAATATAAATATCGTTATTTCCACTCGAAATGTTATTTAAAAAATGTATTTTTAATAATCAAATTAAATAATTGCAATTATTTTTGTTCCGAAGTCGATTTTATAATGAATAATAAACACTCGTGGTGTTTACTTTTTTCAATGTTAAAACACAATATGAAAAATGGTGAATTTTGGACAATGTAGCTGTAACTGGCTGCTGCTGTCGTGTAATAAAGATCGCACGAGGAGGACACCTAGAAGTTCACGCAACTTACAGTTAACTCAGAGTTTTTAGGTTGATTTATATCACCGTCAAGACTTTCTAACGATTTCGATTAACGAGGCTGCTTTCACGCGTCTTTCTCGTAATATCACGATCCTTCGAGAGGCGCAACGATGCGCGAGTTCTACCGGCTCCCTGTCGCTGTTCGCCCAAATGAATGACTCTTCCATGCCCCATTATTATAACACGAGATACTCGAGCTTACTGTGCTCCTCACGAGTTACAATAGCGATTATGATCGTCTATTATGATGATTGTATTCCAAAGTCGGAAGACGTGGGAAATAATAACATCGCGGGATTGGAATAACAGGGATGAGAGAGACCGGTACTTCGTTGGGTAGAGAGTGCACAAGATAATAAAAGAATGAATAAACATTCCGTTTCAAATATTTTAAAAATGCCAAAAATCTTAACTTTCGATAAAAATAATAAAAATAATTAATTTCAAATTCGATCTCGAGATAAAAATTATATTCGAGATTTACGATTAAATGAACAAAACACTGCTGAGCGTAATATCTCGAATTCCCAGCGAGTATTTTCCACGGGAAGAAGTCACAGAGGGACAGTAAAGTCATTCAGTGGCGAATACATTTATATTCTCTCAGTATCCTTATCTTCGTCGGCGAGACTCGCACCCATAAATCCATTCCGCCATGCAGAGTCTAATCGGATTGAAGGATCGATTGTTTTAATCGCGCGAACCTCGTAAACCCCTCTCGCGAAATACTCGGTACACACAACGTGTGCGAGTACTCGAGAATATGCTCTCTCTTCGTCTCGCGCCGAGTTCCGTGTTGCCTTCTCCCTGCCAAACGTTTTCTTATCGTTTGCCATCTACTTCACGAAAGCGCGATAAAACCTTCAAAGATTTGTTACACTTGAGATGATCATTTATTTTACCCGCCCTATTGTTTAAAGAATTTTCTCGGGAATAGGATTCGCACGATTTCGCTGTTTCTCTTCACTAATTTATCGACACGAGAAGTATTATTCGAATTGGCGAAAAAACAAAAAAAAATACAAAACGAAAATACGAAAATTTTACGTTTTTTAGTGATTTCTTTGTAAAATTTATGTAAGCAGAGGTGAATATTACTCGAAAATAAAAACATCCACATAATTCTCGAGATTCTTATTATTCTCGGTATAGAAATTTTGGAGACTCGAGAAGATGTTTATTTATTTATCTTATTTGTTTATTATTATAATTATCGCGGAAGTGCATTGCGGCGCACACACAGAACTCGCGGGACCCAACAAACTTATTTTTACGTACTTGTAGAGTCCGTCGATATAAGCACTAACTGTATAAGCGCACTTCGGAAACATTATAATATCTACCAGTTGAGTTTAAAGTTTCGCTCGTGAGTCGTAAGCGTTTGGCCATTTGTGTGTTAACCCGCGTGGCCGCTCACCGTTACAGTTTTTGTTTTTTTGTTTTTCTTTCCCTCTGGGCGCATACCCTACCTACGCGATTGCTTATAAGGGAGAGAGCACGAGGAAAAAAAGGTCTCTCAGCAACGCGTTCGCTCGAACCTTTTTCGCGGCTGCAGAAGACGTTCACCGCCATCTGAAACGCATCTACTCGCACGGCTTGTTTGTACCTACACATCCGCGATTCTCCCGCTATAATTTGAGGAACCTGAAGAACTCAGCCGCGCGCGCTCGTCTTACCGAAGAATGCGCGTCTGGGGACCACCCGCTTCTTCCTTGGGGAGCTTCTCATTTTTAAATCACTTGGTCTCAACTTTTGCTGTTGCTCACCGACTCTCCGCGTCTCATGGCTTCGGCTTCGCGGTTGTTCGATTTTTTTCTCGGCATTCGATTTGAGAAGTTGGTATTTAAAAAATTGCAATAAAAAACGGGGTAAATATATAGAGTAAAATAAATCATGAAAAAATGGAGTGCAATATTAAAATCTGAGCTATTAATATTTCAGTCCCAATTATTCGTTTCGTCGTCGCGTTCGCGGCTGTTGCAAAAATAGAGGCAACTTTTTTTCCTTTTCTCTCGCACATTCGTTCGTTTCGAGAGTTACCCCGAGAGCCCCCGAGGCAGTTCAGGAAATTCTTCAATGACTACTGGAAATGCATGTACGGTTAAAAAGGCTTACGGAAGTCCGGTATCTACGTGCCTTTAATAAACTCACGGTAATCCAACCCCGCAGCCCTTTTCTTTTTACGGATAAACGATAACACGAGTTTAATAGCCGAGTGCTCGTTTGATGGCGAGATAATCGAATACATTACGCGAATGCACGTGTCCGGACTGCGATTCGTAGCGCGACGTTCAAAGACTATTTCCACGGGAAATCGGTCATTTTCTCGATATGGATAGGATATTAACGTAAGACGGTGAGCGTTGCACATCCCCGCGAATCTTCCGATGGCTATTCGCGAGAACTGCGGAAACGAGAAACCATTGGGGAAACTCGATGCTCGATAATGAATTTATTATAATCTATAAAACCGCGCGTGTCCCCCTGAGGGTCGATATCTGCTGGAATCAGATCGTATCGACAATTTCTTCGATGAGTTCGGTAACCGCGAACCAATTAAATAAAACGAGGATGAGGATTCTTCGCCTTTTCCGTGGGTATCGGACATTCCGCGTCAAGTAAATCAGCAAGTTCTCACGCTACATCAACGATTTTTATCTTGATTTTTTTTTTCGGCAACCCATCGATCGGACAGTAAAATATCTGATAACGGAAAATATAATGACATTTTTCGTCATCTTTTTTTATGAAGAATTTCAAACTCTGTATAAGTTGTGAGTTTGTCAAAAAATAAACATAATTATTGTTTTTGTTTATTCTGGTAATGCTGTTTTATTCTGTTTCATTTTTTTTTATAATATACCTTAACAAACGTATCAATGGGAAAAAAAAAATGATCGAAAAGTCGATGATTTGCTTGACGCGGAAGGCGTAATATATTTACAGTAGCTCCAGTGACTTTCTAGACGATCTCATGGGCTGTTTTGCTTACACGGTGGCGAACGCGCGTATACTCGGGGTCTCTCGTTCGCCAGCACGCTCGGGGCACAGTAATTGATCGGCATCGCCGCAATTGCGTGCTGGCAAACGAGCCGACACACTGCCACGCGGTGGCGGTCGCGACCGGTAGATTGGCGTGTTGCTGCAAACGAAAATATATATATCGCGTGGATCTCGTCGCGCCGTTTCTACTTCGTTTATTACGTCCCCCTCTCCTGCTGTTGGACGATCACCGATGCTGGCTACCGAGATTCCGGACTTTGGCCCACAAATCCATAATCGGTAGTGCGTAATTAGCTGATGCCGGGGGAGTGCGCGTGTATACGAATCGTCGACAGTTGCGTGCCCGCAAAACATCGACTTTGGAATCTAATGAAGTTTTTCTTCCATTGCTTCCCTGTTCGCCTCTGCAATTCGAGGAATCTTAACGCGACTTTATATATATATATTTTTTTTTGTGTATTATTTTTTTAATAAACTAAACTTTAGTTGAATAAAAGGAATGACGATGAATTGTAAAAATTTCATTATTTTCGTTTCTTCAAAATTTTAACGCTTACGAATTTGCCGTTTATTGACGAAAGATGAGACTTATCGGTTGTATGTAACCGAGAGAAAGCACAGTTTCACACACGACAAGGGCCAACGACCGGCGCGTTCACGATTTTCTCGAAAAGAAATACTATAAACCGTGAACGTTAGAATACCCGTACGCGCATTCTGCGCGTCAGAATTATCAATTTAATGCTTAGAGCCAACAACCATTTATGTGCGTAATAACCATTAGGCTTTAATAAAAATCATTGACCCATACGCCACTCGGAATCACCACGGCTTGTTTAACGAAGAATCTCGGTTCGTATCTCGTGTGGCAATCGAGTCGCAAAGGGTTCAGAATCTTCATATACTTTTTAACCCTTTGAGCGCAGCGAAGCTTTTTATTTTTAAAAATCCTATTATTTTATCTTAATTATTCTCTTAACTATTCTAATTTCAATTTCAACTGTAAAACTCATTATTTCGTAAAAAAAAAAAAAACGATGAGAATAAAAATCACACAAATTGTCAAATTATTGCGATCGAACCGAAACCGAACTAATCGCAAGTCCAAATATTCAATACAATTTTTTATGTCATCGAGTCATTAAAACGATCCATTTTATCAGAATAACGTATTTCTCAATATCGCTTTACATACTATCAAATTTCATAGTAAACAATATTATTCTCTCTCCGTCAATTTTTTTAACCCTAATATCCCTTCCCGAACGTCTAACAATCTATCGACAGTTATTTTCGCTTAAAACAAAAAAAAAATTAGGCATCGATGATTAAAAAAACGCAATCATTCCATCTCACGCGTTGGCATCGGAGTGCGTTCAACAGTCGTCCAATAGCGCCACGAAGTACCTACATCCGCGTGTTCACGCACCGGACTAACACGCGTGCATCGCCGTCTCGTTTTCCTGCCGCAGGTCCCGTTAGCTGGAACCCCCGTCTCCGCGATGATGATGCCGCGAGCGTGGATCGAGAGAGTTGCCGGCCATGTGCTCTCGTGGCTTGACGTGACAGGGTTAAAAAAAAAAAAAAAAAAGAAAACAGACGAAAAAACAGGACAAAAGAAAAATTATAGATGCTTCACCTTTCAGTCGTCTCTCTTCACTTCGGAGAACAGTATATAGAATCGGGCGAAATTAACGGGTAAATTAGGACACTCGTTTTCAATCGTTCTCCAAACGTAATCGATACATCCTCAATCGTCAACTTCATCCTCCGAGAGAGCACTTGCCTAAGAAAGTGTCGAAAGCCCTCGTATGATAATTATTAAGATCAAACAAATATATGTATATATATTAACATTTTTTTTTAACATGGACAGGTTAATTAAAGAATTCGTGGATTGATATAATTTAATAATAATTAGGTAGAGTGGCATTGATGGATCGATAGGAAAAATCAAATGGAAATGGGGACGGGGTAAAAAGGCGTTAGAAGATGATCGAGTGTCCGCCATTCTTGTTTCCTTATATAGTTACTTATTTCTGTATGATCGAACGAACGACAGTGGTGGTTATGGTTGTATTATAGGTGTTTTTTTTACACTTCCTCTCTTCCGGCCAAGTTGCGCTACGAGGTGCGGTAGGGACTATAGGCACCCGCGGGTTCGTAACGTCGAGGTAAAGAGTTGAAGATAAGGGTGTTGTGCGTCGATGGTTACCGTTGAGTGTGGCGGTGCGCGCATGGGACGTTTGGAATGTCGTTTAGCGACTTCCCTCTCTTTCTTTATCATCGTTCTCTTTGCTTCTTCGTCTTCTTACTCTTCGGCAGCATCACCGGCAGCGAAGTATGAACCGAGAAGGTGGAATCATCTGCGGTCATCTTTGTTACGCACTCTTTCGATCCCTCACCGGGTGTTCCTTTATTCGCGCGCATCGCCGAGTGTCGTTACTTATCCGTCGATGTTTTTTTTTCACTTGATTCTCGACTTGATTTCTTGCGTAGAGAGGCTTCAAAAAAATGAATGAGAAAAAAACAGACGGAAGTGATAGAGGGTATCCTTAACGACCTACGGCTCGTCACTGAAATTACACAGAGGCCGAAAATCACTCCGGTACTTAATTTGTTAACACACGCGGTACAGCGAACCTCGACTCCGTACAGCGAACCACGGCTCGTATTCCGAATATGAAGTGAGTTCGTTCTCTTCATTTCGACGCTGTCAGCGCAACGGTGGGACGACGATAATTTTCGAAGGAGCGACGTTACGCAAGCATTAACCTTGATATTCCGAGAAGACGATGAAAATGGGTTATGCAGTTATGCAGCGAAGGCAAGTGCCCGCGCTAGCGGACCGACAAATTTTTATAATGGCAAAGATTCCACCGCCTCGCGGCCTCGCAAACGATGCATCACTTTTTTTTCTTTTCTTTTTTTTCGTCAGCAAATTTTTGTTTATTATCGAAACCCGAAGCTTCGACCCTTTAATGATCGCGAGGAGGAATTTATTTTTAACAAATATAATTTCGAGGTGCGTAAGCGAAAAAATTATAGTGAAACGTTGATATTTTATTATGTCAACTATTGTTTCTCGACACGAAAGAAAATTATCGGCTTAATACTCGTGTCGATGTATTTATTTGATCTCCTCACTAATTTTAGGAAATAATAAATCAAAAAAGGAAATGGTTCATTCACGTTAATGATAATGACGATTCGTTGATGATCGCTGATATTTTTTATAGTTTTTTTTGTATTATAGCGGCGAATAAAAACTAGAAATTATTAAATATTGAAAATAAAAAAAGTCAGATCGTCAACGTCTCGACATTATTATTAACTTGAATAACCCGTTTTTTTTTTATTTTAGATCACCGACAAAAAAATTTCGCAACATACTTCTCCGGCGGCTGTATCTTTTTTTTAATTTATTATCTCATGTAAATTTTTTTTGCAAGACTCTCAATATACATACATATACCTTTTCGTTAAAAAAATCATTTTATTGACTCTCAGTTGCGGAAAAAAAAATTCAAAATATGACTCGGTTGTCGACCCGCCAGTTACATGGATCCCTTAACAACAACAACAAAAAACCTGATATACACTCGAACTCAACGAGCCTCTTTGCTGCTTACGAAAATGGACACAGCTTTTTCATTTCTTTTTTAGCTTAATTCCACATTCGTAGAATCTTCGCTCGCATAATCTCCATAAAGTATAAGAAGTGTCGAAAAAAAGACTCGTCCAATAAACGTGTCAAGCAAAATCCTCGCCTATTTTCCTCGTACCCACAAACGTAACGGTATATATTATAAACTCCCGACTCGTTTTTATTGACGATTCTAAAAGCTCGACCATTAAATTCCGACGCGCGTCCATGCTAATGCAATAATTGCATATTTCAGCTCCTTCCAAGAATTGTTATTATTATCATCGACAAAAGTTCTTATAATATCCTCTTCCTGTCTCTCCCCTCGCTCCTCAAATCCCTGTAATTACGAAATTATTTTCATATTTCCGTTATGTTTCCCGATTCTTCAGATGAAAAAAAAAAAAAACAAAACGAAAGATTTGAATGGACGATTGGTCCGATCGAAGGTAATCGTTAATCAATTTTTATTCGATCTTATCAACAATTATCTGTATATCTAGATAGCCGCGATTCGATACGCCGATCGAACGGTCGCGACTGGCACGCGTCGTCGTGCGCTCCTCCGCGAGAATCCCGTATCTCTCCGTCTCTCTTTCTCCTGCGCTTCAGTTATACTCGACATCGGTGCGTGCAGTAGTTGCATAGCATCGGAGCGAAAAGCATTGCCACGCCGTGGACACCTCCTCTCTTCCACCGCCTTCGCGAATCGTTCATTCGCCGCGGCCGCGAGAGAGGTTTGTTTTTGCGTGCGAGATGACGCGAGTCGATAAGCCGGCAGTAAAGTCGCATGTGAATATATTTATCGTAGAGAGCCTCGTGCTGGCCTGTGAATGGGGTGAGGGAACACCCTGTTAGCAGGTACGAGATACACGCGCGGACATCGTCGTCGTTCTACACCGTTCGAGAAGGAGCTTTTGTACCCCCGTGAGAAACATGGAAATGAACGGCCTGTGCATGAATCTTACTCTCTCTCTCTTTTTACTTTTTTTTCTCTTTCTCTCCTTCTCCTCCTCACCGTACGCACACTCGACAATATTATGTGCATGATGTATCCCCGCTTATGACACGTTTCTTATGTACAATCGCGAAACTTGTACACACGATGAAATACACGAGAGATATAATTTTGTCGTTAATGAGATATGATATGATATGATAACGTGTTCATCGAGCAATATATGAATTTACAAAAATAATTATTTCACGAAAATAACAAAAAATAAACTCCCGACTGATAAATTACTGTAATGACAAAATTGTATCGACAAAAAAATAATCATTCGGGTAATCGGAAGATTCCAACGATAAATGACGAATAAATTACAAAAGTGACAATTAATAAAATCAATAATTTATTATATTGATTATGTAAAAAAAAAAAATAATTTTGCAAAAATGAAAAAAAGTTCGTATATGAAATTTTGATATTATAGAGCAATTTTTGCTCTAAATTTGAAACTTGAATTCCAATCTTTTGCATTCTTTGTTTGCGTTTATTGCTTCCTCCCTTTTTTTTTGTTTGGTTTTTATCAATACGTGACGTTGAATAATGAAACAGATACGGTAAGATACAAAGAAATAAATGTGTCTGTCATCGATCTTAATATCGAGAAACTCGTCTCAAAGAAAAATGTGTATATATAGATATAAAAGAAACTTCTAATGGTTCGTTTCGATACTCGTGTTCGTCATTAGCGATTCTAATGGGTCACTTCTGAGAAAAAATCGAATGATAAATAAATGGATCAGTGAGACAGAAAGATCGTTATCTCTACTGGTGCACGAGATATGTACGTACGTATATCTATATAAAATATATATATATATTAAGCCGAACAGGGTCGAGAAAAAGGACGTTCGCACAACGACGACATCTTCAAACGGCGAGAGCGATCGGCAACGAGCTGTCAGTCTTTTACTGTCGTTTCGAAGGCCAGAGACTCGCGTCAGATCGTTTCACGACGGAATTCACTGGGGCAGGTGTCTCCGGTTTCATATACATGATACATAATAAATGTATAAATTATAGAGTATTTAATGCTCCGCGTGTATATATATGTATATATATCTATACATTGAAGTGACGAACCTGCGCATTGACACGCGAGTTCACTCGCAACATTCATGGATCACCGTGAAGACACATTATTATTATTATTATTATTTTTGTCCGCCTAAAGACAGTTACGTATTTCATATAATATTGTATTTGCATATCGCATTACACATCCAGATATTATTTGTAGTACGGGATCCTTTCACATTTCGAGCATTCAACCGGCGTCTCTCGCGACGCGTGAATAATTTCCTAATAAGAAACTACCAGAGAGATATATATCGGAACATCGAAGATCCCCGATGCCACTCGGTGAAAAACTTTCTAATCATTTCTGACTTCGCCCTAAATATTATCTCGAGGTTTTCACTAACTTTTTATATTCCTCTTTTTACACGTATCGATCGATCGATAAATAGATCGAAAGGAACCGGTATTTCTGGGCCAATCGATGGAGAAGCAAATCCACAAACTCGTGAGAAACAAATTAAACGGCACTCTCATTTTTTTTTATAAACAGACTTGCAAAAAAAAAATCTGTGTCAGCATTTGCGAAAATATAATGTATTTATAATTGATGAAAATAAGTAATAATTATTTCAAAGAAATATAATACTTTTTTTCATTATATTCAATTTCTATCGGTGAATAAAGACTTTCCGTCGATATGTGCCAACGAGCAAATTGATTACTTACGCGGTAATTCAAATAAAAAAATGAGTGACTCGAATGAACGAAATGTCGCGAGTAATCTCAATCACGCAAATCCGCCTACCGGACATTCGTCTTGTCTCTCATTCTGAGTTCGTACTTTCGCAAGAATAATACTTCTCTCAGCGATCGAGCTCTCGTTCGACGGTTAACAATAATTTTTTTGTTTGATTGTTTTTTTTTTTTTCGTTTTTCTTGTTTTATTCAACGATTCCGTTGAACTTTCGCCGATGAAAAAATAAATCATCGCCATGATACACTAAAGCTGAGCGTTTCGCTTCGACTCCCATTCGTCTTGTGTTTTGTTCGTTTCAAACGGACAGAATGAACTCTCGGTGGACCGTTGTTACTGTCTCACGGGCTCCTCGGGGCTGACGCGTGTCCGTCCAAATTATTTTTCCTCTCCGAGCAATTGCGCCGTCGACATTTCGCGATAGGTAAATAGATGGATAAATAAATCTTCCGGCGCTTGTTTCGCTCTCTCGTTTACCTTTCTACTCGGGAAGGTATGATCGTCGCGGAGAGATTCGAGTCGACTGCACTCCGGTGGCCTGCCGATCTCTTGTCAACGGGGCATAGTTTATCGAACCTCGTTGCGGCGATCTGTACTGATAGCGCGTAAGGACAGAGCAATTGCCCGAAGCATCGTCGAGATTTGGAAATTACAAAGAAACGTTTCGTCTATAAAATGTTTGCCATTCGTCATTGTACGTCGTTCGTCGGCTTACGCGATAACGAAAGTACCCCGGATATCGTTTCTTGATTAATAGGTGATCAAGCGAAGGGCGGTGCTTCAGATTGAAAAGAAAAGTTAAATGAATATAAAAAAGCAATTGCAAAAGAAAAGCCGAAGAGATCGGTGAAGGCAATGCGCGCGGCTATTGACAACGCGTCTCGTGACTATATACCGCGATATATATATAAAAGTACGGAACGTAAACTATAGCCCAGAGGGTGGAGTATATAGCTCAACATCGCCCGCCCGCTGAAACGCATAATCATCCCACAGTGAAACTTGTTCCGCGTTAAACCTGATCGACCGATCTCGGAGTCAAATGTGCCCGCGAGGTGAGGTGTTCGACTATAGGCGATTATCGAAAGTTGCGCTGCAGGTGGATGAAGTAGATTCCGATACACAGACTAAACGGCCTGTCCCGATGAGAAAGGATTTGCCACGACGATCGAGTGAGCGATAAACTTTTCGATTTTTCGCAAAAGCTATAGCAGATGATACAGCTTTAGTATGAATATTTTCATTTACAAATAATGTTTTCATTCAAGTTCGACTTTATTATCGAGAAATTTGAAGAAAAAAACGTTTAAAAGTAACCCCGTGTGACGAACGAACGAGTTTCCAATTGGCCCAGTAAAATCTAATCTGGTATACGCGCGTCACCTGGACTGATCGCGTAGGATGACAGGATGATGGTAGAGCCCGTTCCTTCACGAGTAGCTGCGGCTCTGTGAATATACCCGTGAGCCATAATGCGCCTACAGGGAAATGTCACAAGTCTTATGGATAAGGGCGACCGGCAACTGAACGGACCTCGCCTTCCGAGAGCATTCATCGTCACACGTTACTTCTGCTTCGACGCAAAGTTTCTCATTTTCTTTCGTGCCCCGCAGGGCACGACCGATCGAGAAAGGCCCGCGAAAGCGATCGACGGCTCTACGGACCCTTTCTAGTGCCATTTTTCACTCTACAAAATTTCCGCCAAAACGACATTATCATCAAAGAAATTGTCAAAAACACTGTAAGCTGTCACTGTATTAATCATTAACAAAATTATTGATTAAATCGATTTTTTTTTTTTTTTTTAATCTCCGATCGATCGGGTGATTTAAAATACGATAGAATTTGCAGAAGTTTGTAGGAACTTGAGTCTCGGGACTCTGTTCTCATTCGTATCTCCTTGCAAATAACCTCGTAACAATATTATTAATGAACTGAGCACAATAAAGCGATATCAATGAAGCTTTTCGATAAATTCTGATCTCAATTGGCCTGTACTTTGGAGAGCCAAAGTAACGCGAATAGTTGGTACCGCGGACTATACAATTTCCCGCACAAATGTTGCCTCCCTTAATAGCGATAATGTACGTCGCGACGTCGAGTGCGTAGCAATAATCAAGGGCGATTCTTTGACCAAAGACGATATCTTAGAGGCTTATGCGCCACGCGAGATAGCGCCCGGCTTGGCTAACTCGGCTTTTATTCGCCTTATTCCTGGAAACTCCGTAGCCGGCAACTGTTGCACGATAAAACGAGTGAAAAATCGTTTGCTACCGGTCTCTCTCTTCCTCACACTCGAGAGCAACGATACACGCGTCTTCGAGACTTCGTAAATGTATGTGTACGTATTCGTGTCTTGAAGATATATATATGTATATATGTATTTTTTTACGATTATGCGATCCCGCACACCCACCGATCGGTACCAACCAGTTTGACCGGACGGTAAAGAGTTCTCGGGGCTCAACAGTTGGGTCAGTCGTACGCTGACAAAGCATCGACTGTGCGACCGAACCACCTGCTGTCTCCGTTTGTGCCGGACGATTTTATTTTATTTTTTTCGTTCATCAGTGAGCCCCCGAACGAACCGGCTAAGAAGCCGTACGCCTACGCAAAAAACATTTCGCTCAATTCTGTCCTCATCTCTCTCTCTCTATATATATATACATGTATAGTATATATGTTTGAAAATTTTTCGAGAGGTTCGATCTGATCATGCAGAATGGAATAAGTTTATTAGTTCCTGTGACTCGGTAATACATTTATGTATAACGGAAGAAGAGAGAGGAGTGAATTAAATAACGATTGTCGACTTGTATAATCGAAGCTAAAATTCATTTGGAGAGATATATGTGAATTGTGCTTCTACCTAACTTTTACCTGAGACGCTGTACTTTGGAGTTATTTTTTTCAACAAATAAAGGGTCGATATTAAGATATATTTGAATTTAATGACAAAAATTAAATTTAATATCTATTCTGAATTTGAAGAAAAATTGCAAAACGCCGATAAATCGTCTTCTCGAATCCTCTCGCGATTGCTTATCTTGAAAGAAAAAAAAATGACGCACGAGGAGGGTATTAATTGAAAGGAATGACGTAGCAAATATTATTTTTCCTATGCATCGTTGCTCTATCGCACTTGAAATAGCACTCGATCTCCCAGAAGTGGGTACTTCAGACGTCTCTAAATTTGGCGATGTCGGGAGAAAGTTTTGTCTTTAGGCACCGTGTATTTCTCACGGGCGTTTGACTGGATTGAAACTATGTATCGAAGTGTCTGATGTCTACGACGATATTGCCAGCATACAGCTCTAAAAATAAACGATGGGAAATTAATGGTCGGCAAAACCGGTAACTAGTCCGACGACCCAATAATTTCGTTGCTAATTATCAATACCATAATTCCTGAATGTTTTTTTGAATGAATAAAAATCCTTTTTTATCACACACGAAAATAACTGTGGTAAATAATAGTAAATCGATACGTTGCAATAGTTACTATAAACATTAATAGTTCGAAGTCTTTTTATTTCGATTTTTCGAGGCGGCAAAACTATACCCCAAACGTCGTTCTCGAGTCCCGAGACCCGAATGACGTCGCCGAGTCATGCGATGCCCCATGCAGGACGTGTACACCGCGGCGCGTCGGCGTCGAGCTTAACGTCCCCGGTGGAGGAAACGGCACAGCTCGCTATTCGCTCGAAGGCCGTCCCCCAACAGAGATCCCCGTCGCGGCTCGCTCGCCGCTTATACATCGTTGTGCTTCGCACCGGGTTTCTCGCCCGATCACAATGATAGAGTGGGGAGGACTTCCCCGTGGCGGCGACTCTAGCATCCACGTGGTGCGCGCCAAACGCGCGCTACTCGCAATGAATTTCGTTTCTCTTCGTCGATCCTCCTTCCTTCCCTTTCCTTTCACTGAAATCTGTACTTGTTTCTCATTCATCAAAACCTTTCTCTTTTTTCCCCCCGAATCGTTTTTTTTTGTTCATAATTTCAATTCACTTCTAACCTTTTATTGTACAACGATTTAATGGTTTTCAGTTACTTATTTTCTAGGCATTTATTCATTTTTTCCATTGTGCAAGAACGTTATAAAAAAAAAATCATTTAAAGTATCGATCAATTGCGATAACTCTTTACTTCCGCAAGAGATAATCACGTACCAGAGAGTTGTTAATCGACAAAGATTCTCTCAAAACTCTGAGAATAGCCTCAAAAACTTTGTTCTTTAAAAAAATCATTTAATTTACCCAAAGTCCCTTTCTCCCGGTAAGTAATGTCCCAACATTTTGGCGAATAAAATGAAGAAAAACGCTCACTCACTTGTGCTGTAAACATCGGAGAGAAGTGTTTGTCTTTTCTTCGGCGGTTTCGTGTCACGGTAGAAGCAAAATGGTTTTGCCCGATCGGCCGTAGGGTAAAGTTAGATGTAGTCCCGTGCGCGTTGTTTGTTGCTATATGTTCTCGTCGATCGCGTCGCCCGAAGGTGGTGGCAGAGTAGTAGCTAGCGGCTCATAGCAAGAGCGTATCCGGACGCTCCGAGGGACAACCTACCTACCTCCTCCCGTTTCATCGTATCGTATCGTTCGTTCGTTCGTCCGTTCGTCCGTTCGTTCGTTCGCGCGCGCAACACGCGCCCGCAGTACGTTGCCTCGCTAGCTTTTGCCGCGACTGCCGTCACTTTCGTACGTCTCGGTATCGTCGCGCTACAAGTAGCGTGGCCAAGTCCTCAGTCATCGGCGCATCACCACACGGCGGTGATCAGCTGTTTCTCTTCTTTTCGGAGTCTCGAATTTTTCCACCGCGTATCCGGCACCTCTGTCGGCTCTTCCTTATGATCTCTTCTCATCTTCCGATTGCTCCCGGATTTTTTATTTGTTATTGACAACGAAAAAAAAAGTAACAAAACAGACGAATCGAAGGTTTTTTTTGTTTCGAAACAATGAGACAATACCACGTGGATATTTTTCAAGGATTTTACAGTGTCGAAGAATGCATGGATTGTGCTGAGAATCGGATGTACGCCGATGAGGTTAATTTCGAGAACTGAAGTGAAGTTTTACCGAAACTGAAAACTGAAGCGGAAAATTGATTGAAATTTTTGTGTGCGCTCGTTTCGAGATCGATTCTTTGTTTTTTTTATTTTTCGGTTAATGAAAAAAGGTGGAATACACTAGTTGTCGCTGTTGTTGTCTTTCTTTTTAAAGATAAAAGAAAAAGATAACCGTATCGCGACGATTATGTGTTCGAACCAGTCGCGTTTTGTGCAGTGATGATTTTATGAGGTGTCGGTGAAAGAATAAAAAAAATCGAGGGGCTGTTAGCGGTGAAGTAGAATAAACGGGGCGGCGGCCGACATTCGGCCGACTTGCCTCGAGAATCGAGCCAAACTGGAGGTCCTCGAGATGTTTCCACCGCGTAGCGAAGCGACGACGACGGACAAATTGGCGCTATGTTACGCGCCGCACGTCGACATGACGACCGTTATCGAGGTCGAGGTGAATTTACTCACACTTATTAATGAAAAAATTCGTTTCGTTTATGACGAGAAAAACGTCTACCGTATAGAGAGTAACATTTTTGTTTTGATCCGTAAGTAAATTGGTCTGTAGAAAGCGGCTAATGCATCGCAGATACAGAGTTCGCATTGATTATTCGTTTGATTCGATAACGCGCGTAGTTCCCCCCAAGAACAGCGAGTCGTATTAACGCGTAAATAAATCGACGATATTATGATGTAGATCTGAAAGCAAACGTCTGTGTTTATAGATATATCGAAGATCGTGTATAATTCGCATTTAGCTAGGTACACGAAAGAGGACTACCAAGTCCCAGAGTAATAACAACTCTATACACGAGACAAGGCGCTAAGAGCTCCGTCTATCGGTGCATCAGGCTTTTATCTCTCGATTCGTAATGCGGACCCACTAGCCAATGACCAATAACTAATCGGTCCGTTACAGCATGAAAAAAATCTACTCGTCCACGTGGTTTTGAAATCAGCGAGTTGCTCTCTGAGAGAAACCAGCAATCGAAAAGACCTCTAATGTTACACGAAGATTAAGATCGCTGATAGGTAGGAACGAGTTACCCGTTTAGAAATGTCGCGAGTCGTTGTAAAAGGCGCTTTTACCATTGAAAATTGTATTTTCCCCCGACGTTGGAGTGGCACACCGCGGGCACAGGCTCGGGACACGGGCAAATGATGTTGGATGAAATTTGGCTGTTACTGTAGCGCGATAAGTTAACAAATCAGATAACGGATAAGCTTTTACGAAATCTATCAATGAGAAAGCGCCTCACGAGCACTCATCGACTGTAAGACCTAATGACGGTAATCATGCCTGAACGGTTATTCACCGCCAACTTTTTCTTTCTCTCTTTCGTTATTAAAGTAAAATTAGCCCCGAAAGAATGTGATTATCTCACTGGGTATTGTCAAACGAAGAAATTCATTAAGAATTTATAGAAAGTTTAAGTTTTTCTTTCGTTTCCTTAACGGTCAAATTGTTTTTAAGAAGATAAATTGTAACTTTCCTTTTTTCACATTTCTTTCAAAGTCGCGAAATGTTTAGATCGTACGAGAATCGTACCTAACAACATAAATGGAATTTTTCTTTATTTTTTTGTTTTTCACCATCGACATTTGGTTGTTTACTCGATACGAAAAGTTTCATACGTGTGTCGCTGAGAGACTTCAGAAAAACCTTTTTACTCTATATACAAACGCTACTTACTTATATATACTTCGAACGTGTAGCCGGACTGAAATTACAACGTCAAGTAAAATAATATCCTCGGGAGTGAGCCGATTACCACGAGCGTTGAGTACAAAATCAAACGTAATAAATAATGACTAATATGTACCTTCTAACCGAACGCGCCTGCCTATCCCTGAGGCCATAAGTGTTTCCCGACGTTTGAGCCGAGAAAGCTCTGGACGGACGGTAAATCATGTACGCGAAACGTCGAGAAATTTGCTCGCGCGACTCAAGCGAAACATAATTTTTCGACTCGAGAATCATCGTTGGCGGTCCCTCCTTCTATATTCCATTATTCGAATGATTAAATTTCAAAACAAAAAATCACCAAACGGACGACAATCTTCGTTATTTCTTCATTTCGCCAAAATAATAACATTTTCGTTGTGACTTTTAAAAAACTTGATAAAAAAACGAAAGTTTATGTTTTTTGCCGATCGTACTTTTGCTAATTCTCGTCACGTTACGTTAACCTTGCAACATTTCAGATTCGGACAATACAAATAGAATCGATCGAACTTGCTTGCATTTTTTTTTATAGGTAAACAAACATCTTCCCTCGAATAGAAGATATCACTGAGTACGCGGATGCACGCGATTCGAATAGCAAATTAATAGCGTTAATCGAGTATTTGTTAATTTAAAAGTCATACGGTTTGCGACGGCAAAAGTAAAAAGGTAAAACTTGGTGGAGGTTACGAGGCGGGATTGAAATCGAAACATATATATCGAAACCCGCGTTTGCTGCGACTGCTCGAGATCAATCAGCTATCCGTCTTTGCCCGTTCGGTGAAAGCCACAGACAGCTTTGATTCGTTCCGCGCAATTTTTCCACTATCGTTGACGAACAGCTACAACGACGACGAGACTACTACCACCGACTAAGCAAAGTAACTTCGATAGATCGAACGCTTAGATAGCCAATAACGATTACCCTACGCTGCCATATGACGATTATCGGTCGCCTTCGTTGCACAAAAATTCAGTGCAATGGAAACGCGTTATTTTATTTAATATTCGAATTTATCGCAGACACGAACTCTTTTGCTCCCAGCGGAATATTCGAGATGTCGGATAATTTTGTAAAAATTTTAAAAATGTATTATTGTTCATTTTTTTTTCGGTAAAATAGTATCGAAGCTTTAAAAATTCGATAGAAAAAAAAACAGTATAATAATAATATAGTAAAATGTATACTGAAATAATAATAAGAATATTAATTTTTTACACACATTTTTCCGAATCGGATGAATGCTTTCTTTCTTTTCAATGGAAAATTTGAGCAGATTTTATGCCTATATCGAACACAATTATTATCAGTAATCAATACGTCGGCTTCTAGTGTGTAAGATAAATAAAAAATCGACGCTAAAATTTAAACAATAATACATAAAATTCTTTACAAAGTTGTGAACGACGACTGGAAATACGTGCGATTCTCGCGAATACCGCGACTTCCCCATTGCTCTCATCTCGACGATTCCCACGTACATCGCGAATCGAGCGCGCGTATAGGATCGATGCGCTTGCAACCTCTCCGACGACGACGACAACAATGCTTATTCCGACGTTATTACCAATTCGAATGAACCGGGAGATATGGGTCCGGTTTTATTTTATTGGAAGAGCCGCTTCTTAGATCGAGACAATCGCCAACCTTAATGTTGCGTCGAGATTACGGAAAAAAAACTTCATTTTTTTATTGCCGGCTCTGTGTTCTTAAATTGTAATTCATATAATTTTTATTTCATAATAATCGCATTATTGGAAAATCGAATAATTACAGGCGTATTCTGTAAATCTCTACTCACCATCCATAACTTAAATTCTTGTTTATATTTTTTGTTTTGTTTTCAATAACCGTTAAACAAATCGCGAAAGTTAATACAGTTTGTCGTCGATTCGCGAGCGCAGGTAGAAGAATCCATCGGATACATACATTAATTTCAAGTTCGCTGTGGCGCCAGAACTCGCTTCTCAGGGCGATCCTACATTATATCTTTTACAAAATATACCGCCGCGAGGACAGAGAGTTGCTAATTAGTTCGTGAGTCTGCTGCGCTCGGACCACAACCTCCGGAGAGTATCCGCGAACAAGTTTGACCGGAAGTAACGGTACGCGTTTTCCTTGGATTGAATTATTCTTCCGTCCACCTCGTCCTCTGTTCTCTTTCCCGTAATAGCGCGGATATATGTCGTATACAAGAAAATAACTCGTGTTACCTGCGAGTCGTGAGCGAGCGAAGATTGCAAACAAGAAACACATATCCATGTGCCGCCGGAAAAAACTTCTAGAGCATATATATGTATATATTTTTTTTCATTCGAGTCATTCAATGTCGCGATAGAAAGGATTTTTAAAAAATCGCTCAAAAGTTTGAACGTAATATTGAACTTGAACTTGGATTCTGAACATCGAGCCGTTTGACAAAGGGTTTTTTTTTTTTTGAGTTCTCGAATTCACTGTGATGTAAAGTCTTCGAGTCATAGGAATTCGAAGAGCCGTACTTATACTTGCAAGATCACGAAAGTATCGAACGTCTGTTATTACACGCGATGATCATTAATCTCTTTCGCGTACGGCTCGCAATCTTGGCACACTTCGAGAAACGTTTGAATTACGATCACTTTACTGTTATACATAGGATACGTAAGTCTTCGTATTCACGCCTAGCAACAAGCGAGTAAACAATGATTTTGGCGACAACGTTTTTTTCGATCGCTGAATACACGTGCGACGCGAAAGTATAAAAAACAAAATATTTTACAAAATTTCTTTGATTAAAATGTTTTGAGAAAAAAAAGAGAGTTGAATTTCATATTTCCTTAATTTTTCAACTTGACAACAACAAAAAAATGTTCTGTTGACCGAACGACAAACAATAGTTTCTCATCTTCCCGTTTTCAGAGGGTAAAAAAAATATAAAAAGCTGAAATAAAAAGAAAAAGAAAAAAGTATGTTGCGATAACTTTCGATGCCAGCGATAATTCGCCTTGTAATTGATGATGGAGTTGTTTAATTGCACCCGCGGTTATGCTTTCGCTTCGTTTCGTATTACCGTCGATGTTAATGCTGGGATAATTCATCTCGTGTTTAATCGACGCGATGACGACGACGCCTCGTGGATATATTTCGTGTTCTTGCTTCCGTTAGCGGTTGGATTGTTCGATTTATGAATGGCTCGCGCGAGTAGCATCGATATACGACTTTATACAAATGTCTCTTCGAAGTACTCGGTTACCCTCGAGGCTTCCTGGCCGTCCCGCAGCGGCGCGTAGTCATTTATAATCACATCCTTATCATCCGGGTTATCGAGAAATGAAGCGTTTGCCGATTCGATCTTAAAAGTAACCGTGCGATTCGGGTTATCGCGGTCCCAGATCGGGACACACCTATATTTTATGACTCGTCGACGGCTCTTTGCGTTACAACTGAGTCCCGAGATCGTTAAGATTCTTACCGATTTTTCCTCAGATCCGTCAAATTTTCACAATTCTTTGAACATTATTTTCTCATTTTTTTGTTGACGTAGATATTTGTTATTATTGAGAAAGATTTTTACATGTCAATTTTTTGTTTTAAATGCCCGAACGAATAAAAGAAAAACTGACAGATTTTTCAGTTTTTTTTTTTTAGGTCAAAATGTAGTAGTAATTTTGTTATTTATTTCCGCTTCGGAAGCATTTTTATATAAAGAGAAGGAATAAAAAATTCCCTTCCAATATCATGATGGATAATCGAACAAGTTTTTAACTTCTATCGGACTGCTTAACGAGCTCGAAAATGGGAATATCTTTTTTCTTTTTTATCACAACTCAATCGAATCGCTACATCTGTGTCGTACACGCGCAAACAAAGTAATAAACGGGCAAAGAAGACTTGACGCGCGAATCGCGAATGAAAAAAAGAATGCTCTCGTCACCGGATAATTATGCGGAGAGTTAAGACACATCGGCTCTCGAGTCATTCGAATTCGCGAGATTGGATGGATTATACCGTCGTAAACGCCGCAGAATATAGTTTTGCGCTACGAACATCTCGCGTTAGCATTGACGATGTTGTTTCGAGGAATTCTAACGATATTATTGTAATAATTCGAGTTCCTCGAGACACTCGATGATTTTTTATTCTGGCAACCCGCTGAACTCACTGGCGCTAGTTTTCTTCTCCAGCGGAGAATTCTCGATTCGTTAAGACTCGAAAGTTCAGTGTCAAAACGCGGAGAGAGAACGACGTTTCGATGTGCGCAAACGAGATTTAACGATTTGAAGAGGGGATATTTTTTTTTACCGTTGGTTGTACATCATGTAAGACAGTGTCGTGAATCCTCGGGCCGTGAGGTCAGAGACATTAAAACCCACGTGCCAATTATATCCTTTGGGAGAGAAAAAAAACCTTTAAATTAACAGAATTAGGTTTAATAATTATTATTATTTTCACTCGTACAACAGGATGTTTCGTAAAAATTAATATGACATCGACCACGCCTCGGGAAGCGTAAAAAAATACCGGTTTACTGACTTGATTTTTTCTTTTTTTTTTTTCAATTTATTAACTCTGCTCGGCTGCGTGTTTACGAATATTGGGCGAAACACGTGCTGCAATAGTACTCCAGGGTAAAGGACTGAGAGGGTTCAGGCACTCGGCGGTTCGAAATGCGAGTCAAATATTTGATTTTTTTTCTTCTCGAAAACTATGCACGGGAATCAAATTATTATTATGTTTTACTGAAAAAATCGGGTATTGAGCGTCCTACGTAAAAAATTGTAGATAGATACTTTGTTTTTTTTTTTTTATTACAGAATAATTAATTCTTCCAGCGGCCATGTCATTTTTTTACTTCGATATTTGTTAACAATTTTTTATTGCAATGTGCTCAATAATATATATCTTTGGATGAAAAATTAATTATGGATAGTTTGTGAGAAAAAAAAATCTTATTTGACCCCTCATTCGAAAAGTCAAGCATTGCACCGCTTAGTAATTTTAAGGACTTAACTACATTTCGTGCGTTTCGGAGTACAAAAAAAAACTTTTACCTGCGATTAAAATCTTTTGTACAGTTCAATCTATTGATATACTTTTTTTTCGTTTCTCTCATCGACGAATCCGCTGCCGAACAATAAATTATCGGAAAGCACGCAGCTGTTGGAAGTCCCAATCGCGAAAATGATATATATTTCTCAGCATTTGAACGGATCTCATCTCGCCGCTTCGATGTCTTCGCAATCATTCCTGCATTTAACTGTAATATTAGCGCGTTCGAGTGTATACTCATCTTAGTATACCTTCAATTCCTTTAATAATCGATGCCGCGAACGGAATTCAACGAATTCTTCCTGGCTGTACATTCGCGAAGGGGGAGAAGAATATTGATCGCGTTTCCCGGGCTCTAAACTCTCCATACGCGAACGGAAGTCGTGCTTACGCGCCACTCGCCACGTGTATAGTTTCGCGAACGCGGAGACGGCACAAAAGAAAGTTTCTCGCTGTCCGTCCAATTAATTTTTCGCATTTCGCCGTAGTAATTTAGAACACTAATTCTTTTTGCGTCACTATCTCCCCGAAGTCGTTGGAACGGATCACAGATGGTTGAATAATCACGACGGGAGAGAAAGAAATGCCGTTGTGTGGCCAATGCCGCAGAGATCGTCGAATGTCGATCAACGATCGGATACTCGAACGACGCTGCGCGCCTATATGATTCGACGTTAGTACATCGATCAATGAAAAAGGCCCCCAAGTAACCGATAGGCAATATATTCGCGATGAATGATATACGGAGAACATTATGGTCGGTACAACGAAACACCGAATGACCGTATTCCATGTCACCGCTCCGAGCTCTGTCGATTGCGAGCGCGTCGAGTGATCGATCAAATAACGACAGACAACGATTGCATACCGTCATGCAACAGTCCAATTAACAGATACGTCCGTTAAATTACCATCAATAGTTTGACAATCGTGGAATTTACTTTTGAAAAGAAAAAAATGTTTTTTTTTTTTTCAAAATACAAAAACATATCGATTGCACGAACTGTTTTTTTTATCGAATCGCGTAGTCATTAATACATATGGAAATTTTATCAATTTACGACGATAACTTGTTAAATAGAAAATTGCCAAATTACAAGAAAAAATGTTAATTAATATATATTTTTTTGCAGGACCGTCTGACGGGTCACGGTGGCATATCGTCATTGGGCGGTGGTAATTCGTCGCCGTACTCGGGGGGTCATCATCATGGCCATCGGGGAAACGGTAACGGTGGCGGAATGCCCCATCACGGGGGTGCATCGCTTCCGACAGCGTCGGACTTTCAGCCACCTTACTTTCCGCCCCCCTTTCCAACCCATCACCACGCGCCCGCGAGTCCCCAACACGGACTCGGACAGCCCCAGCACCTTGACTATCTGGTCGGCAATCCCTACACCCAGACACTCGACACCCTGCATCAGCATCACTACAATCACCTCAGCGCCGCCGTTACCGCTGGCCAGAGAAGCGGGGATCTCAGGAGAGACGCCGAATCAATCCATGTGGTAAGTGATGAAAAATTTACCAAAGCAAACCTTTCTTTAGTTGAATGACAAAAAAAAGGGATATCGCGAGATCGTGATGGATTTTGCATGGAAAAAAGGGATTAAGCTGGTCTAAAAATCAATCTCGGATACGCGAACAAACAACTGAAAAGAAACAGCTTGTGTACAAATATGTCCGATCGGTTGCGAAGGTTTAAGCGAATTTATTTACGCAAGAGATCGATTTCAAGCGAATGCTGCGCGAGTCACCGAAAAAAATGATCGAAGAATTCGATAAACGTTCGGTCCAGTAATATAGCTTTGGCATTAAATAAAAAAGGGGTTATTTCGTCGTCGGTCTCATTGCCCCCTTCTCCTTCTCCTTCTCTTTCATCCTCAGCGTTATTCGTCGACGAAGAATCGCAAGGGACTTGGAATTCGAGTACCGTTAAGTCGCGTACCTCCTCCTTTCATGCGCTTTTCTCCTCGTCTTTATACGCGTCTGTATGTGTACAGCGAAAGAAAGACGATAAAGATCCATCGGAGGTGTACACGCGACCCGGAATGCGCATGAGATATGCCGGTTAAATATTTCACGAATTTCCGTGACCCGATAATCTCGCGAAAGAAAAGAAAAACTGGACGAGAGACGGCATTGAACGGCATACTGTCACGCGTGTTCTTTTCTGTCTCCCCGCCCCTGTGCACTTTTAGATACATCGTGTGAGGTTTCCCCAATGGTAATTGCACACCTCTACCGTAAACGTTACGTGTCGTCGTGATGGTCGTGTCGTTGTACACACTAATTTGCGGTTTTGCCGAAGTCTCGCAAGGTTGGCAAGAAGAAGGATATACGTCATTGTCGGCTTCTCGGCACAGTGATTGGCCAAATCATGCTATATATTTTAGGAAAAAAAACCAAAGCGATCTTAGTAAAACGTCGTTACTACAATTTACACTTCGGAACATCATATGCAAAGAATTTTCAAACTTGTAAAAACAAATTTGAACATTTTTATTCGATTTATTGAGTTTGTATCGCGTAAACGTGTTCCTCAAGATGCCAATGGCTGTGCACAACGATGCGAGGTAAATAAATTACGATAGCAGCGTATCTGACACAGTGCTTGGCCACTTCCGGACTATAATCTACGAAAATAATTCCGATCAATCTTAGTAAAAGCTCATTAATACTGAAAGCGTTTTCAGACTTCTCCAAAATAAATTTCAATATTTACATTTAATTTATCAAGTTTTTGTCGCGTAAATATGTTTGTTGAGTTGCCAATGACTGTGCAGAAAAAAACGACGTGTACAAAGTAAATACACGCAGGCGTAAATTAACTCCCGGGGGTTCCTTCGACATGGCAAAGTTATCCAAGAGAGAAATACACCTCACAGAGGTGGGAATAAGCATCGGAGGAACGTAGAAACTCCCCGGGGTACACACATGATGTGAACATGTGTGGCGCACACGTGCGAAAATCCGAAGACTGCGGCTTCGGCCGTTGCGACAGAAAGATTATAGAGACTATAATTTTCTTCTCCCTTTGGACGCGCATTGTCCGATTGTGGCACGCATACAAGCTGCCGGTCGCATTTTGCTCAACATCTCGCGCTATGCTGCAGAGCTTCTCCTTATTTCGTTGCTGTGTTGCGAGCCGGAGGAGCCGGACAGACCAACGCACGACTTTCGCGGTTTACGCTGCACCGGCTCGGCGAAAACCGTCATACCGTTAATAATAACGCCAGCGCGGTCCATGGTTAACACGCGTGTACACTGTTCCCGTCATCGGCGAGTGCTATGGACGTGCGCGGATTCGACAGTGTAAAAAAAAAACCAAATTCCAATCTAATTGACCGAAGCGGCAGTGCAACGAGAGATTCACCATTCTGCAACGCGGCTTTGCCTCTTGTCCTCTTATTTTTCGCTCCTCCTGTATGACGAGAGGAATGGCTCTCGGATAAAATACCTATACCAGTCAAGTTGTTGCGACCTAAGGACACTTCTCGAGTTTTCTATAGGGATTAGGGATACTCCAGTGGCGAGCGGTTATGTAACATGATGACTCTTCCGTGCGTAAAAAAAAAAAGAAATTCGACTCTGTTGAAAATCCTTTGTCAATGAGAATCGATGCGTTTGTGGGTTTATGCGACATCTGGCTATTTTTCACTGGCTTCCGGTTTCATTCTTTTTCTCTCGACCCTCCAGTTTTGCGTGTGTATTCATTTTTTTTTTTTTGGAAAATAATAAGCGTCGAAATAAAAAGGTACTCTGCACATTCGATTTTTGAAGCTGCCGTTGATATTTGGAGTGTCTAACGCTTTAATGGAAAGGTATTACCGTCGATTACTGTTTTTCACGTCATTTATTTATTCATTCGATAAAAATGTACTATTTACTAAATTTGAAAAAATCGATAAATTTTAGCATGGGAGATTATTGGATCGGGATTTAGCGATAGACCAAATTCGGAATATCCAAGAGAATCGATCACCTGTATCTTTATCAAGGAAACAGGATATCAGAACCGTGGTAGTACGTCTCATCCGCTTCCCGCAGGCTGTTAACTCACTTTCCGTCCTCTTTCTTACCGCTTGAACTCGTGAAATCTCTATCTTTCATCGCGCTATCCGCCAACCCTCGTGCGCCGCAATCTTGTGCATAGTTCGCGATAGTTTCTATACCCGGCGTAAACCGGGAGAAGTTTGGGCGAGACGGCTGGGAGTAGTTATGTACAGTCTTCTTACCGCGTAACGTGCTAAGAGCACCGCGTCTAGTCATCCCAGTATCCTCCCTCTATACCATTCCACAGCGTATTGGTTCGTAATCCCTAATAAGAGCGTTAGATACCTTTATCTTTCTCGGAGAATTAAAAATATATGTTTTTCAGATGAAAATTAATTTTATTCATAATAATTCGCGTCGTCAAAATGTCATTTTTAAATCGTCTTATCAGTAATTTAATTATCGTAATTTCGATTGTTAATTCTGGCCGAAGATCGAAAGTGCGGAAGTATTTAATAAATACGATAAATCACAAAATCGTTTCAACGTCCAAGAAGAGAAGCTTGCGCTTTCAATTCGAAAGGTATTCGATTCAAATGGACGATAATAACCAGGATAATGGAGGAGGCATAACGGGGGTTCGGATTACCCGCCCGCATTCGCGGAACAGAATTTTATATACGCGTGATTTTTTTTTCCAACGTTCGGGGTGTATATATCGTTTCTACACAGTTCTGTAAAAGGGAGGGTTCGGTAGATGGACCCCGTTGGAACGCTCGAGAGTAGACCACAATGCCAATAATCAGCAGAGTGGTTCGCGACCGACCCCAATAGCTTTATCCTTCAAAAAGGCGAGTGGGTGCGCGCGAGTTGCCACAGAAATTGTCCCCCCCCCCCTAAACGAACTGATTCTCATCCTCCCTCTATCTATTCCCCGCACGTTTCGAATTATTGCGCTCGCGATGGGCGATGGGCGGAAGCCTCGACAACGAGACCGCACAGTGCCTCGACTGAAATTCTTTGCCGTAAATCAGATACCCGGAAAATCTTGGCTCACAGTACCGCAGCTGTGTTTGCGGACGCTAAAGGGTTGACGCGTCGATAGTCTTTGTATAGTTTAGAAGAGCATCAACTCTCGCGACAAGAATCTTCAATTACTTTTTGCATAAATCTTAACAGTTTTTTTCTATGCTACTTTTTTTTTTTAATTCGTAAAATTGGGTAAAAAAATTGAGACGGCAAAATAATTAAGAATGATGTAACTAATTTGATAAATTGGTAAAATATTAAAGACTGATAATTAAACTGACTTATTAATTTAAAAAATGTATATTATTGGCATTTTTTTTAAATATACGACTTTCGTTAATTTAAATTTTTGGTAATTCGTGTGTATTTTAAAGGAACGAGATGCAGTATGACGGTGAATAACAAGATATATAACCGTTTCGTGCGCTCGAGTCGCTATCACGGACGGAGAGGTTGAGGATATGGGGATGAGTCGGAAGCTCAGGGCATTGCGATTCTTGGAATATTTCGCCTCAAAGCAAACGTCCGTGGCATTCACCTCGAGGGAGAATGTCGAAGCACTCGTCGCATCCCTTACCCTCCCTTAACGGGTTCTCTCTCTCCGACGGAACTTAATAAGCAAATTACTAACCCGCAGGACGTTAGCGAGGGTACAATACACGTTTGAAATTAAAGGGCGAAGCCTGAGATTCTTCATAGTGAATTAAGAAAATTGTAGGGATTGACGATAAGTAAAAGAATTAATTTTTCGTACGAATTTCGTAACGAACTAACCAATAAAAAATCTTCAAAGGTTCAATAGCCGAATCGCATTCCGAAACGTGTGTTACTTCTGAACTCTTCCGTAAACACGATGAGACTACGAGAGCCTCTTGAAATTTCTTTTTTGGCGAAAAAGAAAAAATACTCGCGTAAATCTCGTCCGGAAGACTCCCAGAGATTTCTTTCCTAAATTTTACGATCGTTCTAAAAGGGATTAAATTTAAATACTCGATGAAGAATTCTCCGTCGTGTGTCGAAAACATTCGAAGAAATTTTATAATTTTACTCAATTCCGAGGCCTTTAATACGTTTCGGGATCTAGTTGCGTCATTGAATACGAAATATATATGTATACGGGAAAGGGTAATTCATTACGATCGATTAATAATTACCGTGAACCCCAGGGGATTTTTGATGATTCCCAAATTTCATCGTGCGGTTGTATATCAAAATTTCTATCGAATCCTCTCCGTTAATGTTCTTACCTGCTACTCAACCTTGCAGAGCGCATAAACTTCCCACACATATATGTATATCTATATATTTCTAACGAAAAAAAAAACTGCCGGGCTTAGAGTCGTATTTAATATCGATGCGAGATTAAGTCAATTATGTATTGATTTCGCTGAGGTTTGAGTTTTCGGTATACCGTCCGTATGCAAACAGTTAAATATCTAATATATATGAATTATTATCCGGCTTCTGGACACCGGTCGGTGAATAACGAGCGAAAATAAATGAACGAGCATAACGGTAAGCCCCCTTAATGAAGTACGCGCCAACCGCATGCGGGAAGAGCGGGGTAAAATGGACCACATAATGAAAATATACAAGCAACTCACGGATTCACGGAATTTTGTGACAAGCATGTATAGGCCTCGATGAAAATTATAATACAGAGGAAGAGCTCTTCTAGCGTCGACGAAATGGTCCGTTTAACCTCGGTGCTCGATAGTTTCATAATTTGACAATTACAAATAATACAAATAAAAGGATGATTATTTTTATTTATTGTTTTTGTAAATGGTAAAACTAGTAAATTATAAATTTTATATAAAAACGGCAAAAAGTGCAATATTTTTTCTGTATTCTCCATGTATACAGTATTACCATGGGGGTCGAGCTGATAGTCAATAATCCGATTTCTGACTTTTTCGTCGTTGCCAGTCGACATTTACATTCGAGCCTCGATACATCGATTCTATTCTCGCTCCGTACCGCATATACGCACAGGATCGCGAGATCGATCGGCAACGAATTAATTGTATCGGCTATCAAGATCAGTTCTCTGCTCGCGTGATTCCGCACCGACGTAATTTGCCGCCACAGACAACTAATATATCAATATCGTAGCGTACACGCATCGCCAATCACAATAAACCGCCACCCGCCTCGTCCCTCGGCCACTGTGTCGCATTAAGAATGAAAAATTAAGTCTCGGCTCGATCCAACGTTTTATATCTTATACTTGATATCATTTTTTTTATTTTTCTAATATATACGTTTAACGAGAGAAAGGCGATCACATTTCGTCTCATTAGTCTTGCGCTTTTGCACGAACGGAGAACTCTCGCGGTTATAATTCTCTTGCAGTTCCTTCGGCCGGCCGGTTACATCAATTTATAAGCATTCGTCGCTTGCGCGCCGAGGCTAGAAATGTATACCACTGTAGATCGAGAGATGCAAGTCGAATAGTCATCACGCGCACGCGCTCCCGTTACTTATCTATATATATATATATATCTCCGTATATATACATATATACATTTAGAAATATATAGATAGATAGATGTGCGCGAGTACAACTCGCCCGGTTAATTAACGCCGCCTCTTTTTTTTTTATCAACTCGCGTGAAAGTTTCGTTCCCGGAAAGCAAGTACTACGTAGTACTATGAAGTAAGTATATAAAACTATATATTCCCCCGTCTGCATCAGTTACATATAGATGGATCGACGATAGAAACGTGGGGAATAGATCGAATAACTCGAACTCCGTTAATCAGGATTTTCCGTCAATTTTCTCTGCCTTTATTTTTTTTTGTCCGGTTAACCAAGCTTCGCGCGTTTGTCGTCTTCTAGTTATGACTGACCAGAGACTCGTTAGTATACTTATCGTCAAAGTGGCGGGTCCTGTTTCTTTCGATAATAAAGAAAAAGAAAAAAAGAAGGAACAAAAAAGCACTTGGACAATTAAAATAACTTTCTAATGCATTATCGATTGCGGCTGTCGAATGAATAATTCTAATGGATGGTATATTTATGAAACTAAGTAGCCGGTTCGACGTTAATATTGGACAATTATGTCTAATGCGGTTATAAATGGCTCTAAATGTGTTCAGCGAGAGAAGTTTTTTTCCTCTCGTCGAGCGAAATATGAAAGAGTGCGGACACCTGAGCGATATCGATGAAATTCTCCTGTGTCTCTTTTTTCCAATGATACTTTAATGCGATCGGTAACCCTTTCGCTTGGCGTAACTTTGCGGCCTTTTAGCTTATGTCCAGCCGCAGAACGTAAAGTTTGATTGATTATTATCGATCGACGAGCTTTCGGTGAAAAGAAAAAAAATAAGCGGTGTCGAAAAACATTTTTTTATATTTTCATTAATTTTTCTATTATCCGCAATGTAATCAGATAGTGTTATTTTATTTTTTATTGTTATTTGAAAAAAAAAAAAAAAAAAGAAAAAAAATGATACAATATAATGAAAAAGTTCTATGGCTCACTTAGGATTTGGTATGTGCTCCCGACGTTTGCCGGGAAGGAAGAAATTGCAGACCCGAATCTAAGTACTGGGTTTTTCCTCGATCTGCACAGTCGAAGCGAAGTGAACGCGGCGGCGGCGGCGGCGTTCACTTACAAGATACTCTCGGATGCGATTAAGATTCCACGAGCGTGAGCTACTGCCAGAGAACGATTCTTAGAATACTTTCTTAAGATCCTTTGCGAGATCGCAAAAGCTAAACGATACAATACACAATAAGGGTAAAAAAAAATCAATTTTGTCGAGAAACAAAATTCATAAAAAAAAAAAAAAAACAAATGAAAAATCTCGTATGAAGATGTAGCAACGAAGGAAAAAGAGGCCGGGAGATCTTATATCAGTTCGAGACAACGACGGAGACTGGCGAGTAGTAAAAAAAATAGGTACGTATGAAGATCGAAAACGAAAAAGAAAAACGGAGAAAGACAGAGAGAAGCATCACGTACACGCGTTTGAGTTGCTGCGTCGTTCACGTGCCGCTATCCATGCGAGTCATCGTGATCGCCGTGGGCCACACGTGGGAACTGGGTCTTTCTCCACTATGGCCTTATGGCTCGCCGAACGGTTACCGAACCACACGTTGGTTGTCCCTCGCGCTACTTGCGCTCCTGTCCGACGCGCAAATTCCCCAAACTTCATTTTGACAAGCGAACAGCACGCGGTGGTATCGGCTCCGCCGCTGACGGCGACCGATGATGTCGAACGATTATCATACCGATCGCTCGTACGAGAATATTATTATTCCCCTTCAGTTGCCGGTATTCGTATCCGCCTAATTGCAAAAAACATAAAATACACGTTACCGATACTCAGAAACAGCAAATTGTCGATTTTTCTTCGTCCCTCAATTAATTTAACCCTAGAAGATTGCACCCAAGTCTCGCCTATACCATTTACGTTCCAGTGCTTGTAATGATAATACTAATATTTGCAACGTCGGCGTAGAAACTCAAGAGACATGTTACTCGTTTCCTGACGTATCGATTCCGCTGAAAGTATGATTGATTATTTCCAGTCAATCACCGAAAGACGATACAAAAAAATACGCGATCGCCGATACGTTATTATTGAGTAATAATAGTGATGATAATATTTTTTTTATTATTAATTAATAACGATTGGAAAAGTATGATAATTTACCTTTCTCGTGTTTAACAACAATACAATTCAATGCGATTTTTTAATAGATTGCTTTAGGCGGTGTTATGTTTTTCAACAACAACAACAATGAGAATAATGACAATTATAATTATTATCGATTTTAGCCTTTTCTTTCATAAATATATTTATCATGAAGATTACCAGACTGAATCTTCGATAGCTTTAGCCGGAGTGAATGCGCTCGACTCGTATCTCGCCGTTAATTTAATTACACAGAGTCTGTTGTAGTATTTATCGGGCGTGTTTAGAACACGTTTTATACGAGGTATTCGTATTCCTCACCTTCGATGGCGCTGCACAGTGTTTTCGCGGCGATCGTCAGTTGTTTGGCACGAACCACCTGCTTTTACTAAACGACGGGACAGAGGGGGTCTATTGGATTGCCGAACGCCGTGAGCGTAATCCGGGATGGGTCAAGTTTCCGTATGAAGACAGAGCGATCTCGTTTGTACCTAGGCGAGGTTCGTCGCCGTGATATTCTACTGCTACAGTAACTTCTATCTCGTTACGAGTAAAGTCCTTTACAGGCGAGATTGTCGATAGACCGCAGCTGTGTACCGATCGAACGAACACGTTTTCGACTCTACTTCGATTGCGTCGAGACATTCGAATATCGGTGCTTCGCGTGCAACCCGTTTGTCTCCCGTCCAATCTCGACATTGTGTCTCGGTTCAAACTTCAATTAAAAGCCTTAAGTTCGATCTCAAGACTCGAAATCGAAGATTTATCAAAAGGATGAACCAGTTTGAACGATAAGGTACTTTAACAAAGTCACACTGTACTTCGAAGGGTTAATACGTTGATTTGCGTGTGTGCAATATACGTGAAGCGATTGGAATGCTTGATTTAGCATTCGATCGAACGATCTTTCCTTTTTCCTCATTCGTCTTCTTCCTCCTTTGCTTCCATTCATTTCTTCCTTATCTCGTGAACTTCGATCGACCGGCCCGAAGGCCCGATCGCACGTGCTGCTTGGTGCATCAAAGTCCTGTTCCAAGAGTGACCCCGACACTTTTTCACCGCAGTACCGCTAATCGACTGGCGCAAGGATAACCTCGTCTCGTCTCACTCCGCGGCTGTTCGTATCTCGGTGCAGTTATATAGCATATACTGTATTGAATGTAACCGGAGATAGGAGAAATTCTTGTACTATTCGTCACGCGACTGACACATGAATCACAGGTAGGTGTAGCGCGCGAGGAGGATTCAGAAACGCTCGCTCACGATTTCTCGATGCAAGAATAGAAATGAAAAACGGGACTAGCGTTTACCCTGTTGAAATCGTTGCAGTAGGCATATGGGTCGCCTAAAAAATCACCTGAAAGGTATTGCATCGTATTCAGTACACAAAAATAATCATATTTGATCTTTAGAAAAAATATTGTACAGCTCGTAGTTGTCGACTTACGAGCGGTTTAAGTTCGACCAATGAGGTCGTTTCTCGACGTGCGCGCCCTCCGGATCATTCTCATTGGCTGAGCTTCAATCGCTCGTAACTCAAAAACTACGGGCTTATGAAAAATGTTCTAAAGAGATCGTTGGTTCAATTTTTCCTCCGCACACAATAATACCGACGTCTGTGCCGATTTTGTTGTTTCTGCATATAAAAAAAGAAATCTTCACGCAATGAGAGATTTTTGATTTTCTCATTAGTCGAGTCCACTGAGATCTCGGTCACAGTTCTCTAACCCTGGAGCTACGAACGCTTATGAAACGAGATTAGTTTAAACTTACGATCTTACAGTGAGTTTCAACGAACCCGAGAAATCTTTGGATGGATAGGTATACTATGACGCGGAGTTGCGGCATTTCCGTTTTGCGGCGATATCCTTGCGCGTCGCAACGTTCTTACCTTATATTATACTCCGCTCTCGCTAATCGGGTTTGATCTTGCGGCGTGTGTCGAGCACCGAGGCCACGAGTGTATCTCTATATGTTATATTCTGTGACAACAGAAGCAACTACTGCGCGAGAGCACCGCGAGGCACGGGCTGTATAGTTAGTTATTGCACGTGAGAAGTCTACGTGAGAGAAGCGTCGCGTCCCCAGGGATCGGGGGCAACGCGTGGCCTCGGGGACTCCCCGGAATAAAAAAAATGAAAAAAATTAAAATAAAAAAGATCTGGCCAGCGATTTCGATCGTTCGAGGGGTTCAGGTGAACAGTCGAGAGCGTCTAGTTAACCGGTGTCAGAATCTCTTCGAAACTCACTTAAATTCTGAGTCGCGGGTCTACCGAGAGCTCGGATCTGATCTTTTATCGGATACACATATATTTCTAGACATGATTCAGTCCCAAGTATGTCTCTCGAAAGTTGTACTAAGCACGTGATTGCGCGCCTGACGGACAGAATTTTAATAAAGTCATGGTTAATGCTTGAAAAAATACTTACCCACCGCGGTTGTATCAATTTAACAATTAAATGAATATCCTCAATCCTTAAAATGTAACATCTCTGCCGGTTCGATTGTTCGGCTTCGCACAGACTTGTTATTTTTATTCGCGCATCATCGCGATCGATAAACCGCGGGCGTAATGTATCAAATAAATGGGAACAGAGAGATTGGAAATGCGCGATCAATAATTATCATTCTACATCCGAGGTCGGCGTGCGTGCCTCGTGTGCTTATCTTAATGGAATCGGATTTGCACGTGAGTAAATTGGCCTCTCAATTCATCCGAGTCATCGTCGTCGTAGCGATAACATTCTCGCGAATCGAATTCCATCTTCTCGCAGTATGTGAAAAAAAAAAGAAAAACATAAAAAAACGGATTAACAATTATTCAATTTGTCTGTTTCAGACGAATATGCACGCATCGTTTCCGTACGACGGAAGTCGCGGAAGCGCCGGAGGTGGTGGAGGCGGAGGCGGTCGAGGCGTCGAATACGGCGCCGTCAGACGTCCCGATGCCCTTCTACCGCCACCGGGACTCGACCAAACCGATCTCGTACTTCACACAAGTCTCGTTGATGACCCCCAGGTGAGCGACGATGTACGTAATCGCACCAATTTTTAATAACTATCTTTACATCTGTATTTGAGGCAAAAGAATTCATTTTAGCGCTTTCGCTCACACAATTTACCGATTTTACTATACTTTTTTATTTACAAAAATTGTTATTATAAATATCGTTTAATAATTTCGAACATAAAGTTCATTTCGAAGTTTAGTTGGAACATGAAAAAAATGTTCATAAATCAAGTTATTGTAAAAAAGAAAAGATCCATTGATTTTGTCGAATAATTTCGTAGTTTGCAGTTGAATTTTCATGCAACGCGTTAACACGTAATTGTAAAAATTAATAATCGTGTATCAAAAAATCGTAAAATCATTATCGAATTTTTCACAAGAAATTTTTTTTGTCGTCTATATCGTCGGAAAAATGCAATAACATTGTACTGGACCATCGATGAATTTGACCGGAGGGCAAGGATATTAAAATTAAACGTTTGCTATGATTAAGGTTGTCGACGGCGAGGAGGAGAGGGGCATCGATAACACGATGATATCAGGGCAAAAGCATATGCTATACCGTAAACAAATAACGACGCGAGGAAGAATTTAATTTCGATCCCCCATCATCCCTAGAACTCCGCGCAATTCACTGAACAATCCCCTCCCCCGGTCTTCTCTCCGCTGGTCAGCTGCGCCCGATGGAAAACTCGCGTTCAAACTTTTCCCTCGTAATACAAAAGATTCTTGGAACAGTTAACTGAATTAAAGTACCCAATATAATTCTACTGTAATTAAATATCTGCCTTTTTTTCTCTGTTTATCTCTTGCAGAACACAAATGTCGATGATGGGGGCTTCATGAACGATCTGCCACTTCTGAAAAGTGAGTACTCAACACCCTTTATCCATTTTACTCCGAATTACGGATAAAACGCGATGACATATCATGGAGCATAGAGATGCGGTATTATATCAAAAAAAATCGGTATATCTTAAAAAAAATAATAATCGTATATCGAAAACCGGCTGTATGATTGATTTCTAGTCTGGCAATCATCTTCGTTCAGGTTGATACAATGTACTCTCCAAGGGTTGAAAATACATATTATAAGGATAATTTTTATGATATTAGATATAGCATTGCGTGCATATCTTCGCAAAAATATATATATATATACATCTCGTATATCTTTTTATGCTCGACGGACGGTTCGAAATATCGAAGCTCTGTGCGGCAAAGCTATTCGAACAATTACGGTACGCGAATATTTACAATACATATATATATATTCCTAAAGAAGCTTTTGCCATGAGGTACAATCTTTTGCTTCGAACGCCCGCGTACTCTTCTTGGCCTATAAAATATACGGCGGAATGAAAATTACTAGCCTTCCCGCGCGCGGTCGTCCACGATAGTTTCTATCCACCCCTCTTGTGTCGTTCTTTGTCCCTCTAGACGACGAGAGAGAGAGAGAGAGAGTAGAGATTCTTCTCGTACGGCGCTTATACATAGCGCTCGTTTCGCTTCGTGTAGTCGTTATGGGATAACCAGTAACAGTGAAACAGAACAACCGCGAAAGATTCTCGAGTACGGGACGTATAAGCGATCTTTACCGACCGATTCGCTTTCCATCGTATATGCGTCACGGATTTGTCGGTTCATCGTTCGTACACTCGTCGCGTTATAAATCGCCCAGACCTTCTCTCAACGTCAATGTAACATCCATTCCTGAGGGATATAAACGGTTTTAAGAACATACTTGTACCACGTACGTATTACTTTAAACTGAGAACATGAGAGCACATTTTTTTTTTTTTTCAATTTTTTAACATAAACCATCGAACGATTTGTTTTTTATTCAATTCAATGCTAGTGAGATTTTTTTAAATTCAATTATATAAATATAAAAATATAAATTTAAGAAGTATTCAAAATGCAAAGGTTTTTGCTCATTTTCTGATTAAATACAAATGATGATTCTAAAGTATCGTTCTCTTGAAAAGTTGATGGGCCACCATATTGCGATTATATCACGAAATGATTGAATTGTGACTTTTTGTATCGACTAGGACCAATCGAAACCTAGGACCTTTCTTCACGGCAGGAATAAATAGACAACAATACATATATCGCATACATATCTCGCTCTCAATTTACAAAATCGTCATTTCGCCGTAACTTTTATTCGATTTTTTTTTGTTCTAAAAACTATCATCATGAGCAGTTCCCCGATGTTTTGTCATTCCTGCGATTAAACATTTTTTTTCAAAACGTCTATAGTCCGATAAGGTTTAATATTTGCCCTACCAAATGACCCGAATCATTCCTCAGAGCCAACAACTTCGTATCTCATTCGGCGTTTCGATACCTGCGCAAGTTGCTACAATAGTTGCTGCAAGTTGATACAATATGATATAGGTACATCGCTTACAATCCAACGGTGCTCTCGAATGAGCTTCGCGAACGGTTTATACGGTTCTATGCGTATATAGATATGTAACAGTGTTTATATTTGTTGGCCTGTGAGGTATAAACGTGCGTCAATCGTACCCCGAGAAAGACGTTGAATAGTCGAGAACTGTGGGTATTGCTGCTCCTTCGCAGAGCACACGGAGCGATACGATAATGACGAGAGACGTGTGGATGTCGTCCGGATGCAGTCGTCGTTGTCGTGTGGATACGTCGAGTGTCACGGGCTTTGGAGCTCTATCTCTCGACAGGTTCCCCTATAAAGAACGATTTATAGGGTTTTTACATGTAAACCCCTCGAAGCATATCAGTGTAATATCTTCATCCTTCGTATGTATGCTCTATCTTCGGAGTTATTGCCGCTACTACTGAGCTTCGAAGAATTCGATCCGTAGACATATTCGACTCTATAAAAAAGGGTCGGTGTTCGAAAAAATTTCAAATCAATGCTTTGCTCTCTATTTTAGTTGAAAATGTTCATACGTTGTGTTTCCTCTCTTGTCGATGATACCTGAAAACTTTGTGATTGAAACATTAAATAATATGATATTATTTAAGCTGTCAATTACATTGTGTACCCCTTGAAGCTTGTTTATTATTCTATCATTAGTTGCTGTAATTCATAGTTTTTAAGTACATTTTTTACCGCCTTTATTTTGTATACATGTTTTTTATCAGTTCTATGCTGCTAGTATAATGAAAAAAGATTTTTTAACAAAATCAAGGTGCCATGACATTTCAACCACTCAATGTATTTACATCGAATGCAGTTCTACACTTTATCTATTTGTAACCCCAATTTTAGCCCGATATCAGCCGAAAAATGTCGCGCTATAGCGTGGACACAAATTAGACCAAAGAAGGGGCCTTTTACCTTTAGGGGAAGGGGTTTTCAAGTTATGAAGTCAAATGATGCGTACACAAACGCCCGCACACACACACGCGCGCGCGCGCGCATACGGTCAAACATTTTTTCTAAATGCGATTTTTCGGCGTTTTTAAATATTATGAACGTGTTTACATGGGGATTTCGAAAAACCCAAATTTTTTCATCAAAACAAATCTTCTTGAACAAGCAAAATTGATAATTGATGCATAAAAATGAGTACTCTGTAAAGCGAAAATTTATGTTTAAATAACAATAACAATGATCGTATCAATGACGAAAAATCGATAGAAAAAAATCCATTTACTCTCGTGAGCGGCCAATTCAGTTTCTTCATTTTTTTTCACGTACGAATAAATACGAGAACGGGAATTAGACTGACACGAAATATCCGAATATTATTTCGTTCGAGAGTGTTAACAAGCGGTACAACTACCCGCGTGGGTAATGATACGGCCATAATAATGTCTATTTACTCGGGAACAACCCTCCTACAGATGTAAGTAGCACCGGGATAACGGGTGTAGAGTTACAGAAACGAGCGCATGCCAAAAATGGGGAAATTCGATTCACGCGTGGCGACACGGATTGCTGGTGTATTAACGGTAAGGGTGTCAAAAAGTTCACCGCACTCGGTGCCGGATTACTACGCTTATTAAGCTACACAATATACGGGTAATTCGAAACCGATTTTTTTCTTTTTTGGCAACAAATAGGAATCTACTTTAAAATTTTTAAAAATCCAATTCTAATTTAATCCACGGTAAACGTTCTTATTTTGTGGTCGAAAAAAAAAAAAATTCACCAACTATGGTAGGGACTTAAAAAAAACGATTGACAGAAAAAAAAAATTGCTTAATAATATAAAAAATTTGTAAAAAAAATAAATAAATAACGTTCTGTAATAAAAAAATCTTTTGCAATAATTTTCGATTGCGTTTTGGTACAGAAAAATCATTCTAATATCTGCGCTATGACAAATCGTTAATCGCTATACTGCGGCGACGAGGTAAGTAAGCAAAATTAAATTTTCTCTCGCCTATTCAATCGTTTAGCCACGACGGGTGCTCGATTACCTGCTTATTAGCCGACAACGGTTACGGGGAGGAGAACTCGAGAGAAAACTACACAGCCGCCTATTTCGATTCGCGCCTCTCCGCCGCACCCTTTCTTCCTCTCTTCGTTTCACGTGCAAAGGCCTTCACTATACGCTCGACTTGTTTGCCATGCCCCCCAACAGTCACTGCGAATGCACACGATTTCGTTCTATGTATGTATACGCGTATAACGTCACGCGTGTCACTCTGTAACTTTTCACCACGCCTCTCGGATTCTCTGTCTATAACCAGTCGTAGGAACCCTTCGTTTTTGCACTCACGAGATCGTACGCGAAGGGTTGAAAAAGGTCGAGTTTGCCGCGACCCTCGAAGTAAGTTGTCTACGCTTCAACACCCTTCCATCGTACCGTTCTCTTCATTCGAATAATACATACGCTTTTTCGTATAATCGTCAAATACAGTCACAATAAGCATTTTACGGTCGTAAAAATTTCAATTCTATAAACAAAAACGATGTACTTTCGTTTGTCATGAAGAAAGCATTTTTTATAAAAATAAAAAGATAATAATAGTAAAAATACCGTTCTTTTTTTGTCGTTATATTTATTTTCTTAATGTATTAATATTTTTTTATTTAAGAATTTTAGTATTTCCGTAGTTTAGTTTTTGAGTTCTTACAGAATGAAGGGGTTGTTAATGATTGTGGGTAGTCGACCTCATTATTTCATTTTTTTTATAAACTTTTTACGAAAATAAATATTTGAGACACATGGCGATATTTCGGTACAGGAAAAACCCTTGAAGAATCGTATTAATGGAACGTCCCACTGAGTGCAACGGTACAAGTATAAACGACATAGAATTACCAATATACGTTTACGGATATATACGCGTGTATTTGTAAGGATGAGGTTTACTCTCGTGTATCGTAAATTCGTGTCCGAGTTGCAGTGCGAGTCTGAGGTTCAAGGTGTGAATGAACAGTAAGAAAAAAAGTGACGACAAGGACGAGAGTGAGTATGTGGCCCGAGGCGTATCGGATTTCGAGGGTATTGTCATTGTAATTTTCCTGGCGGGGTAGCAGTTTTCGGGGCGGTCTTCCCCGCAGGGGTATTACGTACAGATGGCTGTTTGTTCGTATGTCACTGAGGGTTATTATATGCCTCGTTACGCGTACCTACTCACGTTTTTATTTTCTTTCCCCGCCCCTCGGTGCAACGATGGCTTGTTTCGTATCGGTTTCCTTTATTTCGAACCTTCCGGCGCCCGTATATTTCGGCTCTTTAAAAAATATTTTTATCACCAATTTCGCCTCGTCAGATACCTATAAAAGGTGTAAGAAACATTATTATGTACTCATTTTCCGAGTGCATGGCAACGACGGATGGAAACAACGACAATTCGTTAACTTTACCTGATTAATAACAATTTTTTTATTGAACGCTGAAATAATAAAGGCAAAAAGCGCCATTGTACGATATTGTAAAAAGAAAAAACGTCCGCTATCGAGAAGTTTATGCGGTATATATTTTGTTTTTCGAATTGAATAATTATCCGGTCGTATGCGATACGAAAAAAACAATTGGTGGAAATAAAGTTTACCCGAAAGTATTGTAACGATCGAGCGAATGAATAACACGCGTATTTGGTTTTGGGGCGGATATTATTAATTATAAGAAACGTTAATTATCCCGGCCTCGAAATGTCACACGTCCGCTCGCTTTTAAAGTCCCGTCCAGACTCTCTTGTCGTGACGATCGATATCGTATCGATCGTTCGTACGTTTGTCTATTGTCAACCTAACTAATATCGTGTGTCTTAATAAATAGTCAGCTAACATTCGTTAGCTAGTCAGCTATATTCGTTACAGTATATAAACTTTCATTTTTGTTAACTCGTAAAGAAAAAAAAAAATAATCTGAAGCGAACTACTTGAATCCGTTGGCGACGAGGTTACTTATTGGCTCGTTGTAAAAGGTCGTATTTGGTACGACACCTTTTCGATTTCAAAAGCAATCGTAGTTTAGAAAAAAAGGAGGGAAATAAAAAAAATCTGATAATAAAAAAAAAAATGTAAACATTTTATAACAATAATAAGAAAATATCTAAAACTCTGGCAACCCTTGAGCATGTCGTACAAATTCAATTAATGATACGTTGTATAATTTTTATTTTTGGTACGCGCGGAAATACCAGGATTCTCGAATAACCCCGCATAAACCTTTTACATCAGTTCGTTTCGCTTACACCGATGCAAGTCAGCTATGTGGGAGAATACCGCTTCTACGGAGCCGGTTATACAATTACTGTTTTATCTCTCCTTTGCCTCGTCTTCATTTGATCATCACCAAGTCCGCATACTCTCCGTTCACAAGAGTTGCTCCAGTTTAACACTTGAACTTTCGAATCGTCACGCAGCGTCCTGACGTCTTCACCGATAATGGCGCTTTCGCGCGGATAATAAATTTCATCCGAATATTTATCACTGATACTGCGTCTAATTCGAGATATAATTGTTCATTCGCACGAGAACACAAGGTGTACAGCGAGGTGTACAGTGAATCGATTGAAAATTGTAGAATTCAAACCTCACACGGCTCGTCGCAGAAAATGTTTATTTCGTCAGCCCGTTGCTCTCGGATCGCCGGACTTGCGAATGCAACGCAGGAGTGCTCGAGGAGTCTTCTGCCCGGTTTTCCAACTTCTTATCGCGTCGAGCTCGCGTGCTACGGGCTTTTTATAACTATCGGAACATTAAATTTCTTATTTGCGAATACTTTCGTCCGGTAAGGGCCGCAATTATGCGGCCAGCTTCTCGGTACACAGGTTTCATGTACTTCTTGCGAATAAAGTTTACACAGCCGAGACGAGATAACTGCAACGCGCGCGACAAAACACTGCGGAGAAAGAACAGTTTGAAAGGAAATAAATACATTTTCTGAAGCTATTTTTTTTATTTTCGAATATCACGAAGCAGATTGATATTGAAGTTTGTATTGATAGAAAAGTATATGACGCATATAGACTTGAACTCGCGTAATCAATCGGTATCTAGTCGATAAATCGATCGTTTTTTCGATTCTTTTTCTTTTTTCAAGTTTCGAAGAGACGAGATGTCGATATAAGAGAGTAAAGTAACACAATAATAAACGACTCGAATCGCACATCCGGTCGGCAACTAACGAAGAAATCGAGCGGGCCCAGACTTACTCTTATATGTATATCTCTCTATATATATAAAGTTACCGCCGCTGTCGCCGCCGCCGCCGCCGCCGTCCCAGGAATCGGAGGCGGACAAAAATATTCTAATTCCCCCTTAGAGGCACTTAGAATATTATTCTGAAGGGTAGGGGGGGGGGGGGGGGCGAGGGAGGTGAAGGCCAAAGTATTCCAAGTCCTTCAAAGGGGGACTTGGAATATTTTTGGTCGAAGGAGTAATGGCAAGGGAGGGGGGGGGGGGGGGGGAGAAAAATATTCTAAGTCCCCTAAGGGGGACTGACTAAGTAAAAATACAAAAAAAAAGCGGCGGTGACCCCCATTGGTGAAAAGTTGCGGCGGTGATTAAACATTTTTATAATGTTGATAAAAGAAAAGCGAGCACCCGTAATACTAGTATCTCTCTACCCAAAATATTTTTTCAAAAAAAAAAAAAGGTACGCCAAGTACTGAAAAATCCGATTTGCAAATATTGTTTAAAAAAAAAAATGAACAAAATTTTATAAGCCAAGCATAACAGGAAAATAAAGATTCTATATAACAAAAAATATATTTTTTTTTGCACAAAAATTGCTGAAAAAAATTGGCGTTCCAATGCTAGTGGTTTATTGTGACGCTTGCAAACACCGGAACGCCAATTTTTTACAGCAATTTTTGTGCAAAAAAAAATATATTTTTTGTTATATAGAATCTTTATTTTCCTGTTATGCTTGGCTTATAAAATTTTGTTCGTTTTTTTTTTTAAACAATATTTGCAAATCGGATTTTTCAGTACTTGGCGTACCTTTTTTTTTTTTTGAAAAAATATTTTGGGAAATTTCACTTCTTTTTGAAAAGCTACTATTTTTTGTAATTTTCCCTTTAAAATTAATTTCGAATTCAGAAAATTTAAATCGAACAAAATTAATTCTATATGCAAAACCGGGCGAACGGCACGTCACATATTCCACTTGATGATTGCCGGTTATGTTGTTCGAGATCGCAAAGAAAAGTTATAATTGATATAAAATCACACGTATAACACGTAACTCGTAATTTTTCTTTTTTACTTCGCGTCGAGACACTAAACCACGATACGCAATACATAATTATTATTTTCGGAAACATTCAAAAAAATGTTCACGCCGCAAAAATACGTGCCGACGATAAGAACTGTCAGCTGAGCCGGCTGTGGCGACGAGCGCGCCACCGCGCGAATTTTTCTATGAACTTATGTAAACGTAGACGGCGTATAACATTGCCACCGACAACAGCTGACAGCTACGCCGGCTGTGGCGACGCGCGCGCCACCACGCAAATTTTTCGATGAACTGATGTAGACGCAGACATATATATACGGGACAGGACACTTTATAATCGTTTGGACCCTGTGAAATTCCCGACCTCGAGATCTCGAAATAGGCTAAACCAATTGAATGGTAACTAGGCTCTTTCGAAAAATTGACCCAAAATTACATTATAAAAGTGTCCATGAAAATTCGATTCGTTGTCTTATTGCGAAGATATATCGATCGAAAGTTCAACGCACTATACACTTCCTGCATATTGGCGTAGGTTACTCTTAGTAGCGACACGCCTTGTACTGTTTTTTCAGTACTTGGCGTCGAAGCGCTACCGCGCTTCTTGATATATATAAAGTTACCGCCGCTGTCGCCGCCACCGCCGTGTCAGGAATCGAGACCCCCGCCGCCTCCATCCCGCTTGCTGAGGACAGAATATTTTCAGTCGAAGGGTTCGGGGGGTAAATATTCTAAGTCCCCCTTAGACGGACTTAGAATATTTACCCCCCGACCCCTTTCTCTCCTCCTGGCCCCGCTCGACCCCTCCCCTGCCATCCCGGTTCCGCACAGGACTTAGAATATTTTCGGTCGAAGCGGCCGGGGGAGGGGGATCCCCTTAGCAACGGCCATAGCAATGGTTGCCTTAGCAACGGTTGTCATAGCAACGGTTGTCATAGCAACGGTTGTCATAGCAACGGTTGCCATAGCAACTGTCACCATAGCAACGGTCGCCATAGCAACGGTCGCGATAGCAACGGTTGACCTAGCAACGGTCACCATAGTAACCGTTGTTATGGTAAGCGTCGCCATAGCAACGGTCCCTACAGAAACCGTCCTCATAGCAACGGTCGCCATAGCAGGGGGGCGGGGAGAGAGAAATCTTCTAAGTCCCCCCCCCAGGGGCGTTTCGAAGGAAAAAAATGTTCCCCAAATAGGTCTTAACTTAAAATGTTCTACAATTGACGAGCGAGCGCACGTAGCGCACGAGCCCGAGGAATCACTAGTATACATATATATGTATTTTTTTTTTACTGATTACTTTATCTCTGGACCGGTATCAACGACGGCTTTAATTGCTTGGAAGCCGTGGAACCGCACTGACTCGTTGCTAACATTGTCAATAATTAATCACACCACGTGTACTCCGCGGATACTGAGCAACCAACAGAGAGCCATGATATTTCAGTCTCGAAACCAAGATATCAAGATTTTGTTTCAGTTTTTTTTCATCGTACCTTTCGAAGTCTTCAACATCGCGATATCGATTAATTGCCATTCGGCAATCTTGTTTATCGAAAAGCGTTTTTCTTTCATATCTGTAGAAAAAACCGTATCAAAAATCGCATATGTACTATTGATTGTTTAAACTGTGTATGGGAAAAAAATGTCAGCTTCGAATATAACAGCTCGGAGAAGTACCATCGTTTAAATGTTATCGGTTAAAAAATGGTGTATCCATAACAATCTTTAATATTTGGATTTTTTTACACAACCACACTATTACCAACAAACTATCGCATGAGATTAGTGATACAATTTTTTTTCATTTATGAAAAATCAAAAAGTGCTTCTTTGCCGAAAATTGTCGAGCCCCGTAAGGCAAAAAAAAATTATGAGAATTAATCGTCTTATCGGCTTTCATTTTTTTTTTTTTTGCGAGATAAACAAAAACATAAAAAAGATGAGGAATTCTTTTTGGATTTTACTGACTCTTAATGAAATGTACAATAATTGAACAACAGTTAACGATGACGAGTCGTCGCGGTTAAACATCGAGAACGCTTAAACGTCTTATTCGCGAGCCATCGCGCTCCGCCATCTTATATGGGCGATTCGTGAAGGAAGGTCGAAGTCATAGAAACAGTAAAATCGAAGGGTCTAATGAAATAATGAGGACCAATGCAAACCCGCCCTCGGGCTGTACCCGGATGAAGAGAGTCGTTCGACAGAACCATTTCTCTTCGTCGTTCAAGCGTTGGGTACGCGCTTTCAAAAGGGGTCGAAAAGTCACACCCCAATCGAGTTCCGCCTGACCAATCAAGGTTACGAAATAAGTGAACCAGTCTCTGGCACTACGATTGGTCCTGGTTTCCGGCTGCGTTGATTGCCGAGGAAATTGTGCGTGAGTTGCACAGCACGCGCCCTTCCTTCCTCCCTTCCTCACTGTACGTTCCCTCGACAAAGAACCAAAAGGATTCACACGGGAAATTGCCTCTTTAATTTTTTTTTATTGCCTCCACACGCTCTCCCGAATCAATGATCCTGGGCAACGCTTCAATAATTTTCGTATTTTTTATAGACATTTTTTAAACCCATTTCGTTCGGAAATCGAAAAAAAAAATCATCGAGCGATAGTAATAAATATAATTATAATTATAATAACTGTTAATCACATAATTAACTACTCCAACGATAAAAACAACATCGAAAAAAAAATCATCGAGATACCTTAACATTTTTTAGGTACTTAGTGTATTTTCTTTGAGGTACGAGTACATTATTAGCTTTATATTCAAATGGTGCAAAATTTTTCTCTGTAGTGTCTCGTCGCGACAAGGTGTCGTGCTGCTATATAACCACGATTAACAGCATCGCACCAATGAAAGAAAAAGAAAAATCCTTCCCGCTTGCATTACTTGTAACATGCGGCAGTTTTAGAACGCAGAATATCAATTTATCAATACGCTCGTGCGTAATAATCACGTCACATAATCTATCCATAAATCATTAACGTCTTCGTTCGACACTAGAATTTTCTACTGGTAGTAAGCGGTTATGATAGCTAAGCTTAGTTGCCTCGCTACACTCATTAATACCCGCGCGTGTGTGTGTAGCCTTATATATATAGATTTCGCCACCGCCGATGCCGCTGTGTACAAGAACAAAGCCTGAGAGTTTGGAAGCTCTCCAGTATTAATTGGTCTGTAATATTTCAACTCCCCCTTTTTCGGACCTCTTTGGGCAATGGCTAGTGGCGGTGACATAGGGAGCGGTGGCGAACGTGCGAGCTCTGCGTAACCCCAGTACATTATATATATGCATTTATATGCAATACTAGAGTTTCCCCGGGCTCGCGCGCTACGCGCGCTCGCTTTTCTTTTATCAACATTATAATAATGTTTAATCACCGCCGCAACTTTTCACCAATGGAGGTCGCCGCCGCTTTTTTTTGTATTTTTACTTTGTCAGTCCCCCTTAAAGGGACTTAGAATATTCCCCCCCCCCCCCCCCCCTTCGCCATTACTCCTTCGACCAAAAATATTCTAAGTCCCCCTTAGAGAGACTTAGAATATTTTTCTTTTTCTCCATAGAGGGACAGAATATTTTTCTTTTCCTCCTCAGAGGGACTTAGAATATGTTTTTTTTCCTCCTCAGAGGGACTTAGAATATTTTTGCCCTCCCCTCGATTCCTGACACGGCGGCGGCGGCGACGGCGGCGGCGGCGACAGCGGCGGAAACTTTATATATATAGAGAGATTATTATATATACGCGAGTTTTAATGAGATTTCAAATGATTTCTTCGACTTGACCCCAAGACACCGAAGCAAGGCGACAACTGCTGCGGGAACGCAGTCCTGTCGTATGCGAAACTGGCTCCCTCTCACGATTATTATGATAGTTAATTTTTTTTTTCTATCGATCTGTTCTCGTCAGAAGTACTTAAATATGAGAAAATTTGCGAGAACGAGAGGAAAAAATATTCACGGATAATTGGATGGTATCGATTAATAATTTATTTTACATCTGATCGCGTTACCGTGCAACTTTTTGCTGCCAGACGTTATCACGCGATATCTGTAACGCTTGATTATTTTACTTTGATCGATCTGCAACCTTTTAGCCTTACGGAAAGGTTAAAAGGTTGAAAATCGACTCGATAGATCGAATTTCGAGCCCCGGGTATGAAGCTCATGCTTCATAGTTTGTATCCGATCTTCCACCAGTATCGAAGTTCTTAAAATATTATAAAATCATTTTTTTTCGATATATCGTGTCAAGTTTTTTTTATTATGAAAAAAAAAAAACTTGAGAATTTTTGTTATTTTTATTCATATTCGATGGTTTTTATTACACGTGATCTTGATAGATTTTCGTTGTTAAACCCTTTTAAGTACAAAGTAACGGACGACTTTTGGGCTTTCGCCCACCAAGAACGAAAAAAAAATCAAAAATTCTAATGCTAACGAAAATTGACGTTAAGTAAGTGGTGTGTCCGGTAGGACTCTGCCGAAGCTCCTTAACCAATAGTCGTAGCGTCATCGGCATAAGATAGAAGATACAGAGAGGCTACGCGGCAATAATTAATTTTCAAGCCATCACGAGCTTGGATCTCCTTTTCTAACATTAAATTTCTTATGATCAGAGCCCGATGATTACCGGTCTTGCAGAGAGTAGTGGTAGCAGCGGCTCCCGGGGGCAACGCGCGATGAGACGATCTTGAGAAGGGAGGAAAGAAGAGAATGCAACGCGAAGAGCCATTACGACCCATCACCCGACGCGACTACCGGTCCGCGTTCGCTCTTAGAACGATTAAGAACGGACCACCGATCACCATCGGCTCTCTCCGCGTTTCTCCTCATAGCCCCCCCGCCCCCTCCCTGCCCCTCGCTACCTTTATCTGTCTTCATTCTTCGACGATTCTCATTCCCATAGCGAACGAATATTATGTTGCACAACATACCCGAAATATATCGTATACAATACACTTATGACCCCTTTTTACATAATCCAACGCCGTACGGTACATCCATGACAAGCGTGACTGATAGATAGATAAACTCATTTCGAATATTTCGATTCCATGCTCCCGCATACCTAATGTTTTTCAAGCTATCAACTGCAGAGGATCAATTTTATTAAAATGACAAATATTGATCCTTCACGAAATTTGTTTAATTGATATAAAAAATTCAACTGACTCATTGATATTTATTGGTGAATTTCTATGTTTACAAAAACATAAACATTTATTATGAAATAAATAATAATAACATTTATGTTGTTTATTTCGTATAAACGATACATGTATATGTGAGATCCATTGACGGATTTCTCATTTCGCCAAAACTTTTCAATTTATTCGCCCATCACTTCACTTGCAAAATGTTTCTATGAAGAAATAACTTGAAAGAATTCATGTTTCGATCGCATTTCGTTTGAAAATATTATTATGGCTATATTTTGAACAAAAACTTTGTTGGGGATAAAAAACGAGGTAATGTCGAGTTTTAGAATTGGAATGGCGTTAATAATAACGAAACAAGTGCTGCAGGAGCAAAGCTCTTCAATCCATTTCTCAACTACCCTGCCATAATAACGAGCGATTTATCTATCGATGCCAATAATCACACGGTTCATTACCGTCCGTGAGGTCAACGAGAGACAAGTAGCGGTAGCAGCAGGAGCAACGGCAGCAACGGCTTCCTCGTACATCAACAACGTAGGCTACCGTGAAAGATATATACCTTGGAGAATTGGAAAATTGGCCAATCGAATCACTTATCGCGTGTAAATATTACACGCGGAATGAGGATGATGATGAGAAAGAAGGGAAGCAGAATGTTGGAATCAACGAGAACCCTATACGATCCTTCTGCCTTATTCTTCCTCTTCTTCTTCTTCTTCACCTTTCGTTCTGAAATCCCTTCGTGGGTTATGTTCACCAGCTTTCATTGATGCTCGCCTCCCAACACACACAGCGCGCGCTTGCTTCATGTTCCCGTTGGTCAGCAAAACCCCACAGCCCGGGCGCAGACCTCATTGCTCGTCGTTTCCGCTGGAATGAAAATTACAGCACACAGATGAAAGTCGCCTTTCCCCTTTTCTCCCCTTCGCCTTCTCCCAGTTGTATCTCCTCGGCCGGCAATCATTATTAGTTCACTGGCAACTCTTGGGCTGCCGTGCTGATGCTACCGTGTGCGCTTCTCTTCTACTACTTCCTCCGAAGATATACACATCCCTTCTGTTCTTGGATGCTGCCATGATTTCTTTTGTTTCTTATACGTTACCTTCATTCTTTGAGGTTCGTTCTGAGGCGTTGAAACGAGAAGGTTGGGCAGCGCGAAATGACCCATTCAAGAGAATCCTCACCTTTATTCTCGGTGAGGTTTAAAAGCCGTAATGCGGTGAACGTAACACGAGGAAAAGAGCAAGGGAATACAGCGGTGAACGCTTCCGTCGAAGGACGATGTTGTGGAAGCTAAAGATTCTCATGAATGGAGACTGTACGGAGGCGAGTGTTCGGTGTACGCGCGGTAACCTTGAATCTTTCCAAAGTACTATTGTAACTCCCAACCATTAGTAGTAACGAAAAAAGAACCCCTTTTTTTATAACATTTGTAACGATATACATGCGAAAAGCTTTCCGTTGTAATAGCAAATAATTAGTAGTGTGTGATCGTAATATTGTGCTAGTATGAGCTGCATAACTTCTTGAATCGGTATAAAAACGCTTCGTTCGTATTTACGGCTTAATATTTAACTAAATTTTCCTTTGGATTTTTTTTGCTACGATGCGTTATTGTTGCCGAATTAGAAGCTTATGAAGTTTGAGCCAATGTGCTATGCGATAGACCCGCGCGCCATCTGCCAAAGAGCGCTCTTATTAGCTGAAACTTCAATCGGTCGTAATACAAAAACTTGGCACTCTAGAAAAATGATTCACGAGGGAAAGCGGGTGAGTTTCAAATGCTGATTATGATATTATGCTTAATGTGCATAAATTGGGAATTTTTTTTCCAGCTTTTCAACAATTCGAAGCAAATCCTGGATTTTTTAAAATCTATTTTACAATTTTTTTATGAAAAAAATCAAAATGTTTTTCGATTAAAAAATGCTTTCATAGCTTATAATCAGTCCTGCAAATGACAAGTGCGTTCAACGCGCTAGAGCGCATACCGCACTAAACCCTCTTAATGGGCGATTAGTTACCGCATTAATGTTGCAAGAAACTTACATTATCTGGCATAAAATCCGCGAGAGTAGGATAAGATAAGTCATTTTCTATTAAACATTAGCCGGAGGATAGGGAACAGATTTTTCGAAGCCTCGGGGCACATGAGCGCGCTGTATGCCGGGCATTCTGTTAGCGTGTGTGTGCGCGAGCGAGAAGAGATCCGTCAGGTTCTTCTACGGAACACAACGCGAGGCAACGCCATGGTAAATACGATATCGCAGTAAATAGGTGAGCCCTCGGGGTACGGAGTACTCATTCACACCTGCCTCGTGATTTCATTAAACGGTTATATAGCTAACTATAACTTGGTTGGGACGTGACGCGTCGCCGTTCTACACCCCGACTCCACCGACGAGGCCGGTTAAGAACCTTTTCATTGCTGGTATAAAAGATACAAACTAGCGACTCATTTATTCCTTGTCACTCCGACCGTTTGTATTTGCGATGATTTGTCCAACGATATTATCTCGCAAATTGATAAATTATTTTACCACCGCAAATAAATAGTAAATATTGTAAAGAAATTCGGAGTGAAAAAATGTTGCAAAAACAGCAAAGTAATGTTTTTTTCAAATCATCGCGAAACTATCTACGATTAATACTATAAAAAATTGGAAGACTCATAATCTCGCATACAAGTCCAACACGCGGCATGTATTTGTCTTAACTTGACTGTTTAAAAATCATTATTTTCGCATGACCGAATTCTCATCGATTCGTTCCCATGAGTTTCATCAATCCATCACGCGCCATTCGACAACTATATATCCTTTGTGAGTCATTTTTTAAAATATATTACTTCTGCAAGATGACTAAGAGTTCGGCATAGCGCAACTTTCACGAGCTGCAAAACCAAACGCGAGTACGAGTCTGTGCGTTACCACGACTATCGAACGGCTGACACGTTGCTGTTACGATGTGTATATAATATAAAGCCAACAAACTTTTATACGGATTGCACAAGCAACGAGATGAAACACCTCTAGCCAATCTTAATCGACAGTTAAAATCCAATCGATTCCCACGGATCGCCCCACACCGGTATAACACAGCGACGGGTAGAGCCCATCGAACGCCGTTGATGAGGAACTCGGATAACATTAAACTTCGTAATTTCATTCGAGTCGCCGGTCGACACAATTATTAAAGAGTAATCGCCGGTAATTGGTGATTTAGGAGACTGTCGGTGATCACTGAGAGGAAAAGAAAAAAAAACATGTAATCAGGTAAATAATTTCGAAGGTCTGATCACTCAGAGCAATTTGCTGCTGTATTTAACCCTTTTAAGGATCATGTTCCATGTACTTAATTTCTGTTCGAAATAGTAGTGGGGATAACGAAAATTGGAAGTAGAAAAAAAATCATTTATGAATTTCAATATTTCGACTATATGGATACGAATTTCGTCATAATTTGTTTCCGACGTTTAACTCTTTGAACTGTGTTAATAGTACAGTGTGATATCCACTACGAATATTTTGAAAAATTTAACGGGTTACATCCATCCAATGATTTAAAATGCGAAGAGTTCTCATCAACCCACGTAAGAGTATCAAGAGACGCAGCAGCGCCTCGAAGCAAAGTACTGAAGAAAAAGTATAAGGCGTGACGCTATTGTGTATGTCTACGCCAATATACCGGAAGTGTATAGTGCGTGCAACTTTCGATCGATATATCTTCGGAATGATACAACGAATCGAATTTTCATGGACACTTTTATAATGTAATTTTGGGTCAATCTTTCGAAAGAGCCTAGTTACCATTCAATAGATTTAGCCTATTTTGAGATATCGAGGTCGAAAATTCCACAGGGTCCAAACGATTATAGTGTCCTGTCCCATATATATATGTCTACGTCTACATGAGTTCATCGAACAATTCGCGCGATGGCGCGCTCGTCGCCACAGTCACAACCACAAAAAAATACTATATTTTCGAAAAGAAGTGAAGTTTCCCAAAATATTAAAAAAAAACGTACGCTAAGTACTGAAGAATCCGATTTGTAAATATTATTAAAAAAAAAAAGAACAAAATTTTATAAGCCAAGTATAACAGAAAAAAAAAGTATTCTATAGGACAAAAAATATTGTTTTCTCTTGCAAAAAAATTGCTGTAAAAAATTGGCGTTCCAATGCTAGTGGTTTATTATGACGCTTGCAACCATTGGAACGCCAATTTTTTACAGCAATCTTTTCGCAAAAAAAAAATACAATATTTTTTGTCATATAGAATTCCTTTTTTTTCTGTTATACTTGACTTATAAAATTTTGTGTAGTTTTTTAAAATAATATTTGCAAATCGGATTCTTCAGTACTTGGCGTATCTTTTTTTTTTGAAAAAAATATTTTGGGAAATTTCCTCATTCCCCGATCATCCGTTTCTAAAATTCCACTTAATAAGCAAATCTCTGCATGATATTCTCTCGAATGCAATAAAGCTTATTATAATTCCAATTAAACTATACCCGCTTCTTCGACGACGACAACTTTGATAAAAATGAACATTTGTCATAGAAAGGCGCGTAGAGTCGTTAAGAGAATAGCGGTACAAAAGATCCGTGGAAATGATTCTGACGACTCTGCGCCTCGGTCGATTCCATCGAGTAATAATCTCGATACTCGACTTTCGTTCACACCTCGAAGTCTGAATGGGTGAGAGAGAATCTCATCGGCGTGTGAGCACACGCCGGGTTACACCGTTACCTGCCGGTTCTCTTCTCGCTTCCTTGATTCACCTTATGCTATGATGGTGTTTCTGCCGCTGCAGCATCGTAATATATGGCTATCGAGCAACCCGTCCCAACCCATTTGGTCCTCTGCCCCGCTGATATTTATTATCCATTCTCGTAGTTGGCATCGGTATCTCGTTCGCAAACGTGGTTACTGTACCAACACGTTCCTCGCAGACCAACTTCTTGAAAGATCCCTGGCTGTTGCCGGTTTTGCCGCAGCGAATTGGAAAACGACCACAATTTTTTATGGACAAACTACGTAGTCGGAAACTGCATTTTTTTTTCTTCATTTTGCTTTCTCAATAAGGTTTGTTTTGGTGACATTTTTTTTTTTTTTTTCGCGTTTTTTATGAAAACATATTCAGAATTTTCCAAAACGTCGAAAAATCACATTGAGAAAAAAATTCCGTTCGTATGTGTGTGTGCGTGTCATAACTCACGAACGTTTCATAACTCAAGAACGGCTTGAGATATTAAGCTAGGTTTGTACCACATATTGCGGGGTCAAGTCCCCTTCTTTGGTCCGATTTTTATGAAAATCGACTGAGGCGATCAGTTTTTACGCCATTTTGAATTTTATTTGAAAATGGTGGTGGCGCTCTAATTGACATCTTTTTTGAGATATCTGGTTATAAACTAGCAGCATAGCACTGATAAAATATTTACGTAAATTTTGAAAATTTAACATCATAAAATGGGAAATTAACCATTAAATAACGTATCACAAAACAAAGCTTCTTAGGGACGGCAAAGTGACAAACATACGTTTCTTAACAATAGAGCTGGGTAAACTATCATAAATAAAAAGAGGAAGCAATGTCCCAACGTAGTTATTAATAATCGTTAATAGTTATTGATTCATTATTTATTATTGAATATAATATTAAAGATTATATAATGATAATATTGACATCGATTTTTATTTCAAAGAAGGCTCTATGTTATTCATAAATTACTTCTTTTTTTTCTATATTTTTGTCGTTTTTTTTTAATTCAAACGAATGATTGTTAGAATTGAAATTTTTGGTCGATTTTCTCAAAGATTTCTAAGAGGCGAGTCTCTATCGCAAACGGAATTTGTGGCTCTTGAATCTTTTGCGTTTCCAATGCTTTGCCTATCTTGTAATAACGCGCCGCCAAGTTAACCGACGCTTTTGACCGAAAAGGTCTCCTCCCCCGCGAGCAGCTCTGATATTATTAAGCATTCCTCCCGGAACCATCGGGGACCCTGTGAGCCCCGTGAGGTCGTTCGATATATAAACGTTCAAACTATCGATACGTTAGGAACGAATATTTCACGGGGGTGGGTTAGTTCCCGTTATAATACTTTGTACACATGCTTATATTTACATACACGAATTACCTACCAACACGATGCAGCGGACGGGAGCCTCGCGAATGCTTGCAAATTTTAAATATGCCGAAGATATTGCCTCGAAAGTCATACCTGTATACATATATACATATATATATATATGTGTGTGTGTGTGTGTGTGTGCGTGTATCGATGCGGAAAGCTCTCGGACCCGAGGGCAACGAGGGCATACCAATTTGGCCTGTAATTCTCGTCGACCGAGCTGAACGGCGGGAGTTATCGATACAACCCGATCGGACATCGCGTTACGTTATAAATTTTCATCCGTCAAATTCTTCGAAGTAAATTTAATAAATTTTACGATACAAAGTATTATCCGCTCTCGCGTCTTATTTAATTTTAATTTTTGTTTTCTATTTTTTTTTGTAAGTTATTACCAATTTTTTTTTGCCTCCAAGACGCTTCGGATTCTTCGATCAATGCCCATTAAATATCGAATATTCGATCGCGAATTTTTATCGTATGTTACTTAGTTCCTACAATTGTTATCTGCTTGAAAAGAATTTTTTGATCGAGAAATTACAGACCATCGAGGTAAGAAGTCTCGTCGCGAAGAGGTTCGATTGGCATGTCAGAATTTATTGAGATTCGCGTGTACAAGTCACAAGTGTGTGGCACACGGAAGTGATCGTCAATAGTCGATGTAATTGCAGTAATCGAGGGTAAAAGGGACTGCTATGAGAAATGAGGTGGCGGGGGAAGCGAAAGGAAAGGGATAATAAGAAATTTTAATCTTATCGATCGTTATTAGTAATTTGAGTCTCATCGCAACGTTTCGGGAATGTCGTTGAAAACCATATAATAAATAAATAAGTAGAAGGCTTCTGGAACGTACCGAAGAAGAGGGGGAGATCGTCGAACCCGCAATAATTAATGCGCAAGCGATGAATATTTGGCGCTCGGTGAGCAAATGTAATCTACTCGAAGGAGAGATTTTTTGCACAAGGCGAAGCGATTGCGTCGTTAAATTAACTGATCCCTTCTCCCTTTTTTTCCGCTTCGCCTCGAATGTATCGAACGAATTTTTATTATATCGATGATGCGCATCGCTGTTGTAGGATGGACAGTACTTACACTGCAATTATGCAATAATCTCCGTCGTCTCTCTTAATGCGTTACATTAAATATATATATAAATATATAAATATAAATATAATAATAAATACATATAGAGGTATGATGTGTATATTTGCGTTTGCAGATATGAAGCCGGACAGAGGCGAGAAAGGAATGCTCTCAGGTAACGCACAACCGTCGGACGTTTTCTGTTCGGTACCGGGAAGATTGTCGCTATTGAGCAGCACCAGCAAGTACAAAGTTACCGTCGCTGAGGTACAGAGACGATTATCGCCACCCGAATGCCTCAACGCGAGTTTACTCGGTGGAGTATTACGGAGGTAAGATTTACGAATTTACCTTTTTTTCTTTTTTATAATTGTAATGAATTCATACAATGTTCGAATAATTCGTTTTTGACAAAAAACAAGGCATTGTGATTATTATTGATTTTACACAACGAAAAAAAATTCGAAAAAGTCTGAACATACGTTTTTCGGATAAAATGTATTTGGATTTCTACGAAAAAATTTTTAAATTAATAATGAAAAAAATTCAATTGATAATAAAATTTGCCTAATCGCATTAATTTATTCTCGAACGGCCGATTCCGATATTTCCGTTTTTAAAGTAAAAGTTTAAAAAAATTAAATCTCTCTTTCTGTCGGAAATATAATTGGATACTTGAGATAAAAAAAATGCCACGTTACCATAGTGGGGAATTGGAATAGTTGCTGACGCAAGTCACTCGGTGAACCTAGAGCGTATGTAAATGATTCTCGACGCTCACGCGGAGAGCATTGAAATCGCGTGGATAGCGTACAAAGAGTATCGCGAGCGATATTTTCAATGTATCGAATCGTCAGAAAGAGATATCGACGCGCTGTCTCTCGATTCATTCACAATTATAATACTCGTACTCTCCTTGTTCACAATTGTTTCTCTCCGTCTGTTCCTCCGCGTCTCATTCATGTAATACACGTGTACAATAACCTACCGGGCCACAACGCGCACAGCCGGTGTACGAGTAGTTCTTGTTCGAGAATCCTCTCTCTCTCTCTCTCTCTCTCTGTCTGTTTCTCTCGCTTTAACAACAGTTGATGTGCACCGGCGAGTCAAGCATACCGAAGGACGATTATAAATTTCTCTCTTATAACGCGCCACACTTTTGCCGGTTCACTCGTTTGTCCCGTTAACCCTTCAAACGCCCATTAGGTACATCGTCCCACGCGAGGACAAAAATTCACACTTTCGTCCCTGTAGTCTCTTCGCCTCACGAATGGCAAAAACAAAATCTCGCCTTTAATCACGGAACTTGTGGAAAACACATGCATATATAATAATATTAATAAATAAATTTGCAAAATGCCAATTCTTCGAGATATTATAAAGAGTTTCGTCGTTGTCTATGTGTGATTCTTTTTTTCGTTTTTTTTTTTCGAGTATCAACGAGCAACCGAAAGTTTGAAAGGATATTTATGTCGAGATATAAATCAACGAATACTTCGTCAAGTTCCTTCTCGGTAGGCATGCTGTCTCGTAGATATAAAAAAAACGGCGATGTTGCCCGATAATATTTATGTACGTAGTCGTGGTATTGAGAGATTCGTGTGTATGTAATATCTCGCTATGGAATATAATTCGATAGTGACACACTTTCGTAACAAACACGTGTCGAGAGGATCGTAGAGGTGCGTATAGGAGGCAAGAGGAGTCGCAACAGAGTTAACAGCCCATTGAAGTGTGACAAGGCAAATCGAGAAGCAAACCGTGCGGGTCCATTAGATATCACAGGGTGATGGGAAGATGGGAATGGGGCTGCGAATTGCAGGGTTGAGCTGAATATTAAAACTCCTTTCGAACCTTCTGCCGACTCCCGTAACGGTTGTAAGTTAGAGATTCTTTAACGGTGACTTAATATCACAAGGTTTTTGTAATGCTCACCGGGTAAAGTCTTCGCAATTCTTCGAATACGCCACATGTACTCGAACGCTGAGGCTTCTTTGATTTATAACTATAGCTGGGCTCACACCGCAGAAGCGACGCAAGTATCGCGATGCATTCCTGAGATTGTCTCAGTATACTCGGAGTATTTCTTCCGTTTTATGCTATTTGTTTCGCGTAATTTCTTGGCGGTTTGGAAAATTCTCAATCCGATTAAATACAAGTAATGAAGAAAAAAATGTGCAAAATTTGAAACGTTATCGAAACTTTTGGTGGAAACGTCGCGTTAAAAAATCGTTTTTTTACCTAACAAGTCTGATCCGTCTGCTCATTAGTAAAAATGTCTTTCTCCGTAACTAACGACGTCGGTAGAAGCCCTCATAGGACTTCGCAGAATTCGGATAATGCACAGTTGAAAATCTCGAAGATTCAGATACGGCAGTGTAACGGGCGCTATGGGCTCTATGGGCTCTATGTACGCAATCGCAGTAATCCGGAGAGGGGGAGTTTGTCACTAGCGGCGAAGCTTTGCCGGCTCACCCTCTGCAAAACTGGTTTTCTCGTCAAGACAAGTCCGCTGTAATGAGTGTAGGACGCCTCTCGTCACGTCCGGAAACCGTTGACGATAGTTACAGATCGAGTAACAGTGAGAGAGCAACGAGCTGAGAGAGAAGGCGTCACCGACGTACCCGCGAAACGCGAGGGAGAATATACTATACTGTCATCTTCCCTTTCCGAAGAATCTATAGAGAATGGAGTTCGTGATGAAATGAGAATGAGAGTCCTGAGCGATGACGCGCAGTAGAGTAGTGAATGAATTATCGAGGAGCAAGAAATATTCCAAAACATAGGCCGTTAAGAGGGCCAAATAAAAGAAACTATGGTGAATAATATAAGCCGATGAGGAATGAACAAAAGTGAGAATGAACGATAGACAGACTGTTTGCCCGCTCGCGGTACACTCAAGAAGGAGGAGAGATAGTCAAGAACGGATTTTCTATGACCCGTTAACCGGTGAGCCTTAAGACTCGCGGCCTCACGTAAGATGATGGATAGTTCTTGGGGTGTGTGTTGGAAAAGATCCGTGTTATATATATATACAGATATACTTAGTTAGCGGGTAGAGTATACAAAGTAACTTGGAGAATGTATGAGCTCTTGAGAAAAGCTCTCGTTGATGCAATGTCCATAAGTAAGACAGTGAAAAAAACCAAAAAAAAGATCATTATTCAATCGTTTTTGACGCACGTTAGGTAGGTACATGGGGTATTTCATGCCATAATTTCATTATCTTGATGTCCAACTTCTCGGATTTGCTTCACGTGCCTCAGCGACCCAATTATTCGAACTTTAAATGTTATTTATTTATTTTACTAATTATTTTTTTATAATAATAATAATAATAATTTTATAATAATAATTATATTATTATATTATATTCTTGCATTATTATTATTATTTTGAGTTTTATTAATTATTTTCTTTTATTCTATTATTTATTTTAATATCATTTTATTTTCGCGAAGTAATGATTATTATTTATGTTGTAGAATTCGCGTACCAAAACCAATTTTTGTAAAACGAAACTCAAACTCGCATGAAATGACCTATATACGATAATACAATCGCAGAACTTTTGTTAAAACGTATAGCGTCCATCCATACTCGTCGTTGAGTCGAATTGCTCAACCCGCTGCGATGACACACGCGCCTACGGATTATGCAAATTTTTATTCTTATTTTTTTCTTCATCCACTTCATATATATGTGCGATTTTCTTCTGTCCCGTATGTTTCATCGCGATTTCTCGTTCTGTTTCTTCTGCGAGTATTTAAAAAAAAATACGAATTTTTTCTATCTCGTCGGTTGTACTCCTTTGATACTTCATAGCGAGACGAAAAGATTAATGGTGAACTCTGCATTGTGAAATTACTCTTGAGATTTCGTGTTACAATGAAGACACACTTTGCTCCCGAGGACTGTTGCCTTTTACACATTTGTCGTTGTGTATATATCAATTTTATTTTATTTTCTTTTTCTCTTTATCTCATTCGCAGAGCAAAGTCGAAAAATGGCGGACGACTTTTGAGGGAAAAGCTCGAGAAGATTGGGCTGAATTTGCCGGCTGGGAGAAGGAAGGCTGCCAATGTTACGCTTTTAACGTCTTTGGTCGAAGGTAAGTCGACTGTCCTAATCATCATTTCACCATAATAATAATAACAATAATAAATCAATATTATTATATTATTTTAACAATCACCTTAACAAAACTTTATAAAAAATGTTGAAAAAAAAACGGAATTATTGCAAAAAAAATAATAAAAAAAAAATAGATACGGTAAAGAAAAAGTCGGAACGCAGTCGAAACGAATCACTAAACAAAGTTCAGAAACTCAACTTCGATCTCCGCCTTAAATCCGAGATACAAAGTTCCGAAATTCGGACCACAGAGTCGTCAAACAGTTTTTACTTGGCGTTCAAAGATTATTAAGAACCGACACGCACTCGTCTCGATTTCTTCCCTCAGTTCCGTCGTAATTGAGACGTCAACGATAAATAGAACTCGATGGCCCCGGGAACTCTCGTAATGTACCGTAGAATCTCGTTCGTCATTGCTCGCGTGGGCTTTCTCCGTATCCGCATACAGTCGAACACACAATGACTTAAAAAAAAAAAACGAGACATACCTATATATATAGTATATGCGTTAAAACAGAAATGCTTCTGGCGAGAGTTTTGAATGTACCGAGCGATGATTCGATAGTCGATACAGTGTATACTGTAACTATGTAACAGTAGGGATATACGTATGTTGCCAAAGAGATTTCTGTTGGTTGGAAGAGCGGCAGCAGCATCGTCGATTTTAACGACGGATAACCTGTATCATCGTCGTAGTTTGTTAGGGTGTTGGTGCGGACGTTGATTATAATTTATGAGCGTACGACGATCGCAGCATAAAACATAGCCGCGCTGGACTCCGACGTCTCCCTCTCTCTCTTCCTTTTCTTTTCACTAACTATCTCTCGATTATTTCCTTTTAGTTCTAAAACTCTCTTGGCGGTAGGCGAACATACAATGTTATATTACCAGCCGCTCGGTGTATTTCTTATTAATAACCCCTATTTCGTGAGTTAGAACAGAAACGATCTCGGAAAAAATAGTACATAATGCTACGAGGGAGGACGTGATTTTCACCGAGTGTGAGATTTGCTACGTACACGAGGTACGTTTTCTCCGACTGTGCTAAAAATCTGCCAATATGGTCGTTTTTTAGCCCAGTCGGAAAAAAAAACATATTATGTACGTAAAGAAGATCACGTCTCGACAATAAGAACGTTTCTTTGTTAAGAAATAAATCGAAACGTTGTTAATGACCCGAAATCACCCTCAAATTGTCTATCTCTCCGGATCGATAAATTAATCATACTATTGCGAATACAAAGAATTTGTTATTCAACGAACTTTACGATGATTGGTATACTTTTTAAAAAATCATAAGAAACGATATAATAAATCTTCTCATTAAAATGGTATTAAATCGAATTGATTAAAACAATAATAATAATAATGGATGATGGCGTTCTCAATTGTATTTTTCCGATCTGACTTATCGCAGCGACGCCGAACAGCAAATTTCAGAATTATCACGGCTGAGATAAACAAAAGATCTTTGAAAAAATGTTCGGTGCGCATACAGTTAATTCGTCGTGACAAGCGATCGAACAGTATCAGGTGTACGTCTGCCTATATACACGTTCGGCCGGCTTGTCCGACAGCGTTAAATCGGCCGAAGGCGCTTCGTTAACAAACGTTATCCATCCCTCGTGGGAATACAAGCGATGCGCATGAAGACAAGTGCAGTCTCGTATATGTGTACAAGCGGCGGTCATCGTCGTAGAATCTTTACATGGCGAGCGCTGTCCCGCACGGTTCCGCGCGATAATATTACGACTAATGACAATTGTGCCCGCGCGCGAGATAGTTTCTCCTCGCTGTGAGTTATGAACAAACGGATTCTGTCCGATATTTGCACGGTGCCTTAAACTGCACCGTTGAACATTGCATAATGCGCTTCACAGTTTTGCGTTTATTTATACCTGCAAATATTGTTTACGATTCAAGTTAACTTTCAACTCGTCTACTCTTTAAACATTAAATACTCGAATTAAGACGGTACAGTATTTATAATAATTTATTATTATTTATTCGTTTACAATGATAACTTCCGTTCTATTTTTTTTACCCTAAAATGGATGAAATCAAAATATAATATGATAAAAATTTAAAAATCCCGACTGAAAAAAAAGTGCAATAAACTTTACTTATTTGTTCTTTAACTTTTTTCATTAACCCAATTTTGTTTTTACACTGCTTCATCAGTCAGGTGTTCTTTTTTTTTTTTCAATTTTGTTAATTGAGTTTTTTTTGCGGTTCGTTCGAAGGCTTTGAAAACATGAATTGCACGTTTTTATTGCCGAGGTCGATTACCAGGTTCGAATTCACCATAGAAATAGCAATTGAAAATTCATGCCGAAGGAATTGTCGAATGATTACTGCTCGCTCCCCTCTCGTAACTTCAATCGTCCGATTCGTGTGGTCCATCGTCTCCCACAACATTATTTTCTTTATTAAACTCACCGCTGCGAGAAAAATAAAAGCAAAAACGATAATCTTTATTTCCCCATTAAACGAGAGTCGCGGTGATTCTATAGTGAGCTTTGATGTGCCCCTCGTGTCTCGTGGCCAGATAGATGCGCGAAACCCACGCGTCTTGTCTTTCGACTACGTGAGGTTGTGCGCGATGCATCTGCCGAGAGGCACACGGATATACACTCACGCGTGTGTTATATAGAGACGCAAACACGTCGATCGTTTCTTCGTTCGACGTTCGAGACGAAACGAAACGAAAGTGTGGGAACTCGGCGTATGCAGCCGCAGCCGCGAGAAAAAAAAGATCGCGTCGACTGAATGTGTGATTCGTGCGTAAATTCGTGTCTGATTGCCGCGCGAGGACTGATGTAATACGAACATTTTCTCGTCGAGGATGTTACCGCGGCGTGAAACGCCTCGTGTTCGTCCATCGGTCCAAAGAGTCTCGAAACGATGGGAAGAGAAGAAATTGAAAGAAAATCAGAGAAGCAGAGAGGGGAAAAGTGAGAACTCGCAACTAAGGTGGATGGAGATAAGAAGGAAGACGAAGTACCCCGGGTATCTCTCGCCTACGCTCGGCAGCAAATCGACACCAAACGAATACTCCAACTTCTTCTTTTTCTTCTTCTTCTTCTCTTATGTATGTACCTTTCTATATAACCACTTGTTTCTCGTTTCAACGAACGATAAACTCGGCTAAGAGGTTTCCTTTGCGAATCTCAAAGATATTCCCGCGCGTAGTCTCGTTGAATTACGATATGTAAAGAATCACGAGAGAGTAGTTACCGATCGATTTTTCTCAATGAGCGCGGTAACGGAATGAAAATGCATATTCTCAGGACGATACGTTACCAACGGCTAAAAATGCCTTTTCAAGTATTCACTACGACTTTCTAGAAATGTACAACGTTACCGGAGAAAATAACGAAGAAGCCATTCATTTGTTTGCTATTTGTCTTCGAGAAGCTCTTGAAGTTTTCCTTCGGAGTTTGGCTTAAAGATCTCGCGATCGGCGAAACTAACGTCAATCGGAGTTTACGAATATATTTGGACCCTTCGATTGGATTAAATGAATGAAAATAGAACGATGAAGAGGCAGGGATGAGATTGAATGTCGAAAATAGGAGAAGCCAATGATCGATATCAATTTTTTTAAATTTTCTTATTATTATTATTAGAAATAGAATGAAAAATGAACGGTGGATTCGCGCGATCGGGTGTACTTGATTAATCTCTAAATAAATAAGCAAATATTATTATTATTATTATTATTACTGGTCAATTACCAATTGTTCATTTATTGAGAGATTTATTTGCAATAGAAAAAAATGAAATTCCACGTGCTTCGAATGGTCGAGTGTACCGTTGAATTTTCATTCTACTTCTATCTCCGATTCTCCTTGACCCTAGTCACCGACAATTCGTAACAAAACGAATCGGTAGGCACTCTCACTCTTTGAACCATAATGAGAGACACGTCGTGTTACGCAATATACAGATAAGTTCCCGGCGTTCGCGTTAATCAAATCCTCTCTCGTGAGCAAATTTCTCTTTCGGACTGTTGCGCGGGGTAACTACATACGAGAGCACCACCACCGCGTCGAGGCAGTTCCACTATCCAGCAGAGATTCTTTGAAGGATTCTTTCGCTCGGTACACTCGATGAAGAGACGGATTCTCTCGATGTACCGTAGGCGTTCGAGAGAAACCTTTCTTTACAATAAGCTGGCTTACTTTTTGCTGCCCAATTGTTGTTACTCCACCAATGAATTAACATCCGTGCAAAGCTCTCGAGGAACTTCGAGCGCTCAACCGATCCCCGGACCCCCGGACATCCAGAGATTCACCCGGCCCCTGCGCACTCCCTTATCCTGTACATAATTATTGCCTTCTGCCCCGTGAATATTCATTTTTTTTTCTTTTATTACCTTAATAAGTCGCTTTCTTGTAGCCGAACATAAATACTGTGAATAAAATACGTGTATCATTTCTTCAATTTTATTCTTTTTTTCGTTATTTTTTAAGTAATCAAAAATATAATAAAGAATCATTTGCATATAATTAAAATGAAAAGTAACGAGGAAAAATTGTATACATTTTTTTAAATTTTTTGCGTGAATACAAAATTGATATTTTATCACTTCGAACAAATTTGAATTTCCGCGTGTTCGCCAATTGCGATAGAGAAATAAAAGAAGACACGGAACGCATCATACGCGCTGAGCCTTATTTCCATACGAATAACGAATGATCGATTTACGTTGGCGTTCCTTGTTATTGTTGTTGTTTTTTTTTCGCTTTCACGTAGCAAGCTATCGGCATCAGCCACAAGTCATTGTTCGCCCGTAAAGACTTTGAACGCGCGTTACCTATACTCGCGAGGAAGTAAGGAACTTTTCGGTACCAGTCGAGATATTATTATCTCTCTTTTGAGATCGGTGACTCTTACGACCAAAGTCCAATTATTTTCGCCGGTATGCGAATGGAAAGGGTGGTGAAGGGAGAGGGAGCGATGAAAGGTATGCACCCACGGGTGCAACGGGGATTTCGCGAGACATACATATATGTATGTATTTTTCGACGTTACACGGTCGCACTGTTGTAACACGGTAGAGAATTCCCGAAATCTTTCAGCCTTACAGCTCGCATGATGATGCATGCTTGCATACTCACCATCACGCTTTCGTTGCTCTTCCTCTCTCGGGGTCCCGCGCTTCTCTCCATTATCGAAGATAATCGAACGTTATTTGCGGTCTCTGTCGATACGTGATCGTACATACCTTGTATCTTAGACCAGGCAGATGGAAAAAAACAACACAAAAACGAAAGACAAAAAGGAAGGATACATTCTCGAACCCGCTTTCCAAACCGCGAGCAATCGCGATCGGCATTATCGTCGATGAAATTCCATACCGATACTCGCATGGAGCTTTGAACCTTACGAGACGATTCGCGGACTTTCGGCGTACAATGGATCAACGAAATTGAGATCAACGAAGCAGTATTTCCACATTATTTTTTTAAGATATTGAAAAACGTCAACTTAACTAAAAAAAAAATGCAAATTAGAAGCTTATTATCTTTATCATAAATGATAATATAATAATAATATAAGTTACGGGTTCGTTAATCAGTACCCATTAATGATTCATGATATAAATTTAAAGAAACTTGGATTATCCAGCGAAATATAACTTCATTACGAAACCAATGCCTTCTGTTGCAGAAAAACATTTGAAAAATAAAAAAGAATATTTTTTCTGGAATTTAGGATAATACACTACATCGATAAATTTTGAGTAAAAAATTTGATTGAAAGAAAGAAAGTCTGCTATCAGTGGCCGTAAATTGTTCCGCTACCTACGATACGAACGAAGATGTTAAAAATTGTTAAGCCACATCCACCGTGCATATTTATTCGCGATAGCGGTAAATTGGAGCGGTGCTTAAATCGAGTTTTCTTCAAGCTGAGAAAACGAGGTTCGAAGTACACGGGAGCAACATGCAATATTGTCTGAATAATACTTGCAGTGAGTTTCGAGAATACGCCAGATGCCTCCATACTGCTAGTTTAGGCACTTACCTTCAATTTGAGTATTGTGGTCGCTACTGCAACGTACAGACTACGAAGATTTGCATGAAAATTAGAGATGCTGAAACTCCCTCGTGGCCACTTCCTTCTTTGCCAAGTTCGTGGCAGAGTGTTGCCGGACGATTCCGCTGAATAACTCCGGCATATAATAACAAGAGGTTTAGCTGTAAAAGGATTTTTCAATTGCGTTCTAATAATAGGCTTCTCAAGCGGTCGTCCCACGTTAAGCGATGCAATTTGCAATTTTTTCATTAACAATTCGTGATGTTAAAATAAAAACTTTATACAATATATGTATATCGGCTGTTCTTTGCCCATTTTGTTAATTTTTAAAATATTTTTCTGAGCGTTCAATCGCAAAGAAAACGAAAGTCTTTGACGAGATTAAAAAATGTGAATAACGCAATTTGTCGTAAGGAATCAATTGAAATTTTTCAAACTCTCGACAATGAATCGTTATAGTTTCATGCCTGCGATACACCGTGCACGACGACAATTCTCCTTCCCTCTTTCTTTCAACTCGAAATACATATAAGACCTCGTTACCGGATTCCTCCCCGTGAACACGCACAATTGACCGGCACTTGTTGCCCGCTGGTGCTGCCGCTATACCAACAGTTGCAGTCGCATAAATTCTCGTCTCTTGCACTTTCACGTTCCGCGTTCGTTAAAACAAACTTTTTTCGTCGAAACAGCGTTTATCCAAGAAAATCTTGGTGATAAATTTGTCCGAAAAGTTCGGTCGTACATCGAAATTTCGTCGTTGAAGAATATTTTTAGATTATTATTTAAAATAAGTTTTTTATTCTTTTTTTCTCCGCTAAAATTTACTTACAGTCGAAAGAAATGCATGATTTTGCAACAATCAAAAGTATTGTTGTAGATTTGTACGACAACAACAGTTTATAATAGTGCGAAAGGAAAAAAAAGTTGTCAAAATGACCAATGTCCGGTTCGGCTGAAGCTGAAATTAATAAGGTAGTTCAAGTTAAAAATAATTTAAAGTTAAATAAATCGAAATAAATCGACTGTCCGAGCGGGACAACGGGGTGAAAATTCGAAATTGGATAATTCGTTAGCCGCGGGCGGTACGGCAGTGGGACGATGATCGGGTCGCCTCACGGCGTAGTTGAGTTTTGGCGCTCGAGGCGTGCGCGTGAGCACGCACGACGAAGCTGTCGAACCGCGCAAAAGTCTGCGGGTGGCATCGGTACGCGTTCGGCAACATGTTGCAGAAAGAGAGGTAGGGATAGAAGGGGCGCTCGAACCCGCGCGTAATTATAAGCTGCATCGAGGGGAAAGGAGAGAAAGCCGTAGTAACATATGTGCCCGCGGCGCTTCGCGACTCCGAAAGGAACAAAAAAAAAAGGGAAAATGAGCGAAAAGAGAATTAAGTCATCGGGTTTCTTAAACTACTGGAATGATCCTAAATTCTCAGGAAGTTTTGTTCTTTTCTCGCATTAATAGGTAATACGATAAATACGATGGATTTTAAAAAATTTTAGAAAAAATTAATTCTCATGGTTATTTGATTATTAAATAAAAAAAGTTTTTATCAAGACCAGCAACGAAATAAATTTATCGAGGGATCATTATCTTGTCGGCAATCCCGCAGACGCGCGTCACTCGGGGGACCTATTCGTGCAACAAACCTACCGGTCACAATTCCTTCACGTTGCTCAGTTGTACAGCTTGCAATTCTACTTCTGCACCGAGTGACTCTCACGATATACCTTATCAGAATTACTTGCCTAACTATAGAGAAATTCTAAAACCAAATTTTTGATAATTTAACGAGCAAAATGAAAGCGTGTATGACACTGGGATATACCAACAATTGTAATATGAACATTTTTTTTCTATTTCCTTTTTATTCTTCAAATATTATAAAAGATATGAAAATGATTTTCTTGCTAGAAAGTATTCATAGTCGCAAAAAAAACAAAAAACCGTATGGTCGCCTGAAGAACGACCCGAGCGTTCTGTGCATCGTTTCCATTACAGAGTGTTCTCTGCCAAAAAAAAAAAAACAGCGGTTACTCTTCCAGCGGCCGTATCTTTCATAAATCTCGCGCAGTTTTGCGATAAAAAAAACTCCATTCTATTATTTCTCATAATTTTCAAGAAAACAAATCAAACTTTTAACGGAGTTTTCGAAGCGGCGGATCGTAACCCCCTCAAAGGGTTGATAAAACGATCAGCGATTTTAAACTCGAATGATTTTTCGTCGAGTAAGAAAAAAAATGTGTGTCAGCGATAGTTAATTTTCGTATATCGAAAAATACGATACGATATATATCTTCTCGTCGGAAACGTTCTGACAATATATAGGTATATAAAAGTTTCGACGAGGGTTGAGAAAGAAAGGAAAGGAAAGGAAACGACGCGAGAGGACAAGGTCCTCGCGTTTATAGCCACATACGAGCTCGAGCCGTACCCGCTGAAAGTAGGACGTTTTTTTGTTTCAGGTGAGGCTATTCACCTTGCGAGAGACTTTGGGTACGTCTGCGAGACGGAATTCCCGGCGAAGCAAGTAGCCGAATACCTCAGTCGGCAGCATTGCGAGCCCCAGGATTCCTATAGGAGAAAAGAACTTCTTCATGCGACCAAGTATGTATTACAGTGTATTAAAAGTATTACAACGCTTGGCACGACGCCGCGGCTTTGTCTTCGAACGAATAAAATACTCCGGTTTTTGGAATAATTGTTGTTGTTGTTGTTGTTTAAAGACAAATCACCAAAGAGCTGATGGATCTTTTGAACCAAGACAGATCACCATTGTGCAACACGCGGCCACCTCACATTCTAGACCCGAGTATACAAAGACATCTAACGAATTTCTCATTAATATCACATGGATTCGGGAGCCCAGCGATCGTCGCAGCGCTCACGGCGATACAGGTAACGAAACAAATCTGCTGTTATTCGATTATTATTTATTAATAATTTGAATAATTTTTCCGTAAATATGAAAATTACGAAAATATTATAAATTATACGCACTGTTGAAAAGAAAAAAAATTGCAATATAGAAATTTGTCAGTTTTTAGTGACCAATGTATCCTGAATTTAGAGTTTTTCGACTTTCTAATTGCAGAAGTTCCTAAGCGAGTCACTGAACCATCTCGAGAAGATGTATCCGGGAAACGGAAGCGGTGTAACAAGCAGTCAACAGTCGAATTTAGATGCGAACAAAAACAAGGATGGCTCGTTGATGAACGACATGAAGAAGTGACGCCCGGAAGACCTGCCAACCTCCAACGTTGTCACATCGATAATTGATTCGTGGCCCTACAAAGAATGAAAATAAAAAGAATGAAAAGAAAAAATAAATACACATACAGAGACATTGGACCACTACTATAACTACCCGTTATGCAAAATCGTGAGGCACGTGGAGGTCGGCTGGTCAACGGAGACGAAAAATGAACGAACGAATAAATAAAGAAGAAAAAAACAAATAAAATAAAATAAATAAATAAAAAACGTAAATAGTGAGATTCGCCGCTATTCACCGCTTGGTGTTTATAGTGCTCTAAAATTGTGTATAAAGTCTCGACGAGAGAGAAGAGGCCAAACGATTTGCTACTCGCTAATCGTTCCCTTCACGATTATTCATTTCCTATTACGGACGCGCTTTTGCTTTCACCTCCTCTCACACACTCGCCTCGTAAACAGAGATCCACAGAGAAGTTGTATTTCTTATCGAACAAACAAAAACATTACTTTTTCCCGGATTGCAAAAGTTCCAATGTTTTTATCCTTCAAATTAAACACAACTTTTCCTTTGACGAATTTCTTTCCCGTGCATTGTCACCTCGTTTCATCGCCTATCGACACTTTATTGGCAGAAACTTTAATTGCTCGTAGATAATTTTGCAGTTTCTTCAGTTCTGTGAGGCGAATAAGACGGTAGATTTTTCGCATTTATTTTAATTAAATTATCATGTTACGCGATCTAACGATGAGCACTCTTGTTGATGAGAAACACTCTTTGGCCTTTGGTATCGTCATTTCGCAAACAAATAATCGCACAACTTCTCTAAAAGTAAAATTATTTTCGTTGCGCTATCAGAGTACACGCGCGTCTTCACTCGCCCACCAGCGAGATCCGAGGCTAAAAAAAAAAAAAACAACAAGTATATATAAATGACATATTAACTGTATCCCTAATGTTCAGTTTTTAAAGCTAAAAAAATCCGAATGAATGTAACCATGTAGAAACGAAACGTTAGGGGTCGAGAGGGATTCTTTGTTTAACTTTTCTTAAAAATCATTTTTCTCGTTCTCACAAACTCTGCACACAAAGCTAACTAAGCACCTTTTTGTCATTCGGCGACGAATTAAATAACATATAAGTATTCACGTGAATTCTCCAATCGAAACTTTACACACACGTATATAAGCATTTAACTATATGAATTTGCGATAATTGTGCCAATGCGAAAGAAAAAACTTGCCATTTGATATGTGCCAATATTTTTCTCTTTTCTTTTTTTTCTGTTCTTTCATCTCGTCGATCAATAAAGTTTTAAGGGGATGAGATTTGAAACGTGTGATTGCGGGGGCCCGAAGAAGGTGAACACGACGATAAGTGTTTAAGGAAAGAGAATAAAAAAAAAACATGCGTATTATATATAGTGGTATTATTGAAAAGCAAATAGGGGGAAAAGAAAAAAATTGAGTTGAAGGCGCGTGAATGAAGAAAGACGGAGGATATCATTGAATGTGCATTCGGAATCGTGTTATCACGGAGGCGCATTGAAATCGTTTCAAGTACAATATCAGGTGAACCTGAGACATATCTAACTTTGTAACTAAACTTTAGATATTATATATTATATAAATATATTATATATAAATATATATATATATTAAATTTAAGTTAAAGAAAAACAAACAAAAAAAAAACAAAAAAACCGGAAAAAACCGCATACAAACTTGAGAGCATTTGATGTTCCGAGAAATATGTACAGAGCATTTGAATCTTTCTTGTGATATAATCATACATTATCTCGCGGTATAAATGGATAAACGGCTAAATTCCATGTTTTTGATGCGATAGTAGTGAAAGGTAAAAAAAAAAGTTCGGCGGCAAATGAACGTTCGGTAAAAAAAAAATCGAACGAGTTATATATATTGAATTCATGCTCGTCAAGTCGCTATAATTATTTTATTACCGAAGAGAAGAGTCTCTGTTCTCTCGCGGTTAGGGGGGTGTTGAGAAAAAAAAAAAAATTCGTTAGATCGAGACGAATTATTTTGGGAATCCCCCAGAGGGATCGACAGAACATTGGGGAGCGATGTTGTAGCGTTAGTTAGGAAAAAAAATCCACTTGACTCCTTATTTTGACTCATGACTAATTAGAGGAACTCTTTAAACTTTAAGAATCGAAATAAATTAATTACTTATTTATAATCGAATACTAGACGAGCGTAGAAAAAGAGAAGAGGAGAAAAAAAGACGATCTTTTTCTACCAGAATTTCTGTGCCAACTGTGAAGAATGTTGTAGACGATTTTGTTCCAAGTTGAAGCATCATTCTAATCTTGTAAGATACTCAGATAATATCTTTATTAAATATATTTGATTTTTTTTTTAGTAGTATATTATATTCTGATATTAATACGGTTCATTTTTGTATATTGGTGTGTGATAAATAAATAAGAATATTGTTTTTAAGCAACCTACATTTGTGAAATTTTATTTTCTTCTTGTTCGCAAGGTAATCACTTAATGCACTCGCTTTTTCCGCTGAAAATATGTACTGTGAGATATTTTCTGCGTTGTTGAATTAATGTTTTTTTACGAATATGCGAAAACTTTTCGATTCTGTTTTGAAAGAATGGTCGCGTATCGCGTTTTGTTACCGTCGAAGCAACTCCGTCGGTAATTGCCCGTGTTCCAAAACGAAACATATAATTTCGAGAAAATGATAAACGTCCCAACACGGGGGGACCTTCCTTACTGACATTGCTGACTACTGACTCAGCGTAGCGCTGTCAGTATTTTCTTGCTTCGTTCATCCGCGCGAGCCAGACGAACATCGGCTCAAAAGTGGCAGGAATGCTAGCGTAGCATCGTGCTGCTTAGCCTTTTTACCGAAAAGAAAAAGAAAAAAAACATCGTCAGGTTATTGTATCATTATCCGTGACCGAATCCTCGGGCTCGACGCCGGTAATCATATTTTCGTGAGTAACTCGTATTTGGAAATAAATTCTTGCCAATTCTCATTATTTTCAACTCGTAAATTCGTGTCTAACATCAAGTTTCGTATTACGCCGTACACATGTGTTGTTTATAGGTTAGCACGCGGTCCCACGCATTCCCTTATTAAACTCCACAAGCGCAGTTAAAAATTCGCGAAAGTTAGACAAAGAAAAATAAATGTTGAACAATTAATAAATAACTCCCAACAGTGACATGTTATTTACACGAAAGAGAAGCTAAGCTAAAAAAAAAAAATGGTGTTTTTCGTAGATCATCGAGAAATAACTCGAAACGCGTGATGAAATTTAATAAAACGTTATTTTCACGTCTAGAGATATTATTTGTTATTTGCAGGTTTGCCTATCTCGCTTGACATGGCGTTTAGAGGTCGCGGCGGTGGTGGTGGTGGGTTTGGAAGAGGAGGCGGAGGCGGAGGTGGTTTCCGAGGGGGTAGAGGCGGCGGCGGTTTTCGAGGTGGGCGTGGCGGGGGTGGCGATCGTAGAGGGTACATTTTCATTACATTGGCATTAAATTTTATTACAATGAAATAGTGAAAAAAAAAGTAAATAATAATTTTGCTCATTGAATCAGGGGGTTTGATCAGGGACCCCCGGAAACGGTAACGCCGCTATGCCACTTTGAATGGACGGTGCAAAATGATCTTGTGGCAAAAGTCGACATCGAGGATGTGCCTTACTTCAATGCTCCGATTTATACGGAGAACAAACAACAGATCGGCAAGATAGACGAAATATTCGGCAACATTCGCGACTACTACGTGTCGATAAAACTTTCGGAAAACATAAAAGCCTCGAGTTTCGAGAAAGCAACTAAGGTAAATTCAGAAACTGGCTTATTAACATTCGTCTTACAGCATTTGAGTATTGAATACGATGAAAAAAATTGTAATTCATACGCACGAATGAATCCATAAAGAGAGGAGTATTGAAGTCGATAGAAAAGAATAAAAAATGTATACCAACACTTGACGTGCGAATTCATCACATAAATCATTCAAATCTCATCTTTCATTATCGTATCTGCGACGTTAACAATTTTTTTTTTTCATTTTTTATAAACAGCTCTACATCGACCCCGCGAAGCTTTTACCACTCCAGAGGTTTTTGCCGAAAGCTCCAGGAGCGATAGGTCGCGGAGGTGGACGTGGACGAGGTGGTGCTCGAGGCGGTGGTGGCCGTGGCGGCGGTAGAGGCGGCGGCGGAAGAGGCGGTGGATTCGGTGGCGGACGCGGTTCCTTCGGCGGTGGCAACGGATTTAGAGGTCGAGGTGGTGGCGGTGGCGGCGGAGGAGGAGGCAGTTTTGGTCGCGGAGGCGGCGGTGGTCGAGGACGAGGAAGAGGCCGTTGGTAAAATTCGCGTTTTCATGTACAGAAATAAATATTTACTAAAAAAAAAGGGTCAGATTCACGACGACGGACTAGTTGTCCCGTGTCTGCGGTGACATTGGTGCGACGAAACGCGACTGTGAGCGAACGAAAAACAAACAGACCGCGAACATTCCTCGACAGTCTTCTCTCGTTCGGGGGGAAAAACCGTATTCGAAATGAAAATAGAAAAAAGAAACTATTTTACGATCAAAGTATGGCGATGTCCGTGGCCTACTTTATTATTATACAATAAAGATGACTTTTTTTGTCCCACAATTACGTATATAAGCGTTTGATAAACGTGTTTTTATTTTATCTTGTTTCATTCGAATTTCGTTACTTTTTACACCTCATCGAATTTTATATGTTTTCCAAGTTCCTTCTCCGCTTTCTTCAATAATTTGTCGCGACCCCTCTGCTTAACACGATCCTTTTTGTTCAATTTTTCTTGACGATCCTGCGACATCTTGTCCCAGTAAGCTTTTTCCTCTTTTCCATCCAAGATATCGAGAGTCCTTTCCCCGGAGTGTTTGTCGGCAAAGCTCTTGGCGGCTTCGGCATTGTCGCATCTAACGTAGGCTCGGCTCGAACCTTCTTGCACGTCGATGTACTTGATCGCTGCGTCACCTCGGAGTTCGAGCTAAAAAAAGAAATGCGTTTCGTCGTGACAACGGTTAACGGTTACTTGACAGGAATAATTCGTTGAATTTTGTATTGATATAATAGAAACCTTGAAACTCTTGGGGTTCGAACACGGTTGATCGAATTGAATTTTGACGATAACGCCGGGCGTGAAAGAAAATTTTGCCCCGGACGTCTCGAGTTTATCTTTGACATTATCCTTCTTCTTTTCGTTTTCCTCGCTTTCCATCTTGTCCTTACGATCGTGATTGCTGCCCCATTGATTCCATCGGGCTTTACGCAAATGTTGCTTTAATTCTTTCATTTTGTTTCGTTGCAACTGCAGATACTTGTTCCTCAATTGTTTCCAATCTCGTTTGGCCATTATTTGCAATCCGAGATCAGTCACATCGAGCTGTTCGCTTCTGCTTCGACGCTTTCGCTTTCGCTTTTTCTTCTTCTCATTTTCCACGGCGGTCTCGTCTTTAGTCCCTTCATCCTCGCTTTGAGATATTTCTTTCGCCGCTTTGACGCTTTCGCTCGGGCTTTTAATATCTGAGATTAGCGGTTTGCACGCTACTTCTTCCACGTCGTCTTCTTCGACTCGATTTTTTTTCGACTTGTTCGTGTCGTCCTCGCTTTCGAGATCTTCGGCTTTGCGTTTGTTCGCGGCGATTGACATAATTTCGCTCGAGGGCTCATCCTCAGTGAAAGTCGTTATGCTGAGAAGCTCGTGCGGTGCTGTGTGCGATGGCAGCGTACAATTTTTTTCTCGAAATGCCTGAAAAGATCCATCAATTAAACATTCGAACCCTCGAAAATTTGCGACCAAATCCGGCAGTGGAACATTACCTCCAAACACTTGTTGGCTCCTTCCACATTGTCAAACTCAATGAAAGCGAATCCTTTGATCTTTCTGTTGCTCTTGTAACGCGGAACCGAAACGTACGCGATTGCGCCGTATTGCGAGAACAAATTACTTAGCCACTCGTGATTCGCGTCGCTCGTCAATCCCTGAACATAAACGGTACACGCCTCGCAATCGTCTCGGGGATTTATCGGCGTCGTTCTGCAGACTTTAGTCCCGTCATCGGAAAGCGAGAGAATCGTTGAACTTTTCAGAGCCTTTGCAACTCTGTGCACATCGTCCGTCAGTACTCTTATCTTGTTGAAGTGCAAAAACACATTCAAATCGACGTCTGAGAAAAAAAACAAATAAAAGAGTTCAACAATTTTCAATATTTAAATTGTTTCAATTTTTATTGAATACTTTCACTGCGTTACTTACAAGGATCAGACTTGATTAGAGTTCCCAAAAATCGGTCTTTGCTGAGATTAGCATCGCTGAAGTAAAATTCCATTTGTTTTAAAATGAGAGCGTGAAGAGCTTTTTTTCGAAGACGCGGCTTTCGCCTCGACACATTTCCCTCCTGGTTGAGCCTTTCTTCGCATGGCCTCTGCAAAGAATTGCGTATTTGCGGCACCGGAATCGATTCCGATGCTAATCCGCCACTCGGTTCTTGTTCTTCCGTAACCATTTTTTATCGTGTCAAATGAAAAACCTGCATAAAAACACGAAGCACAACAGTCGAACCTCTCGTGTACAAACGGAATTATCGTTTTCGGAGTAAAATCGGACGAGGAAAAATGATCCGATGAGCGACACGATGAGATCCAATCAAAACAACGAGTGATTACGTATTTTCCAAAAGTTTTACGATCGTCGAAGAAAAAGCATCGAATAGCAACGTGACTGCGAATAAAACACGGACAAAGCGTGCCGTAGCATACACGTGCTCACACGGCGAATCTCTTTATTTGCGAAAAGACGTTGAGTATGATTTCGTTTGAAATCGACGACGAAAACCGGCGGTTCATTTTTTTTTGTACTTTCGGACACGATGTCGATGATGCACGATAGAGTGGCGAAGTGCGTCATAACGAACCATCGAAAAATTGGCAGCCAACGACCTCTGGCGTCATTGAGAAGCGGAGGAGGATTAACGTGATGTGAAGCATATTCTCTCTGGGTCCGCCGAGAGAGCGCCGATCACGCTATCTTTCTCGCACTTGTACAAGTTTCACATCACCTTAAAGATTCGCACCCGTTTCGACACACGAGGCAAGAATGCACTTGTTCGATGGCACACGTTAAATTGAATTATTTTATTTCGCACAGAATAAAATTATTGACATTTAAATATCATTAGTTTATTGTCATGTTTTTATCGATTGTTGCGCAACCGTAAAATCATATTTCTCGCCGCATTATTATTCAACGTTGATATAAATCATTTCAGCAAAAATTAACGCGGTAAATGCAAACCGGATGTGCAATCTGTATTGTAGAGTAAAAAATGGAAAAGTTATCCTCTGTACTATTTTCTCCCCTCTATCTCAAATATGAAACGGACGTACTGACCAGCATGATAAGATAAATCGCAATAGTACAATTGATTCTAAGTTAATTAGAGCTCTTGTTAGTTATCCTCTTGTCTATTTCTAGCCGTAAATTTAACGTTTCATGATCGCATTCCGTTTAGCGGTAAATAACTCTACAGCCATCTTCGGTCAGTGATCGGGAATAGTCGCGCAGCTGGCATACGCGAGACATCATGGAGCACGTTTGTGCGTGTTTTAATGAGTAATATATGTAACAAAATCTCGCCAGTCTCTCCAACGTTCTCGGCGAATCGCAGGTAAGTAAGTGTCGGTGTTGGAAGATTATCGGTGGTTGTAACGGAGAGGAAGTCCCCCGATGAGTGCGTTCATAGTTTCGTGGATTTTGCGGTAACGCGCGCGCACACGTATATGCAATAGCGAGCAAGTCGAGTATCAACCAAGTTTTTTTTTTTTTTTTCACGCGAGTATACGAAACACGTCTGTGCGGTCGTAAAGTCGATAAAGCGTTTAAATACGTACGAGTATGAAGATTCGGGCTGATTGAAAGATCGCGAACCTTTGACCATTCGTTAACCCTCTTGTGATTCTGTCAAACTTTATATCTTTTAACTATCGCGACGTGCAGCAATGTCTGCCGGAGTACATAGGCTGACCGATTGACTGACACATCCCGAGAGTTAGGCTAATGTCAATAGCGATGAGGTAAATAGTAACAATTCGATTCGATGTACATATATACTTAGGGTTACAACGAGATGTTATATAGGCTTCGTGAAAATATACAGTATACACGCGTAGCAACGACTGTCGCGCATGTATGTACCAACATATATCTATATAGAGGTATTTACCAGTGTATATATCTTCTATAAGTAGGATATTGTATCCATGCACGAGCCAACGCAGCTATTCGTCCGTGAACACGATATTATTCATTTGCAAAGCTCTCTTGAGCCATCGGTCGAGGACGATTCAATTCGATGACACGAAAACGTCATCGCTAGTCGGCGGTTTTTTAACTTTGTTGCGCGTCTTCTGCGTGCGTGATTAAAACTATCGCGTCAGCTGCGCTTACTATTGACACTTGTGTTATACATGTTGGTTAACAATGAAAACTTTTGTTTGATAATTTTTGTTAACTGTTTCTTTAATTTTGTTGTTTTTTTATTTGACAACTGTGATAATTGTAGGGTGCGACGCGGTGAATTACAGCGACTCAACAACGACACAGCTAGTACAAAACAGACGACGAAAAATAGTGCTGCTCAGTAGTACAGCTGTTCGGGAGAAACAAAAATTTGCTATTATGTAAACGTCGAGAAACAAAGAAATACTTTTTTTTGCTAACGAGATCATAAGGAGGCGTTAATCATGGGGTCCATCGCGCTGGAGGAGTACGAACTTATGAAAGATTCCAAGTATCGAGTGTAAGTTAATATTTCTTCCGTTTCAAGTATGATTTTTGAAAATCGCCTCCAAGTTTAGACATTTTTCCAAAATTTTCATCCATTTAAATTTTTTGTGGCATTTAAACATTGTTTCAGATTTTTTCATTACATTTTTGTTTGTTTGTTTTTTTTATTGTTGATAATAATTTTTTTTACCACAGTTACGTCTCGGCTGTAGACAAGGCGCTGAAGAATTTTGAATACACAAGCGAATGGGCGGATCTAATAGCGGCTCTCGGGAAACTCAACAAAGTTCTCCTGAGTCACATGAAGTTTCCAGTAATTCCCAGACGAATAAAAATATCAAAGCGTTTGGCACAATGCATGCATCCCGCTCTACCGTCCGGCGTGCATTTGAAAGCTTTGGAAACTTACGACGTAATCTTCAAGTGTATGGGAACCAACAGATTGAGTCACGAACTTTTTATCTACAGTGCCGGTAAGATTTTTAGTTTTTTTTACCGGCATAAAAATGTCTTTCGTTTGTCACAATTAATCGGTATGATAATACAATCGGTTGTCTAATTAATTGCCAGGTCTCTTTCCACTGCTCGGACATGCCGCAATGAACGTGAGACCGACATTGTTAACTGTATACGAAACACACTTTGTCCCCCTCGGCGAACGTCTCAGACCGGGATTGAGCGGTTTTCTCAGCGGCGTATTGCCAGGACTGGAAGAAGGTTCCGATCACTTTGAAAGGTCAAAATTAACTACTCATTTCCGCTTATTTTTTCGTTTATCCATCGCGAAATATACAATAACGCTGTACTATTGATTTTTTATTAAATTCAAATTTTTATTGCACTGAATTCTTACCAAAAGTAACCTCAAGGAATCTTTCGAAAATTTCTTCTCAAGTTAAACGTAACGAAAAATTAATTAAATTCTCATCCTAAAACGAAAAATCGTAGCCAAAAGAACATTTTTTTCGTGTCATCGGCATTCTTTTTTTTTAATAACAAAATCTCATCTGCAAAAGTCATGTTAATTTTCTGTTTTTTTTTTGCCACAGAACAAATTCTCTTTTGGAAAAAGTTTGTGACGGTGTGGGACCCGAACATTTTTACGCCTGTCTGTGGGATTGTTTAGCATCAAATTCTGGAATTAGACTGCCAGCCATATCCTTCGTATTGGCACATTTCAACAAGAAACTGCCGATGGAGGATCAACTGTACATAATGGGTACAAACATAGACATCATGGTGCGTTTACAAAAACAACAACCACAAGTAGAAATGACACATTTGTTTTTCCCTTTCCTCTCCTATCTTGCAGATAGAACAACGTTCTATCTGCAATCGCTCGAAGCTTTCTAAACGAAACGTCGATAGTTTGCGAGAATATGTATGCGCATTATCATTGCGTCAGTATTATCCAGTATTGTCCAACGTGACTAATGCTTTCAAGACAATATATGCGATAGCGGCATAGCGACTGTAATGTTCGGTGATAAGATACGCGAGAATGTTTCGTCGATTGGAGGTGATATTTAAAATTTTTATTCGGACTCGAAAGCTTTTGGAAACTACAACCGTAGGTAGCTGACGTTAAAATGTTTATCGTTGAAGTTTCATTCTATCCATGAGAAATTTCGTTAAAATCATTGTTTTCATTTCTTCGGGACGATAACGGCGATTGATTTATGACTAGATAACGATCTTACAGTATTTTATGTAATTCCATGCTATTACTTGCGATTAACTTCCTTTTGCGTTAAATATCAATCACAACTCTTTACACATTCACTTTTAATTCTAAAAATGATGAATTATCATTATAATAGATGATCGATAAAAAAACAAAACCAAAAATAGTTGAAAAAAGAGTAATTTGAAGTTGGTACGTTTTTTGTCGACACACAAAATTTACAACGAATGGATTGTCGGACTTTTAGAGAAGGGACAAATTAAGTTGAATATAAATTAACAGATAATTTTTGATGAAATGAATAAATTTTGATTTGTCGTTCACATAGTTTCCTAAATCGTTTGCCAAATTTCCACGATTATCGGTTTGTCGTTTGTTCCTACAAAATAAAAAATTCAATATTCGTATATGTTGCCAATTTCACGAAAGCAGTATTATTAACAATTCAATGTATATAATTATAACGATTTAATGATACAGGTTAGTGCACTGTGCGCCGGCGTTCACGACAGTTCGGTACTCGTTCAACGAAGCGCGCTAGACTTGCTGCTGGTTGGCTTTCCGGTTCACAACAGTCAACTCGGTTACGACGACATGGTATCACTTCTAACAGCGGCTCTTGTCACCATTCTGCGAAGAGACATGAGTCTCAATAGGTACGGCAGGGACACAATGAGAATGTTTTCAAAAGTATCGCCTTTGAAACGTGAAAAACAATGCGACGCTAAACGTTGTGAAATATGACGAAATATTTTTCTGTTTCGCCAGACGTTTGTTCGCATGGCTTCTCGGCACCGAGGTCAACATGTCGATACTAAAAAAAAAAGCCGATCCCATCGCAGCCGAAGCGTCCGCCACGTATTTTGATATGTATTCGAAGAATATGCTAACCGAAGCGATCAAATCGACACTAAGAACGATATGCAAGGATAGCCCTCAGGATTTGAAACCCTACAGAATATTGGTATCGCTATTGGATAAACCGGACATCGGACCCGTTATACTCGATGATATTCTTTACGAAGTTTTTAGGTAAGGAAAATAAACGAATTTTTGACGTTCGATGAGAAACAAGAATTACATTTGCCCAATGGTTAATTCTCGAGTTTCTCGAGTTGTTCGTAAATCTAAAAGTGGTGTTATTTTTCTCGCTACAGAACATTCTACAACGCTTGTTCCGGAAGCGACAAGCCATTGAAATCTCACGAGGTCGTGAAATCGGCGAATCTGCTGTTTTCGACTCTCGAGCCGTCGTACGTATGGATTCACTGTGGTTACCTGTTTGACAAAGCGTGCCAATCCCGTATGAAAGTACAATTCATCGTCGAGAACAGCGCAAGAACTGCACTACATCCGGTAGGCAGTGGAATGCCGGATCTTATGGAAGTTTGTCTTTTAACGGAATTTCTCTTGGAGACCGTTTCTCTCGACGGTTTCGTTGACACTCCGTGCGAACATCTTCCGGGCCTCTTCTACGAGATAATAAACAAACTCTCGAATAGACTCGACGTTCTGTCGCCCGTCGAGATAGCAACTAGTCTGAATCTATGCGGCAAAATATTGTCAAAAGTACAACCTACGATTATCGCGCCGACGGAGAAAAACGAGTTGGAAACGAAGATCGAACTTCCGGTAACACTGGGAACGATCTCAACTCCTCTAAACGAGGGCGATCTGATCGCCACGATCCCTCTAGAGAAAAGCCAATCGGACAGCAAGTTGAACAAACCACAAACACCGAATAGCTCGTTCATCGATCGCAGTCCGAGTCCCCGTCGACGAGCGAATTCCAGCGGCGCCCCGAAGAAAAGTGAAAAAAAATCGCGAAAAAAATCGAGCAAAAGCGTCTCGAAATTAAACGATACGTCGCTGGAAATACGACAGGATGCTTCGAGCATAGCTGTAGTCGTGAGCAGCGATGACACGCGTGCCAAGAGCGTCGACGACTCGAGCGTCGAGTATACCGATCGTAACGGTGTAACGAACTCACCGCGTGACTCGATATATCTCTTCAACAATTTGTCGAGAAATAGTCCACTCGGCTCGACAACCTCGCTGAGTCGCGGCCCATCGCCAGCTCTTCAGGCGCAGCACACTATGCTGGAAAAATGCTTACGCCAATATAAACTGTTTTACGTTAAATTGATCAGCGACCGGGTTCTCGGACGGGAAAGAACTCCAACGGAGATGTTCGACGATCTTGTTATCGCCTGTCCCAAGGAGAGCGTCGACGAGCGTACGAGACAACTGGAAGTATTGTTGACTTCGCGATTGAATCTCGAGGATTCGGGATATTTTAATCAGGAATTGTCGGGATCCACGGAGACGAAGCACTACGAGGGAATTCTCTATCATCTTTACGTTGAATCCGTGGCTCAGACCGACTGGGAAGCGGTTTTAAAAATTGCCTCGACGCTACTCGTTGAACTCTCGACGTTTCCCACGTATTTTCTTCCCGGCGACGGGACTTTTAACGATATTGAGGAACCAAGAAGCAAAATTCTTTTGCCGGATTGGTTGAAAGTTTTAGTCGTATGCGCTTGTTGGCTCGGGAGACAACCCTCGCTGCAGCTCACGAGTATCGCGACATTTTTGGATCTTATTGCTCTATCGAAGGCTCACAGCGACATAAAACCGCATCCGAAAAGCGGCGAAGGCGTTACGACGGTTATTATGGTTCCGCTTTTGAAACAATGGCACGTTTCGTATATGAGACAATACACGAATGTTTTTCAAGTTGGTATTTCCGTTTTTATTCATTAATTTAATTAATATAAATTAAACTGTAACGAGGATTATTTATCAGGCACTGGCGCACTCATTGTGGCATCATTTGGGTGAACTTCCGGCACACAAATATCGCATGCGTTGCGTCGAACTTATCCACGAGTTGCATCACGCATTACACTCGACCTGTGATGCAGTGGAGGACGTTATGGGCTCGGCGTTGACGAGCACAAGTCCCGAGAAGAGAGTCGAGGCGTTTAACAGATTCGCGACACTGTGGCATCTCGGAAGAGAAATCGAAACTAATCCGAGGCTCAGAGGATGTTTAAGGATCTTCGACAAGTTTGTATCTAAAGAAATACATTTTTCTCATCGTTCTTTCCATCGGTAGAAACTTCTACTGATTGATGCATTTTTTTTCAGATCTTTACTAAAAATGCTCGACAATCTTCAACTGGCCGACAACTCGCCGCTGAAACTTCACGCCCAATCCTGGCTTTTGCATTCCTTAGTACGGGGTGACATAGCCCGAGTTGTCGATCCCGTATTGACGATGCTTCTCGACTCGTCGACGTGTCGAATGAGCGTATTGCACGTGAGTATACAGCACAGCAATACAGTCTTGACGAAGGAGGATGCGATAGAAGAGAGATCCGAGGTGCAAGACGACACTGAGGGAGCGGCGAAGATTTACGCGATAAGTTCCGTCGACGGTAACGTGATATATCACGTCAGCGACAGCGCCGGCGACGACGATAAAAAGGGACGCAAAGGGAGAAAGAAGAAAAAGCCGATTAATCCCGTGAAAGTAAAGCGTATCTTTGCTGTAACTACACTCGCGACAAGCGACAGTGGGAACCACTACGTAACCGAGAGAAATCAATTTATGAAAGAACTCGAAGTGCCGCCGAGCATATCTGGCAATCGTAATATATCAGTTTTCGTTAATCCACTTTCGGTTAATTGCAATGCGATATCGAACGATTCGTTGACCGAAGACGATGCGATATCGAACGCGAAAAAAACCAGTCTGCCTGTGGAATTGTTGAAAAACGCGACGAGATTCAAAAAGCCGGACTTTGAAAAAGGATCGATAGCGAGTTTCGACGAAAGCCTTTTTGAATCGGCCAACTCGAGTACGCGAACAAAGGACAAAAGCGACTCGAGGAGGTTAAATAAAGAATTGGGCTCTTCTCTGGACTCGATAACCAATAGCTTGGAATCCAGTAGTCCTGAAACAGCCAATAAAACGCCGAATTCAACAAAAACGACGAAGAAAGAAGCGACCGTTGGTTCGCTAATTGCCGGAGGATCACGCGAAGTTGCCGGAACGATACTGAAGGGAAAGTATCTCAGTACAAATGAATTTTCGTCACCGGGATACGGCGACATGCAGGAAACTATGGGAAACTTTGACGCCGCGGGAGTTCCGAGTTGGACGATGGGCGACGAGGACGGCGAACTTGATCTCAGCACAACGGCTGAAGAGTACTTTAGCAATTCCAGCGGCATAAGCGTCGTAGAAGAGGTTCTCAACGATGTTGTCGACAAAGTTTTGGAGATGTGCGAATACGTCGAGCCGACGAAAGCGGTGAGTCGAGATATTCATCGATAGAACAAAATTTAATTACTATTTACATGAATTACATAATTTAATTAATTTCATTAGTGAATTTATATATTTCTTTTATCTTCTTTATCGACATTTTTTTCGTCAAATTTTCAAAGACAAAGTATTTAATGGAAAGATTTTTGTTTCAGACCGACGAATCCGTCCAACTGGACAACGGAATGAAACGAAATTCCGGTGTCGGTGTGCATAATCTTCATTCGCATATGTTGCTCTACTGTGGTGTCTATGACTCGACCCGAACGCTCTACGCTTTGCGTACCCTGCGCAGTGAATTGATCACGAACACAAGAATGTTCTTGTGCTCTGCAGCGACAACGGGAGCCGCGAATTCTAGCAAAAATACCGCTTTGCTTACGCTACTCGCGAGACACCGAAAAAGCGTATTAGGTAGAAATTTTTATGGCGACGTAGCGAGCACCAAGTTCATGGCAACGTACAGAAGCAGTATGTATCTCGAGGTTCTGATAATCGTGTGCCTTTACTTTGTCAGAAGTTATTATCCAAATTTGGGACAAATGAGACTGACACAAGAGGAGATTTCCGGTAACAGGCAGGTCAGTCAAATATTTCTTGTGAAACGTTGCGGTTTTTTTTCTTTTTCGTTTCTCGTATTTTTTATTTTCTCGTAAATATTTAAAAAATGCTATTTTACAGGTACAACTTGCCAGTGCCGAACTTCTGACGTTAATATTTTCTGAATTAATCGCGATAGTTCGCGACTCGGGCAAAGGATTCAGTTGTTACATCGTCGATCTGTTGACCAAGTGTAAGGTCCAAAAAATTGCACTTCACTGCCTCGTATCGAGTGTCCTGAACATGAAAAATGCGCAGAAGGAAAACGAAGATATTTTTACATTTACCGAGGAAATTGTTCTGTTCAACGATCCCGTTACCGACAACGACGTTAATAAATGCAAATACAGATCGAGCGATCACACGGAAGCTTTTCAGATTCAATTGTTGAGGTAATGTTCTCCGTAATTCGGAGCTTCGGAACATTATGAAATTAGTTTGACATCTGGCAATATTCGAAGCGTTGTTTTCTTTTGCTATGCGCAGATTACTTTTATCGTTGATAATGTTGGAGTATCAATGCGGAGCGCAGAAGGGCGACGACGCTGTGTCGACGGCACCTACGACTCCTACGACTCCCACGAGGTCGATGCCGAATCTCGCTGGCAATAGTTTGGAATACGTTTCCGGTGCTCCGATTCCTCAACAACCAATGTTCCTCGCCAGTATTCTGAGTGCGTTGCAATTGGTGGGTAACGAAGCATTAACCAACCTTTCACTCGAATTCATATTGAAAATCGCAGTTCCCGATGGGCTTATGGGCTTTTGATTTCATTTTTTATTTTTTCTTTATAGGATCACATGCGACATTTGCATCAACATTGGACGACTCTAGTCACGTCGAGTTTACCTTACATGGGTGTATCTCTGAGCCAAGTTGTAACATCGGTTATTCACCAATTATGCTGCAACATCGAGCATCTCGCCTCGTATTACGTTACGGAAGATGCCTCGATGACGGCACCACGACAGCTTCACGACATAAGTAGCGTCGAATGTTGTTTACCGGCCGACTACACGGTCACCCATCTCGAGGCTTTGACGTTTTTGCTTCAGTACTGCTTACTCGATACTTCGCAACAAATCGGTTTTTCGTTCAATCAACCGTTCAGCGGTGCCATACAGACCGGCATACCCGGCGCTAATCCCGGACAAATATTTAACAATCTTATTCACGTTTTCACGCCGAGTCCACTATCGCCGGTGAGTCGGTTATTTATTATTTATTATTTATTATTTATTATTTATTATTTATTATTTATTATTTATTATTTATTATTTATTATTTATTATTTATTATTTATTATTTATTATTTATTATTTATTATTTATTATTTATTATTTATTATTTATTATTTATTATATCGTTTCATTGTGTTAAGGAATTGTCCGGAGTGAAAGATAAGGTAACCATGAGCGAGCAGCATTTGCATGCAAGAAGAACAGCGTTGAGCCACCTACCGAGAATAATCGCTTCATTATCCGCTCTGTGGCAAGCTGTACTCGTCACCATAGATAAGTGAGTTCGACCGCGTGAATTATCGCAATTTCTGGTTCAAGCAGCTTGACGTATTGTTAAAACAAAACGAACATAAAAAACAAATGGACAAATTTTGTTTTTCAATTTCACATTGTAACACCTATAATGATAGATATTCATCGCGGATGAATCTATTATTCTAGTTGTCGTTACATTTTTTTCCCTCAAGGTTAACGATGATTTTACGGTATTTCACAGCGAACAAGCAAGTTGCGTCGTCGGCAGTCCGAGAGTTGTGAAACATCAGCTACTGGAACTCTTGTCGCCAATATCTTTCCATCATGGAGTTAATTTCTTGGCTGCAGTTGCAGTTGCGTGGCATGAAAGGCGGCAACCTTCCGCCAATCCGAAAAAGGTTCGCATTTCTTTTACTGTGCGTTGTTGTTTTTTTCTTCTTATTAATGCGAATAAAAATCAAGTTCGATTAGGAACGTCGTGATTAATTTGGTTTTCAGGTTTTGCCCGAAGCGTGTCCCAATCAACAAGTCATGGTTCATCTCGTCAGTGCGATACGCGTTATGCCCATCGATACTCTCGTTCAAACGGTCAATCATGTGATTAAAACTCCACCCCCGATTCATGGTGTGAAACAAGATTTTTCATTGGAAGTTTCCGTTTTGGAACTTCTTTACGTTTATATGCAAAGCAACACCTCCCAGTCGCTGGTCGAGTCTTGGGGATCTCTTCTCGGTCTGTTGAAGGACGGATTGTCGCTCACCGCACCTGCGCAGTTTTTGCTTCTCGCTATATTGAACGAATATGTTCAAAAGTGTCCGCCGATGCTAGAAAAAAAAGACATCAGAGATTTGCAGGATATTACCGCGAAGGTATCCAAATCGGTTTATTTGCGTATTGCGCATTTGCGACGAAGCGCAAATCTTAAAAAAGGTTTATACTCTGTTATCCAATTGTTTTATAGTTGATTGAGTCGTGTTCGCAAATCGCTGGCGCATGTTTAGAACAAACAACGTGGTTAAGAAGAAATTTGGCTGTTCGGGAAGACGTCCTTGACGTTAGTGAAGGATCAACGGAAGGTAAAGAGGGCAAAACTACTGGTGCTGGTGCGTAGATCTTGACAAGCTATTGAAAATCACATCAATCTCGATGATTAAGCGCCGATAAATCGGCTATTCGCAGTTTAAAAAATCGTTGCCGATCGTTGAATGATTGTTGAGCAATCGACATGGTGTTGATCATCATTCGCAGCTTCATTCTCTCGCTTCGCCTTTATTATAAGTCTTTCAACATTTTACGTTAAAAAAAACGAGTAATTTTTATAATTTACAAATTAAACGTTGCAGTAACACCGGGAACGCCGCCAAATTCCGCCTTCAGTGTTCAAGCGCAGGCTGTATTAGCCGAAATTTTAGCACATCTGCTGGACGTTAGTTACGGCTCGCAGGAGAAAGAACGAGTCGTTACGCTGTTGACGAATCTCATGTACAATGTTACCCCTTACCTGAAAAATCATACGTGAGTAACTCGTTTTTTTTTTATTTAAAATTTCTAACCATTAAATTCTCATCAATTCAAACGAAAATGGACTTATTAATCTTTGGTCTTGTGGAATAACAAGAAAAAACAAAAAGGTCATCACAGCTATTTTAATCACCAATTTTAATAACTTTTTCGGGAAAATTTCTTCAGAACCAAAAACATTGCATCTTTTACTGCCTGTTCGCAACTATTGAGCTCATTATCGAGTTATCAATACACGAGGAAGGCGTGGCGTAAGGATGTTCTCGACTTGCTGCTGGATCCCTCGTTCTTCCAGATGACGCCGGCGTGTTTGCCTTATTGGAGGACAGTAATCGATAATCTTATGACTCACGACAATACGACATTCCGAGATCTCATGAGTAAAAACCGAACGCTCGTTCAATTTTTTTTTTAATATTTTCATTCCGTCAATTCTTCTACAAGAAAAGAAGAAAAAAAAAAAACAAAACATTAACTCTGTTTCCGATAAATTTCAGATCGAGTTTCGATAGCCCAAAGTAGTGGTATCAGTATTTTTTCGTCCAAAGAACAAGAGTACGAACAGCGAGCTCAGCTTCTCAAGAGACTCGCTTTCGTCATATTTTGCAGCGAGATGGATCAGTATCACAAATATATGCCCGAAATTCAAGGTAATTTTTCAACTATTTTTTTTTGTTTTACCGAAGAATTTATTAAAAATTACAAAAACGTAAGGAAGTGTCTATTCCACACCGTGCACGGTTTTCGTACGGTATTCGGAATCACGGTATAATTACTCACCACACCGTATACGGTTTTCACGCCGTGTATGGAATCACGGTATAATTACTGTCCAGTAAAATTATATCTTAATACCGTGTACGGAAACTGCCGTTGACAACCGTAATACCGTGCACGGTTTGCGTGTTTGCTATACCGTGATACCGTATGCGATATACAAACCGTGCACGGCATAAGTTCGAATTGTAATTTAGCATACACCATAATACCGTGCACGGTTTACTTCGAAACAAAATTTTGAGGGACGTGATGCCGTGTAGGGCTTATATATAATATTACGGCTCATACTTATATTTCGATACGGTCCAGGTGAAAATTGTAACCGGTCCAGGTGAGCGTGTTTCCGAATTTAGAATTTATTTTAGTAATTCTTGTACTGCTAATAATTGCAATTTATTTAAAATGATAAACGCACTGAGGTACAATGATGTGTTAAAATTATTGCGGTAAAATTAACGAGAGCGTTTAGAATTTCGGGTTGGTACTAATGATGGGCGATGTTCATTCGATGTTCGGATAATCGATGTTTTTTACGCGCTACATCGTTTATTTTTATCGATGTTTTAAAACATCGATTCATCGAATCGCAATCGATAATTTCGGAAAATAATCGATGTTTTTTTTATCAACTTTTTATTACAACTTACGTGCGCGGTAAAGACTTCAAATTAAAAAACTCAGTACTTTAATTGTTTATAACATATTATCAGTCGATGACTGATAGTAAAATTCTGTTAGTATGCGTCAAATTGTCTCTGTTAATATAATCGAACGTAAAATGAATTTCATTTCTGATCCAAATATTACCTGTTTTTCACCTAATAATCTTTCACGCTTTTCCTTGTTTAAAAAAACAATGAAATTAAAAAAAATACGCAAGTGTCTGAAAAAGTTCATACGGATTTAGAAAAATTAACAAATTATTTTCATTAAAAAATAGGTCACGTGATAGATAATTTACTGAACAATTTCTTTTTTCATTAATATGTTAAAAGCATTTTGTTATTATTATTGTTCGAAATCAATTTTTGCAGCACCTTCGTATGCCTGATTTTTTAAACATTTTTATCATATTAAGAAGTATTCGGAATTCTTTTTGAATCCTACGTTAGGTTGGACTGTACCACTTGTGAAATTTGAAAAGAATTTAGACTCGTTTTTAATGAAATCAATATCTAAAAAAATTCAATGGTACAGGAGATGCTGAGATTAATTTTCCATAATAATATTTCCAAAAACTTCTTAAAAAATTATTAAAGAAATCATTGTTTAATTCATTATTCGATAACGTAACTTTTTCAAGAGCAAACTTAAAGAAATTTCTACAACATCAGGGATTTTCTTGAACACTCGACACCGTAGTTAACAAAATAAGTGGAAAGATCTGAGGGTAATTTTTACTCAAAAGTTGAATACTTTACACTGAAAAACAAAATTAGTTCAACGAACAAAATTGGCGCTTTCGAGTGGTAAAACAAATAATCGGTTAATGGAAAAAAAATAATTGTCATGTTGAAGAAAGAATCAGTCAAGTGAACTTCAGCTTTTTATAGTATCGAGAAGTGAATGCAATTCCTTCTTAATTTCCTCGAACTTATGCGAAATGGAACCACGCGCTGTATCTACCTTAATGCAACTAAAGTTCGTATTTGACATCGAATTTTCAAAGATCAAAATGCCTTTGCCAACTAAACGGAGAGGGCGTCCTAGCGATAGTATGAATACATCGATAAATATTTAACACAGCCAACATCAAAAAAGAAAAATTAAGTCCCGGAAAGTCCGATTCAGTAAGTCACTTCAATTAGTTATTAAGCTGAAAAGTATTAATTACAAAACAATATTTTAAACATCATTGTACCTCAGTTTATCATTTGAAATAAATTGCGACTATTAGCAGTACAAAAATTAATAAAATAAATTCTAAATTCGGAAACACGTTCACCTGGACCTGTCGCAATTTTCACCTGGACCGTATCGAAATATAAGTATGAGCCGTAATATTATATGTAAGCCGTACACGACATCACGGTCCCTCAAAGTTTTGTTTCGAAGTAAACCGTGCACGGCGTCATGGTATATGCTAAATTACAATTCGAACTTATGCCGTGCATGGTTTGTATATCGGTATCACGGTACTCAACGATCGACTTGGTCGGTATTCGAAATTATGCCTTATAGCAAACACGCAAACCGTGCACGGTATTACGGTTGACAGCGGCAGATTCCGTACACGGTATTACGATATAATTTTACTGGAGAGTAATTATACCGTTATTCCAAACACGGTGTGGTGAGTAATTGTACCGTGATTCCGAATACGGTACGAAAACCGTGCACCTTGTGGTTCCAATAGACACTTCCAAAAATTAATTCTATAAATACATTGAAATAAATTAAGAGCATGTACAATCCCTTCCTCCCCACCCGCCCCGAGTTCAATCAGTATCAAAAACTGTAAACAACTTTTCTTGCGCCTCCTGACATTTATAGTAAAAAAAAAAAAATTGTCATTAGCTGCGTAAATGATCAAAGCAGCTAATGACACTTTTGTTGGCTGTAGGTGTCAGTATACGAGAAAAAAGTTGTTTACAGTTTTTTGCAGATATTTCACCTCCTCTTAATGCTAAATAAAAAAAATTGAAATAAATCCTAATATTAACAATCATCATGTTTTTAATTCGTAATAATAATTAATTTTAAATTGACAATCGAATTAATTTAGTTTAATTTTTTTATGAAAATAAAAGTAAAATGTGTTCTTTTGCAGAACGTCTAGCCGACAGTCTTCGTCTACCTCAGGTTATCCCATCGATACAGTCGCAAGTTTTCCTGTGCTTTCGCGTATTACTGCTACGAATTTCGCCGCAACACGCCACATCCTTGTGGCCTGTTATAGTCAGCGAATTGGTTCAAGTATTTCTACATATTGAACAAGAACTCAGTACCGATTCCGAGGAATTCAGGTGTGATATTTACATGTTTTTTTCTTCTTTTTTCCATTCACTAAAAAATTCTCAGCTTCTCGCCTCGCACGGGTATCTTCGGTATTATCGCTAATCAGTAGATGACTGCTTGAATCAACTAACCGTAATAATGTAACCATCGTGTGTCGTCGCTGGCGGATATTATTTAATAGCGTTACGTAATTCTCGAGACATTTACAACTTTCATATCATATCGTCACACATTTTTTCGCAATTTTCATCTAACATCGACGTTTCGCGAAGCATTTATTTTCCTTTCATCCCAATTCTCATTTTTTGTTGTTGTTCAAAATTATTAACAAACATTTTACAAGTTCGCGAGTGTTTTCCAATTTTTGATACCTTTTCATGATGACGTCGTTTTTTGTTGTTCGTTTTTAAAAGAAAATGTGTATCATTGCGAATGTCCCAACTAACGATTATGATTTTACCTAATCATGTGATGTTTTTTCGCTCTGTTTTGGCATATCCGTGATTTGATGGGATTTGTGGTGACATCGCAAAAAATGATTTGGTTGGTTGGTGGTTGGGACGCCAGTCGTCAGAGCAGGTAATTCAATCACGTAATGAAAAATATATGTATGTATGTTTCTCCATGCGGCGCAGCTTTTTCCATTTTCCTATTTATTGCTTTACTTTCGATACCAATGAATTATCAACACAGTCTTTCATTTTTGGATAGGATGAGAGCGATTTCAGGCAAAAAATGTGTTTTGTTTTTTTTTATCGGGGAAAAAAAAATCACATTGCTTTTTTTGTTATCGTTAAAAAAAAATAAAACACCGTGAACCTGAAAATTGTTGAAATCACTAAAGTGTCGGAACTGTTTAGTTTACTTAAATCAATGGAAATAGACAATAATATTACGAATGCTCTGCCGTACGCTAATTTACATCTGAAAGCTTGTAGAAAAAAAGGGTGCCGCGGAATATATGAATGGTGTTAAATACAGAATCAAATACGACAGATCAACCTTATACTTTATGAGGATAATAAAGAAAATATTTGAGAGGCAAAATTACGTGAAATAAAAAGTACTATTGAGACTTTCTATTGCAATTTCGTATTCATTTGAACGAAGCATACATCCTGAACTTGGACTACTAGTATTTTCGTCTCCTCCTAGCGTGTTGAATGTAAAAAACAGCATTTATCTCAAAATAACTAAAAAAAAAATGAAACATTTTACCGACTCCATGTTGTATAATATTTTCCATAGTACACTAAATATAGTGAGATTTTTTTAAACTTCCATCGAGAAGCTAATAGTATAGAATTATAGTTTTTAAAAATCCAGAGAAAAATTTAGCTATTCGGAAAATTAGTTTTGAAAGAAAAAAAAGTAGTCAACGTGTTTTACTTCTGGTTACCGATCTGTCAATTATTTTTCTCTCAATTCAATATTTGTTATAAAAAATCACTGGAAGCAAAATAAACGATTAATTTCGCCACAAATGTGAATCTATTGCCGGCTTCTGTGAATAACCATTAAAGTTTACACTACAACAAATCCACAAAGTCGAAAAAGTTTGACAGTTTATCAATCCTACAAAAATAAGTGAATTCGTATCTCCAACCGGTTGCGTTGAATGCATACATTTATTTGTCGGAACAGTTCGCACATAAAACTTTTGTCGGCGTTGGATTCATCGTGGGCGGTGAACGCGAGTAATGGATTGCAGGCACACGGACATCCCCATTGGCTTCAGTTGGAGTTGGCCGCTGCGAAACTGCTGGATCTCGCGTTACTGCTTCCCGCTCATCGGTTACCACAGTTCCAAATGTAACATTCCAAAGGCAATTCGAAAAGTAACATATTTTCTCGCGAGCTAATGAAACGAAATGAAAATCTCTTTAATACTCGTTACAGGTACCGCTGGGCCTTCGTCGGCGACGCCGCGGCAGTCGGCACGGAAAATAATAATTTCTCTTCGGATTTCGTGCCGCACATTACGAGAATCGCTAAACTGATGGATTTTAAGGTAATCTCGATACAATTTTTAATTCGTTAACGCAATCAAAGAATCAAAGCAGTATGCACAGAATATTAATATTTCTTCGACATTAATATTATTTAATTCCAAAAAATTCTTACGGTCATATTGTTTAACGTGGATAGCGAAAGTTTAACTTTAGTAACTTTAACAATTCGCGATATTTCCTTCGAAGGTTAATCAAAAGAAAAACGCGACTAAATGAAAACTAAGGTTTAGAGACGGTATATTAATGTAATTTCCATTTCGTCGCGACAGACTTTTACTTCTTATAAATCAGATAATCCTTGACATCGATACACTGTTCCGGTAATACGCACTGTTCGGTTTTTTCATCGAAGACATAGTCCTCTTTGCACTCGCAGCCGCTTCGGCAGGGTGTGAAACAATCGACGATATTCGGTTCGTAACAAGTGAACTGACACACGCAGTTTGTCCATATAGACTTTTGATCGCATTGTTGAAAGCTCCGGCCGCCCATAAAATTGAGTTCGTCGTAGTCGTACCCGGGAATTCGATGTTTCGTGTAACGATAAATTTTGTCTGATCTCTTGTACCAATCGCGTTGTTGTCGTTCGCGAGCTTTCTTTGGAGTATGCGCGATTTTTGCTACCGCGGGTATATCCTCGATCGCTGAATTAAACGACGCGTCAACTACCTCTGGGTCCTCGAAATCCGTTATTAGGTAAAAATCGTCGGGTCCCGTTGAGCGAAAATTTTCATTCGCTTTGCGCTCGTAGGACGACGGAAGATTCTCGTAGAAATCGAAATCATTGTAATCAGAGTCGTCGTCGTATTCTGCAATAATCGAGACAAAACGATACATTCATTTTATTTATCATTAACGAAATATTTGTCTATTAATTCGATAAAATTTGCAAATTCTTGCGGAACAAAATGCACGGGAGTTTGAACAAAATTGAACGACCTTCTCTATTCACCTTATTCGTGGCAATCAATGCCAATTAGCGGTAATTAAGGGGTTATGGAGCAATCGTCCCCCGCGCATCACGTCAGTGGCGCGGGGCGCAAGACGAAAGGGCACACGCAATCGTCTAGTCGTTTATCCATTGCTGAGCAAAATATCAACAGTTATTAATAGACGCGACAACGAAACTGAACAATGCTGTCCACAGGCCATTATGTTCTACATAACTGCAGAACTGGTTTTTCTTATGTTTCTGCAAACTTGTCGATTATTAAATGTCGAGCCTAAGCGCGACGATTTTATAAGACAAACCTGTAGTTCCGAATTTTCTACCGGGAAATCGCGAGATTAGACGGGTCGTTGATAGGTTTACAGACGCTAATTTCACGTCCAATTAGAATAATTTTATGAACCTTCGTCATCACTCGAAGCGGTTGAATTTACGGTTCTGCGCTTGATTAATTGCGAGTTCGTTAAGCCTCTTTAATTTTTATGATACGATACTTTTCCCTAAGGTATTTTATACCGCGAAACGATTTACAAAAAAAAAATACTAAATTAGTGCAAGTAAATCTCTTTATACTTACGGGCTAAATTTGAAGTGACAAGTAGCAAAAGCAGATAAGCGACGCTTCCAGCCATGTCACTGGTCAATTTTGTACTAACGGCCGATACACGTCCAACGATCTCCTACGCTCATTCTCAGCGATCGTATTTAATTGGCATCGTATACTTTTTCTCGCTCACTCTCCTGCGAGATACGTTATAATGTTCTTAATTATTCCCAACCGGAAGTTTATTCATATTTTTTTCTGTGTGCCAGTAGATCCGAATGGACTATCAATCACCGCTATTTACTCAACTCAATCATCAAACGAACGCTAACCGCTCTCACAAACGGCAATATTATTTGCTAGTTGTAATTATTCCGATGAAAATCGATCTTAAAACAATATATCTGTAATCCAAATTTCATTTTATCGCCAATACGTAAACTCGGCATTTAATTTTAAGTCGAGCAAAAGACAAATTCAATATGTAGCAAAAAACGTAACGATAGAGATTAGAAAAAACAACAACAAAAAATTATAACGAAATATTCTCGTAAATCTTCTTACTCGGGAATGAGAATATTAAAACAAAGAACTTTGTAGTTGAAATAATCGCAACATACTGATAAATCGATAAATACCTCCAGCGCTCGTGATTAACATGGAATTATACAGATTTTCAGAATCTCTTGTCTCCGTACAATGTTGTGTACATTATTGTAGAATGGGCGACACGCTTCTCGATACGCCGTTCGACGTGAAAGTAAAAGATTTTCTCACAGTAGCGGTGCGCTGTATTCTATAAATAACGGCGCCGGCGACGGCTTCTACGTTGGAGTGCATCCAAATATCGTATCGGCTAACAAAAAGCATCATTTTTTTATCTAGCTACATCTGTGCCAACTTTCGTGTCTTTCTCTGTACGTGTACAAAATTTATACGGAGTTTCATCGAAACTATAAACACAATTTTGTGAATTGCAGTTTACCGACAGTGTTGCACGGCCCGTTCAACCCGGCGAACTTCTCCTTACGTCGAGCAAAATTCGCTCGCTTCAGGATCTTCATCATTTCTTTACAACTCTGAGTCGCAAGTCAAGCGACACACACGGACCGCTCAATCTGACGCAGTTGGAAACTGTTATAGAACTCGACTTTCTCGAAACAATGCCGACAGTACCGGCGAGATAGTAGGAGAGAAATTACAATGGCACCGGGCTGGCCTTCGTATAAAATATAAAAACGCTATCGTCTCATCAGATCGCGCGCGTATAACGCTCATCTTAAAAAAAAAAAACACAAATCCAACGTTTTGAAAAAAATCCTCGAAAAATCACGTCCATTTCGCGTTGTTATTGTTATATATTTTGAAATCCGGGTTCTGCGAGGGACGACGAAATAACCTTTGACTGACAAAAGTATATTCCGTTAAAAAAACATAGAAAGAGAAGACCGATACGAATGATTTTTACTCATCTATTTTTTCATGTACATACCTCGAATTTATCGTTAAACGAGAGGGGGAGAGAGAGAGAGACGAGATTCTCGTTGGTGTAGTTATTTAAGTAGCCGAAGCAAAAAAAAGAGTAAAAAAAAGCTTTTTAGTTTAACGATTTCTTGCTCCAACTATTATGATATATCGAGCTTCTCACCCGTCTCCTCATTCGGTTGTGAATAGTTATGAATGCGCGCGTGCGATCCTTCGGGGGGAGTCTTCGGAAAATCTCTGTTGGATCGTACACTGAATAAAATAATAATCAATCTGTAATTTAGCCCTATACAGTAGTTGAATAGACATAGAGAACGAGTGGGTTGCCGCGTGTATGAAACTTTTGAATCAAGTCAATGTCGTTTTTGTAAATTCCGTACGGCATTTCGAGTGACTGATATAATGAAAAAAAACTATTGAGATAATTACAATACGCCTGTTTTTTTACAACTTTACGATGTCGATATACAAAAAAAATTAATAAGCGTGCTATTTAATGTATTATACTTTCGTTTATGATAATGGCGGGTTACACGTTGATTTTGAGCTTCGCAAGAGTTTTCTCGTGCCGAACTGAGTTTTTCATAAGCGTCGAGAAACTGTCCTCGAAAACGTTGAAAAAAAAAAAAATAACCGATTCGACTGAATTTCTTATATTCGAGAAGTTGATGAATTCCTTCTTATGCTAATGAAAACTAAGATCTTTTTTTATATTATGTGAAATAAACATTTTTAATCATCGCGCTTATGTAATCTACGTTCAGTGGCCGAAGATCGAGAGAATCGCTCGATGAAAGTCTGTTTATTTTCGATGGAAGAGTATTTATCGAGTTGAATGAGATTTACTATGCAAACTATTTTTATACACGCAAAAAACAAAAAAAAAGAATAACAAAAACTTGGTAGATATTGTTTAGGCTTCGATAGTCGCGATGACCGAGACTGATGTATCGTGTTTGAGTCATGTTAGTGGACATCGAAACTTCGCACCAGTTTCGAGATTGTGGCGATTATATTAATTTTGATTGCGTCCCACGATTAATTGATATAATCTTAGCCCGCGCGTACAGTTTTTTCCCCCTCGGTAAATACGTTCTACGAGCACCTATTCCTCGTTCCTCTTCTATAGTTACTTGTTAAAAATACACATACTAAAATTATGAAAAATATATATATTACGAACTATGTACTATAGAATATATCAGAAAACTATATATTGAATGCTTGCAGAAATGAAAATTTATTAGACGTTGCTATTCGTACTACCCCGTGCACGGTTCACGGTGTACGGTGTACGGTACACGGAATGCACGGTGTCTGTACACGCCGTGGATAATTACACCGTACACGGATAAGTCAATTTTCTGTAATCGTCTTGTTGCGATATTTTAATCCGTTAGAATACTGTATACGGTGTAGTGTAAAACGCAAGGTAAGCTTTTTTACCGGTGCACGATGCAAAATGAATACGCACTAGTGTATACGGGACATTTACATCGTGTACGGAGTAGAGTAAAACGTACGGGGAGCTCAGATACAGTGTGAATTGTATACGCGTATTCATTAATGAACAAGTGGATTTTTTATACCGTACACGGAGTAGGGTAAAACGGGAGAACTTATGTATCTGTAACGAAGCCTTCCATATAATTACAATCAAACTTCACTTACAGGTAAGTTCGTTTGATTTCCAATTATATGTCGCCCTCGTTCTCGAGATTACATCGGTAGATGTTTAGAGTTTGAATATGAACCTTTTATTTATTATTATTATTATTTTTTTATAACTTATTCAGTTTTCCCCCAATTCTCTATCGAGAACCGCTTCCGCAAACCCACCTTTTTCGGGCATAATAGGTCTGTTATAAAATCATGCGAAAACCTTCGACTCTTCCGACCACCCTGCCGTACATTTGATAACGCTTAAGTATACGCCTTTGATGAAGGCTGCTGAGGTCGCCGCGCGACGGGTGCTATGCGCCGAAAATTCTCCAAGGTTACACCGTATCAGGAGTCCTTTCAGCCACCGACTGATTTTTTGAGCCGTCGCCGATCCATGCGGTTTATTGATCGTTAAAATTAGCCTTTTGACTTTCCTTAAAGGCTCTGTTACTTTTAAGTAGCTCACAATGACCCTTGCCAAACAGAGAGAAGGGTTGTTTTTGAAGAAAGGAATAAAAAAACACGGCTGCGCTACCCCTAGTCTTGATGTTTTGATCAGATCTACTACGTTGATCTCCACTGCCGATGAGTCTACAGTTATATGCTTGGTATCAATAAGCGAGAGCGTCTGTACCCTGTGACCCGTTCCCATGGCTAGGAGAATAATTAGTTTTTCTGTGTTTTTCGATAAGGAAAGAGAATCGAGAGGTTCCATTTTTGCCACCTCTTTTACAATAATCTCCGAGTTTCACGTTTTCGAATATTTAGGCAGTGTCGGGTTTAAACGAAACACCCCTTTGAAAAATCTGGATAACATCGGCTCGGCGGTTAACGGTCTTTTGAGTACAAACGAGATCGCCGATCTCGCGGAGTTTAATGTCCCGTATGACGCCCCCTCTTTGAACCAATCCGACAAAAACGTTAGCACCCGTTCTATTTCCGCGTCGAAGGGATCTCGATCGAGTTTCTCGCAGTATTTCCACCATCTTTTGAGAGGAGACGCGTATTGTTTTATCGTAGAGTCTGTTATTGACGCCATCATAATATCTATCGCCTCGATAGGAATCTCCTTCTTCAGGTACGCTTGCCTGATACACTCCCTGCATTAGTGAAAGCTTCTCGGCCAGGGGGTGTTGGATCGATCTAAAAGGACACGATAATAAGTTGTTAGAGGGTTCCATGATTAACGGTTCCTCGGCCAGCATGCTCATAAAAATTGGATACCACGGTTGCGACCGTGGCACGACCATTATTCCCTCCGCTTTATCATGTCTAAATTTCCTTAACACGCGCAAAATAAGCGAGAAAGGGGGGAACGCGTAACTCCACCATTTACTCCAGTTGACCGTGAACGCGTCTATCACGAGGGCTTCTGGATCTCTGTTCCATGCGCAGAACAGTTTTGTTTTTTTATTAATCCGCGACGCGAAAAGGTCAATGTCCGGTGTACCGAACTTCTTAGTTATCTTTCTGAAGGCGTAATTGTTAAGCTCCCATTCGGTGTCTATGTTCTCATCCCTAGACTCGGCCTCAGCCTTTACATTCTCCTTCGACGGAATGTACGACGCGAACACCCCCAATCGTCTCGACTCGCACCAATTCCAGATGTCTCGAGCGATCTTATTCAGATTCGCGAATCTTACACCCCCCATCTTATTAATGTACGCTAAAGCCGTCGTATTGTCTATTCGAATCAATAGTTCGCAATCCCTGAGTTTTGCTGCGAAGCATTTTATGGCAAAAAACGCCGCCAACAGCTCGAGTTCGTTAATATGTGCTCGTTTTTCGCGATCGTTCCAGAACCCCTCGGCGGTCTCCCCGTCGCACGAGGCACCCCAGCCGGTTTTTGAAGCGTCAGAGAAAATTTCCCTCGTGAAAGTAAAGCTCCTGATTGGGTTTTTGGCTACTTGGAGATTCGCTTTCCACCATCAAAGATCATCACTTAATGCCTCTAAAGGGAAACCCATCTTTTGTTCGTACTCCCCGTTCGCGAGGATCAGCGCGAGATACTTTTCACGTTCCCGTTTTTTACAATACGCCTTTCCATACGCAACCCCCCTACATACTGCGACTAGCGAGCCAACAAGTTTTGCAAATTCTCTAATGGTGCATGTCTTTTTCCCAACGAATATGTCAATCAATCGGGATAGATTAGCTCACTTTTCGCATGTAGGTTCAACCGTCATCTGTTCCGAATCAAGAATAATTTCTAAATATTTTATCCGATTTGTCGGCGTGAAGTGAATCTTCCCATAATTGATGACGAAACCCAGTGATTCTAGCAATTCTCTAAGGGTGACATACAGGTCTACGAATGGATTAGGCTCATGGCGCCCGATACGCTTTTTTCGGTCGATTATCGTCAGCATGGCGCCCTATTTGAATGATAATAACATATCTTGACCGTAGAGAGGAAGAAATTTTGCAGCAAATAGATTATGCGTTATAGGATTTGTCGAATTACTATTAAAATAAATTGGGCCGAGATCTTGATTAAGTAATATATCTTTGATTTTTTCATTACGATTTTTATTTGCATAGACGCCTCCGTCGTATGTTGCCAAAATGAAAAACCTCGTGATGCTCGATCCGTTTTTGTGTCGTCAATCACTACGTTAATAAAATTTTATAAAAATGGCAACGATGCAACTCGGATAGTGCACTTAGTAACATTTTGAGAGAGTAAAGGGAAATAAAAGTTAATCTCGCCGGCAATGAGTTTTCGATGGATTTGACACGGAACGGCATTCTAATTTCGAGTTTTCGATAGTTTATTCGATAGCTTTAAATTTCAGACGTCTATGACGATTTGCAAAAAAAAACGATCAGCTTTGAGGAGCATGACGCTGGTGTCAGAAAACGTAGGCTGACATGCTCGACAATGGTTACCTTGGAGACTTCAAAGGTAAATTACCAATCGTCGAACCGTACGGCAGTCGGTAATGCAATTTCCCTATTCCGAACGATGGCACTAAGCGATTATGCTTGGACAATCGGGGTTCTCGGGGGTTCGGGGGGGTTATCTAATCGGAAGGGTGCTGTTTGAATCTTCACAGCCCCCGATTGTCCAAGCATAATCGCTTAACGCCACCGTTCGGAATAAGAAAATTGCATTACCGACTGCCGAACGGTTCGACGATTGGTAATTTACCTTTGAAGCCTTCAAGGTAACCATTGTCGAGCATGTCAGCCTACGTTTTCTGACACCAGCGTCATGCTCCTCAAAGCTGATCGTTTTTTTTTGCAAATCGTGATAGACGTCTGAAATTTAAAGCTATCGAATAAACTATCGAAAACTCGAAATTAGAATGCCGTTCCGTGTCAAATCCATCGAAAACTCATTGCCGGCGAGATTAACTTTTATTTCCCTTTACTCTCTCAAAATGTTACTAAGTGCACTATCCGAGTTGCATCGTTGCCATTTTTATAAAATTTTATTAACGTAGTGATTGACGACACAAAAACGGATCGAGCATCACGAGGTTTTTCATTTTGGCAACATACGACGGAGGCGTCTATGCAAATAAAAATCGTAATGAAAAAATCAAAGATATATTACTTAATCAAGATCTCGGCCCAATTTATTTTAATAGTAATTCGACGAATCCTATAACGCATAATCTATTTGCTGCAAGATTTCTTCCTCTCTACGGTCAAGATATGTTATTATCATTCAAATAGGGCGCCATGCTGACGATAATCGACCGAAAAAAGCGTATCGGGCGCCATGAGCCTAATCCATTCGTAGACCTGTATGTCACCCTTCTCTAATTCTCATTAAATCGCTCGCGCATTTTTCTCTACTCTCTGCCACACAGAAAATGTCGTCTAGGTAGATCATTATAATGATCCCATCTTCTCTGAGTTTTGCCATAACCGTCTTTAAGACTTTGGTAAAAATAAACGGACTCGTGCAGAGCCCGAAGGGAAGGCACGTGAACTGAAAAAAATCCTCATCATACTTGAACCTCAAATACTTCCTCGAGTCGCCGTGAACCGGAATTAGGAAATATGCATCTTTTAAGTCTATATTCCCCATAAACGCCTTCGGGCTGAGCAATCGTATTGCGGTATGTAAATCTTCGAATTTAAAATGCGGGTTCACCAGATGTTGGTTGAACTTCTTAAGGTTGAGAATAAATCTTTTCGATCCATCCGGCTTTTCTCGTAGAAAAAACCCCGATAAAACTTGACTCTTTGAATGATTACACCGTTCATTCGCGCATAGTTTCTCTAATCGATCTAACGCTACCCGAATTTCCGCCATCTCTTTCTGTGAATGTTGACGCTCATTACACGTTAATGATTGATGAATCTCGCCGGATACTGTAATTTTGTACCCCCGTACGCATTGTAAAACGAATCGATTGTCCGTGAGGGCTTCCCAATGTCTAATGAACGATTTTAATCTGCCCGCTGAGCGCGTTACCTCTATTGTTTGTAATGATTGTTCGGACGGAACGGTGTCTTCGCTTGTCCCTGTTGGTTTTCTGCGAACAGTTGATGAATCGGTTCTTCGCGAAGGACTTCTGACTGTGATCTTGACCCGCTTGTTCCGCCTTCAGGGACGGGTCCCTCGAGTCTAAAGGCCCCGCCTTTTGGTGACCCTTTTTTGTTGCCTGCGATTCTCGTTCCATAGGTTTGTAATCTTTGCCAATCTTGGCTACTTCCTTAGCGTCTTTTATTTTGTTCGCCAGGTCCGCCCTAAACAAGAACTTGTCCGGCTTTGTCTTCTCCACAATCGAGCGAAACTCTTTCGATACGCTCGGCATTATGTACGCAATTCAGGCTTTTGATTGAACTCTATGGATCTCGATTAACAATTTTGCTGTGTCCGAGAGTTCTTCCAAAAACACAAGGCGATCGACAGGATTTGTCTCCCAGAATAAGATTTGTTTGAGTGCGCAGCTAAGAAACGATAGTGCTGTACCAGTGAGGTTCTGCATAGCACAGAAATGTTTATCTCTTTTCTTCGCTGCGTCATTAAAAAAAACCAAGAGTTCTTGGTTAAGCGTAGGTGCTTCCAACTCGATGTTGCCCTCGCGAGCCTACTTGGCAAGAAATTCTTCTTTCACCTCTTTTTTTATGCCTGATTGTAGCCATTCGGCCCAACGAGTTGACACCGACAAGGGCAAGTCGAGGACTCTTGCCACCTTGGACGTGGGGTCTTCTCCCAGAATTTTTAATGTCTCCTCGTCCAACTCTTCTCCCTCCTTCGCCATCGGAACGTCCTCCGGACGCTTTTCTTTGTCCTCGTCGACTACATCTGACAATCACATGCATGGGCGTCTAAATTTTTTGACGCCAAAAGATCTGGTTGTGTATCCCGGTCTGAGAGATTGTCCGTTTTTTGAACATCTAAAAGGTATGGAACAACATAAACCACCTTCGGTTTTTTCTGTACCGTCCTCGACAGTCGCGGTTTCTTGTTCGCCATTTCTTTTGCTTTGCTCGGTGCCGTCATTCGACTAGCCGGCACACGCGGTTATGCAGGTCGATAATTCTCTTCTTCGATAATTCTCTTCTTCGATAATTTCACTTTTTTCAGGAGCCTTTCTAGGTTCTCCTATGACTCGCTTTTCCTCTTTTCGCTGCTCATTTTCCGTAAATTCCCCAACAACGTGCTAAAATACCTGTATTACGCGTACGAGGACGTGGCCCCATCTAGCACAAACAGTGTTATGAAGAACGAACGTTAGTGGAGCTACCAACGGACTAGGGGAAGTCGTAGCTTAAAAATTTTTAACTTTAAACGTTTGTGGCAACATCTAGCGGCAACTAGTGGTACTACCGATGTAATCTCGAGAACGAGGGCGACATATAATGACTCATTGTTAAGGTGAATAAGGTAAGTTTTACTTTTATTATTTTATTAGTATTAACTATTTTGGTTAACCATTTTCTGCTAAAAAAATAACAAGAAAAACTTTTTTTTTTTTACTCATTTTCGTTACGAACACCTATTCGGAAAGAAAACGTAAAATAAAATACTCATTGTTGTCTACAAAAGAAAATAACAAATGTTTATTTAAAGAGCTTTTCCTGACACGGTGTAAATCATATACGTGTGTCCGTATACAGACAACATGTCGAACATTTTTTATACTGTATACGGATGGTTATACCGTGCACGAAGTTAAGGTTGTGTGGGGGTTGTGTGCACGAAGTTAAGGTTGTGTGGGGCTCCATCAAAATGCTACCATCACCATGAAAATTTACAGAAAAATACATAATTGCTTTGACGAGAGACCTGTACAATTTCAGACCGATCCACAGCATAGTTTTCGAGAAAAAACAAATCGTAAAGTGGACGGGTTTCGAGCGCTAAATGCACTTTTCTTATGGAGAATTCCCGATCATCCCATCGTATGTAGCTAATATCTTTTAAGAAAATGCTACCAAATTCATAAAAAAAGTATGTAAAGTTGAACGGATAATCGCTTTAACGCTTGGCATTTTCTGCATGACGATTTACAGCACCGTTAATTAATTATTGATTCAAGAAAATGAGATGCTGGTAGAAAATTTCGGCCATATGCGAAAAAACTCGTCTGCGGAAAATTCGTCTATAACAATTCATCTAAAACAATTTGTCTAAAAAACAATTCGTCTAATAGCAATTTGTCTAAAACAATTCGTCTAAAACAATTCGTCTAAAACAATTCGTCTAAAAACAATTCGACTAAAACAATTCGTCTAAAATAGTTCATTTGAAAATAAAGATATTGTTTCTATTGTATTAACTATAGCGGAGATATCGATAGCGTTTGTCAACTATAACGGAAATATCTATAGAGTTCATCAACTATAAGGGAAATGTCGATAGCGTATGTCAACTATAGCAGAAATATAATAAATAGACACTACAAATATTTCCGCTATAGTTGACAAACGCTATCGATATCTCCGCTATAGTTAATACAATAGAAACAATATCCTTATTTTCAAATGAACTATTTTAGACGTATTATTTTAGACGAATTGTTTTTAACTCCCGACTGCCCGCGAGGGCAAAAAGACGGGAGTTATGCGATTCACGAAAACGAGCGATTTCGTTGTTCGCAATGTTCTCGTGAACGACGCAAAGTTACTTAACAGAATTTGGTACACTGATTCTAAGACGCCCAGAGAATGTCGTTTGCGAAACAAAATTTCGATTAGGTGAATATTGGTAGAAATAAAAGCGATCTATTAAATAGTTAATCAAATATATCGAAAACTGAGCGCCATTTTCTGCGATATATTTTTCGCTTCCCGACTGCTCGCTAGGCGCCCGATCTTTTCGAAGCATACCTAACCTCAAACGATCGAACGGACGCCTGATCTCTTTACAAATCATGAAATAAAATAATTTTGCAAAAATTAAAAAACTCCCGACTGAAAGAGTAGCCAAATAACGAAAATGTATTAACTGAAAAGAGTGAAATAACAATTAAATTATTCGCATATGAATGTCGGGAGATTTCCATATGAAGAAGTTAATGACGAAGAAATCGCTCGACTATCATATGCGAATAATTTAATTGTTATTTCACTGTTTTCAGTTAATACATTTTCGTTATTTGGCTACTCTTTCAGTCGGGAGTTTTTTAATTTTTGCAAAATTATTTTATTCGACGAATTGTTTTAGACGAATTGTTTTTAGACGAATTGGTTTTAGACGAATTGTTTTTAGACGAATTGTTTTTAGACGAATTGTTTTAGACAAATTGCTATTAGACGAATTGTTTTTAGACGAATTGTTTTTTAGACAAATTGTTTTAGATGAATTGTTTTAGACGAATTGTTTTAGACGAATTTTCCGCAAATCAAAAAACTAACAAAAATGTCACTCCCGACCTTATCGACATACCCATTTTGTTGTAGGTACCTACATTACCGATATAAGTATAGAAATACAATCCCTGCAGTCACAGTCAAAAGTTAGGTTAGTTTGTAAACACAAGGCAGCACGGCTGCCAACTAAATAGTGTTAATCAATTAATATGCCAAAAATGTATCGTATGAAATTAGGAGAATACTTTTTTCCATTGTCCAATCGCTAATAAACACATATGTCATTAAATATTAAAAAAAAGTAAAAAAAAAATACGTGAATATTGCAATTATTTTGTTTTTGTCGAGTGGCATCAACGAAACGATCCAGTGTATAAGCATAGGGCGCTCCCCTCGTACCTCACCTCCCTGACTCAGCCCCACAACAACCTTAAATGAAAGATGTTTGCAGCTTTACCAGACATGGTGTAAGTTGTACATGCGTGCGGGTCGTGTACATCGTGTGTAACGTGAACAGTTTTCATACATTGAAGTGTCCGTACGGTGCTGTAACTTTGGACTGTGCAAAGCAATTTTTCTCTTCTTCGCAGGAATGATGTATCATATCATCACCATTGTGCACACACCCAGAGAAATCGTTTATTACATTTAAATAAATTCGTATATTGAAATACTGTTTATTTGAATTTAAAATACTTTTATTTATTTGAAACAAATTTTTATTACAATGCAACTCGGTGCGTTATTTGTTCTGATAAAAGTATTTAATTTAATCTTTTCAATAAATTCAGTATTTAATACCTAACATTTTAATAAATATGTATTCTGTTCAAATAAGATTTATATTTGAATAAGCCGCTGCTTCATGAGCCGGTCGGTAGATGCGCTATGGGCATCTCTTTTCCGTTTGTTGTCGGGGCAGTATCATCGCTTCTCCGGCACGTGTACGTAGCGATTAATCATCAGTTGCGTTTAGCGTATAAATTATTGAACGATGCAATATTTGATAATATAATAAAACAAGGACCTCCGAACAGAGTTGTAATTTGTCCATTTAACGAAAAAATGTATGGGCGTTAAATAGGTAAATTAAAACGGGCGTTTGTATAAAGTGGAAAAATGTGTTGTGTGTATCGATGTATTAGACGATTTGCCTCATTTCGGACTAATAACGGCTATATTCACAAGACGAGAGACAGTTATGCTTGCTTATCGAAGTATGCGCACTATCTGTTTTAACGAGCACCGTCACTCGTATATTGTCGAAATACCCGAAGACAATATTGAAAATCAATATATTCACGAAAAAGATTTGGCCGATTCAACTCCTTTACATTTACGCAAAATATTGAATTCCCTTTACGTAACTGTCCCTTATGCCATTTAATAACGCTAAATATAAGACGACACCTGAATATGAAGTTCAAAATAAATAATTGTTCACATTTTGAATTTATTATTTTCCCCTAAAACCCGAAAACCACAGGCCTGTAGGCCATCAATAACAATATATATATATATATATTAATTAAACAAAAAATATAGTTGATTCAAATGAAGAATCTATTTGTAACAACTACAATATTCTAGACAATAAAAAAATATTATTTGACGACAAAGAAAATTCATATTTTATTTAACCAAAAATAGATTTCTTTCAAATAAAATATTTATTTAAAACAACTATACTATTCATTAAATACAAATGTATTCATTTGGTAAAAAAATGAATAAATAACTCTAATTGATGTTAATAAAATGCTAGTAGGCCCATATACAAATAAGAAAATTAGTTTGATTCTACTAAATTTTATTAGTTTCAAGTATATGTTTTCTCTGGGTGCAATCATTTTGAAACTACTGCGAAGCCTTTAATGAGTTGTTCCAAAATAAAAATTCAATTTTGTTTCGCTAAAAATGTCCATACGGTGCTCCAATTATGAAGTCTACTATGAATCTAATTTTTTCTTTTTCGCAGCATTATTTTATTTTATCGAAAGCACTATGCACATCGAATTTAAAGACACTTCGACGTCTCTGAACATTTTTTGCAGGCATTTTTCATTTAAAAATCGATTTTCTCCCGTCAAATGGCTGTACGGCGCTGCAATTCTGAAACCTACGAACGGATTTTTTTCTAATTTTCCGCAATATTTCATTACATCGGAAACACTATGCACAGCAAATTTGAAGACATTCTGACATTTCGTAATATTTTTATTCTCCAATTATTTTTAGTGAGGAATTATTTCAAAGGTTATGTTATTTTAATTTTCCAAAAAACAATTTTTTATCATGTCAAAAAAGAAAATTTGGTTGCAAAAAATAAAATACGAAATATCACACATTGATTGACAAATATTAATCCTTTTTATTTCGAAAATAATATATTTCGAAGGAATATCATTCACAATATTTTACAATACGTTATTCACATTCATAATAAAAATAAAAAATTTCGCGCGTGCACTGAAAACTTGGTTATAATTTCACAAAGAAAAATCATCGAATATCCAAAATTATTGCAATTTGTCAAATAAAATTGAAAACAATCGCGACTATTTATTTTTTCCCATTCATTCTATTTGTCAAACCTCGGAAGCCAACGATAATTCCATAGCAGACGTGATAAAGTTCGCATACACCACGATGTTGGTATTCTGTAGCGGGATAATTTGGATTAAAAAAAAAATCTTATTTCATTGGGAAGCTGCCCTAGCATGTTGCGAGACCCATGGAAAAAACTGGAAAACTTAAAAAACGACCTAGAATAAGACTCGGTCTCGATGTGCGAAAACGCTACCGATAATATTTTAACAAAAGACCGGCAGTAAGACCTGCCGTAAAGTAGTAAAAATGGGCTGTGGGAGGGGATGAGCTTCATTTCCCCTCCAACAGTTGGAAATCTCATGCTCGGTCTTTTGCTATCCACAACTCAGCAAAAGATCGGGAAACGACTTGACGAAAATATAGGAAAGCTCGATCGTCCTGCTAACCACGACCGAGCAAAAAATTGGGAAACGACCTGACTGCAATATCGGTAATCTCGGTCGTTCGACTAACCACGACCGTGCAAAAGACTGGGAAACGACCTGACTACAATTTTGGTAATCTGGGTTGTCCTGGTATCCACAACCGACTAATCGACCAGAAAACTACCGGAAATACACGAAAGACACGATAGTCAAACACGTCGGAATGCGATTGATTTCAAGTTTTTTTGTACTAATTATTTATTGACTCGCATCATTTTCGATCAAGTATTGAGAGTTTTTCCAAAACAGTATGGAATAAGGAGGCTGAATAATTTTATTCCGTACAAAAATCTTGAAAAAACAGTAGATAAAAAAGGAAAAATATAACGGCACCGAGTAATATAGCAACGTCGTCTGTTTACTGCTTTTCAACGATCCTTTTATAATTATTCCAAATTATCTTTATAGGATGGAATTCACGGACTCGTGGCAGTTTTTCCGAAGTCAATGCGATGCCGACGCCATCTTTATCGCGGACGATACCGTGCGATTCGAGAAACCTCTCCCAATGAAAATCGGCTATAACATATAATATAATTATAATGTAAGGCCGGTTCTTTTAATTTTATTCACCTCTTTGCAAAAAGGAATAAAACAGGAATTGTTTCTCTGTAAATAACAAAGATTTTTTATTTTGCCCTCGACGCAATACAATTTGATTACTTAATCTAGTTACTAATCCTACCTGTAAATAACAAAGAAACAACATTCGATGTTGTTATTCACTTTGTTGATTCTTCTATAATTTTACACTTTTTTGTACATCGTGTTCGTCGTACGGATTGCCACGTGTGTCTCTCCTTCTCGCTACGTCTGTCAATCAAGAGATCTGACTTACCGATCTAATCGCGCGCTAAATTCAATGAGAGTGAAAGCATTTTCCTTACATAATTACCATGTATTAATAAAGTGACAAGGAACACTCTATTGCGTAGTGTAGTATGTTCAATGACAACTTACCGCAATATCGAAGTGCTTCTTTGCACTGCCCAATCAATACATTGTATCTTTCATCCTCTCGTTCGTTTTTTATATAATAGTCCGTTATCAACGCAGCTATTTTTTCTACGTTCCAACTGTAAGTTCAATGTACATTATTGACTCCGTGTCGTTAATTAATTGATTATTCTGCTTCCATGGATGTACAGTGGTGAATTCTGAATGTTAGTTTCAATTTTTTTCGAAATCGTTACAGTCGTTAAGATTTCACGCGTTTTTTAAATTCGTCAAAAATATCTGAGAATACGATAACTTTTCCTATTTGTGAGGTATTGCGCTATAAATATCGATAAAAAGTAATGATTTGAATGAAAGTTTCATAATAAATTATTAATAAGTTTAGACTTTACAAGACGGAACTTTTTTTTTTATTTTAGGGAAAAATAGATATTCCACCTCGGATGTAATTTTATTGTTATTGGCGTTTTTTAAAAAATATTTCGAATGAAATTGAGCTATAAAAAAATTATGCAACTTAGATTTGCACATCGCTTCATCATGTTGTTTTTAACGTTGCTTACAAAGCTGTCTCTATGAAGAAGCCAACATTGTCGAGTATCGTATATAATTTTACATCACAAGGCGAGGAGAGTTTTCCGTGTCGTAGTGACGTAAATCTTTTTTTCTTATATACGGTACCTATAGAGTTGTTCACCCATGATGTTCGGTTGGAGGCACGTCGTCGTTACCGCGTACTTGCGGCAAAGATAATTGACGGCTGCAGCGGTTATCTTATCTTTCGCCACTTCTTGCAATGCTTTCACGTCTATTTGAGAATTATTTATTTTGACGGAGGCGGCGGCGCGCATCAAAATGTTCATCTCTTCGAATTCATCTTCCCAAGTCATGAACGACACCTTCCCTAATAGGGGTATAAAATCGAAATATATGTTACTCATTGGACGTTTAATAAATTTTTATGAACGAACATTCACCGTTTACTCTGCTCACCATTTTCTTCGATGCACGAATCCGGAGTTAGTATCCGTTTCAGAAGTTCGATGGACAGTCCCGTTCTCTCTTGAATATCGTCAAATGTGAACGAGCGATTGTGTTCGGCAAGCTTAAAGAATTTCTTCATTTTTTCTATGGCTTCATAAGCATCGTTTGCTTGAGTGGACGATCTCTGAGCCTCTGAATCGCCGTTCTCAGTGTCTTTTTCAAATAATATTCTTGCTAACGAATATATTAAAACTTACTTTTAATAGTATCGACGTCTGCTGAAGTTATTTGTACACCATTAATTATTCGTTTTACGTCGAAACATAATCTCGAACGAATTTTTTCATCCGGCCACATCGCATCGACGAGTCTTCCCACTCGTATCCCCATGGAGCAAGCGTCAATTGTCCGAAGATAATTGTCGAAATCGATATTTACACCGTCGATTATCGTTATCTGAAAAAAAAAAAAAAATGATAATGTTATTGTCGGCTATCGAACCGATAATTCAATGATAATACTTATGACAAATAATATTCTTGACAGTCACCTTGCCGTCAGCATTTGGGTTTGTTGGGAGTGGATTTTCATCATCGTTTTCGATATTGTTATCATCGTCACACGATCGCCGCGGAATACTGGCGATCGCTTTCAGCACGTCCCTCTTCATACTACGCATATTACGAATAAGCTTTTTATCCTTTTCAGCCAGTTCATTTCTGAGCCGCGACAATTCTGACGATTCATCGGTAGTATTGCACGATCCCTAAGATAATTTAAAATCCGTATATGCAACGGTAGTACCATTTTCAATGCGAATTCAACATATTTTTACGGATCTGTGAAGCGAATTGCCAGCTCCATTGTCTCCACGTAATGGTATCGCGCACGAATTATTGTTGCATTTGGTAATCTTCGAGCAGTCAAAAAAAAGATCGTTATCATTCGCCTGCGGTACTTTTCTACGCATTAGTGCTGAGAAGAACACGTTTCCGCACTACTGCGTAGAGGAGTTACAAAGTCAAGTTCGATACAGGTGCAAGAAAAGAGGTCGGTCTCGATGAGTGCGAGAGAAACCCCTTTTCTCGCACTGGTATCGAAACTTACGATACATTCTTCTGCCATTTCCGATTCCGTCGAATTTGTCGTGACACGTAGCTTTATTCTACGCGGTATTTTCGTTTTCAACAGCTTGGTACTAGGGACGCTCGAGCGTTTCCTCGTTACTGTACTCGTTATGAGAGGACACCCGATTCCCGTAGTGTTATAGCTCGGTGGCCTTTGCGGCGATGATTCCGTGCTGGATGGAGATGACCCTGCGATGATTGGCACACCAACTTCGCTTGTTGACAATCTGATGTTATCACGTTCATTCGTCAGTGCGGAATCGTGCATCAACGTGGTAGCGCTATGAAATGCGGCTTCTAGTGTAATAGCACTATGAGATACGCCCTCTCGAATGGCAGCGCTAGGAAATTTGACTTTTGCAAATGGCGATATAGACAATGTTGAATCCTGTAACCGAAGTAGCAATTACCTTCTTTGTGACGACAAATTAACGAAATTTTCTCAGTCGACGAATTATTTGTGTCCTGTTTGCCGTTAAAATTGTATTACTCACCGTGATTTTTTCTGGAGATGGTTCGATGAGTTCGGTGTCAATGTATTTATTAACATACGACGTGACCTCGTAAGCGCAACTCGTTAACGATTCGTCTTTATTATCTGCGAAAGATACTGGGTTTGGCGTTCCGATGGTTGAACGTGTGTCGCTCGTAGATGGTCCGGTTAACTGAAATTACAACATTTTTATAGTAAAATGTTTCCGGTACCAAAAAAAAATGTCAGGCCACAAATTGTTTAATTGATGATTTTTCATACCGATTTTATTGCCATGGTTTGAGAGTGTTTCACTTCATTGCATTTTTTTTTTAACTGAATGTTTATATTTTCCTGTAACGTTGCATTCGAATGTCCGCCGTTGCCGTTGCTGAGTTCCTGAAAGAAAAAAATAAATATTACTTTAACTTCTTCAGCAAAATACAACAAAAGAAGTCGTCGAAGTTATTGAACTCACCGGTACTTCCAGTGGTACCGATTCTATATTGTTGCAACTTTGCTGTTTTTCCGGTACCGGAGAACAGTTGGCTGTTGTTGATATTTCTTGCGTCGTTGGACAATACTCATTGGTCCTTAAAACGCTCGACGTTGAATACGACGGTGATTCAAGAAGCTTATCACTTTCTTGCAACAGTACTGTTTCCTGACATAACATAATTTGCAGTGGTTATTACAAAAACATACAGAGAGCAAGTGAGAGAGCACAATTATTTAACGAACCGCTTCTTTCGGCAAAGCTGATTTAACTTGACACATGCGCTGATCGAGGTCCTTTGTTACCGGAAAACTCCCTCCTGACGACAAGCCTCGTTTGTGCGCTTGCGGCGATACATAAATCGACTCTTCGCATCCCGTCACGATCGATGAATGCGTTGGCTGAAATGATTCAATTCTTCATCGAAACGTTTTCACGAAAAACATTTTAGTCTAGAAATTGTTTCATTGATTCATTTACATACGTGATTGCTTGGCTCGCCGATTTCACGGTTCAGTGTTGTCAAAAAACCCTCCACATCACCGTGTTCTTTGTTCTGCGACCCTAGCAGTTTCGTACGCCCGAACGATGACGAATCCAAACGTGCACCAGCGTCGTCGTGATACACCTTCTGAAAAAATATATAATGATACAATTTACCTTCGAAACGTCTTACGAAATAAAATTTACATCTCGATATTGTCTCGTCGATCCATTTACTTACGTTGTGAGATCTGCCGCTGATTTCACGATCCAATTTTCTCAAAAAATCCTCCGTATCGTCTTTTTTTTCGTTCAGCGATTTTAGTTGTTTGGTACGCCGAAACGAAGATGAATCCAAGAGTTCGTCGTCTGTGTTGTTGGGGCATACCTTTTGAAAAAAAAAAAACACAATTTTATTGCACGGTTTCATTAATATGGAAATATTCTTTTGGATAATTTTGTAGTAACATTTTTCATACAGATTTAACGTAGCAACAAAAAAGTGCGACGCTTGGCGAGTGAACAGTATTCATCCATTGTGGTATCGACTAATGTCTATTTTCTCTGTATCACGTTTTATCGTTTTTTACTTTCTCGTATAAAGTCGTATATTGAAAATTTTACTCACTGTTGTTGCTGTCGCCGTCAGACTCTCACAGCCGTTGGTAATATTCATCGGCGTTGGTGCATGTAAAGCCGATGTATTCGTCGGCGTTATCTGGTCATTATTCTGTATATTTAACGTCTTCGAACGGGTGACGCTCACTCTCGTGTCGCATAGCAAATCGTTAATGCGGGAATGGCTTGCTGTGAGCGTTCTTTCCATCTGTGTGCTTTCTCCATCGCTTCTTGACAGTGCGCCCTCCTGAAATATGATAATAAATCGTTGAAGGATTTGCAGGAAAAAAAAATCAGTTTGCACACACGTAGTAAAAAATATTTGTCCCCATTTATACCTCCATTCGTGACATCGAATTCGCAATGGCATTTTCGTTCATTGCTCGAACTGCTTGACGTTGCTTGACCACCTGTTTCTATGGAAGTACAAAAATATGTTAGACAACGCTTACAGGAAACATATACACGTACGTATAACAAATATACGTACGTATGTACGTGTTACGTCCTGACCCTCAATATACATGTATTTCAGATTCTCATATCTTTATTTAAAAATTAAATGATTTATTTCTATTTTACTCGCAAAGGAAGTAGTCCAGACGCTAGATCATCCGACCGGATAATTAATATCAAATTTCGCCAATACGTATCCGCTCGCGACAATTCGCGAGCGCTCGCGATTTTACCTGAGAATTGCATATTTCTATTCTCTTTCTCGGAACACTCACTCTTCCGTCTTATATTCAAATCAGCATTTCGAGGTTTCCCTCATGCTGGATTTTACCTCTTGCTTAGTGACAGCGCGTGTCGCGCACTGTCAGCATTTTCGGCCGCTTCGCGACGGCCAGTTTCATTCACTCAAAATTCAGTCTTACTTCAATCTTCAAACCGATCGGTCGGACTCATCCTAGAGCGGACACCTTCCTCCGCGATTAAGTTAGATTATAATTTAGAGTCATTCATTCACACACATATACTCTCGCGAATTATAATTGTAGCAATCGTAGCTTCGTTTGAACGAAATAAAACGCGAAGTTGTTACTCTCGAAACGGGATCTTTCGATCTTATTCGAGGAACCGAACCCCTTAAATCTTTAATATTCCTGAATTGCGTTATCAAGTTAAACGCGCGCGCGACCGCTGCGACTATCGTGTCCAAGTCGACGCGCTTGCTAGTAAACCTCTGAGACGTAACAGAGAAATTTTTGGTGTCAGTGATAACCATGGGTTCACGGTGTTTTACGCGCACTAATTTGCGTCGTTGGCAGTCCTGGCATCGCCTGATGAATCGTTCGACGTCTTTCTTTATCGTCTTCCAATAGTATCGTTGTTTGATTAGTTTCCAGGTTTTTGTCATGCCTTTATGACCGCCGACAGTCGAGCAATGGTATTCTTGTATGACTTCGCTTCTGTCCTCTGGATCTGGCACGATTATGTATTTATTGCAGATATAGATTTTTACTTCGGTTGTGCGAAATATAATGTTAAATCGTTCTACGAGCCATCTTCGCTCGATATGATTAAACGATTCGTTATCGAGGGAAATCCGGAGGATCTTTACATCGTGTCGCCTCATTAATTCCTTCAGCGTCTCTAGACACGGAATTATTTCGTCGGGATCAGGAGGCCTGGAGAAAGTGGTGCCGTATACGAGACCAAAAGAGAATAAATCCCCCTTTTTTCGCATTACCACCTCCCCTGGTGTGATTTCTTCGTTGCCTATGTCTTTCCAATCCAATCTTTGCTTCTCGATGAGCATTCTGGTGGCTTGTGAAACTATTTCCTTATCTGATGAAAGCCAGTATGCGACGGATGCTCTTTCTTCGACGATGTGTTGGTTGACGATTTTTACAGGCTCTTCTTCCGAGTTCTCTGCTTGGTTCGTGTCTCTCTCTATATCTCGATCCTCTGGTGGCTGATCCATCTGTCTATCCTCGTCCTCCGACTTCGAAAAATCGGGCAATGAAGGATCGGAGGGTATTGGTATTTCTTCATATGTAATTTGCGTATTTTCCGTTCCGAACTCAGAGTCGGAGGTTTCCTCTTCGTCTTCCGGTTCGTACATCGAGCTTAGCGGGCCAGTTACACGTTGTTCCTCCTCCCCTGTTGTTTGTAGGTAACTGTTTAATTCCTGTGGCGAAACTGAAGGACTCTGTTGTTCATTTGTTGGCCTCGAGATAGAATTACGCTCAGATTTTTGTCCGCTTGACGGCGGTGTTCGCAAGTAGTCCGTATACTGAGCGTCCCATTCTGTGCCTTCACTGTCCCACCAGAGTTCGTCTTCGTCGTGCTGACCCCTTTTCTTCCGCTTTTGCAGACGTTTGGGTGTTTCAGCGTCGTCTTCGGGTTCCGTTGGCTCGTAGCTTCTCTTTAAAGATTTTTCTGCGGGTCTTCTGTCGCCACGCGGTGCCGAGATCTTGAAGCGTCTGCCGAATCTTCGCCTTCTCATGTTGCTTTCGGTTTCGCAGCTATCAGAGGGAGAAGATTCCCAGTCCGAGCTAGATGAATAATCCGCGAGTCTCGGTTGATCTATCGTCAAAGTATCGGGAGATGGCTCGCGAGGTGTTATTCGCGATTTTTTTTCTGGTGGTGATGCTTCGTCCTCGGAGCTAATACGGGCTCTCTTCTTCGCTCTCAATGGGCGAACTATAGCGGAGCGTATTGGTGGTTCCTCCACTGGATTTCGTGAGAGAGCGTCAGCGTTTGTATTTGACCTCCCCGGTTTATGCTTGATTTCATAATCACACCCATCGAGGATTTCAGCCCATCGTCGCAACTGTGAAGTCGGATCGCTCAGTCTCTTTATCCAGGTGAGTGGTTTATTATCCGTGACGAGAGTGAATTTTCTTCCGTAAATATAGGATCGGAATTGTTCTAATGCGTAGATGATCGCGAGCATCTCTTTCTTCGTCGCATCGTAGCGAGTCTGAGTTTCGGAAAGCGTTTTCGATAAATAGGCTATCGGGAGATCCTTGCCTACTTCGCCTTGACTAAGAACGGCGCCAAGCGCGTAATCTGACGCATCGGTGGTAATGATGAATGGTTTCGTGTAATCCGGATATTGTAATATTGGCTCTTCGCACAATTTGTCGCGTAATTCCTCGAAGGCCTTTTGTTGCTCATCCTTCCATTCGAAAGGTACGTTTTTCTTGAGTAGACTCGTCAAGGGCTTCGCGATCAGCGCGAAGTTCTCGATAAATCGGCGATAATAACCGACGAGTCCCAAAAACTGTTTGATATTTTTCACATTTTTGGGGATCGGGAATTTCTTCACGGCGTCGAGCTTCTGTGGATTTGGTTTCACACCGTCGCGTCCAATTATATGACCGAGGTATACAACTTCTGGTCGAAGGAACTCGCACTTGTCAGGTTGTAGTGACAGTCTTGCTTTTGTCAGACGTTTCGCTAGTCGTCTGAATTTTTTCTTGTGCTCCTCCAACGAATTCGCGTATATTACGATATCGTCGAGGTAAACGAACATCTCGTTACCTTGCAATCCGGAGAGTACCTGATCCATGAGCCGTTGAAAGGTGGCTGGAGCGTTTTTTAGACCGAACGGCATGCGATTAAATTCGAAGTGGCCGTGAGGTGTGGAAAACGCTGTCTTTTGTTGATCCGACGGCTCCATTGGGATTTGATGGAATCCTGAGGCAAGATCGAAAACCGAAAAGTATCGTGCATTGCCCAGTTGGTCCAGGATATCTGTTATGTTCGGTAGCGGGTACGCGTCTTTGACTGTTTTTTCGTTTAATTTCCGAAAATCCACTACTAATCTCCAACGTTTTTTCCCTTTGGAATCCGCCTTTTTCGGAACGATCCAGATCGGTGAGTTGAACGGTGATGTTGAAGGCTGAATGATGTCTTTCTTCAGCATATCGTTCACCTGAGAGTTTATTTCTTCCTTCATGTTTTGTGGAAATCGATACTGCTTCGTGTTGATCGGTAGTTCGTCGGTCGTATAGATCTGATGTTTGACCACGTTTGTTTTGCCGAGATCTTCGTCGGGTAAATGGAAAATTCCCGAATTTTCTTTTACAAGAGACATCACGTGTTCGCGTTCTTCTTGCGTGAGATGATCCAAGCGTAAAGGCGGAATAGAAACCTAGTAGGAAAAAAAAAAAATGCGAAATAAAATGCCCTATTACCCGAATATTGGATAGTGGGACTATCCAATACCTTGGAAAAATTTCCCAAAATTTTTTTTTAGTAACTTTTTTAGTAATTTTTTTTTAGTAATACAATTTTCAAATTTCTATCCCTAAAAAAAAATAAAACTCTCAAATATCATTTCGAAATTCCTTTTTTTCCTCCTCTTTTCCAAAACCAAGTTTTTTTTTTTTTTCCTTTCTTTCCTCTTTTTTTCTCATGAACCCTCTCATCTTTTGATGAAATTCCCAATTCTCTTATTTTCTAATTCCCTAACCCCTAAAATTTTTTTTTTTTTTTTTTCTCTTATCTTCGAACGTTCTAGTTCCAAAAATTTTTTTTTTTTCTTATTTCCTAAATTCCGACTTTTCTCCTTCCTCTCTTCTCGCTCGCAATCTCGGCGCGCTTGCAACTACGTTGCAAGGGGGAGGGGGAGGCATCCTCGCGACGGAAAGAGGGAAGGGAAATGGGAAGAGAAAGAAAAAAAAAAGAGAGAATTAAGGGAAAATTTCTTCTTTATTCGGAACACAGGAAAGATATTCCTGTGCCCCAAAAAATCACCATACAACGTACAATACAATTCAAATTCAATATAAACTTCTCGTCAAAACAAAAAAAAAATATCACTCAAAACAATTCAAAAAATTCCTCCTCGTCTGAATCACCCGAAATATGGATGAGGGCACCCCCCCTCAGCCAAGCTCCGGACCCGAGTCGACTCCCGTGAATAAGGACGCCGTCGCGACAAATGACATTCGCCTCGGCGAACAATCGGTTGACGCCGAGGTCATCGTCCCTCCATGGATCCAGCGACTCCAGCAACCGCCGATATTCACGACGGGCAACGCGCACCCGCGTGCCGAAACCCCAATGCCATTGCTGTAAATAGAAAAACAAGGGTAATGTGATTAAAAAACAATAATGGAGTAAACAAAAAAAAAAAAAAACAAATAATAGTAAACTAAACGCGAAATTGATAGTAAATCAAATAGGAAAACAACAGTAACAAAAAAAAAAAAAATGATGAACTAAATACTAAAGAATAAGAATAAGAGTAAACCACTCAAAGACACTTACCGAAAGAATGCACATTGCTAATTTTCTCCGTTCTGCGTTCATCCTCGACGACGTTTCTCCAAGTACGGTTGGTACAGAAATGAAGAGACGCTCCGTCCCTCAACCACGACAGCCTGCGATATACAATCAGAGAAAAGCAACGTCAACAAAGTCTCACGACCATGCATATACAAAAAAAAATATATTTTCAAATAAGATACGTATATATACGCAATACTTACACCGAGAATCTCCGCGAAGTACTGCCACCCGACACATCTTCGGCATTCGTTCTCACGCCACATTCGCTCGTTGCAGGTTGGGCGTAGAGGATGGACAATACACGATAACATCCGTATCAGGCAACCCCGGAATATACTCGGATCAGTGGGGAACGTTGAGAACGTACCAGATCTCTTGGAATCTCGTTACACATGTCGATTTGACAAAACTTCTACGGCGAGTCGCACAACATACTGTAGACTGGGAGAACCTCTCACGCGAATGTCGCCGGCTGCAATATGCATGCTCAGCGAACGCACAACTCGAGGGTATAGAAGAAACACTCAAAACATTGAGTAGAGACCAGATAGAAATCGAAGGATTGACGCAAGATTACCCACAAGAACATGCGGAAAGGAAAAAACGAGCCCCACTGGGATTTATCGGATCAATTAGCCGCGCACTTTTCGGTACACTCGACGCCGAAGACGCGCAATTTTATGACGAACGTATCGAAGCATTGGAAAACGACACTCGTTCTGTCATCGAATTGCTCGCGAATCAAACACATCTTATTAAATCGCAATTCGAAGAGGAAAGGCGCCAATTAACAGCTACAGCACTGCAGCTTTCGGGTCGCATAAGTAATATGACCCGCGCTGTAGACATCGTCGCGAACTCCGTGCGCGCACTCGAATTTAACGAAAAATTAAACGATGCCACAGCCGCACTCGAACATAGTGTTACGGAATGCGAACTGGACACTACGATACTCACGGACGCGATTCTGTTTGCGAAGCAAGGACAATTACATCCCCGACTTCTTTCACCGCACCAAATTATTCAGGGCGCTAAAGCTATCCAACGGGCTCGACCGAATTCGGAATTTCCTGTGCCATTAGAACCGAAATATTCATCGGAACTAATTAAATTATCAGAACTTACGATCTATCATTCGAACGGAAACCTCGTATACATAATCTCGGTACCCCTCTTAGAATTAAAATTTTACACGCTGTATAAGAATATCCCACTGCCGGTGCACCAATATTCGAACACTAAGGGCACTAGCTTCGCCTACATCAAACCTCGATCGGAATTTTCTGCGATTTCCGACAATCTAGACTCGTATTTCCGCCTGGATCAAGAGGACCTCAGGGAATGCAAGAATTCCGCTGATCGATATATTTGCAAAAATAACAATGTCCTGTATCGGGTAGACAGTCATAGCGACTGCGAAGTGAAAATCATCACCGAGCCGCGATTCGTAGACTTCGCATCGTGCGATATTCGCGTCAAAACCAGTGCTCGAACGCACTGGTCGAGGATACACTCCACAAACCAATGGATCTTTTCGTGCCCAGATGCCGAAACGGTCCATATTAAATGCGAAAACTACGTGCCAAGGTCTGTAACGATTAATGGGACCGGAATACTACGATTACGGCCACGCTGCGAAGCTAGAACCAGCGTCGCTGTAATAACATCCTCCGACGTGATATCGACCTCCGCCTTCGAGGAATTTTCCCCGAGAGCAACGCTCAATATATCAGCATTATACGCCAAATCACTGAATACTACCGTACTCGACCAAAACGACTCGATAAACCTCGCCGAACTATTATCCGAAGCCGATTCCCCAACTCCCGTCGACTCCGACAAAAATCACGACTCCGACCTCACGGACGGAAGTGTCGAGTTCCAATCGATTATAAACCGCGCTAACGAATTAATGAAACACAAACGAATAAACAGAAGAATGCATAGATTGGAAACGATCGCGGGATACTCGGGCATTGGGCTAGGATCGCTAATAATCTTCCTGGGGATAGCCTGGAAGTTTTCTTTATTTTCCAAGGCCAGCTGCTTGATAGCATTGTGCAAACGCAACAAAATCGCACGAAGATCAAGGCGAAATTCGCACAGCACCACACGACCGACCATAGAGATCTCTGAGATAAGGGAACCTCCGCCGCTTCCCCGTACTACGCCCTGTGTTACGACGGCTTACAACATACCGACTCGGGGTATGCAACGCGCTATCGGTCAACCGCTGAACGATGACTCATACCGAATGGCACGCGGCCTTCCTCAGCCTCTACCCCCGAGTCGAATATCACAACAAACACAGCTGCCGTACTCGCATGGGTTCAATGCCGCCATATACTGACCAGCCGCAATAAGTATAAGCTAATCACATTAGCTCGATTCGACTTTAAAATTTCCGGATGCAAGGTAAATTACGAATAATAAACACCACCATCATCGTATCTTCTCCTCTTTCTCCTCGAAAATAACTTCAATTCGAACAGCTTTCTCGAAAAACTCCAAGTTAAATTCAATGATCGTTCAAATCCTATACTCCTTGTTACGTCTCAGAGGTTTACTAGCAAGCGCGTCGACTTGGACACGATAGTCGCAGCGGTCGCGCGCGCGTTTAACTTGATAACGCAATTCAGGAATATTAAAGATTTAAGGGGTTCGGTTCCTCGAATAAGATCGAAAGATCCCGTTTCGAGAGTAACAACTTCGCGTTTTATTTCGTTCAAACGAAGCTACGATTGCTACAATTATAATTCGCGAGAGTATATGTGTGTGAATGAATGACTCTAAATTATAATCTAACTTAATCGCGGAGGAAGGTGTCCGCTCTAGGATGAGTCCGACCGATCGGTTTGAAGATTGAAGTAAGACTGAATTTTGAGTGAATGAAACTGGCCGTCGCGAAGCGGCCGAAAATGCTGACAGTGCGCGACACGCGCTGTCACTAAGCAAGAGGTAAAATCCAGCATGAGGGAAACCTCGAAATGCTGATTTGAATATAAGACGGAAGAGTGAGTGTTCCGAGAAAGAGAATAGAAATATGCAATTCTCAGGTAAAATCGCGAGCGCTCGCGAATTGTCGCGAGCGGATACGTATTGGCGAAATTTGATATTAATTATCCGGTCGGATGATCTAGCGTCTGGACTACTTCCTTTGCGAGTAAAATAGAAATAAATCATTTAATTTTTAAATAAAGATATGAGAATCTGAAATACATGTATATTGAGGGTCAGGACGTAACACCTCCCCGCCTAGAGAGATAGTCGAGGCAACGCAATGCCTCGGCTATGGTGAAGGCAATACGGCGTAGCGCGTCCTGACGTGATTGTGTTTATTCGTGTAATGTAGTGTGTACTTATAGTTAACCCGTTAAAAGTGTTTGGAGAATAGCTCCGTAATTACGAGCTTAAGTATTTTATTTGGGGTATTTCAAGTCGCAGGTGGGTTGGGAGTCTTCTTCCGGATGGTGGATCGTTGGGTTGAAAATCCCTTGGTGTTTTCCTGTTGTGCGAATATCCCGATTCATTTTGGCTTATTGTCGGTAGAGAGGTCCGTGATGGTGTGAAAATAACGTTGAGTAGCTGGGTGGTAGATATGTCGATGGGTTGTTGACGCACAAAAATGTATATATTTTTTTTTCCTGCGTATGGTCTCGAATCTGAAACTATCGAAAATTGATTATAATAAGGAGTGTTACGTCCTGACCCTTAATACACACGTATTTCAGATTTTTCTATCGTTATTTGAAATTAAACGATTTAATTTCTTTTATTATTTCCACTCGCAAAGGAAGGAGCCCAGACGCTAGATCATCCGACCGGATAATTAATATCAAATTTCGCCAATACGTATCCGCTCGCGACAATTCGCGAGCGCTCGCGATTTTACCTGAGAATTGCATATTTCTATTCTCTTTCTCGGAACACTCACTCTTCCGTCTTATATTCAAATCAGCATTTCGAGGTTTCCCTCATGCTGGATTTTACCTCTTGCTTAGTGACAGCGCGTGTCGCGCACTGTCAGCATTTTCGGCCGCTTCGCGACGGCCAGTTTCATTCACTCAAAATTCAGTCTTACTTCAATCTTCAAACCGATCGGTCGGACTCATCCTAGAGCGGACACCTTCCTCCGCGATTAAGTTAGATTATAATTTAGAGTCATTCATTCACACACATATACTCTCGCGAATTATAATTGTAGCAATCGTAGCTTCGTTTGAACGAAATAAAACGCGAAGTTGTTACTCTCGAAACGGGATCTTTCGATCTTATTCGAGGAACCGAACCCCTTAAATCTTTAATATTCCTGAATTGCGTTATCAAGTTAAACGCGCGCGCGACCGCTGCGACTATCGTGTCCAAGTCGACGCGCTTGCTAGTAAACCTCTGAGACGTAACAGAGAAATTTTTGGTGTCAGAAGTGGGATTCCTTCCTCGAGTTTCCAGTGTAACGTGTGCAAAAGTGAGTGCGCGACGTTTAAGAAGAAGCAACACCAAAAAGAAAATCGAAGAAAATAATCGACATCCACGGAAAAGCAGAAAGACGCGCGGCGCCCATCCTGAACCGATAAGCAGATCGACCGGAAATCGACAAAATGCTGATATCCAGTTTGATGATTTTGCTACTTCTACCGATTTTCACGTAAGTACCATCAACTTACTTTAATACGATCATTGATCGTTCGGCGAAAAACATCTCGTCAACCGAAAATTTCATTTTCGAGAATATACTCGCCTAAATTGGCGAAAATCCCCAATATTCGGATCGTACGAGTTTCGACAGTTGGAGAATTACAATACTAAAACTTGTCGATATTCTGAAATTTAACAACTTTCGAATATTAAACTTTTACTATTCAATTTTTTTTTTTTTTTTTGAATTTCTAAATTTTTCAAGTATCAAAATTTTTTGATTTTAATAATTAAAAATTTTCATCTTTTCCAAATATCTAAATTTACCAATTTTCAATAATTTAAATATTTAATTTTCCAAATGATTTAAATTTTCAATATAAAAATTTTAATTTTCTGTATTGTTAAATTTTCAAATTTTTTCGAATTTTTCGAATATTTAAGCTTTTCAGTTTACAAATTCTAAATTTCAAATTTTTTCGCATTTTTAAATTTTTCAATTATCCGAAAATTATAAATTTCGTAATTCTGAATTTTTTAATTATTAAGCTAGCTACAACTGACAATTTTCGCAAAATTCTTATTGTTGGACGATCTAATTGTGTAAAATTTATTATTTCCGAAACTCTTGATTTTTCAATTTTTCTATTATTTGAAAATTATAATTTCCGAAATTTTTGATTTTTCGATTTTTCAGCTATTGCAGATTGATCATTTTCGAAATTGCAAATTTTTCGATTCATTGAGTGCTACTCGAAATTTCTAATCGCCGAAATTTATAATTTTGCAAATCTAAAATTATTCGAAATTTATAATCTCCAAAATTCTTAATTTTTGCAACTATTTGAAATTTCTATTTTTCGTAAATTTTAATTTTTCGATTATTCAATTATTTGAAGTTTAACATCCTTTCGAGTTTTCAACGCTACTGCCAATTATTTGCAGCGATTATCAATATTGATCCATGATTTAAAAAAAAAAAAAAAAAAAAAAAATCGTTCTCGATTTTCATATCCGAAATGAGTGTTCTATTCGTCTAGACGTACTAGACCAATATTAAAACTCAAACATGTCGGATCGAACAAATTATTACCATAATCGAACGTCGAAAACCAACAGACGAGATCACGACTGTTGCAATATGCACAATGACAATACCCATAAAAATTCACAAGAAAATGCGCGAGTTCACTTCAACGGAAGTTTTGGAACGGGCGATCCCGATCAACAAAACATAAGAATAAATCTCTGTAACGGTCCCGCTCCACCTCCGATGAGAGATGTCGAGATGGTTTCGAACTTCCATCGAATGAATATACGCAGCGATAACGATTGGCTAACGACAGTGCTTTCCCCAATCCCTTGCTTTGACGGAAAAAATATACCGATCGAAGAATTCATATCCGATGTACAGTACGCCATGTCCACTCTGGACGTTAGCGATTTTGTCAAATTTCGCTACTTGTTGTTTAATAAACTGACGGGCGACGCACATAATCAAATCCACCCGAAACGTCATATATATACCTCCGTACAAGAGATTTTGGACGATCTAGAAAGACTGTACTCGCAAGAAACAGACGAACGTAAAAACAGACACAGATGGCACTCGCGCGACGAGCCTGAGTATAGAGACTATCCGCTTTCATCCTCGAATCATCATACGCGACACGAAAACGTATCTCAATCGCGACACGACAAATTAGATTCCGATTTAGACCGTAGTCATTACGAGTCTTTAAACTATCACGAGACTCAGCACGACAGCGCGACGTTGAGTCAGTCTCAAAAAGCGCTCCTTTCGATGAAACAAAAATTATCCACGCTAGTATCAAAATTAGCAGTCGGCTGCCTCAGTCGCAAAGCTTTATAGATTTCAGTAATTCCGAAATTCTGAAAATCATAACGCTGTACGTCATAAATTACTCTACAGAAATTAACATCATTAAACAAAGCTACGTACCGCCGAATTTACACATCAATCGCAATATAATTTGCGAGATCGATATTGGCGCATCTGATTGCGAATATTCTCTAGGAGCGGTTGCGATGTCCGTCAACGGAATTTACGCAATTTTTCACGTTGTAACTGACGAATTTCCAATCAAGGAAGACGGCCTTATAGGAATCCTATACCTTGAGAGTTGGATAGCCATGTACGGCGAAACCTATCCTCCTAACCATCTTGAAATCGTTACGGTGCCGGCCAACACCCGGAAACCCATGTGTATTCGCGTTCTTAACGAAATTTCCGCGGGCTACGTCCCATTAAAAACAATCACGCAGGGCGTGTATTACGGAGACGCTGTTGTCAAAAATCGGAACGGAATTGCATACCTCTATATTACTAACACCACAAAAGAACTCGTAGATGTAGTCATACCATTTGTAGAATTAATTCCACTCGTACCTCTGAATAAGCCACCGAGGCGTAATACTCTAAACTCACTAAAATTAAATCCTCGTTGTCTACCGCTCTCAGAAAACACTTCGGACAAATACCAAATATCCGAACTTACTGACTCGAGTATCGCTCTATCATCATCCGAAAGTCTAGCATTCGGCGCATTCAAAAACGATAATAATAAGATGCTGCATCGATATAAGAACTGCACGTGTTCGTACAACGAATTGTGTGATTATTTCTATCACTCAGCGCTAGAAAAAATGCGCGAAGAAACAACTATCACGCGAACACACGACGTCGACCGCCCGCCACTGGAATTCGCTGACATCACAAAACAGCAGCCTCCGCCTAACACAGTGCAACTACTGATACGAGACGACCGTGTTGTTGATTCCGAGCCGAACAAATCGACTCCGTCTACGGAAGGGAAATCGACACATCTGCAATCGACTGCAACGGAAAAGAATATTCAAAAACAATCAACTCCCTCAACCGGGGAGGCGATTACAAAATCGATTACTTCCAAAGAAGGATCGTCACCAGCACCATGTATCTCGAATGAGAGATTGTGGGAATCTGGAATCATCGCGAACGAAGAATCCGATAAGTCGATACAAAACGACGTTGGGGAACCATCACCTCAACCGACATCGTCAAGCACTTCGTTACCTAACTACGACACAATAATCGATAAAGATTTAGACATCGAAAATTCGTGCCGTCAACGATCTTTCTCGGACACAGCTGATCATCTCAAACGGCCTCACCGAGTAAAATCGTGCGAGTTGTTGACACACGAAGGTGAGAACCACGAAGCATCGCCATCCGATCCAAAAGTTAATCAGAGCTACGCACGAATCAGCGCTTCCATATCTGCAACCAACGTTTCCAACGAATCTCGGAAAAATTCACACAACATTCGCCGATTGTCCGTTAAAAAGACATTCAAAAGCTATGCTTCAAAGGTCACTGCAGTAATCGACCTCGCGAAGGTGCACTTGGCCCCCTATGCAACAACTGGGGAGGCGATAGATAAAATATCTATCGCTGCTAACAACAGCAAGAACGAATTCGTCGTAGAAAATTCGTACTACCGACACTTCTTCACGGATACAACCGACCACCTCAAACGGCCTACACGATTAAAATCGCACGTGCCGGTGACAAACAGAGTTCACGACAGGGAAGCAACGTCACTTGATCCGAACGCCAATCAGTGCAAGATACTAGCGGATCCTTCCCAGTCTACGGTCAATGAACATGGCAATGGTCAATCATATGAACACGAGACAAACATGCTTCCTATCACACTATCTGAAGACGCCAAAACAATAGAAACGAATCGTCATCCATAGGAAGAAAAGGTCGAGATAGAACTTACGAAATAACAATCGGTATTGCGGACGCAAACATCATCCCCCATGCAATAACCGGGGAGGCGATCGATCGAAGATCTATCGCATCAAAGTGCAATTATCCGCCGTGGCTAACGAATTAATGATATAGTTTTATAAAATCTTCTACACCGTGCTGAACACATTTCCCACAGACAAATCTGTAAAATTGTATCGTAACTGTCAACGGGGTCCGTTTATACGACGAGCAGGCGCAACCCGAAAAGGGAATAGGATAGATCGAATTTTTTTTTTCAATATTTTATGTTTCTTTTTCTCTTTCTGTCTCAATCATAGCATCGCACAATTAACACTAGTAGAATAAAAATCAGGCAACACAAAAGCGATTTTCGAACACAGAATCTCCAACCACACGCTCGCTGATTCCTCCTGATACCTTTCTATGCTCACCCGAATGACTATCCAACAGTTACCATCAAATAAAATTATCCGCGATTTGAGATACAACGCATAAAAAAGCGACGAACCGCTCCTGGAAAGTATACCAACTCGGAGCGTTCAAAAAAAAAAAAAAAAAAAAAAGAGATGTGTAACCTACTATCGGAATTCGACGGTTAACGAGATTAATCAACCTTTTTTTGCGCCCTTACACGTGGTAAGCGCCCAAAAGAAAGGGGGAGGGTTCTCTCTCTCGTTACCGGCTCAAAACGCATTTTTTCACAATTGACGGTTCACGAGTAAATTTAGTCCAGTCAAAGTCTGGTAAATAGACATACATGAAACAAAAAAAAAATTAACTCAACTCCGAACTAAGGAAGTGGATAACGCTTTTCTAATTAGATAAACTCAGTACAGATTTTTATGCAAATTCCGGACTATATTCGATTCGAACACATTTGACACAAAATTCACTACGAGACTGAAAAGTATTCTTAAACTGCCAAATACACTAAATCATTATGATTTTACGCATAAAACGATAAAATACCTACCTAAATTAAAGTGGATTTATCGATTTTCGATAAACTATAAATCTTGCTGGTCGCAAGATCAGCCCTCTAATCCGAAATAAGATCAGTTTCAGCAAAATCTTTGGAGGAACCTGCACATCAAACTATTAAACGTTAATGTACCACAAGGAGCAAAGTAAAGGACTATACTATGCCAACTAGGTAAAAATATCCTAACAACCTGTTTCCCCCGGAATACAAGGTAAATTACGAATAATAAGCACTATCACCATCGTATCTTCTCTTCTTTCTCCTCGAAAATAACTTCAATTCGAGCAGTTTTCTCGAAAAACTCCAAGTTAAATTCAATGATCGTTCAAATCCTATACTCCCTATTATAATCAATTTTCGATAGTTTCAGATTCGAAACCATACGCAAAAAAAAAAAAAAGAAAATATATTTTTTTTATTGCGTCAACAACCCATCAACATATTCACCAACCAGCTACTCAATATTATTTTCACACCATCAAGGACCTCTCTACCAACAGTAAGCCAAAATTAATCGGGATACTCTAACAACAGGAAAACACCAAAGGATTTTCAACGCAACGACTCACCATCCGAAAGAAGACCCCAAACCCACACGCGACTCTCACAACACCCCAAATAAAATACTTAAGCTCGTAATTATGGAGCTATTCTCCAAACACTTTTAACGGGTTAACTATAAGTACACACTACACTACACGAATAAACATAATCACGTCAGGACGCGCTACGCCGTATTGCCTTCACCATAGCCGAGGCATTGCGTTGCCTCGACTATCTCTTTAGGCGGGGAGGTGTTACGTCCTGACCCTTAATACACACGTATTTCAGATTTTTCTATCGTTATTTGAAATTAAACGATTTAATTTCTTTTATTATTTCCACTCGCAAAGGAAGGAGCCCAGACGCTAGATCATCCGACCGGATAATTAATATCAAATTTCGCCAATACGTATCCGCTCGCGACAATTCGCGAGCGCTCGCGATTTTACCTGAGAATTGCATATTTCTATTCTCTTTCTCGGAACACTCACTCTTCCGTCTTATATTCAAATCAGCATTTCGAGGTTTCCCTCATGCTGGATTTTACCTCTTGCTTAGTGACAGCGCGTGTCGCGCACTGTCAGCATTTTCGGCCGCTTCGCGACGGCCAGTTTCATTCACTCAAAATTCAGTCTTACTTCAATCTTCAAACCGATCGGTCGGACTCATCCTAGAGCGGACACCTTCCTCCGCGATTAAGTTAGATTATAATTTAGAGTCATTCATTCACACACATATACTCTCGCGAATTATAATTGTAGCAATCGTAGCTTCGTTTGAACGAAATAAAACGCGAAGTTGTTACTCTCGAAACGGGATCTTTCGATCTTATTCGAGGAACCGAACCCCTTAAATCTTTAATATTCCTGAATTGCGTTATCAAGTTAAACGCGCGCGCGACCGCTGCGACTATCGTGTCCAAGTCGACGCGCTTGCTAGTAAACCTCTGAGACGTAACAGTACGTATGTTTGTTTTTTTTAGTTCATACTTTAGTAGCGATAATTTTTTTTCGTTCGACGATGAGAGCATTGCGTTTCTTGGCCTCATTAATTTCGTCGGTCCTCTCGTCAGGCGTATCGTCATAATTCTTAGGTTTTTTAATCCGAGCGCCACGACCCGTTTCACCCTGAGTGCAGGCCGCTTCCGCATCTTCCAGGGTATCTATCATTCATTAAAAATGCAAATACAATTGTAGAAAGAAAGTACCGCACAAAATGTCAAAAATACAACAAATAAGAAATAATGAACATAAAAAAAAAAAATCCCAAATGGAAAATCGATATCAACAAAAAGATGGAAATTGAAAATTCAAATTCCATCATATATTTATTTCAAACTTCTAGTACTTTCAAAAATTAAAAAAAAAAAAAACAATTTTTCAGTACGATTTTTTTTACGATAACTTAATTATTATAGAGAGACGCCAAATGCCGGCAGCCATGCGGCCGGTACTTCACGAAATTTCATGAATTGAACAAAAGAAAAAAAGGAAATTTGAGAATAAAAAAAAAGTAATTCCAAATAATCGATATAACATCGAGAGCGTCTGTTTACTCCAGTTTGTACTTATATATTTATTTTCTTTTCGCCAGGCCGGACAAAAATGATTTCGTCCTCGTAGAGAAATTACCTTCTTTTATAGACATAGCGATTTTGTGCGATTCGTGGAGAATTTTTCATTGATTATTACTTTTTCCCTCTCGGTCAATAAAAAATCAATAAAATAATCGATCTCTCGAGGAATAATCTTTTATATCATGTTATGCGAGATAGCCGTTTTCTCGGAGCCGTGAAATAAAAGTTTGTACGATACTCGTGCGAGAAAGTTTATCTCAACTCTATAAAGAAACTCGATATTTTCGCTCCAAATTAATCTTTATTTCTAAGTTACAGATGTACTGCGGAATGAATATATTCGTATCACTGTGAGATGCATCGCAACGATATGTCAACTGAACCTGCAACAGCCTCGTCATCAGAGCAACGGCCACTACTGACCGTTAACGAAAAAGAAATAGAATCATGTCCAACACGTTGATCAGAAACTTTACGCTGCGTCCGTCGGGCAGGGATTTCGCGCACAGCCGTTTACAAGAGAAACGTGAAACGCTATACGCGTCATGCAAAGATGGTATGGGCTGCGGGTGATGCGGATCGAATCACGAGTCGGACGGAGTACGAACGTGTCGTAAGTACTGTCACACATAATGCTACGGTACTCCTTCTGTACAGTTCCGTCAAACGTAGGATTCAAAGAGAAGATCAAACGCTTCTCAATGCGATAAAAATGTGACAAAAATCAGGCATCCGAATGGGGTTAAAACAATCGAGTTTACATAATAATAATACAAAAATGTAATTAACAAATGAATGACACAAAAAATGTTAAACTAATCATCCAGTAACCTATCATTTGTTTAATGAAAATAATTCGTTAATTTGACCGAATACGTATGCATTTTTTCGAAATTTTTCTAATTTCTAAAAACTCCATCTTCATTTATTTATTTCGTCTACAAAATCACAATTTAAAAAATTAGACGAAATTCCGAAAAAGTGCATACGTAGTCAGAGAAAGTGACGAATCATTTTCATTCATAAAAATTAGTTGGCCGCGTGATGTGTTGAACAATTTTTTTCATTAATTCGTTAATAATCTTTTTTCTTTATTATTTTGCTAAATCAATTTTTTCAGCAGCTTCCATATGCCTGATTTGTTCCAGATTTTTACTTCAATGAAATGTGTTCAAAATTCTTTTTGAATCTCACGTTTGGCTGTACGAGAGGACTTGCACTTGATGATGCTCCGACCTGTGTGCAATATCTTACGATTTTCAGGGGCGACGATTCTCGGAACGAAGCACGTCAGCCGACTCTATCGTATCGCTACTGCCAGTGGAAAGCGTAAATGCGATTGATGAGACTGCGGACGATATACTCGATATAGATCCTCATGTCGGTACAAGTCAAGACGACAAGCATTCAGACCATACATTGGAAATATGTACGAAAGAGGATGATGCTTTAGTAACGCAAGTTATCGTCGACTCGATTCATTCGATACATTCGACTCGAAGCGAAGAGGAAAATATGAATTCCACTCGGTCACAAGACGAATGTAATTCGACGCCGTGCGTGACTGACGTTCGTGGAAACATGTTTTCAATAGGTAATATCCGAGAATCAGCACAAGTTTTGGCATTGCAACATTGGGTCACAAATTTGTATGTCGTTGTATCCACGATTGCATTATCGCTCCGTAATCATTTCACATATTCAGCGACAAATGCAATATTCAAGAATATGAGCGAAATGATGGTAGGCTCCGTTTTGCCGCGTACGTTACAGGATCTGTGGTCGATGTCATCGAGAAACGACGATGCGGCCACAGTACGTAGGCTATATTGCCGGGTGTGTGTCGACAACATCGGTGTGGGTACCAAACCGAATAGAGATTGCCACTGCGGAAAATGCAAACGGGGTAAAACTAACGGTCCGTTGAGATATTTTATTCAGGTAAAAATCGCGCCCCAACTTCGGCAGCTGTTCTCCAAACCAGCGATTGTAGAATCTTTGAAGTACCGATTTACTCGTCAAAAAAGAGATGAAGATGCCCTGGAAGATATATTTGACGGTGCATTGTATAAGGAAAAATGTGCTCCCGGAGGTTTTTTAAGTAAAACAAATAATTTTTCTTTCTCATTATTCACGGATGGATGTCAGGTTTCAAAATCGAAAGCAAATGCGTGGCCAATTCTTATTCAAATAAATGAATTTCCGCCGCATGCGCGAAAACGATACACTATATTAGCCGGCGTATGGGTAGATACAATTCATCCCGAGATGAACACGCTTCTGCTGCCGACCATTACAGAATTGGGAACATTGTATCAGGAAGGTATCACGACGACGAATCCGATCGACGGTAAAGTAGTCAATAACAAATTCGTAACACTCGTGTGTATCGCTGATTCGGTAGCCCGGCCGGCAATCCTGAACATGACTTTATTCAATGGTGCGTACGGGTGTACATTTTGTTACGCTAAAGGCGGACGAGTCGCGACAAAAGGAGTGGCACGATCGTTTCCAATCGACAACAGTGTTGCGTGCCGAACTGATAGTGAAATTAGAGAACATATGAAGACAGCATCCGAAATAGGTAAAAGATGCTTCGGCGTCAAGAGATATACTTCAATGGGGCTTCTTCACGAATTTGATTTGGCGCGCAGTAACGTTGTTGAAAGCATGCACAATGTTTACTTGGGCGTAGTGAAGCTACATACAACGCTACTGCTACAAGGAAGATCCAATGATGTTTGGTACGTTGGCAGTCCCACAAATATAAGTAATATAAATTCTCGACTCATGAATATTGGGCCACCGACTAGAATTTCGAGAAGACCGAGACCCATCGAAGACATGAAGTAGTAGTAGATGTGCTTGGGGCTGGCTCTGGACGTCGACTTAGCGATTGCCCATACGGCCACGTCAAAAAGGTGGGAGTAAACAGCGCGCGAATAGCTGCATGACTCCAAAATAAAGTTAAATGGAGAGTTTGGAAGCGTGGATAAAAGTCATGAAGGCTGAGATGAAACGGGAGGTTGGTTTAGCGATGAGAGATTCAATATTATAGGGAGGAAATATGCGTTGGGAGATGAGAGAACGGAGAAAAGGGTTACGGAAAGTGTCAAACCGGGGGCCAGCCCAGACGACGTGATTTAAATCTTCTTCGGCACCACACGTGCAGGCCGGCGAGTTAACTATATTTTTGCGATGAAGACTAGCCGCAAGGCTGTAGTGATTGGAGCGCATTCTGTTGAAAGTGACGATAGCTTTTCGGTTTAAATTATTTGCGAAGCAAAACCATGGGAGACGTGCTGAAGAAAAGAAGATGTCGAAATAAATGTTACCCTTTAATTTACCTTCCCTTGCCAAAGCGGCATTGAAGGACTTTAAGCATCTCTTGCGAAGAAGAATCGTAAATTCTGAGGGTGGAAGTTTAACGTCGAAAGGATTGCCCTCACTAATAGCAGATTTAGCCAAACCGTCGACTATTTCATTACCTGAGATGCCGGTATGCGCCGGAATCCAGACGAGAGTAATATTTAAGTTGCAGGTGATTGACAGGGAGAGATGCAGAAGGATGGACACGATAATAGGAGAGCAATTGGACGAAAGAACGGGAGAAAGTAAGGCTTGAAGACAACTAAGTGAGTCTGCGAAAATGAAAGAATTCTGAATTTTGTTTTTGATTATTATTTTAATTGAGTATAGAATAGCGAGAGATTCCGCTGTAAAAATAGATGCGTAAGAGGAAATACGAAACCTAAATGAGAGGGACAGGGAGGGGCAGTACACAGCAAAACCGACATAGAGACCCTCGTCGATCTTTGAACCGTCTGTATAGAAGGAAGTGAAGTGAGAAAACTGAGAACGAAAAAGGGCGAGAAAAGCGACATTAGGATTTTTGCATTTTTGTAAGCGTCTACCGGAATTGATATCGATGACCGAAGGAGGAAGAGGGCGAGCAGTGTTAAGATTGAAGATGACAGGAAAAAGCAGTGGTTGAATGAAAGGTTTGAGATTTAGGAGTTTGGCGTGGTGTTTAATAAGCGGAAGGTCGCGGAGATATGAGTAGGAATGCGTGTTGTTAAGTAAATTAATAAGATTTGGAATAGACGTTAGAAGAGGGTGCCAAGAAGTGGCAAAAGTTTTTAAAATGTATTTGTTTACTAAAAATTCAATTCGAAGGTGAAGAAAAGGTTCCTTAGATTCTGCGTACATTATGTTATTGGGAGTGGATTCACGGAGGCCGAGAGATAATCTCAACGCTCTTCGCTGAACTACTGCGAACTTCAATGAAAGGGAATGGTCCTTGAAGGGAATTACTGAGGAACCGTATTCTATCGAACTTCGGATGAGTGCCCTGTAGATGATGAAAAGGCACGACGGGTCCCCGCGCCCCACCACGTGGAACGAAGACATTTGACGATGTTTACTAATTTTTTGCATTTCGAAAGGAGCTTAGAAAGGTGAGAAGTCCAAGAAAGACGATAGTCGAACGTCAGCCCGAGGAAGCGGGCTTCCTGACAAGCTGGTACCCTGGAAGAATCTATGACAACATACGGAGAACGGGGGAAAAGTGTTTTACGCGTGAAAATCACTAATTTAGACTTCGAAGGTTCGATGGAAAGGCCCTTGGAGAAAAGATAACTGGAGACTTTATTTAGGCTGGATTGGATGGAGGATACACAAAAATCTAAATTATTGGAAGAAGCGAAGATAGCAACGTCGTCTGCAAACTGTAAACAGGAACTGTGAGGGTGAAATTTTTTTTCAAGAAGGTTCGTATAAAGAATGTAAAGAAGCGGGCTAAGGATGCACCCTTGAGGGACACCTTTGTAGGAGTGAAATGGACCGTGGATTTAATCGGCAATTTTAAAAGAAATGTTACGAGACGATGTGAGGTTATAAATAAATTTACATATAGACCAAGGAAGACCAATGTCTCGTAAATACTCGACTAGGATACCCGGGTCAACATTGTCAAAAGCGCCTTGAATATCGAGAAAGATGCAAGCCGTGAAATGATTTTTAAGAAAGCTGGTGTATATTTCGGTGGAAAGGATCGAAATGTTATCGATGCAGGAACGCGATTTTCGGAAACCGAATTGAGAGGGAGCGAGAAGAAGGTTCTTTTCCAACCAGTGAATCAATCTGGAATGAATTAACCTTTCTATGAGCTTGAGAAAACAGGAAGCGAGAGAGATAGGACGAAACTTGCCTGGGGAAGATTTAGGAATAAAGAAAACTAAAAAATCCTTCCAAGAGTTAGGGAAAAGACCTTCTCTTAGGAGGCCGTTGAACGTGTCGAGAATGAGAGAACGAATAGAATCTGGAGTTTCAGAAATAATTGTGAAATCAAATTTGTCTAAACCTGGGGCTGATTTGCGTTTGGATTTGTAAATTGACGCTTGAAGTTCACCCGGGGTAAAGGGGACCTCAAGCTTGGGATTGGCGAAGAAATAGGAAGGAAAATTCGGGAAAAAGCAAGACGGGGGGCAGATGGAAGGAATGAGTTGCTGCATACGTTCTATGGCTTCGATGTTATTGGGAAGGGAAGAAGGTTCCGGAAGATTTCTGTTACGGAAGCGTTTAATTTTAGACCAAACGAGGTTAAGAGACGTACGGGAATCTATAGAATTAGTGAAATTAATCCATGAATCTTTTTTTGCTTTTTTGAAAACTTTTTTCGCAAGTGCGTCCTTTTTCTTAGCTAGGCAAAGGTTTTCTAAATTAGAAAGCCGACGAAAGATGGCCCAAGCATCTCTGCGAGCTTTATTAGCCTCATCGCAGTTTTTATCCCACCAGATGGCGGGTCTAGGTTTAAAATTGGAACGCGGACAGGAATTGGAGAAGTTCGGAGTGGAAATCGAAATGGAATTGTAAATAGCCTGAGTTATATTACCGTATTGTATAATGGGAGAAGGATCCATAAGGGAAGAGGCTACTGAGTCGAGAGAGGATCAGAAGTTGTCCCAATCGATTTTGCTAAGAGGAAAACGATTTGAAGAGAAATGAAGAGTGGAAGGGGAAATGCCCAGAGAGATTTTAATCGGATAATGGTCACTTAAAAGGGAATCGGAAAGCACCTGCCAAGTGCATAGAGGGGCGAGTTGCGGTGAGACCAGAGTGAGATCGATGGCAGTTGTAATGTTGTTGTTGAGATTATTGCTATGGAGTGTAGGGGAGCCGTCGTTGAGGCAAATAAGATCGATGTCTATAAGGGTGTTTGAAAGGGATAAACCAGAAGCGCAGTTTGACGTGCAGCCGCATGAGGAATGATGACAATTGAAGTCGCCAGCGATGAAAATATTGGTTGTAAAATTAAGAGAGTTGAATAGACGAAGCCAATCTGCAGAGCGAATATGGAACGATGGAGGTTTATAGAGCGCGATAATGTCTAGAGGGCCGGAAGAAGTTGGAATTGAAATGCAAAGAGTTTCTAATTGGTTGGGTCGGTGAAAGACTGAATCAATAGTAGAAAAGGTAATATTTTTTTAACAGCCATAGCGAGACCTCCGCCTCCTCCAATGATTCTATTTTTTAATATGACTAGCCCGAGCGCGCGCTTCGCGCGCGTAGCCACTATCCTGTTTATCTTATATTTTTTATTCTGGTTCGAAAAGCAATTCTGAATCACATGTTTTTATATATTATTTTATTTACGTACTAGCAGGTTGTTGGGCTCGCGCGCTTCGCGCGCTCGTATTGGATTACATTGGAACTATCTAAGTAAAGGGTTGCCTATGCAGTGTCAGTGAATATTTAAGAATAAACGAAAACAATTCGACGTGTTACTACAATTGATAGATTTTTATTTGTTGGTTTTTGGCCAAATTCGCTCGTAATTGAGTCATAGTCTTTGAGTTGAGAATTTTTTTTCGAGATGCACCATGGGAAGGTGAACATCTAAGCATCTCATTTAAATTCGCGATTGATTACGTAGCGAGTTTCAAAATTACTACGTAACCATTATCGAATTAAAATAACAATTGAAAATTATAAAGTATATTGAATATGAATTTCATTTCTATTAACCAAATTTACAAATTTGGTTCACGAACACGATTTTGAAAAATCAAAACCATAATTTAAAATTGCCACCCTATTGGAGAACTTCTGTGTACACAATATTGTGTGTTTTATCTCCAGGTACGTGAATGAATAAATTTTTTTCTGAACTTACGCGTGAGCACCTTACATATAGTTGACCGTGTGAAAAACATACATCGTGTAAATCAATATCGGCAACTTGAAAAGTTTGACCTTGTGATTTGTTGATTGTCATCGCAAAACATGGTTTGACTGGAAATTGGATCCGTTTGAACTCGAATGGGTAATTTACTGGTATCACGGGTATGCGTGGTATTAACACATGTTCGCCGATTGAATTACCAGTAATAACTTCAACTTCTAATATGTAAGTCATTAATTTTGTAATTTTTAATCTGGTTCCGTTACACAGTTTTGGTGCATTCAAATTTCTCAATAGTATGATAAGGGTTACGATTTTTAATTTTTGGGTATGTCATGGAAGTCCTGGAGGCTTGAGAGAATTTAGAAATTCAATGGGATAATTTGTTACTTGCTGAATTTCTGTGACACTATCGATCGACCGATACACATATTTATGTGTATCTTTAACTATCAATTCGTTGATGAAATTAACTCTGTCATTTTTCGGCGCAAGTATAGCGCGTTCCCGAAATCAAGAGCCCGTATGTTTTGAAGGTGTCGATATATTCGGATAGACTTTTGATATTAATTCAGTCAGATCAGGTACCACCGTCGCTAATTTTGAATTAATATTATTTTCGCCATTCTGTTCAGGGTACGTTCCACTGCCAACTTGCAGTAGTGTATTACAAAATACACCTGCTCGTGCGTCACGTTTTAAACAACCTTGCATGTTTATTGTTAGAGTCAAAATTCCGACAGATTCCCACAAAAAGATGATTTCACACATGCATTAATGGCGTCGGCTTTACTGCCTCTAGGTATTACAGGAAGAGTTTGTCGAAAATCTCCCACAAATACTATCGACAGAATCAAGAACAATTACAGACTCTCAATAACTCTTTTGCGTATGTCCCTGGGACGAATAAATTTCAGTACAATTATTGTGAACGAATGTTTGCAAAAAAGCATGGTGTTTTACAACACCACCGGCGCAATCCGAATCAAATTTGTTCCGGTAAAAAAATCATCTAAGTTCCCACAATAGGCAGCATTAAAAACCGAAAATAAAGTATGATTTTTACAGATTATTTTTATGTTCTATATGTGTCCGCGAGTGTCCGTGAGTGTCTGTGAGCGTGTGTGAGCGTCTGTGAGTGTCTGTGAGTGTCTGTGAGAGGTGTCTGTGAGGGTTTTTTTTTTTTTTTTTTTTTTTTATTTTATAGAGGAGGTTTGAAAATGCATTTACGCATACCCGAGTGGGTTATGTGGGACTCGGCCATTCCTGGCAATACCCATTAAAACATTCCTCCTCTCGACTGTATTCCCCCCCGCGGAAACCGCCCAAAAGGCTTTACTTCGCGAGGGGCAGTCTAAGCCTCAGACGGCCCTTCTAGCACGCGCTCTGATTTTAGGCGCGTCCGCCTCTCCGTTCTTCCATCTTCCTGATGGAATTCAGCTTCTCCACAATAGACGTGGCGAGGGTAACCACCGCATCCCAACCATCCTGTGAGCCAAGCAGGCACCTTCCCATGCCTTCAGGCGTCATAGATCCTCCCCATGACGCTCGGAATCGCTCCCGGTCATCGGCGAATCTCGGGCAATAGAAGAGCACGTGTTCCACGTCCTCGTCGATCCCAGGGCACACCGGGCATTCCGCGCTATCGTACACGCGAATACGATATAGGTAGCTGCGGAAGCAGCCGTGCCCGGTGAGTACCTGGGTCAGGTGGAAAGTTGTAAGTCCACCGTGCCTGCTCGTCCACGCTCTCACATTAGGAATCACGCGGTGGGTCCACCGACCCTCGCTTGCTGAATCCCATCTCTGCTGCCATTCTTCGAAGGTTCTGCTGGACCATCGATCATCACCACGCTCTTGATCGTCGCCATCAGCTCCAGTACGCCTACGCTCACGGTACACCCTGGCCCTCTCGGCTGCCAGTAGATCAACAGGAGGCAGTCCTGCGATCACCGAGAGAGCGATGTCAGACACGGTTCGATACGCTCGGGCCACCCTTAGCGCGACAGTCCGGCAGGCCCGTCGGCATGTGGCTCCGTAACTCGCATTGGTCTTCAAGGCACCAGCCCAAATCGGAGCCCCGTAGAGAATTACGGAGCTCACAACAGAGGAAAGAAGGAACCGTCGCGGCTCCTTCGGTCCCCCGATGTTGGGCATGATGCCCGCTAGCGCTCCCGCAACCCGTGATGCCTTCGAGCCCGCGTTCAGAAGATGTTCTCTGAATGACAGCCGCGCATCCAGGATGACACCGAGATATTTCAACGTGTCTGCGGTCTTGATTTTGCTACGACCGACCGTGAATGTGGCGTACGCCCTCTTCTTCGTCCGAGAGATGAGCACCGCCTCAGTCTTCTCGTCCGCCAGACTCAGCCCATGGTCGCTCAACCAGCCAGCTACTACCTCGATTGATTCGTCTCCGAGGTGCTGCACCTCATCGATGGTTTTCGCGACGACGACAAGGGCGACGTCGTCCGCAAAGGCCACCATCGATACCCCGTCTGGAAGCGGCTGCCGAAGCAGGCCATCGTACAAGACGTTCCAGAGGAGGGGCCCTAGGACCGAACCCTGTGGCACGCCTCCTGTGATGTTATAGGAGTGCGTGCCGGCGTCGGTGTCGTAAAGCAGGGTCCGGTCCGTCAGGTAGCTCGAAATGACTCTTCGCAGGTAGAGCGGCACCTTGAGATCTTGCAGGGCCAGCAAGATCTTGTCCCACCTGGCCGAGTTGAATGCGTTCCGGATGTCCAAAGCGATGATGGCACACATGCGCTTTGTACACCGGCTGCCACTGATGGCGTCCGTAGCTAGCGCCACAACCCGGCCGATGGCATCCACCGTTGAGCGACCCTTACGAAAGCCGAACTGGTTTTCAGACAGGTCTCCAGCTCCCTGTATGGCTGCCTCTAGCCTGGCACATATGACTCGTTCGAATAGCTTCCCGGTTATGTCTAGCATGCACAGCGGTCGGTACGAGGAAGGTTCGTCCGGGGGTTTGTTCCCCTTGGACAGAAGGACCAACCTCTGTACCTTCCACTGTGCCGGGAAGCATCCTTCGTGAAGACATGCGCTGAATGTATTCGCAAAGATATCGGGAGCATTCAGCACAGCGGTCTTCACGGCCAGGCCAGGGACCCCGTCCAGCCCTGGAGCCTTACGGACGGTGATCCTGCTGGCAGCCATCTTCAGTTCGTCTTCCGTGACGTCTGGCGTCTCGGCTGCACCATCGTCTACCATCAGACCGGTCTCGGCACGCCGCTTCCGGTGTTCCGGGAAGAGGTGTCGGACGACCCTGTCGAGGAAGATTGGACACGTTGGAGCGGTGGCACCCCTGGGCTTGATCTTGTTCATAACCGTTTTATACGGTCGGCCCCAAGGGTCACTGTCCACTTCCTGACAGAAGTCCAGCCAGCACTTTCGCTTAGAGGCCTTGATGGCAGCCTTGAGGCGTTTCCGCATTATTTCATAGGCCGCAGCCAATTCCTGGTATTGCGGCCTATGAACAGCTCTTTGGTGCAGCCTACGTGCTCGGAAGCACTCTCGGCGTATCTCTGCGATGTCCTCGTTCCACCAGTATACTGGTGGACGACCGCGAGGGTTGGACTTCGCGGCCATGGAGGCATCGCAGGCCGCTGTGATGGTTTGCGAGAGGCTTCGAGCTCGTTCCTCGGGCGTTCCCTGCACTGTCGCTCCCTCTAGCATGCAGAGAAACGTCTCCCGGTCGAAGGTGGCGGGTGCCCATCTCTCTTTTTTGCGTCTGCACGACGCCCCTGCTGTCCTGCTGGTCAGCTGGAGCTGGTATACCAGGGCGTGGTGGTCGCTGCCCGTGTACCGATCGCTAACTTTCCAGTCGAGCCCTTCCCTCATCAGTCTAGGATCGATGAAGGTCAGGTCGATAATGGAGGTCCTGCCGCCCTTTGAGAAGGTTGGCTTGGACCCGGTGTTAGCGATTTCCAGCTCCAGTATTGCGAAGGCCTCGAGGAGGGCGCGACCGCGGTGATTGGTGCTCGCGCTGCCCCACTCCGTCGCCCATGCGTTAAAGTCCCCTCCGATGACGACCGGCAATCGGGAGGTCCTAGCACTGTCGACGATGGCATCCAGGGATCTCAGGTATTCGTCGGTGGTATCACTGGGTGGAAGGTAGCAACTGTATATTCTTATACCAGCCACCTCCACCCAAGTGAAACCGGGCCGAGGGGCGACCATCTTGTTGGATATATGGAGGTTTCCGCATACCCAGATGGCCGCCTTGCCGGTCGAGTCCCCTACCCAGTTCGGTTCACTGAGATCCCTGTACTCCTCGTTGACGATGACTACGTCTGCCTTCTCTTCCCTGACCAGCTGAAACAACAGGTCCTGGGCCACAGCGCAGTGGTTCAGGTTTATTTGGAGCACCTTAGCCATTGCTGGTCGATGCCCCAACCTCCTGCACTGCCTGACTATGCAGTCCACAGCCCTGTGACCATCTTTGCCACACCGGAAGCACTGCGCCGACCGGTCGACCTCGCTCTCGCAGTCTTTCGCCAGATGCCCAGTGTTGTGGCACCTGAAGCAACGGGAGGATGTTTGGCGCGGCCGAACCCGGCAATTCACCCATCCAATCCTGAGCCTTCCGCTTTGCAACAACTTCTTTGCTGCTGCAGCGGGAAGCAGGACGCTAGCCGCCTGGGTGCCACTGTAGGAGTCCCTGAGTTTAATATCTCCAGGGGTTACCGCTCCTGGCCCAATCGCCGCAGTGATAGCCTGTGCCACCTCTTCTACGGTTGTGGCCTCGTCCATGTCCTTGATAACCAGGACTTCCCTATGAGTCAGCGTCTGAACAGCCGCCGACTCCACTAAGGTGGCCGAGACCACTGCTTGTAGCACTGGGGTCTCTACACCAGGCTTCCCCAGCTCCAGGAGTAATTCTCCAACTCGGGTCCGCCTGATGCGGGTCACCCGATCCCCCAGAGGTTTGAGGTCCGGTGCGGCTCGGACTCTGCGAAGAATGTCAGCATACGACACCTCACCCGTTGCCTTGATGTGGATCGCATCAGGACGGGGGGGTCTAAGCGAAACCTTGGGCTTTGGCTGCCTTTGGTCGCGCCTGCCGGCCTCTTCTATTGGCAGCGGCTGCTGCCGCTGTTTTTTCTTGCCCCGTTTGACGACTGTTGCCCAGTCGGGGTCTTTCTGCTGGGCAACTGGCTGCTGTCTGGCTTCAGCTGGCCGGGGCGGATCCCTCTCGGGCGTCGCCTCTCTCTTCTTCTTCTTCCGCTTCTTCCTCGCCTGCGGAGACCTAGGTGGCGAGGGGCGCTCGCGGTCCAGGTCTCCGTGGGGCGCCCGGTCGTTGCGAAAGAGAGGCGAGGTTTGGCTCGACCCCTCCTTGCTCGGTCGTGCTGCCCGGGCTGCGGTTGCCGCGGGCCGCGCCGCCGCAAACTCTTTCAGCGCCCTTAGAGTGCCCCGTGCCTTGACTAGGTGTCTGTGAGGGGTGTCTGTGAGTGTCTGTGAGTGTCTGTGAGAGTGTCTGTGAGTGTCCGTGAGTATCTGTGTGAGTGTCTGTGAGTGTCTGTGAGTGTCTGTGAGCGTCTCGTGGACAAACACACAAGAAAAATCGGGACTTTCTTTTATATATATAAAGATTATTCGTAAAGGATAAGCCATCATATCCCGTCAATATAATGGAGTTCATCATTTATTCTGTGTGGTACATGGATTATATCAAAATTCATGCACCACATAGAAAAAATTATATTTTATGTCAATTCTGGAAAAATGTTAGTATCCATCGATCGCAGAAGAATTATCCGCTTCTTCTGCAAAGGTAAACAATTACTAAAATGTAAACTACGAAATGGAATATTTATGGCTCAACCGCCACGAAGCACGCGTAAATGGAATGATTTTTTCTTTATCAAAGAAAATAGGTCTGGAAGTTAAAGCGTTATGAGTAATTTTTTTCATTATGTATTAAGGATGCTTCTCACCCGTACCTTCTCAGTCAAAAATGAGATTTCGTGAGAATTTCTAACACTTACCAATAGTATTAAAATCTGAAAAAAATCACTTATTTTGAAGACATCAATGACTATGCTTTCGAATAATAACAATGTCAAAATCTTATTAACAAATAAATAAATTAATAAGTAATTTTAAAAATAGCCAGTGTAATTTTTTTTTCTCATTTCAAATGAATCTGGTGATTTTTTATCAACCATATGAATTTTTTTTAGAATTTTCTCATACTTTTGAAAATCCCGTTTTTTACATTTTCTTAATGCTATAGTTACGTTAATTTTTGTCAAAAAAAAATTTCAAATATACAGGAAAATTTGGAAAAAATTTGTATAGTTTCCAAAAAATGAATAAATTTATTTTAAATGAGAAAAGAAATATTAACTGGCTAGTTCTTGAACAATTTATTTATTTATGTGTTAATAACTTTTTGACAATATTATTATTATTATTCAAAGTCAGTGTTTTTGATATCTTTAACATGGTTGATTTTTTCAGATTTTTACTGTAACGCGAAGTAATAAAATTTTGATCTTGTTAAACTTTTGGTTTGGAATGTATGGGTAATACGTCAAGGAAGTGGAGACGCATGTGGTTCATTTTGCATAAGTTTGATGAAAATGAGAGCGAATTGCTAACACTCTTCGATAGTATAAAAATCTGAAAAAATGAATGCGTATGAGAGGTACTGAAAAGATTAATATTGCATAATAATAATTGCAAAATTTTATTAACAAATTGATGAAAAAAAAAATTATTCAACAATTTTATGGTAACCCAACTTCTTTGATTAATGAAAATGATTCGTTAGTTTTTCTCAATACGTATGAATTTTTTCAAAATTAAAAATTTGTTATAATTCTTTTTTATATGGAAAAAATGTGTGAAAAAAGACAAAATTCAAACCACATTGAAAAATTAAAAAAAATTCATACGTATTCAGAAAAATGACCGAATCGTTTTCATAAAAAAAAAAGTTGGGTTATCACAAATTTGTTGAACCGTTTTTTTTTCTTTCATTAATTTGTTAATAATATCGTGCAATTACTATTATGTAAAATTAATTTTTTCAGTGCCTTTAACGTGCATGAAAAACGATCCAGAATTATTTGCAATTCTCTCTCATTTTTCTCAAACTTATGTGAAATAAACCACACGCCCTACCGCCTCCTTAAGGATGTTTCACCCGTGCCTTCCCAACCATTAATGAGATTTTGCGAGAATTTCAAATACTTACCAATAGTATAAAAATCTGAAAAAAAAACGGTCTTTTGAAGACATCAAGGATTATGATTTTAAATGATAATAATGTCTAAATGTTATTAACAAATAAATAAATAAATAACCAGCAAAACTTTTTTCTCATTTGAAATTAATCTGTTAATCTTCTAGAAGCCATATGAACTTTTTCAGAATTTTCTTATATTTTTGAAAATCCCGTTTTAAAATTTTTTTCAATGCTATTGTTACGTACATATTTGTACATTCACCCCGAAACTTCACGAGTGTGCTGTGAAATGTTGTTGCAAAACCATATCCAGAATTCGGGCGTTTATATTCTCTTTTCAGAATTACGAAAAAGAAAATTTCAAAATTATAAGAAAATACTGGAAATGTTAATATGGTTTATCCAATATGTAGAAATTTATTTTAAACGAGAAAAGAATAATTTGAGTGGCTAATTCTTGAACAATTTATTTATTTACTTATTTGTTAATAATTTGTTGTCTGCATTAAACTTTTTGTTGCGAATTTACGGGTAATTACAGCCTTCAAGTACATGGATTTTGTAAAATCCATATACCACCCAGAATAAATCGTATCTTATATATTAATACCGCAATTTATCCGCAAAATATCCATTGATGGCAGTGAAATAATCCGCTTCTTCTGCGATGGTCGAAAAATACGAATAAATAAACTGCGGCTTCTTATTTTTCACCTCGAAACAAACTTTCGCGACCGTAACCTTTGCGGAGGTTTAACTTTTACAGAACATAAACTGACATTCCTATCATTTGATTTTTTAAGCAACTGAAGTTGCTCGTCCAATAGCATTAGCTTCAGCCCCTTCCGACAGCCAATCAGGCAACGAATAAAGCGACAACAATACGTGTATCGAAATTTCGATATATTTTAGCCACGGATTTTTTGGAGAGGGAAACTGAAGCCATCAGGTTTGGGAACGGAAGAAGGGGAGAGCCACGTCTCGCAAAGAATAATAATATCGTAGGCGCTAGCAACATTAGCAAGTAACCCTTGTTTGTTGTTAAAGCTACGGCAGTTCCACTGTAAAATATTTAACTGATTATGATTGGCCATGGTGAAGCTGCGGAGAGAAAGCGGATAAGAGAGAGTTGAGGGTTGCAATAATTGGAGAAAGTTTGTCGGACATCCCCAAGGGAGAGAGAGCTGGAAGAAGTTACTGAATGACTAGGTTTAGAAGCAATGGAATAACGTTGTTGAGAATATTTGCGGAATTGGGAGGGGGTTGGGGATTTGGAGGCGGGGGTGGGATGGGGTCTCTAACGGATGTGACGTAGGGCGAGTACGAGGGACCGTTTTGAGCAAAGGAAGCAGACGAAGGCGGATAGCGACCGTGAGGCGCCAGAAGAGCGTTGGCGTGAGCCACGCGGGTGGAGAGAAGTGAATTCGACGTGTGAGCGGAATGACGAGAGGGTTTGCGAGACGTTTGCTGATTGGGAGAAACCCCGACGTTTGGCTGCGAGTACGAGCATGAGGCGACGGAATGGTCGTATGTACACGGAGGAGGGGATACCCGGTGAGAAGCCGGTGGGCCTGATAGATTAACTGGAAGAGATGGGTTAGGAAGAGGCGGGAAGTGAGCGAGCGTGGGGGTGATAGTTTCAATCGAGGGATTTGGGGTCGTGCCGTTGAGGAGATGTCTAGCCTCAAGAGGCGAAATGTTGCGTTCCGCAGCTGTTGCACGAATGCATTTCTCGTGAAGGAAGGCCGGGCAGAGCCGATCGGTGGGAAGGTGAGGACTGTTGAGGACTGTTGAGATTTGGACAAATCTCGGCGTCGGAATGTTTTTTTAGACCACAGCGGGGACATTTGGGATGGCTTTTGCATTGAGCCGAAACGTGATTAAAGATGAAGCAAGAGAAGCAGATTTTTACCGGAGAAAACCAAGGCTCGACAGGGTGTCTAACCTGGAAGAGCGAGACGAAGTCGGGACGCACGCGGCCCTCGAATTTAAGATAGAATGTTTGTGTAGGAATGAGTTTAGAGACCCCGTTTTCTCTAACTTTACGGTTTTGACGACGAGCCTCCAATACGGGAGCTGTGGGAGAGTCGATATTATCAAGAAGTTCATCGATCGAGACGTCAAGGGGAACACCCCTGATTGAACCTTCGCAGCAAAGGAATGCATTTGGAATGAAACCTGTTAGGTTACGAGAAGTTAGAAGATCGGAGGATAGGATTGAATTTGCAATGTTAGCGGAGGCAAGAACAGCGGATGTTTGGAATTTGCCAGAGCTGAAAGCTCGTATGACCTGAGATTTAGCATAGGAACCGAGAAGGATTCTTGCAACCTGCGTTGAATTGATACGTTGCGTAGTGCGAGAGATCGTTGTGGGGCGGATGAGGATGACGAAAGGGCCCTTGCTATTTTCAGGATAACGGTTAGCGAGAAGACTATCAGGGAGGATGTTTGCCGGTTGATCAGCAATGTTGGAAAGAGGCTCAGAGTTTTGCTTCGCAGAGTTTTTTTGTTTATTGCGCGTCGGTGAACGCTCGCCGGACCTGTCACGCGGCCGTTTATTGGAATCTGGAAACGATTCATTCCTCAGATCTTCGACTTGTGTCATAATAACGTTGTTGTCAAATGCTACGTCTGAACATTCAGAAGAAGCTTCATGATCGTCGTCTGGCGGGAGGCCTCCCCCCGGATTGCCGTTAGTCGAGCTCATGGCTCGATACTGGCGGAAAAAAAAGTGAGGTTAGGATGAGAGGTGAAAACCGGAACAATGCACTGAATAAAATAAACTGAGAAAAAAAATACGAAAAGTGGACTGAACAGGCCACTAAGGACGGAGGAAACTCCGCAGTATGAATAAAGCGCAAAAAAGAATAAAAAAAAGAAACTCCAAGGAAAGCACGTCTGTTCGCGTACGATGGTTGCCTTGAACTCATCGAAGACATGAAGCAATGGAAAGCGTCGGAATGGAGGAATTGGCTTCAGTTTTACGCACTGCCATGTCTCGATGGAATTGTTCGAGACTGCGATTTGGAACACTTGGCACTGCTGTCCCGCGCATCGTGGATAATGAATGCGGATTCCATCAGTATCACCCAGCTGCAGGAAGCACGTTCATTACTCGAGGAGTATGTTCGACAATTTCAAATAACTTTTGGCGTGCGAAATATGAGATACAATATCCATTTGTTAACTCATCTGGCAGACACGGTACAGAATTGGAGACCTTTCTGGGCCCACAGCGCATTCCCTTATGAATCGTGAAATAAGAAGATCATCGAGAAGGTCACCAGTGCTAAAGGAAGACCTCTTCAAATCGTAACGCGATATTTGATGACTCGATTCATCGAAAGTTTTTTGATCGATGAGACTGTTCCCAGCGAAACGAGGGAAAAAGTATCGTCAATACTTACGGATGGGTCCAAAAATCGAGGTTTGTACGTTGACAACTCATCGATTAATACAAAATTCCGCGTAACTGGGAAACGTCCCAACCGCGAACTCCACGATCGGGAACGCGAAATTTTAAGTTGTCACGGATATAAGCCTGGAACGGTGCACTTTTACAAAAGCGCTTTCATCAATGGTACCGAGTACAGATGTGTTGAAAATAACAGTACGAGAACAACACGTTTCTGCGATAATTTTCTGTATTGCAAGAAATATGAATACGGAAAAATATTGGAGATCATGACCTTTCATCTCAATGACGAGATCGTGTGTGGCGCACTAGTCGAGCGTATCGGAAGTGACGGTATAACTTTTAAAGCACGTCACATTAAAAATGCCGTTGCTACATCGCACAAAGCGTTTGTCAATGTCGACGAAATACCATTGCCGGCATTAATTATCGAGACACCGGGGCAATGCCGTATTACAAGACTTGCCAATGTGTGGGAAACGGATTGGTAATTAATTTCTTTTTTATCACAACCATTTCATATTCGTTATGTATTTCTCAAATTATAAATCGGGATTATGTTCGCAGATGGTAATGACAAACTTCGGAGACGGCCCGAGGAAAGTATCGGGATTCGGCAAGCAAACTTCTGGTCGTTCAATCAGGTTTCGTCTCGACTAGGTCAAGAAGGTAAATACATTGTTACATTTTTTCGATTCGAGGCTCGAGAGAATGTCGAACACTTCTTGATGAAATAAAAATCTGAAAAAAATTAAGCATATAGAAGTTGCTGAAAACATTAATTTTGTATACCGTGGCGTGCACTACCGTAATTAATTCATTGTCATTTTTATATATAATCATGTGTATAGAATGAATATCGAAGCGTCTAACGAATTGGTAAAACGATTTCTATATTTGCATTATTAGTCCATTAGCATTTTTTCCGCCATATTCACGACATTCGTTAATTCCTCATTGTGTGTTTCTACGGTGTTCAAGCCAAAATAAAACTAAAAAAGAAATGTTTTCGTTTTATTTATTAATATTAATATTCTTCTACATATACCTCACGTGAGACCGTCGATACCACCGGAAGTCGCGAGATGATTGGAGAGCAACGAAATCTCATTAACAGTGCTGAGACAACGAGCTCCGATACCACCGATTCCGACTGATAAATACATTATACATTTTTTCAATTTGAGTCTCAGTTCAATTAATTTCATTTTCGACGTACTTGTTTTCATTATTCATCATTATTCATCGTATTGTTTTCATTTTCATTATTCATTATTGTTTATTTTCTGTGTTACTTTTTTAGTCATTGGAAAATTTTTTAAAAATACTATTTACTAATCAACTTTTTTTTTCTGTAAATTGTAACAGCTTTCATTTTAATAATCAAGAAGGTCATTGAAAAATATACAAGACAACGGACAATTAGTTCGAAAAAAAACACGTTGCGACGCGTTTCATCTTGTCTTCCACGTTGCTTTTTTTGCGATTTATCTTTTGGCTCGTATCAATTGCGATCGAGCATTGGAAGCAGTCGTTTTTCCGACACTCCAACAAAACCCTTTTCGTAAATGCTCGCTTGGATGTTAACCCCGGTCACGTGTTCGGTAAAATACCGACTTCAATCCGGTAGTTTTCTGGTCGATTATTCGGTTGTGGTTACGAGGACAACCGAGATTATTAAAATTGTAGTCAGGTCGTTTCTCAATCTTTAGCTCAGTCGTGCTTAGTAGGACGACCGAAATTCCCGAAATAAGAGTCAGGTCGTTTCCCAGTCTCTCGCTCGGTCGTGGTTAGCAAGACGACCGAGCTTTCCTATATTTTTGTCAAGTCGTTTCCCGATCTTTTGCTGAGTCCTGGATAGCAAAAGACCGAGCATGATATTTCCAACTTTTGGAGGGGAAATGAAGCTCATCCCCTCCCATGGCCTATTTTTACTACTTTACGGCAGGTCGTACTACCGGTCTACTAGGTCGTCTACCCGGTCTCTCAACATACTAGGGTGCAATTTAATTTTTTCAAATCTCTAGCAATTTTTCGAAAAAAAAAAAATTCAAATTTTACCTCGTTTTTTTCAAACCACCCTTCTATTTTTTTTCAATTGTTTCAATATACCTATCTCAAAACAAAATAAAACGATGGAAAAATAAAATTTTTCGAATTTCTCGTCTCCAATGTTTTACTCTCGGACAGTGGCAATAACGAATTGATTCTGTCTATTATAGGGAAGAGAAAAAATGCTTAAAGTGTTATTACGTTACGTGTTGAAGTGTTATATATTCTCTTACACATCGACAGTCGAAAAGCCCTCGTTGTCGACTTCATCGAGAAATGGATTTTTTTTTTATTTTGGATGCATCCAAGGCACTACAACTTTTTTTTTTGAACAACGTACTACTTATTCTTCAGTACACGACAAGAACCGAGACGATATCTATGTTCGTTCTTGAATTATAATTTTTTTTGCTACAACGATTAATATCGAGTAAATTTCATTGAAAATCATAACAAAATTGAAACTTTTTGGGTTCTGTCCAGAGGCAATAATAAAGTGATTCCATGTATTTTAGGGAAGAAAAAATATTTAAAGAGATGCAATTAAAGGGGACATTAGACCCGAATGGTAAATGGTTACGGTGTTCGTATTGTAAAGATTTTGTGTGTTTGTTTTATACTCATTTAATCTGGTCATAAGTGTTAAGCCAGTAAAACGACCTTTACTAGATATGATTAGATTCGTTACGTTAATTTCATCAAATTCTACGCGATGCAATTTGTTATATTTGTCTCATGTCTGAATTTTTGACAATTGATCGTAAAACAAAAAGGAAATATCAGTTGTGAATAATAATAATCAATTCGTATAAAAACGAAATGTTTATATTCGATGAAGGTTAAACTATGAATCAATTTACATAAGTGATAAATGATTTTCCCCCATACGTTCTTGCGAGATAAAACGCGCAGCGCGACGTGCGTATAAGTTTAAAACGGCGCGCGTAGCGCGACGTGTATCCCTGTGAGTGCCGTCATAAATGTCCCGAAGGTATATTTTTCGGGGGTTTGGGGGGCGGAGCCCACCAACAAGAGCCTCTGTGCCCGCAGGGCGCTGAGGCGCTTGTTTACACTTTTTAAGCTGCCGTGGGAGGCCAATTGCAGTCAACTGAGATCTAGGCGGACGACCTTTGGATGCAACTGATTTCGGCATTTCAATGCGAGCACAGGCATCTAACAATAACTCATTATTGGTCATTCCATCGATTTTATTTCTATTTGATATATACGTTGAAGTTTATCGATTTTCTTTTTCAAGGCAATAACAAGGTGAGCAGGATTTCAAACTTATCGTTTCAAAGATAGTCTATCGGCGGCCAATCATTGGCATTCGTTACGACGTCGCGGCTGCGGTATTATTTTGACAAAACAATTTGTTTTGCTTCAGAAATGGATGAAAATTGAGCAAGACATTAGCGTTCAGCTGTAAACCAATAGCAGTGGAGATAAATGAGGACGCTGTGAGGAACAGCGTTCACTATGTCTCTCTCCGGAGGTATAAAGAACTATACTATAAGTAATAATATCGAATAATAGGAATTCAAGGCAACCATTGTACGCGAGAATATTATGTCCTGGTGGTGAATTCTATATTTTACCTTTTTGTGATTGATTGCTTTGGTGAAGTTCGGTCTTTTACAGATCGTCCACGAAAGGTTTTAATCTGCAGCTCACGTATATATTAATGTTTAAGGGTTGGCTAACACACTACTATGCGTATTTATAATCAGTAGACACTTGTTTAATAACAATATATTTATTCACAAACTCAAATTGAGGTTTTTACACACTATACAGTGGTGTGGTGTTGTAACTGCGCGCTGCGCGCGCCCGTAACCTCCTAGTCCACCCCTAAAAAGTTGGTGTGTCACGAGATATCGCATGCGAGTTTCGATGTATCGCAATGCGATATTTCTATTGTTGTCGGTTTATTCGCGCCGTGATTGGTCGACGATGACGACGATGATGCGCGGACGGTCGTGCGCGCGGCTTCGATCTTTTGGCTCCGCCGCCGCCGTCCGCCGTCATCGGTTTGACATTCACTCGTCGGACGGTTATATATTTGATGAATGAAAGTTTCGGGGTTATGGTTTCCCGACCTTCGCAATTTTTATTGTATATTATTATATTAATATAAAAAAGTGGCCTGTCGTGTTCTCGTGTCGGAAATTGTAACGTGTCGTGTTTTCAGTTGTGTTGACGAGTTGTGTTTTCAGCAATACTCGCGTATTCGCGAAAATCCATTTATTTGAATTTATTTCGAAACGTATGTGAGTCCGTATAGGGATTCATACGTAAATATCATAAATTTTTATATCGTCGGCACACTCCTGGCATTACATCTAATATATGCTGATATATGCAATTCTGAGGGTGAGTGATATCAATTCAGCGACGACTAAGTTAAGAAGCTGCAGAATAAACGCATAGATGATCGCTTAACTAATACAATTTCGAAAGTGATGAAGCGAGAAAGAATACCAAAAGGATTTCTCTCGTCGAATACCGCGTACATTTTGATCGACAAGAAGCTGACGATTGGTAACACGTAACCATCGGGAAAACACGGTCTCAAAGCAAAAAAAAAAATTACTGACAAAAGAAAATAAAAAGAATTCTAATAATAAGAAATAAATAAATATAAATTTAAAAAAACGTAAAGAAAAAAATAAAAATATAAAGAATAATTTTTAATTTTATTTACAATTTATTAACGAGTTTTTCATTTAAAATTTAAGTATTAAATTTATTTTCATTCTTTATTTACAGAAAACAAAAATAGAGTAATACCTCAGTTTCTTTCTAATATTTCTCGCTCCGCCCGAATTCCGTTTCCGGTCAAGATTTTCAGCGAGAAAGAACAAATTTCCTTAATTAATCGTGTGCCACAAGAACACACACCGTGTGTCACGCCGTATTTTTATCGTTTTATTGTTCATCGAGTTATAATATCATCACATTTAATTTTTTTTTCTATATAATGTGCATCGATGTACATTAGGAATAAACTATAAATAAAAAGATATAAGCTATAAATAAAAGATAAATAAAAAGACGGGGTGAGTTTGCTGCGCCAATTTAAAATCGAGAGAAAATGATCGACCACGATACCGAGAGTTAAAAACGCCTGTGATTTTCCGTCGTGCATAAGAACGCAGATGTGCCTTAGTCTCGCGCCGATATCGATCGAGTACATTAAAGATCCGGAGTATCTTACCGCCATCTTCACGGCACGAATAAACCGACAACAATACAAATATCGCATTTGCGATAAATCGAAACTCGCATGCGATATCTCGTGACACACCAACTTTTTAGGGGTGAAACTAGGGGGTTACGGTCGCGCGCGCGCCAGAATCGGGCCGGATCGAGTGAGATTTAATCGGACGGATTTACGGATTATGCTTTGCGCGCGTCCAAAATCTGTGTAAGAAATGACTTGCCAATGTCGATATAGATTTAGTATGCAATTACAAAGTGTGACGTATTTTCCATTTACCGCTACGCAAAACTCAAGACTTTGAATCGGAACAAAGAGACAAAATCAAAAGCTCAAAAAAACGTGAATTTAAACGCGAAATCGAAATGTCACCTTCGGCCGAACACCCTCGCGGATGCGTCGGCGTCCCGGTGGGCACCAGTTGATTTTTTTTTCGTCGGTATTAACAACCAGACTAATCTGGAGATCGGTGGAACGAGCCGACCTCTGCAGGGAAAAACAAATGGACCAACAAAACGAGAGCTCGAACCATAACTAAAGCTAACGTCGATTCATCCCCGAGAGCGAACGGTTGCGAAAATGCACGGTTGCTCATGGTGCGGGTTATGGTAGAAGGGTCACGATCCGTTACACATAAAATAGCAAACGACAGAACTCGAAATCTCGATTCATTGAATCGAGAAATAACTATTTGTTGGCGTTAAGCCACGGGATCGCAGGCCTGTGCGTCGCGAGGACGCAGCTGATCGAGAGATCGACGCGAATGTCGCAAGCATGAGCGTGACACGAGAACGATAAATCACCTCAATCAAAGACTCACCGAAAGCGCGTAATTTATCCAAGAAGGACCGGGATCTGCATCTACCGACACACGAGAACTCACACGAATGCACTACAACTCGAGAGCGTTAATCACAACGCATCAGTCGAATTATCAACTCGAAAGAATTCCTTTCGGAATTCCATCGAGGATAGCACACACCGTATCTCACGAACTGCACGATACTCGAACGCGCTGACAGGTAGCGAAACCCGTGAGCGCGAGCGAGACGCCACGCAAACACACGAGATGGTAGCCGGCACCTATCGATACGGGAACGCGAGAGACAGCACGAGTCAACTCGAGGGCAGCTCTCCGTAAACTAATTTTCTTACGATAACGACTCGAAAGCGTTATCATTATTATTGCGGGATCTTTGACCAGGAGCTACTGCCCTCTCAACCGTAACGTTACTTTACCGAATCGAGATGATACTAGAGCGCGATAATTCGAAGAATCTACGCGATCGCTTCCCAAAGTCAATGCGTGAGATTCAAGGCTCTTTTCAACTCTAATGCAGCACGAGGTGTCCCATCCTCGCCTGCAAACTCTACCGCCGTCTGATCTCAACGCATTGCACTTCATAATAGGGCGCAAGGTTTTCACCGGACTTTCGCGTAATATCAAGAAACTTCGTCGAGCCTCTCCTTTACCTGGGATTTTATTTGCTGACGTTCTCCCACCAGGTAAATTCGAGAATCTCGACTAACAAAACGGAACTAAAACGGAACTGAATCTTTACTGTATTGGTTGTACTGAAGTGAAGGTAATCACGGTAAGATGTATGTAAATGTTAAATTGCAAGAAAAGAAATAACTCGATCGATATCTCACGAGAGCTTAACGGCATCTTAAGTCGCTGGGAGAGGCAGTACGCGAGAACTATAGCGGTATATTTCGATATTTTCTCGAAAATACGATTGTTTTTTAATGTGTGACGGTGATTCCGAAAAATCACGTCACAACTCACCGTTTAGGGGAGGTTTCGAACTACGTTCGAAACGATAGTGACCCCGGAGAACACGAGGATAACCTCAAGTACCTCGTTTCTTGGGGTTAACCCCAAGGGGGTCGCGGGAACTTCGCGAGATCTTACGATGCATAGCCGGTATCTGGAGCAGCTGGCCTTCTTCACGAGGATCAGCGAGAAATCGCAATCACCTGCGTGGAAAGGCAGCACGAGAGGGTCGTCCTCACGGTTCGGGAACTCTTTGTGAGACCACTTCCCGTATTTCGGTCGCAGCGATCTTATTTCTCACTCACTGTTACTCGTCGATAGTGTAATTTTCTCGGAATTTCGCCTTTGCGAATTCCGACGATTTTATTTTAAAAGGGACTTTAATGATTCAAGCTCTGGGCGGCCGAGTACTTCGGGACGAGATTCCGGATTACTTTAATAAGGAAGGCCTCAGATTTCAGCTCACCACATTGTCCGAAGACGGAGACTATTGTCTTCATCGGCCGAGTGGACAAAGTTGTAGGATGTATGGTGCTATGCTGTTGTTCTATTAGTGTGTAGTGTAGTGTAGTCTATTAGTTCTATTAGTTTATTGTCGTTGGCTATAGCGTGCGAAAAGTCTCTGTTGGTGAGACCTTATCAGTCGGCGCAAGATCGCCTTTGCGAATCTCTACGCTCGACACTCTATGAATTCGGGAATATCCCGAATTCGCGAGTTGATCACCGACTCGCCTCGGTTAAATGGAATAAATTCCGGAATTGAATTATGGAGATTCTACTTGTCAAATTCAACCGCTGCTCAAGACGAGCCAACGATTGGAGCCTTTCCGTGCTCAGGAATACTACGTTTTTATTTTTACTTCAACATATATTCTCTCGTCGCTCGGCGGCGGCAATGCACGAGCAGAGACGAGTTCGAGAATTACAAAGTACTTCGTCGCTCAGCGGCGGCGATGCTCGAGCAGCGACGAGTATTATGAATCTACGTTAATCGAGTCTTTCTATGTCAAAGAGCCGCGTCGCTCAGCGGCTGCGATGCTCGAGCAGCGACGGGTATCGATTGAGTTTCGATATTCGAGATATTAAGTGTTGCAGATATTTTTTAACTCGCGTATACGCAATTGATATTCGAGACTTCGTCTATTCTTCCGAACCTTCCTAATACGATCGATGCTTGGGCTATGCCTCGAAAGGAGCTGAGCTGTCTCTAGACTACAAGAAATTTCTTCCTATCGATCTACGTTAGAGAGTTGGGCTATCCCTCGACTGCAGAAATGATTAAGTTAAATTTCAGAGAGAATGGGCTTTTCTCAAGGAGTCTTCGTGAAAGGCCAGTGCTGTCCTGGGGTTTACTTAGACACGGAGTGTAGGTAGGTATTCGGATGAATATTTGAAGTATAAGAGATCGAGCGTCGCGTTGCTCGCCCTTTTATACTGTGACGTATTTTTCACCTAACGGAAACTCTAACTCAAACTCTATAAATAAAATAAAAGAAAACCAAAAATCGAACAGCTCAAACCAAACGGGAGCAAAACGTGAACGAAACTTACGTCATCTTCGGCCGTCCACCCTCGCGGATGCATCGGCGTCCCGGTGGTCGCCAGTTAATTTTTGTTTCGCCGGTGTTAACAACCGGTCTAAACTGGAGGCCGGTGGAACGACCTCCGCAGGGTAGATTTTTGTTTCGCCGGAATCACCAATCCGGTCTAAACTGGAGGCCGGTGGAACGACCTCCGCAGGGTAGATTTTTGTTTCGCCGGAATCACCAATCCGGACTAAACTGGTGGAACTACGACCTCCGCAACGACAAAATGAAACGGAACGAAAACGATACGAGAACTAACGCCGACGCATTCGCGAAAGCAAACGGTTGCGAAAATGCACGGTTGCTCAGGATGCGGGTTGTGGTAGAAGGGTCGCGATCCGAGGTCAATAGAATAGCAACGGGAAACGGAGATAGAAATCTCCACGTTAACTTAAGCGGGACCGAAAAATAATAATTTGGCTAAGAAGCCACGGGATCACACGCAAGTGCATCGAAAACGCTCAGCTGATCGGACGATCGAAGCGAGCTAACGAGAACGTAACAAAAGCGGATCGATAAGCGATCGACAAAGTTTTATAAGTCCAAAAACTCACCGAAACTTCATATTAATCCTGTACTGAGCGGGAACCTGTATCTCACGATACACCGAGAACCGAATCACTATCACCGCTGCACAAGAAGCATTAATACTAATGCTTCACTCACGCACGGGATCGCGAAGAATTTATTACAAAATTCTTTCGCTACACTCAACTCGCGAAACTCGAGCGATAGCCGAACGCGAACGAGAAACGGACAGCTAGGCCACACTGTGTGCGCGAGAAAGATAGCCTCACTCGAGCGCGCGAACAATAGGCCGAACGTCAACAACACGGGAGCGCGAGAGAGACCCGAGTTACCTCTGGGGCAGCTCTCGATAGACTGTCGATTTGCCTACGAAAATTCGTAACGAATTATGATAATTATTTTCGGGAGCTTGACCGATAACTACTGCCCTCTCAACCATCTCATGACTTTATCGAATCGAGAGCCGATACTATAACGCGGTAACTTGAACGAATCTTCGCAATCGCTTCCCCCTAGTCAATGCGTGAGATACAAGGCTCTACTCAACTATAACGCAGCGCAAGGTGTTCCGCCACTCTTGCCTGGACCAAACGATACCTCCGCCTGATCTCAACGCATTGCACTATCTCTTGGGGTGCCGGGTTTGCACCGGACTTTGACGTATTCGCAAGACTCTTCGCCGAGTCCTTTTTCTATTTGGGTTTTTTTATTATTAATTCTTACACCACCAAATAGAGTCGGAAACGTCGACTAAACTGAACTAAAAAGAAATCGGAAATCGTCAACCAAACCAAGCAAACGGAATCTCAAAACTCGAACTGAACTAAAATAATAACGATAATGAAGCTAATTGGGAATACTTACAACAAAATGATACAAAATAAACTGCAAAAATCTCAATCGGTAACTCAACGAGAGCGTGACGGTATCTTAAGTCGCTGGGAGAGGCAGTAACGCGAAACTTCAGCACTAAAATCGGTATTTGGTGCGAGTAACGGTTGTTTTGGGTTTTTGTGACGTCGATTCCAAAAAAAATCACGTCATCACGTCACAATACTCGATGGATGTCCCGTTATTCGCGTCGCGGTCGTATGATCGTTGACGCGTGGATCGCGGCTATTCGCTCTTGTTTTTGTTCGAATCTACTTAACGGCGATTCTCTCTTAATTTCTACTGCAGTTCGCTAATAGGATTTTCCGAGGCGTGTCGGTCGCGCTCCTGGCTACTCGTGCTCTCGCTCGGTGCTCTCGACGAGGCCGGCGTTGGTCGCGTTACAATAGCGTTTATAAATTTGTGAGTGAGACGGGATCTCGCGAGAGACAATGCCTCAATCGCGATACGGGAAAATCATTCAGTAAAAAAAAAAAAACAAAAAAATAATTATAAAAGAGGGATCCAATTTCAAGGATGACACAAGTAGTCAGAAATTCTTCTACGTTACCATGCCTTCCCTACGCGTTGGTTCCGGCGGTAGACGGTATCGTAGTGGGATCCACTTCGTCGAGAACGGGAGCTGATTCCTCCGACGAGAACCAAGGCCTTTCGGCCTTTTAAGGGGACTGAGTCACCTAAAAAATCTAAAAGTAAACATTTTTTTTTCAGTATATATAAGTTGAATGAAAAATTTCATTTTACCTCCATAATATATTGAGGCGTGTCTCATAGGCAGCACACTATAGGTAAGTGTACAGAGTATAGCGCGAGAGCCCGCGTGGGCCCCGACTCCCTCAAAATGTATAGTACGCGCCGGTAGTCGGCAAGGCGGCCGCTAGATGCCGCATTTTCTCGCGAACGGATAAGCGACAGCGCGCGCGTAAAAGGGCGAGCGCGAGTCGAATTGTCACCGAATTCCATCAATACCTCCGGGTCCCCAGAGCCTTCGGCGACGTTGGCTCTCGGTGTACTCAATCTCCCGAACCAGGGTGCACACATCTTTGGCGACGAAGTAGTGGGCATTCCTGTTACCAGTCACCGCTAGTAGGGTCGCGATAGGTAGGTAACCCGAACGGGAGGGAGCCGGAAGCGAGTCGCGGATCGACCAAGTGGCGACACGGTTGGTTCACGATCTCGTGGAAGCCGAACTCTACGACGAGGGCCCTGTTCTGCGAGTATCGGAAAATCGTGTCGACAGGTTCGCACGATATTCCTGTGGGATATACCGTAGGCACGGCAGAGTAGAAACGACATTAAAATTCACTTGTAATAATAGTACACTCCCAAATTTAAAATGAAAACTTAAACGATGCAACTGATAAAAATTTATGTCAACGAACGAAGCTCCGCCGATACAACAGTATGGATGGCAGAATTTATCGTTCTTCGTATCAAGGATTTGACTTATTACGCGTAAAGTCTTTCGACGGGAAAGAATGGTAGAATAAAGGGGAAGCACTTAGTAGAATTATTTTGATGTACGATTTACCGACATCCGATCGATAAATCGAGAGTGTTTCGAAATCTTTAGAGAATATAGAAAACAACGAAAAGGGTAAGCGTCGATATTACAGATTCCAATGTATCACGTTTTCTAACTTTTTAATAAAACAATATCACCGAATCGACAACGTCTAACGATTATTTGCTCGCCCCGAACCCCTAACGTGAGCCTTCGAACCGTGTGCGTGGCACCGGCCAAAAAGGTGAACGTTACAATATATATGTTAGACTACCGCTGTAAATTTTTTTGGAGATTGTTACGTCTCAGAGGTTTACTAGCAAGCGCGTCGACTTGGACACGATAGTCGCAGCGGTCGCGCGCGCGTTTAACTTGATAACGTAATTCAGGAATATTAAAGATTTAAGGGGTTCGGTTCCTCGAATAAGATCGAAAGATCCCGTTTCGAGAGTAACAACTTCGCGTTTTATTTCGTTCAAACGAAGCTACGATTGATACAATTATAATTCGCGAGAGTATATGTGTGTGAATGAATGACTCTAAATTATAATCTAACTTAATCGCGGAGGAAAGTCCCCGCTCTAGATGAGTCCGACCAAATAGTTTGAAGTTTGAAGTAAGACTGAATTTTGAGTGAATGAAACTGGCCGTCGCGAAGCGGCCGAAAATGCTGACAGTGCGCGACACGCGCTGTCGCTAAGCAAGAGGTAAAATCCAGCATGAGGGAAACCTCGAAATGCTGATTTGAATATAAGACGGAAGAGTGAGTGTTCCGAGAAAGAGAATAGAAATATGCAGTTCTCAGGTAAAATCGCGAGCGCTCGCCAATTGTCGCGAGCGGATACGTATTGGCGAAATTTGATATTAATTATCCGGTCGGATGATCTAGCGTCTGAGCTCCTTCCTTTGCGAGTGGAAATAATAAAAGAAATTAAATCGTTTAATTTCAAATAACGATAGGAAAATCTAAAATACGTGTGTATTAAGGGTCAGGACGTAACAGAGATCTACAGTGTATTCCAGTGTTATGCGCAATGGTCAAACATTTTTCCTTTGCCGCAGCTTTCGGACTGAACGAAAGCATCAATCTTAACTTGCGACCTCTTATTTTCTTCGTTAGAGAGTTTATTGCGAAACGAGTGCGGGGATTTTTTTTGAAGCTTCGCTGGCGAAGCTATGAGTTTAAAACTACCAAAAAATTCACTTTTTCCACTTTTTGTCTCGTAACCACTCACATAATGGCTTGCGATAAATCCATTTTTGATCGCATGAAAAATCCCCGCACTCGTTCTGTAACACAGACTGTTACGAAGAAAATGAGCCGTCGCAATCCAAAATTGGTGGGGCCATTCTCTCAGAAACCTGCGGCAAGCGAAGAAAAATAAAATGGAAAAAAATGAATTTCATAGATTAATGAAAATAACCAACATGGGTAATTGGCAATAAAAAAAAAATTATTTTTATATTTTTTTGTCACATAAAAATTAATACTTTTTTTTTCTATCACATAAAACTTACAATTTTTCTTTTTTCACTTCACAAATCTCGTAAATGCAAAAAAATGTTTAAAAAATAAAAAAAATACTCTTACGTCAAATGTGACGTTTAGAAAGGAGGTTAATCCTGCGAGACTTTTCGCTTTGCGACACTATCACTGTGAAAATAATTTCATCAAATTTTAGAGCGAAATTTAAAAAATTACCGAAGTTAGAAGCATTTTAGTAATATTAGAAATAAATAATGCGTGAAAAAAAAAAGAAAATGCCGAAATGCAAGACAAACAATGCCGGAATACCGCATCTCCGCATGTTTCTTATTCTTCTAATAAGAAGAACAAGAAACATCGAAAAAGGACCAAAAAAAAAACAATCGATGTCGAAACTGTGTTGGGTAGGTAACGATTTACCGACCAAAGGGTCGCTACGTCTGATCGATGCGACTCAGATTATCGCCGCTACCACGCTTTGTTTTGAGTCTGCGATACACCGGCGTAATGTAGGAGCGATGATTTTTTACTCGATTGTGTCAATCGGGTAAAAAACTGCGCTTGTAAACTTGGTGTAATTAGTTATGTGCCAGTGTTTACAGTGTTTACAGAACGGAATATATTCTGTATTTTTGCCCGCAATAGTGCAAAAATTATTTTCACAGTGACAGTATCGCATAGCGAAAAATCTCGCCGAATTAACCTCCTTTTTAAACGTCACATTTGACGTAAGAGTATTTAAAAAAATTTTAAACAATTTTTTTGGCTTTTACGAGATTCGTGAAGTGAAAAAAAAAAAAAAAATTCTAAGTTTTGTGTGATAGAAAAAAAAAAGTGTACATTTTTATGTGTCAAAAAAAAATAAAAATAATTTTTTTTATTGCGAATCACCCCAGTTGGTTATTTTCATCAAGCTGTGAAATTCATTTTTTTCCACTTATATTTTTCGTTGTGCACGTCGGTAATGTGCACAGCATTTTTATTGTGCACATGAGTTCGATGGTGCGAATTGTACACAGCGTTTTTGTGCACAACGTCATACTGAACACTAATATCTCGTGACCTCAATAGTATCAATGTGTTTTTGTGCACGTCACGATAGTGCACACCAATATCTCGTGTCCTCAATAGTATCGATGAGTTATTATGTACATCGCTGTAGTGCACATGAATATTGTGCACGTCGCGATAGTGCACATGTATATCGCGTGTCCGGAAGAGTGACCACACGACATTGTGCACATCGCGGTAGTCCATGTTTACTGTTATCTCTCCTTTGGTTTCAACCATTTACTCTGCATATGGTAACTGCTTCCAACGTCACAGTCATCAGAGTGTTCGCGAAAGACAAAATTTATTAGAAACTCTAAATTCCTACCTCGGTTTTTACCGAAGCGCATTCAGAAATGCAAGGTAAGCCGAGATGTCTTTCCCCAATTTCCCGATCTCCACGATCATGGAGACTATAGTAAAGGAGGCCGAACGTAGTAGGCAAAGAATGGTCGACGAAACTGTAGAAAGTTACGCCAGCTGTCGACGACAGGAGCGCTGCGCTCGGGGAGTACTAGAGAGAGAGAGAGACACTGAGAATAGAGAGGGATAGCGTCATTGTTTTCGGCAGTTATTACTATCGAGGCAAATTCATTCAATATATTTTTAAAAAAGTATACATCAGGTATTGCAATAGAATTACGGTTGTCAAACTAAAATTTGCAATATACTTATTTGTTACCTACATATTATGGTTTAATAACATACTAATAAAATTATTTATAGCAGAAGTAAAGCAATAATGTGAAAGAGGCAATAAATGCAGATAAGTAAAAGAAACAATACAGTTTCGTAAACAAGAAGTATAAAATATGCACGAACACATATTTTGCATTAATATGCAAAAAATTTTTTTTAAAAATCAAAAATAAATAATATACATGAAGTTATATTTTTTCCCAATTCGTTATTTATTGTTTAAAATACACCAATTTCACACGTTAACGAAGTTATACAAGGACACATTTTTAAAAATTGTCCAACAGAAAAAAATATGCGTGAGCATATTATTTGTAGCGGCACTATATTACGTCCACTATCAATCGAATATAAAAATAATTTAAAAAAGATGAATTCGTTTATTGATACGTCGATGAAATACGCCTCGGTAGTCTCATCGGGATTTATATTTTTCTCCTGTACGAAACCCTCCGGACAGGATAATCGCACCAATTCATGCACCGCGACCCAACTGACTTCTCTCACCCAAATTACAAAATGCACAAACTTTTCCGGACCTGCCGAGATGAGCAATAATAAAATTCAATTAATGACATGATAATTTATCGAGACATTAACATTTTATAAGGCTAGTTGCATTTTTTTTCCTGAAAAAGATATAAATACTCTGAAGATCTTTGGCGGATTAATTGATTTTCCGCAACATTGCGACTTGTATGGCCGACACTGTGTATTTATGCAATTTCTATCAATACAGATAGAAAATCTATAACATTTTTAATCCCTCGAAATAATTGGATAGAAAAGTTAAAAAAAATTGTACACGTTTGGTAAAATCGTCGGAGCACTTGTGTGGAATTAAAAAAAAAGTTCATTAAACCATTCTTGTGGTTGTAATGTTAAATCCACGAACCGTGTAATCAACAGTGAATATACGAAAGACAAATAGAAACATCGAAACTAATCGGGAAATCTCGCGGTTCCTGATTTTTAGAACTTCCGAACATTCGAACTTTCGAAAGATGAAGAATTTAATTTCGATGTAAAAAATGCAGCAAAGTAAAGAAGATAAGATCAGTTTTGCGTTGCCAACCATTGGAACGCAGTGCTATGTAACACCCTTGAATAATTAACTAATGTCATACCATAGCTCTGGGACGTACGGCGGTTCTTCCGGTGCCGGCATCGATCTATCCACGCCGGACGATTGACCATCGCCGCTTTGATCGTCCACCAGTCGCAAAGGACTCTGCGAATCGGAACGCGCGTCGTCATCTTTGCTCTTCGTACAACGCGGCATATCTTTTGCGCATCCCACCCTAAACATTTTTTTCGTTATTGCCGTATGATTCGTTGGTAACAAAAGTTACTTAATCACAATAGCGCTTCATCACAAAGTACTTTCCAAAATCACTTAGGGATTCGGGCAATTAGTTTCTCTTTCACACGTAATCGGATTTAAGAATCTTGAAATTATTGTCGAATGAGAGTCACACGATTTCCGAATTATAAAGCTTATGTTATTTCCAAAAATGGGACATTGTTGAGAAAAAAGAATAAATCATTCATATTATATTTATACCCTGTACACAGAAAAACTGAAAACGGGGCTACGAAACGACATCATTTTAAATTTCAATATTTGTAGAAAGAACACAATGTATCCTCAGCGTTTAGAAATGTGGATACATGACTTACTGTCTGTGCGTTACTAGAAAGTATATCTTTATGACGTGATTTACATTGCATTTTTTTACTGCATACATCCCGGAAACGAAACGTTTTATCTCTGAAATTTTGCCGACAACAAATCTGGGAAAAGAATTTAACAAGCGTCTGAGCGCCCTGCGGGCGCAGATGCTCTTGTTGGTGGGCTCCGCCCCCAACGATATTTATGGATGCTGCAAAAAAATGCAATCTCGAGAACGAAAAAATATATCTTTTTGGTTCCTGTCTTGTATTGAAGAGGAAGTAGTACGTTACTCGAATCAAAAATTTGTCATCTTGGATAGCTCCGAAATATTTTTTTACAAATTGATGAAATTCCTAAAAAATTCGACTTTGAAGGCTCTTTGACAGTCCTCTTATCACAAATTTCATTTCTACCATTTGAGATATATTTTTTTTCTTCTTCGTAATACATGGAATCAGCTCGTTATTGTCTCTGTAGAACAGACAAGTATTGGAGACGAGAAGTTTGAGAAATTCGATATTTTTTTTCGTTTTTCAATGAAATTTTATTGATATTTATCGTCGCTTAAAAATATCAAATTTAGCATCATATCATATCGTATTTTTTAAAATTTTATTTAATCACAAACGAGGATAAGTTTTTCGGTACGGAATAACTCGTAAAATCGACAAATTCAGTGTTTTTCACTTTCTTAATAAATAATTGTTTATAATTGTTCTTTAAGAGTACAATTGTTTTTTTTTTTTGCGAAAAAAAACTTTTCAAGACGTGAGCATATGAAAGAAAATCGTATTTCGACGAAAATTTTAAAAAATTTGAAAAAAAAAAAAAAAAACGTTGGAAATACGTCGATAGAATAATCATTAGCAGTTTTCTTATCAAGTGTAAACAAATAAATCCAGCGAACAAAATTGACAAAGATTTCGAATGTAATGAATCTCCGACGGTCGAAGTGTAAAAAATTAAATTTTTAAACATAGCACACTTTTTATCTGCGCAATAACGCGGAGAATCAGTTTGTAAATACGATTTCTTTGAGAGGAAAGGATTAGAGACGGCAATTTCGAGAAATTTGAAAAAACGATTCGTTTTTTGATGAAAATTCGTAAAATTAGTCTTTGCTTAAAAAAAATCATATCTCGGCAGCGAAAAAAGATTTCGACTCTTATTTTGACTTGTTTTGAAGAGGAGAAAATACGTTGCCAGAAAAAGAATTGCAGTTTTTATTATTAACTGTAAATGAATAAATCGGGTGAACATAATTGACAAAGATTTCGGCTGCGATGAATCTTCGATGGTCGAAGGATAGAAAATTCTTTTTTTTTATGATTGCATACTTTTTATTTGCGCTATACCGCGTAGAATCCATTTATATTTACGTAAAATAGGAACAAAGATTGAAACGAGATGTCGATTTTTTTTTATTTGAAAATCATCCGGCCACAGAGTACGCGCGCCGCGACGTATGAGCATCTGTGTATCGTCTGCCACGAAATTGTCATCTGCTTCCAAAGTTTGACAGATAGAATAAAACGAAAAAATATATACTCGCGATTTTTTTAGTTCTATTTGGGAAATTGTAATTCTTTTGGATATTCGATGAATCTTTTTTGTGAGTTTACTACCAATTTTTTCAGTGAATACGTGAAATTTATCATTTTTATTACGAATGTGAATAAAATATGGTTAAATATTGCGAATGATTTTCGGTGATAATATATTATTTTGGAAATAAAAAACGCAAACATTTGTGAATCTGTGTATGATATTTCGTGTTTTATTTTTCACAACCGAAGTTTTTTTTTTAACATGATGAAAAATGGATTTTTGGCAAATCTAAATAACATAACCTTTAAAGCAAATCTTGTTATAACCACTGTTTTTGAATTATTTTATAATTAAAATTATATTTGTCAGAATGACTCAAAATTTGGTGTGCATAGTGCTTTCGATGCAATGAAATATTGTTGCGAAAGAGAAAAGAATTGGTTTCCTGGATTCTTAATTGGGGCACCGTACGGACATCAGATGTGAGAAAATAATTTTTTTATGGAAAATTGTGATGAATAAATAGTTAGAGATGTAGGATTGTCTCTAAATTTGCTGTGCGCAGTGCTTTTGATAAAACAAAATGATGCTGCGAAGGAGAAAAAAATTGGTTCGTAGAATTCATTATGATGGCACCGTACGGACACTTGACCGAAGGCAAATGCAAATTGTGGTCAATAATTTTTTAGAAAAAATACTTAAAGGTCTTAGATTGGTTTTAAAAGTAATGTGCATACTGGAAATAATGTAATAAAAAAACCCTGCGAAGGAGAACAAAATTGGTTCGCACCATCTAAGTTACAGTGTGATACGGACGTCCGAGAAGAAAAATTCAGCCAAAAAGTTGTTTTCATTGCACCGCAGGCTAAAAAAAATATTTCTATTCATCGCAGTCACTTCAAAGTAACTACGCATGATGTTGGAGATACACCGAAGCAAATGGTGAAAAATAAAAATTTTTGGAGTATGCGCTGCGGAGTAACCCCTTCGACAGACTCCGAAGAGCAACGGATGGTCATTTTAATAGGCACTCTTTGCCTATTATTATAGTGAGTGCCTAAAAATGTCAGTATTACGAGTTGTATTTTGTTGTATAATCAGCGATAGCATTTTTTTCTGTTTTGTTTTTGGTGATGGATCATTGAATTCTTTAACTATTATTCACTTGAATAATTATGCACGTTGCGTAATGAAATAGTAATCGATAACACGCTTTAAAAATGCAATCCGATTTTACAAATAAATTCTTAATACATAAAGAAAAGAAAAGTAAGTTTCCAATTCTGACATGAACGTTTTCAATATTGTGTTAAAGCTACAAATAAATATTACAGTAGCCAAAACTTAAAGTCAATCAAGATATTGCTTGGTTCTAAAAAATCAGTAAAAAAAAAGTTTCGATTTTTTACGGTATGCGCTTTGGAAAATGATTGTAATTCGAAAAATCCATTTTGCGTATTTATTAAAACAACAAAAGGTAAGCATATTACTTCTTGTGAAGAAGTGTATTCATTAAAAGCAGTAACAGACATTCCAAGTCCTAAAAACAACCGAAGACACTGGAATTCTTACCCTTTGCCTGTGGATCGTCTCCCGAAAGGTCGGCGAGTGCCACTCGCCGACCTGAGTATATCCCAGAGTGAGTATATCCCAGAGGTATCTCCTTCATTGGTCTTCCTGGACCCCGTCTAAAGTTTAACGGCTTGCCACTCGGTAGTGAAAATTTCTAATACGATAAGGGATCGTAGAAAGCTTCATCTTATCTTAATGTATATAAAAAAAAGTCCCGATTTTTCTTGTGTGTTTGTCCACGAGACGCTCACAGACACTCACAGGCACTCACAGACACTCACACAGACCCACAGGGGGAAACTGACCCCTACGTGGCGCGTCCCCAGGTGGCGGATAGGGGAACGCTTTCCAGATATGGAGGGTAGGAGGGAATTAAAATACCTCCCGCGGACCAACAGTGGGGAGTAAACCTCGTCAACCAATCGTCATGAGTGGTACGGTGGAAAAAACGATTACGGTGCAGGGGTTCGGTAGTGAAAATTTCTAATACGATAAGGGATCGTAGAAAGCTTCATCTTATCTTAATGTATATAAAAAAAAGTCCCGATTTTTCTTGTGTGTTTGTCCACGAGACACTCACAGACACTCACACAGACCCACAGGGGGAAACTAACCCCTACGTGGCGCGTCCCCAGGTGGCGGATAGGGGAACGCTCTCCAGATATGGAGGGTAGGAGGGAATTAAAATACCTCCCGCGGACCAACAGTGGGGAGTAAACCTCGTCAACAAATCGTCATGAGTGGTACGGTGGAAAAAACGATTACGGTGCAGGGGTTCGGATCCCCAGTACCGGCGTCTGTCAGGGGTGAGCAAGCGGGCCCCGGGACTTCGTCATCTAACGACCGCAGTACTACAGAGGTTGGTCACTCGACCTCTGTAGTATCTAATGCAACAAGTGACGCGGGTGGCGAGAGCGTGACGCTGAAGGCTCAAGAGGCTTTTCAGCGCCTAACAAAGGAACTTGAGTTCTTGGTGGGGTTCATCCTGGAGAAGAAGAAACTCCACACAGAGCTCAAAGTCAAGGCACGGGGCACTCTAAGGACGCTGAAAGAGTTTGCGGCGGCGCGGCCCGCGGCAACCGCAGCCCGGGCAGCCGACCGAGCAAGGAGGGGTCGAGCCAAACCTCGCCTCTCTTTCGCAACGACCGGGCGCCCCACGGAGACCTGGACCGCGAGCGCCCCTCGCCGCCTAGGTCTCCGCCGGCGAGGAAGAAGCGGAAGAAAAAGAAGAGAGAGGCGACGCCCGAGAGGGATCCGCCCCGGCCAGCTGAAGCCAGACAGCAGCCAGTTGCCCAGCAGAAAGACCCCGACTGGGCAACAGTCGTCAAACGGGGCAAGAAAAAACAGCAGCAGCAGCCGCTGCCAATAGAAAAGGCCAGCAGGCGCGACCAAAGGCAGGCAAAGCCCAAGGTTTCGCTTAGACTCCCCCGTCCTGATGCGATGCACATCAAGGCAACGGGTGAGGTGTCGTATGCTGACATTCTTCGCAGAGTCAGAGCCGCACCGGATCTCAAACCTCTGGGGGATAGGGTGACCCGCATCAGGCGGACCCGAGCTAGAGAATTACTCCTGGAGCTGGGGAAGCCTGGTGTAGAGACCCCAGTGCTACAGGCAGTGGTCTCGGCCACCTTAGTGGAGTCGGCGGCTGTTCAGACGCTGACTCATAGGGAAGTCCTGGTTATCAAGGACATGGACGAGGCCACAACCGTAGAAGAGGTGGCACAGGCTATCACTGCGGCGATTGGGCAAGGAGCAGTAACCCCTGAAGATATTCTGAGTTCTGACTCCTGAGTTCCAGTGGCACCCAGGCGGCTAGCGTCCTGCTTCCCGCTGCAGCAGCAAAGAAGTTGTTGCAAAGCGGAAAGCTCAGGATTGGATGGGTGAATTGCCGGGTTCGGCCGCGCCAAACATCCTCCCGTTGCTTCAGGTGTCACAACACTGGGCATCTCGCGAAAGACTGCGAGAGCGAGGTCGACCGGTCGGCGCAGTGCTTCCGGTGTGGCAAAGATGGTCACAGGGCTGTAGACTGCGTAGTCAGGCGACAGGCAGTGCAGGAGGTTGGGGCATCGACCAGCAATGGCTAAGGTGCTCCAAATAAACCTGAACCACTGCGCTGTGGCCCAGGACCTGTTGTTTCAGCTGGTCAGGGAAGAGAAGGCAGACGTAGTCATCGTCAACGAGGAGTACCGGGATCTCAGTGAACCGAACTGCGTAGGGGACTCGACCGGCAAGGCGGCCATCTGGGTATGCGGAAACCTCCATATATCCAACAAGATGGCCGTCCCTCGGCCCGGTTTCACTTGGGTGGAGGTGGCTGGTATAAGAATATACAGTTGCTACCTTCCACCCAGTGATACCACCGACGAATACCTGAGATCCCTGGATGCCATCGTCGACAGTGCTAGGACCTCCCGATTGCCGGTCGTCATCGGAGGGGACTTTAACGCATGGGCGACGGAGTGGTGCAGCGCGAGCACCAATCACCGCGGTCGCGCCCTCCTCGAGGCCTCCGCAATACTGGAGCTGGAAATCGCTAACACCGGGTCCAAGCCAACCTTCTCAAAGGGCGGCAGGACCTCCATTATCGACCTGACCTTCATCGATCCTAGACTGATGAGGGAAGGGCTCGACTGGAAAGTTAGCGATCGGTACACGGGCAGCGACCACCACGCCCTGGTATACCAGCTCCAGCTGACCAGCAGGACAGCAGGGGCGTCGTGCAGACGCAAAAAAGAGAGATGGGCACCCGCCACCTTCGACCGGGAGACGTTTCTCTGCATGCTAGAGGGAGCGACAATGCAGGGAACGCCCGAGGAACGAGCTCGAAGCCTCTCGCAAACCATCACAGCGGCCTGCGATGCCTCCATGGCCGCGACGTCCAACCCTCGCGGTCGTCCACCAGTATACTGGTGGAACGAGGACATCGCAGAGATACGCCGAGAGTGCTTCCGAGCACGTAGGCTGCACCAAAGAGCTGTTCATAGGCCGCAATACCAGGAATTGGCTGCGGCCTATGAAATAATGCGGAAACGCCTCAAGGCTGCCATCAAGGCCTCTAAGCGAAAGTGCTGGCTGGACTTCTGTCAGGAAGTGGACAGTGACCCTTGGGGCCGACCGTACAAAACGGTTATGAACAAGATCAAGCCCAGAGGTGCCACCGCTCCAACGTGTCCAATCTTCCTCGACAGGGTCGTCCGACACCTCTTCACGGAACACCGGAAGCGGCGTGCCAAGACCGGTGTGATGGTAGACGATGGTGCAGCCGAGACGCCAGACGTCACGGAAGACGAACTGAAGATGGCTGCCAGCAGGATCACCGTCCGTAAGGCTCCAGGGCTGGACGGGGTCCCTGGCCTGGCCGTGAAGACCGCTGTGCTGAATGCTCCCGATATCTTTGGGAATACATTCAGCGCATGTCTTCGCGAAGGATGCTTCCCGGCACAGTGGAAGGTACAGAGGTTGGTCCTTCTGTCCAAGGGGAACAAACCCCCGGACGAACCTTCCTCGTACCGACCGCTGTGCATGCTAGACATAACCGGGAAGCTATTCGAACGAGTCATATGTGCCAGGCTAGAGGCAGCCATACAGGGAGCTGGAGACCTGTCTGAAAACCAGTTCGGCTTTCGTAAGGGTCGCTCAACGGTGGATGCCATCGGCCGGGTTGTGGCGCTAGCTACGGACGCCATCAGTGGCAGCCGGTGTACAAAGCGCATGTGTGCCATCATCGCTTTGGACATCCAGAACGCATTCAACTCGGCCAGGTGGGACAAGATCTTGCTGGCCCTGCAAGATCTCAAGGTGCCGCTCTACCTGCGAAGAGTCATTTCGAGCTACCTGACGGACCGGACCCTGCTTTACGACACCGACGCCGGCACGCACTCCTATAACATCACAGGAGGCGTGCCACAGGGTTCGGTCCTAGGGCCCCTCCTCTGGAACGTCTTGTACGATGGCCTGCTTCGGCAGCCGCTTCCAGACGGGGTGTCGATGGTGGCCTTTGCGGACGACGTCGCCCTTGTCGTCGTCGCAAAAACCATCTATGAGGTGCAACACCTCGGAGACGAATCAATCGAGGTAGTAGCTGGCTGGTTGAGCGACCATGGGCTGAGTCTGGCGGACGAGAAGACTGAGGCGGTGCTCATCGCTCGGACGAAGAAGAGGGCGTACGCCGCATTCACGGTCGGTCATAACAAGATCAAGACCGCAGACACGTTGAAATATCTCGGTGTCATCCTGGATGCGCGGCTGTCGTTCAGAGAACATCTTCTGAACGCGGGTTCGAAGGCATCACGGGTTGCGCGAGCGCTAGCGGGCATCATGCCCAACATCGGGGGACCGAAGGAGCCGCGACGGTTCCTTCTTTCCTCTGTTGTGAGCTCCGTAATTCTCTACGGGGCTCCGATTTGGGCTGGTGCCATGAAGACCAATGCGAGTTACGGAGCCACATGCCGACGGGCCTGCGGGACTGTCGCGCTAAGGGTGGCCCGAGCGTATCGAACCGTGTCTGACATCGCTGTCTCGGTTATCGCAGGACTGCCTCCTGTTGATCTACTGGCAGCCGAGAGGGCCAGGGTGTACCGTGAGCGTAGGCGTACTGGTGCTGATGGCGACGATCAAGAGCATGGTGATGATCGATGGTCCAGCAGAACCTTCGAAGAATGGCAGCAGAGATGGGATTCAGCAGGCGAGGGTCGGTGGACCCATCGCGTGATTCCTAATGTGAGAGCGTGGACGAGCAGGCACGGTGGACTTACAACTTTCCACCTGACCCAGGTACTCACCGGGCACGGCTGCTCCCGCAGCTACCTACATCGTATTGGCGTGTACGATAGCGCGGAATGCCCGGTGTGCCCTGGGATCGACGAGGACGTGGAACACGTCCTCTTCTATTGCCCGAGATTCGCCGATGACCGGGAGCGATTCCGAGCGTCATGGGGAGGATCCATGACGCCTGAAGGCATGGGAAGGTGCCTGCTTGGCTCACAGGATGGTTGGGACGCGGTGGTTACCCTCGCCACGTCCATTGTGGAGAAGCTGAATTCCATCAGGAAGATGGAAGAACGGAGAGGCGTACGCGCCTAACATCAGAGCGCGTGTTAGAAGGGCCGTCTGAGGCTTAGACTGCCCCTCGCGAAGTAAAGCCTTTTGGGCGGTTTCCGCGGGGGGGAATGCAGTCGAGAGGAGGAATGTTTTAGTGGGTATTGCCAGGAATGGCCGAGTCCCACATAACCCACTCGGGTATGCGTAAATGCATTTTCAAACCTCCTCTATAAAATAAAAAAAAAAAAAAAAAAGACATCCCTCGCAGACACTCACAGACACTCACAGACACTCACAGACACCTCGGCGAAAGAACTACCATTAAATTAAATTATTATAAAGTACATTATTATAACCACAAAAATAATGCGTAAAAATCAGAATTTATTTTCGAGCGATTTTTATAATTTTCTTTGCGGTTTTCAATGTTGCTTATTGTGCGAACTTAGATAATTTTTTTGCCGGAACGTCTTCTTACAATAAGTGCAAGTGTAAATTCGTTTACAAATTTGATTCGGATTACGCCGTTGGTGTTGTAAAACACCATGCTTTTTTGCAAACATTCGTTCGCAATAATTGCACTGAAATTTATTCGTCCCAGGAACATACGCAATTGCCGGTAATTGTTCTTGATTCCGATCAATCGTTGAAAATTCGGGAGGTGAGATTGTAGTTTCGGGGTTATCTACATTTCACAAACAAAATCACTAAAAATTATCAATTAAATATTGATATAGTATTAAATTAGCTTTACCTTGATTAAATGCGGTGTTATTCTTTGGTTATTTAGTCGGCGTCTTTGCTTTTTTTGTATATTTACTCTCTATAATTTCGAAATAATCAGAGAAGAATCAAGGCGGAATTACCAACTGAATATTTGAGTTCGAGTTGCATCTGTTCGGAGTTCGCTATCGATCGATACTTCAGTTTTATTTGACAGTTATTTAAAATCTTTCGTATCAGTTTCTGCTCTCTCGAACTGGTGATAAATTTTTGTGGAAGTTGGACATTTTTGTGGAAGAGGATTGATGTAATAATTTTCATTGCGTGGCTAACATCGCCACAAACAACAGTACGAAATGCGAAAACGATCACAGCCGGACATAAATCCGTTACATCGGAAAAGAAGCAGGATATCCGACGATGATGGTAGTGAATCCGATCGAACAGATCGGAGGGTTCGGAGAGTCAGACCAGTCGAAACGCCGCTACAACGCGAAAATCGACTGAGAACTCAACGGTTACGGCAAGCTACTTTAAGATCTAATGAGACGCGCGAACAGAGAGAGATTCGCTTGAGAGGTAACCGTATTAGAACCGCTACAGTGCGATCAGGTGAGTCAAGTGAAGCCAGGGATATTAGACTATCGGGGATTCATTGTAGATATCATGAACAAATTCGTAGTCGATGGTATCCAAAGGAGAATTCAGCGTTTTCGTATAATCATTTCATTGATTATAATGAAGACTCCGACGTTCGCATTGGTTCAATGTCGATTGTTTGTCGGTTTTGTGGGGCATTGAAATTTAAAGACGAATCTCTGGGATTTTGTTGTTTAAATGGGAAGGTGGAAATAGATTCAATACTTGAACCCCCCAGCCATTGAAAAATATACTGGTCGGCACTCACAAATTTCCCGAGATCTTTTTAAAAAATTCGCGCGGATACAATTCGGCTTTCCAAATGACGTCGTTCGGTGCAAAAACTATTGGGCATGGAACTTTTATGCCAACATATAAAGTTGAAGGACAAGTTTACCATTTAGGGGATCTTTATTGCCATTTAACCGATCAGAGCCAAAATTTCTTCAAATTTATTTCATGGGGGATAGTGTTCGAGAATCATTAAGACGATCCTAAATTACCGAAAATACAGATAATCGATTAATTACGATTTTACAACAAATGTTGCATAAGGAGAATCGTTTCGTGCGCAGCTTTAAGTCTACTGTTGACACAATGCCACGGAACGTTGAAAATTTTAAAGTAATTATTAGAGCTGACAAAAAACCCCCAACCGAACACAGCGGTAGATTCAATGCTCCTACGACGAACGAAGTCGCAGTTATAATAGTCGGACAAGATTTTAACAAGCGGGATATAGTGCTTCGAACACGTGATGATCAGCTTCAGCGAATAAGTGAAACACATCGCGCTTACGACGCTTTACAATATCCATTAATGTTTCCTCGCGGAGAAGATGGGTATTTCATTTGCATACCTTAAGTAGACCCGTTCACGAGAGTTCGAAGCAACTGTAAAATGGTTTCCGCTATGAGCTTTTACGCATATCGAACAATGATTCGTCAAAATGAATTCAATCCTCTTCATTATTTTCGAGGACTTCTTAATCAATATTGGGTGGATATGTATGCAAAAATAGAAACGGAGCGGATGGCATTTATTCGGGCTAACCAAAGCAAATTGCGAACGGTAAATTATATAAATTTACACGACGCCATAAACAACGAAACAAATCTTGGAGATCTTGGCCAATTGATTATTCTGCCATCGTCACTTACAGGAGGGCCACGATATATGCACGAACGTACGCAAGATGCGATGGTTTACGTGAGGAATTTCGGAACGCTCGATCTGTTCATCACGATGACATGTAATCCTAAATGGCCTGAAATTAGTACATCATTATTAGAAGGGCAAAAATCGTACGACCGTCATGACATTGTCAGTAGAGTCTTTCATTTGAAAGTGACAAAATTATTAGCTCTAATAACCAAAAAGAAAATTTTCGGTGAAACAATAGCTCATATATACACAATAGAATGGCAAAAGCGTGGATTACCACATGTTCATTTATTAGTTTGGCTACGATCTAAAATCCGATCAGATATGATTGACTCTGTCATTAGTGCCGAGCTGCCGAATCCAAATGAAGATCCCGTACTGTATAATATCGTTAAAAAAAATATGATACACGCTCCTTGCGGCGAATACAACATTAATGCTCCGTGTATGAAATCGGGCAAATGTTGCAAAAAATGTCCAAAGTCCTTCGTCAATGAAACACAAACTGGCGCAGACGGCTATCCGAAGTACAGACGTCGATCCCCCGACGCTGGAGGTTTTACAGCTGATTTGGCTTTTTCTCGCGGTCGCGTTATGACAATCGATAATCGTTGGGTAGTTCCGTATTGTCCAGTGTTATCGAATACTTTCCGATGTCACATAAATATTGAATATTACAATTCTATCAAATCTATCAAGTATATCTGTAAATACGTAAACAAAGGCAGTGACCAAGCAACCTTTTCGGTGAACAGAGCAAACGACGAAATTCATACATATCAAACCGGACGATACGTAAGTACATCCGAAGCCGTTTGGCGAATATTAGCATTTCCAATTCATGAAAGGGCACCAACCATTGTTCGCATGGTTGTATATCTTGAAAATGAGCAAAGGATATTTTTCACAGCCGATTCGACGCGAGACCAACTAGAAAACGTTCAAAACACGACCCTGATGGCGTTCTTTGACCTCTGCCAAAAAGATGATTTTGCAAGAACTCTTCTTTACCATGAAATTCCAACGTACTTCACATGGAATAATAGACAGTTTTCACGTAGAAAATTAGGGCAAACGGTTGACGGTTATGCGGGTGCAAAAAAATCTGACGCATTGGGTAGAGTGTACACTGTCCACCCGAATAACACAGAATGTTATTATTTAAGATTGCTCCTGCATCACGTACGAGGCCCGACAAGTTTCAAGGCGCTCAGAACGATTAATAGGGTTGTTTATCCAACATTTCAGGCAGCTTGCAAATCTTTGACATTATTGGAGGACGATACACACTGGACCAGTACTTTGCAAGAGTCTGTGTTGTTTACATCCCCGAATAAACTCAGAGAACTATTTAGCATTTTGTAAGTTTTCTGTCACGTGTCAGAGCCACGAACCCTCTGGGACAAATGTAAAGACGAACTTTCTGCCGACATTCTCCTTAGACATCGACATCAATTTCCAGACAGACAAATAGAGTCAGACGAAAACATTTATAACGAAACATTAAGTTTTCTCGAAGAGCAGACCCTTTCATTGGATGACAAAAAAATGACTGATTTCGGATTACCTTCACCAACCCGTAACAACAGTAATGTTTATTTGAGTAGAGAATATCTTCAAGAAACTTCTTACAACACCACAGAATTATTAAATTATGTAAACGAGCGTGAATGTTTATTAGTACACGATCAAAAAACTGCTTACATCAAAATTTTGCAAAGTGTACAAGGGAACGAGGGTCGTTAGTTCTTTTTTGATGCATCCGATGGTACGGCAAAAACATTTTTGATAAATTTGTTATTGTCAAAAGTTCGATCTGAGCGCAAAATTGCACTTGCTGTTGCATCATCGGGAATCGCGGCAACATTGTTACTTAATGGAAAAACTGCTCACGCCGTTTTTCAGTTACCATTACAAATCAACAACGATACTTGCGTTTGTAATATTTCCAAACAAAGTGTGAAGGGTAAATTATTGCAAAATTGTTCACTCATTGTTTGGGACGAATGCACAATGGCTCATAAGACATCGATAGAAACACTTGATCGTACACTTAAGGATATTCGAAGCAATGAACAACATATGGGAGGCATAACGATAGTATTTGCAGGAGACTTTCGACAAACTCTTCCTGTAATATCTAGAGGCACTAAAGCCGACGCCATTAATGCGTGTGTGAAATCATCTTTTTTGTGGGAGTCTGTCAAAGTTTTGACTCTAACAACAAACATGCGCGTTTATTTAAAACGTGACGCACGAGCAGGTGTATTTTCTGATACACTACTGCAAGTTGGCAATGGAACGTATCCTGAACAGAATGGGGAAATTAACATTAATTCAAAATTAGCAACGGTGGTACCTAATCTGGAAGGATTAATATCAAAAGTCGATCCGAATATATCGACACTTTCAGAACATACGGGCTCTTGGTTTCGAGAACGCGCCATCTTTGCGCCGAAAAATGACAGAGTTAATTTCAGCAACGAATTGATACTTAAAGATTACGGTACACATGAATATGTGTATCAGTCGATCGACAGTGTCACAGAAATGCAGCAAGTAACAAATTATCCCATTGAATTTCTAAATTCTTTGAACCCTCCAGGACTTTCACCACATACCCTAAAATTAAAAATTGTAACCCCTATCATACTATTGAGAAATTTGAATTCACCTAAACTGTGCAACGGAACCAGATTAAAAATTACAAGATTAACACACATATTAGAAGCTGAAATTATTATCGGTAATACAATCGGCGAACATGTGTTAATACCACGTATACACATGATACCAGCGAAGTACCCATTCGAATTCAAACGGATCCAATTTCCAGTCAAACTATGTTTTGCGATGGCAATCAACGAATCACAAGGTCAAACTTTTGAAGTTGCCGGTATTGATTTACACGATGAATGTTTTTCACACGGTCAACTATATGTAGGATGCTCACGCGTAAGTTCAGAAAAAAATTTATTCATTCACGCACCTGGAGGTAAAACACCCAATATTGTGTACACAGAAGTTCTCCAATAGGGCGGCAATTTTAAATTATGGTTTTGATTTTTCGAAATTGTGTTTGTGAATCAAATTTGTACATTTGGTTAACAAAAATGAAATTGAAATTCAATATACTTTATAATTTTCAATTGCTATTTTAATTCGAGAATGGTTACGTAGTAGTTTTGAAACTCGCTACGTAATCAATCTCGAATTAAAATGAGATGCTTAGTTGGTTTACCTTCCCGTGGTGCATCTCGAAAACAAATTCTCGACTCAAAGTCTATGACTCAATCATGAGCAAATTTGGCCAAAAACCAACAAATAACAATCTATCAATTGTAATTTACTTAGATAGTTCCAATGTAATCCAATGCGAAGCGCGCGAGCCACAACAACCTGCTAGTCTGGAATAACTTGTGACGTGCTTTTCCCCGGCTTCGGAATACCGGGGATCGGCTACCCATCCAAAATATAATGACGCCCTTGTTTTTCAATTCCCTTACCTTTCCCTTTGATTCTCGCCGAATTGTTGCTGGGCGCCAGGATATCTATCACCCGATATCCAGGGTATTTGCCGATTCTCTAATATCTCAAACTTAAAAGTAACTTACACGGCTAGCGGGATAGGGAGTGCAGCTCGGGCGCGAAGTAAATTCAACAATCAAATAATTTTTACACACGTTACGACAAAATAAAACTATTTTCTGTATCTTTCGTCCACGCGACGAGAATCGTACGAAATTTTACCGGTAAATTGCCAAGTACGGGCGAGAAAGCACTCTGCGATCCGAGTATCGCTCTTGGCATAAAGAAAACCAAAGATGGTGTGCACCACGTGCCTACCTGTTTAATTATCCGCGACAAGATGCGATCGTCCTTCTAGCCTCCTCCAACTTTCCTCAAGACAACGGTTTATTTCAGCCGTCGACACGGCTTTGATTCTCCTCCGCGGACGTTGAAATTTACGAAAACTTCTCCCTCTCGGAGATTGCAGTTCACGGAATCCCTATCGCTCGTTTACAACGATCGATTCTACTATTGCCTTTTTTCTCAACGGCTAACAAAATTACGATAGAACGTTTAACTAATAGCACGCGTTAAGAGAGAGTTATAATAATGCGTCTAACTATTAGCACGCTTCCGGCGGGAGTAATGCTTGCTCGCCCGTACTTTGTTTCGCGGACCGGTAACTGAGGGGAAGGGGGTCGAGACGGATCCCTTGCTGTATTCAGCAATCATCATTGATTCCTCGCGGCTTCTCTCCTATTGTCTTCTCCTCACGCGGTAACCGGCGTCGCTACGGCTTTACGCGAACCTGAAAAATATAATATAGCTCTCCGGCAGACTCGTGTTCTATATTTTTCCGTTTCCTCGGGTTCCGCGGGGATTGACTCTGTGCGCACGTTAATAAAGACTCTCGCGCGTGCCCTACCTATAGCGTGATGCGAGAGCGTCTATTACGCCTCGTCACATCCTCCCTCTAGGCCCTGACTTCCTGCGTTATCGCAGGTAGGCACACGCCGATACACACCATCACGCCTTATCACAGAGTCCTTCCCTCGCGCACCCGGCAATTCTTCACCAAAAATTTTTCACAAACAAAACCAATACCAAAATACAAAATACCAAATAACTCATTGAATGCACCGCAATCGCGCCTCGGGCATTTCGGCTGTTTCTCGCTTCCTCGAGAAATTTCAAACTCTGTTATCTCGGATCTCAAAACCAAAAAACCTTTTTCGCGAGCTCGCCCTTCTCGCGTTGATACGGTCACTTCTCAAGGAAAAATTAAAGGTCCCCAAAAATAACTACGATATCACATTTCGAAATTTTACTGTATTATTGTCGCAGTCCCGCGGTAATTGTCAAATTTGTGACTACATTTCACCCTCGTGGTTTAACTGAAAATTTAATCTACGCAGAAGGCGTCGAGTCTCGACTCGCGCCGTTCGACGGATATTCCCGTTATCGCGTTACAATAAGAACATCGACCCTCGCACCTTCGCGTACCTCGCGACGGCACGGTCGTTTTCCAAATACAATTGGATAATTTCTCACAGACGTTAATATGAAAATGATCTTTCCGGCATTTCTGGTCCCACAAATAACAATTATTTCCTAACGTTACAAATTACTTTCGATTGATCCGCCGGCGCTCCGAGCGTAATATAAATTCCAAAATCGCAACGAAATAAATTTCCGAGTGTCGCTCAGGCGTTCCGACGTTCAACTACTTCTGATACCATCGGAGAAATTACAATTATCGCGACGCGCTCTGAGTCGACCGTAACTCAATCTCCATTTACCAAAAATGTCTCGTCTCACAGTAGCGTTAGCGTGTTCGCATTTCTCGTGATCGACGGTATTCTCGGAACAGCAAAAATCAAAAATATTTTATTAATTAATTTACTCTGCTTGTCGAGCTTGCTACTGGACGATTTTTTCTCTGACTTTACTCTGCGTATAACTACGAGCTGTCTAATTAATATACTCCGATAGCCTCGGGTCTCCACCAAACTCTAATTTTTCTCTCTAACTGATCGGCTGGAATGCAAATTTTATTTACCGGAAAGCTCGATGTACTCGCGTATTCTGTCGTGCTTTCCCTACTCAAACTTACTTCCGAAACTGCACTCGTGGATTTATCGGGACGGGATTTGTGGAAAGGAGCTTCTCTACTCCGTAATTTTCCTTCTGTTCTCGTCCGTCCTCGATGTCTCGACGATTCCAAATATCCTACTGATAACGCGCAGCCACACGTCTCGGTGGTTACTTCCGTACGATCGCATCCTCTGCATAATCACAAACGAGGCGCGTCGCAGCCTCTTGCGTAGTGACCAACTTCGCCGCAATTATAACAAAATTGCTCTGATCTCCTCACGAGTCTCGACTGTTCGTACTGGGGTGCAACACGACTCGTCCCCCCACCAGACTGTTGGTGCGTTTCCAATCATCGCGATCCTCGCCGATCGCGTCTCGTTGTTCTCTCCAATCTTCGCGATCCTCGCCGATCGCATCTCGTTGTCTCATTCTCCTGTACAACCCCTGCGTAGTTCTCCGACGGCACGGCGTGGATTCTATGCGTTGGCGATCGATGTTTTTCGTATCGATCGTTCCAGCGTGGAGAGTGGCGTCGAGCCTCATCTCGCGCCCTCTGTTTCTCCCCACACGGCGTGGTTTCACACTGCTCAGAGTGCGACTCCTTATCACTTAGCTCGAGCTTTGCGTTATCGACTTGTCCATTTGTCTCAATATGTCCGCTGTTCCGTTTGCGTCGTCGTTTCCGCTTCTGCCGACATCTCGGCGTGATGCAACGTGCTTTCTGTTGCGAGCGCTCGGCGTCGCGCATTTTACGTTGTTCGTCACGACGTTCTCGACGATGCTTGGCCACGCGCCTTCTCGACTTGTCCTCGTGCCCGTCTTTTCTAACTGACGGCGCACTGTCGTCCGATGCGCGCGTATCACTCGCGACATATCGTGTCTGACCTCTCGAACATCGAGGATCTTTGCGGTACTTAGTTCTACCCGATTGTGAACTCGTGTTCCCGCTCCTCGATCCACTCGACGAAACTCTCCGACTGTTCCTCGCCGGGTTTTTCTTCTCGCCCGCGCGATCTGACTCGTCCGAAGAGAGTTTTCTCCGTCTTCTACGCTTCCGTTTTTTTCGATGTCTCATAGCTGACTTTTGACTAACCTCGCTGTTTGTCTGGGTACCCATTGCCCTCGTTGGTGGTATATCGGCAAAGCACGTTTGTGTAGCGACATCTCGGCGATTCACGACACCGTCTCGCGTCCCCTCTGGATCGTCCTCCTGGACTTTTCGCGAGGCCTCGCGCAGGCGTCGTTCATCGCTCCTGTTGCTACCGGTTTCACTTCCGTTCCTGCACTCTGCACGATACCACTCCGGAAGTATTGACTCTGTCGATGTTGAAGTGACTGTATTGCGTCGAGCGTTGTCATCCGAATTTTCTATCTCTTCGGGTTCCTCCTCGCGCGTGTCGTCTGCCGGACTCAACGGTCTCGTACCTCCGTGACTCGACTCGAGCGACGTACCACTTTCTTGGGCTCGGCGTCGGTCACACTCCGAATGAACCGAATTGCTTCCCGTGCCGCTTCGTCTGACCATTCTTGAATATCTGCGAGTGTCACTTTCTCACGTTCTGTCTCTATCGTTAAATCAGTCTCATTTCTCGGTACTGCACCGTTCTCACGTTGACTATCGTGTGGAACTGCGTACGTTGCGTCGTGTTCGTCCTTACCGACCCCGCTATCCGATGTGGCGGGCAAATCGATTGACCCACTATCCGACATTTTTCGAATCGCGAAATACTGTCGGACACCCTACAACTGTTGCGTCAAAAATGTGGATGTTTTTCTTTTCACCCTAATTTTTAACGCATGGTTGCGTCGAGTACGATTGAATACGCGCTGGTCAAGAGAGATCTCTCCCTCCTCTACCACTCTTGGCATCAATTATCGGCGTAACTGCCCATTTTCTAGTCCAACCGTGAGGAAATTTACTAAGGATAGGGCTTGGAATGCTATTCGTTGACTTGTCTGAGAGGTATTACGAAATTTCTTATCTGTCGCGTAAATGGAATGCAGATCATAGGTGATTTTAATTATGTCGAATTATTTCAACGCGGTACAAACGATCTGGTAACCTGAATGATGTTCTATGAGTAAAGTAGATGATGTCTGGCGACGGGTAGGCGAATTATCGGGGAGGTCGAATGACAGAGGATATTATACACACTTCTAATTATAGAAATATCGAAAAAGTTGTATTAAATTGTACGTAGGTTGTTCGTTGAGGTGTTGATCGTTGCGATGAAATCGGTAGAACACAACTTTGTACGCGGGATTCTCGTAATATTCAGATTTTATTCAAAGGAAATATCTCAGGCAGATTCAAAGAATGCAAGAGAATGCGATTTTTGGAAAGTACAATTGATTCCAAGACCGCTATTCGTACAGAAATCTTTTTCAACAATAAAGTAAGAGAGGATTTTTGACGGTGAAGCGAAGCTGACTTCGTTACAACGGATGAATTGAGAGTGACAATTTGATGAACTGGACTGGACCAAGAAGACTCTGGTCACAGTGAAAATGAGTACAATTTTTGGAGATGGAAAATATTATAAACAAACTTCTCCAATAGGAGAGTGGTTGAATTCTATTCGTTGTCCGAAAAGTACCCATGATCTCTCTTTCTAATGGTGGTAAACAGCGTGCGCGGTCTCTGACTCTATTCCTCTCGTCGCCCAGCCGGAGCACCAGTCTACCAATCGTATGCGCTGGTTGCGCGCTCGGTTTGCGGCGCTTCCGTTAACTTCCTAACTCTACTCCTGATCTCTAATCCTAACCGTAGTTACTCTGCCCTGGTACTCTCGTGCCCTCTTTTCGCGGGCTCTTATATACTAGAAAAATTGTAATCAGAGGGGGAAGAACCCTCCCTTATGTATCCCGGGCATTCTGCTCCCCTGATGAGTAAAGTTGCCCCCTTCGCTATTCTCCTCTCGGCTTGTTCGAGATTCCAGAATCTCTGGAATATTCGTATTGTGAGATAATTGTAAATTTATCCCGTTCCCATTGAATTCCCTTTCGTTTCTTATGTCTAATTATTTGCCTGAGTTATTCGTAATTTTAATACGAATAATTCGTAAACAAATTACTTAAAATAATTAAGTTTTGATATGTTTAACATAGGGGAGAGAGAATCAAACGATAGTTGCTGTTTGTAAAATTCTCCGGTATGTATTCATATTCAGAGAACGGTGGTAAGAGTCGAGAGATATGTATATTTTATTACTAATAATTTCGTACCATTATCATCGTTTAGATGTTAGGTGTCAAATTATTATATACCTGAAGGGTAAAATATTTCTCGGCTCTTGTACAAATTATTTTATCATAAAGTAACAGCATCTTCCTAATATTCCGAGGTATCGGTAGCATAACCGGCCCGATATCTTTGGGCGTTGCCCCTCTAAGAGGCGTGCAGCAACTATTGCGCGTGCCCGGTAACAACGTCGTACGATCGTCTTATTCCCTTATATGGTCATTCCGGAACTACTGTTCCGTTGCCCGGGCGAGCTGTATGACTTCCCTCTTTCGGTGTACCTGCTAGACCTTCCCCTATCGTCGTGAACTAACCTTGACGCTATGCAGCTTAGCTTACGCAACTCGTTCCTTGCCCGGGCCCCTTTTTTTATCCTTACCGTTCGCCGATTCCGAATTATTTTCTGTCTTTGGAGGTGAATCCTGGTCGAATGTTAAATAATATTGACAAACTAACAGTTCCATGTTAAAAGTGAAATGTTCCTGAACATTTTGATATAACCTGCGATGTTTTATTATTATACTATAAATGGGGGGGGGGGGGGGGGGGACCCAGTCACCTATAGGCGACGTACGTTTTCCTGCTACATATATTTTGTAGTTGCTCACGTTATGACTTTTTCCATAAATTTTGGAAAAAATAGTTGCGACATAAGAATAAGGAAATATTCCTGATTAATTTGATATATTGATTGATTTATACATTTTTCCACCATGAGCCGAGAAATCGAAATTCCAGAAGTACATCTTTGCTCCTAATACCAACTTATACGGTGGACATTATCGGAAGGATAATAGTTATATTAAAATATCATTATTTCATTCTCCCGATCGTAGGGAGGCATTTCTTCTGCGCGAGGTATGTGATTTCTTTCGACGGAATTACGTCTTCGCGCTCGGTGGTTGAGCCGCCTTGCCCTCGTGACTCATCGTCGAGGCATACTTGTGTTGCATTCCGCGCTACGACAACTCGGTTCGGCGGTTCGGAAATGATTTACGACTCTCTTCCTTGAAATGTTTAGCTTTAGTAAAGTAAATTTTCTGTTTCACTAGTTTGTTATTTCTCAAATTTTGACCATCTTTGCCTTTCCTTCACCGTTGCATATTGTGTTATCAAACATTATGGTAACTGCAACGCGCTTTACGAAATCACAGACGTTTATTCGTCTCGACTATTTTTCGTGGCTTTGCGTAATTTCACTAATTAGCCTTTGTACGATCATATTTTATTTCTTGTCATAAATGATATTTTACTCTTAACTAGTATCGAATAGCACTTCTATGTTCAAAAATAATTTTGTTGTTTTGAATTTATTGATATTTTCATGGCATTAATAGCGTTTGCCAATAGATTGCATCGATTATTCTTCCTGTAATTCTGGACAATTTTACCATCTTTGATTCATTTGATACTGTAAGTTATAAATTAATTGCAAAAATTTTTTAAATGATCATGTTCATTAATTAGCGTTAAATTAGAAAGCGTGTGGGAGTATGAAACCGTATTTCTTTTAGGATCGTGATTGAAGAAAATTATGTCATTATAATGACGGGTGATTAGACGATGTGGGGGATGTTCTGACTCTCAATCGCGTGACTCGTATATTCAGAAATATTATGCAATGCTGTTCGGTGTCGAAATACCGAAACTATTTCGGTAGTCAGGGTTAATTTCCATACATAAGGTAATGTAGGTTCCCCTTTTTACGTTGAAGGCCCGTTTGATCTTTAGTTAGAAAAACTTTAATGGTCTGGCCGCAGGGTAAAACAGTATCAAATAAGTAACAGTATCAGTATATATAAAGTAACAGTATCAATAAAGTAACAGTATCAGTATCACCGAGGGTAGTGCGTGTGTCGAGGGGGATTGAGACCTCTGTCCGCATCTAGCTCGTGTGGTAGATAATTTTATCATCTATCTTTTGCCCTGTTTTTAGCTTTACATGCTGAATATTTTAAACTTCCTGGACATATTTTTTCCCAATGGAAAATCATTCCTGAAGTACCGTTCAACGATTGATGAGAGAAATCATTTCTTCTCGTGATTTTTATGAGGATGAGTGATATTTGGATTTTCCGTGGGATGTATTAATTGTTTTGGAAAGAGAAAAGTTTGTATATAGAAAGAAAATAAGCAAAAAAATGAGTTGCGAAAAAGTACTATTAATGAAGAATGAAGAGTGTTACGTTAGGACGTAACACCTCCCCCCTTAAGATGATTGTTAGGGGAAGCCTAACAATCATCTCGATGGGTATGCATTGTGACGTGGATTTTTCGCTCCCGTCACAAAGCCCGACAAATATACGGGTTTAAGGGACAGCAGGGCACAACGGCCAACGTTCTGGCTCGCGGTAGAGTCCCTCTCGACAATTCAACAGGGCATTAGGTAGCTTTTCGAATTTTGTTGTGATTATTTTGATTTTTCTTTTCGGCAAACGAGCGACGGTCTTCCGGCTTATTCATCGAAAGCATCGACAACGTCGGAATCTTCGCTACCGACGCGCGAGGGAGCGTCATCGCCGCCTCGACATTGGCAAAGGCAACGGCGAGTCCATGCCAGCTACGCTCTCGCGGACAGCATTGGTCGTCGGCGAGAGAGTCGAGAGCCGTACCAGTGCTACGGCCTCGCTGCAGAAACGGAGAGCGCGTCGCCGAGCTACCGCGTGCTCCAAAAGCGACTCGGATGATCGTCGATTCGAGTATCGATCTCGTGATAGCGGACGGAGAATCGACTCGAAGCCTCACCCCTCGCTGTACTTCAACAGCGTCATTCCCGGAGAAGAATCGCATCTTTCCGCCTCGTTCTCCGAAGAAAGAATTGTTTCCGGTCTCATCTGGACCCCAGCAGCAACAGCATCGCTCTCGTCGTGGATCGTCAACTAGCGACCACAGCAGATTTATCGATATCGCGCGCTCTCGCTATTTAATTTGCGCGCGATGCGTTACCGGAGCGTCTCAAAATTCGGCTAGGGGGCCAAGCGTTAGAGTAGGCAGGGGTGGGGGTCGTAGTCCGTTTCCGCGAAATCGCAAATCGTCTCGGGGACTCAAGCGTTAACCACCGAAGAAGCAGGACGTTGCTCCCGTTGCTGACCGTGCTGTCCAGCGAGAACCGACGCCTACCACCCGCGATCTCGAAGACTCGACGAGGAATTTCCCGAGGGGCTTCGTTTACGGCATAAATTAACCGGTAAGGCCGTTGTTCGTTTCCGGACAGGCTTTTCTTCAAAGTTCCGTAACATCTTAGTTTTGGGCCAAAAAGATCCCGAGCGATATTGCCGGGCGGTGCGTTGTCGTGCATGGCAATCGGTGTTCTGTCTGAAATAAGCGAATCGAAAAGCTATCGTCGGTGTCGATCGTAATTTTATTTTATTCTATTGTTGGAAAAGTAAAAGAATCGCCGAGAGGGATTCAATTAGCTGTTGTTTATTCTGTTTTTTTCATAAAATTACAAACCGCGCGAGAGTCCGTAGTTTTGATTAATTTAATAATTTCGGGAAGACCGCCAACTTTCATCGCTCTCGAGAGCCATTACTATTTTGTTCGTCAGCTTTAAGTTTATAGTCGAGTCAACACGCGGCTCCTTACTTTAATCATTTTCTTTGGACTACTTCTCTATTAACTTCTGACATTCTCATAATTTTTTATACGCAGTGACTTATCGTTATTGTACTCCGTTGACGTTATTTAATTTTCTTTTGTGACCACGAGGCGCGTGTCTTTTCCATCGATTTTAACGGACTTCGATATTTTCGCTCTCGAGAGCCCGCGTAATGAAAGGTCGAATCGACCTCTATCTGTTTGCCGCGCGATCGCGCTCCGCAATTCGACCACCGCTACCGAGAACAAAGATTTAAGTTTGACATTCCCCCTTGGGCACGCCATCGACCAAAAATATTCTAAGTTCCCCTTAGAGGGACTTAGAATATTTTTCTCTCTCTCCCCCCCCCCTCTCCCCGAAAATGATTCTAAATCCCCCTTAGAGGGACTTAGAATATTTTTCTCTCCCTTCCCCCTTCCCCTCAAAAAAAAAAAATATTCTGAGTCCCTCTAAGGGGGACTTAGAATATTTTCGGCTTCGCCGCCGACCACGCCGGCTGCCTCCCTCGATTCCTAACACGGCGGCGGCGGCGACAGCGGCGGTAACTTTATATATATAGAGAGATATTCTTTTTTTTTATATTTTAACGAGTGTACATACTGTGGTTTTGTTACCATCGCTCGTTCGTTTCTTAGAACGAGATTTGTAAGTTGAATCAAAGATAATGAATTGTTACATCTTATTTTTATTTTCTCTTTCTTTTCCTAGGTAAGTATAAGATTGTGGCTTTATTGTCTTTTATGTAGTTGTTTTCTCTCTGCTTATACGAAATATTCGTTTCAATGTGAATATATGATTTTCTTCCCTATCTCCTATGCTTTTTGGCGGAAAAGCTTTATGAATAATATTTAAGTAAGGCACTACTTTGGCATTAAGCGAGATTAATAATTGTATAATTTGTAAAAGTTATTAACCATAATACCCATTAACTATAATAAAATTCGAAATGGCTTCTCCTTTTCTTTTTATAACTAGACGCTAACATACGCGAGTTTCGTGAGGTTGTCTTGTTGCTTGTGATTGTCGACGTGAGGTCTTCTTCTTGATAATGTATTCTAGTTTATTATAGCCATTTTTCGACGTCGAAAGCGTAAACATCGCTAGTGGTGACTGCTGTGTTGAAATCCTGGCCTAGCGGTAATAAAATGTCCTCCACCAATGTGTATTTTGTTCCGCCCAAAATGACGGATCGGCCTTGGCGTGGTAATTTATGTGTCCATTCCGCGAGTACGCCGTTTGGTATTTCCTTCCACTCCGGTGGGACGTAACACCCGGGCATCAAGGGCCAATAAAGTTGTTGTAGATATATTCTTCCTTCTCTGTTCTTTGGGTGGTTGATGGCTATTGACAGGACGTACTGGACCATTTGTAAATTTTGACAATGATTACATTAGTTAGGTGTATATGAAGTTCTTATTCATTGTTAGAGATTATTATTATTATTATTATCTTTTTATTAGTATGGGAGTCTATGGTATTTTGATTAAAAAGGGGGAGGGGGAGAATTTATCAAAAGGGGTAGACTCACTTGACCGTCGACATAACCGTGTACTTGTTATCCGGTGTCTCTTTATTCTCCAACTCCTTCTCTGCTAGACTTCTGGCGTATTCTAATTTCCTTATCTCCTCCTCGAGTCCCGAAATGCTTCGAAGGTACCGCGCGGTTAAATTCGGATAAATTCGAAGGTACCGCGCGGGTGTCAACTTCCTTGTCATAGTCCCTGCAGCGAGTAACGTTCTACTTCCATATCTTCAGACGTGGCTTTGCTGGAGAGATCGAGAGCATCGTTGGCGGCTTCTTCGCCGCTATTGCTCTCGTCTTCACTATTGCCTTCTGCGACTGTTATGTGACTGTATTGTCCTTTTCCTATGTATTCGATGAACTCCGGCTTCTGTGCGAGGGGTGTCAGTGTGTCCGTACGTAGTTCCTCCGAGATGTATATCCTGGCCGAGCCGGACGGATGCTCGCCTTAACCATTGGTCGCGTGTTCTTTCGCTTAATCTGCGCCATTCTGGTCGTACCCAAATGGATCGCTGTTGATAGCCAGGCGGGTCCGGTGGCACTCGCCAATAATTGATGAGTTTTTCCATTCCCAGCCGAGGGCTGGTATATCGTCGGTTGACGGCGATGGGCAGGTGTCTTCCCAACCCTTGTAGTTTAAGTAGCTCGTGCCACTCTGGTACCGATTAGTTGATCTCTGGCCATCCTCTCGTACCAGGTATGGGGATCGTGGAGTATTGTTGTCCCTGTGGCATGAGGATATCGTTGTGCCACTCATATTGCGTTTGCCCTAGAGTAACGTCTTCGAGCGGATTAGCTCGTAATTGAGCGATCCATTCGTTCAAACGGTTCTTCTCGATCTGTCGCCATTCAGGTGGAACGAACAAGAAGAAAGGTCTATCCACGATATCTAAGTATAAAGAGAGTTTCCAGTAACAGTAAATAACAGCAGTTCCTGGCACCAGGTTTGCGGGTGCCACCTCGTTGATTCTGATTTTCAACGTTTCCGGCAGCGGTGCATGTTGATCAGATCTGGTTTGTATTATCGTAGTAAATTCGCGTCCACATTTGCATCTCGCCATGTCTTTGGATTTCTGTTGTTAAATTTTAATTGTTGGTATTAATTATTTGTCCAATTTCGATTTTATTTCTAGTTAATAACCTACGGTTGGTTGATTATAGATAATATGTTCTTAGTTTATGGATTATTTAGCGTATATTTCTTTTGTTATTCTTATATATTCCTTATTCCCTTTTTTCATTTATGTTTTTTTCCTCAAGAAATTAGTTGTTGAAAATTGGTTCTCGGGATATATATATCTCTCTATATATATAAAGTTTCCGCCCCTGTCGCCGCCGCCGCCGCTGTCACCGCCGCCGCCGCCGCCGTGTCAGGAATCGAGGGGAGGGCAAAAATATTCTAAGTCCCTCTAAGGGGGACTTAGAATATTTTTCAGGAATGGAGGGAAGGGAAAAAATATTCCAAGTCCCCCTTAGAGGGACTTAGAATATGCTCTAGAATATGCTAGAATATGGGGAAACTCTAGTATATATTGTGACGGGCCGTTCCGATCAATCGGGTGGACCGAAACCACCGCCGCCCAATAATTATGACGCCCTGGGATTTTTAATTCTTTGTCTCTTACCGTTAGGCGCCAGGGAGTTGTTTCTACTCCCAACTCCCAAGAAGGTCGATTTTTACTGATGTTCCCGGCTCCTCTGTACGCTGATACAGGGGTGCAGTCCGACGGGCTAATTAATATTCTTGGATATGCGAGCGAAAATAAAATATGAATACCAGCAATTCGTAAAATAATAATGGTCACAATATATTTCTCGGATCTTCGTACAATAACAAAATAAAATAAAAGAAAATAAGAGAATACAAATAAATCAATCTCTCTCTCAAAATTGAACGCCAATAATATTCACGCGGAACTCGACGCAACGGTCGAAGAGGCCGGCACGGCCGAGGATACAATGACACGCGTATTCTACCCCGGGAGAGACACTTCTCGTCCACGGAAATTATGCAACGGAAACAATTCGGCTTCGCCTACCTTTACAATTTTCCGCCGCTGGACCTCGCGTCTATCCTGCTCCCGAGTACTCGGCTCTCGCTATCCTCGACTTCCCCTGCGGCTTCGCCTCGCTCGGCGATACACTTTCCTTGGAAAATCGGCACGGCCACTACTACTTTCCTCGCGAACTATTATTACTTTTAACTCGATACTGGATTAACTACCAGCCAGACTATAGCCGCTCTCGGCTCTATTCTACGAGAAAATAATTCTCTATCTATTCGTTATGCTAACGATTTCGGACTCCTGCCGAATTACTACTCGGACGAACGTCGATTACAATCTCTCACGTCGACTGTCTTCTCTCGACTCTCTCCTACGCTCGTCTACCGAAAATCGCTCATCGACACCTCGGTGTGTCGCGTGCCGGTGAGGAGAGGGGGCAACGCTCTCGATTATCGAGCGTCGCCTCACGTAGATCCTTCGTCTATCGCTTCTCACGCTGTCTCTCCTCTCGCGTAGTTGCCGAATTTACCTGTAACGAAGTCGAATAAACGGCAGCAACGCGCTCGATGATTTTCGGTTATCTATCGGCGCTCGGCGAGAGAGACGATCCAGTAGCTTATACTATAGCCTATATCGCACGTTACGACGACGGTGGTAACGCCTCGTCACAATATATATTTTCTTTTTTTTTTCAATTCACTTTCCTTTGTTTAGCCTGGGTCGAATATAGTAATCTTACTTCATATATTTCTTCCTTTTTTTTCCTAATCGTAGTCATTGATATAGCGTTCTTCCAAGCCCCCGTTCCGTCATTTGTCAAGAGGCGTACGTATGTCGTTTTAAACCGGTGTATTATCGATATCATTATTTTTTCCTCTTTTTCCCTCTCTTTTTTTTATAATCACTTAAAATATAATTACGATATTATGTATTTTTTGTTTTCTCCCTTTTTCCTGTTATCCAACAATTGTTAAAAATTCGCATATATTTTATTATGGGTTTCCCTATCTTATCCTTACGCTAGTCTTTCTTCTCGATTTTGCCTGATTTTATTTCTCTCCAGCTTATTGCTTATCCTCCTTCTTTGGTCTTTGCAATAGGAAATATTGTTGTTTATTCTTTGTGTTTGAGCCTTCGCCCGGTTCCAACGCATCAATTTTCAGTTCGTGGGACAAAGTGTTGGGTTCACTAATCTCTTCCGCACCATCTGAATAAGTAGTCGAGGTGGATGCGGTGGCGTCTTTCGGTGACACAGCTCTAGCCTTCGGGAACGTGTCATAAACCGGGCGGGTGCGTATAGCCACTGTCTCCCCGGCCCCGTCTATTTGCGCATTTGCTAAGTTTTGCATGGGGTATAATTCTTCTCTTCGGCATGGATGGGGTAGTGTACGAAAATTTGATCCGGAGTGTCTCATGATTTGATTGAAATCTTGGACCCTCGGGTCGAATTCATATGTTAAGGGTGGGACGGTAGATAGGTCTCCGATGGGAATTCCGCAACCCTGGTATACGGGCGGCTGCAGTGGTTCGGTCATTTCCGCCTCGATGTCCATATCGCCTTTATTTCCCCTGCCTGGTTTGGGTTGTTTTTTACTTAGGTGCAATAACAGACTCGTGACAGAGTCCCAAACAGCGCTTAACACATGTATGGACCATCCGTATACCGTGTGCAGAGCATACTCATGTATTATTGTGTCGATGATGAGTTTAATGACCCTGATTATGATCATTACTCCTATTAGTCCTGCACTTACGTTCCCGAATCTAATGAGATACCCCCATGTTTTGTTCCATGCGGATTTTACGATTTTACTTAATACTTCTTCATCGAGAAGATTTGATAGCGAACCGCCTTGAACGATGGTGGAATGTCCGGTAATTCCTCGCGCCAATGAATTTAATATCGCTGGTTTTTCCGCGGGGAACATTAGGTGATCGCGGAGTTCTTCCAATTCTCTCTGCGTATAGATTCCACTTGTAGCTAGTGCGTAGGGGCTAACATATTTCCAGGTGGGTTTTGTGAGTGGTTTGAGTACTGTGGGGGTTTGAGTCTGCATAGGGGTGGGTCCGAAAGAATACCATTCTCCGTCTAATAGATACATAGGAGCGAGGAGTCGATTACACAATACCTCGGTGGTTTCAATGGTATGTGAGTTCGTGGTGACAAGTGAAAAGAGAAATTTCCCATTGTTACTGGTAATTCGTTATAACATTCGGTCGTCCGGGGAATTTTTACTTCGACGGGAATGCATTGGGCAATGTGTGCCACTTTTCCGGCTAACACAGCCATATATCCCGGTCCTTTAATTAGATCAAAAGCAAATTCATCGGAAGAAATTCTTGCTATCGTTAGAGTGGTTTGCAAAATTTGTCGTTCGAGATTGCAACGTTGCATCAATATATCGCGATACATATCTTTAATCTGCGTGCGAATATGTTTCTCTACAAACACGAATTTAGAGTTCACATATGTGAATATATCCAAGGTATTTACTTCAATTGGTTTTTTCGCGATGAAGGGGTTTCCCCGCGAGGTTTCAACGATAAGCAGCTTAGGATGCTCGGTCTCCATCAAAATATATCAGCAAATTTTAATCTGGTTTTTGCTAGAAAGTCCGAACGTTACGTAACCTTCGGTGAGAGTGTATACTGTTTGTTCGTTGCCTACGTTGTAATCCGTAATTCTATCGGAAATTCCCTCGTACAAGAGTCCGTACCTGCCGGTTTTACAACTGTCTTCGGGCAGCGGATCCCAGTATGTATCGCCGCCGTCGAAATCGACGCAATGACCTTCGTTTAACTCACAATTTGTTCCGGAGCGCAGATGTATTTTATTAGTATCTACATTTACTCGAGCGTTGTAATCTCTCAACGACATTTTCATACTTCCATGTACTATTACTTTATCCCATGTCCCGTACGGATCAGAATAAGTACTACCTTCGCAAGAACCATCGTTATAAATCGACCCTACTATATGTATAGGTCGCGTAATCGTTCCGTTTGTCGTAATCCCTGTAACCGTTGTCTGTCCTATTTTAATATTACCATATCGATACATATCGCGACAAGATTCGCGGTTGACGCTATCTATGTATCCATATTCCCCGTTGGTTACGTCCATCGTGTGGGAGTGTATTCCGCATCTTTTGATCGTTCGATAAATTTCCACTTTACATTGCCTTACTTTTATAGATGAATAATCATTGATTTGTATTAGTTGGATATAGGTGCGAGAGACGTTAACTTCCTGTTGGGGAATGTTGCATTCCCCCACTCCTAGTAATGATACGCTGGTGATGTTTGATGTAACATCGGCGCAATCGTATCCAATCAATCCATGAGTCGACGAGATTTGCGAATTTAAGCAGATCATCGTAATCCACGCGAGAAGAATTCCGAGCTTCATTTTTCTGCAATATTATTGTGTTGTGAGATACCGACCGTTTAGTAATATTATATTCTCTTTCTTTTTTTTATATATCTTTAAATTTCAAATATTCGTTTCTACTCTATACTCTGTGGACACGAAAATTTAGAGAGTATTTTGTGCCCTGACCAATGGGAAATCCTCTCCCTCCTCCGTTGACGAGTTCAACGCGAGGAACAAGGGTTGCCGCGTTGAGTTTCCTAAAATTCCGGGAGTGGGACTTTGTGTATTTAAACGGCTGTTCCCGAGAAGAAAAATCATTCTTGTCTTTGAACTTGAAACATCACCGTTAAAAAAAAAATGTTCTCTCTATTGTCCACGGAGCAATTGAACGCGGCCTATATGGAGGCGTACGCTGCCTTGATCCGCAGCGGATCGCATGAAGAATTTAGTCGGAGGGTAAGTATCGCGATTATTTCAAGAATTATGTATATATATATTTTTTTTTTTATTAACTTGAAATATCAATTAAATATTATTATATATATTTATTTTTTTTATGTGTAACGATTTTTTTTTTTGATTACTGAATTGCGGGCGCCTCCGTCCGTTGATTTTGGTTCCGACGAAAACTGGGACGCCGAAGACTCGGGCCCCAGTTATCTGGAGGTACTGAGGGACGAGGGGGTGTATCCCCCCAGGGCCTCAAACTTCCTAAATTTGCTTCCGGGGTTGGAGGATCGCGACGAGGGGGACTTCTCTCACGGCGATGATCCTCTTTCGGATTTCGATCGGGCAGATTACGCCTTCTTCCCACCCAACCGCGAGGAGGAGGAGATGGAAGTGGAGGCGGAACCTGATTCCGGGGAACACACGGGGACACCGCCGATATCCCGGGTTGGTGAGGGGGACGAAGATCCTCCTGGGACGACTGGCTCTCTCCGTCCTTTTGCACAATTCAATTGGTAACTATCGTTATCTTTCACTGTTCCTTTTTTAGGCACTCACTATAATAATAGGCAAAGAGTGCCTATTAAAATGACCATCTGTTGCTCTTCGGAGTCTGTCGAAGGGGTTACTCCGCAGCGCATACTCCAAAAATTTTTATTTTTCACCATTTGCTTCGGTGTATCTCCAACATCATGCGTAGTTACTTTGAAGTGACTGCGATGAATAGAAATATTTTTGTTAGCCTGCGGTGCAATGAAAACAACTTTTTGGCTGAATTTTTCTTCTCGGACGTCAGTATCACACTGTAACTTTAGATGGTGCGAACCAATTTTGTTCTCCTTCGCAGGGTTTTTTTATTACAGTATTTCCAGTATGCACATTACTTTTAAAACCAATCTAAGACCTTTAAGTATTTTTTCTAAAAAATTATTGGCCACAATTTGCATTTGCCTTCGGTCAAGTGTCCGTACGGTGCCATCATAATGAACTCTACGAACCAATTTTTTTCTTCTTCGCAGCATCATTTTGTTTTATCAAAAGCACTGCGCACAGCAAATTTAGAGACAATCCTACATCTCTAACTATTTATTCATCACAATTTTCCATAAAAAACTTATTTTCTCACATCTGATGTCCGTACGGTGCCCCAATTAAGAATCCTGGAAACCAATTCTGTTCTCTTTCGCAACAATATTTCATTGTATCAAAAGCACTATGCACAACAAATTTTGAGTCATTCTGACAAATATAATTTTAATTATAAAATAATTCAAAAACAGTGGTTATAACAAGATTTGCTTTAGAGGTTATGTTATTTAGATTTGCCAAAAATCCATTTTTCATCATGTTAAAAAAAAAAATTCGGTTGTGAAAAATAAAACACGAAATATCATACACAGATTCACAAATGTTTGCGTTTTTTATTTCGAAAATAATATATTATCACCGAAAATCATTCGCAATATTTTAGCATATTTTATTCACATTCGTAATAAAAATGATAAATTTCACGTATTCACTGAAAAAATTGGTAGTAAACTCACAAAAAAGATTCATCGAATATCCAAAATAATGACAATTTCCCAAATAGAACTAAAAAAATCGCGAGTATATATTTTTCCGTTTTATTCTATCTGTCAAACTTTGGAAGCAGATGACAATTTCGTAGCAGACGATACACAGATGCTCATACGTCGCGGCACGCGTACTCTGTGGCCGGATGATTTTCAAACAAAAAAAAAATCGACATCTCGTTTCAATCTTTGTTCCTATTTTACGTAAATATAAATGGATTCTACGCGGTATAGCGCAAATAAAAAGTATGCAATCATAAAAAAAAAGAATTTTCTATCCTTCGACCGTCGAAGATTCATCGCAGCCGAAATCTTTGTCAATTATGTTCACCCGATTTATTTATTTACTGTTAATAATAAAAACTGCAAATTCTTTTTCTGGCAACGTATGTTCTCCTCTTCAAAATAAGCCAAAATAAGAGTCGAAATCTTTTTTCGCTGCCGAGATATGATTTTTTTTAAGCAAAGACTAATTTTACGAATTTTCATCAAAAAATGAATCGTTTTTTCAAATTTCTCGAAATTGCCGTCTCTAATCCTTTCCTCTCAAAGAAATCGTATTTACAAACTGACTCTCTGCGTTATTGCGCAGATAAAAAGTGTGCTATATTTAAAAATTTAATTTTTTACACTTCGACCGTCGGAGATTCATCACATTCGAAATCTTTGTCAATTTTGTTCGCTGGATTTATTCGTTTACACTTGATAAGAAAACTGCTAATGATTATTCTATCGACGTATTTCCAACGTTTTTTTTTTTTTTTTATTTTTTCAAATTTTCGGCGAAATACGAATTTCTTTCATATGCTCACGTCTTGAAAAGTTTTTTTTCGCAAAAAAAAAAACAATTGTACTCTTAAAGAACAATTATAAACAATTATTTATCAAGAAAGTGAATAACACTGAATTTGTCGATTTTACGAGTTATTCCGTACTGAAAAACTTATCCTCGTTTGTGATTAAATAAAATTTTTTAAAATACGATATGATATGATGCTAAATTTGATATTTTTAAGCGACGATAAATATCAATAAAATTTCATTGAAAAACGAAAAAAAATATCGAATTTCTCAAACTTCTCGTCTCCAATACTTGTCTGTTCTACAGAGACAATAACGAGCTGATTCCATGTATTACGAAGAAGAAAAAAAATATATCTCAAATGGTAGAATTGAAATTTGTTATAAGAGGACTGTCAAAGAGCCTTCAAAGTCGAATTTTTCAAGAATTTCATCAATTTGTAAAAAAATATTTCGGAGCTATCCAAGATGACAAATTTTTGATTCGAGTAACGTACTACTTCCTCTTCAATACAAGACAGGAACCAAAAAGATATATTTTTTCGTTCTCGAGATTGCATTTTTTTGCAGCATCCATAAATATCGATAAAATTTCATTGAAAATCACAAAGAATAGCAAATTTCTTGAACTTTTCTTCTACAATGGTTTGGTTTCCTACAGATAAAATAACGAACTGATTCCATCAATTATGGGGAAGAAAAAAAACACTGAAGGGGAAGGATTTAAAGGGGATATTTGGCCTGAATGCTAAATGGTAATCGTATTGGTGTCGGTACATGTTTTGTGTGTTTGTTTTATATTCATTAAATCTGGTCATAAGTTTTAAGCCAATAAAACGACTTTGCTAGACATGATTTGATTCGTTAAATTAATTTGATCAACTTCTACGTGGTGCAATTCGTTATATTTGTCTCGTGTCTCAATATTTGACAATTTATCGTCAAACAAAAAGGAAATATCCGTCGTGAATATTAATAATCAATTGGTACAAAAAAGAAATATTTTTATTCGACGAAGATTAAACACTATGAATTAATTTACGTAACTGATAAATGTTTTTCCGCGAATGTTTAGCGCGATGTGTAAATACACTCGATACGGAGCGCGTAGCGCGACGTGCACCCCCGTGAGTGCCTTAAAAAATGTCCCGAAGGGACATTTTTCGGGGGGTTTGGGGGGCGGAGCCCACCAACAAGAGCATCTGCGCCCGCAGAGCGCTGAGACGCTTGTTTTATTTATCTTTTATTAATTTTGTAATTTTTTTTGTTTCAGTTCGCGATTCTGGCCCTATTAGGGTTCCGGGGGAGGGGGGGGGGATTATTTTAGTTGATATATATTGTAATTTTATCGCGATTCGTCGTTCTTGCGGATCGTCGATTTTTATCTTTTTTTTTTTTAACTCGAACTGGGATTTGGGTCTGGGCAGCGCGGTACTTTGTTGGGAGATTTCGGTGTTAAGCTTCAGACAATACCTCGTAACACTGTCCGAGGACAGAGGTTGTTTGCATCATCAACTTCTTGTGTGTATGACTCGTGTCAGGGTTTGTGTCGAGTATAGTGTTCTGATTGTGTCGCTTATCCGCCCCGGTGTTATCGCGTAACGGAATCTACCAACGACTATCTAGAAATTCCACTTTCGAACGGATTCGCGAATACTTTGAATGATTCGCCTCGACGAAGTAAGGTAACTTTTCCAATAGTATTATGTGGCTCGACTTGTTAAATTGTACGACAATATGCCAGGAAACGTTTCATCGGCTGAGGCAATGCTCGGGCGATGAAACGAATCCGCGATTTGTCTCTTTGTTCGGCGGCAGCAATGCGCAAGGAGCAACGAGCTCGTTTTGTATACTCTAACCTTTTCGCGATACTCCGTCTAGGCGATTTCCCGTTGGGTTCTACGCGATGCGGCTGCTATATTGCTCGTTCACGTAAATTGCGTGAATTGTGGTTCACGCCGTACTCGGAACGGAAATTCGACGGTGCTCGCTCGTTGGGCTACCGTGCGGATGCGGCGTCTCTTAATTCCGAACCGAGTGTTTTTCTCGAACGTTTTACGAATTTACTTTTTCAAGTACGAAGACTCGCGAGTCGGGCTATCCCGACAATATTCGTAATCTACTTTTCTATTTCGGATAACGTTTGTACGAGTTCTACAAGAAATTGCTTTATACGACTAAATTCACCCATTGGGCTATCGCGGTAGTTATAGTTTCGTTAATGCTAATTTCAGGGAGTATTGGCTGTACTCAAGGAGTCGTCACGATAGGCCAGTGCTAGCTGGGGTTCGATCTGACAAGGAGTGTAGGTAGGAAAATGATCCAGAATATAATGAACGAGTTTCTATGAAGCTGAAGCTAGCCGCTGCGGCTAGTTTCGCCAGGGGCGAAGCTTGATGATAAAGGGGGGCTATGGTGCCCCATGTGTTATGGACGTTCCGATAATGTTTAAATTCGGCAGTCATCTTTACATTAATATACCAGACACGGAGAATGCAATTTTGCGAAGGGACGAGGTTATTAACTATTTTTTAGCAATTGTTTATAACAAGCGAAAACAGTATATCGCCTCGCATAGTTCGCTTGATTTTTTTTCGAAGTTGAAACTTGGTACAACAGTTAGGGTTAATGCCCCTAACACGTAGAATATGATTTTGCGAGGGGACGAGGTTATTAACTATTTTTTTAGCAATTGTTTATAACGAGCGAAAACAGTATATCGCCTCGCATAAATCGCTTGATTTTTTTTCGAAGTCGAAACTTGGTACAATAGTTACGGTTAATGCCCCCAACACGTAGAATATGATTTTGCGAGGGGACGAGGTTTTTAAATTCGGCAGTCATCTTTACATTAATATACCAGACACGGAGAATGCAATTTTGCGAAGGGACGAGGTTATTAACTATTTTTTAGCAATTGTTTATAACAAGCGAAAACAGTATATCGCCTCGCATAGTTCGCTTGATTTTTTTTCGAAGTTGAAACTTGGTACAATAGTTAGGGTTAATGCCCCTAACACGTAGAATATGATTTTGCGAGGGGACGAGGTTATTAACTATTTTTTTAGCAATTGTTTATAACGAGCGAAAACAGTATATCGCCTCGCATAAATCGCTTGATTTTTTTTCGAAGTCGAAACTTGGTACAATAGTTACGGTTAATGCCCCCAACACGTAGAATATGATTTTGCGAGGGGACGAGGTTTTTAACTATTTTTTAGCAATTGTTTATAACAAGCGAAAACAGTATATCGCCTCGCATAGTTCGCTTGATTTTTTTTCGAAGTTGAAACTTGGTACAATAGTTAGGGTTAATGCCCCTAACACGTAGAATATGATTTTGCGAGGGGACGAGGTTATTAACTATTTTTTAGCAATTGTTTATAACGAGCGAAAACAGTATATCGCCTCGCATAAATCGCTTGATTTTTTTTCGACGTCGAAACTTGATACAATAGTTACGGTTGATGCCCCGAACACGTCGAATATGATTTTGCGAGGGGGGGGCGAGGTTTTTAACTATTTTTTTAGCAATTGTTTATAATGAGCGAAAACAGTATATCGCCTCGCATAATTCGCTTGATTTTTTTTCGAAGTCGAAACTTGGTACAATAGTTACGGTTAATGCCCCGAACACGTAGATTTCGCGAGGGAACGAGGTTGTTAACAATATTTTAGTTATTGATAATTAGGTACAAACGGGGAAAATCACCTCGCACAATTCGCTTGATTTTTATCTGGTATTTATTTCCTTGTAATTGATGTTAACGAGTTATAATCTTGCAAGGCTTGCAAAAATGACCGGATTTTCCCCGTTTGTGTTCAATTAACAACAACTAAAAAATAGTTAACAACCTCGTCCGCTCGCAAAATAATATTCTACGTGTTCGGGGCATTAACCGTAACTATTGTACCAAAATTCAACTTCGAAAAAAAAATCAAGCGAATTATGCGAGGTGATTTTGCCCGTTTGTACTTAATTAACAATAACTAAAAAATTGATAAAAACCTCGTCCCCTCGCAAAATCATATTCTACGTGTTGGGGGCATTAACCCTAACTATTGTACCAAGTTTCAACTTCGAAAAAAAATCAAGCGAATTATGCGAGGCGATATACTGTTTTCGCTTGTTATAAACAATTGCTAAAAAATAGTTAAAAACCTCGTCCCCTCGCAAAATCATATTCTACGTGTTCGTGGCATTAACCGTAACTATTGTACCAAAATTCAACTTCGAAAAAAAAATCAAGCGAATTATGCGAGGTGATTTTGCCCGTTTGTACTTAATTAACAATAACTAAAAAATTGATAAAAACCTCGTCCCCTCGCAAAATCATATTCTACGTGTTGGGGGCATTAACCCTAACTATTGTACCAAGTTTCAACTTCGAAAAAAAATCAAGCGAATTATGCGAGGCGATATACTGTTTTCGCTTGTTATAAACAATTGCTAAAAAATAGTTAAAAACCTCGTCCCCTCGCAAAATCATATTCTACGTGTTCGGGGCATTAACCGTAACTATTGTACCAAGTTTCGACTTCGAAAAAAAATCAAGCGATTTATGCGAGGCGATATACTGTTTTTGCTCGTTATAAACAATTGCTAAAAAATAGTTAAAAACCTCGTCCCCTCGCAAAATCATATTCTACGTGTTCGGGGCATCAACCGTAACTATTGTACCAAGTTTCAACTTCGAAAAAAAATCAAGTGAATTATGCGGGGCGATATACTCTTTTCGCTTGTTATAAACAATTGCTAAAAAATAGTTAAAAACCTCGTCCCCTCGCAAAATCATATTCTACGTGTTGGGGGCATTAACCCTAACTATTGTACCAAGTTTCAACTTCGAAAAAAAATCAAGCGAATTATGCGAGGCGATATACTGTTTTTGCTTGTTATAAACAATTGCTAAAAAATAGTTAAAAACCTCGTCCCCTCGCAAAATCATATTCTACGTGTTCGGGGCATCAACCGTAACTATTGTACCAAGTTTCAACTTCGAAAAAAAATCAAGTGAATTATGCGGGGCGATATACTGTTTTCGCTTGTTATAAACAATTGCTAAAAAATAGTTAAAAACCTCGTCCCCTCGCAAAATCATATTCTACGTGTTCGGGGCATCAACCGTAACTATTGTACCAAGTTTCAACTTCGAAAAAAAATCAAGTGAATTATGCGGGGCGATATACTGTTTTCGCTTGTTATAAACAATTGCTAAAAAATAGTTAAAAACCTCGTCCCCTCGCAAAATCATATTCTACGTGTTCGGGGCATCAACCGTAACTATTGTACCAAGTTTCAACTTCGAAAAAAAATCAAGCGAATTATGCGAGGCGATATACTGTTTTCGCTTGTTATAAACAATTGCTAAAAAATAGTTAATAACCTCGTCCCCTCGCAAAATCATATTCTACGTGTTAGGGGTATTAACCCTAACTATTGTACCAAGTTTCAACTTCGAAAAAAAATCAAGCGAATTATGCGAGGCGATATACTGTTTTCGCTTGTTATAAACAATTGCTAAAAAATAGTTAAAAACCTCGTCCCCTCGCAAAATCATATTCTACGTGTTGGGGGCATTAACCCTAACTATTGTACCAAGTTTCAACTTCGAAAAAAAATCAAGCGAATTATGCGAGGCGATATACTGTTTTCGCTTGTTATAAACAATTGCTAAAAAATAGTTAAAAACCTCGTCCCCTCGCAAAATCATATTCTACGTGTTCGGGGCATCAACCGTAACTATTGTACCAAGTTTCAACTTCGAAAAAAAATCAAGTGAATTATGCGGGGCGATATACTCTTTTCGCTTGTTATAAACAATTGCTAAAAAATAGTTAAAAACCTCGTCCCCTCGCAAAATCATATTCTACGTGTTCGGGGCATCAACCGTAATTATTGTACCAAGTTTCAACTTCGAAAAAAAATCAAGCGAATTATGCGAGGCGATATACTGTTTTCGCTTGTTATAAACAATTGCTAAAAAATAGTTAATAACCTCGTCCCCTCGCAAAATCATATTCTACGTGTTCGGGGCATTAACCGTAACTATTGTACCACGTTTCGACTTCGAAAAAAAATCAAGCGATTTATGCGAGGCGATATACTGTTTTCGCTCGTTATAAACAATTGCTAAAAAATAGTTAAAAACCTCGTCCCCTCGCAAAATCATATTCTACGTGTTCGGGGCATCAACCGTAACTATTGTACCAAGTTTCAACTTCGAAAAAAAATCAAGTGAATTATGCGGGGCGATATACTCTTTTCGCTTGTTATAAACAATTGCTAAAAAATAGTTAAAAACCTCGTCCCCTCGCAAAATCATATTCTACGTGTTGGGGGCATTAACCCTAACTATTGTACCAAGTTTCAACTTCGAAAAAAAATCAAGCGAATTATGCGAGGCGATATACTGTTTTCGCTTGTTATAAACAATTGCTAAAAAATAGTTAAAAACCTCGTCCCCTCGCAAAATCATATTCTACGTGTTCGGGGCATCAACCGTAACTATTGTACCAAGTTTCAACTTCGAAAAAAAATCAAGTGAATTATGCGGGGCGATATACTGTTTTCGCTTGTTATAAACAATTGCTAAAAAATAGTTAAAAACCTCGTCCCCTCGCAAAATCATATTCTACGTGTTCGGGGCATCAACCGTAACTATTGTACCAAGTTTCAACTTCGAAAAAAAATCAAGCGAATTATGCGAGGCGATATACTGTTTTCGCTTGTTATAAACAATTGCTAAAAAATAGTTAATAACCTCGTCCCCTCGCAAAATCATATTCTACGTGTTAGGGGCATTAACCCTAACTATTGTACCAAGTTTCAACTTCGAAAAAAAATCAAGCGAATTATGCGAGGCGATATACTGTTTTCGCTTGTTATAAACAATTGCTAAAAAATAGTTAAAAACCTCGTCCCCTCGCAAAATCATATTCTACGTGTTGGGGGCATTAACCCTAACTATTGTACCAAGTTTCAACTTCGAAAAAAAATCAAGCGAATTATGCGAGGCGATATACGGTTTTCGCTTGTTATAAACAATTGCTAAAAAATAGTTAATAACCTCGTCCCTTCGCAAAATTGCATTCTCCGTGTCTGGTATATTAATGTAAAGACGACTGCCGAATTTAAACATTATCGGAACGTATGGGGCACCATAGCCCCCCTTTTTCATCAAGCTTCGCCCCTGGCGAAACTAGCCGCAGCGGCTAGCTTCAGCTTCATGTCGGTGCAACGGAATATTTCTCTTAACTTGGTGTCGCGCGACGCGTTGCAACCGATAATTTTTCTTAAGCTTAAATTCAAAATTCGCTCTAACGGCGAATTTTCCTAATCGCCGCCAGTCGCGGATCGATTTACGAGAGTGGGCGGGGTCTATCGTCTCTCGTCTGCTCGCGCTCGGTCGCGTACTCGCGGTGTTGCGGATCGATGCGTCGGTATTCGAGATTCCCGATTAAGGTTTAAATTTCATTTCCAATATATCTATTGTGATTTTACTCGAAATTACCGTCCCGCTGATTTCGGTAAAATAAAATCTTTCGTTATTTTTCGACCGGGGTTCGGCTACAGGGCCCTACTCTTACTCTGTACGCTGTTGACAGTGGAGGCTTCAGAGTATTGGTTCTCACCTGGTCTGATGACCGAGACATACATTCATCATAAGCCTCCCTACGAAATGATGCAATCTATAGTGTTGAATGTTGTTTCCTGCCCTCGAGTCGTCTTTTGATTTGATGTAAAAACAAACTAATCTATCTCCGTAATAACGGCGAGTGTGCGGGCGGCGGTAGCTCACGCTGGCGTTCCGACTGCTCGTCCGATATCCGGGCTTTGCGCGGCGTCGCCTTCTATGTCGGTGACTGCTATAGCACGGGATAGAGGCGACAGGAGACGAGTTTCTGCGAAATTTAAAGTCCTACGATTCTCGAGCGCACGAAATACTAAATGGATTAGGCTCTTTAATTCTGGTGTTGATATTGTCGCGCGATCTCGTAGTCGAGGGATTGAGTCCCACGTTACGCAACGGTGCGAATATCGAACGAAAGCGTTTGTTTATGTCGCGAGACTCGAGTCGCCGGTGTCCGTGCTTCTCGAGTACAAGGAGGACGCAAGACTTTCGGAGTGCTTTGTTTCGATAACGAATTTTGTTTCAATTCCGATTAATAATTAGTTGATTAGAATAAAGAGAAAGGTAGCAATGAAAAGAAATAGTGAGAAAAGTTACACGGCAAACGTACGCGCGATTAAAGAATTTTCTCTACGAACTTATGCAACGACTCCGCTCGTCGTATCTGTCGGGAGTTGGGATGCTCGCGAGCGGGATTGACGAGTTTTATCGAGGAGGCCGGGGGTTGCCTAGCGGATCGGATGATCAGGACGGCGCTATGCCGTGTGCCGACCACGCCGATCGGGATTAATTAAATTACGCAGTGCTAAGCACGAAATTAAACGATAGGTTGTGCTGAGCACGTAGGTAGCTTACTAAGCGGTATGTTCTTATAGGAATGTCTCTCGAGATCTTGAGGATCGGATTTTTATACCCTCAGATCTCGCGTCACGTGACGTAAGTTGGGAGAGGGACGGTTACGTCACTTAACCGAAATTTTGCCGTAACTTTTAAGTTGCGATTGAAATTTGTAACGGCGTTGTCGTCTTATCTCTCCACTGTATTTGTCGGTGCAAGAGGTCTGAGGTCGCATGGGGCGTTTCTGTTTCTTCTAACGGTCGCCACGGCTTATCTTTGCGTGCGATTGCTTAGCCCCGTCGACGCTAAGGCGTGCCCAATTTAATTTTGATTTTAGCGTCGCCCGAGCCGATATCCTATATCGGTGGCTGTTTACCTCGTCGCGCTTGAATGATTCAACGGACATTCGCTCTTAACTCGGAGGTGAATTGTCCCGTCACACTATATATTTTGTAACCGATTTCCCCGCGATCTCGTTAGTTACAAAAATTGCAACGAGTATCGTATCGGGAGGGCGCCAGCCGCGAGAACCCGGAATTCCCGCGACAAATTTATTTCCTCGATACGATAATTCCCTCGACCTGCCGCTCGGCTACAGCCCGGGAAGATGGTAGAGGGGAGTGGTTCGAGTCGCTCTCGCGAGCGGAAGAACAAATTAAATTTCGGACACTGAGTATAATTCCTTTATTTAAGCAGCTGACATTGGACGGAGTCGTGAGGCGACAAATAACCGTTACAATAATTCCCGCCCCCGTCGTACTGTCCCGAGAACATCAATTCTTGTCCCGTTTAACAGAGATAACCAAATACAAAATAATGTAGAACATTGCCAATATTCCCCGTAAGATCGCTCGACACACGTCGAGAGCCAGCGGCAGCGCGCGAACACGACGTGAGAGCGTCGCGTCGCGAAAATCAGAGGTCGAACCGCCCTTCTAACCGAACGTTACGCGGGAGCTAAAACTAACGGACTTTCTCGCGGATTTCGGGAGGGTAAAAAAAAAGAAATTACACGACAAAAACAAAAGAACAAGAAAGAGAGCAAAGAGCTTGACGGACTAAAATACAGGAGTTCAAAATATAAAATAAAAGAAAAGTCACGGCGAATAAAATTTCAAGGAAAACCCTCCAAGGCTCCTACTCTAGATGACTAAACCTTTCTTTCCCGACCAGTTGGAACGCGAGCCCCGCACACGAAACGCGCCGTCCCCGCGATAGCGAGTTCAATTCGCCCCTTCAAATCTCTGGTCTCAAACCGAACACGCACGACGCTCTTACCCCGCTGAATGTTGCCGTAGTGAGAATCCCGCGAATTTCTCCGTACCGGGATCCCAAATCGCGAATCAGGGAGAAGCCGATATTCTCGAGGCGACGATGTGCACGGATCTATCCGAGAGCCACGTCCTTCCTTGTCGGGATCCTACGATCGAGTCCTCGAGTCGATTGACTCTCGAGAGCTCGCGACCCCTTTTCTCCCCCACCCCGGCCTACACAGATCTCTCGCCCCTACGAATTATTGGTCGCGATACCCCGAATCGTTGCGTTTCTTAGAAGCGCCGCGCGACAATTTAAAAGCGCGAACGGCGAGTCGAGAGCTTCTCTGGCTCTCGCGGGGACGATATATCGACGATCCAGCGACTGACGAGAGCGCATAGATTACGTTCGGTGCTCCGGCACGGGGTGAGGCTTCAGAAGGCTTTCCTCCGGCGATAATCTTCGCTGCCGACGGGATCTCGAGGACAGCCGATGGGAGTCTGCCGCGCTGATACAGCCTCCGCTGACGTTGGTACTCGAGATCTCGGGTATCGTATCGACGATGATTACGCTGCGTGGTCGCTCTTGTGATGCGATGCTGCCGGTCGTAGAGATCGCCGTGCGCTCGGGAGCCGTATCCATGAAATAAATAACAGGCGGGAAAAATTAGTTACGCGTTTTACTATTCCTACTCTAACTCTGTCCGAATGCCTTGGAGGGACTCTCCCCTCCCCCCCCCCCCCCCCCCCCCCCCCCGCGAGCAAGAACGTCCCTTCCCCCGACAATCCGTGCACCGGCCGATAATATAACATTTTTGTGACGCGGCAAGAAACCCACGTCACAATATATATATATTTTTTTTGTATTTTTTTTTTTTTTTTATTGACAAAGAGGAAGAATGTGTTGTCGGTCGAGTTTTCACGACTCCCGCGTGATGATTAAATTCTACTTTTATTATTATTATTATTATTAGTATTTTTTTTTTAATTATTAAGATAAAAAAAAAATTTGTTGGTCGAGTCTTCACGACTCCCAACAATGTTCTTCTATTAAATCCCCGTTTTTCTCTCCTTTTTTTCTTGGCTTAAGAAAAAATTACCATTATTATTATTATTATATTTTACATTTAGATTATAACAAGAAAATTTCCTTTTAGTTTCTATTTCTTCTCCCCTTTTTTTTCATAAATAATATTTGTTTTTGTTTTATGTGCGTATTATTATTATTGTTGTTTTTTTTTTTTCATTTTTTTTGTTTATGATTTTTATTTTATGATTTTTTTTTTTTTATTGTGTAACGGTGTGTGACGGACGGGTCCAGCTTTGCATATAAGTAGACAACACGAATGATAGAAACATATGGGTGACTATAGCGCAGTGGTTAGCGCTCTTAATTAGTACCTCATCAACCTGGGTTCGAATCCCGGGGTCACCATATTTTCTATCATTTATTTCTGGCCCTACCGTCGCATCATCGTCTGCCATCACCTCATCGAAGATATCGGCCGTTCTGTTACATGGTGTCAGAAGTTATCGAGCTACTAAACACGTCCACTGGGAAGCCATTAAACTCTTAGGGAATGCGGCATGAGACAAAAGTCCCCCGCGTATACCAGCACGGCAAAGACCGACTGACGAGATAACATGATGCCCCAGTCCGCGCAATAGGACACTCGCAACGCTGCACAGTCGACGAGGACGTCGACAATCGCGAGAGGAGGTGTGTAACGGTGTGTGACGGACGGGTCCAGCTTTGCATATAAGTAGACAACACGAATGATAGAAACATATGGGTGACTATAGCGCAGTGGTTAGCGCTCTTAATTAGTACCTGATCAACCTGGGTTCGAATCCCGGGGTCACCATATTTTCTATCATTTATTTCTGGCCCTACCGTCGCATCATCGTCTGCCATCACCTCATCGAAGATATCGGCCGTTCTGTTACAATTGCTACTGTTGTCGATTATGTGTTTTCTCCGATTGAGTTCTTTGTTAGCTCACCTTTTCTTTAATAGGAATATCTCTAATTATCTATTTTTCCTTGAGGACTCTAGGTTGTATTCCTCTATTACTATCTATCTAGATTTTATTATTATTAACATTATGTTTAGATATGTTTCCTTATTCTGGCTATTATGGTCATTGCTATTATTATTACTCCCTTTTATTTTGAGGACTTCGTCTTGCTTGCATCCTTTCATTTCTGTCCGTTTTCTTAAATTTCTATTTCCACACAATTTCTATACTATTTTTCCTTACTTCCTATCCCTCTTTTTTTTCGTTCTGATTAGTTTTGGCCTTATTATCGATTAAAATACTCTTCCTATGTGTGGGTATATATATCTATATATCTATCTATATATATTGTAGCGTAAATTCTCTACACCGAATTTACCTACTCGAGAACCCTCAACCTCGAGCCACAAAACGTCACGAAAATGTTGCTCCTTTTTATTTTCCCTCGCGTGATGGGCGCCAGGCGCGTAACGCGCCAGAGAAAATTCGACGAGGTTGATTAGCTAACGGCTAGCTGCAGCTTTTCGAGAACCGGAGAGGGGCTGGGTAAACTCAGCGTCGGTATTCGGACGAGACAACAAAACAAAATAAAGTGCAACTCAAAACTTGAAATATCCGGGAACCAAAAATCATCAATGTTCTTTTATTCGAGTAATTGATTAAGCTAAGAGAGGGAAAACCGAAGATCTCGGAGGAAACCTCTCGTCCCGGGAACCAATGAAATTTTACAATAATTTTCTCGGAATTTTCCCCAACGCTCGGGATTTCGCTGTCGCTCTCACGCACTCGCTCACTCACACACACAAATTACCGCGTCGCGCGAAGGCTCTCGTTCTCGCGTTTCACTCTTTCTCTCTCACACAATAAAGATTCGATTTTCGGGGAAACGAACGAAGAATCGAAGACTCGATAAAACGATTTATGCAAAAAGAACAAAGATATCGCGCGAAAGTAAAAACAATACAAAATTACTTCGATTTTTCCCCGATTCACTCGCACACACACTCTGACGCACACGATGGCCTCGCGCGCACGACGGTAACGGAAAGGCAACTTCCCGTGGGATTTATCCCCAAGGCACGTTCACGGAAATAATTCGAAAAATTACAAATTTTGAAAATATTATCGCGACTTTTAATTACGACCGATAAACTGAAAAACGAGCACGTCTCGCGGCTCCGCACACACAATTAACTGATTTTCGCCGACCTCGAAGAAACGGCCACGTTTTCTCGAGAACCGTCGAACCTGGATTACGCGACAAAATAAAATAAAAATAAAATAAATTTTATTTCCACGCCGGTAACCCAAACGCGGAAAAATAAATAAATAACCCGAAACAATAAAACAAACAAAATCCGCGAACTACCGATCTTAATTTAGTCCCTCGGACGAAAGAGCTCACCGATGTCTCTGAATTTCTCGTCGTGAGCGATCCAGCTGTTCGGCTCGCGAAATTCTCCTCCGTACGGTATCCGAAATATCGATCGACGATCCAGCTCGCTCCAAAACTCAACGGGAAGTGCCTCGAGTAACGTGTCTCTCACGTTCTCGTTAGCGACACCCCTACCCCCTACCCAATCGCGACGATTTCCGAAATCCGCGAAAGCTCGGCCCTTTTCGGAATTCAAATATTTCGCACGCTCTCTCGCAACGTCGTAGCGGTGATAAACGTGCGAGAGCGAGACAGAAGACATTGTCTCCGCGGTACTCAATCCCCGCGTTCGAGAACCCATGAGACGATTTTCTTTCTTCATTCTTCTCCCGCTTGCAATAATTCAAGAGCTGCGATTTAAAAGGCGGCGACGCTGGGAAAAACGGTGTTCTTTTCCCTCGATGTTCTTATCGTCTAACTCTATCGTCTTCTCGGTGGAAATCGATGAGAATCGATGTTCTGTCTCCCTCGCCGTCCGGTCGCGGTACGCTCTCTCGCCCGAGGCGCGTGAACATGTAATAATTTTTTTATAAAAATAATTAAAAATAATTCTAATTTTACGATTTGGCCCTAAGGAATCGCCTTGTGAGTGCCGGAGCGAGCTGAAAATAACGGGCTGAATTTTGCCACGTTACAATAAAGCTGCGCCGGTGATGAGACATTTTTATAATGTTGATAAAAGGAATGCGAGCGCGCGAGCCCGGGGAACCTCTAGTTTATATATATATTTTTTTTGGTTCTGTTCTATATGTATTTTTTTTCCTTTTCTCTTTCCCTTCGATCAATTAATTGTGATAATTATTATTATTTTCTTCTCTCCCTTTTTTTTTGTTTTTATTTTTTATTTCCTACAGAGAGATTTTATTTTTACCATCATGTTACTAATTGCATTTTCCTTGGAACTGCTCGATTTTCTCATCTTTTTATATTTATTTCCTCTAGATGTTTTTACTTATCATTTCCAATTTTACCATAAGAAAGCGTCACTGCTGTTTCCCTTGTTTATTTATATATATTTTTTCCTTGCAGTATAATTATTGTTTTTTTTTCCTCTCCTTTTTGAAGGCACTCACTATAACAATAGGCAAAGAGTGCCTATTAAAATCGACCATCCGTTGCTCTTCGGAGCCTGTCGAAGGGGTTACTCCGCAGTGCATACTCAAAAAATTTTTATTTTTCACCATTTGCTTCGGTGTATCTCTAACATCATGCGTAGTTACTTTGAAGTGACTGCGATGAATAGAAATATTTTTTTTAGCCTGCGGTACAATGAAAACAACTTTTTGGCTGAATTTTTCTTCTCGGACGTCCGTATAACACTGTAACTTTAGATGGTGCGAACCAATTTTGCTCTCCTTCGCAGGGTTTTTTTATTACATTATTTCCAGTATGCACATTACTTTGAAAACCAATCTAAGACCTTTAAGTATTTTTTCTAAAAAATTATTGGCCACAATTTGCATTTGCCTTCGGTCAAGTGTCCGTACGGTGCCATCATAATGAACTCTACAAAACAATTTTTTTCTCCTTCGCAGCATCATTTTTTTTTCTCAAAAGCACTACGCACAGCAAATTTAGAGACAATCCTACATCTCTAACTATTAATTCATCACAATTTTCCATAAAAAAATGATTTTCTCACATCTGATGTCCGTACGATGCTCCAATTAAGAATCCTGGAAACCAATTCTTTTCTCTTTCGCAACAATATTTCATTGCATCGAAAGCACTATGCATAACAAATTTTGAGTCATTCTGACAAATACAATTTTAATTATAAAATAATTCAAAAACAGTGGTTATAACAAGATTGGCTTTAAAGGTTATATTATTTAGATTTGCCAAAAATCCATTTTTCATCATGTTAAAAAAAAAACTTCGGTTGTGAAAAATAAAACACGAAATATCATACACAGATTCACAAATGTTTGCGTTTTTTATTTCGAAAATAATACATTATCACCGAAAATCATTCGCAATATTTTACCACATTTTATTCACATTCGTAATAAAAATGATAAATTTCATGTATTCACTGAAAAAATTGGTAGTAAACTCACAAAAAAGATTCATCGAATATCCAAAATAATTACAATTTCCCAAATAGAACTAAAAAAATCGCGAGTATATATTTTTTCGTTTTATTCTATCTGTCAAACTTTGGAAGCAGATGACAATTTCGTAGCAGACGATAAACAGATGCTCATACGTCGCGGCGCGCGTACTCTGTGGCCGGATGATTTTCAAATTAAAAAAAATCGGCATCTCCTTTCAATCTTTGTTCCTATTTTACGTAAATATAGATGGATTCTACGCGGTATAACGCAAATAAAAAGTGTGCAATCGTAAAAAAAAGAATTTTCTATCCTTCGACCGTCGAAGATTCATCGCAGCCGAAATCTTTGTCAATTATGTTCACTCGATTTATTCGTTTACAGTTAATAATAAAAACTGCAAATACTTTTTCTGGCAACGTATTTTCTCCTCTTCAAAACAAGCCAAAATAAGAGTCGAAATCTTTTTTCGCTGCCGAGATATGATTTTTTTTAAGCAAAGACTAATTTTACGAATTGTCGTCAAAAAACAAATCGTTTTTTCAAATTTCTCGAAATTGCCGTCTCTAATCCTTTCCTCTCAAAGAAATCGTATTTACAAACTGACTCTCCGCGTTATTGCGCAGATAAAAAGTGTGCTATGTTGAAAAATTTAAGTTTTTACACTTCGACCGTCGGAGATTCATCACATTCGAAATCTTTGTCAATTTTGTTCGCTGGATTTATTCGTTTACACTTGATAAGAAAACTGCTAATGATTATTCTATCGACGTATTTCCAATGTTTTTTTTTTTTTTCAAATTTTTTCAAATTTTCGTCGAAATACGAATTTCTTTCATATGCTCACGTCTTGAAAAGTTTTTTTTCGCAAAAAAAAAAAACAATTGTACTCCTAAAGAACAATCATAAACAATTATTTATCAAGAAAGTGCAAAACACTGAATTTGTCGATTTTACGAGTTATTCCTTATCGAAAAACTTATCCTCGTTTGTGATTAAATAAAATAAAAAAAAATACGATATGATATGATGCTAAATTTGATATTTTTAAGCGACGATAAATATCAATAAAATTTCATTGAAAAACGAAAAAAATTATCGAATTTCTCAAACTTCTCGTCTCCAATACTTGTCTGTTCTACAGAGACAATAACGAGCTGATTCCATGTATTACGAAGAAAAAAAAAATATATCTCAAATGGTAGCAATGAAATTTGTTATAAGAGGACTGTCAAAGAGCCTTCAAAGTCGAATTTTTCAAGAATTTCATCAATTTGTAAAAAAATATTTCGGAGCTATCCAAGATGACAAATTTTTGATTCGAGTAACGTACTACTTCCTCTTCAATACAAGACAGGAACCAAAAAGATATATTTTTTCGTTCTCGAGATAGCATTTTTTTGCAGCATCCATAAATATCGATAAAATTTCATTGAAAATCACAAAGAATAGCAAATTTCTTGAACTTTTCTTCTACAATGGTTTGGTTTCCTACAGATAAAATAACGAACTGATTCCATCAATTATGGGGAAGAAAAAAAACACTGAAGGGGAAGGATTTAAAGGGGATATTTGGCCTGAATGCTAAATGGTAATCGTATTGGTGTCGGTATATGTTTCGTGTGTTTGTTTTATATTCATTAAATCTGGTCATAAGTTTTAAGCCAATAAAACGACTTTACTAGACATGATTTGATTCGTTAAATTAATTTGATCAACTTCTACGTGGTGCAATTCGTTATATTTGTTTCGTGTCTCAATATTTGACAATTTATCGTCAAACAAAAAGGAAATATCCGTCGTGAATATTAATAATCAATTGGTACAAAAAAGAAATATTTTTATTCGACGAAGGTTAAACACTATGAATTAATTTACGTAACTGATAAATGTTTTTCCCTCATACGTACTGTCGAAAAGAAACGCAGAGCGCGACGTATAAACATACTTCATTCGTAGCGCATAGCGCGATGTGTAAATACACTCGATACGGAGCGCGTAGCGCGACGTGCACCCCCGTGAGTGCCTTAAAAAATGTCCCGAAGGGACATTTTTCGGGGGGTTTGGGGGGCGGAGCCCACCAACAAGAGCATCTGCGCCCGCAGGGCGCTGAGACGCTTGTTTTATTTCTATACTTCCCTCTCTCTCTTTTTTTTATGCCGGGGTTTCTAGCAGATTCTTCTCTTCGAGAGTTTCGTCCTCCTCTTATATGTGGGTGTACAATTTCCTGCATATTTCTTCGAAAAGTTCTTTCTCGTCTATTTGTTGCGATCCATTTTCCATAGTGTCCAGGGTGCCAGTCCCGTCGTTCTCATCACCGGAACCTGGGGCTGTTTCGTACGGTGTCGAGGGCACTAACGTGTCCTCTTCGTCTTCATCGGTGTCTTCGGGCGGATGGTAATTGAGAAGTCCGCAGCCTTGGCTTTCCATTGTTTCCACTAATTGACCTTCGGGGAGGAGAGAATCGTCTCTCCACGTGTATCTTACGCCTCCGAGGATGATGGGTTGATACATATTCTGACATAACAACGAGGTGTAAAGGGCTCGCCCCTCCTTATTGAGTCTTCTCCACTCGGGGGGTACCCACAGGATGAATTTGCGCCCGTTTTTCAGGGGCAATTCGAGTTTCCAATAACAGAATATTTTTCCATCCCATTTACAATGTCGTGGGGTACCTGTCGGTTTATTCTTGCGGGTAGATTCGTTCCGTCGGAATATTGAAGCCGGGGTTCGCCCCAGAAAGGAACTTCCTCCCGAGATTCCGGCCATCCATCGCGCCCTGGTATCGGTATGTCCGATAGCCTTTGTCCTAACGGTACGAGTGCGTCAGGTAGCCATTTGTACAGAGTACCTCCAAGAACTATATCTTCGTATGGATTACCGCGTAATTTACCGACCCATTCATCTAATACTGCCGGTTGGATCGTTCGCCACTCAGGGGGCACATATAGATCTACTCTTCTTTTCGGAATTTCCAGATAGAATGCAAAATAACAGAACAACGCTTCTGTTCCCGGCACGATTACTCGGGGTCTTATTCGATTTAGACAGATCCAAATCGTGTCTTCGTGGGTGTCGTTCATAAGTGGTCGACACCAACTGAACTCCGTACAGTAGCAGTGATGCAGAGCCATTGTTCCACACGTTCCTGTTTTTGGAAACGTTACTTATGAAATCTTAACGTACATATGTATGTGTGTATTTTTATTTTTAAATTATTACATTTTTTTCTTCTTTTTTTTTTATGCTTTTATTTTTTTCATTAGGTCGTCCTTATGTAACGACTATTATAGGTATTTGTATCGTGTAACGTTAACCTCTTCGACCGATGCCTCGCACTCGGTCTCGAGGATCGCGTTTGGGATTCGGGGCGACCGAAAAATCGTTAGACGTTGTCGAATTGGTGAAAGAGTAAATTTTTATTGAAAAACACATCAAATTTGCAATACAATATTCAGATCTCCTCGATGTCGTTGCTTACCTTATTTTGTCGCATTAACGTCTAGTGAAACACACTCGAGTTTTCGTAAAGCTACAATTCTTTTCCCAAAATCAAATTCAATATTAGTTGATCAGTATCTCGCAGTTGGCGCTGAAACTTAAATAAATATCGAAAGGACAAGAATTTGTCTTCTAATTCCTCGTGTGAACCAAATATTTAACTTTTTCTATAAAAGTAAATTGAAATATTCGAATTTATCGACAGAATGTCGGTAGGTGAAAGTCTCGACTTCCTCGATAAACAATTGCAATACCCGAATTTACCGGTGAAATATCGGTAAAACAGAAATATGATTTAAACTAAATTTTTACTCGTATCGGTGACGTTAGCTTTACGAGTACTCGTAGAGCTAACGTACTCGTTACTCGTATCTCTCGATACGAGTAAAAATTTCGAAAGCTCTTCGGACCCGGAGGATTCGAAGGAGAAGTCACCTGTTCAGCGTCGCCGACAGAACTGGTGGCGAGTCTTCTCGCGCTCGCTGATTTATACCCTTTTTCAGCCAATCAGAGAGCTCGAATGTCTCTGATTGGCTTTTACCAAAAGGCCAATAAGAATGCTCGATTTTTGAATTCGAATGAACCCATAGATTTTGAAGTTCCCCGCGGGAGAAAAGCGCGGGGAATTCAAACGCCGAAAATGACAAAATCTCGTAAAATCAAGAAAAAATCGTATAATGGATAGAAATATTTTAATAATTTTCACTGAGCGGGAGCTGTATATGCTTCCCGTTTCAATCTTTATATCCAATTTATTAATTATTTGTATGCTATTCGTAAAATGATTATTATTTTTTTGTTTAGTTTTTCTTTCGTTTATAACTTCTTTTCTCTTTTTTTTTCGCGTCTAATGCTATCTGCAAATTTTACTGTTCGTAATGTCTTAACAATGCATTTCCCTTTTTTCATTCTTAATTTACATCCTACTCGTAATTGGTTAATTATACGTGTATATATATATTTTTTTCCGTTTCCTCCCTCTTCTTTTTTTTGTTTTTTTTTCTTTCTTCCATTATTTCCTCTTTTGCGGACGGGTGCGTTCAAGTACAATTACGTTACTGAGAACGACCGAGATTCCCCGGTCTCTACAATTGTAATCGTGTACTATCGTGATCTTGGTGTAACGGAATGTCAAAGCTCCGCAGATTACGCAGTCGCCTTTCTTCTTGGCGCATTTGCCGCAGTAAATTGCGTGTCGGCAGGGTAAGAGTATAGTTTCGATACCTGCCGACCTGCAACCCTTACAAAGATTGTCGATAACGTACTGGTTGATTTCTAGGTCATTATAGCCTGGAAGTGGTGGGGCAAGCAGCGTTATCAAGTCATCCGATGTACTAGCGGATTTCTTTGTCTTTCTTGGTTTAGTCTTGCCGGACGGGGGAGTTGCCACACCAGCCTCCATAGGTGTGTCGTTTATTGCCTCGTCGAGCGTGTATACCGTATACCTCACTCTGTTCAATGATTCATACTCGGAATCATCGGTCTTGTAGGTAGTCTCTCTAACGAGGAACTCGTTAATGGCCTCCGTAAGATTTTCCTGACGGCAGAGGCGAACGACGGGGTCCTTTAAGAACTCCGGTTATTCGATTACTTGAGTGTCATTAACTGGACAGCTCCTGTACTGGCCGTCCATTCACTTCTTTTACGTAACTCGGCCCCTTTTATCGAAAGCAGGTACTTGCATTTCGGAAATACTCGTGCGTGTCGTTGCCATGGTTTGTCGTTTGGTAGCCAATCCTTTAGTCCACCTGCGCAATGGTGGCAAACCACGAGGTCGCCCTTCCCGGCCAGACAAATCCTGCGCGAACAAGACTCTCCTTTGTCTGTGGTGAATTCTTCGGCCAATCCTTGAAAGTCTTGAGACGTTCACAATAATCATGATACTCTGGATATCCTATATCCTCCCAGTTACGAAGCGTCATAGACGTTCTCTCTCTTTTCGGAATTTCGTTGTTTTTACTTTTCGTTTCGACAACGTTGTCGCAAGGGATCGGTTTACTATTCTTGGCGCGTAGACAACTCTCAGGCACCGGATTCGAGGGAATGAGCCTCACGCCGTCCAAGTGCGCATACAGTGACGGTGGTGGGCCCGAAGGGGTATCGGTGGTGACTACCGAAGGTGCGTTTATCTGCTTTACGTACTCCGGTCCCTTCACAGAGAGGAGGTATTCGCACTTCGGAAACCATCGTGCGTGTTGCTCCCATGGTACGTCATCGGGCTGCCAATTTTTTTAGCCCGCCTCCACAATAATGACAAATTACTCGATCGCCACTTCCCTCTCGGAAGAATCCCGCGTTGGCGTGGTCCTCGGCCGTCTGAGGGGCCCATTTAGGCCAATCTTTAAAGGTTTCCATGCAATCCTTAAAATCGAGAAACGCTGGTTGCGCAGCCTTTTTCCAGCTCCGAAAAGTCAACGACGAATTTTCCGGTTTCGGCGTTACGTTGCCGCACATTCTTTCGCACTGCATACAAGAATGCCTTTTTCCCTCTGTGTTGGTCGGAGCCTTTTTCCTTTCCGGCCGAGGGAAAGGAATCGTCGCGGGGTCCGTACCGATAGGGACGTTGCCACACGGTAGATTCCTCACGAATCGACACAGCTCTTGATACTTTGCATGATCTCGCATGGGATCATCGTCTTCCGACCATTGGCTTATGGCGAGTTTGCACTCAAAGCATCGAACCGTGGGGGACCTGGATAACTTTGTAGGCGGACCCTTTCGAAACGATAATCGGGCTGTGGTGGTTGCATTGTGTCAATGAATTATCCGTATAACGATATATTTCGCTTATATATATATATAAGATTTCTTGTTGTGTTTTTTTTTTCTTCTTTTTTTTTATAACTTCATCAATATGGGTACGTTTAATAGGTAGTATTATTCCCACGCAGTATCTATATATCTATTTTCCTCTTCCTCTTTTTCTTCCCTTTTATTTAGTTAAGTATCTACATTTTTCTTTGTAAATTTCCCTGAGATGTTATAGTGAATATTCGAGGATGTTAATAGTTTATCTTATTTGTTGTCTAACGGCTTCCTTTCTTCTTTTGGTTTTACGATGCAGGAATACGTGATTTTCGTAGCCGATTCGGATTTACAACACGTGAGCCCTTTTTTATTTTTATCCGCACGTTTCCCTTTTCCAGCAGCTCCAATACCTCGTATGGTCCGACGTAATGGTCTCCTAGTTTTCCGGGTTTCGGCCCTTTAAGCAGAAATACTGGTTCACCTACTTTGAAATTTATTGTATTTATTTTTCGATCGTGAATTTCTTTAGCTTTTTCTTTTGCTAAAATTAGACTCTCACGACCAATCTGTTGGATCTAATGTATTTGTGTTACTAGCTGAATTAAATAATCGTCGTAAGTAGCGAGTCTTTCTCTTGCAGCCAGCGGCATGCTGGAGGGAGTTCTAGCTATTTTGCCAAACACCATTTCATACGGTGTGTGTTTAGTCCCCTCGTGTACATTCGTATTATAATTGAATATTGCCAATTCGACCCATTCGTCCCAGTTTTTTTCTCGCGCCATGTATTGTTTTAAGTATTCTCCTAAGACGTGGTGAGATCTCTCTAAAGAACCGTTTGACTGGGGGTGGAAAGCGGTCGTTCTAATTTTTCGGATTCTAAATAATTTAGCAATTTGTTGCATAAATTTGCTCAAAAAATTGTCCCCTTGATCGATTAATACTGCTCTCGGTGCGCCAAATTAACAGATATAATGTTTCACGAACGCTTCTGCGATGGTTACGGCTCTAGCATTAGGAAGTGCTATTGCCATAGAAAATTTTGTCAATTGATCTTGAATAGTGAGTATGTATTCATTATCTCTTAGTTTTTGCTATGAGTCGTACTATATCCATGACGATCTTGTCGAATGCAGTGCCGGGTGCATCGGTAATTATGAGAGGTTGTTTAGTTTTAACTCTGACTAATTTTTTAAATTGGCACTGTAGACATCGCTGGATAAATTGTTGAATGTCTGCTTTTAAATTTTTCCAATAATACTGGTGGCGAATTCTATTATAAGTTTTGCTTACTGCACGGTGTCCTCCGATAGGTGAACAATGCATTTCTCGAATTATTTCGTCGTGTTCATCTTCGGGGGGTTCTCTAACTATCCCATTGCAGATTATAATCTTAAAATCGCTCTCCTCGAATATTCGCTGAATTTCCGAATGTATTCTATCCCAAGGGACATTGCAAATTGTTTCGGATTTAGCGATGCTTAATGACTGAATGCCTAATCTTCCTGCCAGGTATTCATAGTTGTGTAAAACTTCTGTAATATTTTCAAGTATTTGCGTCGGGCCTTCGGTCTCGTCGTCAGAAATCGGTAGAGCAATATTAAATTTATTACCCCGTTCCACGAAGGATTGAGGGCGCTTTAATCTTAAATTTTTCGTTTTTGGCAGTTTGTTTCTTTCTTGTAATTGTTTACTGCCGTCGTCCAATGGTTTACCGGCCGTGGTTATGAAATATGCGAGGCTATCTTTCCGAGTGTGAAATAGATCTCGAGATTGTTTAACGTTTCCGATGGTACCGCGATCAATGGTTATATCGCGATTGTTTACTCGCGCGTTAACGTCGGGTTCTCTTATTCCAGCTGCATCGATATTCCTTTATTCATCGCTTGCTTTATCAGCATCTTCATGTTCTTCGCTAGAATTTTCAGATTGGCTTTCCTCAATTGGTACTGGCCTGTGGTTTTTTCGTTTACGATGTACAATCTCTTCTTCCGTTTCTTCGCTTTCAGCTTCTAATATCCTTGGCGGCATATAGTTTCGTGACGTACTGGGCCCATAGGGGTCGGTGACGGACGCGTGCCAGGCTTCGGCACTGTCTTCAGGGTAGCATTGTTCGGCGGGGGTTTTATGGCACGATTCATTCGTAGTTTCGTTGGTTTCTCCGTCAGGTACTGCCGATGGTACTACCTCTACCGTAGTTTCGTCCATTGGAGTTCCAGTTGTCAACTCGACATCGCGAGGATAATTATCATTCATGTTTCCTTCTATTTCAACAGCGGCGAATATTGCGTTGGGTGATTGGTGTTCCCAATCGCATTCCTCGAACTCATCATATACCAATGCATAATTATTCTCTTCTTCTTCGCTCTCTACGATGTCCGCTTCTTCATCGTCTGTATCGTGGTTGAGTATTTCGCTGATGTCTTCCTCCGTCAGTTGTCTTCTCTTTTTCCTTCTTGTTTCGGTGTCTTTATTGACACGGATTATAAAAATGTCGTCACTGCCGTCAGGTTCCGGTATCGGGTTCCTTGACAATGCGTCTGCGTTAACATTCGTCTTTCCGGCTTTATACACGACATCGTACTCGTATTCGGCGAGTTTTAAACGCCATCGTAATATTTTCGCATTTCCATCGGTAGCACGCCGGAACCACAATAAAGGTTTATGGTCGGTTATTACCGTAAATTGCCGTCCATACAGGTAGGGTGTAACGTTCATCCTCTAGCCGATGCCATGCACTCGGTTTGAGAGATCGCGTTAGGGGTTCGGGGCGAGCAAAAAGTCGTGAGACGTTGTCGATTCGGTAATATGATTTTCTTTATTCAAACATACTACAAGATATTCAAAATATGAGATATAGAAATCAGTAATATCGACGCTTACCTTTCTAATCGGTTTTTATTTATATAACATTTTGTGAAACACACTCGATTTATCGACCGGATGTCGGTAAATCGTACATCAAAATAATTCTACTAAGTCCTTCCCCTTTATTCTACCATTCTTTCCCGTCGAAAGACTTTACGCGTAACGAGTCAAATCCTCGATACGAAGAACGATAAATTTTGCTATCCATACTGTTGTATCGGCGGAGCTTCGTTCGTTGACATAAATTTTTATCAGTTGCATTGTTTAAGTTTTCATTTTAAATTTGGGAGTAAACTATTATTACAAGTGAATTTTAATATCGTTTTTACTCTGCCGTGCCTACGGGGTATCCCACAGGAATATCGTGCGAACCTGTCGACACGATTTTCCGATACCCGCAGAACAGGGCCCTCGTCGGAGAGTTCGGCTTCCACGAGAGCGTGAACCAACCGGGTCGCCACTTGGTCGATCCGCGACTCGCTTCCGACTTCCTCCCGTTCGAGTTACCTACCTATCGCGGCCCTACTAGCGGTGACTGGTAACAGGAATGCCCACTACTTCGTCACCAACGATGTGTGCACCCTGGTTCGGGAGATTGAGTACACCTAGAGCCAACGTCACCGAAGGTTCTGGGGACCCGGGGGTATTGATGGAATTCGGTGACAATTCGACTCGCGCTCGCCCTTTTACGCGCGCGCTGTCGCTTATCCGTTCGCGAGAAAATGCGGCATCTAGCGGTCGCTTTGCCGACTACCGGCGCGTACTATACATTTTGAGGGAGTCGGGGCCCACGCGGGCTCTCGCGCTATACTCTGTACACTTACCTATAGTGTGCTGCCTATGAGACACGTCTCAAGGGACGGAAATGAAGTATCGAATATACAATGGCCAATGCTTCTTTCTCGTATGTATCATATTTCTCTTCGGTCTTACTCAACGCTCGAGACGCGTATGCACACGGGTGATCGTGGTTAATCACTCCTTGTGATAATATGGAGCCGATAGCGTCTCCAGAGGCATCCGTTGTCAAAATAAATGGTTTCAAGAAATCTGGATATCGGAAAACCGGAGCTGTGCATAATTTTCCCTTCAATATTTTGAACGCTTCGTTTTGTTCCTGACGCCATTCGAAAGGTATATCTTTCCGAAGAAGTGCCGTGAGCGGTTTGGATATTTTCGCATAACTTTCTATAAATCTTCTATAGTAGCCCGTCAATCCTAGAAATTAGCGAATGTTTTTAACGTTTTTGGGTCGGGGGAATTCGCGAACGGTTTCGAGTTTCCTTGGATCAGGACTAACGCCACCCTTTCCTATCACGTGGCCTAGATACGGTACTTCCTTTGTTAAGAATTCGCATTTGTCGGGTTGAAGTTTTTAATTGGCTATTTCTAGTCGCTTCATTAATTCCCGATAAGTCCTCGAGGCTTCTTGCGTATATTATGATGTCGTCAAGGTAAAAGAATACGCCCTTTCCGAGGATACTTCCTAGCGTTAAATCCATAGTACGTTGGAATGTCGGAGGTACCTTTCGTAATCCGAACAGCATGCGAACGAATTCAAAATGCCCGTGCGGCGTTGTAAAAGCGGTTCTATGACGGTCCCCGGCGTATACTTCAATTTGATGAAACCCAGAGGCCAAGTCGAAGACTGAGAAATATTTTGCTCCTCCTAATTGATCAAGTATTTCCGTAATGTTAGGTATAGGGTCCGCGTCAGCGATTGTTTTTTCGTTGAGCGCGCGATAATCGAATACCACTCGCCATTTCTTATTGCCTTTGGAGTCGAGGTTCTTCGGAACGACCCATACGGGGCAATTATACGGCGAGGTAGAAAGGATTATAATCCAGTTTTTCAGCATATCTTCAACCTGTCTTTCGATTTCCTTTCGCGTACACTCTGGCCATCGATACCCTCTTGTATTGATAGGTAGATCATCTGTAGTGGGTATTCGATGCTGCAGAAGCGTCGTACAACTCAAACTTTCGCCGGGTAAATGATATAGGAAAGCGCTTTCTTTCAAAAGATCCTCTATACTTTTTCTTTCACTATCGTTTAAACCGTCGAGTCTTAATAATTCCTTTATCTGTTCAAAACGGGTGCTTGTAGCCACCTCGTTAATTGCATAGCAATATTCCTCTCGAATGATGGGATGGATTTCGCGAGAAATGGGTATGGCTCCGAGCCTCATTACTAACGCGAAGTCCTTAATTTCATACGTTCGTTCATTTTCCTATTGTTTACACTTTTTCCTTCCTGATTTCCTTGCAATGACTCTTGGATATTTTGCTCTTTAACAACAATTGAATCTTCTTCGAATATTTCTGTAATACACAATTCTGTTTCCTCGGTATTGTTACCAATTTTTTTCGTGATTATTTTGTCCAAATCCGAATTTTCTCCTGAATTTTTACTTTCTTCATCTGAAATTATTAAACATGACTCGTCGATAGCGTCCGACCTTTTATCGCTCACCGTATTCAAATTGCAAACCGAATTTACTAAAACTTTATTATCAAGATCGCTTGCTCCTTCCATGAGCATTTGGTCTTTACTTACATATGATTCACACATAATCTTGCCAACATTTTCCGAACCGATTTTCTTTATAACGCCTGGCCTTTTGCGAGACACAGTGTCGCTCACCGTATAATACCTGGAACCTGAATCGTCTATGGCGCCTGGCCTCTCACAGGGCACAGAGTCGCTCATAGAACGAGGACTTGAAACTGAATCGTCTATGGCGCCTGGCCTCTCACAGGGCACACAGTCGCTCATAGAACGAGAACTTAAAACTGAATCGTTGATATCGCTCGGCCCTTCACTGGGTAGCGAGTTGATAATCAAACACGTATCTTTCACCATATTAACTGGATTTCCTTTATTATTATAATCGATGGCGTTCGGCCCGGCAACGGGTCCAGTATTGCTATCTGCACGATCTTTATCAAAGCTTTCAACCGACTTCTCAGAATTACATCTTTTATCTTTTATTATCTCTTTGTCAATCATTGTCCTTAAGTCATTGCGTGATATTAGTGTTTCCTTTTGATACCTGAGGTTCCCTGGCGTTGGGACGGGTCGAAGCGCCATTACAGGTACTTCTACCTTAACATTATAGGTGTTACTGTTGGTATTAAAAATGTAAGCCTTTCCGTTATTATTTTCTACAAACCCACTCTCGAGCGTGAGTCCTTCACCTGCGTCGAGCGGCGGTAAATATCCTTCTCTGATATCTACATTTTTAATGCGCACGAAACACAATTTCTTTGTATTGGCTGGTATAATCATTCTTTCTTGTGTCGAGAACGGTATCTTTGTATCTTGCATCTTTAATTGTCGTTTCTCGTAATCTATTTTAACGCGATTGCCATCGAGATACTTAGTATTCCTTAGTATATCCGAACAGCATTGCATAATATTTCTGAATATACGAGTCACGCGATTGAGAGTCAGAACATCCCCCACATCATCCAATCACCCGTCATTATAATGACATAATTTTCTTTAATCACGATACTAAAAGAAATACGGTTTCATACTCCCACACGCTTTCTAATTTAACGCTAATTTAATGAAGATGACCATTTTAAAAATCTTCGCAATTAAATTATACATTACCTTATAATTAAATTATAAATTATATATTACCTTATCATCAGAGAGTCAACGGACAATGTCGAACGAAGTTTCAGTGCGACATGTCGAGAAACTGGACGGAACGAACTTCATTACGTGGAAGTTTGAAATGCTGTCTCTGTTCCGAGCAGGGCGAGTGCACGAGGTGGTGAGCGGCGCGGACGTGCTAGCCGGTGACGCTACCCCGGCGGTGAAGGACGCGTGGGAGGAGAAGGACGCGAGTGCGAAAGTTCTGATCTCCACAACGCTCGAGAGATCGCAGAAGATCTCGTTAATCACCTGTGAAACCGCAAAAGAGATGTGGGACTCGCTCTGCAGTCAGTACGAACAGAAGTCGTCGTCCAGTAAGCTGCTCTTGCTGAAAAAGTTTCAGGCCTACTCGATGGAATCAGGAGACACCGTTATTCAATATGTGTCGAAAATCAAGAACCTGGCGCTGCAGCTAAAGAACGTCGGCGGAGAGATGCCTGATGATATCGTCATGGCGAAGATCCTCTCCGGATTGCCGTCGAGCTATAGCGGGTTTCAATCGTCGTGGGACAATGTCGACGAAGAAAAACAAACAATCGGCAGGCTGACAGAGCGGCTCGTGAACGAGGAAGCGAGACACGCAAAGAGCGACGATTCAGTGGAAGTGTTATCAGCGATTAAACACGGTGGTGCGAGGAAAAAAATACGCGGAGCACCGCGCTCTAAATCGAAGCCGAAAAAAGACCTAAAAGACATAAAGTGTTTCAAGTGTAGTGAAAAAGGGCATTACGCGCGCGATTGTCCGAAGAAGAAGCAAAGTGGCGGTGAAGGAGATGGTGGGGCTCCGAAATATGTGTTGGTTGCAACGGTCGACGACTACGCAGCAGCAGAGCGGGAGAACCGCGCCGGTATCTCGTCGAAGCAAACGAGAAAGCTGCTGGAGGTCGATAAGCGTGAGGCCTGGCTGGCCGACAGCGGAGCGTCGCGTCACATCTCGTATCGCCGTGAATGGTTTCAAACTCTCCGCACGGGCGTCGGTGGCACTGTCGTGCTCGGCAACGACCGTGAGTGCGCGATAGAAGGAGAGGGGACGATCGTTCTCGAAGCGTACGTTAACGGCGAGTGGAACAGCGTTCAACTAGAGGGCGTTCTTTTCGTGCCAGAATTTAAAAAGAATCTCGTCTCGATGGGAGTTTGTACAAAAAAGGATGCTTCATCGGAATCGACGACAAGCTGCTCACAGTGTCGTGTGAAAATGAAGTGATCATGGCTGGCTCGCAACAAGAGAACTTGATTTACCGAATGTTTGTTCGAGTGAGATTACCGAGTGAAGAAGTCGAGGTGAACGTGTCGTCGGTGGATCTGCGAGTCTGGCACGAACGTCTGGGGCATGTGGGCGCTCGTGCTCTGCAAGACTTGGTGAAGAATGGTCTGGTCGATGGAGTGAAACTGAAAAATACTGACAATTTCTTTTGTGAATCGTGTCAGTTGGGAAAGGCTCATCAACCGAGCCCGGCGAATTTGTACACTCGGACGTGTGCGGGCCAATTCAAGTGACATCTCAGGGAGGTGCGAATTACTACGTTACTTTTATCGACGATGCTTCCGTTTTTAGGCACTCACTATAATAATAGGCAAAGAGTGCCTATTAAAATGACCATCCGTTGCTCTTCGGAGTCTGTCGAAGGGGTTACTCCGCAGCGCATACTCCAAAAATTTTTATTTTTCACCATTTGCTTCGGTGTATCTCCAACATCATGCGTAGTTACTTTGAAGTGACTGCAATGAATAGAAATATTTTTTTTAGCCTGCGGTGCAATGAAAACAACTTTTTGGCTGAATTTTTCTTCTCGGACGTCCGTATCACACTGTAATTTTAGATGGTACGAACCAATTTTGTTTTCCTTCGCAGGGTTTTTTTATTACATTATTTCCAGTATGCACATTACTTTTAAAACCAATCTAAGACCTTTAAGTATTTTTTCTAAAAAATTATTGACCACAATTTGCATTTGCCTTCGGTCAAGTGTCCGTACGGTGCCCCAATTAAGAATCCTGGAAACCAATTCTTTTCTCTTTCGCAACAATATTTCATTGCATCGAAAGCACTATGCACACCAAATTTTGAGTCATTCTGACAAATATAATTTTAATTATAAAATAATTCAAAAACAGTGGTTATAACAAGATTTGCTTTAAAGGTTATGTTATTTAGATTTGCCAAAAATCCATTTTTCATCATGTTAAAAAAAAAACTTCGGTTGTGAAAAATAAAACACGAAATATCATACACAGATTCACAAATGTTTGCGTTTTTTATTTCCAAAATAATATATTATCACCGAAAATCATTCGCAATATTTTACCATATTTTATTCACATTCGTAATAAAAATGATAAATTTCACGTATTCACTGAAAAAATTGGTAGTAAACTCACAAAAAAGATTCATCGAATATCCAAAATAATTACAATTTCCCAAATAGAACTAAAAAAATCGCGAGTATATATTTTTTCGTTTTATTCTATCTGTCAAACTTTGGAAGCAGATGACAATTTCGTGGCAGACGATACACAGATGCTCATACGTCGCGGCGCGCGTACTCTGTGGCCGAATGATTTTCAAATAAAAAAAAATCGACATCTCGTTTCAATCTTTGTTCCTATTTTACGTAAATATAAATGGATTCTACGCGGTATAGCGCAAATAAAAAGTATGCAATCATAAAAAAAAAGAATTTTCTATCCTTCGACCATCGAAGATTCATCGCAGCCGAAATCTTTGTCAATTATGTTCACCCGATTTATTCATTTACAGTTAATAATAAAAACTGCAATTCTTTTTCTGGCAACGTATTTTCTCCTCTTCAAAACAAGTCAAAATAAGAGTCGAAATCTTTTTTCGCTGCCGAGATATGATTTTTTTTAAGCAAAGACTAATTTTACGAATTTTCATCAAAAAACGAATCGTTTTTTCAAATTTCTCGAAATTGCCGTCTCTAATCCTTTCCTCTCAAAGAAATCGTATTTACAAACTGACTGTCCGCGTTATTGCGCAGATAAAAAGTGTGCTATGTTTAAAAATTTAATTTTTTACACTTCGACCGTCGGAGATTCATCACATTCGAAATCTTTGTCAATTTTGTTCGCTGGATTTATTTGTTTACACTTGATAAGCAAACTGCTAATGATTATTCTATCGACGTATTTCCAACGTTTTTTTTTTTTTTTTCAAATTTTTTCAAATTTTCGTCGAAATACGAATTTCTTTCATATGCTCACGTCTTGAAAAGTTTTTTTTCGCAAAAAAAAAAAAAAAAAACAATTGTACTCTTAAAGAACAATTATAAACAATTATTTATTAAGAAAGTGAAAAACACTGAATTTGTCGATTTTACGAGTTATTCTGTACCGAAAAACTTATCCTCGTTTGTGATTAAATAAAATTTTAAAAAATACGATATGATATGATGCTAAATTTGATATTTTTAAGCGACGATAAATATCAATAAAATTTCATTGAAAAACGAAAAAAAATATCGAATTTCTCAAACTTCTCGTCTCCAATACTTGTCTGTTCTACAGAGACAATCACGAGCTGATTCCATGTATTACGAAGAAGAAAAAAAATATATCTCAAATGGTAGAAATGAAATTTGTTATAAGAGGACTGTCAAAGAGCCTTCAAAGTCGAATTTTTTAGGAATTTCATCAATTTGTAAAAAAATATTTCGGAGCTATCCAAGATGACAAATTTTTGATTCGAGTAACGTACTACTTCCTCTTCAATACAAGACAGGAACCAAAAAGATATATTTTTTCGTTCTCGAGATTGCATTTTTTTGCAGCATCCATAAATATCGATAAAATTACATTGAAAATCACAAAGAATAGCAAATGTCTTGAACTTTTCTTCTACAATGGTTTGGTTTCCACAGATAAAATAACGAACTGATTCCATCAATTATGGGGAAGAAAAAAAACACTGAAGGGGAAGGATTTAAAGGGGATATTTGGCCTGAATGCTAAATGGTAATCGTATTGGTGTCGGTACATGTTTTGTGTGTTTATTTTATATTCATTAAATCTGGTCATAAGTTTTAAGCCAAGTAAGTATTTGTCTCGTGTCTCAATAAGCCAAGTAAGTATTTGTCTCGTGTCTCAATATTTGACAATTTATCGTCAAACAAAAAGGAAATATCCGTCGTGAATATTAATAATCAATTGGTACAAAAAAGAAATATTTTGATTCGACGAAGGTTAAACACTATGAATTAATTTACGTAACTGATAAATGTTTTTCCCTCATACGTACTGTCGAAAAGAAACGCAGAGCGCGACGAATAAACATACTTCATTCGTAGCGCATAGCGCGATGTGTAAATACACTCGATACGGAGCGCGTAGCGCGACGTGCACCCCCGTGAGTGCCTTAAAAAATGTCCCGAAGGGACATTTTTCGGGGGGTTTGGGGGGCGGAGCCCACCAACAAGAGCATCTGCGCCCGCAGGGCGCTGAGACGCTTGTTTGTACTGTTTATTTTGTCAAGCACAAGAACGAAGTTTTCGAGAAGTTTAAGGCGTACGAGCGACTAGTCGAAAACAAATTCGGGAGAACACTACGTACAATACGCTCGGACAACGGAACAGAGTACAAAAATAAACAGATGTCGGACTATCTCAAGGCTAGGGGAATCGTGATGGAAAATACAGCGCCTCACACTCCACAACAAAACGGTCGAGCTGAGAGAGCGAATCGGACCATTTTCGAAAGTGCGCGTACGATGCTCAGAGCAAAGGAGCTACCGAAGTGGTTGTGGGCAGAAGCTGTCAACACTGCGGTTTATGTGTTGAATCGGACGACGTATTCCAGCAGAAAAGGTGTCAAAACGGCGTTCGAACTCTGGAGTGGGTGAAAGCCGGATCTTCGTCACGTAAGAGTGTTCGGGTCGACCGCGTACGTGTGCGTGCCGAAACAGTTTCGACGAAAACTCGACGATAAAGCGCAAAAAGTGATACTAGTCGGGTATCAAGATGAATCGGCGAACTACCGGTTGTACGATACCGAGAAAAAAACAATAGTAGTGTCGCGAGATGCAGTTTTCGACGAGAAATCGACAGACGAGTGCACGAATACGAGTGAACCCGAGGACGATGCGCCATTTCGATTGAGAATCGAGAGAGAGAACGAGGTCGTCGTGATACCGGACGAGTCCGAAGAGGAAGCGGATCAAGAGGACGTCGAGCCACGAGGACAAGAGGCTGAGCGAGGAGTCGTCGAGCCACGTCGAGCGGAGGTAGTCGTCAACGAGAAAGCACCAGCAGGTCGTCGGCTGAGAGACCGGAGGTTGATTCAAACGCCGAACAGATATCGATTCGACATCGATTACGTCGACTACAAGATACCGGAGACTCTTCAGGAAGCGGTGAGTGGTCAAGATGGGGTCAAGTGGTCGGAGGCTATCGAGAAAGAGCTTCAAGCCCACGAGAAGAACGGGACGTGGACAGTGGTCCAGAAAAAGCCTGACGTCAAGGTCATCGACACGAAATGGGTGTTCAAGGTGTTACAGGGGTCGACTGACGGTGAGTGTCGTTTCAAAGCCAGACTGTGTGCTCGAGGTTTTTTGCAGAAACACGAAGTGGACTTTACTGAGACCTTCGCACCTGTCGTGCGTTACGACTCACTTCGTGCGTTCTTGGCAAAAGTGACACAGGACGACCTTGAACTCGTACAGTTTGACGTCTGTGCTGCTTTTCTTTATGGAGAACTCTAAGAAGAGATTTTCATAAAAATTCCAGAGGGTCTCATAGTGAACGGAAAACTCAGTGCGCGTAAAGAGTACGTGTGCTAACTTAATAAATCCTTGTACGGTTTAAAACAAGCACCCAGATGCTGGAATCAAAAATTCACCAAGTTCCTAAAAGATTTTAGCTTCACGCAAGGTGAGGCGGATCAGTGCATTTTTAAGGGATGTGTCGAGGGTGAAAGTGTGAATCTCGCGTTGTTTGTCGACGATGGGCTTGTTGCTGCAAAGTCGAGTAGAGTGCTAGATGCTGTCGTTGCATATCTAAAGAGTGCGTTTGAAATCACGATCGGGAACGGGAAGAAGTTTGTGGGTATGCAAATATCGAGAAATCGTTCCGAGAAATCGATGTTCGTACATCAGACTGAGTATGTCGGGAAAATTCTGGAAAAGTTTGGTATGCTCGAGGCGAAACCGGTGTGCGTGCCGGCCGATCCGAATGCCGTGTTAAATCCGATAGAAAACGAGAGTGAGTGTGTGGACGTGCCGTTTCTAGAAGCTGTCGGGACGCTTATGTTTCTGGCGATTGTATCTCGTCCTGATGTCGCGTATGCAGTCAACTTGGTTTCAAAGTATCTGAACAAGCACGGGCAAGCGCATTGGAAGGCGGTGAAGCGTATTTTTGCGTACCTGGTCGCGACGAAAGATCTCGAAATTTTGTACTCAAGCGGAGGCAGTGAGCCGGAGCTCGTTGGGTATTGTGACGCGGATTTCGCGAGTGACGTAGCGACGCGCAGATCGACCACGGGCTATGCATTCAGTTTTGCCAACGGGTTAGTTACTTGATCGAGTCAGAGGCAAAAAATCGTGACGCTGAGCACCACGGAGTCGGAGTACGTGGCAGTTACAGCGGCCACGCGGGAGGCTGTCTGGCTGAGAAGATTGCTCGTAGAAATCGGTTCGCGATGCGAGGGAGCGACGGTAATCTGGGTTGACAACCAGAGCGCGATAAAACTCACACGAAATCCCGAATTTCACAAACGTACGAAGCATATCGATGTTAAATATCATTATGTTCGCGAGAAAGTAGCTAGTCGAGAGGTCGAGATAAAATATGTACCGACTGAGTGCCAGTGGGCAGACATCTTTACCAAAGCGTTGCCAAGGGTGCAATTTAACCATCTATGTAATAAGCTAGCCATAGTGAGTGCTCGAACGGTGAGTGGGAAGGATTTAAAGGGGATATTTGGCCGAATGCTAAATGGAAATCGTATTGGTGTCGGTACATGTTTTGTGTGTTTATTTTATATTCATTAAATCTGGTCATAAGTTTTAAGCCAATAAAACGACTTTACTAGACATGATTTGATTCGTTAAATTAATTTGATCAACTTCTACGTTGTGCAATTCGTTATATTTGTCTCGTGTCTCAATATTTGACAATTTATCGTCAAGCAAAAAGGAAATATCCGTCGTGAATATTAATAATCAATTGGTACAAAAAAGAAATATTTTTATTCGACGAAAGTTAAACACTATGAATTAATTTACGTAACTGATAAATGTTTTTCCCTCATACGTACTGTCGAAAAGAAACGCAAAGCGCGACGTATAAACATACTTCATTCGTAGCGCATAGCGCGATGTGTAAATACACTCGATACGGAGCGCGTAGCGCGACGTGCACCCCCGTGAGTGCCTTAAAAAATGTCCCTTCGGGACATTTTTCGGGGGGTTTGGGGTGCGGAGCCCACCAACAAGAGCATCTGCGCCCGCAGGGCGCTGAGACGCTTGTTCTAGTATATAAGAGCCCGCGAAAAGAGGGCACGAGAGTACCAGGGCAGAGTAACTACAGTCAGGATTAGAGATCAGGAGTAGAGTTAGGAAGTCAACGGAAGCGCGCAACCGGCTCATCCGATCGGTAGGCTGGTGCTCCGGCTGGGCGGCGAGAAGGATAGAGTCAGAGACCGCGCACTCTGTTTACCACCATTAGAAAGAGAGATCACGGGTATTTTTCGAACAACGAATAGAATGTTACCACTCTCCTATTGGAGAAGTTTGTTTATAATATTTTCCATCTCCAAAAATTGTATTCATTTTCACTGTGACCAGAGTTTTCTTGGTCCAGTCTAGTTCACCAAATTGTCACTCTCAATTCATCCATTGTAACGAAGTCAGTTTCGCTTCACCGTCAAAATCCTCTCTTACTTTATTGTTGAAAGAGATTTCTGTACGAATACCGGTCTTGGAATCAATTGTACTTTCCAAACTCGCATGTAGCTCGTGTAGTAGATAATTTTACCATCTATCTTTTACCCTGTTTTTAGCTTTACATGCTGACTATTTTAACCTTCCTGGACATATTTTTTCCAATGGAAAATCATTCCTGAAGTACCGTTCAACGATTGACGAGAGAAATCATTTCTTCTCGTGATTTTTATGAGGATGAGTGATATTTGGATTTTCCGTGGGATGTATGAATTATTTTAGAAAGAGAAAGGTTTGCATATAGTAAGAAAATAAGCAGAAAAATGAGCTGCGAAAAACTGCTATTAATGAAGAATGAAGAGAGTTACGTCAGGACGTAACACAACTATTCACCGAACTCAAGATTTGTTACTGAGCGAACGCGAATTATCTCCAGCGAACGCGAATTATTGATGTTACGTCACGCACTTTTCGGGAACTCTTTTCGCGAAACTTGCGCTGCTCTTCGACCGCACCGAGAGAAGCTGCACGCGGTACACTCGCGAGGAGACGGAAAGACTGAGGGAAATAAAGGAAAAAGCCAAAATCGCTGTGTGTGGGAATCGCAGACAGAGGACCATTGACTAGAGAAGATTTAACCAACTTTCGAAAGCGACATCGTCGAGACGAAGTCGTAAAATAATTCTGTCTTCAAAGACATGAAAAAAATCAACATCCTCAATGGCTTCGAGTTACTCGAGCATTCCAACGTTTTGTTTGAAGATATAGGACCACGGCTCGATCACCAAAAGCTGAGCACGTGGCCTCGACACCATGCTGTGAAGAAAATTCATTAACACCAGCAAGAAACGCCGGCTCATGTACCTGGGCCAGTCGCCATCGAAGGTATTAGGCTGTTGCTAAGGCAGCAAGGCGCTGTCCTCCGAAACTCACCAAGACCATGACCCATTGAGGCTCATAGACACGAGCACTCGATGGCATCGAAGTTCACCAACACCATGAAGCATCGAGGCTCATAGACACGAGCGCTCGATGACTCCGTACCTCACCAACACCACGACGTAGCGAGGCTCATGGACACGAGCGCTCGACGACTCCGAAGACGACCAACACCTCGGAGCTGCGATATCGACAGCTTCACCCCCAACCACTATGCATAGGGCCCAGTGAGTTGAAAAAACTTCCGATCTCCTCCGACGGGTGCAGCACCTCTCGGGCATCGTTCACAGCCACCCCCGCGAACAATAAGAGATTCCCGAATGTCGCGAATTTGACAATTAGATAATTTCCGATAGAATCACGCATGTATATGAATATTGGTCAGTTCGTCATCGATATTCAAACTTTGTAATCATATTATTTTTTATATATTTTCATGTATTTCCCCGGCTATACTTTATTGCTAGGGGTAGGTCAGGTATTTGCGCGTTACTCAGGTAACCATCATAAACCTTCTGGTCTTTTCCCATCATAAAAAGCAATTCGGAAAAAACGCCGAATTATATTATTTACGCCTTCAGCAATATCTCGCATTACTCAAAGACTAAACATTTAAATGAAAAATATCTTGCAAACCGATATTGCTTCAAAGATAATTAGTTCAATTTACGATATTTACCAGCGACGAAAGAAGAATATCGAGTTACATAGGAAATGTTATTTTCAACAACTACCTCCGAGAAGTTTCTTCTAAACATTTGGTTGAAATAAATAAAGATAAGTGGTGCTCGTTCGAAGAAGCGATTCTATTCAGCTCGCTGATTTGTCACGGTTCCTAGAAAGAAAGAAAGGAGAAGACTCTGTGCTGAGAAAGAACAGAGGATTGCACGTTGTTGCTATGTCGCCACGACGGAGAAAGCCTCTGTACCAGCATACTCTTTAGGTAGGATAGAAGGAGAAGCGACCACGTGAGCGTGGCTGGCACGAACAAGGGAAGTCAAGAGCCACCCCAAAGGGGAGGTAGCGCTGTTGGCTAGCTCGCGGGCCAGCTACGGTGCACGTGATCGTACCTACAGAGTAGGGGAAGGGTGAGCCACCCGCGCAATGCATAGAGCGAACGAGAAGGCCCACCACTCATCGATAGCCGAACTTTTCTCAACCAATAGGAAGAGAGCCATAAAAATCCAGAGACAAATGCAATTCTTAGCCAAGAGTAGGGATAAAGAAAGAGAGAATAACCGAATAATAATTATTAACAATCGTTAATAATAACCATTTTTTCATGTTTTACAATAGCCAAATGTTACATTTATCGTAAAAGTTTAACCCGAAATTTGTTAATTTGACAAATGGAAAGGTTAAACAAATTAATTAATTAATTTAATTAATTCACCACTTTATCTTGAAAGCCGACGAAAAACCATTAAGAATGAATACCAGAACACCCTGGTTATTATGAAATTTATATTGAATTTAAAATCAATTTAATTAGATCTGTCAAATCGATATCGATCGATATTTCACAAATTATAGGAAAACCGAATGGGAATGCATGTAATAGAGTGACGAATGAAAACGAAATATCAATAGAGTTCATTTTTTTTATATTTTTGGGTTTGACAATTAATTAATTTTTTTTATCGAGAAAATTTTCATTTTATCAAGTATTAAAATCCGTAATTTTCCACCTAGAAAGGTGATGCAAATTCGAGATACTTTCACAATAAATAAAAAAAATAAATGATTAATTAACAAATCCAAAATCAATCTGGAAATGGCTAATTACACTAATTACCAAATATTGACAATCGATAGAAAGAGAACAAGGGAGGCGTGGAAAATCACGCCTCGACCGAAGACGTTGCCCCTTCCACCACAGTCTATGTCAAGACTATTTAAACTGTGCCCTTTACGGAGGGACACTGCTCATGCTTCTCATGCTCATTACTCCACAGAAAATCATCGACAACGTGACTCTGTTCGTGACAGTTTTTATTTTTGTGAATCTCGGTTAAAAAACTTTGGAAAAATTCCAAGTCTTATTTTTCGTTGTGTTCAGTTGTAAAAATTGTAACTAACTTTCCGTTTTCATTTATTAACTTCAGTGAAGTTAATAAAATAAAAGTCTTTATGCTTCAACTGTGTGTTTCGTTCTTCGTGAAAATCCTTCAACCGCTCGGCACTTACTCGAAGCCGAGGGAATCGACCAGCGATCCACCGACGACCACCAGCAGCAACCTCTTCGTGTTTCCTGTCCTCCGGATATTTTTGTTCTTCGGTAAGTCTTATTTTTTTCCCCTCATCCCTTCCACTCTATTTAAAAGTTTAAGAGATGTACGCATCTCAGATTATTATCGCCCTTCTGGCAATTATAGTGATCGTGTTAATTTTTATTCTTTTGTGCGGAATCTCCATTAAAATCACCGTTAATATTCGCGATTCTAGAGTCACTCGTGAAACCCATGCAGAACACTCGGGTGTACGAATTTATCCAGTGTCTACCGCGCGTCGAGTCACTCAAATTAATCCGCGAGTTTAGTTAAATTTTCAATATCGCGATGAACTCCCCTTTGATTGTCGTGATTATCCTTAGTTGTTTTCTCGTAATTTCTATAATAGCTGCGCTAGTTTGGTATCTCCGCGCTTTCCGTTCCGTTACCCCGCAAGAAGTCGTTCCAGCACCTAGTGCTCCCCTTGAATACTTTTGCCCGTATTGTCGCGATGTCCACCTTGTTAATGAAAACGTTTAGATACCCCTTTTCCAATATTTCGCGAATGAACTCTAGCCTCTTCCCGAGCAATTTTCCGCAAGATTAGGCTCTAAACGAGGCATCCGCGAATCATAGCCGCTTCGAAAACGCGTAAATTCATTAAGTTGATTGACCGAGATGAGGCCGGCTCCTCACGTAAACTCATGATTCGCGACGTAACATTATTTTTTCCGAATTATCGCGAATTATTTTTTTCTCTATTTAATCGCGGAATAGTTTCTCAGAAGGTCACGGATTTATTGTCATTACCGACCCCAATTATACGCGATATTAACTCGATTGGCTACGAGCTGTCACTTCTCGCGCAGCAAGCAAGATGGCGGCTGAGCGACGCTGTACCACGTGTACCCGAGCGTCGTACACTTCGCGCTGTCTGTCTCACTCTTCGAACGAGATTCCAGATAGGCGACATGGTATCTCGTTTACCCGAATATCCCACCCTATCCGATCGATCGCTCGGATGGATTTCTCATCAATTCTTTATCACAAATTTACAAAATTATTTTTCGCCAAACCGCGTCGAATCGCGAAAATACACCAAATTATTTTCCTCGAGACGCGTTATCTGTTTTACGAAAAATCGCGGAATCGTTTTTCGAGATTTTCGAATTTATTTCATTCGACACGTCGCGGAATTATTCTCGACGAGACGCGGAAATTATTATTCGAATATTCGCGCGGTTATTACTCGACACGCTGCGAAACCTTTTCGCCGAAAGGCGGAATCATTTTTAACGAACGCGTTATTAATCGCGAAAAATCACGAAATTATTTTCTCGAAAAACCGCACTGTATTGTCAAAATTCACACCAAATGTCACCTCGCGCTTCGAGGGAGATCGCGGCGACGCGGTACCCCGTGTACCCGAACGTCGTATTCTCACGCGATCGATCTCTCAAACGGATGTCTCTCACTATTTATTCAAAGTTTTGCGTCTGTAATTTTCGGAAAATCGCGGAACTGTTGTCGAACATCGCCGGATTTATTTCGTTTTATTCGCGATCTTATTTGACCGAAAACTCGCGAATGTCTGTCGTCCACGGACTATCACCTCTCGCGCATCGAGCGGGACCGCGGCTAGGGGCCTCGGTACACGTATACTCGAGCGTCGCGCACTATACCGTCTGTCTCTCTCGCGCTTCGAGCGAGATTTCGGATGAGCGAAACGGTAACCGTTTACCCAAATGTCGCGGACTATCCGTCCGACGTCCCCGACGTTGAACGAACTCGCGGTTGAGCACTACCGAAATATTATTTCGAATTTATTTCACGCAATGTATTAACGTTCGCGAACTACGAGGGAACTTCTTCGACGATCCTCGCGCACTGTTGATGTTTACATCCGCGTGCGCGTCCTCGAGACTCGAGCTCGGCTCAGCGAATCTATTGTTCTCTGTCGCGTATTCACTGGAAAATTCCCGAAACAGTTTTTCGTTCGACTGTTCTCGAAGGAATTTTTTTACAAATTTACAAATGACTATCCGAATATTTTACTTCGACGGCCCCACGTTGGGCGCTAAAAATTGTGACAACAATTTTAGCCAAACGTGGGCTACTGATCTCGTGCGGTTCGAGATTTTCTCAACTTTCCATATTTATTTACTTCCGCTGCCCCACGTTGGGCGCCAAAAATTGTGACGTGCTTTTCCCCGGCTTCGGAATACCGGGGATCGGCTACCCGTCCAAAATATAATGACGCCCTTGTTTTTCAATTCCCTCACCTTTCCCTTTGATTCTCGCCGAATTGTTGCTGGGCGCCAGGATATCTATCACCCGATATCCAGGGTACTTGCCGATTCTCTAATATCTCAAACTTGCAATTAACTTACACGGCTAGCGGGATAGGGAGTGCAGCTCGGACGCAAAGTAAATTCAACAATCAAATAATTTTTACACACGTTACGACAAAATAAAAGCAATAACAAGCGTCTCAGCGCCCTGCGGGCGCAGATGCTCTTGTTGGTGGGCTCCGCCCCCCAAACCCCCCGAAAAATGTCCCTTCGGGACATTTTTTAAGGCACTCACGGGGGTGCACGTCGCGCTACGCGCTCCGTATCGAGTGTATTTACACATCGCGCTATGCGCTACGAATGAAGTATGTTTATTCGTCGCGCTCTGCGTTTCTTTTCGACAGTACGTATGAGGGAAAAACATTTATCAGTTACGTAAATTAATTCATAGTGTTTAATCTTCGTCGAATAAAAATATTTCTTTTTTGTACCAATTGATTATTAATATTCACGACGGATATTTCCTTTTTGTTTGACGATAAATTGTCAAATATTGAGACACGAGACAAATATAACGAATTGCACCACGTAGAAGTTGATCAAATTAATTTAACGAATCAAATCATGTCTAGTAAAGTCGTTTTATTGGCTTAAAACTTATGACCAGATTTAATGAATATAAAACAAACACACAAAACATGTACCGACACCAATACGATTACCATTTAGCATTCAGGCCAAATATCCCCTTTAAATCCTTCCCCTTCAGTGTTTTATTTCTTCCCCATAATTGATGGAATCAGTTCGTTATTTTATCTGTAGGAAACCAAACCATTGTAGAAGAAAAGTTCAAGAAATTTGCTATTCTTTGTGATTTTCAATGAAATTTTATCGATATTTATGGATGCTGCAAAAAAATGCAATCTCGAGAACGAAAAAATATATCTTTTTGGTTCCTGTCTTGTATTGAAGAGGAAGTAGTACGTTACTCGAATCAAAAATTTGTCATCTTGGATAGCTCCGAAATATTTTTTTACAAATTGATGAAATTCTTGAAAAATTCGACTTTGAAGGCTCTTTGACAGTCCTCTTATAACAAATTTCATTTCTACCATTTGAGATATATTTTTTTTCTTCTTCGTAATACATGGAATCAGCTCGTTATTGTCTCTGTAGAACAGACAAGTATTGGAGACGAGAAGTTTGAGAAATTCGATATTTTTTTTCGTTTTTCAATGAAATTTTATTGATATTTATCGTCGCTTAAAAATATCAAATTTAGCATCATATCATATCGTATTTTAAAAAATTTTATTTAATCACAAACGAGGATAAGTTTTTCGGTACGGAATAACTCGTAAAATCGACAAATTCAGTGTTTTTCACTTTCTTGATAAATAATTGTTTATAATTGTTCTTTAAGAGTACAATTGTTTTTTTTTTTGCGAAAAAAAAACTTTTCAAGACGTGAGCATATGAAAGAAATTCGTATTTCGACGAAAATTTGAAAAAATAAAAAAAAAAAACGTTGGAAATACGTCGATAGAATAATCATTAGCAGTTTTCGTATCAAATGTAAACGAATCCAGCGAACAAAATTGACAAAGATTTCGAATGTGATGAATCTCCGACGGTCGAAGTGTAAAAAATTTTTAAACATAGCACACTTTTTATCTGCGCAATAACGCGGAGAGTCAGTTTGTAAATACGATTTCTTTGAGAGGAAAGGATTAGAGACGGCTATTTCGAGAAATTTGAAAAAAACGATTCGTTTTTTAACGAAAATTCGTAAAATTAGTCTTTGCTTAAAAAAAATCATATCTCGGCAGCGAAAAAAGATTTCGACTCTTATTTTGGCTTGTTTTGAAGAGGACAAAATACGTTGCCAGAAAAAGAATTTGCAGTTTTTATTATTAACTGTAAACGAATAAATCGGGTAAACATAATTGACAAAGATTTCGACTGCGATGAATCTTCGACGGTCGAAGGATAGAAAATTCTTTTTTTTATGATTGTACACTTTTTATTTGCGCTATACCGCGTAGAATCCATTTATATTTACGTAAAATAGGAACAAAGATTGAAACGAGATGTCGATTTTTTTTTATTTGAAAATCATCCGGCCACAGAGTACGCGCGCCGCGACGTATGAGCATCTGTGTATCGTCTGCTACGAAATTGTCATCTGCTTCCAAAGTTTGACAGATAGAATAAAACGAAAAAATATATACTCGCGATTTTTTTAGTTCTATTTGGGAAATTGTCATTATTTTGGATATTCGATGAATCTTTTTTGTGAGTTTACTACCAATTTTTTCAGTGAATACGTGAAATTTATCATTTTTATTACGAATGTGAATAAAATATGCTAAAATATTGCGAATGATTTTCGGTGATAATATATTATTTTCGAAATAAAAAACGCAAACATTTGTGAATCTGTGTATGATATTTCGTGTTTTATTTTTCACAACCGAAGTTTTTTTTTTAACATGATGAAAAATGGATTTTTGGCAAATCTAAATAACATAACCTTTAAAGCAAATCTTGTTATAACCACTGTTTTTGAATTATTTTATAATTAAAATTATATTTGTCAGAATGACTCAAAATTTGTTGTGCATAGTGCTTTCGATACAATGAAATATTGTTGCGAAAGAGAACAGAATTGGTTTCCAGGATTCTTAATTGGGGCACCGTACGGACATCAGATGTGAGAAAAAAAGTTTTTTATGGAAAATTGTGATGAATAAATAGTTAGAGATGTAGGATTGTCTCTAAATTTGCTGTGCGCAGTGCTTTTGATAAAACAAAATGATGCTGCGAAGAAGAAAAAAATTGGTTCGTAGAGTTCATTATGATGGCACCGTACGGACACTTGACCGAAGGCAAATGCAAATTGTGGCCAATAATTTTTTAGAAAAAATACTTAAATGTCTTAGATTGGTTTTAAAAGTAATGTGCATACTGGAAATACTGTAATAAAAAAACCCTGCGAAGGAGAACAAAATTGGTTCGCACCATCTAAAGTTACAGTGTGATACGGACGTCCGAGAAGAAAAATTCAGCCAAAAAGTTGTTTTCATTGCACCGCAGGCTAAAAAAAATATTTCTATTCATCGCAGTCACTTCAAAGTAACTACGCATGATGTTGGAGATACACCGAAGCAAATGGTGAAAAATAAAAAATTTTGGAGTATGCGCTGCGGAGTAACCCCTTCGACAGACTCCGAAGAGCAACGGATGGTCATTTTAATAGGCACTCTTTGCCTATTATTATAGTGAGTGCCTAAAAACGATAATTTATTCAATTATTTTCCGTGACTCAACACACAATTTCAGCCTTTCCGTTCGGCTTTCTCCGAATGATGATTCGTTCGCAACAATACAATATTTTTGACTCGCGGGACTCGACATGAACTATTTTCTGTATCTTTCGTCTACGCGAGGAGAATCGTACGAAATTTTACCGGTAAATTGCCGAGTACGGGTGAGAAAGCACTCTGCGATCCGCGTATCGCTCTCGGCATAAAAAAAACCAAAGATGGTATGCACCACGTGCACCTACCTGTTTAATTATCCGCGACGCGATGCGATCATCCTTCTAGCCTCCTCCAACTTTCCTCAAGACAACGGTTTATTTCGGCCGTCGATACGGCGTTGATTCTCCTCCGCGGACGTTGAGATTTACGAAAACTTCTCCCTATCGGAGATCGCAGTTCACACAATCCTTATCGCTCGTTTACAACTCAACAATATCGATTCACTGCTGATCGATTCTACTATTGCCTTTTTTCTCAACAGCTAACAAAATTACGATAGAACGTTTAACTAATAACACGCGTTAAGAGAGAGTTATAATAATGCGTCTAACTATTAGCACGTTTCCGGCGAGAGTAACGCTTGCTCGCCCGTACTTTGTTTCGCGGACCGGTAACTGAGGGGAAGGGGGTCACGACGGATCCCTTGCTGTATTCAGCAATCATCATTGGTTTCTCGCGGCTCCGCTCTTATCGTCTTCTCCTCACGCGGTAACCGGCGTCGCTACGGCTTTACGCGAACCTGAAAAATATAATATAACTCTCCGGCAGACTCGTGTTCTATATTTTTCCGTTTCCTCGGGTTCCGCGGGGATCGACTCTGTGCGCGCGCTAACAAAGACTCTCGCGCGTGCCCTACCTTTAGCGTGATGCGAGAGCGTCTATTACGCCTCTTCACAAACTATAATAAAAGTGTTTATTAGTAACGGTTAATATGCCAATAAAAAACCCAATATAAACAGAAATTTATCGAACGTCGGAGCCCTATGACGCAGAAGTTAGCAACGTTGCTTCAACGAAATTGTTGAAAACTTATTTATTTTAATTGTATACGCGGAAAGTGTTTATATTATTGGAAAACCGTGTCTTCGAAGTATTTTTACTAGTTGCAATATTTTTTTTTATATCGTCCAATTATAAATTGAATTACAAAAAAAATAGTGAATTTTTTCGATAACGATAGAAGTTTTTTTGGAGAACGAGGGAAACGGACGATCAGAGCGAGCAATAAGCGCCGAACGATCGATGAGGGAAGAATGCGGCTGTTATCGAGCGGGATTGAAAGGCGGGAAAAATATGAAACGAGCGCCGAACGGTTAAACGAAATAACAGCGACGAAAGAAATAAGGAAGGAAGTAACATGGTTCTTCATAACGTTAAAGAAGGCGCACAACGATGCGAGTTATTAATCAATCCGAAAATGGAGAAAGAGATAGATGGCAAATGACGGGATTGATAAAAAAAAATGACCGTGTACTTGGCAAGGTACGCGTCATTGTGAAAAATTTCCACAAACGGAGTCGTCATTGCAACGGCAACCCACAGCGGGATGGTCGAAACGATTCAGTGCTAAGATGTCGTAAGAGAGAGAGATAGAGAATGAGTTCGAAACGTCCACGAACAAAAATGGAAGTATCAAACGGACGAACGACATGCGCGACAACGATATCCAGTCTCCACGATTAACGGACGCCGGATGAAACCGGTTCGAAGCGCTTTGTTTATTAATAATTTCTTTCAGTCAATTTTTTGGGTCATTATCTTTGGAGCGACTCCAATAATCCATCCCGAAATGAAAGTTTCACAATAATCGGGTAATAACATACAGTATGTTCTGTGACGTGATTTTTTCAATCATCGTCACAAATAACACAAGAAGTACAATTTCTACCAATATCGATTCTTGTTGTTAAAGTTCCGGTCTTACTGCCTCTCACTAACGTTCGCGTTACGGTTTTGTTCCCGTATGTTCTCGATCCAGGATTTTGTTGCAGTTATTATTTGAATTAAGTGTGATTTATTAGCCTCAGTTTTGTTCAGTCAAGTTAGTTTGGTCGGTGTACTTGACTTTACTCGGTGGTGAATCGCGAAGAATTTAAAAGCCCGAGTAAAGGAAAGTCCCGACAAGGGGTAGTTGCAAGACGGCAAAGTCCGGTGCAAACCAGGCACCCCGCGGCATAGTGCAATGCGTAGAAGAACAGGCGGAGATTTGGTTTGAGTCCCGGGCAAGGTTGGAGCACCTTGCCGCGGTTTTGTCAGTCGAGGTGAGTGCCTTGTTCTCGCGCATTGACTAGGGGTAATGATTGCGAAGATTCCTTCTAGATCCCCGATTACCGCTAAGAATTTCGAATCTCGTATCGATAACGTAGTGAAATAGTTGAGAGGGCAGTAGCTATCGATCGCGATCTCCGAAATAATAATAAGATTTCGTCGAGATAGTGTGATAGGCAAATCAGTCTACCGAGAGACGCCCTCGAGGTACCTCGGACTTCTCTCGCGCTCCCGTGTTGACGTTCGGTCTATTGTTCGCGCGCTCGAGTGAGAATATCTCTCTCGCGCGCACAGTGTGGCCTAGCTGTCACTTTTCTCGTTCGCGTTCAGCTACCGCTCTGGTTTTCGTGAGTTGAGTGAAGCGAAGGAATTTTGTAATAAATTCTTCGCGATCCCGTGCGTGAGTGAAGCATTAGAAATAATGGTCCTTGTGCATCGGTGATAGTGTTTCAGTTCTCGGTGTATCGTGAGATACAGGTTCCCGTTTAGTACAGGATTAATAGGAGATTTCGGTGAGTTTTTGAATTGCAAAAATTTGTCGATCGCTTAGCGATCCGCTGCTGTTACGTTCTCGTTAGCTCGCTTCGATCGGTCGATCAGCTGAGCGTTTTCGGTGCACTCGCGTGCGTTCCCGTCACGTACAGTCAATAAGAAAATTGCTCTCGCCCGCAAGGGCTCGATAGCTCGATTTTTTTGTTGTTTCGATACCGTTCGTTATTTTATTGGCTAAGGATCGCGACCCTCTACCACAACCCGCATCCTGAGCACCCGTGCATTTCCGCAACCGTTTGCTTTCGCGAATGCGTCGGCGTTAGTTCTCGTATCGTTTTCGTTTTGCTTTCGTTTTGTCCTTGCGGAGGTCGCAGCTCCACCGACCTCCAGTTCAGCCCGGTTTGATAATTCCGGCGAAACAAAAATTATCCTTCGGAGGTCGGACGCTCCACCACCTCCAGATCGCGTCCGGTTGTTAATACCGGCGAAACAAAATTAACTGGCGCCCACCGGGACGCCGATGCATCCGCAAGGGTGGACGGCCGAAGGTGACGTAAGTTTCGTTCGCGTTTTGCTCCCGTTTGGTTTGAGCTTTTCGATTTTTGTTTTTTTTGGCTTTTAGAACTCGCGTTATCGTCTCGAAGGAAAATACGTCACAAATGGCGCCCAACGTGGGGCCACGCCAATAAAATAACCGCTATCGAATATATATATATTTTTTTTTTGTTTAATTTTTTTTGTGTCTCGATTCCGTTAGAATTTTTTTATTTTTTTCCTTTCTTTTCTTTTCTATTTCCGCGCGTTATTATTAACGCTCTCCCGCGGTGGATGTTCGTACGAACCCACGGGTTCCCGATAACGTCTCGCAGAGTTGAGAGATAGAATTTTTATTATTAATTACGCTGAAATTTAATTTTCTTTCTCTCCTTCTTTTCCTTTCTTTCTTTTTCCCAAAAATTTTTTTTGGTTTTCTTCGTGTCTCTCGACAGCTGCTCGAGCGTCCGTTCCCGTATCCTGAAAATTCAAATATTTTCAGCCCGTTTTCGGAAATATTCGCATTTTTTCGAATTTTCAAAATTTGCGAATATTCTCTCCTGACGCTCGCGCGTTGCGCGCGGCGGGGAGGGGGAAGCTACCGTTAAGCGAGCCTACGCTCGTAGGCTTCGCGCGATAGTGCGAAGGTTCTCGAAATGAGACAAACAATTTTTTTTGTTTCTCCCAAATTTCGAAAAGGGCCCTCCCCTCGCACCCCTGTTCACGACAGCCGGAATAAGCGCGTTCGCCGATCATTTCATCGTGAGGGATTAAAGTGATCAGTGCGAACGTGCTCCTTCGAATTATTTCGAAAAATTAAAAGTTTCCTGGAACTTAGAAAATTCTACCGAACGGTAAGTACCCTCGGCTCGAGGTATACGCTGCTTCATCGGGATTTTTTTCGAGCGATCGCCCATCGACTTCCGCGGTCCCGAATTTTTCTATTATTATTATTATTTCAGCCTTTCGAACTTGAATTAATTTTCAAAGTTCGAAAATTGTTTTCGATTTTCGAGCGCGAATTAATTTTCGTCGCTCGAAATTTTCCGCTCTTCGGACTGTGAGTTAAATTTCAGAGTTCGACAATTTGTTTCCGATTTTCGAGCGCGAATTAATTTTCGTCGCTCGAAACGTTCCGCTCTTCGAACGTTGAATTAATTTTCAAAGTTCGAAAATTTGTTCCCGATTCTCGAGCGCGAATTAATTTTCGTCGCTCGACATTTTCCGCTTTTCGAACTTGGAATTAATTTTCAAAGTTCGAAAAATTGTTTTCGATTTTCGAGCGCGAATTAATTTTTGTCGCTCGAAATTTTCCGCTTTTCGAACTTGAATTAATCTTCGAAGTTCGAAAATTTGTTTTCGATTTTCGAGCGCGAATTAATTTTCGTCGCTCGAAATTTTCCGCTTTTCGAACTTGAATTAATTTTCAACGTTTGAAAATTTGTTCTCGATTTTCGAGCGCGAATTAATTCTCGTCGCTCGAAATTTTCCGCTTTTCGAACTTGGAATTAATTTTCAAAGTTCGAAAAATTGTTTTCGATTTTCGAGCGCGAATTAATTCTCGTCGCTCGAAACCTTCCGCTTTTCGAACTTGAATTAATTTTCAAAGTTCGAAAATTTGTTTTCGATTTTCGAGCGCGAATTAATTTTTGTCGCTCGAAATTTTCCGCTTTTCGAATGTTACGTCCAGCGTAACGCATAGTTTATTTTCTGCTTTACCCTCAATAGCAGTTGAGCCTAAACCTTCTTTGTGAAAGTAAAAAGGGGAATCTGATCTAAAAATTCTTCATTTAACAATATCTATTTTACCTACTGCTTAATCAGTGTCAAGGTAGCCTAGAGTCTTTCCAAAATCGGTGTCCTACCTTAGCGAGTCGATACCGATGAAACAGGGTAAAACAGATCCGGGCCTCACAGGCGGAGGTCGAGAAAGGCGGTCTCTGACCCCTCTCCTGAGCGCTCCCCTGGAGAGCCAAAAAGGAATTAAAAGAAACGCGGCCCGCTGACAGTTACCATTGGGACCTACTAGTATCGATATCGACTACCTCCCCGTAGATCAGTAAATCTATTTTACCATGGCTCGAAACCATTCAGGGAGGAATTTACAGACAGTCGATTAAAACCGTCGGGTTTAGATACATAGAATCGGGTCGACAAGTTATCCTCGTTAAGGGAAACGCTTTAAACAGTGTTTTAGTTGAACCGAACTCCACAAGTTAAAACAAAGGAGACGGGGCTCATGACCTTGATTTTAGCAGGAAGAAGGAAATATCTTCTATTAAATCTTAATTAATTAATCCTTAAATAATTAGTAAACCACGGATTCCTCTCATTATAACACATCGGAAAGCAATAGAGGTCAGACTTCTGAAGAAAATAATAAAGTAATGATCAATAGGAAAACGAAACCGAGAATATAGTCAATTTAAAAGTAAATAATAATAGACAATTCACCCCAGGAATTGCTCTCTTGAACGCCTGTGTTTATCCTTATGGTATTAATTAAGTACGTAGTAGTAATTACACGGAGAATGATACCATTATAAAAACGAAAAGGGATTTTCACCTTCTGAAAATTATACAACGTTTGGCATTCGACAGTTCAGGTACAAAACCGCCGAGTATCGAAAAAGAGTTCTCTCGCAACAGGCAGAAAACTTGTCCATAAACTCTCCGACTGTAAAGAAATTACTACACGTACAATATTAATTTAGTTCGTCCTTCGAGAAATTCTTAACCATGGACAACTTGTACGCCATTTGTTTAAACAAATGACTGAAGGAGTTAACGGTAAAGCATTTGCCGAGGAAAGTCTTTTCCATGGCACGCCCCTGGACGAAATAATATGGAAAAGATTTATTGCTTTATTAGTAATATAGAATTATACTTTTGCATTATTATCCAGACAGACGAGTACAAACTAATCAAGTACTAAATAATTAGTTCACGATAATAGGTTATGGTTTATATCAATGATATTCATTATTATATTTCATTATTATATTCATTTCTGTTAGGAATAAGCGAGTCCTGGTTATAAGAGTCTTACGAGAAACTACGAATTTTATAATTCACGTAATACGTATAAAATTCCGAAGACATAGGAGAGCGTATTTTCACTGTTCAATACCGGTTTTTATTTGTCTAGACAGTTGACGAAATTCTATAGTCCGATTGGAACTCGTGCGACCTTTTTACATATAAAGTATTTAGCCATAAAAGGCTGCATACCAACAAAAATCTTTCTGGTAATGACTTCCCGGAAAACGGAAACGAGAAAAGGAGGGGATTGATGCCTACGTGATCTCGTCTGCGCCCTTTTACTTTTCGATACCCCACCCCGTCATCCACGGCGCGGGGCCCGATAAACGCATTGCGCCTAAAAGAAGGACTTAAGATCATGGACCAATCAGGGATGAGACCGGTAGCATCACCTCATCTTCTCGTTACTGTACCAGAATTTTATACCGAATAGATATACAAAAAGACACTCGCATAGCAACATCCCCTCTACTTGTCACCAAGAAAAATGGTATAAAAACCCCCGAAATTGTACGCTCAGCAGCACATCTTACCTAGTTATTATCGGGGGATATTCCTTCAGTTTTGTTAAGCACACTTTCTTCAGTTTTTTTTGAGCACACCTCTTTCAGTTTTATAAGCACACGTTTTTCTGTTATTAGAGGAGGATATTCCCTCGGTTTCCTTCAGTTTTGTTGAGCACATCTTACCTAGTTATTATCGGGGGATATTCCTTCAGTTTTGTTAAGCACACTTTCTTCAGTTTTTTTTGAGCACACCTCTTTCAGTTTTATAAGCACACTTTACCCAGTTATTAGAGGAGGTTATTCTTTCAGTTTTGTTCAAGAATATTCCTTCAGTTTTGTTCAGCATATTCTTTCATTTATTTGTTCAAGATACCACAGTAGTACCGCTCAAATCAGTTATCCATTGTTTCGAAATTCAGTTTTAACCCGATTGTCTTTCAGACTTTCGAGTTGTCAGTATTAAATCCAGGACTCAGAGAAACGGAATTAATTCTTCAGTCTATAATTTGACATTGTATTTCGCGAGTTTTAGGAATTCCAACCATATAGACATTTGGTCTCCATTGTTTTTTTTGTTCAATATTATCACCTGTATTACTCATATTTTTTTTGTGACATTAAAAAGTATTAACTCTACCTGCATTTCCGTGAAACACATCAATTTTTTTTTTCCTTTAAATTCATTTTTGAATTAAACCAACGTGAAGAAAGTTCTATATCCACGAACACCAGGAAAGCACCGTTTATTACCGTAAGTACCTGTTTATTTATTTATCAACAGTGCATTATTTCATTTTGTTCCTTGCAACCCAGTGATTTGAAGTGACCACCAAAATCTCGTTTAACCGTGTCGCGTGCTCCGACACCTGGTCAGAAAACGGCAGGTAGCTGCCGTCTCACCGAAGATTTCCTCTCTATCTCTCTCTTTGCCTGAGAGACGCCAAACCCTCTACTAATTAGTTTACACCCTACGACACGCATTTAACAAGCACTCTTAAGGGCTCCATCCCAAGCAATTTTCCGCAAGGTTAGGCTTTAAAAAGGAGCAATCGTTGTCCTCCTTATCGACACCAGGTGTGGTAAAGGTTGGTTTAACACCCACTTGACCAGCGCGTGCGATTACAACGGAGACAACTGTTATATTTCAAACTAGTAAAGAAACAACGCTAGTTTGGACGTAACACGAACTTGAATTAATTTTCAAAGTTCAAAAATTTGTTTTCGATTTTCGAGCGCAAATTAATTTTCGTCGCTCGAAATTTTCCGCTTTTCGAACTTGAATTAATTTTCAACGTTCGAAAATTTGTTCTCGATTTTCGAGCACGAACTAATTTTCGTCGCTCGAAATCTCCCGCTTTTCGAACTTGAATTAATTTTCAACGTTCGAAAATTTGTTTTCGATTTCCGAGCGCGAATTAATTTTCGTCGCTCGAAACTCTCCGCTTTTCGAACTTGAATTAATTTTCAACGTTCGAAAATTTGTTTCGATTTTCGAGCGCGAATTAATTTTCGTCGCTCGAAATTGTCCGCTTTTCGAACTTGAATTAATTTTCAAAGTTCGAAAATTTGTTCCCGATTCTCGAGCGCGAATTAATTTTCGTCGCTCGACATTTTCCGCTTTTCGAACTTGGAATTAATTTTCAAAGTTCGAAAAATTGTTTTCGATTTTCGAGCGCGAATTAATTTTTGTCGCTCGAAATTTTCCGCTTTTCGAACTTGAATTAATCTTCGAAGTTCGAAAATTTGTTTTCGATTTTCGAGCGCGAATTAATTTTCGTCGCTCGAAATTTTCCGCTTTTCGAACTTGAATTAATTTTCAACGTTTGAAAATTTGTTCTCGATTTTCGAGCGCGAATTAATTCTCGTCGCTCGAAATTTTCCGCTTTTCGAACTTGGAATTAATTTTCAAAGTTCGAAAATTCGTTTTCGATTTTCGAGCGCGAATTTATTTTCGTCGCTCGAAATTTTCCGCTTTTCGAACTTGAATTAATTTTCAACGTTTGAAAATTTGTTCTCGATTTTCGAGCGCGAATTAATTCTCGTCGCTCGAAATTTTCCGCTTTTCGAACTTGGAATTAATTTTCAAAGTTCGAAAAATTGTTTTCGATTTTCGAGCGCGAATTAATTCTCGTCGCTCGAAACCTTCCGCTTTTCGAACTTGAATTAATTTTCAAAGTTCGAAAATTTGTTTTCGATTTTCGAGCGCGAATTAATATTTGTCGCTCGAAATTTTCCGCTTTTCGAACTTGAATTAATTTTCAAAGTTCGAAAATTCGTTTTCGATTTTCGAGCGCGAAGTAATTTTCGTCGCTCGAAATTTTCCGCTTTTCGAACTTGAATTAATTTTCAACGTTCGAAAATTTGTTCTCGATTTTCGAGCGCGAATTAAATTTCGTCGCTCGAAATCTCCCGCTTTTCGAACTTGAATTAATTTTCAACGTTCGAAAATTTGTTCTCGATTTTCGAGCGCGAACTAATTTTCGTCGCTCGAAATCTCCCGCTTTTCGAACTTGAATTAATTTTCAACGTTCGAAAATTTGTTTTCGATTTCCGAGCGCGAATTAATTTTCGTCGCTCGAAACTCTCCGCTTTTCGAACTTGAATTAATTTTCAACGTTCGAAAATTTGTTTCGATTTTCGAGCGCGAATTAATTTTCGTCGCTCGAAATTGTCCGCTTTTCGAACTTGAATTAATTTTCAAAGTTCGAAAATTTGTTTTCGATTTTCGAGCGCGAAGTAATTTTCGTCGCTCGAAATTTTCCGCTTTTCGAACTTGAATTAATTTTCAAAGTTCGAAAATTTGTTTTCGATTTTCGAGCGGAAATTAATTTTCGTCGCTCGAAATTTTCCGCTTTTCGAACTTGAATTAATTTTCAAAGTTCGAAAATTCGTTTCCGGTTTTCGAGCGTGAATTAATTTTCGCTGCTCGACATTTTTCCGCTTTTCGAACTTGAATTAGTTTTCAAGGTTCGAAAATTCGTTTCGATTTTCGAGCGCGAATTAATTTTCGTCGCTCGAGGTCTCTTCGCTTTTCGAACTTGAACTAACTTTCGAAGTTCGAAAATTCGTTCCGATTTTCGAGCGCGAATTAATTTTCGTCGCTCGAAATATTTCCGTTTTCGAACTTGAATTAAATTTCAAGGTTCGAAAATCCGTTGCCGATTTTCGAGCGGGAATTAATTTTCGCGGCTCGAAGTTTTCCGCTTTTCGAATTTGAGTTAATTTTCAAAGTTCGAAAATCCGTTTTCGATTCTCGAGCGCGAATTAATTTTCGTCCCTCGAAAGTTTTCCCGATCCCCCGAGCGCGAAGTAACTTTCGACGCCCGGGAATCGCTTCCGGCTGCTCCGTCCCTCTGAACGTCGCTACCGTCGACCGCTATGGCTGACGACGGCGCGGTGGGAGGGCTTGACCCCGGGGACGACCCGCAAAAGGTGACCCGGGCAGGGCAAGCTACCGAGGCAGAGGACAACGACGCACCTCTCTCGGACTCCTCTCTTGAGGAGGATCCGACGCCTAGGCCCCGAAATACCCCGCAGCGGTATCGGGGCCAGTTCCTAGGAGGGAATACGGAGCGGGCGGCTCGACATCGGCGTAGAGCCGGAGTTTGGGACGCCCAGCCGACTAATCCCGTGCCCCCCATGGCCCGGCAAGGGGGGGAGGTAGCTCCCGTAGCCGTGCCGATACCGGCTCATGTTCCCGTTCCCCAGGCAATGCAGGGGGTAACTCCCGAACCTCCGGCCCCACAGGCGGGAGTTCCCGTCAACCCGGTAGGTGGTCGAGGGAACCGACAGGCCCCGCTGGCCGAAGAGGTCCGACGCCGCGTGACGTTGGACCGGGAGGGTTTCGCAGCGCTCGAGGACTGGGACGGACCCGGGTCTCGACCACGCTGGCTCTCGCCTCATCGCGTCCTCCAGGAGGTTCGACGATGGGGTGCGACGTTCTCGGGCCAACCGCATGAGGATGTGGAAGATTTCCTTGCCCTCATCGAGGAAGGCCGATCACTGATCCCGATTCAGGACGAGGATCTCTTAAAGACGATCACGTTCTGCCTAACCGGCCTCGCCCGGATGTGGTACCGGGAGGAGCGTCGCCTGTTACAGGACTGGGAAGCGGCTAAGGCTGCATTCCGAGAGCGCTTCTCCGATCCCGACTATCAAATCGCGCTCCGCGAGGAGATAGCCTTCCGGACTCAGGGTGCCCATGAGTCGGTTCGCGCTTATTTAAGCTGCATGAGCGGCTTGTTCTCGCGCCTTAGCCCGCCGTGGACCGAGGAAGAACGTGTGCGGTATGCATACCGCAACATGCTACCCCCGTTCAAGATCATGATCTCGTACCACGATCGGCTAACGATGAAGGATCTCGTGAGGGAAGCGGGTCGCCGAGAACAGGTGATAAAAAGCCTGGACTCTCGCCGCCCACCCCCGAAACCGGAGGCCTCGCTGTGCCCCGGTTTCGCATACCGTGACCCCCGGCACTCGACACCGCCAGCTCCTCGACGCGAACGCGTATGTGCTGCTCAGGAGCAGGAGGACGAGGCGAGAGACGAGCCCCTGGGGGAGGAAGGCGAAGAACACTTCGACTTCCTCAACGCTTTCGTTCCGCCCCGCAATCCGCGGAGGCGAGCTACCGAAGGAGGATCGAAGCCCTCCAGTTCCCGTGCGAGTGCGAGACCACCGCAAGCCTCGAGAACCCCGCGTGGCAATCCGTCCCAACGGGAAGTTACCGCTGGAACCTCCCAGGCTCCAAAACAGGAAGCTAACGCTCCCAAAGTTCCCGCAAAGGACCATTGCTGGAATTGCGGCCAGACAGGTCATCGCCATCGGGACTGCAAGGAGTCACGACGACTCTTTTGCTACCGATGCGGGCTCTCGGGGGTGACCTCGGCTCGTTGCACCCAGTGCAACCGGGGAAACGCGCAATGAGGCGCGTGAGCGATACGCCCGCGCCTCCGCAGAACCCAAGCCTCGCCTCAAAACCAACGATCCCGTCAAGCTCTCGTACAAAAAGGCCCTGTCGTCGCGCAAAAAGGAAGCAGAGGCCACTACCGGACGTCGGCCCCGCTCCCGATACGTCGCTCGACGACGTGGTCGTTAATGCAGCCCGCGAGGGCCGCGTTATCGCCTTTCGGGTCGAAGTCACGATTTACGGTCGTACCGTAAAAGCTCTCGTCGATTCGGGTGCTACCAGGACGTTCCTGGGGTCGAACTTAATCAAGTTCCTCGCGGATTTCGGCCTGGAGACCAAACGAATTGCACCCCGCTCGGTAATGACGGCGTATAGTCAAATGGAAACGATCAGGGTAGCTTCCGAGGTACCAACGATCCTAGAGGGTCGTTGTACTACCGTTCTCGCTCTCCACCTAGCGTCGCTCTCCGAAGAGCTGATACTTGGGTTGGATTATTTACGCTCTGCGAAAATGGTCGTTGACTTCTTCGGAGAGTCATGGTTCCTCCGTGATGCTCCCGAGATCCGACACACTTTCGTTCCCGAGGAGAGAGTATCGAGCCTGGCTTTGTGCTGTGGACTACGAACTCCGGATTCCGACGAGGGCGCGCGGTTGCGCGCATTCCTCGATGCTCACGTACCGGATATCCCTGCGGACGGGGCAGTCACTACTCTTGTGTCGCACCACATTGACGTAGGCGACAGCCCCCCTGTGAAGCAGAAGCCGTATCCGGTTACCCCGGTCATTCGCGACATCATGTGGGCAGAGGTTGATAAATGTTGGCTACCGACATTATCGAACCCTCCAGCAGTGACTGGGCGAGTCCCGTGGTCATGGTCAAGAAACCAAACGGCAAATACCGATTCTGTATTGATTACAGGAAGGTCAATGCCGTTACGAAGAAGGATGCTTACCCCATCCCGAACATGACCGGTATTCTCGATGAGTATGCGACAGGCCAACTATATCTCGACGCTAGACTTAAGCCAAGCGTATTGGCAAGTCCCAATGGATCCCGCTTCTCGTGAGATAACCGCTTTCGTGGTACCAGGTCGAGGCCTGTTCCACTTCAAGCGGATGCCGTATGGCCTCACGAACGCTCCCGCTACGTTCCAGCGCATGCTGGATCGGCTTATCGGTGCAGAAATGTACCCACACGTGTTCGTCTACTTAGACGACATAATTATCGTAACTCGGACATTCGACGAGCACCTAGTGTGGCTCCGGAAAGTCCTCGAGAAGATTTCGATGGCCGGACTCGCGATTAATCGCGAAAAGAGCGAGTTTTGTCGCTCCGAGGTCCAGTATCTCGGATTCCTCGTGAATAGCGAAGGCCTGAAGATCGATCCCGCGAAAGTCGCCCCTGTCATCGACTTTCCGATTCCGCAAAATATTCGACAGCTACGCCGATTCCTCGGCATGGCGTCGTGGTACCGGCGTTTTATAGAAGAGTTCGCCACGATTGCGGAACCTCTAACGCGGCTCACGAAAAAGGGTCACCCATGGGAATGGGGTCCCGACCAGCAACGCGCTCTCGATGAGTTGAAGCTGCGGCTAACGAGCTCCCCAACGCTCGCCTGCCCAGACTTTTCGTTGCCGTTCACGTTACAAACCGACGCTAGCGGGGTTGGCCTAGGTGCCGTCCTTACGCAAGTGATCGAAGGTCATGAGAGGGTTATCGCATATGCGAGCCGCGCTCTGACAGCTCCCGAACGGAAATATTCCGTCACGGAACAAGAGTGTCTCGCCGTATTATGGGCGATACGAAAGTTCCGTTGCTATCTCGAGGGGTACTCGTTTACCGTGGTAACGGACCACAGTAGCCTACGTTGGCTACATAACTTGAAGAACCCCACAGGTCGACTCGCCCGGTGGGCTTTGGAACTGATGGAGTACGACTTCAGCATAGTACACCGCAAGGGCGCGTTGCACCACGTTCCCGACGCGCTCTCGAGAATTCCTGAAGGTCAGGCTGAGGCTGCCATGTGCGCCCGCGACACCCAGGACGCGTGGTATCGCCGTCGCTTCCGCGATGTGTTGCGCGTACCCGCTAAGTTCCCGGATTGGAAGATAGTCGATAATCGACTATACTTCCATCGACCAACAGATCTCGCGAACCTCGAATTCGAGGATCTCGACGCCTGGAAGCTTGTGCTTCCTCGCGAATCCCGACATGTCGCTCTCGAAGAGTGCCATGCGCTCCCGCAAGCCGGCCACTTGGGTGTTGAAAAGACGTACCGACGTCTATCCACCCTTTACTATTGGCCTGGCATGTTTAAAGATGTTGTCGCCTACGTTAGGCAGTGTGAAACCTGCCAACGTTGTAAAGTCGAACAACAGGCTCCCGCCGGCCTCATGGGTCATCGCGTGGTCGACGGTCCTTGGACCGTGATCGCTGCCGATATCATGGGACCGCTTACGCCGGCCTCCACAGGGCACGCGTACGTTCTCGTCATCCAGGATCTCTATACCAAGTGGATAGAGATCTGCCCTCTTCGGAAGGCAACTGGAAAAGCGATCTCGAAGGTCCTCGATGAGGCAATCGTTACTCGATGGGGCGCACCCCGAGTACTGGTCACGGACAATGGTACCGAGTTTATCAACCGGAACATTCGTCAGCTCACGGAACGGGTCGGGATGCGGCATCAAACGACGCCGCCGTACCATCCGCAAGCAAATCCTACCGAGCGTGTGAATCGGGTTGTTAAAACCATGATCCGCGCGTATCTCGAAGGAAATCATCGTGAGTGGGATCACCACTTACATGAATTCCGGTTCGCGTATAACACCGCGTTCCATAGCTCGCTCCAGGCCACCCCGGCCTTCGCGAACTTTGGGCGCGAACCTTCACCTGCCACCTCGTTGCGACGAGAGGTTGAAGGGGATCTCGAGGTGACACCACGTCATCCTGAGGAGTGGATGAGGCGTATGGCCCGTCTGGACACCCTGAGGACAGCGTTCACTCACGCTCTCGACGAAGCCTTCCGCAGGCAATCCGGACAGTATAATCTCCACCACCGAGATCGTACGTTCGCGGTTGGCGATCTCGTTTGGCGACGATCGCACACGCTCTCGAACGTGGCTAGACACATATCGGCCGCGTTGAACGCCCCGTTTGAAGGGCCGTTCATGATTTCGAAAAGGATATCCCGCGTAGTTTACGAATTATCCGATCTCGATGGGCGATCTATAGGAAAAATTTCGGTGACGGACTTGAAACCTTATCGATCGCCGGAGGTACCGGCCTAACTAACATTCTATGTTACAGGCAACCCATTATGCGTCCCGACAAGCGCCCACCGACCCCCGGCAGGACTCCTCCCGCCGAGGACGACGACGTCCTGACCGTGGCAGGATACGACAACGTCGCGTGGTTCGACGCAATGGTGACGGAGGCGTACGAATTGGAGGACCGAAAGGATTTTTTCCTCCGGCCTCCAATGACGGACATGGCCCGGGCGTGTGCCGCCACACTCGCCGGCTCGGGGCGGCTGGATGACCGGTCGACGGAGGCCCTGGTGCGGACAATTGGGGAGCTGGCTGTCGACAGCCAAGATCCTCGATCCCCGCGCCTGCCTTACGTCGACTTGGGCAGTCCCGTCGATGCCCCGATGCCGCTGGTGCCGGCGGACAAACCCAAGCCCGTGGAGGCACCCGTGGCGGCCCCACCCGCGGTAGATGGGTCGGCGGGGACAGTCGGGAACGAGGGGGCTAGCCCGCTGGCCCACTCCCCCCAGTCCCCGAGCCCCGTCCCCGCGGAGGATCCGTCAGCGGGTTGCTCCCACTGGGTGATGCCTCGGCAGATGCCGACCGACGTCCCTATGGCGAGTGGCGATCCCCCGAAGGATCCCCGCCACAAAAGGACGACTCGGCGCTCTCGCAATCGTCGGCCGAACAAGGGAACGAGTGCACAAGGGGCTTCCCCCTTGGTCGCACCTCCCGCAGCCCCGACGACATCTCGCCCGGTGCAGCCTGTACGGCCACCGATCCCGAGCTACGCGGCGGTCGCTGCGACCGCTGTGGTAGTACCACCGCCGCCGCGCCCGATGCCGTCAAAAGCTCGGCCGGCGCCGTATAAGATCCCGAAGGTGGTCAGACCACCCCCGGTCTCGAACCCCACGGCGGTCGAAGCGACCCCCGCCGAGGTGATCGGCATGCCGCCGCCTGAGGCTCGACGCTCGGTGGGCCCCATACGCCCACTGCCGCGCTCGATTACCCGGGCGTGCTGGAGCTGTGGAGGAGACGGGCACCGATACTCGCAGTGCCCGCTCGGACCCCCTAAATTGACCTTCTGCCGCCGGTGTGGTCGCAAGGGTAAAACCTTGCGCACCTGCCAGGCGTGCCAAGGCCAATGGCAGAGGGTGGGACCGTACATCCCACGAGCGGGTCGATGCGTTCCGCGGGCGGAGCTGAAGGCGGCGGCCCGGGCCCACCGGCTACAACCGATGGACACGGACCGACCGAGGACGGTTCCCCCTAGGGAGCCCACTGCGGTACCGGCCCCCGCACCACCCGCGGCGACCAGCAGCAGGCGTCGCCAACGATCGAGGAGGAGGTCAGCGAAAGCTGCACCGGCCTCTCAAGTTCCCGCATAGGGCCCCAGGGGAGCCCTGACCTCGCGGTTCTCGCCTCGCAGGCTTAGGCTTCGGCGATCGAGCTGCTAGAGGTCCAGTTACCGCACGTGACAACCGTCATGTTTCCGCTCTGTAGGCTCTAGCCTCAGTTCCCGCCACATGGACGAAAGTCCAAGTTCTCGTACGCGACAGCAGTCGCAGATACCGTTTTGCAGGCCTCTGGGCCTCAGCTCCCGCTTTGTAGGCCTCCGGGCCACAGTTTCCGCCAATTGGACGAAAAGTCCAAGTTCTCGTACGCGACGGCAGTCGCAGCTTCCACTTTGCAGGCCTCCGGGCCGCAAATCTCGACGGGTAAAGAGACCATCAGACCCCGCTACGGTGCCACCGACCGCCGGAATCTACGCCGACGGATGTTGGGGTAACGTAGAAAAATTCTATGACTACTTGTGGTTGTCTGAAAAAGGGTGGTGGGTTGTCGTACCCGTTGAACAAACAAAAAAAAAAAAATTTTAACTTCCCGTTCTACGATCGAGACTTTGTCCCTCGTAAGGTTCCCGTCTTACCCCAAAACTTTAGCTACCGACGAGCAACAGGGGTAGGAGCAAGAGATCATGGCGACCGAATTACGGGCCGTGGGTCTCTTCCGATGATTCCCGTACTGAGAGGCAAAACCTCTCATCCGCTCCACCACGAGGAAATCGCGAGTTATTCGCTGAATCACCGTGTTAGAGACGAGCCGCTACCGATACACGCTACGCGTGTCAAGATTCCGAAAAGTTCCCGTAACCTCATTAGGTTAACCTCAAGACCCAACGTTCTTGAGTGGTCGTTCCCGTAATCCCCGGATTGGCTACCGTTTCGAACCTTAGTTCGAAACCTCCCGTAAGAGGTGAGGAGTTGTGACGTGATTTTTTCAATCATCGTCACAAATAACACAAGAAGTACAATTTCTACCAATATCGATTCTTGTTGTTAAAGTTCCGGTCTTACTGCCTCTCACTAACGTTCGCGTTACGGTTTTGTTCCCGTATGTTCTCGATCCAGGATTTTATTGCAGTTATTATTTGAATTAAGTTTGATTTATTAGCCTCAGTTTTGTTCAGTCAAGTTAGTTTGGTCGGTGTACTTGACTTTACTCGGTGGTAAATCGCGAAGAATTTAAAAGCCCGAGTAAAGGAAAGTCCCGACAAGGGGTAGTTGCAAGACGGCAAAGTCCGGTGCAAACCCGGCACCCCGCGGCATAGTGCAATGCGTAGAAGAACAGGCGGAGATTTGGTTTGAGTCCCGGGCAAGGTTGGAGCACCTTGCCGCGGTTTTATCAGTCGAGGTGAGTGCCTTGTTCTCGCGCATTGACTAGGGGTAACGATTGCGTAGATTCCTTCTAGATCCCCGATTACCGCTAAGAATTTCGAATCTCGTATCGATAACGTAGTGAAATAGTTGAGAGGGCAGTAGCTATCGATCGCGATCTCCGAAATAATAATAAGATTTCGTCGAGATAGTGTGATAGGCAAATCAGTCTACCGAGAGACGCCCTCGAGGTACCTCGGACTTCTCTCGCGCTCCCGTGTTGACGTTCGGTCTATTGTTCGCGCGCTCGAGTGAGACTATCTCTCTCGCGCGCACAGTGTGGCCTAGCTGTCACTTTTCTCGTTCGCGTTCAGCTACCGCTCTGGTTTTCGTGAGTTGAGTGAAGCGAAGGAATTTTGTAATAAATTCTTCGCGATCCCGTGCGTGAGTGAAGCATTAGAAATAATGCTCCTTGTGCATCGGTGATAGTGTTTCAGTTCTCGGTGTATCGTGAGATACAGGTTCCCGTTTAGTACAGGATTAATAGGAGATTTCGGTGAGTTTTTGAATTGCAAAAATTTGTCGATCGCTTAGCGATCCGCTGCTATTACGTTCTCGTTAGCTCGCTTCGATCGGTCGATCAGCTGAGCGTTTTCGGTGCACTCGCGTGCGTTCCCGTCACGTACAGTCAATAAGAAAATTGCTCTCGCCCGCAAGGGCTCGATAGTTCGATTTTTTTGTTGTTTCGATACCGTTCGTTATTTTATTGGCTAAGGATCGCGACCCTCTACCACAACCCGCATCCTGAGCACCCGTGCATTTCCGCAACCGTTTGCTTTCGCGAATGCGTCGGCGTTAGTTCTCGTATCGTTTTCGTTTTGCTTTGGTTTTGTCCTTGCGGAGGTCGCAGCTCCACCGACCTCCAGTTCAGCCCGGTTTGATAATTCCGGCGAAACAAAAATTATCCTTCGGAGGTCGGACGCTCCACCACCTCCAGATCGCGTCCGGTTGTTAATACCGGCGAAACAAAATTAACTGGCGCCCACCGGGACGCCGATGCATCCGCGAGGGTGGACGGCCGAAGGTGACGTAAGTTTCGTTCGCGTTTTGCTCCCGTTTGGTTTGAGCTTTTCGATTTTTGTTTTTTTTGGCTTTTAGAACTCGCGTTATCGTCTCGAAGGAAAATACGTCACAGTTCACATACCTTTTTTCGTGGAATCCGGTGCCGCTGCACACCACTTTTTCACCGACATCGTAGAGAAGTTGTTGTAATTGTCCTATCGACGTAATGATGGACTCGAGTTCGATGTTGACTTTATCGTCATCTGTATGTGCCTACGGGGAAAAATTGTCAAACATTAATTATTAAATGTATACAAAAAACTGTAGGTACTTCCACGATTTATGTTATGTATTATTCTTTTGCTAAGAATAAACGGGCATGAACTTTCTAGACGGTTAATCAAACTTTTTTATTTTAGTACATTCTCGACAATCTTGAAATTTTAAACGACCAGTCGCGCCGAATACGGTACCGCACGAAAAACGCTCGACGGGAATTCTTTGCTTATTTTCTGGGGAAAAAACAATGACGAGAATCAGAAGTATGAAAACGAAACTGAAGCATCACAGTGTACCCGGCGTGAAAAGAGAAAGGGGCCAATATAAGCACGGAATTGAAAATAGGTGCCTGACATAATTGGGGTACAAGGGACCATTGATCATTTCTAATTAAACTGTTTTCCATTTGGATTGTGCCAAAAAAATGTTCTTTGCTTTTCATACATCGTAAAGTATTATAATTATGAAATTGCAACATTATTCAAATAAATGTCATTAACAACAATTAATTCACTCATGATTTTATCAGAAAAGTTTTATATAATTTTAGTTAACGAAAAACCGAACCGATACCTACTTTTTTCCCAAACAGAGATTGGAGTTACAAAAAAAAATTTCTTCTTTATACTTATTTCTGTTGCCACTTTGACTCAATTTCCATGAATATTAAAACAGGGAATTTCTGTTTGTTTGAGGTCGAATGTAAAAAAACTAAGATATCGGTTCAAGAGAACTCATCCAATGAAGTTGAAGGGTTTAACTTATGGATTACATGTAAATTCACATAAATGTATGAAAGGAAAAAAGGAAAAATTGATAAATTGCACTGCGCTTCTTCATTAATTTACATGATTTACGAAGCCTCTCTTGTGAATAAGGATTATGTGGAAGTTATTCTTTCCTCGTCTTAAAATGTAATTAAATTAATTAACGGTTGAAATAATAAAATAATATTAAAATAATAAAATAAATGTGGCAAGTAATTATTTCATTGAAGTTAATTATTACAGTATCTGTTTCATTAAATTATAAAAATGTGATCGGAAAAGTGAAAGAGTAACACCAGCTATAACTGTATGGCCGCAATATCATAAAACGGATGTCTTTATGAGTCACACCCAACCTACTAAATAGTTCTTGTTCAAACAAGAACTGTTCAGATGAGAAAAGAGCTTTTCAAGAGAGCTTTTCAAAAGAGCTTGTTCAGAAAAGAGCTTTTCGGCGGTTAAAAAGATGATACCAGAAAATAAAACCCGTGAGATATTGGACTATGAATTTTGGGGGATGATATTAATTTGCTGTGGCTGAATTTCAATTGATATAGTTTACATTAAAAAATCTTACCGTAACGGATAAATCATTGTGCAGCACCAAACGTAGCGTTGGTTGTTGTTTAGACGCGTCTATGTTTATGAAATTGAGGCTTTCCTTGTGTTGAGGGTCGGTCGCCCAGCACCATCTTTGCGGCAGCAACTCAATTGATCTTAAGCTTGCGAATACATTATCGATATTGAATGGCAATTCGACGTTCGCATTCTCCCAACCGTCATTCTCGAAGGCATTAACATCAGCCTGTAACATAAGTAATAGCGAGCACCGAAAAGCATTAACACGTGTTAGAACAACTTGTTCGAGCAACTGTAATACTCGGAATTTAATAAAACTTCGGGCGTAGACAGTTTTACAGTTAGTTGCTCCGAAATTACTTTCGTAGTCCTTTAGGAGGACTCTCTCCATCGTTTGTCTACGTAACAAGTGAGGGCATCTTCGCAGAAACCAATAACGAAAAATGAACGACCAACGATCAATACTTTTTTTTAAATTAATTTAGTCTCGTAGAGACGCAACTCCCAATACTGCTTTCGTGTGTAATTCATAATTTTTCTGCGTTTTGGGGCATAAATATTCTACGTCGGCAATCAACGTGTTTCACATCGATTTTTTCATCTCACTCCGAAAAAATACAAGAAACAGATACTTCAAGAAGAAGATAAATATACGTACTTCGTCGGAAGTGGAAGCATTTTCATCGTTGTTGAGCATTGTTTGCTGATCCATATGCGTTGAGTCATATGCATTATCCGTTTGCATTATGTTCGGATCATTGACATTGGAACTCCGATCAACGTTTTCCTACGACATGACAAGTTGGAATGGTCCAGCATGTTAGAAAATTTACACTGATAGAGTATACAACCGTATTTCATGAATTTACCATTTACAACCGCAGAAACAAATAACCCAAAAACGACGAATTTTTTCATTTATTAAAAAAAAATAAGCGAAAGGAAAAAGAATAAACAGTAAAACACAATTTACCGAACGAAGTGGCAACGCATAAACGATATTTGCATTTGGAACTATTTGTATATGATGTTTCAACCAGGGTTACCTGAATTTCCATGGGCAAGTCAGCAGCCTGTTCTAGGGAACGATTGCCAAAGTCGTATGTGTGTACAGCAGCGGGAGCGGATCGTGTTGACACTTCATTGTCTATACTTCTTCAAAACCGATGTCCCCTTCTCCATCAACAGGATCAACATTTTCCTATACATATTTGATTGACACGTTGTATACAATTATTATCTAAAATGTAAGAAATTAATGTAACGGTCCCCTTATACAAAAAAATCTTTTTCTAGATATTAGGCATAATATTTCATCATACTCGCTTCTCCTTCTGAGAAGCGAGATAACTTGCATTTTTGCCGTCAGCACTTTTGCCGTGAGACAATTGGATCGCCGTCTCACGGCAATGGTCAAGCCGTCGCGCGACCAGCATCCGCGCGACGGTCCGTATCAGCGCGCGGAGGTATACCTCACGCGCGCAACGATACGAGTTACCGGCGTCGAAGCCCTTGGCTTCGACACTTCTTTAAGTTACTTCTACTCCGACCACCCTAATTGTCAGACGGTACACTCTCCCTATATTTACCTAATCTACGACTAATAAAATATTTGCTATTAGTAGTTTACTCGATTTCAGTCTTCTTTATTTAACTCAAGTATCCGCGCACCTTGCCATCCATTACATTAAAAACAAATTAAATCTCTCCAAAATTAATTTATTTTTTGAAAAAAGTGTTCAAGTTCTTTTCTTTAATCAATACTATCAAGACTTACTTCTTGTATAATATCGTTGCCCGCAATTTCTCTGCCCACTGTTACTTTATTTCACTCGTAAAAAATTGAAAAAAAATTCTTTAATCGTTACCACACTTTCGAGTCACGTTTCGCGAGTAATGGCCACCGATAACTTTTTGCCTTCTTTATTCTCACTTCATATCATCGACAATCGACTACTGCGGCATACTTCACTGTAGTTCTCAGCGATGAAAGCGACGCGTGTGGTGGTTCTCAGAACTTTATCTCTCTTACGTTTCGTCGACCACTTTGACCCTACTTTTCCCATACGCGTTCGGCCTCCTTTACTCTATTCTCCATGTCCACGATGTCGCGAAAGTGGTTTGACTTGCGCAGAAGCCTGGAGGCTCAAAATTCAACGATTCATATCCTTAAAAAATGAAACGACCGTTTGTAGAATAATAAGGGAAAAATAAAAAGTGTATATGCATATACAGGGTGATTCAGGATGTTTTCGACACTTTTAGCCGTTTATCCAAGTTCGCAATATTTATTTAATTATAAGCATCGTAAACTTGAATAAATGGACCAATCAGGTGAGGCCATTTCGGCGCGTTGGAAAGTTCCATATTGCCATGCGGAGAGCTGGCAACGTTTAATTCACCACTGCACCGTTACACAGACAGAGTCTCGGTTCACGGCGGATCGAGACAGTCGGTTTGTCATATTCTGTCATTGCGCAGTACTGTTACGTGTTATCGTCCGGAAGAGAAGACAAGGTTATGTGGATTAATCTTTTTCGTCTTTGCTGTACGTTTGCGGCAGCCATGTTTTACGTGTCGCTGACAGTGGTTATTGCAGTTTAGAAAAAAAAAACGGCAATGAGCAGTGAGTGTCATGGATCACACAGTGCGAAGAAGCGAATGATTTCAGGTTGGAGATGCGACGAAAAATAATCGAATTTTGCGTTAGGAATATCAGAGCGGAAATCGTAATAAAAATCCAAACGGTGTTAGCGTAATTAGTAAAAAAAATATTATGAACAAAAAAAAGCGTTGAGTTGTAAACGTTGAAGCGACTTCCGCATGCGTTTCGTTGTCTTTCGCAGGTACTGTCGAGTACAGAATATAAATGATAATGTCGCTCATTGCCGTTTTTTTTCTAAACCGCAATAACTACTGTCAGTGACACGTAAAACATGGCTGCCGCAAACGTACAGCAAAGACAAAAAAGGTTAATCCACATAACATTGTCTTCTCTTCCATACGATTGCACGTAATAGTACTGCACAATGACAGAACGAGGCAAGCCGACTGTCCAGATCCGCCGTGAACGGCTACTCTGTCTGTGTGACGGTGCAGTGGTGAATTGAACGTTGTGAGCTCTCCTCATGACAATATGGAACTTTCCAACGCGCCGAAATGGTTTCAGCTGATTGGTCGATTTATTCAAATTCACAATGCTTATAATAAAATAAATATTGCGAACTTCGATAAACGGTTAAAGGTGTCGAAAAGTTCCTGAATCATCCTGTATATACTGTTACGTCTCGTGGATTTTAATCGTTAGAAACGCGACAATTATTTCGAAAGTTGCTCCTTTTTGGATTCGTAAATTACGAATCGGGGATAGAAGCGCGAGTCTCTTTTATTTGTGCCACGGTTGACACGTCTTTCGTGAATTGACGCGAATATGTTACGATGCCAAGAAATCGTTTAATATTGATAATTCTGGCTGGTCGTGGATATTCTTTTGGCATGGAACGATAATAAATAAATTTGATTTTGTTACCTTCGTTACCGTCGTTCTATTCCAACGTGACGATCTCCACCGTGGATGCGTCCGAATCGGAATCCTCTGGATTCGGGGTCGGCCCGATGGGTTGAGGATGATACGGCGGCGGATGCACCGTTTCGGTTCGCACCGCTACGGGTACGTACGGTTCGTCGAACGTAAATGTTGGACGTGCAACCGGAATCGGTAACACGCGTGCTATTGGCACGTATTTCGTTTCTCTTCACGCACCGAGTTCGAAAGTATCTCGTCGCACGGTCTCTACGGTGTTCACGTTGCTCCCGGTAGCGACGACACAACCACCAGCGAAATTACCACTGGGTGGATTGTTGCTGCTGGCGAGAAAATCAGTGGAACCACCAGCGAGGTTACCGCTGAGTGGAACGCAGCTGTTGACGGGAACGACGGCGGAATTCCCAGCGACGTTACCCCTGGGCGCTCCGAGGGCGATCGCGATCGCTCGCCGCAGCTGGTATTTTACACCGCTTCGACGTTCTTTCCCATTAACGCGTATTGTAAGTGGGATGAAATCGGAAGGATGAGATGTGGGAAATTGTCTTGCCCGGCGTGCGGTAAGATACCGCACCACCGATTAAGATATAAGATTTTTATATCGCGTGCAATGCAATCTAGCACAGCGGTATTTGAAAGGGTAGAGTCGTGCACCAAGCTGGCCGCGCCACGACGGTTAGGGTGTTCGTTTCGTGTGCCGAGCGATTTAGTACCACAGAACGAACACAAAGATTTCGCGAATTGCTTGCAAATGAATCTAGCACAGCAACTTACTAGTAGAAAATAGCGTTTAGAAAATAGTATGATCAAGTGTCGGTGGGCTCAGGGGAGGCAGGGTGAATGTTCACTCAGTTAATTACCGCCATTGAACCGCAATCACAATATTGTTCTTTAAATTGTTTATTATAAACAATGATTAAACGTAAAAAAAATGTAACAACCACTTATAGTTTACACAAACTTGTGAATCTCGATGAAATCGAGATTTACACCAAAGGAAGTTATGAGTTCAATGATAATCGTGATTTACACGGTTGAATTATAAATTCGAAAATTATCGCGATTTACAATTAAATTATAAATTCGATGATCGCGTAAAATTATGAATCTCGATCAGATCGGATACGCTGATCGAGACGAGCACTGTGTTTGAGCTATCGCGACTTCTCTGTACGTTCAGTTTGAGTGTAATGTTCGCGGATACCCTGGCTTCACTTCGAGTACTTCGCTCAAGGGTCGGAATGTTTTAACTCGCGGTTCGGAGTTCTCGACGATACTGACTTCTCTCCGTTCTGAGATTGACCATTACGACTCTGGTCCCCACTTTTAATTGCAAGAAGTGCTGACGATTACATTGAGGTGTTTAGTCGTTGAAAGGTGTTCGACTCGATTCCGCGAAGAGATGTGCCGACGTGCGAGGGAACGGTTTCGGACCCTCCGTCGCGCGGTACACGGATACCTTAAACTCTAGGTGATACCGCATCGCTCGCGATATTCGCTGCTCTCGCCTTGATTCTTCGAAGGGAGATTCCGACGTGCGAGGGAACGGTTTCGGACCCTACATCGCACGGTACTCGGATACCTTATATTCTAGGCGATAACCTTATTGTTCGCGAAACTCGTTGCTCTCGCCTCGATTCTTCGAATGGAGGCGAGAACAACGAGCAAGATTAGCGAGTCTCGAATAATACTAAGCGCGATACTTATTCATTGCGCGAACGATGTTTATATTCGATTAAATACGGAAGGAAATTATTATATAATTAAAAAAAAAATATTTCTACGAATATTTGGGCGCAGGTGCAACTCCGGACGTAACAATACATATAAACTTTTTATTTTTCCCTTGTTATTCTACAAACGGTCGTTTCATTTTTTAAGGATATGAATCGTTGAATTTAGAGCCTCCAGGCTTCTGAGCAAGTCACACCAGTTTCGCGACATCATGGAGGTCGGGAAATTGCGGTAAGACATCTCAGATTACCTTGCATTTCTGAATGCGCTTCGATAAAAACCAAGGTAGGAATTTAGAGTTTCTAATAAATTTTGACTTTCGCGAACACTCTCATCACTGTGACGATGCAAGCAGTTACCATATGCAGAGATTTTTTTGAGTTTTCCAGCGTATCCCTTTCGGGTTTTATGGCCCTTCTCGATACCCCCTATCACTTCCTACCCGCACTTCGCTAAGCTACCTAACTTCCAGTCCGTCCGCAGCCGATTTAGCTACACTGTACCGCATTTGCCATGGACACGGGGAAACTGCGGAAAACCCATGCCGGTACAGTCGGTCATATTCTCCTGATTCCGCGGTGTACACACGAAAGTATTTACTTAAGTGTGGACAACGAGGTCTCAGAAAAACTGACCTCCCGCTCAACGATTGATGCGCCAGCCAGTGCGTGGCTAAGCGGTCACCCATCCAAGTACTGCCCGCGGACAGTATTGCTTGACTTGGGTGATCGCCGAAGCCACACACCGACCACGCATCCATCGCTGTCGATTACCATATGCAGAGTAAATGGTTGAAACCAAAAGAGAGAAAACAGTAAACATGGACTACCATGACGTGCACAATGTCATGTGGTCACTCTTCCGGACACGCGATATTCGCGTGCACTATCGCGACGTGCACAATATTCCCGTGCACTACCGCGATGTGCAACAATGTCGTGTGGTCACTCGTCCGGACGCGCGATACACCTGTGCACTATCGCGACGTGCCCAATATAACCGTGTTACGTCTTGACGTAACTCTCATCATTCTTCAGTAATAACAGTTTTTCGCAACTCATTTTTCTGCTTATTTACTTACTATATGCAAACCTTTCTCCTTCCAAAACAATTCATACATCCCACGGAAAATTCAAATATTACTCATCCTCATAAAAATCACGAGAAGAAATGATCATCAATCGTTGAACGGTACTTCAGGAATTATTTTCTTTAGAAAAAAATATGTCCAGGAAGGTTAAAATATTCAGCATGTAAAGCTAAATAACAGGGTAAAAGATAGATGATAAAATTATCTACCACACGAGCTAGATGCGGACAGAGGTTTCAATCCCCTCGACACACACACTACCCTCGGTGAAACAGCGAACTCTGCTGCCGACATCGGTACAATCGACTGCTGCATCGACCCAAGGAGTATAAATCTAAGCTTTTACCCTGCGGCCAAACCATTAAAGTTTTTCTAACTGACGGTCAAACGGGCCTCCAACGTAAAAAGGGGAACCTACATTACCTTATGTATGGAAATTAACCCTGACTACCGAAATAGTTTCGGTATTTCGACACCGAACAGCAGTGCATAATATTTCTGAATACATGAGTCACGCGATTGAGAGTTAGAACATCCCCCGCATCATCTAATCACCCGTCATTATAATGACATAATTTTCTTCAACCACGATCCTAAAAGAAATACGGTTTCATACTCCCACATGCTTTCTAATTTAACGCTAATTGATGAAGATGATTATTTAAAATTTTTTGGCAATTAATTTATAAAATACAGTATCAAATGAATCACAGATGGTAAAATTGTCCAGAATTACAGGAAGAATAATTGATGCAATCTATTCGCAAACGCTATTAATGCCATGAAAATATCAATAAATTCAAAACAACAAAATTTTTTTTAACCATAGAAGTGCTATTCGATACGAGTTAACAGTAAAATATAATTTATGACAAGAAATAAAATATGATCGCACAAAGGCTGATAGTGAAATTACGCAAAGCCACAAAAAATAGTCGAGACGAATAAACGTCTGTGACTTCGTAAAACGCGTTGCAGTTACCATAATGTTTGATAACACAATGTGCAACGATGAAGAAAAGGCAAAGATGGTCAAAATTTGAGAAATAACAAACTAGTGAAACAGAAAAATTTACATTACTGAAGCTAAACATTTCAAGGAAGAGAGTCGTAAATCATTTCCGAACCGCCGAACCGAGTTGCGGTAGCGCGGGATGCAACACAAGTATGCCTCGATGATGAGTCGCGAGGGCAAGGCGGCTCAACCACCGAGCGCGAAGACGCAATTCCCTCGAAAGAAATCACATACCTCGCGCAGAAGAAATGCCTCCCTACGATCGGGAGAATGAAATAATGATATTTTAAAATAACTATTATCCTTCCGAGAATGTTCACCGTATAAGCTGGTATTAGGAGCAAAGATGTACTCCTGGAATTTCGTTTTCTCGGCTTATGGTGGAAAAATTTATAAATCAATCAATATATCAAATTAATCAGGAATATTTCCTTATTCTTATGTCGTAACTATTTTTCCAAAATTATCAAGTGTTTATGGAAAAGTCGTAACGTGAGCAACTGTTACGTCAAAAATGTGGATGTTTCTCTTTTCACCCTAATTTTTAACGCGTAGTTGCGTCGAGTACGATTGAATACGCGCTGGTCAAGAGAGATCTGTCCCTCCTCTACCACTCCTGGCATCAATTATCGGCGCAACTGCCCATTTTCTAGTCTAACCGTGAGGAAATTTACTAAGGATAGGGCTTGGAATGCTATTCGTTGACTTGTATGAGAGGTATTACGAAATATCTTATCTGTCGCGTAAATAGAATGCGGATCATAGGTGATTTTAATTATGTCGAAATATTTCAACGCGGTACAAACGATCTGGTAACCTGAATGATGTTCTGTGAGTAATGTAGATGATGTCTGGCGAGGGCTAGGCGAATTATCGGGGAGGTAGAGTGACAGAGGATATTATACACACTTCTAATTATAGAAATATTGAAGAAATTGAATTAAATTGTACTTACGTTGTTCGTTGAGGTGTTGATTGTTGCGATGAAATCGGTGAAACACGACTTTGTACGCGGGATTCTCGTAATATTTCAATTTTATTCAAAGGAAATATCTCAGGCAGATTCAAAGAATGCAAGAGAATGCGATTTTTGGAAAGTACAATTGATTCCAAGACCGCTATTTGTACAGAAATCTCTTTCAACAATAAAGTAAGAGAGGATTTTTGACGGTGAAGCGAAGCTGACTTCGTTACAACGGATGAATTGAGAGTAACAATTTGATGAACTGGACTGGACCAAGAAGACTCTGGTCACAGCGAAAATGAGTACAATTTTTGGAAATGGAAAATATTATAAACATACTTCTCCAATAGGAGACTGGTTAAATTCTATTCGTTGTCCGAAAAGTACCCGTGATCTCTCTTTCTAATGGTGGTAAACAGAGTGCCTGGTCTCTGACTCTATCCTTCTCGCCGCCCAGCCGGAGCACCAGCCTACCGATCGGATACGTCGGTTGCGCGCTCGGTTTGCGGCGCTTCCGTTGACTTCCTAACTCTACTCCTGATCTCCAATCCTGACCGTAGTTACTCTGCCCTGGTACTCTCGTGCCCTCTTTTCGCGGGCTCTTATATACTAGAAAAATGGTAATCAGAGGGGGCAGAATCCTCCCTCATGTATCCCGGGTATTCTGCTCCTCTGATGAGTAACGTTGCCCCTTCGCTATTCTCCTCTCGGCTTGCTCGAGATTCCAGGATTTCTGGAATATTCGTATTGCGAGATAATTGTAAATTTATCCCGTTTCCATTGAATTCCCTTTCCTTTCTTATGTCTAATTATTGGCCTGAGTTATTCGTAATTTTAATACTAATAATTCGTAAACAAATTACTTAAAATAATTAAGATTTGATATGTTTAACATAGGAGAGAGAGAGAATCAACTAATAGTTGCTGTTTGTAAAATTCTCCCGTATGTCTTCGTATTCAGAGAACGGTGGTACGAGTCGAGAGATATGTATATTTTATTACTAATAATTTCGTAGCATTGTCATCGTTTAGATGTTGGGTGTCAAATTATTATATACCTGAAGGGTAAAAATATTTCTCGGCTCTTGTACAAATTTTTGTATTATAAAGTATCAGCATCTTCCTAATATTCCGAGGTATCGGTAGCATAACCGGCCCGATATCTTTGGGCGTTGCCCCCCTAAGAGGCGTGCAGCATCTATTGCGCGTGCCCGGTAACAACGTCGTACGATCGTCTTATTCCCTTATATGGTCATTCCGGAACTACTGTTCCGTTGCCCGGGCGAGCAGTATGACTCCCCTCTTTCGGTGTACCTGCTAGACTTTCCCCTATCGTCGTGAACTAACCTTGACGCTATGCAGCTTAGCTTACGCAACTCGTTCCTTGCCCGGGCCCCTTTTATTATCCTTACCGTTCGCCGATTCCGACTTATTTTCTGTCTTTGAAAGTGAATTCTGGTCGAATGTTAAATAATATCGATAAATTAACAATTCCATGTTAAAGGTGGAATGGTCCTGAACATTTTGATATAACCTGTGATGTTAATTTTTATACTATAAATTGGGGGAGGGGGAGGGGGCGAGTCAACTGTATGCGACGTACGTTTTCCTGCTACATGTACTTTGTAGTTGCTCACGTTACGACTTTTTCCATAAATTTTGGAAAAAATAGTTGCGACATAAGAATAAGGAAATATTCCTGATTAATTTGATATATTGACTGATTTATAAATTTTTCCACCATGAGCTGAGAAAACAAAATTCCAGGAGTACATCCTTGCTCCTAATACCAACTTATACGGGGAACATTATCGGAAGGATAATAGTTATATTAAAATATCATTATTTCATTCCCCGATCGTAGGGAGGCATTTCTTTTGCGCGAGGTATCTGATTTTTCTCGACGGAATTGCGTCTTCGCGCTCGGTGGTTGAGCCGCCGTGCCCTCGTGACTCATCGTCGTGGCATACTTGTATTGTATTTACGACTCTCTTCCTTGAAATGTTTAGCTTTAGTAATGTAAATTTTCTGTTTCACTAGTTTGTTATTTCTCAAATTTTGACCATCTTTGCCTTTCCTTCACCGTTGCATATTGTGTTATCAAACATTATGGTGACTGCAACGTCTTTTACGAAATCACAGACATTTATTCGTCTCGACTATTTTTTCGTGGCTTTGCGTGATTTGACTAATCAGCCGTTGTACGATCATATTTCATTTCTTGTCATAAATGATATTTTACGCTTAACTAGTATCGAATAGCACTTCTAAGTTCAAAAATAATTTTGTTGTTTTAAATTTATTAATATTTTCATGGCATTAATAGCGTTTGCCAATAGATTGCATCGATTATTCTTCCTATAATTCTGAACAATTTTACCATCTTTGATTCATTTGACACCGTAATTTATAATTTAATTGCAAAGATTTTTAAAATGATCATCTTCATTAATTAGCGTCAAATTAGAAAGCGTGTGGGAGTATGAAACCGTATTTCTTTTAGGATCGTGATTAAAGAAAATTATGTCATTATAATGACGGGTGATTAGATGATGTGGGGGATGTTCTGACTCTCAATCGCGTGACTCGTATATTCAGAAGTATTATGCAATGCTGTTCGGTGTCGAAATACCGAGACTATTTCGGTAGTCGGGGTTAATTTCCATACATAAGGTAATGTAGGTTCCCCTTTTTAAGTTGGAGGCCCGTTTTGACCTTCAGTTAGAAAAACTTTAATGGTCTGGCCGCAGGGTAAACGCTTAGATCTATACTCCTTGAGTCGATGCAGTAGTCGATTGTACCGACGTCGGCGGCGGAGTTCGCTGTTTCACGGAGAGTAGTGCGTGTGTCGAGGGGAATTGAGACCTCTGTCCGCATCTAGCTCGTGTAGTAGATAATTTTATCATCTATCTTTTACCCTGTTTTTAGCTTTACATGCTGACTATTTTAACCTTCCTGGACATATTTTTTCCAATGGAAAATCATTCCTGAAGTACCGTTCAACGATTGATGAGAGAAATCATTTCTTCTCGTGATTTTTATGAGGATGAGTGATATTTGGATTTTCCGTGAGATGTATGAATTGTTTTGGAAGGAGAAAGGTTTGCATATAGTAAGAAAATAAGCAGAAAAATTAGGTGCGAAAAACTGTTATTAATGAAAAATGAAGAGAGTTACGTCAGGACGTAACACAACTACAAAGTATATGTAGCGGGAAATCGTACGTCGCACATACTTGACCGGGTCCCCCCCCCTTCCAATTTATAGTATAAAAATAAAACATCGCAGGTTATATCAAAATGTTCGGGAACATTCTACCTTTAACATGGAATTGTTAGTTTGTCAATATTATTTAATATTTTACCAGGATTCACGTCCGATGACAGAAAATAAGTTGGAATCGGCGAAGGGTAAGGATAAAAATACACCGAAAGAGGGGAATCATACAGCTCGCCCGGGCAACGGAATAGTGGTTCCGGAATGTCCATATAAGGGAATAAGATGATCGTACGACGTTGTTACCGGGCACGCGCAATAGTTGCTGCACGCCTCTTAGGGGGCAACGCCCAAAGATATCGGGCCGGTTATGCTATCGATACCTCGGAATATTAGGAAGATGCTTGCAATAGTGTATCACAAAATACACCTGCTCGTGCGTCACGTTTTAAACAACCTTGCATGTTTATTGTTAGAGTCAAAATTCCGACAGATTCCCACAAAAAGATGATTTCACACATGCATTAATGGCGTTGGCTTTACTGCTAAACAACCTTGCATGTTTATTGTTAGAGTCAAAATTCCGACAGATTCCCACAAAAAGATGATTTTACACATGCATTAATGGCGTCGGCTTTACTGCCTCTAGGTATTACAGGAAGAATTTGTCGAAAATCTCCCACAAATACTATCGACAGAATCAAGAACAATTACAGACTCTCAATAACTCTTTTGCGTATGTCCCTGGGACGAATAAATTTCAGTACAATTATTGTGAACGAATGTTTGCAAAAAAGCATGGTGTTTTACAACACCACCGGCGCAATCCGAATCAAATTTGTTCCGGTAAAAAAATCATCTAAGTTCCCACAATAGGCAGCATTAAAAACCGAAAATAAAGTATGATTTTTACAGATTATTTTTATGTTCTATATGTGTCTGTGAGTGTTCGTGAGTGTCTGTGAGCGTCTGTGAGCGTCTGTGAGTGTCTGTGAGTGTCTGTGAGTGACTGTGAGGGGTGTCTGTGAGTGTCTGGGAGTGTCTGTGAGAGTGTCTGTGAGTGTCCGTGAGTGTCTGTGAGAGTGTCTGTGAGTGTCTGTGAGTGACTGTGAGCGTCTCGTGGACAAACACACAAGAAAAATCGGGACTTTCTTTTATATATATAAAGATAATTTGAACAAGAGCCGAGAAATATGTTACCCTTCAGGTATATAATAATTTGTCACCCAACATTTAAACGATGATAATGCTACTAAATTATTAGTAATAAAAATATACATATCTCTCGACTCTTACCACCGTTCTCTGAATACGAATACATACCGGAGAATTTTACAAATAGCAACTATCATTTGATTCTCTCTCTCATATGTTGAACATATCAAATCTTAATTATTTTAAGTAATTTGTTTACGAATTATTAGTATTAAAATTATGAATAAATCAGGCAAATAATTAGACATAAGAAAGGAAATAGAATTCAATGGGAACGGGATAAATTTACAATTATCTCACAATACGAATATTCTAGAAATCCTGGAATCTCGAACAAGCCGAGAGGAGAATAGCGAAGGGGGCAACGATACTCATCAGGGGAGCAGAATGCCCGGGACACATGAGGGAGGGTTTTCTTCCCCTTCTGGTTACCATTTTTCTAGTATATAAGAGTCCGCGAAAAGAGGGCACGAGAGTACCAGGGCAGAGTAACTACGGTTAGGATTAGAGATCAGGAGTAGAGTTAGGAAGTCAACGGAAGCGCCGCAAACCGAGCGCGCAACCGCCGCATCCGATTGGTAGGCTGGTGCTCCGGCTGGGCGTCGAGAGAGATAGAGTCAGAGACCGCGCACTCTGTTTACCATCATTAGAAAGACAGATAACGGGTACTTTCGGACAACGAATAGAATTCAACCACTCTCCTATTGGAAGATTTTGTTTATAATATTTACCATCTCCAAAAAAATTGTACTCATTTTCACTGTGACCAGAGTTTTCTTGGTCCAGTCCAGTTCATCAAATTGTCACTCTCAATTCATCCATTGTAACGAAGTCAGCTTCGCTTCACCGTCAAAATCCTCTCTTACTTTATTGATGAAAGAGATTTCTGTACGAATAGCGACCTTGGAATCAATTGTACTTTCCAAAAATCGCATTCTCTTGCATTCTTTGAATCTGCCTGGGATATTTCCTTTGAATAAATTCTGAATATTACGAGAATCCCGCGTACAAAGTTGTGTTCCACCGATTTCATCGCAACGATCAACACCTCAACAAACAGCGTAAGTACAATTTAATTCAATTTCTTTGATATTTCTATAATTAGAAGTGTGTATAATATCCTTTATCACTCGACCTTCCCGATAATTCGCCAAGCCGTCGCCAGACATCATCTACATTACTCACAGAACGTCATTCAGGTTAGCAGATCGTTTGTACCGCGGTGAAATAATTCGACATAATTCAAATCACCTACTATCTGCATTCTATTTACGCGACAGATATGAGATTTCGTAATACTTCTCAGACAAGTCAAGGAATAGCATTCCAAGCCCTATCCTTAGTAAATTTCCTCACGGTTAAACTAGAAAATGGGCAGTTGCGCCGATAATTGATGCCAGGAGTGGTAAAGGAGGGAGAGATCTCTCTTTACCAGCGCGCATTCAATCGTACTCGACGCAACCACGCGTTAAAAATTCGGGTGAAAAGAGAAACATCCACATTTTTGACGTAACAACCGCGCACTACCACAATGTGCACAATATCTTGGGGTCACTCTTCCGGACACGCGATATACGTGTGCACTATCGCGACGTGCACAATATTACCGTGCACTATTGCGACATGCACAATATTCCCGTACACTACCGCGATGTGCACAATGTCGTGTGGTCACTTGTCCGGACGCGCGATATACCTGTGCACTATCGCGACGTACCCAATATAAGCGTGCACTACCGCAATGTGCACAATATCTTGGGGTCACTCTTTCGGACACGCGATATGCGTGTACAATATTACCGTGCACTACCGTGATGTGCATAATGTCGTGTGGTCACTCTTCCGGACACGCAATATACGTGTGCACTATCGCGACGTTCCCAATATTACCGCGCACTATCTCGACATGCACAATATTACCGTGCACTATTGCGACATGCACAATATTCCCGTACACTACCTCGATGTGCACAATGTCGTGTGGTCACTTGTTCGGACGCGCGATATACCTGTGCACTATCGCGACGTACCCAATATAAGCGTGCACTACCGCAATGTGCACAATATCTTGGGGTCACTCTTCCGGACACGCGATATGCGTGTACAATATTACCGTGCACTACCGTGATGTGCATAATGTCGTGTGGTCACTCTTCCGGACACGCGATATACGTGTGCACTATCGCGACGTTCCCAATATTACCGCGCACTATCGCGACATGCACAATGTTACCGTGCACTATCGCGATGTGCACAATATCGTGTGGTCACACCTGCCGTCACCCGCCGCACAATATACGTGTGCACTATCGCGATGTGCACAATAACTCATCGATACTATTGAGGTCGCGAGATATTAGTGTGTACTATGACGTTGTGCACAAAAACGTTGTGTACAATTCGCACAATGGGACTCATGTGCACAATCGTATTGTGCACAATAAAAATGCTGTGTACATTACCGACGTGCACAACGGCGGTGTGCACTATCGAGTTATCCTGTGTCGAAATACGTAATTGTGCCCAATATCGTTGTACACATGTCAGATGTGCATAATAACGATGTGTATAATTGCGTTGTGCACTATCGAGCAGTTGGATACTGGTGGAGAGAATGTGTGCACAATAACGTTATGTACTATCGTGTTACCAACCATCCGATAATTTATCGTTTCCGCTGTGGACAGTATCGTTGTGTACTAACGATCTGTGCACAATAATGTTGTGCACTATGAAATTGTGTACGACGTTTTTAGGCACTCACTATAACAATAGGCAAAGAGTGCCTATTAAAATGACCATCCGTTGCTCTTCGGAGTCTGTCGAAGGGGTTAATCCGCAGCGCATACTCCAAAAATGTTTATTTTTCACCATTTGCTTCGGTGTATCTCCAACATCATGCGTAGCTACTTTGAAGTGACTGCGATGAATAGAAATATTTTTTTTAGCCTGCGGTGCAATGAAAACAACTTTTTGGCTGAATTTTTCTTCTCGGACGTCCGTATTACACTGTAACTTTGGATGGTGCGAACCAATTTTGTTCTCCTTCGCAGGGTTTTTTTATTACATTATTTCCAGTATGCACATCACTTTCAAAACCAATCTGAGACTTTTAAGTATTTTTTCTAAAAAATTATTGGCCACAATTTGCATTTGCCTTCGGTCAAATGTCCGTACGGTGCCATCATAATGAACTCTACGAACCAATTTTTTTCTCCTTCGCAGCATCATTTTGTTTTATCAAAAGCACTATGCACAGCAAATTTGGAGACAATCCTACATCTCTAACTATTTATTCATCATAATTTTCCATAAAGAAATTATTTTCTCACATCTGATGTCCGTACGGTGCTTCAATTAAGAATCCTGGAAACCAATTCTTTTCTCTTTCGCAACAATATTTCATTGCATCGAAAGCACTATGCACAACAAATTTTGAGTCATTCCGACAAATATAATTTTAATTATAAAATAATTCAAAAACAGTGGTTATAACTAGATTTGCTTCAAAGGTTATGTTATTTAGATTTGCACAAAAATCCATTTTTCATCATGTTAAAAAAAAACTTCGGTTGTGAAAAATAAAACACGAAATATCGTACACAGATTCACAAATGTTTGCGTTTTTTATTTCGAAAATAATATATTATCACCGAAAATCATTCGCAATATTTTACCATACTTTATTCACATTCGTAATAAAAATGATAAATTTCACGTATTCACTGAAAAAATTGGTTGTAAACTCACAAAAAAGATTCATCGAATATCCAAAATAATTACAATTTCCCAAATAGAACTAAAAAAAATCGCGAGTATTGTAACGGTTACCTTTTTAGCCGGTGCCACGCACACGGTTCGAAGGCTCACGTTAGGGGTTCAAGACGAGCAAATAATTGTTAGACGTTGTCGATTCGGTGATATTGTTCTTTCTATTAAAACATATTACAATAGAAAATGTGATACATCGGAATCTGCAGTATCAACGCTTACCTCTGTCATCGGTTTTGACTTATTCTACAGATTACGAAACACACTCGAGTTCTCGGCAAGCTGTAATTATCGATTTCAGTACAATATAACATTTGTTCGTTGCCTTACACGCGTATGGCGCTGAAAAAAAGAAAAATGTTACGAGTCGTGCGCAATTCACCTTTTACGAATCGAACCATACTAATTTTATTGAATTTATTCTTTGAGCCACGCTTTTTACCCCAAAAAGAAAGATAGAACAACGATTTAGCGACCGAATGTCGGTAAATCGTGAAAATTTTATCTCTGCTAGATTTTCCCCGTTTTATTCTACCATCTTCCTTTCGTTGCAGTACCTTTGCGCGTAGCGAGTCGAAACTCGATACGAGATACGACGAGTTTTACAATTTGTATAATTTAAATCTTTGTTTAAGTTTGGGAGTAAACTATTATTAAAAAATGAATTTTAATTGCGTTTCTATTCTGCCGTGCCGACGGAGTATCCCACAGGAATATCGTGCGAACCTGTCGACAACGATTTTCCGATACCCGTAGCGCAGGGCCCTCGTCGGAGAGTTCGGCTTCCACAAGATCGTGAACCAACCGTGTCACCACTTGGTCGATCCGCGACTCGCTTCCGGCTCCCTCCCTTTCGGGTTACCTACCTACTCGCGACCCTACTAGCGGTGACTGGTTACAGGAATGCCCACTACTTCGTTACCAAAGATGTGTGCACCCTGGTTCGGGTGATTGAGTACACCTAGAGCCAACGTCGCCGAAGGCTCTGGGGACGTGGAGGTATTGATGGAATTCGGTGACAATTCGACTCGCGCTCGCCCTTTTACGCGCGCGCTGTCGCTTATCCGTTCGCGAGCAAATGCGGCATCTAGCGGCCGCCTTGCCGACTACCGGCGCGTACTATACATTTTGAGGGAGTCGGGGCCCACGCGGGCTCTCGCGCTATACTCTGTACACTTACCTATAGTGTGCTGCCTATGAGACACGTCTCAGTATATATTTTTTCGTTTTATTCTATCTGTCAAACTTTGGAAGCAGATAACAATTTCGTAGCAGACGATACACAAATGCTCATACGAGTGGCTATCAAATGGCCGAAACGCGAACGCTTCCTATGGTGAATATGTTGAAAAATAACTTGTTCGAGAGGAATAGCGCGCGAATATGAAATGATAAATCTTCCAAAATGTAAAAGAGCGTCTCTCTTTGAATACATAAACTCTACTTTGTCGAGTGAATAGGACAACTTGAAACATACAATATACAATTGGTCTTAGAACATTAACTCCATTATTTAATATCACCTATACGCTATTTCATTTCGTCAAAAACGTACAGTTGTAGCGTTGTCAGAGATGTCCGTCATTTCCGTATAATTTCATCTCCCGCCAGACTAAGAATCGTATGCTCCATATCATTGAAAGCAGTGTTTTCCATGGAATATAGCTAATACGATGATTACATACAAAAATGGTTGAAGCGTACACTCTCAAATGTCCATTTGAGTAATAAACTCTTGAACGCATATACGTTGAATCAAATACGTAAATACGAATTTTTCTACGATTCCATATGATATGTCTGTTCATTTCTATAAAGCGTGCCAGTTGTTAAAACTCCGAGTTGATTGGAGCCGCCGTAGCTCTGTAACTATTTACTTCAGAAGACTAAGTCATCCCAATCTCGTGCAATGTATAATCCTGGATCTGTTTACCATTCGCACCGCATCAAGTAGGTAAAATACCGGAGCCAGGATTGGCAGGAATCGCTGGGCGATTCCCTTACAAAGATGGCGGGGAACGGGGGAATCGTCCACACACGTGCGCTCTGTCTAACGGCTCGAACGAGGCTGAGGTAACGCTCGTTCTTCTTCTCGGAAATCTTCTCCGTTGACAGCGCGACGGACGGCGGTGGAGAGAGAGAGAGAAGACGGTACTCGGCGTCGGTCGATAATTCGGTCGATCGACGGGCGAGGTGTCAGATGGCGGCAGCGATATTGATTGATCGTCGCTGAAGCTATTGAGCGACGATCGAGGGCGGCGGGCGGCGTAGTCGGTGAGAGAGGCGACGGTACGGCAACGGTGGACTTTGGCCAGCGACGAATCCTGTTGTTGTCGAGCGAATATCTTCCTTCGCTGTTTCCCGCTCTCTCTCTAGCTCGTGCGTTGTCTCTGCTTTCGGTCTCTCTCGGTGTCTTGGGTCTCTTGCTGAGCGTTACCTTACCTATGCGCGGGGTACGCGGAGGGGGGGGGGGGGGAAGGTCTACTGTTTCGCGCGGTGATGTTAAAGGGGCTCCGTGGTGAGCGGAGCCTCGACTCGAGTACGCAAAAATATATTGTGCGAATTTACTTCGTTACAATTTATTCAAAGAGAGACGCTCTTTTACATTTTGGAAGATTTATCATTTGATATTCGCGCGCTATTCCTCTCGAACAAGTACGTACGCGGCGCGCGTACTCTGTGGCCGGATGATTTTCAAATTAAAAAAAATCGACATCTCGTTTCAATCTTTGTTCGTATTTTACCTACATACAAATGGATTCTACGCGGTATAGCGCAGATAAAAAGTGAGCAATCATAAAAAAAAAGAATTTTCTATCCTTCGACCGTCGAAGATTCATCGCAGTCGAAATCTTTGGCAATTATGTTCACCCGATTTATTCGTTTGTTATCGTTGGCTGCCGAATAACAAAGAGGGGTCGGTGCGCAAGATGGCGCATGCGCTGATTAAGCGCCGGTAATTATTTATTGCGAAAAAAGAGTTATTTTTGGTGTTTTGTTGGCTCTGAAAAGGGCCGTTGGGAGGGCGATGGTGGTGCCCGTTTACCCTATTCTAGGGTTCTTCTTTTTCGGCGGAGTCCCGAGGATGTTTCTTCTCGTGCCCGTGGTTGGCAGTTTGGGCCGAGTGGCGATGCGGGTGGGGACGTACTCCGGTGGTGGTGGTGGTGGTCCCTCGATGGCCGCTGCTAAAGAATTGAAGAGCTCCTCGAATTCCTCGTCGTTGCGGGGAGAGGGATGTTCGGGAGAAGGAAGGGAGATTTGAGGGATTTCGCGGAGAGGGATGCGTTTAGGGGGTGTGATTGGAAGGGGTGATATTGCCGGTGGTGGGGGAGAGATTAAGGGTAGAGGAGAGTGCGGGATCTTTTTAGGGGGTGTTGGTAGGAGGGGTGATAGGGCTGATGGGGGGTGAAGGATTAGAGGTCGAGGAGAGGGAAGAGGGATGTGACCTGTGGTAGAGGTGGGTATACACAGGTCAGGAAGTGGTTGTTGAGGGGTAGGAGCGTTGGGGAAGGTGATAGGGATAGGGGTGATAGGTTGGGGAAGGTGATAGGAGTTTCCAGGTGTTGGGGAGGAGGAATTCGGGAGCTACCTGTAATTCCTTCCGCTGCCGTGGATCCTCGTGGGTCGCTGCGTAGATTCGTTGAGCCGCGCGACGAGCCTGTCGCTTGGCGTAGGAGGGAGCTCGTTTTTTATTGAACATGCAGTTCGGTTTTCGATGAATTGATTTATTGAGTAATCACTGAAAAAGGAAAGAAGGAGTTCCCTGCGAGGAATTGGTTTTGCACTACTTTGCAGTAGTTTTTTTTCTGCTTTGCAGCGAGAGATTGCTTTCCAGCAATTTTGTGTGTAGACTTTTCAGTCGAGGATTGCTTTGCAGCAATGGAGAAGCTTATTCAGCTTGGAGAGGTAGCTCGTACTTTGCAGTTCGAGAGACTGATCTGGGATTGCGAGGAACGGCTCCTTATATACCCGGCTCGGCGCGTTCGCGAACGTTCGCGCACGCGCCAGGCCGGCGGTGGGGATACGCCGCCTCGTGTCGCTTCGCGAAGTTTCGCGATGTTCCGCGGAGGCATGGGAATCTACGCGATTCGTCGGTATGTTACCGTCGCGTCGGCGATTCGCGGAGTTTCTCGAATTTCGCGGGGTTTCGCGAATTTCGCGGAGTTTTCGCGAATTTCGCGGAGTTTCGCGAATTTCGCGGAGTGTTTGTTTTTTTTTTTCAAGTGCGTGGGTGAGTGCGCGAGTAGTTTTTTCGAGTGCGCGATTTTTTAATGATTTTTCGTGTGCGAAAATTACGGCGCGTCGTGTTTTTGACGCGTCGTAATAATTGAAGTTTTTTCGCGAGTGACGTTTGGAGGTTATCCTCACGACATCGCGTTTGCCGGGAGGATTTTTTTAGGATTCCGCGTCGCGTCGACGGAGATCATCGATTTGGGTAAGTAGTTTTATATTTTTTTATGTTAATTAATTGTTTTTTTTTGTATTTTTTCAGGTGCCGGAGAGCCGACTGGTCGATGAGAGTCATCGACTCCGAGGGACAGCGGTGGGCTTCGACAGGTAAGTGTTTTTAGTATGTAAAATGTGTGTAAAAAATATGAAATGTGTGTATTAATTAATTTGTGTTTTTTTTTTTGTTTCAGGTTTCGACGAGGGACATCGATTTGCCACGACGAGGAATATCGACTGCGACGACGAGTCAACGAGGGAATTCTGCGACGACGAGTCGACGAGGGACTTCGACGGCAGGTGAGTGTTATTCCGGTAAGTTTTATGACTGTGAATATTTGTTAATATGTTTTTTTCTCCTTTTTCTATTTCAGGTTCGAGGACTGCCGCGGTGGAATCGACGACGGGACGACGACGATCGACGACGCAGTGACGACGAGGGACGAGGCAGCGACAACGAGGGACGACGCAGCCACCGAGGAACGACGCAGTCATCGAGGGATGAATTTCAGGTAAGTGGGAAGGTAAAAAGGTTTGTGACTTAATTTTAAAGTTAAAATTAATATTTACATTTTTTTTGTGTTTTTAATCTATTATTTTTTCTGTTTCAGGTTCTCAAGAGGATTTTAAGTTTAGGAAATGTACGCGCCATAGGGGCGCGTACAACACGTTTAGAGTTAATAATAAAAACTGCTAATTTTGTTTCTGGCAAAGTATGTTCTCCTCTTCAAAACAAGACAAGATAAGAGTCGATATCTTTTTTTGCTGCCGAGATATGATTTTTTTAAGCAAAGACTAATTTCACGAATTTTCGTCAAAAAACGAATCGTTTTTTTTTTTTCAAATTTTTCGAAATTGCCGTCTCTAATCCTTTCCTCTCATAGAAATCGTATTTACAAACTGACTCTCCGCGTTATTGCGCAGATAAAAAGTGTGCAATGTTTACAAATTGAATTTTTTATACGTCGACCGTCGGAGATTCATCACATTCGAAATCTTTGTCAATTTTGTTCGCTCGATTTATTCGTTTACAGTTGATAAAAAAATCTGCTAATGATTATTCTATCGACGTATTTCCAACGTTTTTTCAAATTTTACAAATTTTCGTCGAAAAACGATTTTTTTTTTCATATTCTCACGTCTTGAAAAGTTTTTTTTTCGCGAAAAAAACAATTGTACTCTTAAAGAACAATTTTAAACAATTATTTATCGACAAAGTGAAAAACATTGAATTCATCGATTTTACGAGTCATTCCGGACCGAGCAACTTATCCTTGTTTGTGATTAAACAAAATTTAAAAAAATACGATATGATATGATGCTAAATTTGATATTTTTAAGCGACGATAAATATCAATAAAATTTCATTGAAAAACGAAAAAAATTATCGAATTTCTCAAACTTCTCGTCTCCAATATTTGTCTGTTCTACAGAGACAATAACGAGCTGATTCCATGTATTATGAAGAAGAAAAAAAATATATCTCAAATGGTAGAAATGAATTTTGTTATAAGAGGACTGTCAAAGAGCCTTCACAGTCGAATTTTTCAAGAATTTCATCAATTTGTAAAAAATATTTCGGAGCCATCTAAGATAACAAATTTTTTATTCGAGTAACGTACTACTTCCTCTTCAATACAAGGCAGGAACCAAGACGACATATTTTTTCGTTCTCGAGATAGCATTTTTTTGCAGCATCTATAAATATCGACAAATTTTCATTGAAAATCACAAAGAATGGCAAATTTCTTGAACTTTTCTTCTACAATGATTTGGTTTCCTACAGATAAAATAACGAACTGATTCCATCTATTATGGGGAAGAAAAAAAAAACACTGAAGGGGAAGGATTTAAAGCGGATATTTGGCCTGAATGCTAAATGGTAATCGTGTTGGTGTCGGTACATGTTTTGTGTGTTTGTTTTATATTCATTAAATCTGGTCATAAGTTTTAAGCCAATAAAACGACTTTACTAAACATGATTTGATTCGTTAAATTAATTTGATCAAGTTCTACGTGATGCAATTCGGTATATTTGTCTCGCGTCTCAATATTTGACAATTTATCGTCAAACAGAAAGGAAATATCCGTCGTAAATATTAAGGGGACTGAGTCACCTAAAAAATCGAAAAGTAAAAAATTTTTTTCCAGTATATATAAGTTTAATGAAAAATTCCATTTTATCTCCATAATATATATGTGTTAGACTACCGCTGTGATTTTTTTTGGAGACCTACGGTGTATTCCGGTGTAATGCGCAATGGTCAAACATTTTTCCTTTGCCGCAGCGTTCAGACTGAACGAAAGCATCAATCTTTTCTTGCGATGTCTTATTTTCTTCGTTAGACAGTTTATTGCGGAACGAGTGCGGGGATTTTTTTTTTGAAGCTTCGCTGGCGAAGCTATGAGTTAAAAACTACGCAAAAAATTCACTTTTTCCACTTTTTGTCTCGTAACCACTCACATAATGGCTTGCGATAAATCCATTTTTGATCGCATGAAAAATCCCCGCACTCGTTCCGTAACACTGACTGTTACGAAGAAAATGAGCCGTCGCAATCCAAAATTAGTGGTGCCATTCTCTCTGAAACCTACGGCAAGCAAAGAAAAATAAAATGGAAAAAAATGAATTTCACAGATTAATTAAAATAACCAACTTGGGTGATTTGCAATAAAAAAAATTATTTTTATATTTTTTTTGTTGCATAAAAATGTACACTTTTTTTTTTCTATCACATAAAAATCAGATTTTTTTTTTTTTGGTTTTTTTTTTTCACTTCACAAATCTCGTAAATGCAAAAAAAATGTTTAAAAAATAAAAAAATATACTCTTACGTCAAATGTGACGTTTAAAAAAGAGGTTAAGTCTGCGAGACTTTTCGCTTTGCGACACTGTCACTGTGAAAAACATTTTTACACTATTGCGGGCAAAAATACAGAATATATTCCGTTCATTCGGAAAAACTGTAAACACTGACACATAACTAATTACACTGAGTTTACAAGCTCCGTTTTTTACCCGATTAACACAATCGAGTAAAAATCATCGCTGCTACATTACGCTGGTGTATCGCTGACTCAAAACAAATCGCGGTAGCGGCGATAATCTGAGTCGCATCGATTAGACGTAACGACCCTTTGGTCGGTAAATCGTTACCTACCGAACGCAGTTTCGACATCGATTGTTTTTTTTATGTTCTTTTCTCGATGTTTCTTATTCTTCTTATTACAAGAAAAAAAAACATGCGGAGATGCGGTATTCCGGCATTGTTTGTGTTGCATTTCGGCATTTTTTTCTTTTTTCACGCATTATTTATTTCTAACACTACTAAAATGCTTCTAACTTTGTTACGTCGCGAATCGTGTTTTACGCAAGGAGCCAGGCCTCATCTCGGTCAATGAACTTAATCAATTTACGCGTTATCGAAGCGGCTTACGATTCGCAGGTGCCTCGTTTTGAGCCTAACCTCGCGGAAATTTGCTCGGGAAGAGGCTAGAGTACATTCGCGAAAGTTCTTCCCGTTTCTGTATGATAGAACCGCTGGCAATGGGGACAATAAGCGTCATTTTCTCTTAGTGGGAGAGTAGTGCTAACTTGTGATTCTCGAACGAAAATGCGATGACAACACACGCAGAAAAGAATGAATAATATCAAGAGTACAACCAGATTAAAACTCAGTAAAATTACTACTACCCTTGGGTGATCTAACGGAAGAGTCATTTTATGCGTAACGATGGTATCGACCACAGTTCAAACAAAGATTCGGGGAATATCTTAATGGTGGGTTTATTACGATGCGCGGTGATTCGGTTGCCGGAACGGGACGATAATGTCTGGCCAAGAGTTTAGGGCAGTATCGGAAAAACAAAATTACGCCAATCAAAAACAATGAAAGATTTGAAGCAATGATGATCCACACTATTTTAGGAGAATCCGGGGAAACGAACATTTTTATACGCGGTTAAACGGTTGCGAGGGGTAGAGGTTACAAAGACAGGGATGGTATGCGAGGTCCGATTTCTTCAACGTTATTTTGTGAGTACCAGAAGGGCTACGATCGGCTGAGGATCCCAGAATACATCGTATACTCATGAGCCTCACAGCACTCCAGTGGGACAGAGGGTAGGAGATGAGGTGATATCGGAGAGAAAAGATGCACAAAAAGATAAAGTAAATAACTTACTTACCAGAAAATAAAATCGATGAAAAATGGAAAATGCCGATGAGGTTGCGTTGACGAGTGGTGGATCGATGAATCGTTGCTACCCTCGGCTTGTCGAGTCAATTGCCGAGCGGATGAGGATGGTGCGCAGATAAATGAATTTTCAAATTTCTCAAAAAAAATCACGTTTCACCAAGCCTTTATTACTATCGGCTCACAACTGAAGCAACTGATAGTACGTAACGCAAGAATTGTTCACAAAATAATATTCCCGACAATAACTCGGTAGACAAAAATTATTCGCAAAGCAATGAACAGAGTAACGTCGTGGTTCGGAAATCGAAGAAAACTGAAGTCGTGACAAAAATCGATGAATGCTAATGAATGCTTCCGCTGAAGGGCCCCTTGTTTTATAGTTTTGCCCTCAGATGACATAAGCTTCGCTGGTGGGAGGCACGCGTCTCAGCCGAGGCGTGAGGTTCCCCGCCTCCCTTGTTCTCCTGACGAGCTCTTAACCTTTCTATAATTATTTTACTTAACTATTCCTGATGCAAATTCGGTACTGTGTATCAATTAATTATATCCTTTATTGATTGTTGATCTTCCTTGACTTTTGTTGATCGTTCTAGGTGGAATTTATGTGAATTAATAATGCGTTTGGATAAAATTAATTAATCAACAATACCTAAATTGCAATAAGATATTATGATCTTTCAGAGTCGGTTACTAAACATACTTTGCAATTTTTTAATTTGTGGATATCATAAACTACAGTTGGTTAATTAAACAGCCGATAACTCATTGGTTTGACAAATTGTTACTCAACTAATTTTGCTGCAAATATAGGGTAATATATGTGTAGATGGCAGGTCTTTTTTTGTATAATAATCCATATTGTTAACTATTCGTTTCTTTTCTTTTGCGATCCCTACTTTTGCGGAATTGTGGCTTCGTTCGCTTCGAGATTTTTATGGTCTCCTCGTATTGGCTAAAGAGTTTGGTAATTAATACAGAGCGGGCCTGATTCTCAGAATCGATTCGTGATTTATTTTTTTTTCTCTTCCCCTTATGCCCTTGGTGCGATCACGTATGCACGTGAGCGTAGAATGCCTCGCTAAGAACGCTTCTCCCCTGACGTCTCCCCTTCTTAACGAAGTCTCACTCATGCTAACTGGAGCATATGCACCTCTCCTTTTTACTCAACTGGTGAAATATATTGTCACCGTGTTCCCTTCGTCGCAATAGACTAGCGTGAACGTATTCGTTGTTCTTCTCAGATCGCAAGGAGAAGAAAAAACAACCACAATAAGAATTATTATTTCTTAGCTTTCGAACGGGGGTCTTTAACCTTCACTAGTCCGAGTGTTTATAACGCTGGCGGACTGGTCGTTAATATTTTTCGTGTACCGTAGGCAGTTCTTAGAATTTTTTATGTCACAGTAGAATTACGGCTTCCTGTTTTGCTCTTGCAACGGATTTCTTCATCGGAACTATATATAAACTGCCCAGTGGTCAACGCTTCGTGGAAAAAAATATATAAAATTAAAATGAAGGTGCAAAGTTTAGCGAGACCTTGATTCGAAACACGTACCAATATTCTTCGTCTTTCCCCTATATTCTTTGTTAATAATTGCAGACGTTACTCTAGTTGTTTACTTCTAGCAATATCCAGAAGGGTTGATTGGCTTAGTTTGCAAATATTACTCCTGTCTTTAATGGATTATTATGGCGTAAAATATTTAAGATCATCATAAGTAAAACATAAAATTATAAACTACACCGCGGATGACCTGACCCAATATTCATCTTCATGCGTGATTCTATTCTCATTATCTATTTCGCGGACCGTCGGGAATTTTCTTTTTATTTGCGGGGTTACGTCGCGAAGGCTGCTCGTGAGGTGCTGCACTCTTCGGAGGAGGATCCAAGATGTTTCTATCGAAGGGCCCGACGCGTCATGGTATTGGTGAAGCCATCGGTACCCTTGCTTGAGTCATTCTTCGCCTCGAAGCCACTGAGTCTCTTTGTGCGTGAGCACAGTGCTTGGAGGTGTTAGTGGGCCTCGTGCGTTGGAGTCTCGTGTGTTCGAGTCTCTCTGCCTTCCATAGAGCGTAATACCCCTTGGAAGTCCGCTAGCCCGTATACATGAGCCGGCCTTCTCTTGGTAGTGGCGAGTTTTTCTGGGTGTTGTGTGCCACGTGGTTGGCACCGCATGAGCATTGAGCCCGGCAATGTTGATTTCGAGAAGTATGAAACAAATCTCGACTTACGTGGCCGACCGGTAACGATTCTCGTGTAGCTCGATATCTTTCTCCTTGGTTTTTCCCCCACTCCGTGAGTGTTCACGTGCAGCGGTATTCTTCTCTCAATTTGATCGAAGAGCGACGCAAGTTTGTGAAAAAGAAATTCAGACGGTTGCGGGACGTAACAACTTCGGTAATTTTTTAAATTTTGTTCTAAAATTTGGTGTGTAAGTAGTGCATCGTATGTACTGTGACGTATTTTTCATCTACGAAAATTCTAACGCAAACTCTGTAAATAAAATAAATAAAAAACAAAAATCGAAAAGCTCAAACCAAACGGGAGCAAAACGCGAACGAAACTCACGTCACCTTCGGCCGTCCACCCTCGCGGATGCATCGGCGTCCCGGTGGGCGCCAGTTAATTTTGTTTCGCCGGTATTAACAACCGGACTCGATCTGGAGGCAGTGGAGCGTCCGCCCTCCGAAGGATAATTTTTGTTTCGCCGGAATTATCAAACCGGACTGAACTGGAGGTCGGTGGAGCGACGACCTCCGCAACGACAAAACGAAAACGAACGAAAACGTTACGAGAACTAACGCCGACGTATTCGCGAAAGCAAACGGTTGCGGAAATGCACGGTTGCTCAGGATGCGGGTTGTGGTAGAGGGTCGCGATCCTTAGCCAATAAAATAACGAACGGTAACGAAACAACAAAAAAATCGAACTCTCGAGCCCTTGCGAGCGAGAGAATAATTTCCTTATTAACTATAAGTAACGGGAACGCACGCGAGTGCACCGAAAACGCTCAGCTGATCGAACGATCGAAGCGAGCTAACGAGAACGTAGTAATAACGGATCTATAAGCGATCGATAAATTCTTGCAATTCAAAAACTCACCGAAACTTCCTATTAATCCTAGACTGAGCGGGAACCGGTATCTCACGATACACCGAGAACTGAAATACTATCACCGTTGCACAAGGAGCATTATTTCTAATGCTTCACTCACGCACGGGATCGCGAAGAATTTATTACAAAATTCTTTCGCTACACTCAACTCACAAACTCGAGCGATAGCCGGAACGAGAACGAGAAACTGACAGCTAGGCCACACTGTGTGCGCGAGAGAGATAGTCTCACTCGAGCGCGCGAACAATAGGCCGAACGTCAACACGGGAGCGCGAGAGAAGTCCGAGGTACCTCGAGGGCGTCTCTCGGCAGACTGATTTGCCTATCACACTATCTCGACGAATTTTGATTATTATTTCGGAGATCGCGATCGATAGCTACTGCCCTCTCAACTATTTCGCTACGTTATCGATACGAGACTCGAAATTCTTAGCGGTAATCGGGGATCTAGAAGGAATCTTCGCAATCGATACCCCTAGTCAATGCGGGCGAACAAGGCACTCACCTCGACTGACAAAACCGCGGCAAGGTGCTCCAACCTTGCCCGGGACTCAAACCAAATCTCCGCCTGTTCTTCCACGCATTGCACTATGTCGCGGGGTGCCGGGTTTGCACCGGACTTTGCCGTCTTGCAACTACACCTTGTCGGGACTTTCCTTTACTCGGGCTTTTAATTCTTCGTGATTCACCACCGAGTAAAGTCAAGTACGCCGACCAACTAACTTAACTGACAAAAACTGAAGCTAATCAATCAAAACTAAATTCATAAAATAACTGCAAAACAAAATAAGTCAAAACAAAATAAACAAATGAATCAAAACTAAATTCATAGGATAATTGCAAAAAAATATCTTGAATCGAAAACATACGGGAACAAAACCGTAATGCGAAAGTTAGTGAGAGGCAGCAAAACCGGAACTATAACAACAAGAATCGATATCTGTAGAAAATTGTACTTCTTGTGTTATTTGTGACGCTGATTGAAAAAATCACGTCACAGTACATTCAGAAAAAAAATTTTTTTTAAATAAATAAAAAAATAATTTTTAGGTGACTCAGCCCCCTTAATAATCAATTGGTACAAAAAAGAAATGTTTTTATTCGACGAAGGTTAAACACTATGAATTACTTTACGTAACTGATAAATGTTTTTCCCTCATACGTACTTTCGAAAAGAAACGCAGAGCGCGACGTATAAACATACTTCATCCGTAGCGCATAGCGCGATGTGTAAATAAATACACTCGATACGGAGCGCGTAGCGCGACATGCACCCCCGTAAGTGCCTTAAAAAATGTCCCGAAGGGACATTTTTCGGGGGGTTTGGGGGGCGGAGCCCACCAATAAGAGCATCTGCGCCCGCCGGGCGCTGAGACGCTTGTATTATGAATGTGAATAACGTATATAAAATATTGTGAATGATATTCGATCAAAATATATTATTTTCGAAATAAAAAGGATTAATATTTGGCAATCAATGTGTGATATTTCGTATTTCATTTTTCGCAACCAAATTTTCGTTTGTGACATGATAAAAAATTGTTTTTTGGAAAATTAAAATAATATAACCTTTTAAAATAATTCCTCACTAAAAATAATTGGAGAATAAAAATACTAAGAAATGTCAGAATGTCTTCAAATTTGCTGTGCGTAGTGCTTTTCATAAAATAAAATAATGCTGCGAAAAAGACAAAATTAGGTTCGTAGACTTCATAATTGGAGCACCGTATGGACATTTAGCAGAACAAAATTTAAAACACCTCATTAAAGGCTTCGCAGTAGTTTCAAAATGATTGTGCACAATGGTGATGTTATGAAACATCATTCCTGCGAAAAAGGGAAAAATTGGTTCGCACAGTCTAAAGTTACAGCACCGTACGGACACTTGTCGAAGCAAAAATGGATTTTTTTTGTTAAGCAAATATTGAAATGTTTCGCAGGGTCTTCAAAACGTATGTGCACAATGGTGAGGATATGATACATCATCCCTGCGAAGAAGAGAAAAATTGCTTTGCACAGTCCAGAGTTACACTGTGATACGGACGTCAAAGAAGATAATTTCAGTAATAAAGGTATTTTTATTCAACCGCAGGCGAAAAAAAAAATTACCAGTCATTGGAATCACTTCAAATTAACAACACATGATGCTGGAGATACATCAAAGCAAATGGTGAAAAATAAAATTTTTTGGAGTATTCGCTGCGGAGTAACCCCACCGACAGACTCCGAAGAGCAACGGATGATCATTTCAATAGGCACTCTTTGCCTATTGTTATAGTGAGTGCCTAAAAACGATAACTATACTTACCTGTGGCGAAGCATCGCCCCGCAACATCCTCGTCGTCCCTCGATGAATCCGTCGTCGTTCCTCGTCGTCGAAACCTGAAACAGAAAAAAGAAAAGCGAATTAGTATCTAATTAAAATTACATGAAATATTAAAACGGAACTTACCTGGTCGACGACGAGTCGCTGCGTCGACTGACCCTCAGCGAATCTTCGACGTCCGATGCGAAACCTCCGCTGCGTCGGAAATCTTCATTCCCGCGACGTTTTGTAAAGAAAAAAAAAATGTATTAATTTTAGCTCTAATCGTTCTTGATTCTTCATCCAAGAATCACGAACGATTAAAACCAGCACGACGAAAAGTCTCCGAAACATAACCGCGAAAAACTTCGCGGATTTCGGAGACTTTATTTTTTACTATGCGGGATTACCGCATAACAAGCGCCACGCATTATTTTATAAAATATTAAAATCTAAAACTTACCTGAGTCTCGCGGAGGTATCCGAAAATCCACGGCACTCACGTATCACCACACTAAAAAAAAACTCCCACGTATCAACTGTCGCGTAAACACTCGAAATTCCGTTCACTTGTGGGGGCAGGATCTGAATTTACTTTCTCTCCTGGCATATGGAACGCTACTCGCTCTCTCCTTCGTCTCTTACGCCATCGATCCGCGTTTCGACTCACTCTGCGGAACGCTCTCGTATCCTCCAATATACATCGGTATTGCGTTCCCGTTTCGCCCCACCCTGGGAAATCACTTCCTCCGCGCGAATCGGAGAATCGTCGCGCGAACTTTGTTTACACTTTACGCGCGCGGTCACCTCGACTCGAGCTCGGCTCGTCGATATCTATTTTACACACTTACAATTCTCGAAAAAATATTCTTGAAGCAATCTTCGCCTTTCGAGAATATTCTTCCAACGAATGTTCGACAACTTCTGAAATTTTTATTGTTTCGGGAATATTTTATTTTTCTCGAGCCCCACGTTGGGCGCCAAAAATTGTGACGTGCTTTTCCCTGGCTTCGGAGTACCGGGGATCGGCTAACCCGTCCAAATATAATGACGCCCCGTTGTTCTTGCACTTTTTATTTCCCTACTATCCCTTGGCAAACCCGGCCACTGCAAAATTCACTACGTTTTCACGGTGGTTTCCACCACGGTGGTTTTGTGCAAAAAGTTCACCAACAATTTTTTTCGAACCACTGCTCAAACCACCACTCTACCATTTCCGTTTAAAAGTTACCTTGAACGTTGAGCTTTCATCCCCTCCCCCACGTCAGTCCGGAAGCTTTTTGATGGTGGTTTCGACGGTGGAAACAACGGAACAAACCACCAGTTATACAAGATCAATAGCACAGGGGTTTCTCGTGTTACCACCGAACAAACCACCAGTTGTGTTTTTATATTTACCGGTACCGCTTTTAATACACGATGTAAATGGAGAGAAGTATAGGATGATTAGTTAACCGCATAATGTCAGCATTATAATGCGATAACAATGGTTAACTGCGAAAAAATGGTTCCACGGTAAGAAAACAAGGTAAGAAGATATTTTTTTGCACCGCGCAACTTAACAACATCACTAAGCTTAAATAAAACGCCATCGGTACCACATTTTTTTTTAAATAAACCTTGTTTTCTTCTGTTGGATAAGCATAATGTTTGATAATTATCTTCCATAATCTTGATCGGATATGTGCTTCGGGAATTGTTCTCGGCTTGCTTCCGCCAGTAGAACCCTTGCCATCACGTACACTCTGATATGATCAACGCTTCTCACCGAATACTATCTGCATAACAGACAAAAGTATGATTCGTACAACAAAGCATGTAAATAAATATTAAATGATAAATATTGTGAAAACAATTATCACAATATGGTATGTCGGCACGTTTTTTAAAAACTCTTCGAATGTAGAGCTTCTCGACGTTTTTATGAGCGTATAGACGCTCAAATCCGTTATTTTTTTTATATTCCAGCTCCCGTAAAAAGTATAATTTTGCGGTACCGTGTACTTGTTGAGAATATAACGAAAGATTTTCTTGTTTCTGTCGTTCGTCGCTTTTCGCATCGTGTACGATTACACTTTCGTATATAATCAACGTGTCCCAACGAATAATGTCCGCGTTACAAAAAATAACATACATTATTGGTATTACGAGACTTGCGAATGACTATTAGTTTCTATTTTAAGGAGATCAAAAATAAAAGAACATTACCATCACAATTCCGTTTCCGTCGAAGGGCGATGGAATGCTGAGGTCTCGCGCGATCGGTACTGCTAGCCTCTTCGAGTTTTTCGGCAAGACTTTTCTCTTCGGGAATATACCAATTCTAATTATCCGATCGTCTCGAAGACTGTAAACACAATAGACATTAATGCGCAATACGATAGATTTACATAAATATTTGTTTTTATTGTGAATAAATAATAATACCGTTATAATTTCATTCATTTTCAATTTTGACTAATCCGTTTCCCATATATTAGGTAGTCTGGTAATGTAGCAGTTGTTCGGTGTTTCGATCATCATCGCTGGTGCGCGTATGTCGATGACATTAACAAAATGTTTGTGTGATGAAGACACGGTTGCTTCGATATGTCGAGATTGGAAAGCGGTTCCAAGGCTGCCAATACGCTCTATTAATAAGCCAAAAACAGTTTTATCGTTGTGACGAAAGCTTATAATTTTCAGGATTTTGCCATATTCGTAACGTTGACAATACAAAAATTCATTGCAAAATCAAGTTTTGCTCTTAGCCTTCGTTTTCGCACATCGGAAATCGGTACCGTTTATTATAGCACGTTCATAAAAGAAAACTGTTTTAGTTCGAAATCCGGCGGAACGCAATACTTCGTCTTCCCAAGCGTCAGGTTGACGACTCTTAACATTTCCGATGCCACGGCATTTAGAATCAATCGATTTATAGGTGAAGTAGGGACTTCTGTACTTGGAACCCTCGATTAGTATTGAAGATATTGCTTTTTTCGTTTCCGTTGAGATTTCAGCGTTGATGAAAAAAGCATCGATGAATTGAGTCATTAAAAACCTCGTAACGATTTGAAGAGGCCTTCCATTCGCGCTGGTAACTTTTTCGATTATCTTCTTATTCCAGGACTCAAAAGAGAATGCACTATGTGCCCAAAAAGGTCCCCAATTCTGTACCGTATCGACCAGATGAGTCAAGAGATGGATGTTGTACTTCATGTTTTCTATTCCAAACGTTTCTTGAAACTTTGCGACGTATTGTTGAAGTAATAGTCGTGCTTCCTGTAGTTCGTCGGTACCGATACAGTCCTGGTTTAAAATCCATGACGCACGAGACAGCAAAGACAAGTGCTGTAAATCGCATTCGCGAATTATTCCTTCGAGACATGGGAGAGCATAAAATTTAATCCAATTTCTCCATTCCGTGGCTTTCCATTGCTTCATCTCCTGCACAGTCCTTGGTTTCCTTGCGATCCTACTCGGTGGTCGAATATTTATGAGTCGAAAATTTATATTTGATAAATTTCCGGAATTGCTAGCATACCTTTCCCGTAGCTTTCCCGTGTAGCAGTAGCTCGGTGTGCAGTTTCACTGCACCTAAATAAACATTATGCATGCTTTCAACTACGGTACCGCATGATAAGTCAAATTCCGGCAGAAGAGCTATTGCCGAATTGCCTTTCACACCAAAACACTTTTCACGTGTTTCGGATGCCCTTTTCATATGTTTACGAATTTCTTCGTCCGTTCGTCGAAATGAGGCTCGGTTCTCAATAGGAAACGATCGTCTTACTCCTCGTGCCGGTAAATGTAGACCTTTCGCGTAACAAAATGTACATCCGTACATTCCATTGAAGAGAGTCATGTTCAGAATTGCCGGCCTGGCCACCGAATCAGCGATACAAACGAGTGTTACGAATGCACTCGTAATAACGGTGCCGTCAATAGGATTTGTCCACCTTATTCCTTTCTCGTACAAATATTTCATTTCAAGTATCGTTGACAGAAGAAGCGTGTTCAAAGGGGGATGTACCGTATCGACCCATATACCGGCTAAGATTGTGTACCGTTTTCTTGCATGTGGCGACAACTCGTTAATTTGGAGAAGGATAGGCCACGCGCTGGCTTTCGACGATTTCAATACTTGACATCCGTCTGTGAAGATTAAAAACGAAAAATTGTTTTTGTTGCTTAAAAAACCACCAGGCTTACACTTTTCCTTGTATTTTTCACCGTCGTATATGTCTTCCATGGCATCTGAATTTTTCCTTTTACGAGTGAACCGATATTTCAAAGTATTGACAATATTCGGATCTGCAAATAATTGTTCTAGTTGCGGGACAATTTCCACTTGAATGAAATACGCTAACCACTCTTTGTTTTTATCCGGCCCACACTTTTTGCATGCGTAATCCTTATTCGGTTTGTTCCCTTCACCGACGTACGACTGACAGAATCGGCAATACAGGTGTCGCGTCATTGCCGCTTTGTTGTTTCTCGATAACATCGCCCAAAGACCCCTCAACGTACGTGGTAAGCCACTGTTAACAAATATGTTACTTAGGCTCTTAAACATCAGTGTCGTTACTGCGTATATGAGTTTCCCCCGAAGCATTATAGCGATGACGTTGGCAATGAGAAACATTGTTGAGACCCAATTTTTCACTTTTATCACTTGCATCCAATCTTTGATTTTGCTGAATGAGAACATGGTACCGTTGGATTCATTTCCATACAGAGAAGCATCTTCGGAATCATTATTGCAGCTTCCATATTCAATATTATCGTCGTCGTTGTGTTTTTTGCCCTCGTACATAGTACTTGGAGCCTTGTTACTCGATTCGCTGAGATCTGACGAATGTAACGAATGGTTCAAATCGGCGAATGATTCAGTCATTATAGAAGATGTATCTTCGTTATTGAAGGTTAATGATTGTTTATCAGACTCAATGAAGTCTGTACCGGTACCGATCCCATGACTCTTGCTTTTATCGTTATGCGCTTTATTTTCATTTCCCATGCGTTCGACGTTTGTACCGATGTTACGATCGCGCCGGGAAAAGATCCGTGCTTATCGGAAAATTCCCCGGCGCGATACGAGAGCCCTTCATCGCGCTGACTAAGTTCTCACGCTCGTGTCGACCGTGGAAGCGGTGACGAATTTGGCTGCCGTAGCCGCGATCGCACGAGTGCGCGAAATATAAGCCAAATGGAAATATAAGCTAAGTTAGATAAATAAGCAAGGAGAGATAGGCTGACTGCTGCGTACGTCCCGCGGATAGTAACGAATACCGCGAGAGCAGCTTCGTTACCTTTTCCGCTGACCACAAAACGCGACGGCAGCAAGAATCCTCCCCGGCCTGCCACCCGCCGGTCGCGAGATCGGCGGATGTGCACGCTGGAGAGATTAGTCCCGTTAGATAACGAGAGCGAAAAGCTAGTCTCGGAAAAAACTCCTCGAGTAGCTCCTGCATAGTAAACTTAAAATCTTTCTTCGGAAATCCGCGGTCTACAGAAATCGTTCTAAAGTCGATAAGGCCGAAGGGAGCCAAGTTAGTGTTTTACGTCGCAGTGGTCAGCCTTCTCACGCTAGTTATAGTGTCTCGCATTACGCCACGAACAATATAAACTGTCGTGTAGTTTTAATCATCGAAATCTAAAATTAATCGTAAGTAGTATTAGACAGTATGCGTGTGTGAGTGGAGAGCGATTTTTCCTAATCTATTATTTTTCTGTAAATTTATCCAACGCTCTTTAAAAATTCATTATTAATAAAACAGAATACATTTAAATTTCCAATCGCGCCTATCATTGACTCGCACAATCAACCTCAAGAACTTGACTCCCGAGACCGCTTCGGGTCGTAACAAGTAAACTGGTATCAGAAGTGGGATACTCTGATTTCTTCTCGAGATTGGTTGACGAGATAAGCGTTAACACTATCACTTTAAAAAAAAAAAAGACTTGCAATCACTTTTCGAACTTCTTTGACTTAACTTCTTCAAAATTTTTCTTAAACTGAAGTTTAACCGTTTAACCGTTAACCGTCATTAAACAGGCATTCAATTAAGATATTGACAATCAAACCTACGTTATCAGACAAATGGTGCAGCAGAAGTACGCACCTGTGATACCAGGCTATCCTGAGCACGAGATTTTCTCGGATCAGTTGGCGGGAGGTTCGGCAATCTTCGAGCCTAATTTTAATTACGGAATAAATATTGTCCGCCTTAGTGAGCTCGAGCCGAGTGTAGAAATACATTCTGCAACTGCCGTCCTGCTCTTGAAAGGCGACGATATAACGTGCTCCTCGGAACTGTCCTCATCACTACGACGGCAGGACCTGGGGATCCCATAAACGATACGTATTTATTTCACATCGCGGAGAATTTTACCAGTCCATACGCTGCTGTGGTTGGCACGTTTGCCACTTGAGACCCGTCAAATTATCATTATCAACCGATTATAATTGCGCCGGGCGAATAATCCGCGAATACAGGTAATAATTATAATTCCGTCGTAACTATTATCCGTACGTAAAATATATAAAATGGCGACGGATGGTGGAGAGCAGGCGTCGGTGTCGGCGCCGACGCTCGACGTCTCGACGCGAGCTCTGCAAGACGTAAGCACCGCGATGCAGAACATGACCCTTTATAATCGATACGCGAACTTGTCGACCTTTGACGGGAAGAATATGTCACTGAGGGACTTCCTTCAGAACATTCAAAACATAAAGATATTCGTGCCGGCGGAAAACGAATCCGAATTCGTCGCGGCAGTAATATCCAAATTGCGCGGTAGTGTTCGTAATTGCGTAAACGGGGAAACGATCAACACGGTCGAACAGCTGACCAAGTTGTTAAAGAAACGTCTCGCGAGGGGAAAAACCAACGCGTATTATAGTCAACAATTGTCGTCTATAAGAATGAAAAAGGACGAAAGCGTAGGCGATTTCTACGACAGAATCCGTATTTTAGTTAGTGGCAGCCGTACTGCGTACCGGACGCAACACGGCAGGGATCCCCCTGATAATGATGCGGATCCTATTTACGATCTCGCGCTTGCGGCATTCATGGATGGATTGCCGACAAATATTGGCCAGGCCGTGTGGCCTCGAGCGCCAAAGACATTAGACGATGCATTTGAGATCGCGGCGGAGTTCATCGAAAACGAAGAACGCCGGTCTCGCCGCGACGGTAACATTGCGCAGGTGCTCTACGGGAACTTCGGTGACATGCGTGGTCGATCGCCAAATTCCTATTCAAATTGGTCTAATCAACGGCCCGGAAATCGCTCGCCGAGCCCCAATTGGCAAGCGAGGGAAGGGCGCGGCAACGCACCTCAGCAACTAGAGGGTGCGAGACGAATGGACACAGAGGGCTGCGGCCACGAGTTCTGTTGGTTTCAGGGCGGAGGCTGTACTTGTTGCCCGTGGAACCGTATACGTGCGGCAGAGGCCCGGGCGTCGCGGACCGACGGTTCTTTAAACTCGCAACCGGCTCGTCCCGCGGAACCGGTGGCGAGCCGGACGCGATCCAATTCAGTCAGTGAGGTTCCTGGGAAACAATGCCTCGTCCTCTGGAACCCCACCCCCGTCGAGGACCCAGTAGTCGAATTAACTGCACCAGAGCTGCGCCGTAAGAAGGGACGGTTCTTTCTCGACACCGGCTCCGCGGCCAGCTTAATTAAATTAGATGCGCTAGATGAAGACTTGCGCGTTGACACCCATGATATTATTTGGATAACCGGCCTGGAGGAAACGAAAATTCCTACGCTAGGTTCCGTCGATCTTTATTTTAACGAAAAGCCGAGTAAATTTTACGTAGTTCACCGATTGCCGTTATCCAGTGACGCGTTAATTGGAAGACCGTTCTTTTACGACGAAGGAGCGGAAATCTCCTTCCACCATAAGGCTTTAGTAACGCGGAGCGACCCGATTCGCCTGAAACCGTTTGTCGAGAGTCCTCCCGCAAAACCTGAACCGACCGCGGAGATACTGTTCACGAAAGCGAAACCCGCGAAAAGAAAGTACAGGTTACGCGCGCGGATGCGCGAACAAATTGCGTTACCAATCGCGGAAACGGACTTGAATGAGGGGTATTTGCCGCGGGTAGAAACTTTAAAGGGCGTGTACGTCGGAGACGCGATCGTAACGAGAAACGCGGGAGTCTGTCAAGTATTGGCGATTAATACGCGTTTCGAAGACGTGGAGATAGAAATAGGGCCGCAGGAAATCGAGTCCTTCGAAATAAAAAACCCGGGAGACTTAGACTCAGGGTTTGAAGAGGATAGCACCACGGACGAAGAGGCGTCTCCGCCAGCCGATCGAATATCGGCAATAATGGACGCGTTACGACTAAACGACCTCAACGACGAAGAGCGTCGACACGTTCGACGACTCGTAGAGGAGTTTCCTTATCGATATAAACTGCCGGGGGATAAGCTGCATCGGATGGATCTGGTATACCACGGGATCCCGACGATTGACGGTTTACCTGTAAATACGAAGCAGTATTGTTTCCCCGTGGTCTATAAGGAAGAGATGGACTGCCAGGTACTAAAGAAACTCAATGACGGAGTCATAATTCATTCCTGTTCTCCGTATAATTCTCCCGTGTGGATTGTGCCGAAAAAAGCTGATTCGCAGGGACGTCCTCGCATGCGAATGGTTATAGACTTCCGTAAACTCAATGAAAAAACTATCTCCGACGGATATCCATTGCTAAATATGATCGAAATCTTAGAGCAACTCGGCGAAGCCAGATACTTTTCAACATTCGATCTGGCGAGCGGATTTCAGCAAATACCCATGGATCCGAGGGATGGCCCGAAGACCGCGTTCTCCACGCTGAATGGTCATTACGAGTATGCCAGAATGCCAGAAGGGCTGAAAAACGCGCCCGCGACATTCCAGCGTCTCATGGACCGCGTGTTATTAGGACTACAGGGAACCAAAATGTTCGTCTATCTGGACGACATTGTGGTGTTCGCCGCATCCCTCGAAGAACACGAGAAGAAAGTTCGCAGACTCATGATGCGTCTAGAGGATGCGAACTTGAGCCTGGAGCCTGATAAGTGCTCCTTCCTGCGAAGGGAGGTCGCGTACCTCGGACATATCGTTAGCTGCGACGGACTCCGCATGGATCCTAAGAAGATTGAGGCCGTCTGATATTTCCCGGTACCAAAGACACAGAAAAACGTACGGCAATTCCTCGGCCTTTGCGGTTATTACCGTCGTTTTATTCTCGATTTCGCGGAGATCTCCAAACCGTTGTCGGATCTCTTAAAAAAGGGAGAACCTTTCGTCTGGGGACCAACACAGAAAAAGAGCTTCCGCAAGCTACGAAAAGCACTATCCAGCGAACCGATTTTGCGATATCCCGACCTCGCGAAGCTGTTTACCTTGACGACCGACGCGTCGGATATAGCTCTCGGCGCAGTATTATCACAAAATCACGAGGGATGCGACTTGCCGGTTGCGTATTTTTCGCGCGTCTTGTCCCCCTCTCAAGTCAACTACTCGACAACCGAAAAGGAATGTCTTGCGATAATAGAATCTATTGAACATTTCTCGACATATCTTTAAGGGAAGAAATTCACGCTTGTGAGCGATCACGAGCCGCTGAAATGGATGCAGACCACCCTGGATCCAGGAAAAAGGCTCAACCGGTGGAAAATGGGACTGCGAAAATATGACTTCGACTTCGTGTACAAGCCGGGAAAGCTAAACACAAATGCCAGTAGTAGGGGTCAGGTATAGGGAGACAGGATTTACCCCCTCCACGCGGCCACTGGCGCCAACCCCCACCACCGCCGTCTACCCCCACCCTCTCCCCCACCCCACTGTCTGGCCCCCACTCCTTCCCCCACCCCCATAGGGCCCCTTAAGCCACGCCCCCTTATTTATAGGGAGCCAATGAGAGAGAGGCTGTGAAAATCTCTGGGCCGTGATTGGTCGTCGCATTTTCAGCGAGCCGTGATTGGTTGTCTGGGAATTCCCCGAGCTCTTATTGGTCGAATGATTTTTCAATGGCGCCCTCTATATATTTTCATCGTTTTTCTGAACTAATATTATTCCAGTAAATTTGCAGCGTTCTGATTGGTTGTCCAATTTCTCCTGGTGCCCTCTAGGAATTATCGGTAGTTTTGAATACTAATACTATTCTGCAGTCGGTAAATTAGTTTTCGTCCTCTATTATCCTAATGGTAATACCGTACCGACAAATAAAAAAAACATTTACAAAAGTATTGTTGTTTATTTAATTTTCTTGTATTGACATTTTACAATTTTCTAGGTGTTCGGGATTCAGTGTCGCAAAGCAGCGGCACGAGCGACTCTCCACGCAGCGCGAACGATCCGCTGCGCGGCAGCACCTCACGGGCGCAGCCGGCTGGCAACGCGAGGCATCGTGGAAGGATCTAGAATCGACCACGATGTTCTCGCAACGGCTCGCCGGCCGGCGGCAGCCATCTTAGCAATTAGTATTCATCGATACGTGCCACGCGCTACATCGCTGCTGATCGTTTTCAATATACTTCGTCTTTCACGCGCTCGATTACAATGTAATCGCACTCACTAAATTCAGGAGAACTCATTCTCAACGGTTGTCGCACCGGGCGCAATCGCAAATCTATAGTGCATCCTCATTTGAACGATCTCATTCTCACCACGTGGACTCGCCAAACTCGTGGATGCAACAGTGCACTCACCGGCGCGATCTCAACGTTGTGCGCGTCAAATTAATATAATTTCGTCGCGGCATCGTACTAGGGTAAATCTCATCTTAATAGTGTAATTTAATTTTGTAGACTTTCTCAACAATATTTTAGTGATTGACTCTCATCATAATCATTGACATTGATCTCATTTCACTCGTTGCCTGTGCATCGCAATATTCATTGACATTATTTAATTTTACATCAAATAAAGACGTGTGTTTTTTGTTCACATTTTTTCACGAAAAGTGTCGGAACTTTTATTTAACACCCTTTGTCACGATCATCCTACATCCCGGCAAAAATTTCGGCATTTCTCAAACACTAGGTTTTACAATTTTTAAAAATCAGTGGTCTTGAGTGATGTGTCAAGGGTCGCGGTAGAGTCGGTTGACGGCAGTGGTGTGTCTTGCTGACGCTCGGGCTTGGGCTTCGGTGTACGCAGTAATACCTTCTCAGGTTGGTCCGGCGATGCTGTTGACTCTTGTTCTATGACCTCCTGTAGACAGTCGGGGCATTCTCTCTGTTGCGGTGGATACCCTTCGAGCCGTATCTTTAGATCCTTGGGTGCCCAATGTTTATTACAGGCTCTGTATGATGCAACCTCGGGGTCCAGTCGAATATGTTCAGGTAGTTTTGACCACAGGATGTCGATGTATTCGCTCCAGTGCCTCAGTAGCAAGGGTTTGGGAATGTATTCGAGCTCCTCCGGGAGGAGTTCCCAGGGATCCTTGCCACAGTCGATGACTAGTATGCCACTGATGATCTCCATTTTAGCGAGGTTGTTGACGTTGCCGCGAATCGTTGTCAAGTGTGCTTTCTCGTGTGGAGTGATCGCCTTTTATATCTGCCGATGGTGGTGGTGGTGGGGGAGCTCGTGTGTCGACGATGAAGATGAGATGAAAACTTTTTCTATATTTTTTCCTTCTATTCGCTTATTTACAGGTGACAACCGAAACGGGCTGTACATGTTTGTATACACCGTGATGTACAGTCATTACCGTTGCCTTTTAATAGTACATTATGCTACAAGGGAGGAAAGTGCGTGTTTTTCACCGAGTGGGGTTTGCGGCCCGAGCGAAGCGAGGGCTGTGATCACACGAGGTGAAAATCACTTCCTCCCGTGTGGCATACGTTACTTTATTCCCGACCACCCTATAAAGTCTATATTCTGTACATGCGACGGCGAAAAGGGTTAACTCGGAGTACGGGCACCTTTCGGGCACCTCCCGGGCGTCGAAGTACGGGCACGGGTGGGCGTGCGTATATAAATTATAATACTGATATTTTTTTTTAATAACAAATTTTTTTAATAACAATATAAGGTGGGAAATAAAGTACTACTTTATTTCCCGGCGGGAAATAAAGTACTACGGTGGCGGGAAATAAAGTGCTACTTTATTCCCGGCGGGAAATAAAGTACTACTTTATTGCCCGGCGGGAATAAAGTAGCACTTTATTTCCCGCCGGGTAATAAAGTGGCACTTTATTCCCGCTCCGTTAATTACGTCCCGCTGGATTACAATTCGCCACTTTCCACCCGCCTCGCAGGGACGGAATGTGGACTTTATAGCGTGGTCGGGAATAAACATTAGTACATTATGCTACAAGGGAGGAAAGTGCGTGTTTTCCACCGAGTGGGGTTTGCGGCCCGAGCGAAGCGAGGGCTGTAATCACACGAGGTGAAAAGCACTTCCTCCCGTGTGGCATACGTTACTTTATTCCCGACCACCCTATAAAGTCTATATTCTGTACATGCGACGGCGAAAAGGGTTAACTCGGAGTACGGGCACCTTTCGGGCACCTCTCGGGCGTCGAAGTACGGGCACGGGAGGGCGTGCGTATATAAATTATAATACTGATATTTTTTTTTAATAACAAATTTTTTTAATAACAATATAAGGTGGAAAATAAAGTACTACTTTATTTCCCGGCGGGAAATAAAGTACTACGGTGGCGGGAAATAAAGTGGCACTTTATTCCCGCTCCGTTAATTACGTCCCGCTGGATTACAATTCGCCACTTTCCACCCGCCTCGCAGGTACGGAATGTGGACTTTATAGCGTGGTCGGGAATAAAAGTCTTTTTTGGCGGATGTTTGAGAGGTTTCGTCTTCTATGTTTCACATATCGTAGATTCTTGTAGTAACGTCGCACAATATTGTCGTTTTTCACCTTATTAGCCGAGAATAGCCTGCAAAAAGCAGCAAGGTTGTAGCCCCGAGACATATAGTCAAGAAACATAACACAATATTCTCCACACACTCGAGACTTGATACACTGTAGGGGTTTGGTGCTCCACTCGTAGCTCGTGGTATTTCGTCGCAGTCGATTGCGATGTTGGTGGACAAGTGGAGGCAGTCCGTAACTGTCGAAGAAGATCCCTTGACCATTGTTGTCGACGTATATGGCTACCCAATGAGTTCCTGGTTTCGTATGATCGTCCGTGTTGGCGACGATGGCTGTGGGTCTAGACCAGCGACTCGGGATGCGATCGGCGGGGAAGACTCCTTTCGTCTGTGCTGAGACATGTCGTAGAGCCTCCAGTATTTCTAGGCTGTTCATTGTAGATGCTGCCTGTGCGAGAGTGGGGGCGACGTCTTCGTGAAATCTGATGATGATGATGATACTGATGAAGGTTACGGGGGGCGGTAGGCGTTGGTTGGCCCTTTGGTGGTGGTGGTGGCGAGAGTTGTTTATTACGGTAAAGGGCAACTATTTCACCCTCCGCAGGTACCGTGGCGTCGCAGGTGTTCGTCGTAGCACTGCTGTCACTGCTCGAAGGCGCTGGGACTATATAGTCTCCCACGCTCGAACCTTGATCTGTATCGGTCGGAATGTCGATATGTATTGCTTTTCTCGGCATATTGTTTGGCCGATCTTTCCGTTGCACGGCGTCCACTGGTTCCGAGTAAACGGCATTCTCCTTATCCAAAATCTGAGTCCGAAGCCAATGTTTAATTTTCCCCACGTTGTTTAATGCGCACTTTGCGGCGTCTTCCTTTGACACGAAATGATATATGCACCAAGTGTCGTACTTCGGCATGTTCTTGAAGCTAGGTCCCTCGTAATCTTCGAGGTTGACTATGTCGCGCCCCAGCACGTCACGTAGAATTTCCGCTTTTTGTACACCTCTCGTGTATATGCGAAGTGCGTATCGGCACATGGCTTTTAGTGCCGCGTATACTTTTGGTAATGGTGTATCACCGTCAACCCACTCTATGCCGTGATGAAAGCACGTTAGACGATTATTACTCGCGCGTACTTCTTTAGGTAGTTCACCAAAATCGTATGGCGAGTCGATAACCCAATGGCCGATATGATCACCCTGTATCGTTGTAACGGCGATCTCCTTAGGAAGAAACTCTCCATGCTTGCCGTATAGCGCTTGAATATCAACTATTGTGTCCATGCTGAAGGCGTGAGACGAAATGATGTCGAATGCTTGTTCGTAGCCGGTCTTAAATACGTTTCGACTATACGTATAGCGCCCTCGCCGGGGAATGCGTGATCACGCGTTATGCAGCGGAGAAGGGATGGAGTGCTCAAGCACTAAAATCCGTGATCACTTGACGAGCCGAATCAATTTCAATAACATTGTCATACTCGGCGTAGACAATACAGTTTATTGTAGATGAGAGGGGTTTAGCGAAACGTACTTCGATTCTCACGGTACCGTGTTTAACGAGATTCCAGTGTGTGAAACAGTTTGCGGATAGATCGGGCGTCAAGTCAAAGGCGAACAGACAATAACCTTTTGCGTAAGCGCTACGTGAAATGTCTATGCCGTCGTTTTGAAAATGTATACCTGTGCCTGAAAAAAGGGTATGGTAGCATTCGATCCACGTTTTGTTTGTCTCAAACTCCGGTTGCAGCGGCTTTCCAGGTATCTGTTGACCGTCAACGTACAGCGATAGAAAATTTATCGAATAATTTTGAAAGTTAAAAGGATTTGACGTTTTATCGCCGTTGAAAGCTTTGTTGCTAACAAAACCGAGTATTATGCGCTTCGGTAATTGGCCGAGTATTACAGTGTCCAGTGTCTCGCCAGCGACGCCACTATGCATGGTAAACGACTTAACCTCCACACGCGTTATAGGATATTTCGCTGTTGTTTTAGCCAGCGTCTTTGCATGGGCTATAAGTACTCCTGGATTGATTTTAGCTCGTCTTATCAGCAGTGTTGTATCGTGAATTAATATCTTGTGTGTAACATCTTTTGATGGCGATTCCATAAGACAAAAAGCGTCTTTCGAGCGTACGAGACGTAGTCGTACTTCCACGCCGTTCAGCAAAAATTTGTCTTAATTGAATACATCGCAGTGAAGATGGCCAATCATATCCAAGGTCCGGCCTCCTTTGACAAAACTGGCTCTCGCGTCTTGGCCGGCGTTGCTCGGACTCGCGCCCGGCAACAACTCGAAACCGCCTGCAGTATCGGCATACCACAAAGCCGTAGTCAGATGCGATGTTTTTGCGGCAGGGCCATAGTTTAACAACGTTTCAATGTACGCTCTGTATGCGTAGGCATTATTAGGCGGTGCGACAAGTTTTTGATTAAAAAACACGTCTACTTAATTAAAGAGACTGTGCAAAAAATTGTTTACGGGTGCAACTTTGTACTCTGCGCCGCCGTCGGATATTATTTTAAGGCTTACAGCGATCATAGTATGCGCGAGATCCAGGTATTCTTCCCCGTGGCCAGGTATCACAAATTCGATGGGCCCGTCGTCCGACAGCGAAGAGACAGGCTTGTAGTGAACCCATTGCGATGATTCTATAGACGTCTGTGTTGGTGGTATTGTGAATAAGTCGAGTTCCGACTTCATACATTCACACGAGTGTGAGTGTAGAAAGGACATATTTAAGCACTTCCAAAAATATCAACGCGCCGTCTCTTTTTATTTACTCGAGTCTTCGTCACTTTACCCGTCTTTGTCCTTCTCTTCTTTCTTCGTGATGCTGCACTAGCGGTACTTCTCTTTTTACCCTTTTTCGTCTTCTTGTTGCGCGTGTTGGCAGATCTCTTTCTCGCGGAGGTGCGACGGGTTGCGCATCCAATCAACGACTGCATCGATCGCGCGGCGATCGGACTATTATAGCCGGATCCATTCATAAGTAGTGCAATTTTCTCGCCGGCTTTTCGTTTCAAATTCTCGCCGGATTCTCTGGCCCGACGCTTCAGCGACTCCTTGAATGGTATATTGTTCCCGCTTACGTCTTCAACAACATGCAAGCCAGCGCGCAACGCCTCGCGTCCTATAGCTTTAGCACCTCTCGTGAGGAGCAGTAGTACACTTCTGAAGAGTCCGCCGAGAAATCGTCCAATTCCGTGGCCCCTTTGATAAGGTGCACCGACGAAAACATTGCTCATACGTCCACCGCCGCCGATTTGATTTTCGTAATATGACGCGTAGTAGTTCGCCATTTCGTCGTCTAAGAGACGCGTTTAAAGTGAAGCGTTAGCGTTAACGCCCCGTACTCAAATGTGATTGGCCGTCCCAACTTGTCTCTTATATCTATCTCGATCGTGCGAAAGCAATTATTAAGCAGCGGTAAGTAATTTGCCGGCGAAAAATATTTCACCTGTGTCGAGCCATACTTGTACTTTGACGTATTCAGATTTATTATTCGTAATAGAGCGGCCTGTGTGTCGCCAACTGTGTAGGGTACGCACAAATCCGAGTAGACAAAGATTTCTTCGGGCAGAGCGCGGGCAATGCAGGCGGGCATCTGACTTTCGCGCTGTATCCCACGCGTAAAGCTCACGTACGAATTTCCGGCGCTTTCCCAATCTTTACCAGGTGTTAACTCGAATCCAAATACGTGACGAAGCTTGTCGCTCATTTGCAAGAAATTCAACGATTCGTCAATTTCTTTACTGCACTTTTTACCCTCAATCGCCATGTAACCGCTTGCATTTTTTGCATTCACTAGTCGTATACCGGCCTCGCTTATAACATGCAGACTATTTATACTTTTCATTAAAGCCTCATGATTGTCATATATGCCGTACGGTATATGACTGATTTTTCTGTCTTTTCGGCCACACTGTGTCCACTGAATTTCAGTCTCATCACGCTGGATATGTATCATCGTGCAGGGTATGTGAACTTCCGTTAGACCCACAACCCAATGACCATTGAGGGTTATTTCACGTGAAAGGTGTGTGGTGAAATTTGTCGTAGTGTTGTTCGGAAAATACTTCATGCTACTGTTGCTCGGTAGCACGAGAAAAAAATTTTCGTCGGTGTACATGTTAGCCGGCAGGAGTGCGTATGCTACGTGGCAAGATCGTGAGCGTTAGACGCAGGTATCCACGAGTTGAATTTCGACGGGTAACCGACCCAGCTGACAAAGAGCTGTTTTGCCGCTCCGCGCCCTTTTGTACGTATTACACGGTCAATTTTGAATTCTTTATTTTCCGCAACACGTTTCTCGTGTACAGGCGTGATTTCTTCCGTATAAAAAAAACCGTCGATTAACTCTCCCTCGAGATCCTTTAATTCGTAAACTCGGATACCCTGACGGAGCGTAACTTTTGTGATTCGGAAAATTTCTTCACTCCAATTCCGCTCGTAACCCTTCTCGAAGGTGCCTTTTGTTCGACTAATCCTAACGTAATCGCCGCACTTGTATTTAACCCCGGTGATACGCCTTTTTTTGCGTTGTCTCAACGAGGCTCTCGTCATATTCTCGTACGCTACATCGGCATTGTGTAAAGTCACAGCGGCCGGTTGCATCTTAATCGACGAGTGTTTGGCATGGTTGTAGGCCTCGACGAGCTGTTGCAAGATGTCAATGTATCGATGAGTATTTCGGTGTGTGAAGTAACGCCACATTCGCTCTTTTAGCGTACGATTGAAGCGTTCGACAATCGCCGCTTTTATATCAGGGTTACGCGTAACTCTAAACACAATATTGTTCTCCGTAAGAAAGGTTTGCCATTCTTTTCCGACAAGTTCCTTGCCTTTATCGGTCTGTAGACAAGCGGGTAAGCGGCCGTTGCTTCGTTGAAAAATCCGTTTAAACGCTTGCGTCACAGAGTGCACTGTTTTGTCTTGTAACGGTTCAACCCATGCATACTTGCTCAATACATCAATGACTGTGAGTAGATAACAGGTATCATCGTTGTAACTCTTTAACGAGCGTAAATCAACGAGATCAGCCTCCCAAACGTCGTCTATATTGTCGACACTGTAGCGAAGTCTTGGGAAAAGTCGTTTGACGGGCTTGTGAATTGTGTACGCGTCCTGTTGCGTCAACCAGTCATAAACAGTGGCTAATTCATTCCTTTTATCTGTGAGTCGTCTTGCACCAGCGTAGCCAGCGGGGTGCGAAGGGTCATAATACACTTTTTCGTACGACATCTCTCTCTCTCTCTCTCTCTCTCTCGCTGACGGTTATGGTACAGCAGTCATTGGGCCCCCATTCATAGTTTGAGCCAGTGCGCAAACCCTCGTGGTAATTGAACGGATCCGTCTGACCGTTCGCCGATGCTTGTCCGCTCGGTAGTTCCCGTATCCTCAATCATGCTATCCTTCTTCTTTTTCTTCGTCTTTGACTCGTCCTTTTCACGCTGTTTTGGCGAATAGTTGGCATTTAAGCCTCGTCGCTCGTTGAGTATGTCTTCGCGGCTAGTGCTAAGCCTTACACTAGCCGCACTTTTAGTATCCGGTCGTTTTACCCTCGTAGCTATGGTTTCTTCTTCTTCTTCTTCGCTGCTGTAATAGGGGGTTCCGTCGTTATCCACACTAGAATAATTTTGTCTACGCTCAACACGCAATCTCGGCTCTCCTCCAAGCGTCCACAATGCGGTGTTTCCGATAAATTCGCGTGGAACAGAGATATCTCGTAGACTCTGAATAAAGTCGCGTCGTCCCACGGCTTTAAATTTCTTTCGCGATCGTACCGCGTCGTTAATAAGATCGACAATATTTGAATTTGGCACGAGCTTGCCGTCTATGGTCACACGTCCCTCTTGGTCCCATCTGATGCGTTGTACGGCTCCCGGTGAATTGCGTAGATAAGACACGAGAGCTTTAGCTTTATGCCGAAACTTTTGCGGAACGCTGTCTATGATTATCGTATCATCGAACGGTTCATTTGCCTGTGATGACGTTTGCTGTTCGCGGGCGACGGTAGAGGTCGCTCCAGGTAGCGATGGATCTATCGGACCTTTTCGTGCTTCGAGCAAAAATAAATACCTCTGCAGCACCTGTAGATATTGTTTCCACTTTTCCGAGTCATCGCGATACTTTTTCGAGTTTAAAATTTTCGAAAGTTCCTCATCGAGCCGTGATATAGGATCGCCCGGCGTCTGTACACTTAGTGGTCCGACAGGCGGTGTACGAATTCCGGCGCCACCGCCGCCGCCACCGCCGCCGGCGCCCATCACCGGCTCTTTCCATAGCCCAGCCTCTTCAGCCGGTACTAAAATCATTTTCTTCGCGTGTTCCATTAGATCTCGCTCGTTTGTATTAAGAGTCGGTACTTCCGCCACCGCTGCCGGTAAACCGTCTACTGACCAAACTCGTGATAATCGGTGCCAATAAAAGCAGCAAAAATGCTCCACATCCTTTTTGCATGATGAGGCGTTTTTTCGCTCGCCAGTTGAATTTTCGTCGTTTGCGCGAGGCGCCACTGACGTCTCTACTCTTGCCACCACCACCACCACCACCGCCACCGCCGCCGCTCTGTCTTACCGTGGACCATGGCGCTAGTTGTCGCAACACCTTTTTATATTTTTTCAGACGATTTTTCACGTTGGTTTTAAGCGCTACTACGCCGTGTAAAACGTTTAGCGCGCATTCACATATACACTTGACCAACGATTCATCGACCGCTCGTAACAGCGCTTTTTGCTGTTCTTTACTAGCATGACAGAGGGCGTTCAGAAAAGCGACGTGACGTTTATCGATCGGCGATCGCACAGAACACGACGCTCTCTTCTTCTTCTTCTTCTTTACCGTCATCTTCTCGCTCCCGCCCTCCGAGATGTTTGCGTAACCGACACTCGAGCGCTACTGATGCCTTTGCTGTTCCACCATTTGACTAAATACGTCAGGCAAAATCATCATTTACGAAAGCCTCGCTTGTTTTTCGGTATTTATACATGCATTTGCGGATCGTCGGGAAATATATTGGTGCGGCATCGACACATATCAGGCGTCGATTGTTTTAGATCCAACAGTAGATAGCCATGCGGCTGCGCAGTTGCATCGTGATACGCTTCCGTTAAAAAGCGCGGATCCTCGTGATAAACCTGCCTCGCAAGATGTTGAATTTGTGCCCGATCTCGTGGATTTTTAAAAATAACAATATAATTCGCATTCAGCGAAATATCGCGTTGTCCGTGTCCCTGATGAAAAATATTTTGCGTAATGAAAATAACGCTGATATTTTTATGATGACTGCCTTTCGTGAAGAGGTCTACTATCGTATTGTTTGACGATTCTCTCATCAAATCGTCGATAATAAATAATTTCTTACAATCGTTATCTTGCGAATAATCTCCCGGCTGCGGTAGTCCTTCGTGAAATTCAATTTTAACATTAGTGATCGTTGAATCCTCATACGACGAATTCTTGAATAGAGCGGCAGTATCGGCATCAAGATTATCACCGTAGTAAAATATAATACGGCCAAACGTTGAATCGCTCATAGCCGCTAGATGGCGTAAGAATCTTCGCACGAAAACTGTCTTATCACAGCCTGTTGGCCCACAAATTAGTGAAGTCCACGGATGTTTCCAACGTACGTCCATTTTCACGTGTTTTTTTTTTTCCTTCTTTTGCCGAGCGTTTCGTCGACGTAGCCAAAACTCACACCGAAAACACTTGAAAATATACTCGTTTTTACGCGACTTTAAGCTTAACTCGGCGGCGGCGGCGGCGGCGGCGCGCGGAGGACACACGTCGCGGACAAGCTAACTCGACGTGTGCGCGGCGGTGGTTCAGCTAACACAGGCGGCCCGCGCGCTCGCACTACCAGCTTATGAGCGGGCGAGCGGGTGTGCGGACCAGCTTTTCACCGCGGCCACATGTGAGCCACGAGCTTGTATCGTACATGTGGCGCCGTCTAGCTTATAATAAAATAAGAAAATTCCAACAGCTGTAATGGGATGTTTTATTTTTATTTTATATTTATCTAAAATAGACATTACTGCAACAATAAAATAAAAAAATTGAGGTGGTATAAAATATTATTTTTTATTAAAAATCGCCAATGCCCATTATTTTACAAGGAGGGTTTTTTTTTATTGACTATGCCGCACACATCTATATCTAAACAGTGTATAGATTTTTTTTTTTATAATCTATATATATATATATATACTTTAAAAATTCGACGAGTAATTAAAACTATAGAATAATACAAACATTATCACTCGTCTGACTACATAACACACTCGGATACAATCACCAACGTTATTTTTATTTAGAGTTTGAAACTATTTTCTATTATTGCTGAAACGATATTAGAATGAGGATGACAGCGGTGATAATGTCCATTAATCGGCTACTGAGGGCTCGTTTTTATATCCAAACGGTAACGACAACGAGTGGGTCACATGACGTCGTTTATGACAAACGACACGACAGGTCTTCGACATCTCGCGGGTTACGACCTCATGTAGAGCCGTCCGCTGGATTGCCGTATAATTTAGCTGAATCGATTCTACATTTTGTCGTGGTAAATCCGATTCGATCATCGACCGTATCAACTCAAAGTTAACTTTTTTCGAATTGCGATAATTTAAACTCAGCCCCTTGACCTTACACTCAGTTTTCGTAATAACATTGGGGTTCGAGCTATTGACGACTTGATAGCCGTAAAATTTGGGGCCTCCCGAGACAAAAGACTTTATGTAGTCTGTGGGTTTCTTCAATTCGTTGGTCATGTCGCCAAGGAAGTTACCGAGTGGCGGTGTCCATTCACCCGGCTGACCTGAGCTCACATAGATCACCGAGTCGGTGTCATAATACAGGACTCTGCGTTGTAACCTCTCCAAGTAGCTGTACAACTTTAAACGCGCTTGAGCTGTTGTGAACGCCGCGATGACAACATTCGTTTGCGCTGAAGATGTTGCAGCCTCGTCTATCGATACCCAGTTAACATACAAGACATCGTCGTTTACCGGTAGCAACCGCTGTACATCTTTGTCGTTGTCGCCCAAAAGTGATAGTAGCTGTTCGCGATTACTTACTACAGTCGTTTGGGTTAAATTATCGCGTTGCCCGAATTTTCCCCAAAATGAATTCAAGCACAGTTTCGCAACGGATCGCAAGCCTGAGTTTTTACTAATATTTTCCGGCGTTAAACGAATGCCTTCGGCGAGTTCGTAGTCGTCGATGTACTTTGACTGCGACGCTTCATCAACACATTCCGCAGGCCAGCCGCTGGCCTGTTGTTTGATTTTTAAAAATGAATTTATGTACTCGACGAAGAGTCCACCGTCACGTGTTTCCGGATTGTACTGCGTCATCTCATAGGCCCAAATAACAAAAATTTTTACAACCGGATAGCCAATGTCGATCGCTTTGCGAACTTCATCGATTACCCATGTACCGGTAAATTCACGATCGCTTGTATTTTCATGAGGACACGATGACTGCATCTTTTCCTCAGCACATGAACGGCACAACGCAAACAGTAATTTTTGGTGCATGCGCACAGGCAAAAGAGGATGAAAAAGATCTCGAGGTGGTAACACCGTACAACGAATCAAACCGTTAACCGTCTTGCCTAGAGCATCGAATGTACCATCCAACAGTCTATCGCACTCCGACCCCACGTAAATCTTCGGATGACCCACCGGAAAACGACCCGTTTTCGAAATATACGAATAAAGCGAACAAATATCGATGTAATGTATTTTTTCGCCATCCGAAACATCGTACACCGTCACCGTGTTGCCTGTTCGACCACCGAAAAACGCGTCACGAGGGTTCAAACAATAAGATGTGAGACGCGGGTGATCGCGCAAAAACGCATCGATTGCAGGATTAACCTTTCGCTCGTCTGCAAATTCGCACTCCCACACGATCTGTAGAGTGTATCCTCGTTCGCGAATTAGGGCGTCGGCAGCCAGAGTACGCTCATAACGCTCTTCGTACGTCTGGTCGTTGGCACGCGAGCGCACCGCACGGTTCTCCGGAAAACAGCGGGGGCAGCCGTGCCAATAACAACCGTGGAATTGATAGACAAAGTAGTCATCGTCCCTCTGAGCATAGCCGTCAACGATCACCCCTTCAGGTAGTCTGAACTCTCTTCCGCGCGTGGCTTGAGTTATTTCGTAACCTACACAATGCTCAACCCATAAAAGCCATTCATTGGCCTTCATTGAGTGACTGTCCGCGAGTCTGTATCCGCCAGTAGGTATAAGACCGATTGTTCGCGGTGCCAAATAATTACGCCTAAAAACTTTTGAGCAAGCCGAAGCGATTGTTGCAGCCTCCGTGAATGGACAAACTTTACCGACGTCGAGAAAAATCCGACGAAACTCTTTGCACGCCCTCCTCAAAATGTCGACGTCCATCGTACAATATTTCTCGATCTCGACTTGAAAGTCAAAAATCTCGTTTTTCGCAGTTGCTTCATCGTACCATACGGTGAAAGCACTATGATCGACGGGATTCATAGTCTCCGGAGAATAGAATTCCGCGGCTGGCAGCGCGCCTCTATACGACTGATTTTCAAGCGTGTTAAATAAATGAGGAAAATAGCCCTTACCCATTTTATCTTTGAAGCCGAAGGCTTCCGGAAGAGCGCTGAGTCGCATGTGAAAATAATTAAGGCTGTCTATAAAAACTGTTCGGCCCACTCGCATCGACATGATCGAATTCCGGTTAAAATAAGCTTCGGTACACCGAGATCCTTACAATTTTCGACGATATAACGCAATATAAACTGAGCATCGAACGCCTTTGCATTGTGTGCGATACAGACGATTTTGCTGAACGACGACGTTCGACGAATTGCGAGGTCAAGTAATTCAGCTACGGGTGACCGGCGGAAGATATTTTGATGCACACCGCACCAAATACACGCGCTATCGATACGAATATCATCAACGGTCGTCAAACATTTTTCGCACAGCTGCTGAGCGTCGCAAAGAGTGACAGCATGCTCACGGGTATCGTCCCCCGGCGTTTTACTATTGTGACGTCGTGGTTTATTTATTCGTTGAAAATTAGTTGAGGTAGCTGCCGACTCGGCTACGGAACGCGATTGTTGAAAGGAAAAACGCGGTAGACACTTATTCGAATAGCACAAGACGTTTATTCTTGATGATACAATGTACAGCGTGACGTTACTGCTTAGATCATCGGAAAACTACTAACTAACTAGCCTAGGAAGAGGGTGGTTCTTATAGCACTACTCTATGGGAAAACAGTGATATGGTGGGGAGGGAATTTAGGAGTCGGAAGAAGGGCACGTCTTGGGCGATGCTGGGAACAGCAGATGTCTCGGATTCTAGGAAGGTCAGGTCATAAAGATAGGTGCTTCATGGCTGGACTATGGGAGTTGGAAGATAAAGTCCTTGGGCCTTATCAGGAATGTAGGGGATGCGCATTCCGACTGCGCGACGCCCTGGCGATAGCGAGGGTGCAGCTGTCGTGGAAAGTCACGTAGGCAGGAAGGGGATCTAAGGAGTCCGTGGGAAAGGAAAATAAGGCGTAGGCTGCACTATCGTCACACTATACAACGTGTCTTGACGGGTCTCAAAGTAGTAAAAAATAAAAAGCGTTCGCGGAGGCGCCGCTTCGTCCAGTATAACACGCGGTGTCAACGGTTGCATGTAACAAAACTCATTGTAACTGTGCACGCTACAACAAAGCTGACAGAATTTTTTACCACAGTTGTGGGGTTTGTGTGTTGTGTCAAACAGTTTGAAGCATGTTTTACAGAAGCGGACTGTTTGACAAACACATTTTCGTTCAACGGCTCCCGAATTTTTACGATTTTCGCGCGGTTTGAGATGATTAGCAAAACACGTTGCGTTGTGAAAAAACCGGTTACAATCCACACATGACCATTCGCCCTCGCTTCCCATAACCTCGTCGTCATCGTTATCGCTAATTGGTTGCACCGGACACGGCGGAGATGTATAGCATCGCGGACATTTACTCGAACAACGGTGTAGCTGCAAATAACGGTAAGAAGTGTTACACGGAACACAGTAATTTCTACCACCAGCAGCGGCTAAAAGATTGGTAGTAGGTGAATAATGATTTTCGTCTGCAAAATAAGCGATATTTAATATTGTCTGCGCCGGGGCGTCTTGAAAACGCTCGAGCCCGTTGAAGATGGGTTGCGCGCCGCTACCTAGAGAGGCATAGTCGTATACGACTATAACAACACCTTTAGCCATAAAATGTCCTTGAAAGACCCCAATTTCCGCGGTACCGCAACCCGATGCCGGTAGTGTGACCCGTGCCTCCTTTACAAGCTTCTCGGCTTCGATGCGTTGAAGTTTCGAACTTTTATGTCGAACCTTGTCATAAAAGAGTTTCGATTCTTCGCTTCGGTCTTGCTTGTTACGCGTATTAGCGAGACCCACAACGATAGAACGAGGGAAGCACAAATTATCGGAATTCGCAATTTGCACGATCGAACGATTACCAACGATTTTACAATCTAAACCCCCCGAGCCATTTACCATGTCGACGTACGTGACCGTAAACACAAGTGTGTCATATACCGACAGAATTCTCGCGCTTTGATGAACGCTGCAAAGGAGATCCCACAATTGTTCGTATTCGAAGCGCCACACAGGCCTCATAGAAATGCCGGCCGTGTCATTCGTCATACCGGCTGCCTCGAACGTTACACCGATCCTATCGTTTGACGAACGACCCTTGACGAAATGAGGGTGGATATCGCGTATCGCATTGCGTATCCATGAAATCGGATTTATACCGTGTGGCGGGTCTATTAACGAAATTTCCGTTTGCCGACTATTTATTTTAAATCTTTTCAGGATATGGTCCCTCGGTACACCGACTATTCTAAATCGTTGACCCACGGGCAGGACCTGGTCGTCATCTTCCACAACTTGCTCCGCGTCAGTCGCGTTATTAACATTATCATCGCGGTCATCAGCATCGTCGATATTTTGACGATCACGTACACTTAAAATTAAATCGCCATTGTCGTTTGGTCGCGCAGGACCTCCACCTGTTTGTAGCGTATTATTGCTATCACTCACCAGCTGTGCAACAGCAGCCGCTGTCTCAGCTTCCCACGATGCGCTTAGCAGCGACGAGTGCGATGCAGACGACGCATCTGGCGATGACGATGACGATGACGATGACGATGACGATGACGATGACGATGACGATGACGATGACGATGACGATGACGATGACGATGACGATGACGATGACGATGACGATGACGATGACGATGACGATGACGATGACGATGACGATGACGATGACGATGACGATGACGATGACGATGACGATGACGATGACGATGACGATGACGATGACGATGACGATGACGATGACGATGACGATGACGATGACGATGACGATGACGATGACGATGACGATGACGATGACGATGACGATGACGATGACGATGACGATGACGATGACGATGACGATGACGATGACGATGACGATGACGATGACGATGACGATGACGATGACGATGACGATGACGATGACGATGACGATGACGATGACGATGACGATGACGATGACGATGACGATGACGATGACGATGACGATGACGATGACGATGACGATGACGATGACGATGACGATGACGATGACGATGACGATGACGATGACGATGACGATGACGATGACGATGACGATGACGATGACGATGACGATGACGATGACGATGACGATGACGATGACGATGACGATGACGATGACGATGACGATGACGATGACGATGACGATGACGATGACGATGACGATGACGATGACGATGACGATGACGATGACGATGACGATGACGATGACGATGACGATGACGATGACGATGACGATGACGATGACGATGACGATGACGATGACGATGACGATGACGATGACGATGACGATGACGATGACGATGACGATGACGATGACGATGACGATGACGATGACGATGACGATGACGATGACGATGACGATGACGATGACGATGACGATGACGATGACGATGACGATGACGATGACGATGACGATGACGATGACGATGACGATGACGATGACGATGACGATGACGATGACGATGACGATGACGATGACGATGACGATGACGATGACGATGACGATGACGATGACGATGACGATGACGATGACGATGACGATGACGATGACGATGACGATGACGATGACGATGACGATGACGATGACGATGACGATGACGATGACGATGACGATGATGCTGATGATGATGAAGACGTTGATGCTGACGATGATGAAGATGATGATGATGTTGTTGATGTTGTTGATGATGACCGTGCCGAGCTCGACGATGATGCTCCTGAACGGTCTGCGGAAGGAAGAGGGGAGTGTGATCAACTTTTACCGTCTACTACGGTTCTGTGAAGCGGGGGAACGAATCGATAATTCGATTGATGATTAGATCATCATCCTCGTCGTACGAGTCGGATCCTGAGCACCGCTACCCACGCGAATCGCACCACGGCGCTTGTAGCAAGTGGTTTGGTATCGCGCGAATGAAGTCTGTCCGAGTGATCCGCATCGTATGACGATGGCGATTCAGATTGCGAATCATCGGTTGGTAATGGTGATTCTGTACCCAGATCATCAATATACAACGATGATTCCGAATTCGAATCAGCTTTCGTCGCAGGATCGTAATGACGCGAGGAGACAGGACTATTTACATAGGCGGGATCGGGTCTTTGGGTGACAGGCGGATATTCTAATACGGTATGACCGTCCAGGCACCAGTCGTCGTGCGCGTCGAACGGTTGAGCAGCGTGCAATAACCACCGGTACATACCTGTGGGTTAGCTTTATTTGTAAATGGGTGTTAGAGGATATGACTATACCGACATATAAACAATGCATGTATATCCGTGCATATATATTATAGATATATATGTACACGTATATACACATGTGTATATATATGTGTGTATACACGATTTTGCTTGTAAAATAAATCTGGACTCACCCTCGGTAACAGTCGATTGACGGTCCATTATCGAGCCGACCTCCATGTCGAGGCTCCTCTCCGCTGCAGCTTCTTCCTCGCAAACGTCCATTGCCTCATCGCAAGGATCCACGGCATCCGTCGACGTGATGATTATGGTTTCGGCGGTTGAAAATGTATCGCCTACATTGTCACTCTCGACGGCCGCGCGTCACTGTCCTCGTCGTCGTCCTCGCTGACCCGTACCCCGTAGGCCTCAGCATCCGTATCGTCGCGCTCATCCGACGATACGAGGATTAATGTGGCGGCGTCGGTATTATCGTTATCAGTGACCTCCGATTTATTGTCCTCGCTGTCCTCACTGTCCTCGCTATTCCCCTCGCTGTTCCCCTCGCTGTCGCTCTCGTTGTCCTCGCTGTCCTCGCTGTCGTCCTCGTTCTCCTCGCAGTCGTCCTCGTTCTCCTCGCAGTCGTCCTCGTTGTCCTCGCTGTCCCCGCTGTCGTCCTCGTTGTTCTCACCATTGTCTTCGTCGTCCTTGTTGCCGCCGCCGTCGCTATCGCCCCCATCGTTGTCCTCGTTGTTGCTCGCGTTGTTGTCCTCAACGCCATGCCTCACATCGTTGGTCTCGTCGTCGTCGTCACTCTCCGTATCGTTCTCGATCATCGTCAGCCAACTTTGAGCGTTCGCGTGGCTGTCGATAAGGCCTCGAACGGCATGGAGATGGCCCCCATTTCGCTCGCGAACAACACTTACGGCAATGACCGTGGACTCGTGCGAGCCATCGAACGCCTGGAAATCGAATAAACGCCCTATAACCCTCACAGGTAACATTCGCAGGATCGTTTTTAACTCACGCTGCGCCTGCTGAAGGGTCATAGCGTTTAAACGTGTAGACCATCGAGTCGTACAACGTCTCGTAATTACCGGACTACGTAATTTCGCTAAGCTAATGATTTTCCGCATAGCCTTAACGATTGCACGAGCACGGTAGGCCTCCATTTTTTTTTTTTATAATTTAGGCTAATAAACGAATTTCGCACTAAACTTCACTTTTCAAATTTTCGGCTAATGGTGAATACGCACAAACACTCACACGTACCACAGATTTCACGAATAGCAGAAGTTGGCGCACGGCTCACAATTACCACAAGATTGCAGCAAAACTTTGCACGATGTCACCACCCGATCGATTTTAAAAAATCGAAAATTGCACGATAAAGAAAAACTCGGAGTCGAGAAACAGAAAAAACTCTAGCAATCGAGTAGTTGTACGAAACTGTTGATTGCAGGAAGCTTCACCAATGACTTCTCGTCAGAGAATTATCTCAGAATTGAGTTTCCAAGCCTTTTATAGGTTTTCCCTCGTATCCCACCACATTTTCTTGTTACCGAAAATGCAAAGAAAAAAGCAGACGAGAAGACACGGTCTCTGCCAAACATTACTCTGTAATTGGCGGGCATTGTTCTCATTGCCTTAAGCCGTCTTATTTTTTCACTTCTTTTGATGACTTCGCGACATTGCACCCCCGACAGTGAAAATATGGGGCGGTGCATGTCAGAGGTGCCTGTGACAAAGCCTATTGACCTCGCGTGCATCCTTGTACTAAAGTCCCCACGCTCATAGTGTACATAAAAACAATATTACCTGTTGTCCCACCAAAAAGCCGATGAATAACCGTCTCAAGACAGCATCCGAGCGTCTTTGACGCCTCTAAGGGAAACAGAGAAAAAAATCACCGATTTTCAAAGTACCCCTTGAAGGATTACGCAAAGGCTTACCGGCCATAAAAAGTGACCTATGGATAGATGCCGACTAACACAAGGGTCCTTTTGAAATAGATCTAAAACTATAGGCTGCTGCAATGCACAGACCCACCATCTATTGTATCGTACTGTCAAAACACGTCCATATATTTTCACGATCGAGAAATCTTAACGCTTCGTCTAGGTTAGTTTTACGACCGTGGAAAACTGTTATACAAAACTCATGAAGAAAAACACACGTCTTGTGTTTTCACCGGCAACTATTTTCTATTTTTATTACCCTTCAAGGCCCGAAGACCACCAACTGTGTGGTCCATCGATCGATATCTTGGATCTACGGAATACTAGATTTATTGTTCCAGCTTGCCTTTGCCCTCAAAGATCAGTATCTTTTATTTATGTATGACAGCTTTTCTTTCCCATATACGGGTGTTTTCTTTATAGTGTGCATCACGATCTTACAACCGGTTCTCCCCTCTCTGGAGTAAGTGAAACTTATACAGATACTAGCGCCGCTGTATCACAATATCACATATAAGCGGAACGATACAACAAACATCGGCAGTCCGGCCCGTGACACCGTTAAAGATATTTGAGTTTAAGCTTTCGAGTTTCTTCTCGTTTATTTATTATACTCTTATTCGCTGTCCATTGTTTAAAATGAGTCAAGCTATCGGTGGTGAAGATCTTCGGAACTACGATTTGAAATCTTCAACCATGGATTAAGTATTGTCCGAGGACGACAAAAAGCGTCTCGAATCGCCACTGATTCTCGGTACGACATATACACTCAACCAGTCCGAGACAAAAAAAGTGAGCATTGGACTACAACTGCGCGCCGATGGAAGTATACGGCCTGTCGTAAAACTTCAGAACAACAGCACGGCCGGTGGTATTGTCTTTGAATCGGAAGCCTGGAACTTGCTGCAAACTCATCTACCTGCTATTTCACAATACTTTGACGGAAGTCAAAAGATCGCCTGGGGATCGGGTTGGCGCACCCCATCTTCCATACGTGCCGGTGACTGTGAAATCGTGTTTACAACAAGTTTCGGTTCAAAATCTGTCGCGTTTGATCACCGTGTTGAAGAAAACCCCGCGGAGAAGGACGACGACGACGAAGGAGTAGAATCACCGACAAAGAAACGTAGAAAGTATTCACCGGCCGTTGTGATGCAAAAACCGTCGTTTGACGGGCTTATCAACTTAATGGTATGCACGGACGAACGTTTCCGACGCCTACAACGAAATGCCACACATGTTCAAAAGTGCCTCGACGTACTTTGTGCCGAATTACTGATGTATATTCCGCCAATGGAGACACCAGAAAAGATAGACAGTTCGCGTGTCAAAGATTTGATAAAAAATAATTTCAAGTCATTGAAAGAAGCTGTTAAACACCGATTGGACCCGTCGTTTATCGAGCTCACGTTTGGCATCGTATTCCTTGAACTGACGGTTCTTGGTATCCCTTTCATCGTGAACGAGATGAAAAAACACCTTATGAAGAATAAGAAAAGTGCGGTTGAATAGCCGTGTAATCGTATACATACCCATTTGCTGTTTTGGATATACTATTAAGAGACATCAGACCATGCGTATAATCATACTAAACGGTAACTTTACGTCGATCCAGTATTAATAATTATATCGTTTCTCATTGTAATCATTATTATAAGTAGATTTAAGATTATTTCTCGTCAGTCTTCACTTTGCGTCACTTGCCCTTACTTATATAATAACCATATATGAATAAGTATTTTATGTTTCGTTAACCGTGTATTGTAAACTTTCGTTAGTCTGGGAGGATGAGACATGGGAGGGGATGGATTATACAGAACGTCTAAGCTACTGAATAATAACGATAATTCGATATACTTAAAACGCCGATTTATTTTTTACCTGCTTCGAATTACCATCATAAGGATCCGCCTAAAATCCATTTTACCGACTGCAGAATATTTTTTAGTATTAACAAGAAGCCGGTAACTCTGAGAGGGCGCCTTGGAAAATTTTTGGACAACCAATCAGAACGCTACAAGTTTACTGGAATAATATTAGTTTAGAAAAACGATGAAAATATATAGAGGGCGCCATTGAAAAATCATTCGACCAATAAGAGCTCGGGGAATTTCCAGACAACCAATCACGGCTCGCTGAAAATGCGACGACCAATCACGGCCCAGAGATTTTCACAGCCTCTCTCTCATTGGCTCCCTATAAATAAGGGGACGTGGCTTAAAGGGCCCTATGGGGGTGGGGGAAGGAGTGGGGGCCAGACAGTGGGGTGGGGGAGAGGGTGGGGGTAGACGGCGGTGATGGGGGTTGGCGCCAGTGGTCGCGTGGAGGGGGTAAATCCTGTCTCCCTATACCTGACCCCTACTACTAATGCTGACGCCCTTTCTCGCAATCCGGTCGCCCGAGAGCTGTCGAGTTCAAGCGATTCGGAGGTAGAGCCGCCGGGAGATACGAATGATAAGGGTTTGCAGGTATTGCCGATATCATCTGGCGCTGCTTACACTGAGAAGAGGAACGCATCAAAGCCCAAACTGATCCTCAAAGCCCCATCGGGGGCACGAAGGAAAAATCCTCCGAGGGTGACTTTACCGCCGAGTACAGAGGCGATAGCCGGTCGCACGCGTGTGAGATTACGCATGACACCGAGCACCGCACCGGTTTACAAGGAGGTCAGCACGAGCTCGGAGGCATCCGAACCGCCGATACAACGGCTGCATCGAAGCATGCTGCCCGCAGTGCTGCTCCCCCCGAAACGGCCGAAACCTACCCCGCTTGTCGCACCTGTCACGGAGGAAGCGACAACCGATTCGGATACGGCGGCAGCCGTGGATGCTCCGATGATACCTCCCGGCATCGCGGTAGTAGTTAGACCACCAATGGATGAATCCGACGATGACGATGTGTTTCAGCCTGAAGAAATACAACCACGTGCGCAACCCGGGGGAGATTGCGCGTCGAAAACAATGCAAGAGTCCCTCCAATGGTTCGACGAATCGCTGCGACTGCTGGAGGAACGATTTGAAAACAAAACCAGCGCACAAGATCCTAAACAAGACTTCTATGGCGAGGAAAATTTCGACTGGCCGGACTTCCTTTCCGAAGGAAATGAGGTCCGACCAGAGACACAGGAAATTCTCAACGCCCTTGACCCGATTGATAAAGCCGGGCTTGATCTCGAGCTATTGCGTCGGCTAGAGAAAATCGCCGAGCGAGAGAAAGGGGTAAGCGAGGCCGAATTACTTCGGCGCGTAAGCCTTAAGGGAGTCACGCTGTCAGGTAAGGAGGATGATACCGATGCCGATGACGAGAGCGAGGAGTCGATCGAAGGAAATCGACCCGAGCCCGTCGGAGGTCATGGTTCACGAGGCAACCGAACTCGAATCCGCCGCGCCGGAGGTCCCGCGACGATCGGTGAGATGGTCACTGCCTCCCGCGGGCCACGATCCCATGGCGCGTTCCACGCCGCACCCGAAGCGAGCGGCGCGCGCGGCACCGGAGGATGATACTATTACCAATCCAATTCCCGAGGACGAATCAAGCATAGACTCGATCCCCGGGAATGGATCGAATGGTAAAACAATCGACCTTCCGGAAGAAACGCCAATAATCGGGATTAATTGCCCCAATGCCTCGTTCGAGGTAGAGCCATCGGATAGCGACTTCGTCAACGCTGGGCGCGAATCGAAGTCCTTGAGCGATAAAGTCGCGGAAAGGCACGATAAGCCGGTAGTCGGTACTCGCGAGTGCCTGACTTACCGCATAGAAAATTATGTGCACTTTATTTCGGCGGACGGCGAATTATCCACCCCGATCGGACGATTGTTAGCCGACCTGGGAAAAATCAACGCACAAGCCATAAAAAATCAAGGGTTACGGGTCGGCCAAATAGCAATAACGCCGCACGGCGAGCGAAATGTCTACAGAGTGGGTGTAAAAAACCGTTATTTTGACCAGACGCCGGACAATAACGTATTACAGGGCTTAGAAAATTTGAAAAAAATTCTCGTAAATTTAGGCGTCGAGTCGTTTCGAATCTCACGTGTCGAGGATTACCTCGACACCCTGTCGAGTGGACGACTCGTTGAAAAACTACACGAGCTCTTCGATAAGTCTGGCATAGCGGTGACGGTCTGCTACGGCAAGCTGTTATTGCCGCCAGCAGAGTCGAGAGCTAAGATAATAAATGAGTTTCATTGTAGCCTTTTCGGAGAACACAAAGGAATAACGAAAACTTTTTTATTGGACCTCGCTTCGCAACGATGTCCAAAAATTTATTAGACGCTGTAAAGGCTGCCAGGAGCGAAAGCTTGTACGGGCTAAGACCCGTGAGCCAATGCTGTTGACGGATACACCCGCCGATACTTTCGACAAAGTTTCACTCGACACCGTGGGCCCTTTACCCACGACGCCTCATGGCAATAAACACATACTTACCATGCAGGATCATTTGTCGAAGTATTGTCTGGTGGAGCCTATTCCGGATTCAAAGGCCACCACTATCGGCGAAGCCGTAGCGCGCCGATTGTTTACACAGTTCGGCGCCCCCGGGCTATTCTAACCGATCGAGGGGCTGCTTTCACCAGCAGTTTGCTACAAGAAATATCCAAAATATTCAAAGTAAAACAATTAACGACCTCCGGGTACCGACCGCAAACTAACGGGGCACTCGAGAGGAGTCACATAGTATTGGTGGAATATATAAAACAATATGCCACTCAATACGACGATTGGGATAGGTTATTGCCTTATGCCGAACTCTCGTATAACACGTGTGTTCATGAGGCAACAAACTTCACACCCTATAAAATTGTTTACGGGAAACTGGCTCGGCTGCCGAGCGAATTCCCCGTTGACAATAAATTGGTAACGTACAATTCTTACACCATCGAATTAATCAAACGATTATCGGAAATTAGAGCGATGGCGGAAGATAATCTAAATGCAGCGAAAGAAAAGTCTAAAAGCTATTACGATCGGAAGGTCCGCCCTTTCGAAGGTAAGATAGGCGATAACGTCTACGTCCTTAAGGAACCAAAGGAAGGGAAGTTTGATTGTCAATATCACGGGCCGTATAAAATCGTGGAAATATCTGATCGAAGTAATGTAATCCTCGAAACAGTAAACGGTCAAAGAATTCGTAAACACGTTGACAAAGTCAAGTTGGCGTATAAATAAATTAGTTGATTGTCCAGTGTAAGTCGGGAGGTCTCGAACGACGCATAGCGGGATGCGTAAACCGGGTAAGCAGGTAAGACGGGATATAGCGCGCGCTCCCTCAGAACGCGCGCCTTCTCTGTTGACGCCACGCGCGGTTGAACCCTCCCTGGCAATAAACAAATGTAACTAAAAACTAAACTAAATGTAAAAACTAACTAAATGTAAAAACTAACTAAATGTAAAAAAAAAATGTAAATGTAAATGTTGAGAGCGAGGCGAGATTAGCCATGTGTTGTGTTTTGCAGACGTAGCTGCCAGTGCGCGTTAATCTCCGCCGGATTCTCCCGGGCAACAAAATCTACGGGGAAGATGAAGCTGTTGATGTTATGCATGTGCCTGAGTTACGTCCTCGGCGAGTTGAATCAACACGACGTATATCACGTGACCCCGGTGGCTGATCGCCCAGGACTGTACTACGAGCGAGTGGTGACCCTTTGATTGCAACATGTCGATTGGAGGGTGGCTGTTCTATCGACTTGCAAAAATTCCTATCAAGCTTCCCGGAGGAACAATCGCGATTGTCAGAAGTGTTAGAGAAGTGCCGTGAAGTAACTTTAACGCTGTTCCACGGCAGCAACTTTCCGCGAGGCAAATGCAGCGAATTACTAAATTCGGATCATTTGAACAGCCGCGCCGCGCACGCTAGAGCGCTAGCGAACGAGTTGTCCAGAATAGCTCACGATTCCACGCCTATTAGGCCTCCCAGTGACCTCCATCTGCGCACAATGAAAAAACGATCCGTGCGTCTAGGATTCATCGGCTTGTTGAGCAAATCGCTTTTCGGAACGATGAACGAAGACGACGCGGAATATATAAACAGTCAGATCGACAGATTGTTTTCCGATCAGGCTAACATCACGGGGCTTATCGGGAAGCAAATGCATCTTACTCGTTCCATCCTACAGGAATTGCACGAGGAGCATCTCGCAGAAACCAAGCAAGTAAACGACATGGAACGACGAATAAACGAATTATGGAAAACCATAGGAGGAATCACGAAGGATACCGCCGAGATGATCTTCCGTGTCGAGCTCGTAAATTACGCACGGCGCGTCGAGATAAAAATCGACCGCTATATCGACGCGTGTGAACAGTACCTGCAAGTCATCACAGCGGCCCGTGACGGACGTTATCATCCGGCCGTTCTTACTACGGCACAGCTAACGGCACAGCTAACGGCCATCTCTCGTGAAATAAGAGAGCGCGCACCCGAGTTTGAATTTCCGCTTGCCGGCGATTACCTGCGAGGGGAGTTATTGGCACGAGTATCGCGCGCCGATTTAATGTATCATTCGGGAAGGCTACTGATTATCACGCATATTCCGCTGCTGGACCGAACAAGCTACAACCTGTATCGAATGCATCCGTGGCCGGTACCGCAGACAACAATCAACACAACAGGATCGGCCCATATTACGCCGGCTACCACGTATATCGCGGTGTCAAACGATCGCCGGAATTATTTCCTAGCCGACGATATTTACATCGCCGGATGCAGTCGACTCGAACAAAAATACATTTGCACGATGGAAATGCCTTTGCACGAGGTATCGACGTCGGAACAATGTGAAATCACGATGCTTACGAGACCGTCGGTAGAAGCCTATCGCAGCTGTAACGTGAGAATCCGGACTCAACACGGGGCCTCATGGATACATTTGCCATCTCAAGGAGGGTGGTTGTTCTCTATCAACGAACGAGAGAAAATACATATTCTTTGCGCCGGACTCGGGGAGATAACGACGACGCTGGAGGGGGCCGGAGTGTTCCATCTTAGCCCCAACTGTGTCGGACGGACGCGAACAACGGGGCTCACCGGCATCCGTACTTACGACAGCCGAGAGCAATATTTTTATACGCCGGATGTATCGTTAAATGTGACGATCGTGGTACCAGGACTTCTCGAGCTCCCGAATGCCGGGAGCTTCGCATTGGCCCCCGAATTACCCGACGAAATAATTCCGGGAAAAATCTCAGAATCATGGAAGCTGCAGGAGGACGGCGAATCGTTGTTCGAGTTAGAACAACGAATCATTGAAATAGGAACTCATCGACGCGAAAGGCAACGGCGGCAATATTTATTCCTCGTCGGGTTTTCGTGCCAAGGGCTATTAATAACGGCATTGATGTTTTGGTTTTGCCGTTCAAGAATATTGAGCGCATTACCGTGCCTATGCTGTTCAAGACGACGACGACAAAATAGTAGGCTCGAGGCAGGACGAGGGGGCGACATAGAGAAACGAATCTCGCGAACGAAACGTCGTTCAAAGAAAGGCTATCGCTTTCCGAGTACCACACGTGAGGCTGCGGCATCGGCGACGTTCGACGTTGAAAGCGAAAACATCGTAATGTGAGGATGGGAAAAATATTAATTTAAAAGTAAAGAAGAAAACAAAAGAATTAAAATGGTGTATGGGGGCAGTATGTATATATTTATTATTCTCTGATAGACACGTCTATTAGATATCAACTCTCGGATCGAACTGACTTTCTCTCTCCGTCGTCTTAATTGTAAACACCTCGGTGTCGGTTCACCCGAATACGCGAGCGACAAATAATCCTCGACTATAATATAAATATATGATAAAAGTACCTTACAGTAATCTCAAGTGGAGCCGAGCGCCGTAACAAAACACCGCCATGCTCTCTGCCAAGGCAAGACGCCGAGGTAGATTAGAACTGCTTAGCTGACTCGAACCTTTGTGCCCCCCACCAAGACGTCAGGCCCAATAAGGGATGGGGCAGCAAGACGCCGGAGGAACGCTTGACGACCACTGGACGCTTCATCGTCACTAATTAAACTGCCGTCACCCGAGCAACATATACCTCCGACGTTACTACCAAGGATTACCACCGCGAATAGAGTGTGACGGGGTGTTGAAGTGCCTAGCATACGTTGTGCGTTGTGCGTATAGAACTTAGATACGTGAATAAAATAATCCGAACATTACGCGTGAATAGTGGACGCGGACTTAGTGAATAATCGTGTTAACTGTTGGAGCTCAGTTTCGCCGCGTCGCCTGCCCAGGTTACCGCGACTAAGTTCGGTTAATCCTCTCAAAACCCGTCTAATCGGGCAGTGCCCAGTCAATCCGCACCTACTGTGGAGGTCACCTCGCGTGACGAATTAGCGAAATCCGCGGATTTAGCGTCAAAAAAGGGACGATCTTCTTCGAAGCACTCGAGCATCATTCATACAGGGTCTGCAGGGGAGGGGGGTGAGAAGGGGGAAGAGTGTGGGGGAATGCTGGAAATGATGGTTCTCGAATGTAATGGTAGAAATACTGTTTATTGATTGACCCGTGGCGGTAGTCGAGGCGTGGCTTCGAACTAAATAATAACGGTAACAAGAGAAAAAAAAACAGAACGGTAATGAAAACTAAAAAGGCCATTCGACGGCGGAAGAAAGAAAGAAATAAGAGAAATAACGAAAATAAATACTGTATCGGCCTGCTACCGCGCACGGCTTTTTTAGGTCATCTGGACTATTTACAATATTTACAAGTTCTGTGCGGATCCGGGGGCGTACAATGGTCGTCGTAGGGGGAGCGGTGGTGGCGTTGGTCCTCTAGGTCAGGCGCTTGGGGCACTCCCCGGCCTGGTGGCTGAATCCTCCGCAGTTCCAGCATCTTTGATGCGAGGGGGGTCTATTCACGGAGCGGCTGAGACGACCGGGGCGGCTTGGACGATTGAGACGACTGGGCCGAGTGTCGGGAGTAGCCGGGATCGGGAGGCCGGGAATTTTGAGGGACATCAGGGGTGGGGGTGTTGCGGTGTGGCGCGTCGTGGGCGCGATTCGATTGGTGGGAGGGGGACAGACGGGTTGCGGACGGCGTGGGGAAGGAGTGGGTGTGGGTAGTTGCACCTCGCGAATACCCATAAGAGCGGGTGCCGGCGGGACAGCTGGAGGGTAGATTGTCACCGTGATGGGACGGGGACGGGTGCGAGCGGCGCTCGAAGTGGCGGGAATGGGATCCGTGGGATTCTCGCGGGCCCTTCTCTCGGCGTCGTACTTTCGGCTGGTAGCCGCCAAAGAAGCTATCAGCTCCTTGTATTGGGGGTCGTCGGCTTCGATGGCGCGTGTGGCCTGGGCCGGAGGGAGTAGCCTCCACCGGGAGGCTGTCTACCTCCCCGGCGTCGGCCTCGTCCTCGCGGTTTTCCTCGTGTTGGGGGTCCTCCAACTCCATTTCTTGGACGTCCGATGGCTCGAAGGGGCCGTACCCGATGGTCTCCCATCGGGCCGTGCGCGTCGGGAATCTCCTCCACATTGTTGTCTTGTGAAGCGGGACAAGCATTGTGAAGCGTGGGGGTGTTAGTGCCAAGCGGAGGGTTATTGGCTATTTGGACTACAGGGCTTCTCTCAGGGGTCTGGGGTGGGGGTACAGGGTCGGATGGGGTTTCGTCGAGTCGGTGCGTGTGGTCCTGGCAGTCTTGGGGGTTAGTCTGGTCGTGTTCGGGGTCGTAGGGTTCAGCATATGGTTTCAGGTCCTTGACGTGAACCTTGGGCCGTTTGCTAGTTTGGGGAAGCTCGATTTTGTAAATGACGGGGGATATCTTGCGGGTGATCATGACCTTTGTAGCGGGGGGCTAACTTGGCGGCGAAGTTTTGGGCGGCAGACGATAGCACGCGGTTCTTTCGCAGCACCTGGTCACCGACTTCGTACTGACGATCGACTCGTCCTTCGTTGTAATAATGGGCCTGCCGACTGGCGGCTTCGGATAGGTTTCTTCGAACCCAATCGTGGAGGAGGGGCAATCGCTTCATCCGGTCTTTCCATGCAGACGGATCTCGTCGATCCAGGACGGCTGGTGGAGGGGGATCGTTCAGCAGGCTCTTCGCGGGGCGGGGATTTCTTCCAAAGTTGAGAAACGCGGGGGAGACCTGGGTGGAGGACTGGACGGCGGTGTTGATGGCAAAGCAGAGTTCGGGGAGATGAGTGTCCCATAGCTGGTGGTTGTCTCCGACGTATGAGACAATCATCGTCTTCAGGGTTCGGTTCACACGTTCTTCGAGGTTGGCTTGGGCGTGGTACGGGGGATAGTGGTCTGACAGATGCCATATTGACCCAGATATTCGGTCATATGGCGATTGACGAATTCCGTCTCGTTATCGGTGAGGTGGTAGCGGGGGCATCCCCATCGATTGAGGACGAGGGTCTCGAGGGCGGCGGTTATGGTAGGGCCAGTGGCGGTTCGCAGGGCTTTGGCTTCCACCCACTTGGTGAATTGGTCCTGGAACACCACCACGTACCGGTTCCTGCTTTTGCTGGGGGGGGGGGGCATTTTCGAGGGCTCGGAGTCTCATGTCCATCGGGAGAACGAGTTTCCAGGCATCCAGATCGTCAAGGGCGGGGTCCACTATGAGGTGGGGGCGATGGTGGTATAATCGGCCATCTTCGATTCGCCAATCGGGGTACTTGTTAGGGAATTGGTGGACGTTTCTCATCTGGTTGGTGTACCAGGAGTCCTGGGCGTCACCAAGTGTCATCAGGGCGGGATCAACCCCTTCAAACATTCGGGATAGGGCGTCGGGGACCACGTTAAGGGTACCTTTTCGGTGGATAATCTCCATGTCGAGGGCTTGCATGGATAGTGCCCATCGGGCCAATCTACCAGAGGGATCGCGGAGGTTTCGCAGCCATCGTAGGCTGCTGTGATCGGTGATAACGCGAAAGTGCGTTCCTTCGAGGTTGGGCGCAGTTTCTTTGCGGCCCATAGCACCGCGAGGCACTCTTTCTCGGTCACGCTAAACTTCCTCTCCTGTTTAGACAGTACTCGGGAACAGAATACTATGGGGTGTTCTTCTTCGTTTATGGTTTGGGTGAGGATGGTACCGATGGCGGAATCGCTGGCGTCGGTGTGAAGGGTAAAGGGTTGTTCGAAATCGGGGCGCGCTAATACGGGGGCTCGGGTGAGGGCCAGCCTGAGGGCCTCGAACGCTTCCTGCCGTCCAGGTCCCCAGTGCCAGGGGGCATTCTTCTCGAGAAGGGCGACAAGGGGGATTCTATACCGGGAGATCTCTTCCAGGAATCGGGCATACCACCATATCATTCCGAGAAATCTCCGCAGTTCTTTTAAGTTCCGGTGGGTAGGATAGTTCAAGATGGGGGCTATCTTGTCAGGGTCTGTCTGTAGTCCGTCTGTTGTCACAATGTATCCAAGGTACTTCATTTCGGGGAGGTAAAATTCACTTTTGTCACGGTTTATTTCGAGTTCTGTCTCGGAGAGGGCTTTCAATACTTTTTCGAGGTACTCGAGATGTTGGTCTTCTGTTTCGGTTGCAATCACCACGTCGTCAAGGTATGCGAAGACGTGGGGTTCCCATTCTGTATATACTTATCTCAAAACAAAATAAAACGATAGAAAAATAAAATTTCTCGAATTTCTCGTCTGCAATGTTTTACTCTCTGACAGTGACAATAACCAGTGAATTGATTCCATTATAGGGAATAGATTAATAGATTATAGGGAAGAGAAAAAATGCTTAAAGTGCTATAACTGAATTTTCTTATAGATCGAGAGTCCAAGACTTCTCGCCGTCGAATTCATTGAGAAATTGATTTTTTTTTTTATTTTGGACGCATCCAAGACACTAGAACTTTATTTTGAGCAGGGTACTACTTCCTCTTCAACACACGAACCAAGACGATATCTATGTTCGTTCTCGAGTTATAATTTTTTTACTACAACAATTAATATCAAGCAAATTTAATTGAAAATCGTATCAAAAATCAATTTTTCTTAATATTCAGCTCCAATACTTCGGGTCCTGTCCGGAGGCAATAATAAAGTGATTTTATGTATTTTAGGGAAGAAAAAAACATTTAAACAGATGCATTTAAAGGGGACATTAGACTTGTTGGTAAATGGTAATGGTGTTCGTGTTGATAAATATTTTTTGTGTTGATTTATACTTATTTAATCTGGTCATAAGTGTTAAGCCAATAAAACGACCTTTACTAGATATCATTTGATTCGTTACATTAATTTGATCAAGTTCTACGTGATGCAATTCGTTATATTGTTCGTAAAACAGAAAGGAAATATCAGTTGTGAATAATAATAATCAATTCGTATAGAAACGAAATGTTTATATTCGATGATGGTTAAACTATGAATCAATTTACATAAGTGATAAATGGTTTTCCGCCATACGTTCTTCCGAGATGAAACGCGCAGCGCGACGTATAAACATAGTCGATATGCAGCGCATAACGCAAAGTGTAATCATACTCGATACGGAGCGCGTAGCGCGACGTGTATTCCTGTGAGTGCCTTGAAAAATATCCCCAAGGGACATTTTTCGGGGGGTTTGGGGGGGCGGAGCCCACCAACAAGAGCCTTTGCGCCCGCAGGGGGCATAGATTGCTCCGCAGCGAGGTAAAAATGATAATCGCCAGCGCAAAAAAATGGGACATTCTTAGGCATATCACCTCCTGCCGGAACTCGAGAAGCGCCTGGTCGGACCTAAGAAGAATGTCGCTAGTGAAAAATCGTCGAACGAGCACAATTGTCAGCTTCTCACCCAGTGATCTCAATCGAGCCTTCTCTGCGGTTTTTTCTACACCTCCGCCTTTATCCGATGCGCTCATTTCAGCTATTTCCCCGTCCTTGCCGGAAAGTTATCATCCCCGCTTCACTCTGTCTGCCGTCTCTTAACTCTCTGTTTCCTCTGCTCTTCCCCACAGCTCTTCAAATTCTTCTGGCACTGACCTTCTCCCTGCGAGCTACCTTTCCTGAGTCTCCACTATCCTTCTCCCGCATATAACTGAAATTATCAATCTGTCCTTCTCCTCCTCGACATTTCCCGCCGAATGGCGCAGAGCGTTAATTCCTCCTATTAAGAAAATGCCCACTCCTTCCTCTCCTGCTGATTTTCGCCCTATCTCGATTCTCTGCGCGCTTTCTAAAACCGTGGAGAGGCTCGTACATAAGCAGCTCGTCGATTGGCTCACGGTGCACGACCTCCTCGATCCTTTGCAGGCTGGCTTTCGCAAATGGCACAGTACGCAAACTGCACTTATTAAGTTCACCGATGACGTGCGGTTCGGCATCGACAGGCAAATGCTCACTGTCGTGGTGTTCTTCGACTTCAGCAAGGCATTTGATACAGTCTGTCACCTAACACTCCTACGTAAGCTTGCTGATGTCGGACTCTCGTCGTCGACAATACAATGGTTCACGTTATACTTATGCGGAAGATCGCAGGCAGTTCGACTTCCCGACGGAGCGGTCTCGGACTGGGTAGCCGTTGCCTCTGGGGTCCCGCATGGGAGTGTTCTTGGCCCGCTGCTCTTTAGCCTCTATCTTAGGGACCTGCCTGCGATGCTTCGCTCGTGCACCTATCTTTTCTATGCGGACGATCTTGTTATCTATATGCAATGTACGGAGAATAATCTACATTCATCGATTGACAGGGTGAACAGGGACATCTCCTCGATCTATGACTGGGCTACGAATAACTTTCTTTCACTCAACAGCGCGAAAACTGAAGCAATGATGCTTGGTTCTCCGCATCTCGTCAGTCGCGCTGACCGGACTCTTCTCCCCCTTCTCATGGTGCTTAATGAGCGAGTGGACTACGTAGTATCCTCTCGTTATCTGGGCTATCTTATTACGAACACACTGGGATGGGGGGAGCAGGTTTCGGCGGTGCGTCGGCGGGTGTACGGGTGCCTTGCCCAGCTTTTCCGCTCTTCTCGTTTTTTTGATTTTAATACCTGCCTATGGCTTGTGAGGACTCTTTTTCTCCCTCATCTTGACTATAGTCCGGCAGTGCTTAGCGACGTCACTGGGGAACTCGATACGAAGCTGCAGCGTGCCCTCAACGCTGCAGTGCGCTTTGTATTGCAGACGGGTCGGCGCGAACATATCTCGGAGGGGCGTCGTTCGCTTGGCTGGTTGACGATCGCGAATAGGCGACTTTTCTTTATGGGATGCCTTTTCTATTCTATCGTTCACTCCGGTGTCCCTTCCTACCTCACGGAGTCGCTCGTCTTTCGAGACAGGGAGAATCCGCGTGTTTTGGGAGGACGCAGGGAAACGCTTCGAGCACCAGCCGCGCGAACGCTGATATTTCGGAAATCGTTTCGAATCGCCGGTACGTACTTCTGGAACGAATTGCCTACCTCTATCACGGCATCATCCTCGCTTGAAATATTCAAGCAACGACTCCTCCAGAACCTCTTTTCAAAGGAGCTATTACGAGCGAGGATCTGATGCTTCTGCTATTCTTAGGATTAAGTTAGCCTTAGCATTAAATAATTACTATGTGCAATCTCTCCTTATAATTGTTTACTTTGCTAAATTTTACTTTATTTTTACTTTACTTTCTTTGCTGTATTTTTATTCTTATCGCCGCTTAAACTACGTCGTAATGTCGCATAAATGTCACTACGCAAAAAATGTCGCAACTCTGTATGCTCTCGGTCCTTAGGGGATTTTATCCTAGGGCCAAATAAATGACTATTCTATTCTATTCCAATATATTAATTCGCCACTTATAGAGATTTTGAACATTTGCAAGATGAGTGTCGATGTGTTTGGACGACAGCTCGATAAGAGCGAAGGTGTAAAAAATCGCGGTCTTCCCGGCCGCCCCGGCGCTCCCGGTAACCCCGGCATTGGATTTAAATTAACCGAGGATGGCCATTATGATATGGAAAACAAAAGACTCCGCAATGTTGCCGCTCCGGAACAACAAGACGATGCTGCCACCTTACACATCTTACGTCGCAAAGTACATACCACCGTGAAGACTTTACGAAAAGAAATGAATGATAGTAATCTCCTATTGGTTCAAGGGCTTGAGACAACAATGCAGAATATCATAAGAACTGTAAATATCAACGTCGAAACAGTACAAGACTTGGCTACTCGAAACTCAAAGGCCATTGCCAACGTGGACGTTAGACTAAACGTTCTTGAAAATGAGCGTGCACAAAGAAGCACTAGTGGAGGAGCTACATAAATCAGCTAGACGGAACTATCCTCGTCGTCATGTGGATATACGGGGTCTCGACGAGACTTGGCAAGCCGATCTCGTCGATATGTCAACTAGCTTATGCTAGTCAAAACAATCAATACAAGTATCTCCGTATCGTCATGGATATATTCTCGAAATTCGCTTGGGCTGTACCGATGAAGAGCAAGACGGGAAAAGATACAACAGCTGCAATGAAGTCCGTACTTAATCAAGGGCGAACACTATCAAAATTACATGTGGATAATGGCGGAGAGTTTTACAATTTTAACTTTCAATCGCTCATGGAGCAGTATAAAATTCATTTGTATTCAACATTTAGCAACTTGAAAGCATAGATTTGCGAACGTTTCAATCGGGCAATAAAAAATAAAAAGTGGAAACATTTTAGTCTTCGAGGAAGTTTTAAGTGGATTGATATTATAGAGAAGTTGCTTTTTGAATACAACCCCACAATACATCGCACTATTAGAATGAAGCCAAAAGTCGTATGCGCTAGACATGAGAAAAATCTTCTGCATACAGTGTATGATCGCCAAACATTAAATATTCCAGTAAGCCAAAGTTTCAAGTTGGCGAAAAAGTTCGAGTTAGTAAATATAAAAATATTTTTGCGAAAGACTATACACTGTGATGGGGGTTTTCGTCAGAACTTATAGTCGGGGGGGACAAGGCAAAAACTGAATAATCGTAGGCGGCGGGGGGATACTTAACAAAAGAAATAGAAATTTATTATAAATTCGGGGAAAAGAAATAATACAAAGAAATCGGATAGAAAGTAAGAAATAATGCTGTCACCAAAACTAAGATAAAAATAAATGAAATCGAGTAAATCAAATAAAAGAAAATAACGAAAATAACCAACCAAAATGAACGCAAATAAATCTTAATGATAATCGCAACTAGATAATAAGAGAACTAAAAATAATAGTCTGCGTCGAAAATGTCGGGGGTAAATGGGGACGGGGGCTGAACATTAATAAACGGAATCGGGGAAAAAGGCTAAGAAAATAATCAAGAAAATTATGCAAAATAATAATAATTCGCAAAAATAATAATTATTTGAATAACTGATAATTCCGGGTCGTACGGTCGAGGGGAGGATCGGGGGGAAAATAATTAAAGAATTAACGGTGGTTGCCACGAGGCGATCCGCGAGGCGTACGCGACTCGTGGCAAGAGAAAATGTCGACGGGACTATCGAATATTCTCGGCAAATTGGACGACGGGTCCTCAGAAAAATTACTGGAAAAATCGCGGGGAAATTGCTAATAAAAATAACTGACAAAAATCTCTCAAAAGTCGGGGGGAAAACTATGCAAACAATATATTTGGGCGCCAGTTACCTCTCACGGGGTAACGCCGTTATACGACTCGACATGAGTCAGCAACTATTCACTTTACACGAGATACGTAATGGCCGGCAACTCAAAGGGACAGCAGAGGGCTCAGGGGAGGGTCAACCGATCTTTGGGCTCTCAATTTAATGCCTTCAACTCATACACGATTTTCGGGGACGTCTGGGCAATATACGGGGAAACTACTCGGTCGGGAAAATACACACAATTGCACACAATTAATTCGCTTACTTAAAATAATCTCGCACGCAAAATAATGTCGCACACCACTCACCACGTGCACGAGTCTTCGCCGATAAATGGAGAAACTTGGAAAAATATACGATAAAATAAAGAAAGAAGTGATTACCGGTCACTTCACTGACTCAATTACGGGAAAAATATCGGGGGAAGAGTCGGGGGAAATGTATCACTCGGGAGGGAAAACTGTTCTCGCAAATATCACACACTCTTTACAATTAAATTCACGCTGGGCGATTCCCTTACAAAAATGGCGGGGAACGGGGGAATCGCCCACACACGTCTATCCTAATCAACGGCTCGAACGTGGCTGAGGTAACGCTCGTCCGTCTTCTCGGAAGTCTTCTCCGTTGTCAGCGCGACGGAAGGCGGTGGAGAGGGAGAAAAGAAGGTACTCGACGTCGGTCGATAATTCGCTCGATTGACGGGCGAGGTGTCAGATGGCGGCAGCGATATTGATTTATCGTCGCTCGGGATATTGAGCGACGATCGAGAGCGGCGGGTGGCGGTGTCGGTGAGAGAGACGACGGGACGGCAACGATGGACTTCGGACAGCGACGAATCCTTTTGTTATCGAGCGAACATCTTCCTTCGCTGTTTCCCGCTCTCTCTCTAACTCGTGCGTTGTCTCGGCAGTTCGGTCTCTCTCGGTGTCTTGCTGAGCGTTACCTTACCTAGGCGCGGGGGTACGTGGGAGGGAGGGGGGGTCTACTATTTTGCGCGGTGATATTAAAGGGGCTCCGTGGGGAGCAGAGCCTCGACTAGAGTACGCAAAAATAATTGTGCGAATTTATTTCGTTACAACACCCAACTGTACAACTGAAATATTTACGAATCTTGAATAATGAATACTTCACCTGTGACGTACAGGCTGATGGGCTACGAAAATAAACCGATTGCCGGCGGTTTCTATGAGCAAGAGCCGTCAAATCGCCGTCAAACACCCCGATATTTATCTAGTTGAAAAAGTGTTGAAAAAACGACTCGACAAACTTTATATAAAATGGCTCGGATTTGATAACTCGCACAATAGTTGGATTAATAAATCGGACTTGTAAATAAATCATTGTCTTGAGGAAAAGAAAGAGTAAAAGTGAGAAAGTGAGAATGATCTTTTCGAGCTCAGGCCGATGCACATGGCCTATGCACCGGCTCTGGAAGCATTTTTCCGCACACCCCCCATAAAGATTTCGGATGACCCCTGCGTACTCTATGCTCCTGGAAAAGAAAGACCCTTTCTCGTGGGAAAGTGCGATAGGCCCTTTCTTACGTAATCCGAACAGCATGCACATGGCCTGCGTACAACCTGTGGAAGCATTGTCTTCTCATATAATCCTCGCTCTCACTTTAAAGCATGTGTCAATCCTCGCAGAGTAAAAATTGTGCATCATTTAAAAACTTCTTAGTTTCACTCGCATCCTCCCACTCTTTGAAAAATAGAAAAAACCTTTTTGGTGAGGGTTGGCTTAGTTTTTCGAAAAGTAGCAGAGCTAAGTTCTTTTTCCATACGTGTAAGAACAAAATTTCTATTGCCATGACTCTGGGCAGCTTTAACCGTTCGACTGTGCGCGCGCATTTCAAGTTCCTCGTACAGAGGAATGATTTTATAAATTGTCGATGGCCAAAAGAAAGACGGCGCGCGTTAAAACACATATCGTTCGATGCAGTTTTTCGTGCACTCGAAAGAGTTTTTTCGTGGCAAAGGTTGATGAAATTTTCGACGCCTTAAAGAATGGATACATCCGTGGTGATATTTGCGATGCCGCTACCGCTGCATTAGAGTTTCGTAGGTCGATAGTGGGACAGTAAGACTATTATGATGATGATCCAAACTATCAGCCAATGATACAACGACTGCGCATCAATCACCGATATAACTCACCCACACCGGAGGAAATGGAGCGATTGAATGAGGAAGCGCGGAACATAATGCTCGAGGATTCAGATACTGATTCGAGTCTACGCTCGCTACCGGAGGACCGTGAGCGAGTTAATAGGAAAAGCACGAAATTGTTAGAGAGATTCAAATTCCATTGTATCATTAAGGATATAGGAGAAGAAGAAGAACCACGACGAGGAGGAATATGAAATTAATATAGTGCCGGAAGAGTGATAACTGATAAGTGATGTGAAAAAAGCGTTTTACAATAAAAATAATGGAATTTTATTTTCATAAGAATATGATATATATACATTTAAATCGTTAATGTATCTTTTTTTTTATCATACAATATATACATTTTTATGCACTAAATATATTTCCTATTGTCTATCGATCAATACACACGCACACATAATATTATAAAATACTATATACATTTTTACAATATATAAGTACAATTATTTCTACCCTTATCCCCTATAACCCCACGGTAAAGTGTCGGTGGAGCCACGCTGCAACATCCTCTTATTATCATCTCAACTTAGAGCTAACTTATTTCTAGTAATAGTCTCTACCACATGCCTTCGGCTACGTATTAAAAATTGAGATTTCACGAGATTCTCATGCTGCAACAAACACTTCTTGTAGTCAGCAAGTGTAATTTTTCTCAATGTGGTTACATCCGGGGAAGGAAGGTACGAAGTGCTCAGCGCATAACGGTAAGTCTTTATGCTCCGCGTGGAGTTCTCGCGGGTATTCCAAAACCACGTCAAATATGTATCCCGTTGGAGCATCATCTTCGATACTCTCTATATCAATGTTATCAAAATTCTCCAGCCATTCAAAAGAACTACATGGTAAGTATTGACTCATCACTGCACCATAAAGATTATTAACATCATAGTACATGAGGTACTATTCATCTACGCTCGAGTCAAAATCTTTACCCATATACCGATTATTCGCTTTTGCATATCTATTTGTGCACTGCGCGATACCTCCTCGAATGCCCTTCTCAATGAACAATAATATATCTACATCCGTAAATAGTTCAAACTCGATTTCCTTGCACTTGAGCATTGCGTCGAATGCGAGGCCCGGTGCTGTATAGTAGTGCAACGGGTCTAAATTATATGTTTTACTGCATGTCTGTCGGAAAGTTTCGAAAATGTCGGCCAAGAGAAGTACATCTGTTTTTAAGTAAAGGTCTGAGTATTCGCCTAAACTTTTTACGCTGAACTCGCGCCGAACATTCAATGCGTGTGTATAATCATCATCGCTTATCGCTTCATTAGTCAGTTTCGAGAAAAAATCATCTTTTGCACGGCAAAGCCGTTTCATCAAGTTTCCCCCAATTATCGAGATAGTCATATGGAAAAACTCCTTTTCTCGTTAGCAATGTAAATTCCCCGTCGGTATCACACCCATCCCGCGCTATAATTGTTTTATCCGCGTCAAGATAGGATGCTAATTTTTCAATACTGCTCGGCATGAATCGATACGAATCGATGAATCGATATCGTACAGGTGTACCCTTCACGTCTTTTGAAAAAGATATATATTTTTCCTTGTTCACCGGTAGCAATTGAATTGAGCCTTCAAATTCTGTGGCCAACGCTTTAATCAAAAAATGCGAATCGTAGCCTGATAAATTGTGAAAAATAACAGGTACAACGTGCGAGTTTGTGTACCGTAAGTTACATCCGTTATGCGCGGTGCCTCGATAGTCACCCGAAAAGTGGCGTGATCCCCAACTTTCACCTCAATTTCAGTAAACGATTTTTCGCAAATATGACACCTTGTAGCTACTTGAAATTCGCGAATCTGATCAACTATTAATTTTTTCATCGGAATAACAGTTAGCACGCGAGGAGTAATGAAGTTAGCTAACTCGCGCAATTGTCGCATAAACCATTCGATGCAATCTCTGCCGCGGTATGATTTACATTTGGATATATCCTTTGAGTACGCACAATGCAAATAAAAGGCAATACTGAGCGGCACGTGCTTTTGATCTCCCGGTGTTGATTGGCTTGGCTCTAAAAGGCATTCGAGATCGCCATAAATTTCGAACGGAACATCGACTTTATTTTTATAGTTGTTAAATTTTAAAATCGTATCATCCTCCACGGGAAGCTACACTTTGCAACCGTTAATGTTGAAACAATCAACTTTATGCTTGGTTAAGCCGGCCTCTGTCTGAAAGTGGCACAGGCATCTATCGCAAAGCCAAGTGGCTGCCTCATGGCGAGATATTTGCAAACTAACGAGACGTGATAGATTCTTAATCCACGCGTAATGATGGATAGGATTATTGTCACCGAGATTTTTAGCAGTTTCGAGCATAAGCAAATGTATCGTGGGTCGATCGCTCTTTGCTTTACTCAGATATATCAGTACAATTTCCGATATAATTTTCGATTTGCGCTTCTTACTTCTTACAGCGTACACATTAATCGCTAAATTATTTATTCTCTCAAACCTTGGAATATTTTTTAGCTGCATCGGATAGCTAAAATCCGTATAATCAAGCACTTCACGAAAATGTCGATACGAATTTTTGCGATCACCATGATTCTTAACCGGTGGAGAAAGTGCTGCTGTCACGGACCACAGGAAGCAGTATTCGTCGTTGTTGGCAATGTTGATAACAGCCCGCCTCAGTTGAATATCCCTTGGAACGCTGACAAAGGTGGATAATCCTCCTCGCAGTGGCACATATTTATTCATGTTGAATTGTAGATTAATTATTTCAATGAGAGTCCAGCCAGATTCCTTTTACTGAAACTCTTCCACTTTCCGCAACAATTTTTCTTTCAGGTGTTCTCTGAATGACTCATCGGTGTTCGTGTAGTGAAGAATGACTTCATTACGCGTATTGAAACATTTATTCTCCTCAAGATTTTCGGCGTTTTTCGTAACGCTAAATTAAATTCGAGGATGACATTGACCTTGAGAGAATGTCTCCTTTTTTTCCTCGCGGTTCCATTCAACATGCGTGTTAATCTCGTGATTATGAGGCGTTTAGCATCATCCAAGAATTCCGCCAAATCCTTGTGTTGCAGGTTTGTAACGACGCCCGTACGTACGCGCCGCGTAAATGCCGTCTCGAGGTCGGACCACTGCACTTTTTCGAAACTGTACCGGCACCAGTCGTTTTAAACCTTTCGGTTATCGACTTTAAATTCACTATCGTCGCCTGAATTTTAATTTTATCGTGAATCGTAAGTGAATCACACTTGCGTAAAATCGAACTCAAAAGTTTCACATTTTTTTCACCGATGTCGATCCACTTTTGCCTCTCACCGGGTAGTGTTCTCTCGTTGAGAGTCGAATATGCCCTCTCCATGAGATGTACAATTTTTGTACACTTGTCACGATTCATTTTTACGCTTACCACGATCTATCACTCACAGGTAAGTGACACACACTAAACACATGTGAGAAAATCTCAACAATAAATACTTTACGCGGACATCTCAACTATAAGATATTCGCGATGCGCTCGAAGCTGCAGAATGATTGTAGACTGATCAACTAATTTTCAAAGTCAAAGATATTCTAACTTCACCCTCTCCACCAATTTAAAAAAAGCCAATCACGAGGATGCTCGGTAAAGTATACATAATATACTTTATAAGGCTCGGTAAAATGGCGAGCGAGCCATCGAGTCAAGACCTCACAGCCGCTTAAAAGAGCGTGGTCTGATTCTAACACCACTGTGTGTGTTTATCCTCACAGAGTTTGCATATTACGAATGACCGATAAGCGTGGACCCATTAGAAAATATATGCATACTACGCTCTCAATATTCGGACGAATGCATGCTGCATATAAAACTATCGATATTCCTCGCTACGATGTTTGTTTATATAACATCCCCCTGCAGCGAATGCCGAGAACGAGAACAAGGGTTTGACTCATCGAGCATTAGATACATGCAGCTATTATATTAGTATTTGTATATAGATGTTTATCGCAGTCATAAATTTCGAAGGGTGACAAGAGGGCTAGACTACTTAAAATATTTGATTTCAACACCGAAGTGTTTATTTATAATTGTTTATACAATCATAGGCGATAAGTGGACAGATGGGTCTCAGAGTACAGGCCAAGCGATACCCTCCAAGGCTGAGCAGTTCAATAGCCCCCCCCCCCCCCCCCCGCCAACCACCGCCAACCTGTCACTCACCGATTTGAAAACTTTAAAAATGTCAACCACCCACCCACCCACCCACCACCCACCTCCCACAGATATGCCATCCACACCCACCCAACACTCACCGATTTGCTCCCGCACACCTGTCACCCACCCACCCACCACCCTCTTCCCCCCTCCTCCTACCCAACACACTTCGCCAGCCAAGACGCCTCGGCCTGTTTCAAAACGCCCCGGTTGGATTAGAACCGGCCTAGTATCTCTACTAACGTCGAGTCATTCGCTATCGATAGAGGCGAACGCTATCGAGAAGAGCACGAAAAACTCGTAACGTTTCAATATATAGGACGTACGCACGGGCATTCGTCGCCAGTGAAGATTGAGACAGCAGATTAGAGAGAGAAAAATTACTACTCAGCGTAGAGTGACCGGAATAGAGAGAGAATCAGAGTGAGAAACTTCTAGCTGGAGAGTTTACGAGTGATTTATCGAAATCAAAGGTCTGTTAATTTCATTGGTTGAAACAATTCGTCGTATGCACTCGACGCCCAACTCCGAGTTTATTTCCGAAAGGTTAGGCTCAAAACGGGGCAAAATTTCCGATGAAGCGTCATTTCTGAATAACGTGTAAAGGAAGGGTCTTCTAGCTTTCTTGACCGAGATAGAGTCAAACTTGCTGATCGGGACGTAACAGTACCCATTGGGGCACATGCCGAGCTACGCGCCCCGTTTTGAATTTATACACACGTTGCACACGTCGCGTTAAAGTGTTACAAACAAATCTTTTTGCATAACGACTGTCGAAGAGTCATCAAAGAATCATATGCAATTATAAGAGTCATAATAGCTAATAGAATAGTTTCATCTTTTTTACGATTTACGACCGGGAGCACGGATGAATTCAAAAGTCGACGTAATTTCACGGCATAATAATGCCATACATCTGTATTGTATCAAACAATGACGCGGTAGCATCACGTTATCAAGATTGTCGGACACGCTTACTTGATGCAAACGTAACATTCGAGTTTAAATAACCAAACAAGACGCGGCGCAATTCCATTGGCGCGATATTCTTCATTGAGACTTGGAATAGTGTTTTTTAAAACAAACTCTAACGAACGCGAACTCGTTATAAAAGTATTTAATCAAACTTGGATGTTATTTTCATTTTCGACAAGTAGTTCATTAAGTATGAGATTAACTTTTTTGTTCTGCGCTGTAGTCATTGTATTCTGTGACAAGCGTAGTGATTACTATGATGTCTCTAAGGGCCCTTTGGTAACTCACAAGGTATGCTATACAGTGTCATACATCGCCTTAAACATCGCCTCAGCGAAGACACTTTCAAAATCGTCAAACGACCACTTGCATAATATACAACGAAATTTGTGACAATTGCATCTAGGTATGGTTCGACATAAAAATAGGCAATGTGACTGCAGGCAGAGTAATATTTGGTCTCTTTGGACGAATTGCACGAGATACCGTTTGGAACTTTGTTGATTTGGCGAAGCCTAGACCATACAACGGCCACAGAGGTGGTCGCTTCAGTTACATCGACAAGGGCATGCAGATAGGTGGAGGAAACCTTGGTAAAATTGCGTTGATTTTCTGGGGTCACATTATTGTTTATTATCCGTTCTTCTATTTATTTCATATCAAAATTAAACCGTGAACAGACTGTGATAGTGACTACGGTGAATTTTTCCTGAAAGATAATTTAAAACTTCAACATTACGGTGCCGGTTGGATCGGTATGGTCAGCTACGATAAAGAAAACTCGAATGCGTGTCTGTTTTATATAACCCTTAAACCGCTACATGGATCCGACGGCCGTAATGTCGTATTTGGAAAAGTTCTTAATGGAATGGTTAGCAAAACTCTTTTACAATATTGTCATTTCAGGTAACGGAAGATTTTTAAATAATAATACATAGATTATTTGCGATAGAAAGTTCTTAAGAAAATTGCAAATGTCGAGGTGAATGAAGATCACCGGCCGAAGGAAGACGTCATTATTGTGGAGTGTGGGACAGAATTGGCGGATCCACCATTTAGAGTTACCACAGCAGACGTTATCGACTAATGAAGAAACCCGGTAGCTAGTCGACGCCAAGTAGTTTAAAAATAATGAATACCCGCAGCAAGCGTATACGGGTAGAGCGGTATCAAGTAATTATACGCCCTAATTATGTACTTCAATGTTTAATCGTTTTTTGCGTGTCAATTATCCAATAAATAAAGAAAAAAAAAAAACTATCACCCTCTGATGACTATATAAATCGATTACCAACTCTTAATCGTGCTCTTAAAGAACTTTATTTTTAAAACATAGACATGTATAAACCGTTATGTATTCGTATGTTCAATTTCGAAATTATATTTTTTTCATTGCCTTCCACCTACAAAACAATTGGATTCTAATGATACGAAACGTTTCGCGAAAGGATTGACAAATAATACTTAGAGGTGTTTGTATTGACTTTCGAACAAACATCCGGAATGATCCGTTATACATCCGTAAACATCCATTTATTTCTCTTTCCACCACCAATAAAAGTTGCGTCTCAAGCTTTAAAACAAAGTAAGAAAAGAACGGGAATCGGATTAAAACGCTTCACTACCGATATTTCTTTAACCTCCTGCACGATCAAAATCGGGTTGGCCCAAATTGTGTAAGGTAAATTCTCAAGTTTAAACGGTACGATTATTGAATAGGACACCTATTCGCGTCGTAACTTAGTCGATAGTTATATATATATTATATATTGATAGTCTATCGATCTGAAAATCCTTGCGCGCGCACTATCTATGTCACGACAAAGCTCAGGTGAACAAGTGACGAGAACGATCGGCCTCTTTGGCTATGGGGACGTCGAGAAGCACGGACGCTATTATGAATTTCGCCTTCTCATTGTCATCTTTACCACGGCTCCGGTTATCGCGTCGACGGTTTGGCCATCCGATATACAACATATTAAAGGGGACCGAGATTGATGCTGCAACGGAGAAGCCCCAGAGCCCCAGAGAATATCGAAAGAGCCGACGATAATTCAGATAAGTCTTAGATATTATTAATTATTCACTGTCGCTGTGTGGAAAGCAGGAGTTTATCATTTTTTAAAATTATTATGATCGCTGTGTGGAAAGAAGGTCTGTGTGACTTTGCTGTATATTATAATCACTGTGTGGAAAAAAGGAGTGTATGTAAATGATAAATGCTGTATAGAAAGAAGGAGTACATCCGGAAAAATTAGTGAATTATTGAATGCGTGCCGCGGGATGAGTGCTATAACTCTCCTCTGGCATATGGGCTTCGGTTCCGCACTAAGTTCCGTATACACGTGTGTTAAGTTGCTCCACAATCAGTACAATTTTTCTCGCGCTATACGCCTTCGGGGCGTGTGAAGAAAGAAACGGTAAAAGTCAAGTATGATCAGCCAGACCGGCTGATCACGTCCACACAAGAAACTCAAGTAGCTCTTCGAACAACAACATCGATCAAACAGGTCAGTCACCCGAATCGATTATCGGTAATAACGACCGTGATTGCAGAACTGCACTAGGGATACAGAGTATGTCAACGGACGCTCGCTCCAAGGATAAAGCGAGAAAAGCAGGCCGACCAACAAAAGCTAAAACGTTAGCAACGTGCAGAGACAAAAGCAACTCTGAGGGAAACATTAAAGATCTATTCAAGAGGAAAAGACAGGACATTGAGCAAGGATTGATGCACAAAATCATGTCTCAATCACCATTTTAGAAGAGTAATATCACTCCTCAGAAAAACTGCGACCCTAAGAGGAGGAAACTGATTACACAATGCGAAAGGATGTCAAATTGCTAACAAAAAAAACCGCTCAAGCTACCAGTTCAACCTCTGAGGGAGCGGAGTCAAAACACTCCGTCAAAAACACCAAGAAAATTGCAAGAAGTGACCTACAAGCTGTACTAGAGGAAATTCGGTTTTTGCGACTAGAAACCGCACACAGAATGGACTCCTTTGAGCGAAAATTCACAGAAGCCAAGGAAAAAAGTAGCTTGAACTACCAGAATATCAAAACAGAAATTCTCCTAGAAGTCACAAACAATGCGGTCCGCCAAGAAAATACCATTGAAGAGTTGAATACAAGACTCACAAAACAACTCAAGAATATAGAGGCTAAGCTGAACGAAATCAACCCTGCAACGGAAATCACCACACTCACGGATCGCATCGCTCGACTGGAAGAACAACCGATGTCAAGTAATCAATCAACACGCAAGGAAATTTTAGCTTTAAAAAAAACAGATTGAATCGTACGAAAAAGCTTCGATAAGAAACAATATCATCATAAAGTGCCTTCCACGCAGCAACAACCCATTAATACAGGATGTTGGAAAATTCTTAAATGATAAATTTGGTCTCACAAACTTAGTAATGGAAGTCAGGGAAACAGGTAAAGAATACAATGTGTTTTTCGTCAAATTGAATAACTTCACAACAAAATATGAGATAATGAGAAGAAAAGAAGTCTTGGACAAAGCACAGTATACATTCAAAACGAACTCACCCCTGCTGAACAAGAAATATATAGAAAAATAATAGATGCAGCCAAAAAACACAATGAAGAGGGTAGAACGACGCGTGTTGGTTACCAAAAACTGAAAGTCGACGATAATTGGTTCTCTTGGAACCACATCGAAGAGTGCCTCCTCGAAAGACCTACGCCTCGCTCTAAAAGTGTAAAAATCAGACCCAGCATATCAACCACAAAAAACTAAGTACGATTAAAATAGTGTTCTGCAACATGCAAGGGCTACAAAATCTATGCTCGAACGAAATAAAAAACGACACAAGTATCTGCTGTTTTTATGAAATGTTACGTCCCGATTAGCAATTTTCACTCTATTTCGGTCAAGAAGAGTCGAGAACCCTTCCTTTACACGTTTTTCAGATGTGACGCTTTATCGGGAATTTTGCCCCGTTTTGAGCCTAACTTTTCGGAAATAAACTCGGGATAGGGCGTCGAGTGCATTCGGCGAAATGAAATACCCAATGAAATGCAGAGAGTATTTAATTACCGGTTAATTTACTCGTAATTATCCTACTAGTTAACTTCTTACTCTCGCTCTACTCCAGACACTTTACTCACGTGGTAATCTCTCTCTTTCTCCTTCTAATCTATCTCCGTCTCAGACTTCACGCGCGACCAATGGCCGTACGCGCACATTTTCTACCCTCTTCTCTCTCTCTCTCTCTACACTGTACTTTCCACACTTGACGTTAACTTATTTTGAAATCGTTGAAATTAACGAATGAACAACTGTATTAAAACAAATGGAATTAAAATTAAAAAAAAAGAAGACTTCATGAAATTCAAAAATAACTCAATAGACTAAATGTCCAGAAAATTTGTAGTGAAATAAGAACACCCTTGACTTACCATAGGAGGTTAAAAGATGGATTTCGAAAATAAAGGTGTGGACTGATATTCGGGTGGAAACCGACTGATGATAATCTTCCTTCAAATTTCCCTGGATAAGATGAATGACAGGATCCGAATGTTGAATGAAACGTTTAAACGATTATGATAATCGCCCAAACGAATAAACGAATATCGAAATAACTCGAAGTTTTGGTGGAAGAATGTTGTTTTTCGTTTTATTGAAATATAATGAAACTTGATACAAAAATACTTTTTAACAAAAATTTGAATTTACAACTGGAGAGTATCTTTGCTCGATAACTCTTAAATTTGAATAAATGGGAAAATTAATTAGAATTTATAATTGAACTGATGGTTCTTCAAAGTTTGAGTTTTCCTGATGAAAGGTGACAGGACTGTCGTTCGATTATCTCCGTTGTAAGTCCGTCGATGGAGTGATTTAATTCCGTTGTCGTGCTGTCCAAGTTGACGATAGAAGGCGGAGTGGGTAGTTGATAAGACCCTGCGGCTCATCATTGGTGCGAGTTGCGTTATTGTCGCACCTCGTCCTTTGACACCTTTGATGCACTTCACCCACTCCTTCGTAGGCTATTAATTTTCTGCTTTGGATTTGTTAATTATTTCTCTGATTATACAATATTATTAAATTTGTTTATCTTTTCTTCTGCGATTTCCTTTACGGATTCTTGAGTTTTCTATAGAAATTTAAATGGTATTTTTACGTTGATTTTTACTCGTTTCATTATTTCCAATTTTAATAATCCTTCCAATATTTTCCCTGTTCGTTTATTTTGACAATTTTACTTCTCATGTTTAACATTTCTATTTCCCATTTTCAATCTGTTTTACCACTTGCTTATTATTTATGGTTATTTTATTTTCCCCTGATAAATTATTATTTATTTAATTATTAATTACTCTTTATTTACGTATTCACTCTTGATTAACTCATTCCTATGCGTTTTCTCTGTTATTTCACCATTTTCCGCCTTTTTCAGCGTTTAAACCCATCTATCGATATCGATATTTTTGCTGTCCGTGAGGTGCTGCTCTCAATACCGTTGACGGGCGATTTAGGCGTTATTCGCCTCGCGCTACGCACCGTTCAAGCGGGAGCTGCACCGACACATAAATTCGCGTATCATACATATGTTTTCTTATCTCTTACTACTCGAGTTTCTCTATACCGAATTCTTTTTCTTTCTTTTTCATGTCTACCTAATTGTAACTATACTCCTGTTCTTTATTCCGATATTTCCGGTGTCATTATTCCTGGAATTTCGTTATTAACTTTTCCCTTATTTATTGTTCTCATGCTCTCCTGGCCTAATATCTCTGTTCTTTCCTGTTATTATTTTATTGTAACTAAATCACTACTTAATTATTAAGATTATTTATTTTTTTGATAAACTTTTAATTATCCTAATTTATGAATTTTTACGGGCCGTAACTGAAACATGGAGCACCACTGAGCTGAAACAAGTTATCCCGAGGAATATGCAATCACACTCAAGTGCATGGGCACTGGAAACCAAGGACAAAGCACGAGGAACAGCTAGCGGAGGCATTTTGTGCATAACGAAGCCGGAGTTTCAGATGGAAATATTGGACTTGACACACTGGTGGTGTATCGCAAGAATATCCGGTCAATCATGGCAAGCAATTATCGTTGCTTTCTACTTTAGCCCATCCATTAACTTAGTGCATTTACTGTAATTATTGCAACCCACACTTTGCGACATTTTGTGCAGATTCTCAGAGGATCTCATTATACTTGGAGGGGACTTCAATGCTAGAGTTTCCGACATCGACGCCATCCTTGGGGAAATATTTGAATCCACGCTTTTGTACGAAAAAAGAGAGAGCCTTGACAAGGTGGTGAATGGAAGGGGTTCCTTACTACAAGAATTTATGTCGGAAAACGGCTTTGTGCTATTAAATGGAAGATGCGGCAGCGACCGCCCGGCGCATCAAGAGACGCGGTCGCGTCTCGAGACAAGTACATTTACGTTCTACTTTACCGACGACGCTCGATAGACGCGACAAGACTCCTATACGCGAAACATCGCTGTTTTCGGCCTCTCGAAAAACATTTTTATTTTTTTATTAATACACGAACGTTTTACGTAATAAACGTTTGAACATTAATTTTTTATTTATTTTTATCTATCAAATCCGATTTATTTCAAGCCTGTAGGATACCGGCGTATAAGAAATATCGGTTTGATTTTTTTTGAGCGACCCGAAATACGAATTCAGTGGTCGTCTCCACCGCACACAACATGGCGGCACCCATCACCGTAGTGTTCGCCGCCATATTGCTTTATATATATAGGTATATAGGTAGATATCAGCGGCGTCGTCGGCGCACACTGTGCACTATATATATATATATATATATCGCTGCAAATTGCAGCGGACGCTGCATTTACTTTTGTTTGCTGCTGCTAAGTTCGTATGTATATATTATAAACATATGACTGGAAGTATTAAAAAAATATTACAAAAATAAAAAAACGCAAATATTTTAAAGAAAAATTATGATAAATCAACATTTAAAACGGGACATTAAAATATTTCAATCAAATCTTTGCAAAAAGATATGAAATCCCACAAAAACACCAATAATGGTGTACAAAAAGTTGAGACAAGTACATTTACAGTAGTTGTTTTGACAACACACTAAAATATAAAAAATAGTTCTTTAAAAATTAAAAAACATATGTTCGATCTTTGCAAAAAGTTATTAAATAAATTAAAAGCTTCTTAGGGTTCGTGGCCAAGTACATGTACATTTTGACTCACTTAGTAAAAGGTCAGTCATAGCAGCATACGAGTTATGAATTACAGTCGGATCATTTTGTAAGTCAAAGTATATTTTAAAAGTAACTTGTCTGGCCATTATACTGAACAAATCAATATGTGAATGCGTAATTAGCTAAAAAAAACTTCTAATAACTTTGTAATCAATTATTATGTGACGATTACGGCCAGACAAGTTACTTTTAAAATATACTTTGACTTACAAAATGATCCGACTGTAATTCATAACTCGTATGCTGCTATGACTGACCTTTTACTAAGTGAGTCAAAATGTACATGTACTTGGCCACGAACCCTAAGAAGCTTTTAATTTATTTAATAACTTTTTGCAAAGATCGAACATATGTTTTTTAATTTTTAAAGAACTATTTTTTATATTTTAGTGTGTTGTCAAAACAACTACTGTAAATGTACTTGTCTCAACTTTTTGTACACCATTATTGGTGTTTTTGTGGGATTATATGTACTCGTGCAACAACGAAGCAAGTACTATCGACTTGGCATGGGTCAACACTACCAAGCTCGAGGTTATCAAGGATCCGAAGGTAGAAGACGACCTCCTTGGCTCCGACCATTGGCCAGTCGAATTAACGCTATTCGATGACTGTTCGAACCAGAGGGCATCGAGAAGAGGGGCTGAAGCACCGACTATACGTAAGGAAAGAATCGTTTGGTCAGAAAGCAACGCAGAAGCATATAAAAGAAGTTTAAATCTAACACCTCGAATCTTTGCAAACTTTACGAATAAAACCGTCGAAGAGCTAAATGAAAACATGAGTATAGCAATAGTGGAATCAGCGCGCAGTGCGGGAATAGCGCGATAAGGACAGCAACAACGCGAGGCGGAAACTAAAAAATGTCCTAAAAAGTGTTAGACTATCGAGTTACGAGGCAACAAAAATAAAAGTGTACATTGACCTATAAAAACAATACAATATCTTGTTAAAAGAAAAATAAATAGCGCAAACTACTATAGTGGATAACTTTGCAGGCGTAAATTGTCCTAAACTTTTTTGGAGCACAGTTAAAAAATGTAAACCAAGACAAACTAAACTAGATGGGCCGACAATTGAGACTTGAAACGATTTTCTTAAAACGTTTTATACAGAAAGAATAGAATCGATAAACACTTTCACGAGGGTAAGCGACCCAGTCACAGATACTAGTATGTTGTACCCCGCATATCACGGGTATTACAGAAAAGTTGGATTGTGCAATAACAGAGGAATGCAGGCGACGTGTTAGGCGCGATCGCCGAAATCGAGCGCCTCGCGAGCGATTGACCAATCGACGCATCGAGCGCGCGACTCTCAATCGCGGTCAAGTAATACAACGCGTCAGCAGTTAGTGCAGCGCGGAGTCTCCAAATTCTTGAACAGAATCTGGAGTGGTAAATAATAAACAGTAGTCAGCGAAAAGCGACGATTGTCGTAATATATCCGGTGGTCGCATTATTACCGAATATCGTAATAATGCTTCGTCGTCGGAATTATGTTGACAAGCTCGTCCGTATATATCGGTACAAGCGCGAGCATCAGACAGTCTGGTATTGACTCGTGATACAGGGGGTCCGAATTGACTCCTGCAACTGTACGTCTGGTCCAAGGGATTCGAGCAAGGAATCCAAGTTACAAGTGTTATACGCGATAGCGGGTCGAACCCGAGTTCTATCGAAAAGTGAGTTATATCGTAAAGTGAAATTGTGATTTGTTCAGTAAGCTATACTGATCGCACGAATTGTATTTGATTGTAAAACTGTTCTGTTGTTTTTTCTCCTTTAATAAATATCATTTTGTACTACGTTCGGTGGTTCTCACTGGAGTTCTAACTCCCGACTGGTACAATTCCTTTTATTATTTCGGGTAAAATTTCCAACCTCCGAGCATAAAGTGATCAACCGGGTTTCGGGGGTACAACAAGTATTACTAATTCCGAACTTCTAAATTGTCTTGCGAAAACGAAAGTTGGTAAAGCTCCGGGAGTTGACGGCATTAGTAATGAGTTTTACAAGTCACTTACGGAAAAATGATTTTTCTACCTTCACGCATTGTTGAACAAAATTCCCGCCCGCTTTCTTCGCCTCCGCGGAGATGCTATCCCTTGGTACCTTCCGTGGGCAGAAGGACGAGTTTCGCAATTGGACGAGTGAGCGTGGTCATTGCGGTTCTCAGGGTAACAACTCGAGTTAGTCCATCGCGCCCTGGATGAAGAGCGGTGACGCGAGCGAGAGGCCATCTCCCCGGCGGAGCTCTCTCGTCACTGATATGAACCAGAGAACCGACCTGAATTGCATCTTGAGAGTCCTGCCATTTCGAGATCGCCTGTTGTTGATGCAAGTAATGAGCTGACCAAACCTTCCAAAATTGCTGTCTTCTGCTGGAGCAGTTGCCAATGTGAGAGACGAGCCTCCCTGAGATCGAGTACTGAAGGCTCAGGTATCGTTGTTAGAGCAGAGCCGACAAGAAAGTGCACGGGTGTTAGAGCTGAGACATTCTCTGGGTCGTCAGGAAGAGGTTCCAACGGCAGTGAATTGAGAAGGGCCTCGATCTGCGTGAGCAGCATAGCCCACTGTTCATACGTGAGCAATGCTTCACGTACCGTCCGCCTGAGGTGGTACTTGACGGATTTTACGACTGCTTCCCATTTTCCGCCCATACGCGGAGCGGCTGGGGGGTTGAATAGCCAGCTGATTCCTTCCTTTGAGAGCTCCAGAGCCATTGACCGATGTTCCCGAGCGCTCGCCATAAACATCTGTCTGAGAGTTGCGTCGGCTCTTAGGAAGTTCGTGCCGCAGTCCGAATACATTGTCGTGGGGATGCCTCTCCGCGAGACAAACCTCTGAAAGGCTGCGAGGAACGCCTCCGTCGTAGTCCGTCGTAGTCCGTGACAACGTCCAGATGTAGCGTCGTCGTCCTGAGACAGACGAACACACAAAGCCAGCCTTTGTGAGTTTTCGCTCCTCTTCCTTGCCACGCCTTGAGCATGAGCGGTCCCGCGTAGTCCAAGCCCGTGTGCAAAAACGGGCGAGATGGTGTGACCCGACAAAGAGGTAGTTGGCCCATCATTTGATGGGCACGGATCCCCCTTTGCCGAGCGCACATCACGCACCGAAGCACATGAGCCCGTACCGTATTCCGTCCTCCGAGAATCCAAAACCGTTGCCGAGTATGAGACAGAGTGAGCTGAGTTCCGCCGTGAAGAGTTCTCCGATGAGCCTCGTCGATTTTCAGCGACGACAAGTGCGAATGCCGCGAGAGAATTGCCGGATGTTTACTCTCTTCATTAAAAGCAGAATTGTCGAGCCGTCCACCGACTCTGAGAACACTGTCTGCGTCAGTGCACCCGGAAGGCGTCTTAGCCGATCAATCACCCTGAAACACAGAGCCGTTACCCTCAGAAGTTTAAAAAATGATGAGTAGTTCAAGAGCAGATCCCATTGGCAATCAGGCTCCGGGAGAGCCTCGACAAGAGAAACCCCTGGCCTAACCTCTGAGCCGCTAGCCACATCAGACACGTCTGTCTGAGAAGGCCATGTTTCCTAAGGTTGAGTGAGCCATGGCCCTTGCCACCACAACGTAAGAGCTGCCATCTCTTGAGTTGTCGCCCCGCGCGACGCACGGTCAGCTGGATTGCACGTTCCCGGCACATGCACCCACGAGCAGTCCGGTGTGAGATCCTGGATTTGCGGGACTCGGTTCCGCACGTAATCCGTCCACCGAGAGGGATGAGCTTTGATCCAGGTGAGAGCGACCTTTAAATCCGTCCACAAAAATACTTCGTCAATATCAAGCCCCTCTTTCTTCCTGACATGACTCACGAGCTTCGCCAGAATGAGAGCACCAGAGAGCTTCAACCTCGGGATGGTTAGTCGCTTCAAGGGTGCGACCTTTGTTTTCGAACAGACTAGTGACGTCACTTTTCCCGTGGACGGTGAGTCGACCGCGAGGTACACCACGGCCGCCATGGCAAGCTACGACGCGTCTGAGAAGCCATGAAGAGTAACACGCGCACCCTTGCACGTGTTGAACCACCTTGGAACAGAGAGACTAGCCAGTTGTGTAAATTCTTCTCTTACCGCCTGCCATTTTTCCGCCAGAAGAGCTGGGAGTGGTTCATCCCATCCGAGTTTATGCAACCAAAGCTCCTGGATCAATTCTTTGGCGCGAATGGTAATCGGTGAGATAAAGACAGAGTCCCTTTAACTGTTGAGCCGTTTCCAAGAGAGCCGCTTCCGTATCAGCACCGCCAAAGATATCATCCACATATCTTTCGTGCAAGAGAGAAGGCACTGCCAATGGGAAGTTGTGCCCCTCGTCCTCAGCGAGCTGAAGCATAATCCGCACCGCCAAAAACAGCGCTGATTTTGTGCCGTATGTCACGGTGAGATGATACGGTACATCGTTGAGTTCACCATTAACCCAGAGAATGCGTTGAAGATCCTGGTCCCTTTCGTGCACTCTGATCTGACGAAACATCTTCGTCACGTCCGTCGCGAAGAGATGTCGATGATGCCGAATCCATATGAGAACGTCCGAGATATCCAAGAGCAGATTGGCACCAGTGTGCATGAGATCGTTCACCGAATATCCTGATGCTGAGCTGCTGGACCCGTTGAACACAACCCGGAGCTTCGTTGTACTTCGCTCAGGTCGCAGCACCCCATGATGCGGCAGATAATATGCCACCGGATCCTCCGAGCGTTGAACCGACACAGGGGCGCGAGCCATATGCCCGAGCTCCTCATATTCCTCTAGAAACTGTGTGTACAACTCTTTGTACATATTATCCCTTGTGAGCCGTTGCAAGGTTTTGCGGAGGCGATGACGCGCCGTTAAATACGAGTCGCCAAGCAATGAGATGGGAGCCTTGAGAGGGATACACGGCTTGAGAGGGGGCACGATGTATCATCCCTCTTCATCCCTCGTGTGAGTCGACCGGAAATGATTTTCGCACTCCTGTTCTTCGGGCGACAGGATCGCCGCCTCGTCTGTTGGAACTTCCTCTTGCTCCCAAAATTTTGCGAGAAGATCCTGTAGAGCTTGAGAGTCGTTATCGATCCTTCCAACAAGCGAGACGTTCTGATGAGTTACCCCTTGAATTGACACTAGGCCGAGAATTAGCCATCCGAAAATTGAGCATTGCACCACTGGCATTGAGCGAGATCCCCTTATCACCTCGGGCTTGATGACTTGCCCATAGACGTCTGCTCCAAGCAGCACGTCCACTGCTCGAGATTGATAATACAGCGGATCGGCTAGTTCGAGATCCTGCAGATGAGGCCATGCATCTACGACCACGTCGGCAGATGGTAAAGCCGCTGCGATCTTGTTGAGTACATGAGCGCGAACCACCACACTCTCCGACGAGTATACCGATGCCAACGAGAGTTGAACGACTCCCTTGTTCTTTGTCGTATGAGTGCCTCCAATGTCCGTGTCGATGAGCGGAGACCATTGTCGAGAGAGATGCAGAGCAGACACAAGCTCGTCAGCGATGAAGCTGAACTCGGATCCAGGATCAACGAAAAGTCGAACGTGATGAGACGTCGATGACGTGCGTACAGCTGCGATGGCAGTTGCAAGCAGCGACTGAGAAGATGGAACGAGAGCTTGAGTCACCGAGAGAGCTGATGACACATGAGATGTTTCCGTGCGAGCTGTGATCGAGTGAGAATTTCCAACCTCGTCCTAGCTAAAAGACGCACGAGTTGTTCGAATCAAGTGATGCGAGCTGACCGATTGAGCCGAATCTTTTAGAGCGATGACCGCATAACCTCCCTGTTGGGAGGTTGAGCTCGCTCCTTGCTGCGCCATACCCTGAGCCGTCGCTGGTCGAGCTGATACGGATGCCTCGTGCAGCAGGGTGTGATGTTTCCCCTTGCAGGTCTTGCACAGTTGTGCGTTCCGGCAAATACGAGCATTGTGCCTTCCCAGGCAGTTAAAACACAGCCGTTTCTCGACCACCAGCGAGCGTCTATCCTTTGCGTTCCTGTGCAGGAACGAGGCGTAAGCCGTAATATAGTGCGACCCTTGACAGCAGTCGCATGCGTAGGCCGATCGAGAAGAGCTGTATCTTTGCGCCGATGTGTGCAGAGCCGATCCCCGTTGTTGAGTAGCCGATTGAGTGGCTCCGTGAGTTTTCTTCGGAGCTGCGACGCCTTGAGGTTGTTCCGTCGTCTTTAGAGCGCGCAGTTTGCCACGTACATATTCCTCTACCTTGTCGTAGCTATAGGGAACCTCAGTGCTTCCCAGAGCGAAGGCTAAGTCTCTCCTGAGCGAGGGATCCAAGTTTCTCACCATGAGGTGCGCCCAGAAGATATCCCCAATGTCGAGTTCGGCCGCAAGAGATTTGGCGGTCCTTGCCGCCTCCGACACGACACGAGAGGGACCGCCGAGATGAGCTGGGCGGGCTCCCCTTCGAGGCTAAGCTTCAGGTACTGAAGCTTATGCACCTCTGCGATGGTCTCTGGCTCCAGCACCAGAGAGTTGAACAGCTGCGAAAACCGCGGTCACTCGTAATATGCCTCCGAGAAAGTCGGTAAGTCAAGCTTAGGGAGCTTGGCTGCCGCCAATACCTTTGAGCCGCCCGCCGTCGAGGTGCCCGAGAGAGCCGATTCCGTTAGTCCAAGACTGCGCTTTAGCCCCAAGATCGCCATGAGAGTATTGTTCCGTGTGCTGGTGATCCTGCGGAACAACCCTTCCGTGAAGTAGGGATGGTTCAAATTCCCTGAGGGCCAGCGATCCGAAATAAATTCGTTGGCTTCCTTTGCATCGTTGAAGAGCTCCTCGATGCGCGCCTCTCACATGGTGAGATGCGAGAGCGATGACTCCTAATCGTGAGCTTGCGCGACGGACTGCGCGAACTCTCCAAGCATCTCCAACCTCTCTTCCTGCTGGAAGATACGAGAAGAGATCGGCCCGGTAATCCTCGCAGGAGATGCCGAACGAGCGCGACGATTCGTCGTCTGAGTGGGAGGAACGCTGAGATTTTCCACTGCGGAGAGAGAGGCCCCTTGACTTCCGTCAAGAGACGTGTCCTGATCCACACCGCGAGCCGTTTTGTGAGCAAGTTCCGAAGCTGAGATCTGAGCTCCTGCTGTTGAGTTTCCCTTCGTGACGCTCTCATCCGGAGATTCGTCATCGGCCCAACTCGTGGGCGGGGGAGGAGCTGGTCTCTTCTTATCCTCCATCGTATTCTGAGCCTCTGCCGAGTTCCCGGAGTCTTGAGTTCCTGTCGAGTTCATCGAGAATGAGAGCAACGTCGGGAAAGAAAAGAAGACGAGACGAACACAGACGAAAACAGCAACAACGCACAATAGATTTTTAAAAAGAGTCTAATTCAAGTCAAACAGTTGACCGAAAATTATTTAGCACCCTTGTTGCAAAGGCGAGCGAAAAACTGAACGTTAAAACGTGTAACTGAACCGTAAGCCGATACCCGAAGCGCGCGAGCATTCACGCCTATCTGTCACCGCGCGCGAGAGAGAGAAGTCCAATAGACGTAAAGCTTGAGATATGCCGTGCGAGCGAGACACGGCGAATCCCCAATATAACGCGCGAGAACGAGTGAGAGCGCACCACCACGCCGCACCGCACGCTCGAGCGCGAGACAAAATCAGTACACGAGCACCCAACCGACGCGCACTACCACACGTATATCGCCTTCGAGACTTCAACGCACCGATCGATCGTTGATCGAAGTGCGAACGAGGCACGAGAGAGAGACCGAGAGCTCAACCGACGCGAGAGAGCAGAAGTGACGATAAAGCCGTTGTTCCGCGCGCGAAATCGACCACGAGGCTCGCACCTCTGAACGCGCGAAACTGAGAGAGAGAGAGACGATGGCTCGTGCTGTTCCCCACACGAGCCAAAGAGAAATGCCGAGAATATTCGACGTCTCACGCTGTTCCCCACGCGAGAGCGAATACCGAGAAAATTATGTTATGCCCGCGAAACGCCACACGCGCACGACATCAGAGCTTTTCCCGAGACAAGCCACAAGAGTACCGCGAGACAGACAATGCCTTGTCAATTACACCAATGCACCCGTGCACAAAGAGCCGCACGCGAGAAAAATCACCGAGCCGATTTTTCACGAGTGTCCTCTTGCAAAGTCTTGAGAAGTCCATAAAAAACCACTGACCACTCCACCCACGAGCTCTCGATCCGGCTCGAAGGACCAAAAAATGTTTCGTATAGTCGTGAAACGCGCTCGCTCGGATCGAGAGCAAGATGGACGCGCGGGAGAGGAGTCAGGGCAAGTCAATTAAATTTATTATGAGAGACACATTGCAAATATTTCGAGCGTAGCCTTTATTCACTTTACAACCTAAGAGTACCGCGTAGAGCGAAAAATACCTGTCGAGTTCTTGAGTGCTCCTGTGACAATAAAACGACAGTGAGACGCGACGCCGTTGAGTCGTTCGCCGAGAAGTCCGTTGGCGATGCCGAGAATACCGATGAGTCGCTGAGTAAATCCTCGATGAGCGCTCCTGTTCACAAAAATGCGCTGAGATGTCGCACACACCCTTTCCACTATCACTGAGCCGACCGCGAGAATATTCCGAAAATGAGATAATGTCCGAGAACAACCGAAAAGCGCTGAGACGCCAAGAACGCACGTGCACTCCGCACAATGCTGATGCTGATAATGGCCGCCGTCGTCCCGTGCCGGTAGTCTCGTCTCTTTCTCGCAGAGCAGCGGCAAGATGTCGGGGCCGCGCATGTGCGAGTATCGAACACTGATCGATGCCGGAGCGTGCTGCCACGCTAGGAGAGCGCGGCAGTCCGGAAAATGAGCGACCGTTCGCAACAGAAGTTTTAACTGGCGTTTGGTCGAAGATCACTCTCTGTATGTTGCACAAAAAAGGAAATACCGCCGACCCTATTACTGTGGGAACCTAAATTACTGTGGTATTGCATTAGTTAACACAATCACGAAAATTTTTACTCAAATTCTGCAGAATCGATTTTTAAAATGGGTTTCTATGGTCAACACAATCCCAGAAGAGCAATTATGCGTTTTGACAATTATGTGTTTTGAGCTGCGGCTTCGGACGGATCTTAATAATTATTTGTTGTTTTTTTCACGTTTCGATCTCGATCGAGATCCTCTTCAGAATTTTATTTTTTCATTTTTTTTCTGTGTGTGTACAATGAATTTTACATTAGTATGCTTATTCTATTTTATTGTCTATAGTTTTAGTATATTTTTTCTTTTTAGGCACTCACTATAACAATAGGCAAAGAGTGCCGCAGCGCACACTCCAAAAAAATTTATTTTCCACCATTTTCTTCGGTGTATCTCCAATATTATGCGTAGTTGATTTGAAGTGACAGCGGTGACTGGAAATATTTTTTTTAGCCTGCGGTTCAATGAAAACAACTTTTTGGCTGAATTTTTCTTCTCGGAGGTCCGTATCACACTGTAACTTTGGATGGTGCGAACCAATTTTGTTCTCCTTCGCAGGGTTTTTTTTTTACATTATTACAAGTATACACATCACTTTTAAAACCAATCTGAGATCTTTAAATATTTTTTCTAAAAAATTATTGGTTACAATTTGCATTCACAGGGGTACACGTCGCGCTACGTGCTCCGTATCGAGTGTATTTACACTTCCGTATCGAGTGTATTTACGCTCCGTATCGAGTGTATATTCGCCTTCCGTCAAATGTCCGTACGGTGCCATCATAATGAACTCTAGGAACCAATTTATTTCTCCTTCGCAGCATCATTTTAGTTTATCAAAAGTACTATGCACACCAAATTTGGAGACAATCCTACATCTCTAACTATTTTTTCATCACAATTTTCCATAAAAAAAATGATTTTCTTACATCTCATGTCCGTACGGTGCACCAATTAAGAATCCTGGAAACCAATTCTTTTCTCTTTCGCAACAAAATTTTTATTGCATCGAAAGCACTATGCACAACAAATTTTGAGTCATTCCGACGAATCTACTTTTAATTATAAAATTTTTCAAAAAAAGTGGTTTCCATTAGCTTTACTTCAAAGGTTATGTTATTTAGATTTGCCAAAAAACCATTTTTCATCATGTTAAAAAAAAACTTCGCTTGCGAAAAATAAAACACGAAATATCCTACACAGATTTTCAAATGTTTGCGTTTTTTACTTCGAAAATAATATATTTTCATCGAAAATCATTCGCAATATTTTACCATACTTTATTCACATTCGTATTAAAAATGATAAATTTCACATGTTCACTGAAAAAATTTGTTATAAACTCGTAAAAAAGATTCATCGAATATCCAAAATAATTACAATTTACCAAATAGAACTAAAAAAAATCGCGAGTATATATTTTTTCATTTTATTCTATCTGTCAAACTTTGGAAACAGATGACAATTTCGTAGCAGACGATATATAGATGCTCATACGTCGCGGCGCGCGTACTCTGTGGCGGGATGATTTTTTCAAATTAAAAAAAAAATCGACATCTCGTTTCAATCTTTGTTCGTATTTTACCCAAATACAAATTAATTCTACGCGTTATTGCGCAGATAAAAAGTGTGCAATGTTGAAAAATTGAATTTTTTATCCTTCGACCGTCGAAGATTCATCGGATTCGAAATCTTTGTCAATTTTCTTCGCTGGATTTATTCGTTTACAGTTGATAAAAAAAACAGCTAATGATTATTTTATCGACGTATTTCCAACGTTTTTTCAAATTTTTTCAAATTTTCGTCGAAAAACGATTTTTTTTTTTTCATATTCTCACGTCTTGAAAAGTTTTTTTTCGCGAAAAACACAATTGTTCTCTTAAAGAACAATATTAAACAATTATTTATCGAGAGAGTGAAAAACACTGATTTTGTCGATTTTACGAGTTTTTCCGGACCGAGCAACTTATCCTTGTTTGTAATGAAATAAAATTAAGAAAAATATATAAAAAATATAAGAATATATAATAAAATTATAAAAAAATTTTGTAAGCGACGATAACTATCAATAAAATTTCATTGGAAAACAAAAAACGTATCGATTGGTACATGTTTTGTGTGTTTGTTTTGTATTCATTAAATCTGGTCATAAGTTTTCAGCCAATAAAACGACTTTACTAGACATGACTTGATTCGTTAAATTAATTTGATCAAGTTCTACGTCATGCAATTCGGTATATTTGTCTCGTGTCTCAATATTTGACAATTTATCGTCAAACAGAAAGGAAATATGCGTCGTGAATAATAATAATCAATTGGTATAAGAAAGTAATTTTTTTATTCGACAAAGGTTCAACACTATGAATCAATTTACGTAACTGATAAATGTTTTTCCTTCATACGTACTTTCGAAATGAAACGCGGAGCGGGACGTATAAACATACTTAATCCGTAGCGCATAGCTCGAAGTGTAAATACACTCGATACGGAGCACGTAGCACGACGTGTACCCCTGTGAGTGCCGAAGGGACATTTTTCGGGGGGTTTGGGGGGCGGAGCCCACCAACAAGAGCATCTGTGCCCTCAGAGCGCTGAGACGTTTCTTAATTTTAGGGTTTATGGTGGAAGTCCTGGAAGGTTCAGAGAATTTAGAAATTCAAGGGGATAATTTGTTACTTGCTGCATTTCTGGGACACTGTCGATCAACTGATACACATATTCATGTGTACCGTAATCTTTAAGTATCAATTCGTTGATGCAATTAACTCCGTCATTTTTCGGCGCAAGGTTAGCGCGTTCCCGAAACCTAAAGCCCGTAGTTTCTGAATCGATATATTCGGATAGACGGGTAGATTGATATTAATTCATGCAGATTAGGTACCACCGTCGCTAATTTTGAATTAATATTAATTTCCCCATTCTGTTCAGGATACGTTCCATTGCCAATTTGCAGTAGTGTATCAGAAAATACACCTGCTCGTGCGTCACGTTTTAAATAAACCCGCATGTTTGTCGTTAGAGTCAAAACTTCGACAGACTCCCACAGAAAATATGATTTAACACACGCATTAATGGCGTCAGCTTTAGTACCTCTACATATTACAAGAAGAGTTTGTCGAAAGTCTCCTGCAAATACTATCGTTATGCCTCCCATATGTTATTCATTGCTTCGAATATCCTTGAGTGTATTATTAAGTGTTTCTATCGATGTCTTATGAGCTATTGTGCATTCGTCCCAAACGATGAGTGAACAATTTTGCAATAATCACACACACACACTTCGTGACACATTTTGTTGTTTCACACTTTGTTTAGAAATATTACAAACGGAAGTATCGTTGTTGATTTGTAATGGTAACTTAAAACCGGCAAAAGCGGCGTGGGCAGTTTTTCCATTAAGTAACAATGTTGCCGCAATGCCCGATGATGCAACAACAAGTGCAATTTTGCGCTCAGATCATCTTTTGACAATAACAAATTTACCAAAAATTTATTCCCGTTCCACCGGATGCGGAGGGAAAAAAGAACAAACGACCCTCGTACCCCTGTACACTTTGCAAAATTTTGATGTACGCAGTTTTTTGATCGTCCACTAATAAACATTCACGCTCGTTTAGATAATTTAATAATTCTGTGGTGTTGTAAGAAGTTTCTTTGAGATATTCGCTACTTAAATAAACATTACTGTTGTTACGGGTTGGTGAAGGTAATCCGAAATCGGCCATTTTTTTGTCATTTAATGAAAGGGTCTGCTCCTCGAGAAATCTTAATGTTTCGTTATAAATGTTTTCGTCTGACTGTATTTGTCAGTCTGGAAATTGATGTCGATGTCTAAGAAGAATGTCGGCAGAAAGTTCGTCTTTAAATTTGTCCCAGAGGGTTCGTGGCTCTGACACGTGACAGAAAACTAACAAAATGCTAAATAATCCTCTGAGTTTATTCGGAGATGTTAACAACACAGACTCTTGCAAAGCACTGGTCCAGTGTGTATCGTCCTCCAATAATCCCAAAGATTTGCAAGCTGCCTGAAATGTTCGATAAACAACACTATTAATCGTTCTGAGCGCCTCGAAACTTGTCGAGCCTCGTACGTGATGCAGGAGCAATCTTAAATAATAACATTCTGTGTTATTCGGATGGACAGTGTACACTCTACCCAATGCGTCTGATTTTTTTACACCCGCATAACCGTCAACCGTTTGCCCTAATTTTCTACGTAAAAACTGTCTATTATTCCATGTAAAGTAAGTCGGAATTTCATGGTAAAGAAGAGTGCTTGCAAAATAACCTTTTTGGCAGAGGTCAAAGAACGCCATCAGGGTCGTATTTTGAATGTTTTCTAGTTGATCTCGCGTCGAATCGGCTGTGAAAAATATCCTTTGCTCATTTTCAAGATGTTCAGCCATGCGAACAACGGTTGGTCCTTTCATGAATTGGAAATCATAATATTCGCCAAACGGCTTCGGATGTACTTATGTATCGTCCGGTTTGATATGTATGAATTTCGTCGTTTGCTCTGTTCACCGAAAAGGTTGCTTGGTCACTGCCTTTGTTTACGTATTTACAGATACACTTGATAGATTTGATAGAATTGCCATATTCAATATTTATGTGACATCGGAAAGTATTCGATAACACTGGACAATACGGAACTACCCAACGATTGTCGATTGTCATAACGCGACCGCGAGAAAAAGCCAAATCAGCTGTAAAACCTCCAGCGTCGGGGGATCGACGTCTGTACTTCGTGTACAGTACAGTTTGTGTTTCATTAACAAAGGACTTTGGAAATTTTTTGCAACATTTGCCCGAATTCATGCCCGGAGCATTAATGTTATATTCGCCGCAAGGACCGTGTATCATATTTTTTTTTTACGATATTATGCAGTACGGGATCTTGATTTGGACTCGGCCGCTCGGCACTAATGACAGAGTCAATCATATGTTACGTCCCGTATCTTATCGCGTATTTTCTGACGGAAAATTCCCGAAACGAGGCGAGACGTAACTCTTCTTAGCAACAGCGCATGGCTGAGCTCATCTGGGGCATGATTTCACACCGCAGCTGCGCTTATGCGATGCGTTGCTGAATTGTATCCCTCGATATGCTTTTATATTATATTGCCGAAAGAGATCCTCGAGGTGTGAAGTTTCCGACACGCTCAGCGATCGCAAGATCCCTGCGCGTGAAGTGGACTTCGTAACTCAAAACTGCAAAATCGCAGATGCTGATTCTATGAGACAGTCTTCTCTCTCGCCCTTTCGACAATCGGGTAGATCCTCGCAAGATCGAGAAGAAGCCAGCCTCTAGACAGCAGCGATCAAAGATAGATCGGTCTAGAGGTCTCCACGACCGCGTGTCACATAGGTATGTAAATCTTCGGTTAGTTAACATCCGCACGCTACAAAGATAGCAGCAACAGTATCGGAAACGCGGCTCCGTAGTGTGTTCCGCCGTGTTGTAAATCGCGCCGTGTTAGTCTTAAGGCCCCGAATTGTGTTCACGCCGGTCGAGTAATTCTCCGTCGGTCAACACCGGTGCTGCTACAAAAATAGTAGTAACAGTATCGGGAACGTAGCCCCGCGAGTCCGTTCCACAGTGTCGTGAATCAATTCGGAATTAATTATAACTCATAAAATATCAAAGACTTTGTAGAGACAATATAAAACCGAGTAGTGTGTCTCTCGTAGTGTGTAGTAAAAATCTAAGGACCCCCGCTCGGAGAACAACAACTGTAAGTACGGGAATGTGTGTATGTGTGTGTGTATGAACGAATGAGAGCGACATCGACTTCAACCAACTTCTCTATCAATACATAACTTCTGTAACTTCCGATTAATTTGACATTATTTACTTGCAATATATTTCGATATTCCTGTTCAGCCAAAATCCCTCTTATTATTTTATTTCGAGACTTCTCACCCTTTTACAGGTATTGAGAAACCGGGCCTGTATAGGGACGGAGCAAAGCGCCCACGTAAAGATAAACTCTGCACTTCTCGCAGAGATTTGTATGCGGCTAGCGAGAGCGACCAAAACCCTCTCTCTCTGGCACGTAATACATATTTGATCGGATTTTAAATCGAATCCAAACTAATAAATTAACATGTGGTGATCCACACTTTTCCCATTCTATTGTATAAATATGAGCTATTGTTTCACCGAAAATTTCCTTTTTGGTTATGAGAGCTAATAATTTTGTCACTTTCAAATGAAAAGCTCTACTGATAATGTCATGACGGTCGTACGATTTTTGCCCTTCTAATAATGATGTACCAAGTTCAGGCCATTTAGGATTACATGTCATCGTGATGAACAGATCGGGCGTTCCGAAATTCCTCACGTAAACCATCGCAACTTGCGTACGTTCATGCATATATCGTGGCGACCGTTACTATGGGAACCGTTGCTAAGGCAATCGTCCCTCTAAGTCCCTCTAAGGGGGACTTAGAACATTTTTCTCTCCCCCCCATTCGACCGAAAATATTCTAAGTCCCTCTAAGGGGGACTTAATTAATCTAATTTAATCTAAGGGGGAAGGCCAAAATATTCTAAGTCCCTTTAAGGGGGACTGACTAAGTAAAAATACAAAAAAAAAACGGCGGCGACCCCCATTAGTGAAAAGTTGCGGCTGTGATTAAACATTTTTTTAATGTTGATAAAATAAAGCGAACGCGCGTAGCGCGCGAGCTCGGGGAAACTCTAGTATATCTCTCTATATATATTGTGACGGGCTTTTTGTCGCTTTCGGACGACGACAATCGGCTACCCCGCCCAAAATATAATGACGCCCCGTTCGCACACTCTCTTCCCCTTACCGTCTCGTTGGGCGCCAGCGCATCGTACCAACCCCGATGTGCAAGGGTTTTCTTTCCGACCTTATTTTCTACTATCTCTTACGGCTAGCAGGAGGGGTGCAGTCCGGGAACAACAAATCGTTTCAAACCTTCAATTATAAAAATCACAATAACATTCGATTTATTCGTCAACAAAAATTCTTCAATACAGCTGACTGCTGTCTGACTTCTGGAACGGACTCGCGAGATTCGATACAAATTTTCCGTGCCATAGAATAATCCTGTCTCTCGCCGCTGCGAGCGGAAATCACCCGAGAAAAGTCTCGGAAACACCGGGCACGAGCGAGAAAGCCACGGCAACACGTGTACGGCACAAAAAGAACCGAAGATGGTCTTCACTGCGTGCACCTACCTTGAATTTCCCTGTCCGTATTCCTACACGGGTCGTCCTCGTGTCTTTCCTCAAGCTACGAGCCGTTATCCTCTATTCCCTCAGACAATTCCTCGGCCGTCGTCACGGCGGTTAATCCTCACAATAATTAATTCCTCAGCCGATGACACGGGGTACAATGATTTCGCTCACTCCCGTGGCTCGCACGGCGTAATAACTGTCACGGACTTATTCTTTTTGCACTAATTTCTAACTATTCGAATCTCTATCGCTTTTGACGCTAATCGATCTATTTCGTACAACGCGTCGCGCGAGAGTGCCTCTCGCTCGTGCTCAGTTACGCATCTCGGTAATCGGTGGGAGGGGGAACGAGCCCTTTGTCGCCGAAAATCGCCTGATTGACGGAATATCTCTATATCTTATATATAAAGATATAGATATATATAAAGTTACATATATTTTATATATATAGAGAGATATCTCTATATATATAAAGTTACCGCAGCTGTCGCCGCCGCTGCCGCCGTTTCAGGAATTGATACATACTTATGAGACACCCGGTATATGAGACTGAGAAGTCAGACAGCAGTCAGTGTATTGAAGAATTTTTGTTGACGAATAAATCGAATGTTATTGTGATTTTTATAATTGAAGGCTTAAACAAATTTATTGTTCACGGACTGCACCCCTCCTGCTAGCCGTAAGAGATAGTAGAAGAAAGATCGGAAAAGTAAACCCTCGCACATCGGGGTAGATTCGGTGTGCTGGCGCCCAACACGCGGGAATAAAGTGCAAGAACTAAAGGGGCGTCATTATATTTTGGGCGGAGTAGCCGATTGTCGTAGTCCGAAAGCGACAAAAAGCCCGTCACAATATATATGTATTGTGACGAGGCGTTATAGACGCTCTCGCATCACGCTATAGGTAGGGCACGCGCGAGAGTCTTTGTTAGCGCGCGCACAGAGTCGATCCCCGCGGTACCCGAGGGAATAGAAAAATATAGAACATATGTCTGCCGGAGAGCCGTCTTATATTTTTCAGATACGCGAGAAGTCGTAGCTACGCCGGTTACCGCGCGAGGAGAAGACAATAGGAGAGGAGCCGCGAGGAACCAATAATAATTGCCGAAGTACAGCAAGGGAACCGTCGCGACCCCCTTCCCCTCAGCTATCGGTCCGCGTAATGAAGTACGGGCGAGGAAGCGTCTCACTCTCGCCGGAAGCGTGCTAAAAGTTAGACGCATTATTATAACTCTCGCCGGAAGCGTGCTAATAGTTAGACGCAAAATTAGAACTCTCGTTAGATGCGTGGAAAAAGTTAGATGCATAATAGTAGAATCGATCAGTAGTGAATCGAGAAATATAGTGAGCTAATAAACGAGCGATAAGGGATTCCGTGAAATTGTATCTCCGTGAGGGAGAAGTATCGAAAATCAACGTCCGCGGAGGAGAATCAACGCCGTGTCGACGGCCGAAATAAACCGTTGTCTTGAGGAAAGCTGAGGGAAGCTAGAAGGTCGATCGCATCGCGTCGCGGATAATTAAACAGGTAGGTGCACGTGGTGCCCACCATCTTTGGTTTTCTGTATGCCGAGAGCGATACGCGGATCGCAGAGTGCTTTCTCGCCCGTACTCGGCAAATTAGCGGTTAAATTTCGAATAATTCTCGCCGCGTCGACGACAGATCGAGAAAATAATTTACGTTGAGTCCCGCGAGTCAAAAATATTGTATGGTTGCGAACGAATCGTCGTTCGGAGAGAGCCCGTCGAAGAGGCTAAAATTTTGTGTTAGACTACGGGAAATAATTGAATAAATTGTCGTTTTATTGCTTTTATTTCGTGCGTAGTGTGTGAAAAGTTATTAACTTGTTGAATTTACTTCGCGCCCGAACTGCACTCCCTATCCCGCTAGCCGTGTAAGTTAGTTGTAAGTTTGAGATAATAGAGAATTTGAGAATACCCTGGATATCGGGTGATAGATATCCTGGCGCCCAGCAACAATTCGGCGTGAATCAGAGGGAAAGGTAAGGGAATTGAAAAACAAGGGCGTCATTATATTTTGGACGGGTCGCGGATCGAAGTAAAGTCCGAGACTTCGAAAAGCACGTCACAGTATATATATATATATATACAGTACTGTATATATATACGCTGTATATATATTTTTTCTATTCGATGGTGTGCGAATCAAAAACAAGCGTCTCAGTGCCCTGCGGGCGCAGATGCTCTTGTTGGTGAGCTCTGCCCCCCAAACCCCCCGAAAAATGTTCCTTCGGAACATTTTTAAGGCACTCACGGGGGTGCATGTCGCGCTGTGCGCTCCGTATCGAGTGTATTTACACATCGCGCTATGCGCTACGGATGAAGTATGTTTACGTACGTTTATGTATGTTTAAGTATACGTCGCGCTCTGCGTTTCTGTTCGAAAGTACGTATGAGGTAAAACATTTATCTATTACGTAAATTAATTCACAGTATTTAACCTTCGTCGAATAAAAACATTTATTTTTTGTACCAATTGATTATTAATATTCACGACGGATATTTCCTTTTTATTTGACGATAAATTGTCAAATATTGAGACACGAGACAAATATAACGAATTGCATCACGCAGAACTTGATCAAATTAATTTAACGAATCAAATCATGTCTAGTAAAGTCGTTTTGTTGGCTTAAAACTTATGACCAGATTTAATGAATATAAAAAAAACGAACAAAACATGTACCAACACCAACACGTTTACCATTTAGCATTCAGGTCAAATATCCCCTTTAAATCCTTTTCCTTCAATGTTTTTTTTCTTCCCCATAATAGATGGAATCAGTTCGTTATTGTCTCTGTAGAAGACCAAAGCATTGTAGAAGAGAAGTTCAAGAATTTTGCCATTCTTTGTAATTTCAATGAAATTTTGTCGATATTTATGGATGCTGCAAAAAAAATGCTATCTCGAGAACGAAAAAATATATCGTCTTGGTTTCTGTCTTGTATTGAAGAGGAAGTAGTACGTTACTCGAATAAAAAATTTGTCATCTTGGATGGTTCCTAAATATTTTTTACAAATTGATGAAATTCTTGAAAAATTCGACTGTGAAGGCTCTTTGACAGTCCTCTTATAACAAAATTCATTTCTACAATTTGAGATATTTTTTTTTCTTCTTCATAATACATGGAATTAGCTCGTTATTGTCTCTGTAGAACAGACAAGTATTGGAGACGAGAAGTTTGTGAAATTCGGTAATTTTTTTCGTTTTTCAATGAAATTTTATTGATATTTATCGTCGCTTAAAAATATCAAATTTAGCATCATATCATATCGTATTTTTTTAAATTTTATTTAATCACAAACAAGGATAAGTTGCTCGGCCCGGAATAACTCGTAAAATCCACAAATTCAGTGTTTTTCACTCTGTCGATAAATAATTGTTTAAAATTGTTCTTTGAGAGTACAATTGTTTTTTTCGCGAAAAAAAACTTTTCAAGACGTGAGAATATGCAAAAAAAAATCGTTTTTCGACGAAAATTTGTAAAATTGGAAAAAACGTTGGAAATACGTCGATAGAATAATCATTAGCAGTTTTTGTTATCGACTGTAAACGAATAAATCGAGCGAACAAAATTGACAAAGATTTCGAATGCGATGAATCTTTGACGGTCGAAGCATAAAAAATTTAATTTTTCAACATTGCACACTTTTTATCTGCGCAATAACGCGTAGGGTCAGTTTGTAAATACGATTTCTATGAGAGGAAATTATTAGAAACGGCAATTTCGATAAATTTGAAAAAACGATTCGTTTTTTGACAAAAATTCGTGAAATTAGTATTTGCTTTAAAAAAATCATATCTCGTGCAGCGAAAAAAGATATCGACTCTTATCTTATTTTGTTTTCAAGAGGAGAAAATACGTTGCCAGACGAAAAATTAGCAGTTTTTTTATCAACTGTAAACAAATAAAACGAGCGAACAATATTGACAAAGATTTCGAATCCGATGAATCTTCGACGGTCGAAGGATAAAAAATTCAATTTTTCAACATTGCACACTTTTTATCTGCGCTATACCGCGTAGAATCCATTTGTATTTAGGTTAAATACGAACAAAGATTGAAACGAGATGTCAATTTTTTTTAATTTGAAAATCATCCGGCCACAGAGTACGCGCGCCGCGACGTATGAGCATCTGTGTATCGTCTGCTACGAAATTGTCATCTGCTTCTAAAGTTCGATAGATAGAATAAAACGAAAAAATATATACTCGCGATTTTTTTTAGTTCTATTTGGGAAATTGTAATTATTTTGGATATTCGATGAATCATTTTTGTGAGTTTACAACCAATTTTTTTCAGTGAATACGTGAAATTTATCATTTTTATTACGAATGTGAATAAAGTATGGTAAAATATAGCGAATGATTTTCGGTGATAATATAGTATTTTCGAAATAAAAAACGCAAACATTCCTGAATCTGTGTATGATATTTCGTGTTTTATTTTTTACAACCGAAGTTTTTTTTTTAACATGATGAAAAATGGGTTTCGGCAAATCTAAATAACATAACCTTTGAAGCAAATCTAGTTATAACCACTGTTTTTGAATTATTTTATAATTAAAATTATATTTGTCAGAACGACTCAAAATTTGTTGTGCATAGTGCTTTCGATGTAATGAAATATTGTTGCGAAAGAGAAAAGAATTGGTTTCCAGGATTCTTAATTGGAGCACCGTACGGACATCATATGTGAGAAAATAATTTTTTTATGGAAAATTGTGATGAATAAATAGTTAGAGATGTAGGATTGTCTCCAAATTTGCTGTGCATAGTGCTTTTGATAAAACAAAATGATGCTGCGAAGGAGAAAAAAATTGGTTCGTAGAGTTCATTATGATGGCACCGTACGGACATTTGACCGAAGGCACATGCAAATTGTGGCTAATAATTTTTTAGAAAAAATACTTAAAAGTCTTAGATTGGTTTTAAAAGTGATGTGCATACTGGAAATAATGTAATAAAAAAACACTGCGAAGGAGAATAAAATTGGTTCGCACCATCTAAAGTTACATCGTGATACGGAAGTCCGAGAAGAAAAATTCACCCAAAAAGTTGTTTTCATTGCACCGCAGGTTAAAAAAAATATTTCTATTCATCGCAGTCACTTCAAAGTAGCTACGCATGATGTTGGAGATACACCGAAGCAAATGGTGAAAAATAAAAATTTTTGGAGTATGCGCTGCGGAGTAACCCCTTCGACAGACTCTGAAGAGCAACGGATGGTCATTTTAATAGGCACTCTTTGCCTATTATTATAGGTAGTGCCTAAAAATTAGTGATTTGAGTTGTATTTTTTCTGCGACGAACTTTTTTTTCCGCATCTCAAAAATGCGCGGATGAAAATATTTGTTGACGAAAACGCGAGTGACAGTTTGCGTCATGTTTTTAAATTTTATTACAGAGATATTTTTTTCAAGCACTTTCAACCCGTTCGTGAAAGAGCACATAGATGAGGTAAGTGTTTTTAAGTTTTATGTTTATATCAAGGGGCGCGGTAGCGCCTCGACGCCAAGTACTGAAAAAACAGTACAAGACGTGCCGCTACTGAGTAACCTACGCCAATATACCGGAAGTGCGTTTAACTTTCGATCGATATATCTTCGCAATAAGACAACGAATCGAATTTTCGTGGACACTTTTATAATGTAATTTTGGGTCAATCTTTCGAAAGAATTTAGTTACCATTCAATTGGTTTAGCCTATTTTGAGATATCGAGGTCGGAAATTTCACAGGGTCCAAACGATTATAAAGTGTCCTGTTCCCTATATATATGTCTGCGTCTACATCAGTTCATCGAAAAATTCGCGCGGTGGCGCGCTCGTCGCCACAGCCGGCTCAGCTCTCCGTTGTTATCGTCGGCACGTATTTTTTCGGCGTGAACATTTTTTTGAGTATTTCCGAAAATAATAATTATGTATTGCGTATCGTGGCTGTACGTACCTAAAAATTGCTGTAAAAAATTGGCGTTCCAGTGTTTGCAAGCGTCACAATCAACTACTAGCATTGGAACGCCAATTTTTTACAGCAATTTTTGTGCAAAAAAAAAATATTTTTTGTTATATAGAATCTTTTTTTTTCTGTTACGCTTGGCTTATAAAACTTTGTTCATTTTTTTTTTTTTTTAACAATATTTGCAAATCGGATTTTTCAGTACTTGGCGTACCTTTTTTTTTTTTGAAAAAAATATTTTGGGAAATATATTGAGAAAGGAGAATTTGTCAGTCATGAATTTACGGAAATATTTTTGGAATCCTTCTCTTTTGCATCCTTCTCTAACACTCGGCCACAATACGTCTCCCGCGCTCTCTCTCGCCCAATATGACAACACGGCTCCAGCTGCTACGCAGGGACTATCTGCTCCTCTCGCACCCATTACCACCGGGGCATCTGGTCTGCCGCTCCCTCTCGCTCATCCTACCTCGGCCAGCGTTGGAGTGGGCGCAGCTCTCGCACACTCAGCCGTCGCTCCGCCTACGTACGCTCACACGGGGACTCAACACACCTACACGTCGCTGCCACGTCACTCCGGCACTACCACGTCTGCGCCTGGCCGCTCCTATACGAGTGTCCCAGCCCGCCACGGCTGACTGTCTCCGGTCGCTCTCTCCTGCTGATCGACACTCGTTCTCACTCACTCTCTCCACTGCTACTCGACAACCGATCATTACAACAACATCGACGCTTCCCGCAGATTCATCAGCAACAGCACCATTGCATCTGAGAGTGTGTCACGTCAACGCGCAGTTGATTCCGGCTCATATCGACGAATTTAGAGACTTTATTCATGATAATCCTTTTCATATTGTCGCTGTATCCGAAACTTGGCTAAACGAAAGTATTGATGATTATTTTGTCTCTCTTGACTCTTTCAACCTCTCACGGAAAGATAGGATAGGCAAAAGAGGAGGAGGTGTTGCGCTGTACTTTTACTCGTCGCTGTCATTCTCCGTAGTCGCTGCATGAGTCGCCCTGTGAGTATAAGGTTAAGCCGGAATATCTAATGTGCGAGGCTCGTTGTCCTGCCGGAATTAAAATATTAATCGCTGTCGTCTATCGTCCTCCTCGGGTGGGGAAAATACATATAGTTGAAGACGAAATTATTTCCCTCCGGCCGGCGTACGACGACATTATTATTCTCGGCGATTTTAACGCGGATCTACTCAGCAATTCCTTCGAAGCTCGCAATTTAAAGTCATTTTTCGCGGAGCACGGGTTTACTATTGTTCCATATCAGTCGACTCACCACACAGAAGCTTCAGACAACTGGCTTGACATCTGCACGGTCAGCGATGCTGGGAAGGTCTTAGAAAGTGGTCAGTCGGACATGTCCTTTCTCTCGGGTCACGATCGTATTTCGATCACTTACGACGTCTCGGTACAGCGAGCGCTCCTTTTAGTATCGTGCGCTTAAAAAAATCACCCCGGCTTCCCTCTCTACGCAATTGTCGCGCCAGGACTGGACATCGTATATGATGGCAAATTGCATAAACACTAAACTCGAGTTGTTTCGCGAGCATGTAGTCGCTGTTATCGAAAACCTTGCACCTCTCGTTACGGTTAATCTTAGGCGGCCACCGGCTCCGTGGATTAATTGAGCTATTAGAGCGAAGATGCGGCGCTGTGACCAGGCGTACCGCAGGTTCCGGAGGAGCAAAATCAACGGTCGTGGCAGCCAAATTTTCCTCGAAAACTATACATTGCTTCGCAGCGAGGTAAAAATGATAATCGCCAGCACAAAAAAAGAGCACATTCTTAGGCATATCACCTCTTGCCGGAACTCGCGAAACGCCTGGTCGGAGCTAAGAAGAATGTCACTAGTGAAGGATCGTCGAACGAGCACAATTGTCAGCTTCTCACCCAGTGATCTCAATCGAGCCTTCTCTGCGGTTTTTTCTATACCTCTGCCTTTATCCGATGCGCTCATCTCAGCTGTTCCCTCGTCCTTGCCGGAAATTGATCATCCCTGCTTCACTCTGTCTGCCGTCTCTCAACTCTCTGTTTCCTCTGCCCTTCCCCACAGCTCTTTAAATTCTTCTGGCACTGACCTTCTCCCTGCGAGCTACCTTTCCTTAGTCTTCACCATCCTCCTCCCGCATATCACTGAAATTATCAATCTGTCCTCCTCCTCGACATTTCCCGCCCAGTGGCGCAGAGCTTTAATTACTCCTATTAACAAAATTCCCACTCCTTCCTTTCCTGCTGATTTTCGCCCTATCTCGATTCTCTGCGCGCTTTCTAAAGCCGTGGAAAGGCTCGTAAATAAGCAGCTCGTCGATTGGCTCGCGGTGCACGACCTCCTCGATCCTTTGCAGGCCGGCGTTCGCAAAGGGCACAGTACGCAAACTGCACTTATTAAGTTCACCGATGACGTGCGGTTCGGCATTGACAGGCAAATGCTCACAGTCGCGGTGTTCTTCGACATCAGCAAGGCATTTGATACAGTCTGTCACCTAACACTCCTATGTAAGCTTGCTGATGTTAGACTCTCGTCGTCGGCAATACAATGGTTCACGTCATACTTATGCGGAAGATCGCAGGCAGTTCGACTTCCCGACGGAGCGGTCTCGGTCTGGGTAGCCGTTGCCTCTGGGGTCCCGCAAGGGAGTGTCCTCGGCCAGCTGCTCTTTAGCCTCTATCTTAGGGACCTGCCTGCGATGCTTCGCTCGTGCACCTATCTTCTCTATGCGGACGATCTGATTATCTATATGCAATGTACGGAGAATAATCTACACTCATCGATTGACAGGGTGAACAGGGACATCTCCTCGATCTATGGCTGGGCTACGAATAACTTTCTTTCACTCAACAGCGCGAAAACTGAAGCAATGATGCTTGGTTCTCCGCATCTCCTCAGTCGCGCTGACCGGACTCTTCTCCCCCCTCTCATGGTGCTTAATGAGCGAGTGGACTACGTAGTATCCACTCGTTATCTGGGCTATCTTATTACGAACACACTGGGATGGGGGAGCAGGTTTCGGCGGTGCGTCGGCGGATGTGCGTGTGCCTTGCCCAGCTTTTCCGCACTTCTCGTTTTTTTGATTTTGATACTCGCCTATGGCTTGTGAGGACTCTTGTTCTCCCTCATCTTTATTATTGTCCGGCAGTGCTTAGCGACATCACTGGGGAACTCGATACGAAGCTGCAGCTTGCCCTCAACGCTGCTGTGCGCTTTGTATTGCAGACGGGTCGGCGCGAACATATCTCGGAGGGGCGTCGTTCGCTCGGCTGGTTGACGATCGCGAATAGGCGACTTTTCTTTATGGGATGCCTTTTCTATTCTATCGTTCACTCTGGTGTCCCCTCCTACCTCGCGGAGTCGCTCGTCTTTCGAGACAGGGAGAATCCGCGTGTTTTGGGAGGACGCACGGAAACGCTTCGAGCACCAGCCGCGCGAACGCTGATATTTCGGAAATCGTTTCGAATCGCCGGTACGTACTTCTGGAACGAATTGCCCGTCTCTATCACGGCGTCATCCTCGCTTGAAATATTCAAGCAACGACTCCTCAAACACCTCCTTTCCAATGAGCTATTACGAGCGAGGATCTGGGGCTTCTGCTATTCTTAGGATTAAGTTAGCCTTAGCATTAAATAATTACTATGTGCAATCTCTCCTTATAATTGTTTACTTTGCTAATTTTTACTTTATTTTTACTTTACTTTCTTTACTGTATTTTTATTCTTATCGCCGCTTAAACTACGTCGCAATGTCGCATAAATGTCGCTACGCAAAAAATATCGCAACTCTGTATGCTCTCGGTCCTTAGGGGATTTTATCCTAGGGCCAAATAAATTACTATTCTATTCTATTCTAATATATTAACTCGCCACTTATAGAGATTTTGAACATTTGCAAGATCAGTGTCGATGTGTTTGGACGACAGCTCGATAAGAGCGCAGGTTTAAAAAATCACGGTCTTCCCGGCCGCCCCGGCGCTCCCGGTAATCCCGGCATTGGATTTAAATTAACCGAGGATGGCCATTATGATATGAAAAACAAAAGACTCCGCAATGTTGCCGCTCCGGAACAACAAGACGATGCTGCAACGTTAAACATCTTACATCGCAAAGTACATACCACCGTGAAGATTTTACGAAAAGAAATGAATGATAGTAATCTTCTATTGGTTCAAGGGCTTGAGACAACAATGCAGGATATCATAAGAACTGTAAATATCAACCTCGAAACAGTACAAGACTTGGCTACTCGAAACTCAAAGGCCATTGCCAACATGGACGTTAGACTAAACGTTCTTGAAAATGAGCGCGCACAAAGAAGCACTAGTGAAGGAGCTACATAAATCAGCTAGACGGCACTATCCTCGTCGTCATGTGGATATACGGGGTCTCGACTTGGCAAGCCGATCTCGTCGATATGTCAGCTTATGCTAGTCAAAACAATCAATACAAGTATCTCCTTACCGTCATTGATATATTCTTGAAATTCGCTTGGGCTGTACCGATGAAGAGCAAGACGGGAAAAGATACAACAGCTGCAATGAAGTCCGTACTTATTGAAGGGCGAACGCCATCAAAATTGCAGGTGGATAATGGCGGAGAGTTTTACAATTTTAACTTTCAATCTCTCATGGAGCAGTATAAAATTCATTTGTATTCAACATTTAGCAACTTGAAAGCATCGATTTGCGAACGTTTCAATCGGACAATAAAAAATAAAATGTGGAAACATTTTAGTCTTCGCGGAAGTTGTGAGTGGATTGATATTATAAAGAAGTTGCTTTTCGAATACAACGCCACAATACTTTGCACTATTAGAATGAAGCCAAAAGACGTATGCGCTAGACATGAGATAAATCTTCTGTATATAGTGTATGATCGGCCAAAAAATAAATATACCAGGAAGCCAAAGTTTCAAGTTGGCGAAAAAGTTCGAGTTAGTATATATAAAAATATTTTTGCGAAAGGCTATACACCCAACTGGACAACTGAAATATTTACGAATCTCGAATAATGAGTACTTCACCTGTGACATACAGGCTGATGGACTATGAAAGTAAACCGATTGCCGGCCGTTTCTATGAGCAAGAGCTACTCGCCGTCAAACACCCCGATATTTATCTAGTTGATTAAATGTTGAAAAAACGACTCGACAAACTTTATGTAAAATGGCTCGGATTTGATAACTCGCACAATATGTGATTAATAAATCGGACTTGTAAATAAATCATTATCTTGAGGAAAAGAAAGAGTAACAGTGAGAGAGTGAGAATGATCTTTTCGATCTCAGGCCGATGCACATGGCCTATGCACCGGCTCTGGAAGCATTTTTCTGGAAGCACACCCCCCATAAAGATTTCGGGTGACCCCCGCGTACTCTATGCTCCTGGAAAAGAAAGACCCTTTCTTGTGGGAAAGTGCGATAAGCCCTTTTTTGCGAAATCGTAACAGCATGCACATGGCCTGCGTACAACCGGTGGAAGCATTGTCTTCTCACATAATCCTCGCTCTCACTTTAAAGCACGGGTCAATTCTCGCAGAGTAAAAATTGTGCATCATTTAAAAACTTCTTAGTTTCACTCGCATCATCCCACTCTTTGAAAAAAAGAAAAAACCTTTTTGGTAAGGGTTGGCTTAGTTTTTCGAAAAGTAGCATAGCTCAGTTCTTTTTCCATACGTGTAAGAGCAACATTTCTATTGCCATGACTCCGGGCAGCTTTAACCGTTCAACTGTGCGCGCGCTTTTCAAATTCCTCGTACAGAGGAATGATTTTATAAATCGTCGATGGCCAAAAGAAAGACGGCGCGCATTAAAACACATATCGTACGATGCAGTTTTTCGTGCACTCGAAAGAGTTTTTTTCGTGGCAAAGATTGATGAAATTTTCTACGCCGTAAAGAATGGATACATCCGTGGTGATATTTGCGATGCCGCTACCGCTGCATTAGAGTTTCGTAGGTCGATAGTGGGACAGTACGACTATTATTATGATGATCCAATCTATCAGCCGATGATAAAACGACCGCGCATCAATCACCGATATAACTCACCCACACCGGAGAAAATGGAGCGATTGAATGAGGAAGCGCGGAACATAATGCTCGAGGATTCAGATTCCGATTCGAGTCTACGCTCGCTACCGGAGGACCGTGAGCGAGTTAATAGGAAAAGCGCGAAATTGTTAGAGAGATTCAAACTCCATTGCCTCATTAAGGATATAGGAGAAGAAGAAGAACTACGATGAGGAGGAATATGAAATTAATATAGTGTCGGAAGAGTGATAATTGATAAGTGATGTGAAAAAAGCGTTTTAGAATAAAAACAATGGAACTTTATATTTATAAGAATATGATATGATATATACATTTTAATCGTAAATGTATCTGTTTTTTTATAATACAATATATAATTTTTTATGCACTAAATATATTTCCTATTGGCTATGGATCAATACACACGCACACATAATATTATAAAATACTGTATACAATTTTCACAACATATTAGTACAATTATTTCTACCCTTATCCCCTATAACCCCACGGTAAAGTGTCGGTGGAGCCACGCTGCAGCATCCTCTTATTATCATCCCAACTTAGAGCTAACTTATTTCTAGTAATAGTCTCTACCACATGCCTTCGGTTACGTATTAAACATTGAGATTTTACGAGATTCTCATGCTGCAACAAACACTTCTTGTAGTCAGCAAATGTGACTTTTCTCAATGTGGATGCTTTGACACCCTTTGCGCGTTTTTTATCCTTCGGATCATCTCCAACCTTATATGAGTTGTGACGTGCTTTTCCCCGGCTTCGGAGTACCGGGGATCGGCTAACCCGTCCAAAATATAATGACGCCCCGTTCGCACACTCTCTTCCCCTTACCGTCTTGTTGGGCGCCAGCACACCGTATCAACCCCGATGTGCAAGGGTTTTCTCGTTCAATCGTTCCTTCTTATCAATAATCGTACGGCTAGCAGGAGGGGTGCAATTCGGGAAACAATAAAATAATATTTGCAACGCACTGATTAAAATAAAATAACTACCATCACACTCTTTATTTTAACAGTGCTTTTTCATACAGCTGACTCGCGAGACTCAAGATTAGCTTCGTAACAAATTAATTATAACACCCGTCGCTGCGAGCGAAAATCATACACGAAATATTCCGGGAACACCGGGCACGAGCGAGAAAGCTACGGCAACGCGTGTACGGCACAGAAAAGAACCGAAGATGGTCTGCACTGCGTGCACCTACCTTTGTTTTCCCTGTCCGGCGATCTACACGAGTCGTCCTCGTGACTTTCCTCTAGCTGCGAGCCTCTATCCTCTATTCCTCTCGGAAAATTCCTCAGCCGTCGTCACGGCGGTTATTCCTCACAAATAATAATCCTCCGGCCGATGACACGGCATATTACGATTTTCTTACTCCCGTGGCTCGCACGGCGTTAACTATTTGTCACGGACTTATTCTTTTTGCACTAACTGCTAACTAATCGAATCTCTATAGCGGGTTACGCTTATCGATCTAATTCGTACAACGCGTCGCGCGAAAGTGCCTCTCGCTCGTGTTCCGTTTCGCGTCTCGGTAATCGGTGGGAGGGGGGAACGGGCCCTTTGTCGCCGAAAAACACCTGATCGGTGGAATATTCGCCACGTCTCTCCTCTCGTGGTTCTCCTCTCGTATCTCCCACTGGCCGTCGTTGCGTAGCTGAACACCTGTAATGTATAATATAAAACTCCGGCAGTCTCCCGAATACTATACATTTTCTCTCCTCGGGTATCGTCGGGGGATGACTCTGTATACGCGCCTATCTACGACTCTCGCGCGTACCTAATATCTAGCGTGCCTGCGAGAGCGTTGTAACACCTCATCATACAGTATAATTTTGCTCTTAGATCCACGAACTCAGTCATAATTCTACCACTGTTCTCGTCTTTTATTAATCCGAGAACTTTTTTATTCGCTTGCGGTATTCCATACAAATTATTTAAAGGGTAATCCGACGTATCAAATTTGTGCAAATCCTGCTTTATCGTCTCATATACATCCCCGGTTTTGATATGATAGATTAGACTATCAGTGTCGGTATACATTATTTTTGCACTTTCACCAAATTTGTACCGCATATAATTATAGTGAAAATCGTATATATAAATCTTTGACACGTCCAAAATGGTGAAGCCTGTATATATCGGTTTATTGAACGTGACTGATGTTTTATTTAATTCTATTATAAGCATATCATCGAATACGGTGCAGCTATGAAAAGTTGCTTTCGCTATACGGGCTCGCGCCCCGTACCTCCTTGCCCATTTGGTGACAAGTTTTACTTCTCGGTGTTTTCTCATATTTCTCATTGTTTTGCCGAAGACGGCATTTTTCATAAGTTTGTAAAAATTCTTTTCAAAATCGTTAGTCGATTTTTTGCGGCAGTCTGTATTTAAATCAATATATTGCTTCATCCACGGGCTTTGTTCAAATTTTACTACTCTATGAATTTTTGCTGACTTCAGACCAAAACTGAGACACTTTTTCAAATTGCGATAATGAATTACATATTTCCGTTTCGGCAATAAAGTTGTCATCAACTTTGATTGCTTACAACCGGGGAGGGGAGGTACGAAGTACTCAGCGGATAGCGGTAAGTCTTTATGCTCCGCGTGAAGTTTTCGCTGGTATTCTAAATCCACCTCGAATATGTATCCCGTTGGAGCATCATCTTCGATACTCTCTATATCGAGGTTATCAAAATTCTCCAGCCATTCAAAAGAACTGCATGGTAAGTATTGGCTCATCGCTGCACCATAAAGATTATTAACATCATAGTATATGAGGTACGATTCTTCTACGCTCGAGTCAATCTTTACCCATATACCGATTGTTCGCTTTTGCATATGTATTTGTACACTGCGCGATACCTCCTCGAATGCCCTTCTCAATGAACAATAACATATCTACATCGGTAAATAGTTCAAGCTCGATTCCCGTGCACTTAAGCATCGCGTCGAAAGCGAGGCCCGGTGCTGTATAGTAGTGCAACGGATCTAAATTGTATGTTTTAATGCATGTCTGTCGGAAATTTTCGAAAATGTCGGCCAAGAGAAGTACATCTGTTTTTAAGTAAAGGTCTGACTATTCGCCTAAACTTTTTACGTTGAACTCGCGCCAAACATTCAATGCATGTGTATAATCATCATCACTTATCGCTTCATTAGTCAGTTTCGAGAAAAAATCATCTTTACACGGCAAAGCCGTTTCATCAAGTTTCCCCCAATTATCGAGATAGTCATATGGAAAAACTCCTTTTCTCGTTAGCAATGTAAATTCCCCGTCGGTATCACGCCCGTCGGTGTCAAGATAGGATGCTAATTTTTCAATACTGCTCGGCATGAATCGATACGAATCGATGAATCGATATCGTACAGGTGTACCCTTCACGTCTTTTGAAAAAGATATATATTTTTCCTTGTACACCGGTAGCAATTGAATTGAGCCTTCAAATTCTGTGGCCAACGCTTTAATCAAAAAATGCGAATCGTAGCCTGATAAATTGTGAAAAATAACAGGTATAACGTGCGAGTTTGTGTACCGTAAGTTACATCCGTTATGCGCGGTGCCTCGATAGTCACCCGAAAAGTGGCAGTGATCCCCAACTTTCACCTCAATTTCAGTAAACGATTTTTCGGAAATATGACACCTTGTAACTACTTGAAATTCACGAATCTGATCAACTATTAATTTTTACATCGGAATAACAGTTAGCACGTGCGGAGTAATGAAGTTAGCTAACTCGCGCAATTGTCGCATAAACCATTCGATGCAATCTCTGCCGCGGTATGATTTATATTCGGATATATCCTTTGAGTACGCGCAATGCAAATAAAAGGCAATACTGTGCGGCACGTGCTTTTGATCTCCCGGTGTTGATTGGCTTGGCTCTAAAAGGCATTCGAGATCGCCATAAATTGCGAACGGAACATCGACTTTATTTTTATAGTTGTTAAATTTTAAAATCGTATCATCCTCCGCGGGAAGCTATACTTTACAACCGTTAATGTTGAAACAATCAACTTTATGCTTGGTTAAGCCGCCCGCGTAGAAAAAATTAGTATGGGATTGACTCTGGGAGAACGATGGTCGAGAGTCTGGGATTTATTTGGGATTGAATCTGGGAAGCACTATGGGCAGTTATCTGGGTTTTAGGACCCGGCTAGATGGTTTCCCAGACCTTTTCCCATAGCTTCAGTGGACGGGGGGAGTCCTCGTGCAATCAATCCCATACGTTTTTCCAGATTCTCTCCCGGCCGTACCGTACGACCGGGGGGATCCTCGCGCGATCAATCCCATACATAGAACATACATACATACATATTATGTGTAAATGAAAGAAGAAGAAAAAATAGATTTTGTCAAATGGAAGGAAAAAATGAAAAACGAAGAAAGATGCTCAAATCTAATTTTTTTCAACGAATATGATTTCGCCGTGCAAAGTTAAGCGCTGTAGTACATAATCGGCGGTTAAATTTCATTTAAGGCCCCAAAAATAATATGATGTACTGGGAAAAGCTTGGATAGATAAATTAAAAGATCTATGTTAAACTCATCTAATACTTTACAATATTTTTGGGACCTACATCGAATTTCAAACGCCGATTACGTACAGCAGCATTTAACTTTGCTCGGGGAACTCATATCCGTCGAAAAAAATTGGTTTTAGGCATATTTTTTCGTTTTTTATTTTTTTCTTCCATTTGACAAAATCTATTTTTTCATCTTCTTTCACTTACACATAACATGGGATTCTATGTATGGGATTGATCGCGCAAGGATTCCCCCGGTCGTACGCGACGGCTGGGAGAGAATCTGGAAAAGCATATGGGATTGATTGCACGAGGATCCCCGTTCGTATGCGACGGCTGGGAGAGAATCTGGAAAAGCGTATGGGATTGATTGCACGAGGATTCCCCCCGTCCACTGAAGCTATGGGAAAAGGTCTGGGAAACCATCCAGCCGGGTCCCAAAACCCAGATGACTGCCCATAGTGCTTCCCAGATTCAATCCCAAACAAACCCCAGCCTCTCGCCCATCGTCCTCCCAGAGTCAATCCCATACTAATTTTTTCTACGCGGGCGGCCTCTGGCTGAAAGTGGCACAGGCATCTATCGCAAAGCCAAGTCGCTGCCTCATGGCGAGATATTTGCAAACTAACGAGCCGTGATAGATTCTTAATCCACGCGAAATGATGGATAGGATTATTGTCACCGAGATTTATAGCAGTTTCGAGCATAAGCAAATGTATCGTGGGTCGACCGCTCTTTGCTTTACTCAGATATATCGGTACAATTTCCGATATAATTTTCGATTTGCCCTTCTTACTCCCTACAGCGTACACATTAATCGCAAAATTATTTATTCTCTCAAACCTTGGAATATTTTTTAGCTTCATCGGATAGCTAAAATCCTTATAATCAAGTACTTCACGAAAATGTCGATACGAATTTTTGCGATCACCATGATTCTTAACCGGTGGAGAGAGCACTGCTGTCACGAACCACAGGAAGCAGTATTCGCCGTTGTCGGCAATGTTGATAACAGCCCGCCTCAGTTGAATATCCCTTGGAACGCTGACAAAGGTGGATAATCCTCCTCGCAGTGGCACATATTTATTCATGTTGAATTGTAGATTAATTAATTCGATGAGAGTCCAGCCAGATTTCTTTTCCTGAAACTCTTCCACTTTCGGCAATAATTTTTCTTTCGCGTGTTCTCTGAACCACTCATCGGTGTTCGTGGAGTGAAGAATGACTTCATTACGCGTATTGAAAAATTTATTCTCATCCAGATTTTCGGCGTATTTCGTAACGCTAAATTAAATCCGAGGATGACATTGACCTTGAGAGAACGTCTCCTTTTTTTCCTCGCGGTTCCATTCAACATGCGTTTTAATCTCGTGATTATGAGGCGTTTAGCATCATCCAAGAATTCCGCCAAATCCTTGCGTTGCAGGTATGTAACGACGCCCGTGCGTACGCGCCGCGTAAATGCCGTCGCGAGGTCGGACCACTGCATTTTTTTCGAAACTGTACCGGCACCAGTCGTTTTAAACCTTTCGGTCATCGACTATAAATTCACTATCGTCGCCTGAATTTGAATTTTATCGTGAATCGTGAGTGAATCGCACTTGCGTAAAATCGAACTCAAAAGTTTCACATTTTTTTCACCGATGTCGATCCACTTTTGCCTCACACCGGGTAATGTTCTCTCGTTGAGAGTCGAATATACCCTCTCCATGAGATGCATAAGTTTTTTAGGCTTATCACGATCCATTTTTACGCTTATCTGATTCTGGGTCTGATTCGCCCTGTTCAGGACGTTCTTGAGGTTGATTGCACGAGACAATGATAGATGCGATTGGAAATTTAAATGTATTCTGTTTTATTAATAATGAATTGAAAAAGAGCGTTGGATAAATTTACAGAAAAATAAAAGAATAGGACAAATCGCTCTCCACTCACACACGCATACTGTCTAATACTACTTACGATTAATTTTAGATTTCGATGATTAGGACTACACGACAGTTTATATTGTTCGTGGCGTAATGCAAAACACTATGTACTAGCGGGAAAAGGCTGACCACTGCGACGTAAAACACTAACTTGGCTCCCTTCGGCCTTATCGACTTTAGAATGATTTCGGTAGACCCCGGATTTCCGAAGAAAGATTTCAAGTTTACTATGCAGGAGCTACTCGAGGAGTTTTTTCCGAGACTAGCTTTTCGCTCTCGTTGTCTAACGGGACTCATCTCTCCGTCGTGCACATCCGCCGATCTTGCGACTGGCGGGTGGCAGGCCGGGGAGGATTCTTGCTGCCGTCGCGTTTTGTGGTCAGCGGAAAAGGTAACGAAAATGCTCTCGCGGTATTCGTTACTATCCGGGGGACGTACGCAGCAGTCAGCTCATCTCTCCTTGCTTATTTATCTAACTTAGCTTATATTTCTATTTGGCTTATATTTCGCGCACTCGTGCGATCGCGGCTACGGCAGCGAAATTCGTCACCGCATCCACGGTCGACACGAGCGCGAGAACTTAGTCTGCGCGATGAAGGGCTCTCGTATCGCGCCGGGGAATTTCCCGTTAAGCACGGATCTTTTCCCGGCGCGATCGTAATAATCTATCACTCACAGGTAAGTGAATACACACTAAACACATGTGAGAAAATCTCAACAATAAATACTTTACGCGGAAATCCCAACTATAAGATGTTCGCGATGCGCTCGAAGCATATTCTAACGCTAAATATTCTAACTTCACCCTCTCCACCAATTTAAAAAAAGCCAATCACGAGGATGCTCGCTGGTGAGGATGGGTAAAGTGGCGAGCGAGCCATCGAGTCAAGACTTCACAGCCGCTTAAAAGAGCGTTGTCTGATTTTAACACTATTGTGTGTGTTTATCCTCACAGAGTTTGAATATTACGAATGACCGATAAGCGCGGACCCATTACAAAATATATGCGTACTACGCTCTCAATATTCGGAGGAATGCATGCTGCATATAAAACTATCGATATTCCTCGCTACGATGTTTGTTTATATCATATCCCCCTGCAGCGAATGCCGAGAACGAAAACACGGGTCTGACTCATCGAGCATTCGATACATGCAGTTATTATATTAGTATTTGTATATAGATGTTTATCGCAGTCATAAATTTCAAAGGGTGACAAGAGGTCTAGACTACTTAAAGCATATGATTTTAACACCGAAGTTTTTATTTATAATTGTTTATACAATCATAGGCGATAAGTGGACAGATGGGTCTCAGAGCACAGGCCAAGCGATACCCTCCAAGGCTGAGCAGTTCAATAGCCCCCCCCCCCCCCCCCGCCACGATTTACGACCGGGAGCACGGATGAATTCAAAATTCGACGTAATTTCATGGCATAATAATGCCATACATCTGTATTGCATCAAACAATGACGCGATAACATCACGTTATCAAGATTGTCGGACACGCTTACTTGATGCAAGCGTAACATTCGAGTTTACATAACCAAACAAGACGCTGCGCGATATTCCTCATTGAGACTTGGAATAGTGTTTTTTAAAACAAACTCTATCGAACGCGAACTCGTTATAAAAGTATTTAATCAGACTTCGATGATATTTTCATTTTCGACAAGTAGTTCATTGAGTATGAGATTAACTTTTTTGTTCTCCGCTGTAGTCATTGTATTCTGTGATAAGCGTAGTGATTACTATGATGTCTCTAAGGGCCCTTTGGTAACTCATAAGGTATGCTATATAGTGTCATACATCGCCTTAAACATCGCCTCAGCGGAGACACTTTCAAAATCGTCAATCGACCACGTGTATAATATACAACGAAATTTGTGACAATTGTATCTAGGTATGGTTCGACATAAAAATAGGTAATGTGACTGTAGGCAGAGTAATATTTGGTCTCTTTGGACGAACTGCACGAGATACCGTTTGGAACTTTGTTGATTTGGCGAAGCCTAGACCATACATCAGCCACAGAGGTGGTCGCTTCCGTTACATCGACAACGGCGTGGAGATGGGTGGAGGAAACATTGGTAAAATTGCGTTGGTTTTCTGGAGTCACATTATTGTTTATTATCCGCTCTTCTATTTATTTCTTATCAAAATTAAACCGAGAACAGACTGTGATAGTGACTACGGTGAATATTTCCCGAAAGATAATTTAAAACTTCAACATTACGGTGCCGGTTGGATCGCTATGGTCAGCTACGATAAAGAAAACTCGAAAGCGTGTCTGTTTTATATAACCCTTAAACCGTTACATGGAGCCGACGGCCGTAATGTCGTATTTGGAAAAGTTCTTAATGGAATGGTTAGCAAAACTCTTTTACAATATTGTCATTTCAGGTAACGGAAGATTTTTGAATAATAATACATAGATTATTTGCGATAGAAAGTTCTGAAGAAAATTGAAAATGTCGAGGTAGATGAAGATCACTGGCCGAAGGAAGACGTCATTATTGTGGAGTGTGGGACAGAATTGGCGGATCCACTATTTAGAGTTACCAGAACAGGCGCTATCGACTAATGAAGAAACGCGGTAGCTAGTCGACGCCAAGTAGTTTAAAAATAATTAATACCCGCAGCAAGCGTATACGGGTAGAGCGGTATCAAGTAATTATACGCCCTAATTATGTACTTCAATGTTTAATCGTTTTTTGCGTGTCAATTATCCAATAAATAAACAAAAAAAACTATCACCCTCTGATGACTATATAAATCGATTACCAACTCTTAATCGTGCTCTTAAAGAACTTTATTTTTATAACATAGACATGTATAAATCGTTATGTATTAGTATGTTTAATTTCGAAATTACATTTTTTTCATTGTCTCCCACCTGCAAAACAATTGGATTCTAATGATACGATACGTTTCGCGAATGGTAGATATTGACAAATAATACTTAGAGGTGTTTGTATTGACTTTTGAACAAACATCCGAAAAGATCCGTTATACATCCGTAAACATCCGTTTATTTCTCTTTCCACCACCAATAAAAGTTGCGTCTCAAGCTTTAAAACAAAGTAAGGAAAGAACGGGAATCGGATTAAAACCCTTCACTACGGATATTTCTTTAACCTCCTGCACGGTCAAAATCGCGTTGGCCCAAATTCTGTAAGGTAAATTCTCAAGATTAAACGGTACGATTACTGAATAGGACACCTATTCGCGTCGTAGCTTAATCGATAGTTATATATATATTATATATTGATAGTCTATAGATCTGAAAAATCTTGCGCGCGCACTATCTATGTCACGACAAAGCTCAGGTGAACAAGTGACGAAAAAGTTCGGCCTGTTTGGCTCTGGGGACGTCGAGAAGCACGGACGCTATTATGAATCTCGCCTTCTCATTGTCATCGTCACCACGGCTCCGGCTATCGCGTCGACGGTTTGGCCATCCGATATACAACATATTAAAGGGGACCGAGATTGATGCTGCAACAGTTAAGCCCCAGAGACCCAGAGAATATCGAAAGACCCGACGATAATTCAGATAAGTCTTAGATATTATTAATTATTCACTGTCGCTGCGTGGAAAGCAGGAGTTTATCATTTTTTTAATTATTATAATCGCTGTGTGGAAAGAAGGTGTGTGTGACTTTGCTGTATATTATAATCACTGTGTGGAAAAAAGGAGTGTATGGAAATGATTATTGCTGTTGTAACCGCTTTTCCCCGAGAACTCGCTGCGATTACAAAATGCAACGAGTGTCGTACCGTCAGGGCGCCAGCCCCGAGAACTCGAAATTGCCGCGACAAATTTATTACCGCGATACGACAAATTTCCCTTAAACCGATGCTCGGCTAGCTACAGCCCGGGAAGGTGGTTAAGGGGGATGGTTCGAGTCGCTCTCGCGATCGGAAGAACAAACAGATCTCGGGAGCACAATTGTTGATCTTTATTTTGCCAACGGATACCGGGAGCCGAGTCGTGAAGCGACAAGCGCTCTGCGTTCCACCAATTCATATACAATAAGTCTCGCGCGCTCGGTAACGGCTCGAGAGCGGGATTACGCCGTCGTGTCCTTTCTCCTCACATTCTCCCAAAGTAGCGACAATACATAAGACTCTATGCTGCGTCCAATCGCACGCCAAAAATACAATTTCAACTACGGGACTCTCTCGCGGATATTAAAGCAAAGTCAAAAGAAAGAATAAGAGAACAGAACTGAGATGTACAATGTCGAAAGATAGAATAGTCGAAAGCTAAAATCTGGTACACCCTTCAAGGCTCCTATCATAAAATTTGCTTAACGAATTTTTCCCCGAACGAAGTAGACCGCGAGCCCCGCACGCAAAACGCGCCGTCCCCACGATAGCGAGTGCAATTTGCCCCTTTGAGTCTCTGGTCTCAAACCGAACCCGCACGACGCTCTTACCCCGTTGGACGTTGCAGTAGTGGGAATCCCGCGAATTTCTCTGAACCGGGATCCCAAATCGCGAGTCGGGAAGAAGTCGGTATTCTCGAGGCGACGATATGCACGGATCTATCCGAGAGCCACGGCCTTCCTTGTCGGGATCCTACGATCGAGTCCTTGAGTCGATTGACTCTCGAGAGCTCGCGACCCCTTGTGACGACAGCGACAAGCGCTCTGCGTTCCACCAATTCATATACAATAAGTCTCGCGCGCTCGGTAACGGCTCGAGAGCGGGATTACGCCGTCGTGTCCTTTCTCCTCACATTCTCCCAAAGTAGCGACAATACATAAGACTCTATGCTGCGTCCAATCGCACGCCAAAAATACAATTTCAACTACGGGACTCTCTCGCGGATATTAAAGCAAAGTCAAAAGAAAGAATAAGAGAACAGAACTGAGATGTACAATGTCGAAAGATAGAATAGTCGAAAGCTAAAATCTGGTACACCCTTCAAGGCTCCTATCATAAAATTTGCTTAACGAATTTTTCCCCGAACGAAGTAGACCGCGAGCCCCGCACGCAAAACGCGCCGTCCCCACGATAGCGAGTGCAATTTGCCCCTTTGAGTCTCTGGTCTCAAACCGAACCCGCACGACGCTCTTACCCCGTTGGACGTTGCAGTAGTGGGAATCCCGCGAATTTCTCTGAACCGGGATCCCAAATCGCGAGTCGGGAAGAAGTCGGTATTCTCGAGGCGACGATATGCACGGATCTATCCGAGAGCCACGGCCTTCCTTGTCGGGATCCTACGATCGAGTCCTTGAGTCGATTGACTCTCGAGAGCTCGCGACCCCTTGTCTCCCCACCCCGGCCTACACAAATCTCTCGCCCCTTAGAAGTGTTGGTCGCGATTCCCCGAATCACGTTGCGGTTCTTAGAAGCGCCGCGCGACAATTTGAAAGCGCGAACGGCGAGTCGAGAGCTCCTCCGGCTCTCGCGGGGACGATATATCGACGATCCAGCGACGGACGAGAGCGCAGAGATTCCATTCTCTGCTTCGGCACAGGGTGAGGCCGCAGAAGGTTTTCCTCCGGCGATAATCTTCGCTGCCGACGGGATCTCGACGACAGCCGATGGGAGTCTGCCACGCTGATGCAGCCCCCGCTGACATGAGTACACGAGATCTCGGGTGTCGTATCGACGATGATTAGTCGCTCGTGCGATGTGATGCTGCCGTTTGTAGAGACCGCCGTGCGCTCGGGAGCCGTATCCATGAAATAACAGTCGGGAAAAATTAGTTACGCGTTGTAATATGCCTATTCTAACTCTGTCCGAATGCCTTGAAGGGACTCTCCCCGAGAGCAAGACCGTCGCTTCTCGCGACACTCCGTGCACCAGTCATGAAGCATGCATTTTTTGTGACGCGGCAGAAAAACCACGTCACACTGTATAGAAAGAAGGAGCACATTCGAAAAAACTGGTGAATTATTAAATGCGTGCTGCGGGATGAGTGCTATAACTCTCCTGTGGCATATGGGGTTCTGTTCCCCACTAAGTTCCGTATACACGTGTGTTAAATTGCTTCACAATCCGTACAATTTTTCTCGGGCTATACGCCTTCGGGGCAGACATACGTGTGAAGAAAGAAACGGTAAAAGTCAATTATGCAAAGTTCTCCCAGACCGGCTGATCACGTCCACACAAGAAACTCTAGTAGCTCTTCGAACAACAACATCGATCAAACAGGTCAGTCACCCGAATCGATTATCGGTAATAACGACCGTGATTGCAGAACTGCACTAGAGATACAGAGTATGTCAACGAACGCTCGCTCCAAGGATAAAGCGAGAAAAGCAGGCCGACCAACAAAAGCTAAAACGCTAGCAACGTGCAGAGACAAAAGCAACTCTGAGGGAAACATTAAAGATCTATTCAAGAGGAAAAGACAGGACATTGAGCAAGGATCGATGCACAAAATCATGTCTCAATCACCATTCAAGAAGAGTAATATAATTTCTCACTCTCCAGAAAAACTGCGACCCGAAGAGGAGGAAATTGATAACACAATGCGAAAGGATGCCAATTAGCTAACAAAAAAAACCGCTCAAGCTACCAGTTCAAGCTGTGCGGGAGCGGAGTCAAAACACTCCGTCGAAAACACCAAGAAAATTGCAAGCAGTGACCTACAAGCTGTACTGGAGGAAATTCGGTTTTTGCAACTCGAAACCGCAGACAGAATGGACTCCTTTGAGCGAAAACTCACAGAAGCCAAGAAAAAAAGTAGATTGAACTACCAGAATATCAAAACAGAAATTCTCCTGGAAGTCACAAACAACGCGGTCCGCCAAGAAAATACCATTAAAGAGTTGGATACAAGACTCACAAAACAACTCAAGAATATAGAGGCTAAGCTGAACGAAATCAACCCTGTAACGGAAATCACCGCACTCACGGATCGCATCGCTCGTCTGGAAGAACAACCGATGTCAAGTAATCAATCAACACGCAAGGAAATTCTAGCTTTAAAAAAACAGATTAAATCGTACGAAAAAGCTGCGATAAGAAACAATATCATCATAAAGGGCCTTCCACGCAGCAACAACCCATTAATAGAGGATGTTGGAAAATTCTTAAATGATAAATTTGGTCTCACAAACGTAATAATGGAAGTCAGGGAAACAGGTAAAGAATACAATGTGATTTTCGTCAAATTGAATAACTTCACAACAAAATATGAGATAATGAGAAGAAAACAAGTCTTGGACAAAGCACACTATACATTCAAAACGAACTCACCCCTGCTGAACAAGAAATATATAGAAAAATAATAGATGCAGCCAAAAAACACAATGAAGAGGGTAGAACGACGCGTGTTGGTTACCAAAAACTGAAAGTCGACGATAAATGGTTCTCTTGGAACCACATCGAAGAGTGCCTCCTCGAAAGACCTACGCCTCGCTCTAAAAGTGTAGAAATCAGACCCAGCATATCAACCGCAAAAAACTAAGTACGATTAAAATAGTGTTCTGCAACATGCAAGAGCTACAAAATCTATCCTCGAACGAAATAAAAAACGACACAAGTATCTGCTATTTTCATGAAACATGGAGCACCACTGAGCTGAAACAAGTTATCCCGAGGAATATGCAATTACACTCAAGTGCATGGGCACTGGAAACCAAGGACAAAGCAAGAGGAACAGCTAGCGGAGGCATTTTGTGCATAATGAAGCCGGAGTTTCAGATGGAAATATTGGACTTGACGCACTGGTGGTGTATCGCAAGAATATCCGGTCAATCATGGCAAGCAATTATCGTTGCTTTCTACTTTAGCCCATCCATTAACTTAGTGCATTTACTGTAATTATTGCAACCCACACTTTGCGACATTTTGTGCAGATTCTCCGAGGATCTCATTATACTCGGAGGGGACTTCAATGCTAGAGTTTCCGACATCGATGCCACCCCTAGGGAAATATTTGAATCCACGCTTTTGTCCGAAAAAAGAGAGAGGTTTGACAAGGTGGTGAATGGAAGGGGTTCCTTACTACAAGAATTTATGTCGGAAAACGGCTTTGTGCTATTAAATAGAAGATGCGGCAGCGACCGCCCGGCACATTATACATACTCGAGCAACAACGGAGCAAGTACTATCGACTTGGTATGGGTCAACACTACCAAGCTCGAGGTTATCAAGGATCTGAAGGTAGAAGACGACCTCCTTGGCTCCGACCATTGGCCAGTCGAATTAACGCTATTCGATGACTATTCGAACCAGAGGGCATCGAGAAGAGGGGCTGAAGCACCGACTATATGTAAGGAAAGAATCGTTTGGTCAGAAAGCAACGCAGAAGCATATAAAAGAAGTTTAAATCTAACACCTCGAATCTTTGCAAACTTTACGAATAACACCGTCGAAGAGGTAAATGAAAACATGAGTATAGCAATAGTGGAACCGGCGCGCAGTGCGGGAATAGCGCGATAAGGACAGCAACAAGCCGAGGCGGAAACTAGAAAATGCCCTAAAAAGTGTTAGACATCGAGTTACGAGGCAACAAAAATAAAAGAGTACATTGACCTATAAAAAAAATACAATATCTTGTTAAAAGAAAAAAAAATAGCGCAAACTACTATAGTGGATAACTTTGCAGGCATAAATTGTCCTAATCTTTTTTGGAGCACAGTTAAAAAATGTAAACCAAGACAAACTAAACTAGATGGGCAGACAATTGAGACTTGAAACGATTTTCTTAAAACGATTTATACAGAAAGAATAGAATCGATAAACACTTTCACGAGGGAAGCGACCCAGTCACAGATACTATCATCACTAGTATCACTAATTCCGAACTTCTAAATTGTCTTGCGAAAACGAAAGTTTTGAAACCAAAAGTTGGTGAAAAATGATTTTTCTACCTTCACGCATTGTTGAACAAAATTTTGGAAGATGAAGTTTTACCTGGGGTTTGGTCGAAGATCACTCTCTGTATGTTGCACAAAAAAGTATGTGGGATTGCATTAGTTAACACAATCACGAAAATTTTTACTCAAATTCTGCAGAAAAGATTTTTAAAATGGGTTTCTATGGTCAACACAATCCCAGAAGAGCAATTATGTATTTTGAGCTGCGGCTTCGGAACGACCTTAATAATTATTTGTTGTTTTTGTCACGTGTCGATCTCGATCGAGATCCTCGTTAGAATTTTATTTTTTCATTTGTTTCCTGTGTGTGTACAATGAATTTTACATTATTATGCTTATTCTATTTTATTGTCTATAGTTTTAGAATATTTTTTCTTTTTAGGCACTCACTATAACAATAGGCAAAGAGTGCCGCAGCGCATACTCCAACAAATTTCATTTTTCACCATTTTCTTCGGTGTATCTCCAACATCATGCGTAGTTGATGTGAAGTGACTGCGATGACTGGAAATATTTTCATTAGCCTGCGGTTCAATGAAAACAACTTTTTGGCTGAATTTTTCTTCTCGGACGTCCGTATCACAGTGTAACTTTGAATAGTGCGAACCAATTTTGTTCTCCTTCGCAGGGTTTTTTTACTACATTATTGCAAGTATGCACATCACTTTTAAAACCAATCTGAGATTTTTAAATATTTTTTCTAAAAAATTATTGGTTACAATTTGCATTTGCCTTCCATCAAAGGTCCGTACGGTGCCATCATAATGAACTCTACGAACCAATTTTTTTCTCCTTCGCAGCATCATTTTGTTTCATCAAAAGCACTATGCACACCAAATTTGGGGACAATCCTACATCTCTAACTATTTTTTCATCACAATGTTCCATAAAAAAAATTATTTTCTCACATCACATGTCCGTACGGTGCTCCAATTAAGAATCCTGGAAACCAATTCTTTTCACTTTCGCAACAATATTTCATTGCATCGAAAGCACTATGCACAACAAATTTTGAGTCATTCCGACGAATCTACTTTTAATTATAAAATTTTTCAAAAAAAGTGGTTTCCATTAGCTTTGCTTCAAAGGTTATGTTATTTAGATTTGCCAAAAAACCATTTTTCATCGTGTTAAAAAAAAACTTCGGTTGGGAAAAATAAAACACGAAATACCCTACACAGATTTTCAAATGTTTGCGTTTTTTATTTCGAAAATAATGTATTTTCACCGAAAATCATTCGCAATATTTTACCCTACATTATTCACATTCGTAATAAAAATGATAAATTTCACGTGGTCACTGAAAAAATTTGTTATAAACTCGTAAAAAAGATTCATCGTCAATATTCGAAATTAAATATTCTTACCGTGCCGTATGAGATTAGTCCGAATCCGAGGGACCTTTTTTTATCTTTCGGATGGCTGCAGCTAATGCGAGTATTGCTTCGGTCCTGTTTTCTTCAATAATTTTTCTTTCTGAACACTGCTTTTTCATCATTTTCATTTTTTTTTTCCAATCATTTGTTTTATGTCCGTTAAAACATCGGCTTTTCGGGAGAGTTGTTTTTTCTGGCGTCTCATTCTCGATTCTCTCGAGAGTCCTTCTCGAGATACCTTCGCACTCGAATTTTGCTTTATGTCATCTTCTTCTTCATATTCGCTACTCTCAATGTCGTTGCATGATACCGTAACAATAATAATAATTTATGAGAGGTGTGCAATTGTATCTATTTATATTTATTTTTTATATTTGTACATATTATATTATTTATTCTGTTTTTATTTGTATATATTTATTTATTTTCAATTTTACACGTACCATGGCTGTTGCTTCGACTCTTTTTTGGATTTTCCTTGTTGTCAGATGTGTACATTTCAGAGTGCGATTTGAGTGTAGAACCCAATTGCTCGTTTGAAGGTTTTACACTTCTTTTATTCCCGAGAACGCTTCTTTTATTCCCTTTTTTTGAATTCTTCGAGCACCTTGTTCCAACATTTTACTTTTTTGTACCGTCCGTTTAAGAAAAGGTGATTCAAGGCCAAACGTGAGTTTATTAGGAGAAGCGTCGTTTCCTCAGTCCATTCACGTCGTTCTTTTGATTTTTTATGTTGAACATTGCTTGTCGAAGCATCATTGGTGGCTGATCGATGCTCCATCAGCTCCGAAAACTGCAAATTACTGCTACTTTTTACAGCTAATGTTCCAGTTTCTGTTGTTGGCGTAGATGTTTGATCATGAACTTCGGTGGAGTTACCAGCCGCAACCTGATTGTGATTTAAAAGTTCCGACTCAACCAGTTGGCACTCTTCGTGTGAGTCGTAGTATTGACTCTGAAATTCGGGATCTGAAATTGCATATACAAAAAATTCGGGTACTAACACAATTAGCGTAGAATATTAATATTATAAATATCAACATAAAAAAATTCTCCAAAAATAAAATTGGCAGAGATCATAACCTATTTTCGGCACGTGTAAGATTCTAAATTACTCCAAAAAACAGAAAAATGGCCATTAGCACGTAGATATACTAAGAATGTACTTACCATTTAATAATTTCTCGTACGTGCTTAAGTCGACGATAAACTTTTTTATTGCTCCGAATTCGTTTTGAATTTGAACAATAGTAAAACACATCGCGGTTCGATGAAGTCGTTAATTCATTTAAAAAAAAGACAAGCCATCGCACTGAAACACACGACGTCAATCGCTGATGCAATCGAGATTGAAAAGACACAACGAAATTCGAAATTCGGCATCCGAAAAATAGTGATTTGAGTGAGAGGGATTCTTGCAGAGTCTCTTCAGAGAATGTAAAACGAGTGAAAAAATAAAGGTATACTACAAAAGGCGAATCAAATCACAAGAATCGGATATCCGACGCGATAAGGACCCCAGGATTTTTCCAAACGTTTAGGTTCGTAATTTAATTTATTTGATTTATTTTATTCATTGAATTATATTGCGTTATATAATTAATATAAAAGATTTATTTAATTTGCGTTTTTATTTTTTTAATTTTTTAAAATACCCAATATATTGTGTGACGGGGGGTTAGATGTTTGATCATGAACTTCGGTGGAGTTACCAGCCGCAACCTGATTGTGATTTAAAAGTTCCGACTCAACCAGTTGGCACTCTTCGTGTGAGTCGTAGTATTGACTCTGAAATTCGGGATCTGAAATTGCATATACAAAAAATTCGGGTACTAACACAATTAGCGTAGAATATTAATATTATAAATATCAACATAAAAAAATTCTCCAAAAATAAAATTGGCAGAGATCATAACCTATTTTCGGCACGTGTAAGATTCTAAATTACTCCAAAAAACAGAAAAATGGCCATTAGCACGTAGATATACTAAGAATGTACTTACCATTTAATAATTTCTCGTACGTGCTTAAGTCGACGATAAACTTTTTTATTGCTCCGAATTCGTTTTGAATTTGAACAATAGTAAAACACATCGCGGTTCGATGAAGTCGTTAATTCATTTAAAAAAAAGACAAGCCATCGCACTGAAACACACGACGTCAATCGCTGATGCAATCGAGATTGAAAAGACACAACGAAATTCGGCATCCGATTTCCATCGCGAACGCCGCCCGTGATGGATCGGATGAATTAACGAACGCAGGTTAAAGAATCATCTTTATGGGGGATGTATATCAGATACATCCGACTTTCATCGCAAACGTCGCCAGCGACAAATAGGAAGAATAAACGAAAAGGGCCGTTGTTGTTGGTGTTGCGGCTGTTGCTGCTCCTCCATCTCCTTCTATAAATACAAATATACAAATAATACTATACAAATAAATACTCATAAAAAGGTTAAGATTACTCACCTCTATTCGATTTGACAATTTCGAAGACTGACGTTGCATTCAAATCGCCAATTTCATCGAGTTGCGAACATAGTGTCGCTATATTCACTTTCCGATAATTGCGGCGTCTGACAGAAATGTTTATTTTTGACAGATGATTATTTCGCCGTTGCGTCGTTGCATTGTAATAGCCGCGATTAGTGAGAAAAATAGTGATTTGAGTGAGAGGGATTCTTGCAGAGTCTCTTCAGAGAATGTAAAACGAGTGAAAAAATAAAGGTATACTACAAAAGGCGAATCAAATCACAAGAATCGGATATCCGACGCGATAAGGACCCCAGGATTTTTCCAAACGTTTAGGTTCGTAATTTAATTTATTTGATTTATTTTATTCATTGAATTATATTGCGTTATATAATTAATATAAAAGATTTATTTAATTTGCGTTTTTATTTTTTTAATTTTTTAAAATACCCAATATATTGTGTGACGGGGGGTTTTCGTCAAACTTATAGTCGGGGGGGGGGGGACAAGGCAAAATTAAATAATCGTAGGCGAAGGGGAGATAGTCAACAAAAGAAACAGAAATTTATTATAAACTCAAAGAAAAAATAATACAAAAGAAATCGGAAGGGAAAATAAGAAATAATAACTCAAGGGAAAAGAAAAATAACTGATATCGGATAACTAATAATAAAAAAAAATGATAATTCGAAACTAATAACAAAAGAAAATGAATAAGATAATCAACTGAAATAACGCAAATAAATCGGAACAATAATGGCAACTAAGGGATAAAATAGTAACTCGGAAATAATAGTAAAAGAACTTAAAGGAAATAGTTAACCAAAATAATAAACTTCAGAACGCAACTAAATCATAAAAATAATAATTGGCGGCGAGAATGTCGGGGGTAAGCGGGGACGGGGGGGGGGGCTGAAAATTAATTAACTAAATCGGGGGAGAAATACTACGAAAATAATACAAAAATAATAATGATTCGGAAAACTCGGATAAATTACGGGCAAATGTCCGGTAATTTACAGGCCACCAAATACTTCTTCTGGAGGGACAACAATATTATTCGGCAATAAAAAAAAAGGGACGATCACTTGTAAAACCGAGAGGGGAGGGCTCGAGCGATTCACGATAAATAAATCTTTTGGGCGCCAGTTACCGTTGCACGGGGTAACACCGTCTCAAGATGGAGGATGACTATGCAAATTCGAAGTGCCGGCTATTTCAATGGGACGTCTTATCTCGCGGGAGGGTTAACTGATCTATCGGCTCTGAATTTAATCCTTCGGCTCGATTCGCGGGGTATAACTAATAATTTTGGGGCAACTGGGGATGACGGGGCGAACGCACGATGAGATTAAGATCGATTAAAACTACGCGATAACGACACCCACCACGTGCACGAACGCGAAGCCGGAAAATGGCGATGCCGGCGAATTGTACAACCGTCACGCGGTCGATGTTCACGGAATTTCTCGTTAATCAGGGGGCGGTAATTCGGGGGAATAGGATCACGGGCTTTATCACACTCTAAGAAAAATAATCACACTCACTCGTACAATTATCTCGCTGTACAATTCGGTACCACGCTCCTTACAATCTCCGTACAATAATCACGTTCGTCGCTGTGTCGTTACGCACGTCTGCTCTACACGGGATCTCGATCGAGGCTGAGGTACGCTCGTCTTCTCGGAAGTCGTCTCGTAGATCAGCGCTGCGGATGTCGGCGGTGGGAGAGAGAAGATAGTACTCGGCGTCGGTCGATACATCGCTCGATCGACGGCGAGGCGGCAGGTGGCGGCAGCGGTATTGATTGATCGTCGCTCGATGGCATCGAGCGACGATAGTGAACGGCGGGCGGTGGGCGGTGTTGTCGGTTCTCTCTCTGTGGTTAACGGCAACGGCGTAATTCGGCGACGGCTGGTTGCTGTCGAGCGATGTTCTTCCTCGGCTTTTCCTACCTCTCTCTTACTCTCGTGCGTTGTCTCGGGATCTCTTGGCGAGGAGCGTACCTTGCCTATCGCGGGGGTCGTGGGAGGACGGGGCGGGGGTTGAATAATATTCGATAATCCGCGTTGATTTGGCTCCGTGGTGGGTGGAGCTCGATCGAGAGATCTAACGCTATTTTACTTCGTTACAATTGTCGATTTTATAAAAACTATAAAAATTCATCCTCGACACATTAAAGCTATATGAGATGAAAAGAAATAAGAAAAGACGTTACAGCGGTGGTTCTGCGGTTCGGATTGACACTCGATCATTTTGGGTTCAATTCCCGAGTAAATTTTTTTTTTTTTTCAAACTGAGCTGTAATTCCTTATTTCCTATCATCAAATAAGGCTTGTATAAGTCGAGAATGAATTATCATAGGTTTTTACATGGATGGAAATGTATTGTGTATTGTAAAAATGAGAAAAATTATTGAAATAATGATTTATTGAATTTAATGTAATTCACGTATGTTTTTTATTTTTTCGTTTTTTTTTTTTAATTTTTTACAATGTGTAATACATTTCCATTAAATTAAATTAAGTAATACATTTCCAATAAATATAAAGAGTATAAATATTCATCCTATTTATTGTAACTGTTTTCCCCGCGATCTCGCTACGATTACAAAAGTTGTAACGAGTGTCGTATCGAAAGGACGCCAGCCGCGAGACCCCGGAATTCTCGTGACAAATTTATTTCATCGATACAACGATTCCCTCGATCTGAGGCTCGGCTAGCTACAGCCCGGGAAGATGGTAGAGGCGGGTGGTTCGAGTCGCTCGCGCGAGCGGAAGAACAGATTGAATTTCGGACACCGAGAATGATTATTTTATTCAGACAAATGATAACGGGAGCGGAGTCGAGAAGGGACGAATATCCCGCCAATGATCGTTACAATAATTCTCGCGCCCGCTGTACTGTCTCGAGAGCGTTAATTCTTGTCCCGTTCAACAAAGCCAACCGAATACAAAATAATTTAGAACAACTTTCATACGTCCAATTACACGCCAAAATATTACAAATATCACTTATCAAAGAAAAATCAAAAACTTAGCAAAGATCGCTCGACACACGTCGAGAGCCAACGGCAGCGCGCGATCACGACGTGAAAGTGTCGCGTCGCAAGGTCGAGCTGCCCTTGCAATTGACCGTTACGCGAGAACTAAATCTAACGGACTCTCTCGCGGATCTTGGGGGAGTAAAATTATCAAAGAAACAGAAAAGGACTTGACGAAATAAGATACACAAAAGTGGAGAAAGTCGAATACAATAATCAAAATATAAAAAAAAGTCGAAGAGATAAAATTCGGGAAAAACCCTCCCAGGCTCTTACCATACGTTAATTATCAAGCAAACGAATTTTGCCCGACCAGTTAGAACGCGAGCCTCGCACGCAAAACGCGCTGTCCCTGCGATAGCGAGTTCAATTTGTCCCTTTCAATCTCCGGTCTCAAACCGAACACGCACGACGCTCTTACCCCGTTGAATGTTACCGTAGTGAGAATCCCGCGAATTTCTCCGAACCGGGATCCCAAATCGCGAATCGGGGAGAAGTCGATATTCTCGAGGTGACGATGTGCACGGATCTATCCAAGAGCCACGTCCTTCCTTATCGGGTTCCTACGATCGAATCCCCGAGTCGATTCTAACTCGAGAGCTCGCGAACCCCTTTCTCCCCCACCCCGGCCTACACCGATCTCTCGTCTCTCACGATTATTGGTCGCGATTCCCCGAATAAAGTTACAATTCATAGAAGCGCCGCGCGACAGGTCAAATGCGTGAACGGTGAGTCGAGAGCTCCTCAAGCCCTCGCGGGGATGGTGTATCGACGATCCCGCGACGGACGAGAGCGCAAAGAATCCAGTCGGTGCTTCGGCACAGGGTGAGGTTTCGCAGGATTTTCCTCTGGCGATAATCTCCGTTGCCGACGAGATCCCGACGGCAGCAAAAGGGAGTCTGCCGCGCTGCTGCAGCCGCGCTGACACTGGCACTCGACACAATAAATCGGGGAAAATTATTTATACGCTCTTGTATTCCTACCCTAACTCTGTCTGAATGCCTTGGAGGGACTCCCCCCCCCCCCCCCCCCCCCCCCCCCCCCCCCTCCCCCCGAGCGCAAGAACGTCGCTTCTCGCGACAATCCGTGCACCAGCCGGTAATCATAACATTTTTGTGACGCGGCAGAAAAACCACGTCACAATATATAAGAATTCATGTGATAATAAAAAAAAAGAAAAGACGTTACAGCGTCGGTTCTGCGTTTCGAATTGACATGCGGTCGTCTTGGGTTCAATTCCCGAGTAAACTTTTTTTTTTTTAAATGAGCTGTCATTTCTTATTTCCTATCATCACATAAGGGTTTTATAAGTCGAGAATGAATTATTATAGGTTTTTACATGGATGAAAATGTATTGCGTATTGTAAAAATAAAAAAATTGTTGAAATAAAGATTTGTTGAAATATTGATTTTAATTTAATTCACGTGTTTTTTATTTTCTCGTTTTATTATTTTTTACAATACATAATACATTTCCAATAAATTTAAAAAGTATTAAAATTCATCCTCGCTATATAAGAGATTATGTGATGATAAAAAATAATAAGAGACGTTGCAGCGGTAGGTTCTGCATTTCGGGGAACACATTAAAACAGAATTCACACGTAACAGAGAGAACAACACCACTTTGACTCATTTACTACTACAAAATTCAGCGCTCCACCCTATCGCCCCCGGTAACGATATCAATCCATTCTGCACCATAGAATCAATCAACAAGATCTTAAAACACCTACCAAATAAGACGTCAAGCGATTTTGATATGGTGCCTCCTATAGTATTAAACCATCTCCCGATGAAAATAGTCCGTGCCATAACGGTGCTATTTAATAATGCGATAAATTGGCACTACTTCCCGAAGAGCTGGAAAAAAGCGAAGGTACTTCCCATATTGAAAAAAAGATAAATGTCAGAACAACCCGTCGAGCTATCGCCCCATAAGCTTAACACCCAGCTTAAGCAAAGTCTATGAAGCAGTCATAAACGACAAAGTACTAGCAGTTTGCGTACAGAATAATATAATCCCGGACATGCAATTCGGATTTAAAGCCAAGCACTCATCCACCCACGCAATCCACAAATTATTCTCGGACTCTCGGACTTGAACAATCTAGTTGGCAATAGCCGACTGATCGGCGCGGCATTGCTCGACCTCGAGAAGGCGTTCGACTCAGTCTGGCTAAACGGTCTGTTATTTAAGTTAAAAAAAAAACATTTCCCAAACTGGTTAGTTCACGCTATATGGAACATGATATCTAACAAGGAATTCGTCACTTGGGATGGAGTATCGTTATACTCAGAGACATTTCGAATCCGCGAGGGTCTGCAGCAAGGAACGGTGAACTCCCCCATAGTATTTAACATTTACACGAGCGACATTCTAAGACTATTCAACATCAACAACAACGGTAATACCTCGGAAATCGCGTTCTCGCGGACGAGTTGATAGTTTACACGAAAGGTAACAGGGTCCCTGCGATTCAGTTCGAGCTCGAAGAAACGATTGAAAAAATCAATAAGTACTACGCTACGTGGAATCTACGGCTCAACCCCTTAAAGTGCGAGACTATTTTATTTCGGAAGCCTTTAGCTTCACTATCGGCGAAAAGCAAAGCGGGTAGCAAAGATTTTTATATTGAAACCACGGTGCCTGGAACGAACGAAAAAGTGCAAATACCGTATAAAAAGTCAATCAAATATCTAGGAGTACATATTGACTACTTACTCCGAGGTAACATACACATCAGTATGCAGATCGACAAAGCGACCAAAGCGTAGCGGGCGAATCTCGCCGTTTTTTATAATACCGCTCGCGGAAAACTAAAATAATTATATATTTATTGCTCGTGCGGCCAATAATAGCTTACGCTGCGCCAATCTGGTGGAACATCAGTCACACGATGGCAGAAAAACTTAGGGCCTGCGAACGCAAATGCCTCCGTGTGTGCCTACATGTGTACCGCTCCGAACACTCCGAATTTAGGCGTTTTGTGAATAACCAAACGATATACGATCTCGCTAACATCCCGAGAATTGACAATTTTATAATAAAGCTCACGCGGGATTACTTCGCAAATCTACCGCGAGTTAATAACGAGGTAATACAGGCAGTATCCGCGCAAGACGAGGCACTATCGCAAAGGCAATTGAGAATAGGCTACATCTCACCACAAGCCTTCATATATTGCGACAGTAAAGGATTACTGCAAAACGAAAAAAACATCCCGTTAAAATACCATTGGAAAAGAAACAAAGCGAATAAGCGCATCTCGCTCGAATATGGCGATCTCGACCGAATCCCAGATAATTTTTCGGGCTCAATGGCAATTCCCTCGCCAGATTTTAACGACTTCCACCGACTTAATTTTCGAAAATATTCATGGATAAACGTGAATAGTCCCGGTATAGGAGGACTCCGTGAAAGATACACAATACGTCAACAAACCTTATTACAAAACTTACGCGATCGCCGAGGGACAAATCTGTGATAATGGTAGACAATAAGAACAGATTATATCAATAAATAAAAAGAAAAACGATAAAAGGTAATATGAATTACCAGCTTGTATATACTGTATATATTTGCTTAGTACATAAGTTAGCTTGTAAGAGATCTGGAAATCTGAGAATGCTCAGGGGTTTTTTTCTGGTCCGGATATCGCCGGCCTTTTTATCCGCACTTCCTTCGTTGCGCGTCCTCCAGAGCGTGTATGACCTGCCGACTGAAAAAGTTAGTTCATAAATAGCGTATTATAAGTCCAGGCACGATGCCTGCAATAATGTTAACCTTCGAATTCCGTATGCCGGCGGATATGAAGATTGTAATCACATTGTTGAATGTATGCGAATTTTTGGTTTTTGTTCGGCTTTTGTTGTAACCAATCACACATGACTGTACACCTACATACAATAAAACAAACTAATTAAAAAAAAAAAAAAGGTCTGCGTTTCGGATTGGCACGCGGTCGTCCTGGGTTCAAGTCCCGAGTAAACTTCTTTTTTTTTCTCAAACTCAGCTGTAATTTTTTATTTCCTATCATCACATAAGGCTTTTATCCGTCGAGAATGAATTATTATAGGTTTTTATATGGATATATGTATGGAAATGTATTGTGTATTGCAAAAATCAAAAAAATTCATCCTCGCTATATAAGAGTTTATGTGATGATAAAAAATTAGAAGAGACGTTACAGCGGTCCGTTCGGCGTTTCTGATTGCGACGCGGTCATCTTGGGTTCAAGTCCCGAGTGAACTTTTTTTTTTTTCTGACACCAAATTCACACGTTTTTTTTGTCTTTATTGTATGTAGAACAATCGAATTGAAAATCAACGATCGGAAAGCAAATTAAAAGGCTGAAAAAACGATTGAAAGCCGAAAGAAATTATCCCCTTTGAACAACTATTTGCCAATTATTTTCGGGTAATTATTCCCATCAAAATTATTTAAGTAAATGTTAATGCATTCATTTTCAGTTGTGTTAATTAAGTGCATTTTTTTTAATAAAAAGAATGAATATCGAAGAGCGAATCAAACCTGATGGAAATTGTTTATTCAGGTCATTTGCTCATTTTTTGTATAATGACCAAGAAAAACATAGACAAGTAAGATTAAAGATCGTTTCAAACGTAATACAGAATTGGTTATTATACGAAGATTTTATAGTAGGCGACGAATCGTACGGTATGAATATAACAGATGAAAACTCTTATAAATTGCATATGTCACGTGACACTGTTTACGGAGGAGAGGTTGAAATTCAATCGTTCGTACAAGTATATAACGTACGGCTATTAGTCTGTAGAAACGATAATTCAGCTCCAAATGAATTTGGACAATGTCCTAGCAATGAAATGTTAACCGTGTTATTATCGGACACAATCGATGCAGGTCATTATGCTGTTATAGAAACATCGAATCTTCTTTTTTGGTAAAGTTATAAAAAGCAATGCAATCGTATTTATTACGAAAAAAATAAAGATTTGATCAATAAGAAAAGACAAGTAATTAATTTATCCGAAGCATTATTGGCTAAGAAATGAGAATCAGATAAAGTTGAAAGTATGAATGAGGAGCGTTTGAGAAAAAAGCATGATAAGGACGTTGTGAAAAATATGATTATATTGTAAGTCTCGTTCTCGAGATTACAATATTTAGTACCGCTACTTTCCACACGATGGTGTCACACTTCAGAGCTATAGCAAAAAGAAAATCGCGGGCCCCGGCTGCCCGCCACGCCCCTCCCGAGCGTCATAACGTTTTTTGTGCGCGTCGGAGACGCACCTACAGAGCTAATTCGGTAATTTTTTATTTCATCTTACCGAATTATCAACAAAATGGGAAAAAACAAGAAGGAGAAGCGCAAGCCGCCGAAGGATCTGAGGAAGGAGTGGAAGAAATTTCAGAAAAGGATGGTGTTTCGTATAGTCGTGAAACTCGCGTAGTAAGGATCGAGAGCAAGATGGATGCGCGGGAGAGGGGTCAGGGCAATTAAATAAATTTACATCGAGAGACGCATTACAGGCATTTGAGCGTTGTCTTTATTTCACTATACAATTTGAGAGTACCGCGTAGAGTGAAAAATACCTGTCGAGTTCTTGAGCGCTCCGCGTGATAATAAATCGACGGTGAGACGCGACGCCGTTGAGTCGACCGTTGAACTGTCCGTTGGCGATGCCGAGAGTAGCTGAGTCGTTGAGATTCTCCTCGATGAGCGCTCCTGTTCGCGAATATGCGTTGAGTTGTCGCACACACCTCTTCCACTATCACTGAGCTGATCGCGAGAATATTCCGATGACGAGAAGACCGAGAGAACGTCCGAGAGTATCCGAAAACCGTAGAGACGCGAGAACGCACGTGGAGTTCGCACAATGCCGATGCTGATAATGGCCGCCGTCGTCCCGTGCCGGTAGTCTCGTCTCTTTCTCGTCGAGCAGCGGCAAGACGACGGAGCCGCGCGTGCGTGAGTATCGATCAGTGATCGATGCCGGAGCGTGCTGCCGCGCTAGGAGAGCGCGGCAGTCCGGAAAATAAGCGATCGTTCGCAACAGATGGAGAAATGTATGCCTAGATCATCGGGCAATGAAAACGAAGACCCCGATCGAGAAGAAAGACAACACAGGGATAACTATCGTAAGTTATCGTAGCCTCGGAATCGAAAAGTTCTCAACGAGTAACGATGAGGCTCACCTATAGGGGGGAGAGGAATCCCGTGAAATCCTGGCACGGTAGAAGTGCATGGATATCTCGTAAGAGAGAACATAACCTACAATATTCGTGGCGGGTAGGCCCACCGCAGAGGTGGGACAAACCCCGCGCATACAGACATCCAAGAGATGTGCTACCCGCGTAGAAAAAATTAGTATGGGATTGACTCTGGGAGGACGATGGGCGAGAGGCTGGGGTTTGTTTGGGATTGAATCTGGGAAGCACTATGGGCAGTCATCTGGGTTTTGGGACCCGGCTGGATGGTTTCCCAGACCTTTTCCCATAGCTTCAGTGGACGGGGGAAATCCTCGTGCAATCAATCCCATACGCTTTTCCAGATTCTCTCCCAGCCGTCGCATACGAACGGGGATCCTCGTGCAATCAATCCCATATGCTTTTCCAGATTCTCTCCCAGCCGTCGCGTACGACCGGGGGAATCCTTGCGCGATCAATCCCATACATAGAATCCCATGTTATGTGTAAGTGAAAGAAGATGAAAAAATAGATTTTGTCAAATGGAAGAAAAAAATAAAAAACGAAAAAATATGCCTAAAACCAATTTTTTTCGACGGATATGAGTTCCCCGAGCAAAGTTAAATGCTGCTGTACGTAATCGGCGTTTGAAATTCGATGTAGGTCCCAAAAATATTGTAAAGTATTGGATGAGTTTAACATAGATCTTTTAATTTATTTATCCAAGCTTTTCCCAGTACATCACATTATTTTTGGGGCCTTAAATGAAATTTAACCGCCGATTATGTACTACAGTGTTTAACTTTGCACGGCGAAATCATATTCGTTGAAAAAAATTAGATTTGAGCATATTTCTTCGTTTTTCATTTTTTCCTTCCATTTGACAAAATCTATTTTTCCTTCTTCTTTCATTTACACATAATATGGGATTCTATGTATGGGATTGATCGCGCGAGGATCCCCCCGGTCGTACGGTACGGCCGGGAGAGAATCTGGAAAAACGTATGGGATTGATTGCACGAGGACTCCCCCCGTCCACTGAAGCTATGGGAAAAGGTCTGGGAAACCATCTAGCCGGGTCCCAAAACCCAGATGACTGCCCATAGTGCTTCCCAGATTCAATCCCAAATAAATCCCAGACTCTCGACCATCGTTCTCCCAGAGTCAATCCCATACTAATTTTTTCTACGCGGGTACGGCTCATCTTATTCGTTTGCGTCTTCTATCCGGATGTCAGTAGCGGAGGACAAATGTAGCTGCATTATAACATCCGTCGTTGGATCTCGTCGACACTACGTCGTCTTCGTCCACCTGAGGGAAGTTGGAGAGAAGGAGACGTCGATTCGACCAAAGTTTTTGCAGGTAAGTAAAATTTTATTTGCGTTTAATTTTTATTGAGACGTCGAAGTGAGATTAATTGATTGAAGAATAGTTGACGACAATTATTGATGTATGATACATCATTTTTGGTCGGTGCTGGAGTACTCGAAACTCAAAGGTGATTGAATGGCGATTCAAGAATGATTCAAGGATGATTCTAGGATATGTTCTTTGAATTGGTAGAAATTTGAAAAATTTTACTGCTTTTAATCAGGGTGTTGGATAATTGCGTATAAAAGTCGAGGAAAAACAAATAATTTTATAGGACTCTACATTTTTTTCCTACATATCGGCACGAGAACATTGCTTTTTCACGAATTTTTTTTTTTGTTTTAATTTAATTTTTTTTCCCCCATTGGCTCGTATTCGTTCACTTTATCCGGGATGTCAAATAAACTTTCGGGAAGCGAGGGCGATATAAATTGATTGAAGAATAATTGACGACAGATATAATATGGTACACGATTTTTTTTCGGTGCTGGAGTATTCGAAAGTCGAAGGTGATTGAATGGTGATTCGAGGATGATTCCCGGATGATTCAAGGATAGGTTCTTTGACTTTGAAGAAATTTGAAAAATTGTGTTTCTTTTAATCAGAGTTCGCCTTGATGGATAATTGTGTATAAAAGTCGAGGAAAAACAAATAATTTTATAGGACTACATTTTTTCCCTACATATCGGCACGAGAACATTGCTTTTTCACGAATTTTCTTTTTGTTTTAATTTTATTTTTTTCCCCCCATTGGCTCGTATTCGTTCATTTTATCCGGCATGTCAAATAATCTTTCGGAAAGCGAGGGCGATATGAATTATTGAAAAATAATTGACGACAGATATTATATGGTACACGATTTTTTGTCGGTGCTGGAGTATTCGAAAGTCAAAGGTGATTGAATGGTGATTCAAGGATGATTCACGGATGATTCAAGGATAGGTTCTTTGACTTTGAAGAAATTTGAAAAATTGTGTTTCTTTTAATCAGAGTTCGCCTTGTTGGATAATTGTGTATAAAAGTCCAGGAAAAACAAATAATTGTATAGGACTCTACATTTTTTCCCTACATATCGGCACGAGAACATTGCTTTTTCACGAATTTTTTATGCATAAAACCATCCTAGGCAGAGCAATTTCGATTACAGTTTTTGTTACCGACCGAGTAGTATCACCTCACCTTAATGAAAATTGATCTGCTCGCCTGAGCGTTTGTGTCAATATTACAGTCCTGCACGATTCGAAGCATATACCGAACATATTAACAATTCTAAATCAAAACTATAAAGAGTCAATAACAAACGGGTTAAGCAGCCTCTTAATGCCACAACATTTCTTGCACCTTTCAAAAATACTGTGATTTCTTATGTGATTTTGACGAAATTGTCGATAAAATGATACTGCCCTTGCAAAGGTTTAAAATTTGTCAAAATGAAACCGTGTATTAACGACTTTTTGAGATCTGCTATTTTTTCAGATGTGCCACATTTCATCTTATTTTTTAAATCCCATCTACAAATAAACAAATATTATAGCAAAATACCAAAAGATATGTCAATGAAAAAATTTCAACTGCCAATGAAGTTTACAAAACAAAATTGAAATATATTTATATGTATTGTGACGTGCTTTTCCCCGGTTTCGGAGTACCGGGGATCGGCTAACCCGTCCTGAATATAATGACGCCCCGTTCGCACACTTTGTTCCCCTTACCGTCTTGTTGGGCGCCAGCACACCGTATCAACCCCGATGTGCAAGGGTTTTCTCGTCTCGTTCTTAACTCTATTTCTTTCTCTTACCTAATAGTACCTAATATCTAGCGTGCCTGCGAGAGCGTTGTAACGCCTCGTCACAGTATATATATGCGCGTATATGTGCGTTATGCGTTTCATAAGCGCGTTTAAAAAACAATTGTTTTTGCAAAAACTTGTATTAACTCCCCTTTCTTTCCCTATTCACATGATAGCGCGCGAAATGAACGATGATGGCCAACAAAACTCGTCGCGTGTCGATTCAAAATCGAAGCCAAAGATACTGTCGGTGACAAAAAATGCCATTCGAAAAAGGTTTATTAGAGCCTTAAGGAAGGCTGTACATAATTCCGAAAATATTGATCAGCTCCAAATACATGTGGAAATATCAAAACGAGTGGAAGAGGTACATAACAAAATTTTTTATTTTTTCGACTACGCTTAATAGTGTGGCCCTATTTCATGACTGCCAATTAGGGTCAGGGGGGTGAATGATGAAAAGTGAACGATCGTTGAAACGAGCGGGCGGTAAAGTTCACTTTTCTTCCGCTCGTGCCAACAGTCTTACACTACTTTGCATCTCTACCAGTTGAAAGCATAGAAAAATGACACATTTTTTGCATAATCCGAAAAAAGGATATCGTATACAACACAGGAAGAGGGGATGTTCATCTTGTGTGAGTGCCGTCCTCGCTTAGCTTGGGCAGCAAACCTTACACTGCAAAAATAACGCATCCTCCTCTCTTTTAACATAATATAATATCATTATTGCTCCCACAAAGAATGGGCGAATAATGAAATGTTATTGATTTCAGCGAGAAAAGGCGAATCTATTATTAATGAATGCGAATGCGGCACATTCGCAAGTATCGAACGACACTGGGATTAAAAGAAAAAATTCATATGACAATAATCGGAGCACTGAAAGCAATCGTAAAAGGAAAAGACGAAAACAAAGTTCCTCGAGCTCAATACCTTCGGAAAGTTTTCGTCGAGATCCAAATAATGAAAATGACGACAAAGAAAACAATCAACAAAAACAAAATTATGAAAATTTCAAACAAGATCAACACGCACCAGTTGAAGAAGAGGACGAACGAATCGAAGAACAAGAAGAAATAAATAAGGAACACGACGTCGACGACGACGACGAAGTAATTGAATTCGGTAGAAACGAGGAAGATGCAAATAACGATCGAGTTTGCGAGAATTCTAACAGTGATACCGACCATCATTCTGACGATGGTCCCAACGATGGTCCCGACGATGGTCCCGGCGATGATCCCGACGATGATCCCGACGATGATCCCGACGATAATCGTGACCAACATTCTGACGAGGAAGAAGATCATCCGTCCTTTTTCGGAATGGAGAAATTGAGTAACATATGTGGACAATTGCAATTGAAACATTGTGCAACACAGCTATACATAATTGTGGGTATTCTTGGTATGGCACTTCGTGGGAAATTATCGTACTTGATGTTACTGACGATAATGAAATTTATTAACTCTTTATTTCACAACTGCAACCTACCCACAAACAAAAATAAATTATGGACAATGTTATCCAGAAACGAAGATTCGACGCTGATTCGTCATTACTATTGCCGAAAATGTAAACATTACATCGGTACCAATAAAGTACCAAACGAATGCTGCCCGTGCAAAGCATGCGGACCAACGGAAGAAAATGACAGTCGTTCGTACTTTATTCAATTAAAAATTAAGCCGCAATTAAGACTGCTGCTTTCCAGTCCAAACTTAGTAAACGATCTCCGGTACCGATTTACACGACAGAAAAGGTATAACGACGCTATGGAAGATATATACGACGGAAAGATATACAAGCAACACTGCGAAGAAAATGGATTTTTAATCAACGAAAACAATTTTTCGTTCACGATGTTCACAGACGGTGTTGCAGTTGCACTATCATCGAAAGAGTCTGCATGGCCGATATTTCTGCAGATAAATGAAATCTCACCGCAAGTTCGAAAGCATCACATGATACTTGCCGCAATATTTGTCGATAAGAAACATCCAAATACGAATGCGTTTCTCAGCCCTGTTACAACAGAATTGCGTGACTTGTATACTGAAGGTATCAAGTGGATTAATCCGATTACACAAGTAGGAATAAAAAGCAAATTTATAACGTTAATTTTCTCAGCCGATACTATGGCCAGAGCGCCGGTATTGAATATGACGTTATTGAACGGTCGATATGGGTGTACCTTTTGTCGAGCTGAAACATTTCCCGTAAATCGTTCGAGAAAATATTATGTCTACACTACGGAACAGCAACAGACTCTTCGTCGTACCCACAACGAAATGATTCAAGATATGATAGATTCAACGGAGAGTGAAACAATGATTCACGGTATCAAAGGGAATTCGGCATTGGGTATGCTCCCAGAATTCGATTTAGCCAACGGCCAAATTGTAGACACAATGCACGGCGTACATATAGGCGTTGCAAAACACTTCACCGAATTGATAATTGATAGCAACTACTCGCAGAACAATTGGTACCGCGGTAAACCCGTCGACATTAATGAAATGGATACGACACTATTGGCAATTCGGCCGCCGAGCATAATTTCACGAAGACCAAGAGAAATCGAAGACAGAAAACTATGGAAGGCCACGGAATGGAGGAATTGGTTGCATTTCGCGGGAATGATAGCCATGAAAAATGTCATTCGGAACGAAGATCTGGAACATTTTGCAAAACTGTCCAACGCTTCGTTCATTTTACACAAAGATAACATAACAGTTGAAGAACTGGAAGCAGCAAAAAATCTTCTGAACGAATACGTTGAAAGGATGGCGGAAACATTCGGAGCTTACCACATCAGATATAACGTACATCTACTGACGCACTTACATGAAACTGTGGAAAACTGGGGCCCATGCTGGGGTTATAATACATACAATTTCGAATCGGCCAATAAAAAAATAATCGATAAACTAACGTCGAGCAATGCGAGACCTCTCCAAATAGCTACGCGATTCTGCATGGTGCAATTTATTGAAAGCATATTTGAAAATCCACTCGTCAATAATGAAACAAAGAACGCACTGAATAACATTCTAACCGAAGATTGTAAAAAAAATCCTTACATAATCGATTACAATAGGGTACCTGATAAAATCGTTGGCAAAGGGAAAACGAAGACGCGTGTGCCGAATAATGGGGAACGGAATGTCCTGAATGAAGCTGGATATCAACCGGAAAACATATCTCTTTATCATCATGCGATTGTACGTGGAATTGATTATAGATCTATGAGAAAGGATATCAGAAGGAAAACAAAATTTTGTAATGTATTCGTTTATTATGGAAACGACGAGTACGGAAGGATCTTGAGAATCGTCAAATTCACCTACAATGAAGAAGTGATATGGGGTTTTTTTATTGAACGGCTGGAGACGACAAAAACTGCTCTTTATACGAATCATATTCATATCGTTGAATGTACAAAGACGGCGAAATTTATCAACATCAATTCAGAGGTACCTATTCCCGCAATTGTGCTTGAGGAAAATAATAATGAATTGTGCATTACAAGAGTTTCAAGTACGAAAGAAACGGATTAGCTCGAGTCTGCACGTGACACCGTCTCTGGAAAAAAAAAAGAAAAGTATATCACCACTTCATTGTATTATACCAAAAATTAAAATGCTTCGATATGTTAATTTTATTATTTCTTCTCACTGTCAAGAAATCATTAATCGGCTAATGCATATGGTACCATCGCAACCGCAAAGGATATCAACAGACGTTGGGTAAAAAAAAGTTTCGGAAAACCTGAGACAAACATATCACAGAGAGATTACACACGGAAACATTTTCAATGGACAAGTATATCAATTGCAGAACTTTGTTACATATAAAATATATTTATATATATATCTTGTATATATTGATAATGCTGTAATGTATTAAATCCCCCCCACCCCCCGAAACGCTAAAGAGTGGTCGTATTCCATTCGTCCAAAGGAGATGGAAACAAGTGACCGAGTTTAAACGAGCAGAAGAAATATGAGATTGCGAATGAAATTGCAAATTGGGACATGGTTGTGAATCTTTATGAATAAATATCCGCAAATTATCGTACAAGGGAGTTTATTGTCGAATAAAAAGTTCCTTTAACCTTGTATGAATGTTAAAGACCGGTATAACAACGCGATATATTTAAAAATGTTATTCAGTACTATATACTTGAAAATTGTCATAATGAAACTATCATTTGACTAGCTAATTAGCAAGTACACTAATACCTTAATTAGCCCAAAATATCATCCCAATATCTTGTCGTTTAAAATAAAATTGCAATATCATAATAAATAGATTCAATGTTATACAGATGCCGATGATATAACAATGAACAAAGAGACGTGGTGCGTTGTGAATTCTATGAAGAGTGGGGCTGCTCCAAGCCTGCATCCACTAAGTGAATTGTACCATAGGATTGACGACGACGGCGACAACAACAACACCGACAACGGCGATGACGATGAGCCGAAGTCTTGCAAACGATGCAACGTCGCTTGGTTGCAAAATCAGAAGAATAAAAATTCCAAACAAATGTGCGTTCGGGTTGCGATGTATAACGAGGAAAAAAAGAATATAATTGGATATAAAGCGATTGGCTGGATTAGAACGACATTTGGTAAGTATTGCAAAAATATAGATGAAATACGAATGATCAACGACATTAAATTGTCGTGAATTTAATACGCCAAAGAAAATGCAAAAAACGTTATTTATTAATTCGATAGTTTCTTCCGTATGATTTTACCAATTTAAAAATTATTTTTCCGGTGGAACTGACAGAGAATAAATGTGATGCCGAAAAATTAATGCGCAATATTCCGGTCGGCCGCGGAAACAGATTTCCAAAGAAGAATCCAAAGTATTATAGTACGCCAGATACGGTACCAAATGAAAAGAAAGAAGAGAAAGAATATAAAGTAAAAAAGATAATTGCGAAAGAAGTATCTGGCAAAGTAAGAGTCGCGAATATTTTATTTTATTAATTTTATTTTATTTCTTCAAAGAATACTGAAACTGCTACTATTTCAAAAAATGTTCTGTAGAAAGCCAATAAAGAAGCTATCACACACTCTCTGAAGCAAAGTACAAAAACGTTGACTACTTCTATGTGGATACCGGGACAAAAACCGATAGTGAAACGAAATATAACAAACACTAACGTCGAACATAATGAACAGACAACGAGTTCATCGGTAAGAGCAAAACACCAAAAAAATGAAACTCTTCGTTCAACAATAAGTATAAAAGCCGTCGTCGAACCGGAAAAAAGCGCAAAATACAATAGCAGTGAAATGAAGGTATTCTACACATTTAAACATTTTTATTTAAAAAAACATTGTTAATATTAATTGTTATATATGATATATACTTTTAACGCATTGCTCGTTTTATAACAGTAAAAAACATAATGTAATAATTGATTTACCTGGTAACTAACCCCGCGTGTTCACATTTGATTCTTGCTACATAAAAAATAACGAATCGTTAAAAAATAAATAGAAAGATAAATATGTTTGATAGGTACCAAAAACAACAGATCGTATGGCCACTACGTCGTCTGAGTATTCGTCGAAATAATTGACGACGAATGAATCGACAATTGAACAAAAACAAATTGACGAAAATAATGAACAAATCACAGAATACGAGGACAACGCAAAAGAACCGAATTCGATTGGCAGTAGCATTTCAAATAATGAAACGGCATCAGTTACAAAAGAATATGGAGAAGTCAATGATGAGTACGATACATCCAAATCGGTACAAATAATAACTGCAATACCAAGAACCCCTCTATCGACGACGAGGGCGACGACGACGATTGATAAACAATTAGATACAGTGAGTAATGCATTCGACGATTGCACACTCTCCAATTACCAACCATAAATGCAACCATAAATGTATACAAGTGTTCAATGTTCCGCGAGGAATTAATTTACAATAAAATGTATTTTTTTGGTATAGTATGTGGAAACACCTAAAAATCATAAATCACTCGCACTGAATGTCAACACGAAGATTGCCATCGCCAAACGAACGTGCAAACAGAAACACCGTGAATCAGCTATCGAGGTAAAATATTATACATAATCGTTAATCGAGTGACCCTATAAGTGATGACTAAAATGTGATCATTCGGAAAATGTTCATAGGATTATGAAGAAATACTAATACCATCGTCATCTCAATCACAAGAAAAACGAGAAGAAGAAGATCGTAATGACGATTATGATGAAAACCAGTATCGATCCCCCGTATATAAACAATCTCCTCAACCGTCGGAATCAGTGCATTCAGACGACACAGAAAATACACTGATAAATAAATTCGATAACGAATTCAATAAAGGAAAAGAAGAATCATTCGAAGACAATGGAAAAGAAAAATTATCGTCATTATTATCGGGAGCGGAAGCAGAGACGGAGACGGAGACGGAGGCGAAAAAAAAAAAAAAAACAAGTTTGAGTAGAAGACGTCAACCTAGTCGCAAAGTGGGCGGCAAGCGTAGTTGTCACATGTCCAGCAGAAAATCGTACAGGGTAACAAAGGTAAAAAGTCGTCGCGGTACTAACAACGATTATCCGGAAGGTAACGAGACATATGCAGATCGCACTCCACGTGCCGCGGCGTATTTAAAAAAGTTTATTACGATCAAATTGTTATTAATGGGTTCATTAATTGACAAACATTTAGTTTATTTAACCTTCAGATTATTGGCACAGCTACATTTATTTCTCTTACACATTATTGCCCTGAAGCCAAAAAGAACGCCGCTGTTGCGTCCGAATTGTCTGCGAAGATACTACGATTTAACGAGAGTCAACTGCAACGAAGACGAATTATGGGATTTGTATGGCCAGAAAATAAATTCGATAAACATGATTAAAAAATTGCAATCAGCATTGAGTCACGTTCTGATCGTGAATCGGACAGCGTCAAAAAAATTGCAGGATTCGAATAAAACTTGCGAACAGCCGTCCATCAATAAAACGCTACGGAAAGAGTTCGAAACATTTACCAAAAAGATAATGCGTCAAATTTCAGCAAAATATCTCAAACTAAATAAGACATTCCTTGACACAACGAACACACTGGTATTGAATCGTACAGCAAACAGAAATGATGATTCTATCGCGGAAGAGATTGACGATGACGAAGTACGACATATTCCTCCCGCGGACGATGACGATAACCTGAAAAAGGTTTGTACGTGTGTGTATATATTACTCTGTATTATAAAAATATCTCGCCGCCGTGTTCAAGAATTGAGGGGGGTCGATACGTACTTACGAAGCACCTGGTATATGAGACCCCTCAGAAAAATATTCTAAGTCTCTCTAAAGGGGACAGAATATTTTTCTCGCCCCCCCTTCGACCGAAAATATTCTAAGTCCCCTTGGAGGAACTTTTCGATCGAAGGGGTAAGAGCCAAGAGGGTAGAAAAATATTCCAAGTCCATCTAAGGGAGCTTTAAGGGGAGACCTAAGGGGAGACCTAAGGGGAGACCTAAGGGAGCGGCGAAGATGAAGCATTTTTCTAATGTCGATAAAAGGAACGCAAGCACGCGAGCCCGGGGAACTTCTAGTATATATATATGTGTATATAATCGAAAAAAAAGATAACATTGATCAATATTGAATACCTTTTTCGATTCTCAGTATACATTAAATGGCATCGAATTGTACGTGAATCCCCTGCACAAGGCAATTCGAGCAACCAACATGAAGGAAAGGTGCAAAAATGTCATGGACGCACTGTGGACCAAGAAGGAAATCATAAACTCGGGATTCTCAAAGCAAAAACAGTTTCCTCAACGACGAATAATTACGGACAAAGATGAGAAAATTATTGAAAGTAAATATTCACAAGTACTCAGTGTTACGCATGGAATTTATTACACGAATGTTCTAATTTTTATTTTCATAATTGTTAAAGAGATCTGCTATCGTCTGAATACTATACCGGGCCATAAAGTGTCAAACAAGGGTGAACACTCTTTCGAAAATCACCATCGAACGTGGATATCGGAATACATCAAACACAAAAGGTACCGAGAAAAACAAAGAAAAAGAAAACCATTGCGGAAACAAAATTCTACTTCGGAAAATAGCAGCGACGACAACTTGGAATCCCAAAAAGCAAGAAGATCGAAGCATCGTCGTCGGCATCGTCGTCATGGTAGTAGTGGCGATGATGGTAATGGTAACAGTGACACCAGTAACCCGATGAAAGTAAACGGCGAAAGTGATAATAACATGAATCATTAACATTTGTAACATCATTTTTTTGTTTTTCTTGTCATGGTGCATAAATATATCCGGTACCAAATTCCCAAAGAGGAACCAAACATTTTGCAGATGGTAATATTAAAAATAAAACGAGTTACATTTTTTAATGAAATTTATAACCATTGTGCAGAGCATTATTATTAACATATTCATAAAAATGATTTGATTATCCATTTATTTCTCTGTATGCAATAATTACAATATATGCTACTGTTACAAGAGAACAACTCGCACGTGGCATAGGCAATGTTTCAATACAAAAATTACAAAATGAATCTATTATTTACAAATCATTACTATATTACTAGCAATATTCCTTAGCCTATCCCCCAATATATCGGAAAACATTTATTACCTACTTGACAACGTCGTTTTACAGTCGCTAGCGACGAAAAATCGAAATATTAAAAAAAATCGTCGTTCGACCGTAGCGGGCGACTAAAAAACCAAAAATATAAAAAACGTCGTTCGACACTAGCGGGTGACCTGGCGGGCGACGACATTGTGCGACGTCGTTTGACCATTTTTTGTCGACGAAAAAGTGGCCAAAAACGACTCGACCAAATACTAGTCAACTGACAGTCAAACCGTTCGCCAGGGGCTCTGACTCGTAGCTCGATGTCGTTGTACTTGACAGCGAGGACAAACTGGGAGACTACATGAAGTCAGATTCCCCGTTTATCGGAGGTCATGATCTTTTACAATTCTCGTATAATCTTGATTCAGACTGTATAGCACCTCGAATGCTGACGCGCCGTAGCCTGCGAGATTTTTCCCCAGAAGGGTATAGAAATTCGATTAACTTTGCGTTAATGACTATAAAAATTTTCTCTTCAACTGATCCTGATCCTGATCAATTGATCCTGATCAAATTGTCGATTCGTTTTCCTCGCTACTTGCTAATGAACTCGATCTTCACGCACCACTTCGCTCTTTCCAAGTCCGCAAGCCGCCGACGCCGTGGCTTGACTCGTCGTTGAAAGCACGCATCAAAGAGCGTAATCGGCTTTATAAACAAGCGAAACGTTCCGTCTCTCTACTCGCATACGCAATATTTCGGCACTTCCGAAACCAACTTACTACCGATCTACGTCAAGCTCGGGAACTGTTCCAACTGAATCGTCTTAACTCCATCAATGACCCGAAGCGACTCTGGCGTGAGCTGGGTAGCTTAGGACTGGTTAAGGTCAGTCATGCTTCTCCGTTGCACTTCTTCTCGGCTGACGAACTGAATGCTCACTTCGCGGCAATCTCGAGTCGCTCACCACCTCTATCTCATGCCAATTTCCGGAATGCTTGTGCAACGCTCGAGACTGCGAACCCGTCCTTCTCGTTCCAACCAATCCGATCGGATGATATCATGCGCTTCAGTAAGGAACAATCATCCCTTTCTCTCATCCCTGGTCCCGATGGTCTATCACCCTTCGGAATTTATAATGCTCTGCCAGCTATTGCACCGACGCTTGCTACCATTTTCAATCACTGCATACAACGGTCCGTCTTTCCAAAAGCTTGGAAACGAGCCTTTATTCGTCCGCTATCGAAAATTAAAACTCCTCGCACTCCATCCGACACTAGACCGATTGCAAACCTATGCGAAATTTCAAAGCTTTTTGAAAAAGTTATTCATGCTCAAATAACCTCGTTCGTCGAATCCAACGCACTATTTGACAGTCGCCAAGCTGGTTTTCGTGCTGCTCATAATACTCAAGAAGCACTATTAAAAATCGTCAACGATATTAAACGGGGTATTGATGATCGGAAGCTTACTATCCTTGTCCTATTTGACTTTAGCAAAGCGTTTAACACGGTATCGCATCTCCATCTATTACGCAAATTGAAATCGCTTGGCTTTTCGGAATCCGCACTGAGATGGGTCTTTTCTTATCTGACTGGTCGCTCTCAAGCAGTGATTGGTGAGTTGGGAACTTACTGTCGCTGGTTGTCCACCACAGAAGGTGTGCCGCAAGGCTCGGTCCTTGGTCCCTTGCTTTTCTCTCTATTCATAAACGACATAGCGAAGGACCTACGATACTCAGATCACATGATATTTGCCGACGACACTCAGATCTATTCGCAATGCCGATTCGCGGAATTAAACAATGCATTGGTAAAGATGAGGCATGACATTGAAGTAGTTGCTGACTTCGCTTCGTCGAATAGACTCACTCTCAACTCAGCAAAGTCAAAGATCCTTATTTTTGGTAGCAACGCGTATGTTCGTGAACTTGATCTTGGCACTTTACCTCCAATTACGCTTAATGAAGTTCCTATCCCATTTGTCAGTGAGGCGTGTAACTTAGGTGTGCACCTCAGTGTTACGCTCTCGTGGAATAAGCACGTCGCGCATATTTCACAGAAAGTCCACGCTTCACTACACAAACTAAAGTATCACCGAAACGCGCTATCGACTGAGTTGAGAATTAAACTCGTCACTACTCTTATTCTTCCCCATATTGACTACTGCTGCCTTGTCTATCACGACCTAACTGACGGATTGAATACCAAACTCTAGCGTCTAGTGAACTCCTGCATACGGTTCATCTTCAATCTCCGTCGTGATGAGCATGTAACGCAGTATCGTCACCGACTTGGATGGCTCTCAGTCATGAATCGGCGTTGCTACTTCCTAGGGATTCAAACCCACAAGGTCCTTAATCTCAATTCTCCACAATTTATCAGCGATCTTTTCGTTAGGCGTACTTCCGTGGGTGCTCGACCAATGCGTAGCGTGCAGTCTCCGCACACCTTTGAGATCCCAGTGCATCGAACTGCCGCATATCAGAATGGCTTTCATTTATCTGCAATCTACCTATGGCATTCTCTTCCGCGGGACGTCATCACCTCCCCTTCTTTACCGATTTTCAAAACGCGCCTGTTTGACTACCTCTTACTGTCGGAGACCGCGGGTACGCTCGTGTAGTTGGTAGTCGGCATCTAAGCTAAGTATAATAGCAGCTATTCAGGTAGATTTGCGTCAACTGCTGCGTTAAGTTACGTCAGTTATATTCTCATCGTGTATTCACATTTTCGTTAAACTTTTATTTTATTGCTTTATTTTGTACACTAGGCTTATGGTAACTATTTTCTTTACATTAATATAAATTTTATTTTCTGTTATTATGCTGGCCAATGTGTCAAGCACTCGAACTGCTATGAATTTTATTATTGCTGAAATGTACTCAATTTTCTACAACTACTTGTATTATCTATACTCTGTAAAACCTTGCCCCCCAGTGTAACTAGGGGCATAATAAATATATATCAATCAATCAATCAATCTCTCTCTCTCTCTGCTGCTGCTGCTGCTGCTGCTTTGAATTTCATTCTGCTGCTGTCTGCCCTCGGGCTGCTTTGTTACAGGGAAGTGCCAGCCATTTTACATCTCGATTACGTTATTTTTGGGATTTCTGCATGAGTTTCGGATAAATTGGGATGCAAAGCGGTGACATTTCTTAACCTCACTTCTTGGAATTCGGCCTTGAAACGAATCGCTTCGAGATTTCTATCGATTCGCGCACGCGCTGTCGCTTCTTCTTCTACCATTGGTTCATCGATCTGGATCTCCAACGACTGTGGCGCCACTGGCGCCGCTTTCTGCACGACGGCACAGCTGAACTCTACTTCTAACACGAATCTTAGCGACCGTCGATCAAGAAGACCGCTGCTGCTACTCTGTTCTGCACGCCGACGTCGCAAGTGCACGAAGAAAGTTGTGGGAGAAAGTTTATCGTGCTCCGTTTGTTATAAATTTTTTCACCCGGGCTGCTGTAAATCGTACCTAAAGTATAAGGCCGCGAGCGATTGCTGTAGAAGCGAACTAGGCTACATTTTACTGTCAGACACCCCCGCGAGTACTTCAATAATGAATCCATTGCCGTCTGTTCCGAGCGGAAGCGGGGGTAGCACGACGAGTAATAATCTGCTACAAGAAATTATTACTAAACTTAATGCATCCGACGCGAAAATGGACAAATTTGTCAAAGAACAGCTAGAGACCAATAAGGAAATCGCGGCTATAGTTAGCAGTCTACCTAATTTAGTCAAAAAAGTGGAAGAACACGATGCATTGCTAAAACAGTTAACCGAACAAAATGCGAGTCTCAAACGCGAAATTGATATTATTAAAACGACCGGCGTACAAAGCCAGTCTGACTCTAATACAACTGACTTAGTTCTTGCGGGGATACCGCGCGAAGTCACCGATGATCCGTACCAAGTCGTAATTAAAGTATTCTGTGCTATAGGGATCGATAATCTGACATCTGATGTCTTAGGCGCGCGTATCATGACACGTAAGTCATAAGCTGTTGGTGGCCATCAGGCGCCATTGACAGAGACAATCCCTCAATCGCAGTCAATCGCAGTCACTCCCAAATCATCGCAAATCCGGGACTTTATAATCAGCAAAAAGCGAGCCAAGCACAACTTATCTATAAAAGATGTTTTCGCTATCGAGCGCGAGGGCAATGTATTCGGGAATGAGTTGCTGCCAGCTGATAAATACAATTTGTTAAGACGCACGAAGGATAAGGCTAAAGCGAATAGCTACAAGTATGGCTGGGTGCGCGCTGGGCGCATTTTAGTTAGACGAAGCGATGGCTCTCAAATTATTCACGTTAATACCGATACCGATCTTGCTCTCCTCGTTTGACATCCGACGGTAGCAACATCACAAGTAAGAGCCAGTGATCACTCGGTTTTAAAAATAGCGCAGTTTAACGCTAATTCACTGCTCGGTCATATCGACTTCGTCCGACGTTACTTTACAACTAATTTTTATCGCGTAATTTCAATCTCTGAGACTTGGCTTCATGCGCATATTTCCCACGATTTGCTGACAATTGATAATTATTATATTTTGCGAAATGATCGCGAAGGCAAGGAAGGGAGCGGAGTAGCATGTTATATTCACGAATCACTGAAAGCAAGTATTGTAGCACCGTCTCCGAGCATTTTCACCAACTCACCTGAATACATGCTTATTGATTTACGTTCTGGAAATTCTCAGTCATTATTGCTGGCCTCTGTCTATCGGCGCCCGAAGGGGCTACTATTGCACGATTTTTCTGCATCGTTATCTCGTTTCTCTCATGCGTTCCAAAATATTGTTGTTACAGGCGATTTGAATTGCAATTTACTGAATAATAACTTTGAATCAAATTACTTACGTGAGTGGATTTTTGATCGCTCGCTATATCTGGTGGACTCAGAACCTACTTTTCATTTGGTGAACTCTGACTCATTGCTCGATGTTATGATCATTGATAGTTCCGATAAATTATTTTCTTTTCGCAAATCTGACAGTCCGTTCATCGCTGGACACGATCTACTGGAATTGACCTACAGGTACGATGTTCCTCTCGCCGAGCAGCGACTTATCTCACGCCGCAATCTCAAAAGTTTTGCTCAATTTAAATTTCACGATACCCTTCGGGGCATTTTTAGTGAAGTCTTGCCAACCTATTGCACTTCCTCGAGCGAAGAAGTTGACGATTTGACACTATCGGTGTCTCAGTCATTTCTGAGTGCATTTGAAAGGCATGCACCGCCGCGTTCGTTTGTTGTTAAAAAGCCACCGGCACCCTGGCTTTCTAACGAACTCAAGGCCTGTATTCGATATCAAGAAGCGCGGTAGCGCTTCGACGCCAAGTATTGAAAAAACAGTACAAGGCGTGTCGCTACTAAGAGTAACCTACGCCAATATACCGGAAGTGTATAGTGCGTTGAATTTTCGATCGATATATCTTCGCAATAAGACAACGAATCGAATTTTCATGGACAATTTTATAATGTAATTTTGGGTCAATCTTTCGAAAGAGCCTAGTTACCATTCAATTGGTTTAGCCTATTTCGAGATCTCGAGGTCGGGAATTTCACAAGGTACAAACGATTATAAAGTGTCCTGTCCCGTATATATATGTCTGCGTCTACATCGGTTCATCGAAAAATTTGCGTGGTGGCGCGCGCGTCGCCACAGCCGGCGTAGCTGTCAGCTGTTGTCGGTTGTTATACGCCGCCTCTCGGCAACGTATTTTCCTCGCTCATTCATCCGCGTCTCTGAAACACGAAAAAAAAAAAAACAATTAATATCAAACACTCCGTCGTGTACTTACCTGTCTTCTCGAGCGTCGCGTTTCCCGCTGTCCTCGGCGTCGAAATCTGAAACAAAAAGGAAAGAATTAGTACGCATCGAACCCTATAATTAATACTTACCATGTAACCATAATTGTTTAATTATTGTGTTAATTATTTGTGCAAAAATACTCACGTTAATAAAAATTGGAGACTCGGAACGAGCATCGTAGCCACGGCACAATCTGATTGGCTCTCCGGTCGGACCGCTGCGCGTTACCCCCAGATTGCGGCCGCGGCCAATCAGATCGCGCCGCGCTACTATAAGAGTCGCGCGTTCCCGGAGCTCCTGGCCAGTCGGTCCAACGAAGCAACAGCAGCAACAGCTCTCTACTTACCTCATCCTAGCCCTTTTCAGAGCTCTCTTCTTTCGCACTACAGAAAATCGCCTCTCGTGATATTCCGACGAGGGACACATCGAATTTTTTTTCGTTCCTTGCGGACCGTTCGACGAAACATCGTCTCCAGCGATATTTCATTAAGAAAAAAAAAAAAAAGGGAATAATACGGGAATCGTTCTTTATAGAACGAAACAGCATCCATCGCCTCTCGCGAAACTTCATCGAGGGACACGTCAGAAATCGTTCGTTCGAAACGAGCAAATTCTACCGGTCCTTTTTAGGACCAAAGAATTAACTCATTCGCTATCCCCTCGGCCGTGGATCGCATCACTCGTGCTCCCGTGAACTCGGACGCACTCTACGTGCTCCGCAGTACCGGGACGCCCGCCAGTGCGACCAGTGCTCCCGCGGCGCACGCTCTCGTGCCCCGCTCGGACGCACTTCGAGGCCAATTCCTCCCCCGTTCCGCGATCCCCAGCCGTAACCGCGCTCCACAAGGAAGCTCGCACGGCCGGGACACGGGACGTTACCTCCAATTTCCTAGCATAATCCCACCCTCGCCAAACCTATCTATGCCGAAACGCGCTGGAAGGAAAAGGCTGCAGAAGCACCTCCAGTTTTTAGCCGGGAAGAGCGGTGGCATCCGGGGATTACAGCAACTCCTCGCTCTGGAGATCGAGGAAGCGCCCGCTTCTGCCGAGTCAACAGCCGTTCTCAAAACACACGGTTCCCCCGTGTGTTCCTTGAGCATCGAATGTCCGGCTAAGGACCGCGTCGTACCAGAACTCCTCCGAGAGCCGCCGTCCAGACCCCTCGTCCTCTCAGACGTCGAGATCACGCAACGCATCGAAATACCGCGACCCGAGCCGTACATCCCAGCCTCCGTCGTCACTCCTCGAGCGCCGCCGATACCGTACGTCCCTTCAGGACCACCGTCGATTCTCCGCAATTTAACAAACGACGCCACCCATCTCGAGTCTGGCCGGCTTCGAGCCTCGCGACCCGCAAAACTCGTGGCTCCGCGTCACCTCACGATTCGTTGGGGTCTATTGATCCCGATCGAGGTCAGTGAAGTGGATTTCGCCGCGTACGCTCGCGCACCGAAGCGCCGCAATCCTCGCGATCCACGGAGATTTGTGGGACGCCTCCTCTCCGCGGAGGAAAATCACGTGAACCCCACAGACGGGAACTCACCTCCCTCCTCCCCGTAGATTTCGTCGCTCCCTCGTGGACACCCGCACGTCGATTCCGTCGCTCCCTCGCGGACACCCGCACGTCGATTACGTCGCTCCCTCGCGGACACCCGCACGTCGATTCCGTCGCTCCCTCGCGGACACCCGCGCGTCGATTTCCTCGCTCCCTCGCGGACACCCGCACGTCGATTTCCTCGCTCCCTCGCGGACACCCGCACGTCGATTTCCTCGCTCCCTCGCGGACACCCGCACGTCGATTTCGTCGCTCCCTCGCGGACACCCGCAACATCGATTCACACATTTCCCATCGCTCCTTCTCGGACACCCGCAACATCCCTCCCTATAAGAGCGAATGTGTGAGTTGGCGTGTGTATTGGTCAAGTCCTTGGCGAGGGATTGCTCGCAGCAATCGCTGGTCGAGGCTTGACCGCGTCAACGCGCGAATGTGTGAGTGATTGGGTCCCGGTCACCCTCCGACCAGTGTATGAGTCGTCCTCCCACCTTCCCCCCCCCCCCTTGTTCGTCGTATCTCGCCGTAACAAATTGGCGCCCAACGTGGGGCTCGAGGCAAGCAGTTTGCGCCTCCACCTACGATAATCTTCTCTACCGACTGAACTAAACCAAACTAATTCGCACTTCTAGGAGTGGGTAAAACCCTAGTGGCGCCCAACACACTTACTCGCTACGAAGAGTACTTCACAGTACGCGTAGCTCCAGACCACGTTTCTTAATGCCAGTTGAGCATACACCCCCACCTCAGATTCGCGCTTCCGCTCGAATACGCGGTGAGCCCGCACCTCCAACAATCCCTCTCGAGTTAGCAAATAACTGCGAATTCTGTCGCCAACTCAGAATGGACAATCTACCAGCGGATAACCAGGCTAATTTGGGACCTGCAAATATGGCGGAGCAAGTCCAGCCCGCGAGACCCCTACCAGACCGCGCGGAGGTACCACACCCGCCACAAGCAAATGCACCTGGCGCAAACTTCGGTCTCGAAGCCTTATTAGCCGCATTGAACGGGTTAAATCAAGCCCCACCCCCACCATTGCCTTCGTATCACGGCGCGGATCACGAAAACCCGAACGTCTTTATAACAAGATGTGAGGAATATTTTACGGCATTACGCACTTCGCATTCATCAAAGACGCAAGTCGCAGCCACTGCCCTCCGGGGAGAGGCAGCCAAATGGTGGGAATGCTACAAACCCCTCGATTTCTCGTGGGAAAAATTTCAAGAATTGCTGCTAAATCGATACGATAGCCCGGTCATCATATCGCGACTAAATGCGCAGTTATTTTCGCGCAAACAGGGGGAAAAAGAGGCCGCCGGATTATTTCTTCAACAGCAATACCTGTTGTATCAACGCATTCGCGGGGAGGATCCGGAATCCGCGAAAGTGGCCACCCTGCTGGAACTTTTACGGCCAAATCTTCGTATGGCGATCCGGCCTACTAAGCCGCAGTCGCTCTCGTCGCTCATGTCCCGAGCGCTCGAAATAGAAAACGATTTGAAAGAGTACGCGTCTCAACAACCTCCCAAACCTAAGCGAGATAATCCGGACAGTAAACCCCCATCCACGACGACTACGGGCAGATCTTCTAATTCACAGCCAAGCGAGAAACCGATACCTCAGTGTTGGTACTGTCCTGGTTCCCACTGGAACAAAGACTGTCCCGTCAAGCTTCAGAACCCTGATGCTCCGCGTATTCAGCCCAATCCGGGAAACGCTCGCGCGGCCCCGGTGGCACCCGCACCGGCGGCCAACCGTCAGTAGGGTTAACTGACACAACCACCACACCAAGGTGGTTGCCACATATACTAGTCAAGGTAAATAATGCGGAAGTAAAAGCCGCTATAGACTGCTTCGCCAGCGATTGTTTCGTTAGACCGGAACTCTTGCCTAGGGAACAACCTATTGAACCCCTCAGATCCGCAGCAAACCTCGCAGGAGAGCAATTGCAAATGCCTCTCGAAGGGAACACGGCTTTCGATATTGACATTCAAGGTCATCAACTCACGGTTAATGCGTGGATTGCCCCCACCTCTAGAGAACCTCTGATTCTGGGGTATCCTTGGCTGGTACGTCAAAAGGGCATCCACGATTACCACGGGGGCATCCTCTATTTAGGTCAAAACGAGCGATTCTCAGTTCGGACCACGGATGCACCCGTTCCTACTCTTAAACTCCCGGAAGTCAATCTTGCTGAGTTACAAGAAAACTTTCCCCCGGATTATCGAGACTGTTTCCATTCTCTCGTTCAAAAATTTCGTCAGATCTTTCAAACGGAAGGAAAACTGTCACAGACCCAATCGACAAAACACGTAATCAAATTGACGTCCCTCGTACCGTTCCGGATCCCTCCTCGGCAGTATTCCGAAGAGAAGAAAAGGATAATCCGCGAACAAGTCCAGATTATGCTGGCCGATGGAGTTATTGAGTCATGCACATCCCCGTACAGCTCACCGGTCGTCATTGTCCATAAAAAAGACGGTCGCCCCCGATTCTGCGTAGACTTCCGGAAACTGAACGACATCACCGAGGATGTCGCTCAGCCCATTCCACGCATTCACGAAATCTTAAAGGATCTCGGCTCAACGCGCATTTTCAGCACCATTGACTTAAAGAGTGGTTATTGGCAGATTCCAATGAATCCAGAAAGTAAAAAACTCACAGCATTCTCCACGCCGGACGGAGGGACTTTCCAATTCAGAGTCATGCCATTCGGGTTAAAAAATGCACCGAATACCTTCCAAAAATTCATGAGCCAGGAAGTGCTGACTGGGCTACTAAATGATTTTTGCATTGTCTACCTGGACGACATCATCGTATACTCTAACAGCTGGGAAGAACATCTACAGCATCTGACCTTCGTTTTCGAGAGGCTCGCCATGCACAATCTCACCTGCGCCGTAGAGAAATGCCACTTCGGTAAGCAAACCCTCGAGTTCCTGGGACACAACGTCACCAATCACGGGAATCAAGCCAAGGAAGAACATGTACAGGGCATAATAAACCTCGAGGTCCCAAAGACGAAAAAACAGTTGCAGAAATTCTTAGGTACCTGTAATTGGCTACGAGAATACGTGCCTCATTTTGCCACGCTACTCACACCATTGACAGAACTACTCGCCGGCAAGAAAAAGTTCGTCTGGACCGACACAGCACAAGCCGCCTTCAAGGAGGTCAAAACACAGCTACAAAAACCATTGAAATTAAGTCGTCCCGACGCTCGGCTAAAATACATCCTACAGACAGACATCAGCGATGCCGGTATGGGTGCTGTGTTGTACCAAACCGGTACAGACGGTAATCGCCAGGTCATTAGTTATGCCAGCGCGAAATTCGATAAAACCCAGTCCCGGTACATACGGCACGAGAAAGAGTGTCTCGCGGTCATCTGGGCCGTCAAACGTTACAGGCCGTATCTCGAGGACAAGCCCTTCATACTCAGGACCGACTATAACGCCTTAAAATGGCTCCACAGTCTCAAGGATGAAAAGGAGAAGTTGACGAAATGGGCTCTTCTGCTTGGCGAATTGAACTTCGTCATCGAGCACGTCCCTCCTAGAGACAACGAGCTCCCAAGCATGCTTTCCCGTCATCCGGACGCTCTCACCGCCTCCGACTTTGAGGAAATCCCCGATTTAACACCTCCAGAAGCATCTCATCAGGCCGTCGGACCGGAATTATTCGCTATCAGCCAGTCCACGCTGATCGACCAAGTCATCAACGAGCAACAATCGGACTCCCAAATTAGTCAAACCGCGACACGGCTGGCAAACGGGGAAAATATCCCCGAACACGAGCTCTATCAAGACGGGGTCTGGAAATTCATAGGAGATTCTTGGAAACTACTGGTACCTGAAAGCATGAAGATACGCGTCATTTACGAATACCACGACGCCGCGTTAGCGGGTCACCCGGGAGCAGAAGAGACCCAGCGGGCAATTCAAGAGTACTTCACCTGGAAACACCTCAGAACGGACGTGAGGACTCACGTTCAAAACTGTCACTTGTGCGCGAGTACTAAAGCATCTCGACCTCAACATAAGGATCAGATGCGTCCGCATCGACCTCGTAACCCGTGGGAAACTATAGCAGTTGACCTTATGGGCCCCTACCCAAAAACAGGGAGAGGTAAAAGATTCATTTTGGTCGTCACCGACTTATTCTCCAGATGGGTCGAAGCCTTCCCGCTCGGGTCATCAGACGCCAGCGTCTTGATAAAACTTCTAAGAAAAGAAGTCTTCGCTAGATTCGGCTATCCTCGGGCGATTCTGTCAGATAATGGGCCCCAGTTCGTCAGTAAAAAATGGCTCTCTGCTTGCGATCAATGGCAGGCACAGCATTGGACAACGGCCATCTATCACCCCCGAGCAAATCCAACCGAAAGAAGAAATCAAGAGATAAAGAAAGGCTTACGACTCCACCTACAAAACGAACGTCATCGCGACTGGGATCTGCATCTAGAAACGATCCTCTTCACCTTCCGAACTCGGAGGAACGCTGCCACCGGATTCACGCCTAGTGAAATTCTCCTCGGTAGAAATTTACGGAAACCGGGAGAATGGGATTTTCCGAGACCTACCGCTCCCGGGGCATGCAACGTGCCGGAAGTTCAAATTCATCAGGAGCAGTATCAGAAACGATACGTTTCGGGAATACCTGCAGCTCCCCAGCATCAACCTGGTGATTTCGTCTACGCCAAAAAACACACTCTCTCCAACGCTGCAGATGGGATTCATGCCGGCTTCAATCCTGTGTGGGAAGGGCCTTATCTCATCACTGAAGCAGTAGGGGGCGAGGTTTACAATCTTGATCGACGAGGGAGAATCGTTAAATACCACGGTTCCCAACTCAAGACCGCTGCGAAAAATAGCAACAATTCCTTCCTTGCCGATCCCTCACATCCTATCGAAGACACTCTTCCTCCCTTCCAGCATCAAGAGAATCCTCCAACCGGCGGTCTTTCTCCCCACCATCTCACTGGTATCTCAACTATAAGAGAGAATGCCTGCAGACCAGGCGCGGCACTCTCACGTCAACCGGCGAGCCAAGAACATCACTCCTACGAAATGGATCTCCCTCAGGAACCTTACGACGCCTTCGCTCCAGACAAGGAGTTCATAACTCCTATGAGTTATAGTCCACCCTATCACCCTCCCGAGGCATCCAGCAGCGAGGACTGGCCCACGGAGCCTTTCCCGAGGACGACACTCCGGGAGGTAATCTCCACCGCCCTATCCCCGGAGAAAATTGACACATCGATAGAACTACCTGATACTCCGGGAACCATCGACATCAGCACTCAAACCAGCCCTGAGGACTGGGCCACAGATTCGGCACCTAGCTCACCCCTCTCGGACTCCGACATGAGGCCGCATCTTCGATTCTTCAATCAGGATAAATGGATCTATACTCCACCCGCTACGCCTAGACAACAGCCAGCGGCGAATCCAGCCAAAGACTACCCTGAATCCGAAGCTCTTGTCCCGGCCGCCGGAGCCCAGGCTGAAGATAGCAGCGATTCACCGCGGGTATCACGTTATAACCTTAGGCCCCGTCGCTAACAAGAAAAAGAATCGCACACGTTTTATTTATTTATTTATTTATTTATTCTTTCATACTCAGAATAGGAGCTAAGTTTCTTAACACTATGTTCACCGTCCTCAACGCTGGAAAATGTTAACTCGTCATGTTCATCTACGCTATATATTTTATCATAACTGTTCTTTTAATTCACCGTTTCCCACGGATTAAGTTTATTCTAAGACTAATTCTTTCTTCTTAAATTAATTTTTTCTTTAACGCGTCCTCCGAGCTCCCGGGGCCGCCTCTCGGCAACGTATTTTCCTCGCTCATTCGTCCGCGTCTCTGAAACACGAAAAAAAAAAAACAATTAATATCAAACACTCCGTCGTGTACTTACCTGTCTTCTCGAGCGTCGCGTTTCCCGCTGTCCTCGGCGTCGAAATCTGAAACAAAAAGGAAAGAATTAGTACGCATCGAACCCTATAATTAATACTTACCATGTAACCATAATTGTTTAATTATTGTGTTAATTATTTGTGCAAAAATACTCACGTTAATAAAAATTGGAGACTCGGGACGAGCATCGTAGCCACGGCACAATCTGATTGGCTCTCCGGTCGGACCGCTGCGCGTTACCCCCAGATTGCGGCCGCGGCCAATCAGATCGCGCCGCGCTACTATAAGAGTCGCGCGTTCCCGGAGCTCCTGGCCAGTCGGTCCAACGAAGCAGCAGCAGCAACAGCTCTCTACTTACCTCATCCTAGCCCTTTTCAGAGCTCTCTTCTTTCGCACTACAGAAAATCGCCTCTCGTGATATTCCGACGAGGGACACATCGAATTTTTTTTCGTTCCTTGCGGACCGTTCGACGAAACATCGTCTCCAGCGATATTTCATCAAGAAAAAAAAAAAAAAGGGAATAATATGGGAATCGTTCTTTATAGAACGAAACAGCATCCATCGCCTCTCGCGAAACTTCATCGAGGGACACGTCAGAAATCGTTCGTTCGAAACGAGCAAATTCTACCGGTCCTTTTTAGGACCAAAGAATTAACTCATTCGCTATCCCCTCGGCCGTGGATCGCATCACTCGTGCTCCCGTGAACTCGGACGCACTCTACGTGCTCCGCAGTACCGGGACGCCCGCCAGTGCGACCAGTGCTCCCGCGGCGCACGCTCTCGTGCCCCGCTCGGACGCACTTCGAGGCCAATTCCTCCCCCGTTCCGCGATCCCCAGCCGTAACCGCGCTCCACAAGGAAGCTCGCACGGCCGGGACACGGGACGTTACCTCCAATTTCCTAGCATAATCCCACCCTCGCCAAACCTATCTATGCCGAAACGCGCTGGAAGGAAAAGGCTGCAGAAGCACCTCCAGTTTTTAGCCGGGAAGAGCGGTGGCATCCGGGGATTACAGCAACTCCTCGCTCTGGAGATCGAGGAAGCGCCCGCTTCTGCCGAGTCAACAGCCGTTCTCAAAACACACGGTTCCCCCGTGTGTTCCTTGAGCATCGAATGTCCGGCTAAGGACCGCGTCGTACCAGAACTCCTCCGAGAGCCGCCGTCCAGACCCCTCGTCCTCTCAGACGTCGAGATCACGCAACGCATCGAAATACCGCGACCCGAGCCGTACATCCCAGCCTCCGTCGTCACTCCTCGAGCGCCGCCGATACCGTACGTCCCTTCAGGACCACCGTCGATTCTCCGCAATTTAACAAACGACGCCACCCATCTCGAGTCTGGCCGGCTTCGAGCCTCGGGACCCGCGAAACTCGTGGCTCCGCGTCACCTCACGATTCGTTGGGGTCCATTGATCCCGATCGAGGTCAGTGAAGTGGATTTCGCCGCGTACGCTCGCGCACCGAAGCGCCGCAATCCTCGCGATCCACGGAGATTTGTGGGACGCCTCCTCTCCGCGGAGGAAAATCACGTGAACCCCACAGACGGGAACTCACCTCCCTCCTCCCCGTAGATTTCGTCGCTCCCTCGCGGACACCCGCACGTCGATTCCGTCGCTCCCTCGCGGACACCCGCACGTCGATTCCGTCGCTCCCTCGCGGACACCCGCACGTCGATTCCGTCGCTCCCTCGCGGACACCCGCGCGTCGATTTCCTCGCTCCCTCGCGGACACCCGCACGTCGATTTCCTCGCTCCCTCGCGGACACCCGCACGTCGATTTCCTCGCTCCCTCGCGGACACCCGCGTGTCGATCTCGTCGCTCCCTCGCGGACACCCGCGTGTCGATCTCGTCGCTCCCTCGCGGACACCCGCGCGTCCACTTTAACGCCCCTTCGCGGACACCCGCAACATCGATTCACACATTTCCCATCGCTCCTTCTCGGACACCCGCAACATCCCTCCCTATAAGAGCGAATGTGTGAGTTGGCGTGTGTATTGGTCAAGTCCTTGGCGAGGGATTGCTCGCAGCAATCGCTGGTCGAGGCTTGACCGCGTCAACGCGCGAATGTGTGAGTGATTGGGTCCCGGTCACCCTCCGACCAGTGTATGAGTCGTCCTCCCACCTTCCCCCCCCCCCCCCCTTGTTCGTCGTATCTCGCCGTAACACGGTGGCAATGTTATACGCCGTCTACGTTTACATAAGTTCATAGAAAAATTCGCGCGGTGGCGCGCTCGTCGCCACAGCCGGCTCAGCTGACAGTTCTGATCGTCGGCACGTATTTTTGCGGCGTGAACATTTTTTTTGAGTGTTTCCGAAAATAATAATTATGTATTGCGTATCGTGGTTTAGTGTCTCGACGCGAAGTAAAAAAGAAATATTACGAGTTACGTGTTATACGTGTGATTTTATATCAATTATAACTTTTCTTTGCGATCTCGAACAACATAACCGGCAATCATCAAGTGGAATATATGACGTGCCGTTCGCCCGGTTTTGCATATAGAATTAATTTTGTTCGATCTAAATTTTCTGAGTTCGATATTAATTTTAAAGGGAAAATTACAAAAAAATAGTAGCTTTTCAAAAAGAAGTGAAATTTCCCAAAATATTTTTTTCAAAAAAAAAAAAAAGGTACGCCAAGTACTGAAAAATCCGATTTGCAAATATTGTCTAAAAAAAAAATGAACAAAATTTTATAAGCCAAGCATAACAGGAAAATAAAGATTCTATATAACAAAAAATATTTTTTTTTTTTGCACAAAAATTGCTGTAAAAAATTGGCGTTCCGGTGTTTACAAGCGTCACAATAAACCACTAGCATTGGAACGCTAATTTTTTTCAGCAATTTTTGTGCAAAAAAAAAAAAATATTTTTTGTTACATAAAACCTCTATTTTCCTGTTATGCTTGGCTTATAAAATTTTGTTCATTTTTTTTTTAGACAATATTTGCAAATCGGATTTTTCAGTACTTGGCGTACCTTTTTTTTTTTTTTGAAAACAATATTTTGGGAAATCGTAATAAACTGTACAAACAAGCGAAAAGAAGCAATGATATTTTGAAGTATGCGATCTACAGACATGTCAGGAACGAACTGAATGACGATATAAGAAACGCGAAAAGTGATTATCACTATCGTACGCTGAAAAACATCAACGACGCGAAAAAAATGTGGAAAGAGTTAGAACGCCTCGGTCTCGTCAAGTCAACGCTGATTTCTCCCTTACGCTTTTTCTCGGCTGACGAGCTGAATCGTTTCTACTCATCGGTGATAAACTTATACCCGGCTTGCTCTTTCGATGACTGCGTATCAGCTCTCTCTCATGCCCCAGAACCTCCTTATCACTTCTCACTAAATGAAATCAGTCATACGGATCTTCTGAAGGTTGTTAAATCATCGTCGGTGAGCTCATTATCGGCTGGCGTTAAGGGAATCCCACCGTTTTGTGTCAATCAAGCACTTCCGCTAATCGCCCCTGTATTGATAACAAGCGTCTCAGCGCCCTGCGGGCGCAGATGCTCTTGTTGGTGGGCTCCGCCCCCCAAACCCCCCGAAAAATGTCCCGAAGGGACATTTTTTAAGGCACTCACGGGGGTGCACGTCGCGCTACGCGCTCCGTATCGAGTGTATTTACACATCGCGCTATGCGCTACGGATGAAGTATGTTTATACGTCGCGCTCTACGTTTCTTTTCGAAAGTACGTATGAGGGAAAAACATTTATCAGTTACGTAAATTACGTAAATAAAAAATAGGAACAAAGATTGAAACGAGATGTCGATTTTTTTTATTTGAAAATCATCCAGCCACAGAGTACGCGCGCCGCGACGTATGGGCATCTGTGTATCGTCTGCTACGAAATTGTCATCTGCTTCCAAAGTTTGACAGATAGAATAAAACGAAAAAATATATACTCGCAATTTTTTTTAGTTCTATTTGGAAAATTGTAATTATTTTGGATATTCGATGAATCTTTTTTGTGAGATTACTACCAATTTTTTCAGTAAATACGTGAAATTTATCATTTTTATTACGAATGTGAATAAAATATGGTAAAATATTGCGAATGATTTTCGGTGATAATATATTATTTTCGAAATAAAAAACGCAAACATTTGTGAATCTGTGTATGATATTTCGTGTTTTATTTTTCACAACCGAAGTTTTTTTTTTAACATGATGAAAAATGGATTTTTGGCAAATCTAAATAACATAACCTTTAAAGCAAATCTTGTTACAACCACTGTTTTTGAATTATTTTATAATTAAAATTATATTTATCAGAATGACTCAAAATTTGTTGTGCATAGTGCTTTCGATGCAATGAAATATTGTTGCGAAAGAGAAAAGAATTGGTTTCCAGGATTCTTAATTGGAGCACCGTACGGACATCAGATGTGAGAAAGTAATTTTTTTATGGAAAATTGTGATGAATAAATAGTTAGAGATGTAGGATTGTCTCTAAATTTGCTGTGCGTAGTGCTTTTGATAAAACAAAATGATGCTGCGAAGGAGAAAAAAATTGGTTCGTAGAGTTCATTATGATGGCACCGTACGGACACTTGACCAAAGGCAAATGCAAATTGTGGCCAATAATTTTTTAGAAAAAATACTTAAAGGCCTTAGATTGGTTTTAAAAGTAATGTGCATACTGGAAATAATGTAATAAAAAAACCCTGCGAAGGAGAACAAAATTGGTTCGCACCATCTAAAGTTACAGTGTGATACGGACGTCCGAGAAGAAAAATTCAGCCAAAAAGTTGTTTTCATTGCACCGCAGGCTAAAAAAAATATTTCTATTCATCGCAGTCACTTCAAAGTAACTACGCATGATGTTGGAGATACACTGAAGCAAATGGTGAAAAATAAAAATTTTTGGAGTATGCACTGCGGAGTAACCCCTTCGACAGACTCCGAAGAGCAACGGATGGTCATTTTAATAGGCACTCTTTGCCTATTGTTATAGTGAGTGCCTAAAAAGATTCAATAGTTCCATCCGTCATTCGCACTTTCCGGCTGAGTGGAAGAAAGCTCTTATTCGTCCGCTATCTAAGATTCGATCGCCGCTGTCACCGTCGGACACGCGGCCGATTGCTAATTTGCCGGAGCTTTCTAAGACTCGAGAGTATCGTGCACAATCAAATTTCAACGTTCACCGAAAATAATGGCTTGCTCAATCCAAGACAGTCAGATTATCGGTCTGGTTATAGCACGCAGTCGGCGTTATTAAGAATAGGCGAAGACATACGTAGAGGTGTCGACCAGAAAAAAACTCACTATACTCATTCTATTTGACTTTAGCAAAGCCTTCGACACGGTTTCACATGTGCAGCTGCTTTGCAAACTTAAAACTTTCGGATTCTCGCAAGCAACTCTAAACTGGTTTTTCTCGTATCTCACTGGAAGAACTCAGGCGGTTATCACAGAAGATAATCGTCTGTCGGAATGGCACCCAGTAACGTCGGGAGTGCCTCAGGGGTCCGTTCTGGGGCCTCTCCTGTTCTCCCTTTTCATCAACGACATTGGCTCATCCCTCCAGTTCTCCGATCACATGATTTTCGCGGACGATACTCAGATATATCTGCATTGTCACCCGGCACTACTGGGGCAAGGCCTCTTGAGAATTAGGAGTGACGCAATGGTAATATTCGATTATGCTACCTCGAACAGCCTCAAACTTAATTTGGCAAAGTCCAAGGTCATGATCATGGGCAGTGACGCTTACGTACGCTCGATCGACTTCGATACACTCCCACCGATCGTGATTGAAGGCATACCGTTGAAGGCTTTACCGTTTGTAAGAGAAGCACGAAATCTCGGTGTTACAATGTCCACCAATCTTTCATGGAATAGTCATATATCGAACATATCCCGGAAAGTGCACTTTACGTTGCACAAGCTGAAATTCCAGAGGCGATCCCTCTCGCGTCAGCTCAGGACGAAACTCGTTATTACCCTGATTTTCCCGCTCATTGACTACTGCTAAACGCTAAACTTCAGGTCTTAGTTAACAACGCAATAAGATTTATCTTCCATCTGAGGCGCGACGAGCACATCACTCCTTACCGTCACCAACTTGGGTGGCTTTCAGTAAAAAACAGGCGGCTATATTTCTTAGGCACTTACGGATTCTCGGATTACGTCTATCGGATTTATCACAACGATTCGATCCCATATCTCGACGAGTTGTTCACTAGAAGAGACCCCGAACTGAGAAGTTCAGCTAGACACACTGCATCGGCATATTTTCATATTCCGCTTCATCGCACTGCGTCTCTTCGTAATTCATTTCATCTCTCTGCTGTGTACTTCTGGCATTCGCTTCCGCAATCTTTGATATCTGAGCGCACCCTCCCGTCCTTCAAACGAGGGCTTTTCTCTTACCTTTTTTCGCGCGAACAGGCGGGTGCGTAGTTTTTATCTTAAGTTAAGCCAAGTTTATTAAGTTACTAAGTTTAAGCAGAGTTTAAGTTTTGTTATGGATTTCACAAATTACTCAAACGTTATTCTTTTCATTAATTTTAATTTTAGCTGTGCGCAATGTCGTTAATACGTCATACTCTGGATTCTCTTTAAGTACTTAGTGTAAGGCGCGAGTCCAAAGAATTTTGTAAATTGCCGCATAGTTTGTAACTAGGGCATTAATAAACATCTATCTATCTATCTATCTATCTATCTATCTATCTATCTATCTATCTATCTCTCTCAGTACTTTCTCTCTCGCTCAGTACTTTAATCTTTGCATACAGCACGCATTTTTCCCTGCTCAGTGGAAAAGAGCGTTCAACCGTCCGCTTGCGAAAATCAAAACTCCTCGTTCTCCATTGGACACAAGACCTATCGCGAACCTCTGCACTCAGAAAAAAGTCCATGGTATTTACAACAAACTACTATTGTCACACGTGTTATAGTATCGGAGACCATATTTTGTCGTTGCGCAAACATTAATATGATTCAATAAGCTATAATCATAAGGTTGACTGAAATATGTACTTTCGATGGTGTGCATAAACGTATGTCATGCGTAAGACTATTATAATTATCGTTAAAATCACTACAAAAAAATATTGATATTTAACACATATATTCATTCAACAATGAAATATGCAGTTTGTCGTCTGCACCATGACTTTTGTTCTGTGTAACCCTGCGCAATATCATTCGGTTGTTCTTCTATTTATATAGGTACAGTTAACTACTTTTTAGTTAAGATCACTGCAATCGTGTACGGCGAGACACGACAGGAAAATATATAATAGATAAAAAACATAGTATGAACAGATATTTTTACAGTAAGAAGAGCAATTGTAGTAGTTGCGACTCGCTATCAGTTTTAAACGGTTCGCTATGGAATATAGATGTCCTCTGATGGAAATGTACGATATAGTTCTACCTACCATACTGAAATGTTTCAATCACCGTCTATTTTTTTCCTAGAACAAGGGGGCTTCGGTTTTCGCGGAATCGCGATACTTTGTCAAACGCGTAGGTAGCGCTTTCTTCCCCCACGCGCTCGATTTTGAGTCGTGCTCCGTAATGTCTTAGCTCTTCGAAGGCAGTATTCTTTTGACTGCGAGACGATAAGCGTGAAAAGACAAAACGTCGAAAATGAGCGGAAGCGATCACCGCAAAGTGCCGTGCTATACCGAGTGCATATCAGTGCCTAATAAATTAAATGAATGGGGTCTCAGCCAGTATACTCCGATATTCAAAGGTAAGAGGTATATTAATTAATTACGTAGAGTAAAAGCGACTGCGTTTTTTGACTCGACTGCTCTCGCATAAAAAACAAGCGCCTCAGCGCCCTGCGGGCGCAGAGGCTCTTGTTGGTGGGCTCCGCCCCCCAAGCCCCCCGAAAAATGTCCCTTTGGGACATTTTTTAAGGCACTCACAGGAATACGCGTCGCGCTATGCTCCGTATCGAGTATGATTACACTTTGCATTATGCGCTGCATATCGAATATGTTTACACGTCGCGCTGCGCGTTTCATCTCGGAAGAACGTATGGCGGAAAATCATTTATCGCTTATGTAAATTGATTCATAGTTTAACCTTCATCGAATATAAACATTTCGTTTCTATACGAATTGATTATTATTATTCACAACTGATATTTCCTTTCTGTTTTACGAACAATATAACGAATTGCATCACGTTGAACGTGATCAAATTAATGTAACGAATCAAATGACATCTAGTAAAGGTCGTTTTATTGGCTTAACACTTATGACCAGATTTAATGAGTATAAATCAACACAAAAAATATTTACCAACACGAACACCATTACCATTTACCAACAGGTCTAATGTCCCCTTTAAGGGGACTGAGTCACCTAAAAAATCGAAAAGTAAACAAATTTTTTTCCAGTATATATAAGTTTAATGAAAAATTCCATCTTATCTCCAAAATATATATGTGTTAGACTACCGCTGTGAATTTTTTTGGAGACCTACAGTGTATTCCGGTGTAATGCGCAATGGTCAAACATTTTTCGTTTGCCGCAGCTTTCGGACTGAACGAAAGCATCAATCTTTGCTTGCGATGTCTTATTTTCTTCGTTAAAGAGTTTATTGCGGAACGAGTGCGGGGATTTTTTTTTAAGCTTCGTTGGCGAAGCTATGAGTTAAAAACTACCAAAAAATTCACTTTTTCCACTTTTTGTCTCGTAACCACTCACATAATGGCTTGCGATAAATCCATTTTTGATCGCATGAAAAATCCCCGCACTCGTTCCGTAAAACTGACTGTTACGAAGAAAATGAGCCGTCGCAATCCAAAATTGGTGGGGCCATTCTCTCTGAAACCTGCGGCAAGCGAAGAAAAATAAAATGGAAAAAAATGAATTTCACAGATTAATGAAAATAAACAACTTAGGTGATGCGCAATAAAAAAAATTATATTTTTTATATTTTTTTTTCGCATAAAAATGTACACTTTTTTTCTATCACATAAAAATCAGATTTTTTTTTTGGTTTTTTTTTTCACTTCGCAAATCTCGTAAATGCAAAAAAAATGTTAAAAATAAAAAAATATACTCTTACGTCAAATGTGACGTTTAGAAAAGAGGTTAAGTCTGCGAGACTTTTCGCTTTGCGACACTGTCACTGTGAAAAACATTTTTACACTATTGCGGGCAAAAATACAGAATACATTCCGTTCATTCGGAAAAACTGCAAACACTGACACATAATTACACTGACTTTACAAGCTCAGTTTTTTACCCGATTGACACAATCGAGTAAAAATCATCGCTGCTACATTACGCCGGTGTATCGCAGACTCAAAACAAAGCGCGGTAGCGGCGATAATCTGAGTCGCATCGATTAGACATAACGATCCTTTGGTCGGTAAATCGTTACCTACCGAACGCAGTTTCGACATCGATTGTTTTTTTTATGTTCCTGTCTCGATGTTTCATATTCTTCTTATTAGAAGAAAAAAAAACATGCGGAGATGCGATATTCCGGCATTGTTTGTGTTGCATTTCGGCATTTTTTTTTTTCACGCATTATTCATTTCTAAAACTACTAAAATGCTTCTAACTTCGATAATTTTTTAAATTTCGATCTAAAATTTGGTGTGTATGTAGTACATCGTATGTACATTCAGAAAAAAATAAAAAAAAAATAAATAAAAAAATAATTTTTAGGTGACTCAGCCCCCTTAAATGCATCTGTTTAAATGTTTTTTTCTTCCCTAAAATACATAAAATCACTTTATTATTGCCTCTGGACAGGACCCGAAGTATTGGAGCTGAATATTATGAAAAATTGCTTTTTGATACGATTTTCAATTAAATTTGCTTGATATTAATTGTTGTAGTAAAAAAATTATAACTCGAGAACGAACATAGATATCGTCTTGGTTCGTGTATTGAAGAGGAAGTAGTACCCTGCTCAAAATAAAGTTGTAGTGTCTTGGATGCGTCCAAAATAAAAAAAATTAATTTCTCGATGAATTCGACGGCGAGGACTCTTGGACTGTCGATCTATAAGAGAATTCGGTTATAACACTTTAAGCATCTTTTCTCTTCCCTATAATAGATGGAATCAATTCACTGGTTATTGTCACTGTCGGAGAGTAAAACATTGCAGACGAGAAATTCGAGAAATTTTATTTTTCTATCGTTTTGTTTTGTTTTGAGATAAGTATATTGAAACAATTGAAATAAAAATAGAAGGGTGGTTGGAAACATACGAGGTAAAAATTGATTTTTTTTTGTTTCGAAAAATTGTTAGAGATTTGAAAAAAGTAAACTGCAGTTTCCCAATATTTAAAGTTATATACATTAAACAATGAGAAAACAATAAGATTTTTATTTTCGATTCAAATCATCCCGACACAGAACACCAATGTCGCGGCGTACGCAAACTTTATCACGTCTGCTATCGAATTATCGTCGGCTTCCAAGGTTTGACAGATAGAATGAATGGAAAAAAATAAATGGCCGCGGATGTTTTCAATTTTATTTGACAAATTGCAATTACTTTGAATATTCGATGATTCTTCTTTGTGGAATTATAACCAGGTTTTCAGTACACCCACGAAATTTTTTATTTTTATTGTGAATGTGAATAACGTATCTAAAACATTGAAAATGATATTCGTCCAAAATATATTATTCTCGAAATAAAAAGGATTAATATTTGGCAATCAATGTGTGATATTTCGTATTTCATTTTTCGCAACCAAATTTTCGTTTGTGACATGATAAAAAATTGTTTTTTGGAAAATTAAAATAATATAACCTTTTAAAATAATTCCTCACTAAAAATAATTGGAGAATAAAAATACTAAGAAATGTCAGAATGTCTTCAAATTTGCTGTGCATAGTGCTTTTCATAAAATAAAATAATGCTGCGAAAAAGAAAAAATTAGGTTCGTAGACTTCATAATTGGAGCACTGTATGGACATTTAGCAGAACAAAATTTAAAACACCTCATTAAAGGCTTCACAGTTGTTTCAAAATGATTGTGCACAATGGTGATGATATGGTACATCACCTCTGTGAAGAAGAGAAAAATTTCTTCGCACAGTCCAAAGTTACAGCACCGTACGGATACTTGTCGAAGCAACAATGGATTTTATTGTTAAGCAAAAGTTGAAATGCTTCGCAGGGGCTTCAAAATGTATGTGCACAATGGTGATGATATGGTACATCATTGCTGCGAAGAAGAGAAAAATTGCTTTGCACAGTCCAAAGTTACAGCACCGTACGGACACTTGTCGAAGCAAAAATGGATTTTTTTTGTTAAGCAAATATTCAAATGCTTCGCAGGGGCTTCAAAATGTATGTGCACAATGGTGATGATATGATACATCATCCCTGCGAAGAAGAGAAAAATTGCTTTGCACAGTCCAAAGATACACTGTGATACGGACGTCTAAGAAGATAATTTCAGTAATAAAGGTATTTTTACTCAACCGCAGGCGAAAAAAAATATTACCAGTCATTGGAATCACTTCAAATTAACAACACATGATGTTGGAGATACATCGAAGCAAATGGTGAAAAATAAAAATTTTTGGAGTATTCGCTGCGGAGTAACCCCACCAACAGTCTCCGAAGAGCAACGGATGGTCATTTCAATAAGCACTCTTTGCCTATTGTTATAATGAGTGCCTAAAAAACGGTAAATATAAGAGGTTTTTGACAATCTTTCGATTGTTATTTCATAAGAAAAAAAATTTATTAAATTATCATTTTTTATCAAATTATTCGCCGCAAAATGTATGTTTGGTTTAAGTGATTCGCTTGTAGTAATGGTTCTCTATTGTATGGTAAGGGCAGCAATATCAGTTTACTTCTATCTCGCCGTATATAGAGTGTAGTCGAATCAAAGGTCGCTGTCTGTTTACGCTGAGTTATCGTTCTACCATAAGTATTGTTATTCCTACTATCCACAATGAGTGAACCGTCCACAGACACGACTGTATGATTGGTTCTACTTCACCGTGGCACGGGGTTTTACTTTTCGGGAAGTTGTCATGAATTGCTTGTAAATTACACGATCGGCGTATGTGGCGCCTACCTCGGCTTTATTCGCGATGCCAAGTAAGATAGCGACAGTCTTTCGTGTGCTGCGATGCAATAACGATCTGAGGAAAAATTTAAAATAAGTGTTAAAGTTGCGTTCGCGAGGGTTTCGTCACAGTTCTCCCGTTTCGTATGCGAGACTATAAATAGTTATTTTTTTACGCCACGGAATAAAATAAATAATAAATTTGTTATTAAAAATCAAAAAAATCGAAAGTTTCATCCGGTATCGTACATTATCGTATAGTAGAGACAACAATATTTTTATTTCGCCGGGTATACTTCGTGTTCGTCGAATCGGAGTCGAATTGGAGTCGAATCGGAGATCGCAGGTTGTTTACGCCGAATTATCTTTCTACTATATATATTGTTATTCCTGCCATCCATGACGAATGAACGAGACATCACTATGATTATTCCTACTTCGCGGCACTCTAAGAAGGTAAAATGAGGACATGGAAACAGAAATATTTTTTAAAATTTCAGAAAAAATAATTTAAAACACCGGAAACAGCTTGAAAAAAAAAAATCAATGCTATGAATATTGAAAACAATTGCGCCAAATAAAAAAATTAATATAAATTATGTAAAGAATTCAGATGAGTTTTTCAAAGAGTTTACAAATACAAAAAAAATTAAATAAAAAAAAATGTCTATAAAATAAATTAAAAAATCGTATGAAACTTGAATATTGCTATAAAAACAAAAGAAAAAATATATGTAAAATCTGACGAAAAAAATATCGAGAATGCGCATACACCCGTGTGTGTTAAAAACATTCTCGCATTCCCTTCGTTATAATAAAATGACTAGAATAAAAAGACTAAAAAAATAAACGACTAGAAATATGATTAGAAATGTGACTAGAACGACTAGCAACTAATGACGATGACTATAAATAGTTATTTTTTTACGTCACGGAATAAAATAAATAATAAATTTGTTATTAAAAATCAAAAAAATCGACAGTTTCATCCGGTATCGTACATTATCGTATAGTAGAGACAACAATATTTTTATTTCGCCGGGTATACTTCGTGTTCGTCGAATCGGAGTCGAATTGGAGTCGAATCGGAGATCGCAGGTTGTTTACTCCGAATTATCTTTCTACCATATATATTGTTATTCCTGCCATCCATGACGAGTGAACGAGACATCACTATGATTATTCCTACTTCGCGGTACTCTAAGAAGGTAAAATGAGGACATGGAAACAGAAATATTTTTTAAAATTTCAGAAAAAATAATTTAAAACATCGGAAACAGCTTGAAAAAAAAAATCAATGCTATGAATATTTAAAAACAATTGCGCCAAATAAAAAAATTAATATAAATTATGTAAAGAATTCAGATGAGTTTTTCAAAGAGTTTACAAATACAAAAAAAAATAAATAAATAAAAATGTCTATAAAATAAATTAAAAAATCCTATGAAACTTGAATATTGCTATAAAAACAAAAGAAAAAATATATATAAAATCTGACGAAAAAAATATCGAGAATGCGCATACACCCGTGTGTGTTAAAAACATTCTCGCATTCCCTTCGTTATAATAAAATGACTAAAAAAATAAACGACTAGAAATATGATTAGAAATGTGACTAGAACGACTAGCAACTAATGACGATGACTAAAAATAAAATATCAACGAGAAACTTTTCTTATGTCTATGCCCCTTTTACAGCCCAAGCGATAGACGATAGAAAGTTTGTGACTATCACTGCGGATGACATTAAAGAATTAATTCCGATTCTTGGTCATCGCAAAGATTTTATCGAAAAACGAAAGGATTACTTGATAGCGCAAGGCCTCAAAGATCCGGTGAGTTAATTGAATATCAAATTTGCAATCATTTTAATATTGGTAGGTTTTCAAGTTATGTTTCAACGTTGTAATTGTCTTTTTTTTTTCTCTATAGGATGAATTTTTTGCGGAACTTGATGAAACTCTAAGCATCATATCAGCAACGGAGAGCGGTAGTTCTTCCTCCGCGTCCGTGAACCCCACTGACATAGTCGCGGAAGTACCCAAATACCATCCAGGCGAGGTATGTTGTTACTTTCACGCGTATTCCCGATCTTTTCTCAATTACTCATCTAAATTCTATGTTTATAAATTATGAATAATTCCGATTTCTTTTTCCCATAGCAACTTCGACGATTGCTGGACAAATCTCCCAAGGGCTCCGCATTCTTGAAATGTATTCGATTAACTTCACACGATCGCAAACGATTGTGCGAAATCATCGTCGATCATCTTATGATCACAAAGAATAAGTACGGTGCATCGGCAGATTGAATACTGCGAATAAAAATGAAAGAAACGTGCGATAACATTTTTTATTTTCAGACCCAGGTCTACGGATTGGGAGTTTTTCGCGAAGGAGATAGCGACGGTATACGTTCACGAACAGGCCGAAACGTATTACACTCCGTACGAATCTCGTCCGCAGAGACGTCTGGCGAGTGGGAAGCTGTGGGACAAATACTGCAACATCAGAAGATACATTCGCGCTAAACTGAATGCAGCTAATTCGCCGAACATCGCGGAGGAAGCAAAATTACCCGACGAAATTCGTAATGCGCTTATTAAATTAAGAGCTATATCGCCGCAGGATGAGGATCTCAAGCGCCTGTGGCGTCTGACTTAGCCACATCGCATAAATGATGGCTCTATAATGGACTACTACGACAAGTATCCGATTTTATCGTCGACGATTGGAAGCTCACTGGTATACGCAAACGATTTTTTTCATTTTTTTTTTTTAAATGCTTCTTCATTACTATATGTAATTTTTTTTGTTTAGCTGGAAATTGATTTCGAAGTCGCGCGCTTGGCAGAACCGAAAATTTTAATTACGTCGTGGGCCGCCATCGCAAAGAAGATTATAAACTTCGCAAGACACAAGAAACTTTGCGAGGATTTTTTCAAGGAACAGGCAACGGCAGAGACATTGGGCTTTCTTGTGCTGCCGTTTTTGATTCGTACAACTCGAATTACGACGAAACGTGGCACAAACTGGAGACCATCGCAACCGGAAGTTGCAAAAGCATTTATTTTACAAATCCCGGTACGTTCCAAAAACTTAAAATACTATTAAATTCTATTATAATGCTCTGAACGTAAGAAACGATTTTTAGGCACTCACTATAATAATAGGCAAAGAGTGCCTATTAAAATGACCATCCGTTGCTCTTCGGAGTCTGTCGAAGGGGTTACTCCGCAGCGCATACTCCAAAAATTTTTATTTTTCACCATTTGCTTCGGTGTATCTCCAACATCATGCGTAGTTACTTTGAAGTGACTGCGATGAAGAGAAATATTTTTTTTAGCCTGCGGTGCAATGAAAACAACTTTTTGGCTGAATTTTTCTTCTCGGACGTCCGTATCACACTGTAACTTTAGATGGTGCGAACCAATTTTGTTCTCCTTCGCAGGGTTTTTTTATTACAGTATTTCCAGTATGCACATTACTTTTAAAACCAATCTAAGACCTTTAAGTATTTTTTCTAAAAAATTATTGGCCACAATTTGCATTTGCCTTCGGTCAAGTGTCCGTACGGTGCCATCATAATGAACTCTACGAACCAATTTTTTTCTTCTTCGCAGCATCATTTTGTTTTATCAAAAGCACTGCGCACAGCAAATTTAGAGACAATCCTACATCTCTAACTATTTATTCATCACAATTTTCCATAAAAAACTTATTTTCTCACATCTGATGTCCGTACGGTGCCCCAATTAAGAATCCTGGAAACCAATTCTGTTCTCTTTCGCAACAATATTTCATTGCATCGAAAGCACTATGCACAACAAATTTTGAGTCATTCTGACAAATATAATTTTAATTATAAAATAATTCAAAAACAGTGGTTATAACAAGATTTGCTTTAAAGGTTATGTTATTTAGATTTGCCAAAAATTCATTTTTCATCATGTTAAAAAAAAAACTTCGGTTGTGAAAAATAAAACACGAAATATCATACACAGATTCACAAATGTTTGCGTTTTTTATTTCGAAAATAATATATTATCACCGAAAATCATTCGCAATATTTTAGCATATTTTATTCACATTCGTAATAAAAATGATAAATTTCACGTATTCACTGAAAAAATTGGTAGTAAACTCACAAAAAAGATTCATCGAATATCCAAAATAATGACAATTTCCCAAATAGAACTAAAAAAATCGCGAGTATATATTTTTTCGTTTTATTCTATCTGTCAAACTTTGGAAGCAGATGACAATTTCGTAGCAGACGATACACAGATGCTCATACGTCGCGGCGCGCGTACTCTGTGGCCGGATGATTTTCAAACAAAAAAAAATCGACATCTCGTTTCAATCTTTGTTCCTATTTTACGTAAATATAAATGGATTCTACGCGGTATAGCGCAAATAAAAAGTATGCAATCATAAAAAAAAAGAATTTTCTATCCTTCGACCGTCGAAGATTCATCGCAGCCGAAATCTTTGTCAATTATGTTCACCCGATTTATTCATTTACTGTTAATAATAAAAACTGCAAATTCTTTTTCTGGCAACGTATTTTCTCCTCTTCAAAATAAGCCAAAATAAGAGTCGAAATCTTTTTTCGCTGCCGAGATATGATTTTTTTTAAGCAAAGACTAATTTTACGAATTTTCATCAAAAAATGAATCGTTTTTTCAAATTTCTCGAAATTGCCGTCTCTAATCCTTTCCTCTCAAAGAAATCGTATTTACAAACTGACTCTCTGCGTTATTGCGCAGATAAAAAGTGTGCTATGTTTAAAAATTTAATTTTTTACACTTCGACCGTCGGAGATTCATCACATTCGAAATCTTTGTCAATTTTGTTCGCTGGATTTATTCGTTTACACTTGATAAGAAAACTGCTAATGATTATTCTATCGACGTATTTCCAACGTTTTTTTTTTTTATTTTTTCAAATTTTCGTCGAAATACGAATTTCTTTCATATGCTCACGTCTTGAAAAGTTTTTTTTCGCAAAAAAAAAAATAATTGTACTCTTAAAGAACAATTATAAACAATTATTTATCAAGAAAGTGAAAAACACTGAATTTGTCGATTTTACGAGTTATTCCGTACCGAAAAACTTATCCTCGTTTGTGATTAAATAAAATTTTTTAAAATACGATATGATATGATGCTAAATTTGATATTTTTAAGCGACGATAAATATCAATAAAATTTCATTGAAAAACGAAAAAAAATATCGAATTTCTCAAACTTCTCGTCTCCAATACTTGTCTGTTCTACAGAGACAATAACGAGCTGATTCCATGTATTACGAAGAAGAAAAAAAATATATCTCAAATGGTAGAAATGAAATTTGTTATAAGAGGACTGTCAAAGAGCCTTCAAAGTCGAATTTTTCAAGAATTTCATCAATTTGTAAAAAAAATATTTCGGAGCTATCCAAGATGACAAATTTTTGTTTCGAGTAACGTACTACTTCCTCTTCAATACAAGACAGGAACCAAAAAGATATATTTTTTCGTTCTCGAGATTGCATTTTTTTGCAGCATCCATAAATATCGATAAAATTTCATTGAAAATCACAAAGAATAGCAAATTTCTTGAACTTTTCTTCTACAATGGTTTGGTTTCCTACAGATAAAATAACGAACTGATTCCATCAATTATGGGGAAGAAAAAAAACACTGAAGGGGAAGGATTTAAAGGGGATATTTGGCCTGAATGCTAAATGGTAATCGTATTGGTGTCGGTACATGTTTTGTGTGTTTGTTTTATATTCATTAAATCTGGTCATAAGTTTTAAGCCAATAAAACGACTTTACTAGACATGATTTGATTCGTTAAATTAATTTGATCAACTTCTACGTGGTGCAATTCGTTATATTTGTCTCGTGTCTCAATATTTGACAATTTATCGTCAAACAAAAAGGAAATATCCGTCGTGAATATTAATAATCAATTGGTACAAAAAAGAAATATTTTTATTCGACGAAGATTAAACACTATGAATTAATTTACGTAACTGATAAATGTTTTTCCCTCATACGTACTGTCGAAAAGAAACGCACGAATAAACATACTTCATTCGTAGCGCATAGCGCGATGTGTAAATACACTCGATACGGAGCGCGTAGCGCGACGTGCACCCCCGTGAGTGCCTTAAAAAATGTCCCGAAGGGACATTTTTCGGGGGGTTTGGGGGGCGGAGCCCACCAACAAGAGCATCTGCGCCCGCAGGGCGCTGAGACGCTTTTTTTTATATTTATGCATCGAAACGATTATATGTTATGTGACGTGATTTTTTGGAATCGACGTCACAAGAATCCAAAACTACCATTACTCGCACCAAATACCGATTTTAGTGCTGAAGTTCGCGTTACTGCCTCTCTCAGCGACTTAAGATACCGTCACGCTCTCGTTGAGTTATCGATCGAGATTTTTGCAGTTTATTTTGTATCATTTTGTTGTAATTATTCCCAATTAGCTTCATTATCGTTATTATTTTAGTTCAGTTCGAGTTTTGAGATTCCGTTTGCTTAGTTTGGTTCACGATTTCAGATTCCGTTTGCTTAGTTTGGTTCACGATTTCAGATTTCTTTTAGTTCAGTTTAGTCGACGTTTCCGACTCTATTTGGTGGTGTAAGAAGTAATAATAAAGAGCCCAAATAGAGGAAGGACTCGGCGAAGAGTCTTGCGAATACGTCAAAGTCCGGTGCAAACCCGGCACCCCAAGAGATAGTGCAATGCGTTGAGATCAGGCGGAGGTATCGTTTGGTCCAGGCAAGAGTGGTGGAACACCTTGCGCTGCGTTATAGTTGAGTAGAGCCTTGGATCTCACGCATTGACTAAGGGGAAGCGATTGCGAAGATTCGTTCAAATTACCGCGTTATAGTATCGGCTCTCGATTCGATAAAGTCATGAGATGGTTGAGAGGGCAGTAGTTATCGGTCAAGCTCCCCAAAATAATTATCATAATTCGTTACGAATTTTCGTAGGCGAATTGACAATCTATCGAGAGCTGCCCTAGAGGTAACTCGGGTCTCTCTCGCGCTCCCGTGTTGTTGACGTTCGGCCTATTGTTCGCGCGCTCGAGTGAGGCTATCTCTCTCGCGCACACAGTGTGGCCTTGCTGTCGGTTTCTCGTTCGCGTTCGGCTATCGCTCGAGTTTTGTGAGCTGAGTGTAGCGAAAGAATTTTGTAATAACTTCTTCGCGATCCCGTGCGTGAGTGAAGCATTAGAAATAATGCTCCTTGTGCAGCGGTGATAGTGATTCGGTTCTCGGTGTATCGTGAGATACAGGTTCCCGCTCATTACAGGATTAAAGTGAAGTTTCGGTGAGTTTTTCAATTATAGAAATTTGTCGATCGCTTATCGATCCGCTTTTGTTACGTTCTCGTTAGCTCGCTTCGATCGTTCGATCAGCTGAGCGTTTCCGATGCACTTGCGTGTGATCCCGTGGCTTCTTAGCCAAATTATTATTTTTCGGTCCCGCTTAAATTAACGTTGAGATTTCGATCTCCGTTTCTCGTTGCTATTCTATTGACCTCGGATCGCGACCCTTCTACCACAACCCGCATCCTGAGCAACCGTGCATTTCCGCAACCGTTTGCTTTCGCGAATGCGTCGGCGTTAGTTCTCGTATCATTTCCGTTTCGTTTCGTTTTGTCATTGCGGAGGTCGCAGTTCCACCGACTTCCAGTTTAGTCCGGATTGGTGATTCCGGCGAAACAAAAATCTACCCTGCGGAGGTCGTTCCACCGGCCTCCAGTTTAGTCCGGTTGTTAATACCGGCGAAACAAAAATTAACTGGCGCCCACCGGGACGCCGATGCATCCGCGAGGGTGGACGGCCGAAGGTGACGTAAGTTCCGTTCGCGTTTTGCTCCCGTTTGGTTTGAGCTTTTCGATTTTTGGTTTTTTTTTATTTTTATTTATAGAGTTTGAGTTAGAGTTTCCGTTAGGTGAAAAATACGTCACAGTTATTAATATAGATTGCGGCAGACTACGAACGTCACATGGCCGAACGGCAAGAAAAACTCGCAAAATACGGTTTAACTCAACAACCGTTCGTGCTAACGATCGGATCGAAGATGTCGTTCACGGCTGTGTATGTCGTTGTCAACGCCGTAAAATACGAGTGCAGTAGCCTGATGGGAGCGATTGATCTCTGCTTCAAAATCATCTGGGCATTACGTGCGCAATATCAAAGGGAATGTGAGCCCGTTTGGAATTTCATTCAATGGTTCGTATATCTCATCGACGATAATACAATAAGCAGCAAAAGCTCGCAAACGATTCAGACTGTATGGTCTGACATACAAGGGTCAAGGGTCACTAATTATATGCGAAGTATGTAAAGTACATACAACTCGTATATGTTAACGTGAAATTTTTGCGAATAATAACGACTGAACTTTAAACTCGAAAGACTATTTTAACTGTGATAAAAAAGAGACTATGTACAAAATGATAATTACGGATAATGTCGGATTAAACGTTGCGTAGACATTGGATGGAATTGAAAATGCTCGTCCGATGTGAAACGTGTTTGATGCTAGTGCCAGTAAAGGACTTTCTGGCCCATTACAAATACATACACAATAACGTAAATCAAGCTGTCATGAAATGTGCAGTCGAGGCGTGCGATCGTTCGTTTTGTCACCTAAACTCGGCTCGCAAGCATGCAAGTACTCATCCAGCATATCCTACCATTGAGTCACAAACGTCGGGCGTTCACGTGACAATTAGTCCGGTTTCTGTTGCGGCGACTGACGTTTGCCACAATAGGGAATTCGATGTTTCGATGTTTCGATGATAAACGTTGAGAACAGTAATAATATCGAGTTACTAAAACAAAAAGCGCTGGTTTTTACCTCAAATTTTTATGCTGATCCCAGTTTGTCGCGAGTTCAAGTCCAACGAATCATTAAATCTTTTCAAGATTTTCTTAATAGCGCCGAAATCAATTGTCTTCGAGACAGCATTATTAACGTAATTTCACCGGATAAAAAAGAATTCGCTCAGCAGCAATTTGAGAAGTTTCAAAACGTATTCGATAATTTCAATTCGGAGTACAAAAGACTTCTCGAATTCGAAAAAAAAGGTTCTTATACTCCTCCAGTGCCGGTATTTATAGGAACCTTAGAAGTAAGCCGTCGAAATGGCACAATGTCCACAAAAGATATCCACTGTCAGTATATCCCGATCAAAGATACTCTCAAATTGTTTATGGAAACACCCGAAACATATAATCGAGTTATGAAATATTGTATTAGTCTGCAACGAAATGAGAACATCGAAAACATAATTCAGTCAAAATTTTGGACGCAAAAGAATCACGGTGATAAAACAGTGTTTCCCCTTTTGCTTTATCAAGATGATTTTGAGACGGGTAATCCGCTAGGTTCTTGAGCAGGAATCCACAAAGTAAACGGAACATATCTATCGGTCGGATGTTTACCACCTGAATATCGTTCGAGATTAGTTAATATTTTTCTTGTTCAACTTTGCCATTCGGCGGATTATAAAAAACTCGACTGCGCCGTGATCTATAAACAACTAATTGATGACTTGAATGACCTTGCAGAAACCGGTATTCAATTAAACGTTAACGGCTCGATGCTTGTTGTTTATTTCAAATTGGCACTAATAATTGGCGACAATTTAGGTCTGAACTCAGCACTTGGATTCACAGAAAGTTTTTCGGCAAACTATTCATGCAGGTTGTGTAAAACATCGAAACAAAAATCAAGACAGCTGTGCACGGAAATCGCTTGTGTCATGCGAGATAAAAACAATTATAACGTAGATTTGTCGCGAAATAATTTATCCCAAACCGGTATTAGAAAAGAATGTATATGGAATCGCGTAGCAGATTTTCATGCCGTTGAAAACTATTCGGTCGATGTAATGCACGATCTGCTGGAGGGTGTCTGTAAGTTCGAAACAGCTCTTCTCTTGAAGTATTTAATCGTTGCAAAGAAATACTTTAGTTTAGGAAACCTCAACAATCGAATCAAATACTATCGGTATTCAGAGTCGAGTAATCCACCGCCGCTCATTAGCGAAACAGAATTAAACGATTGTAATATTAGATGACAGCTTCCGAAATGAAAACATTTATGTTGAATGCCGGTCTAATATTCGGTGATTTTATTGCAAAAAATGACAGACACTGGGAGCTTCACGTATTGCTAAGAAAAATCTTGTGTATCTGTCTTCAAACACGCGTTACGTGTTGCACGGCGACGTCGTTAGAAAAATTGGTAGAAAAACATCATCGGTTATATGTTACTTTGCATGGCGAAACGTTAAAACCCAAACACCATAATATGCTCCATTATTCCCGGATTATTCGCGAAATTGGTCCGCTCCGTAACATTTGGTCCATGCGATACGAGGCAAAGCACCGACCGTTAAAAAAAAGTTCAGCTGTCTCGTTCAATCGAATCAACATATGCAAAACGTTAGCAGTTAAAAACCAACTGCATTTCAATAACGCAGTCTTGCATCGTCAATTTTTCAAAGACGATATCACTTTCGAAATTCTCACTGAAACATCTACACAATCCGATAGTAACGAACTTCTATCAGCTCCAGGATTAGATCGATACAAAGAGCTCATAAAATTATCGGTTAATAATACGAAATATAGACGTAACGACGTTATTTTGGTTCGACAAGGCGACGTTCCTGTTTTCGGTCAGATACACAATTTTTTTCTGAAAAAAGACATCGCAACGCCAGTATTATCGGATTTCGCAATACTCGTCAACACATTTCAGACCGTGAGTCGCAATGAACATCTACAAGCGTATAAAGTTATTGAAACAAATTCCCAAGAGCTCGCAACATTTAATCCGACCGACTTTACCGAAAAATTATCTATCATTCTCACGTCCGACGAGAATAGATATATCGCTTGTGATGAAATCACGAGTTGCGTGTGATAATCCGTTCGCGGGTGAATTCGTAATTAATATATTAACGATCGAATTTCGTTATTTTTTGTTTTGTTTTTATTGTAACTGTGATAAAGCACATTTATGTTCGATTACCTAGTGGTTTAGCTTAACAGTCAAATTACATAAATAAAATGTTTGCCTTGTTAAAATAGTTTTACGCTGACGGAGCAATATCACGAACACGTGAGATGATTCGTGTAGTTTTCGAGTAAAAAAAAAAAACGCACGATTTTTACAAAAAACAAAGAAGAGATTCCAATCATCAGGCGAGGTATGTTGTTACTTTCACGCGTATTCCCGATCTTTTCTCAATTACTCATCTAAATTCTATGTTTATAAATTATGAATAATTCCGATTTCTTTTTCCCATAGCAACTTCGACGATTGCTGGACAAATCTCCCAAGGGCTCCGCATTCTTGAAATGTATTCGATTAACTTCACACGATCGCAAACGATTGTGCGAAATCATCGTCGATCATCTTATGATCACAAAGAATAAGTACGGTGCATCGGCAGATTGAATACTGCGAATAAAAATGAAAGAAACGTGCGATAACATTTTTTATTTTCAGACCCAGGTCTACGGATTGGGAGTTTTTCGCGAAGGAGATAGCGACGGTATACGTTCACGAACAGGCCGAAACGTATTACACTCCGTACGAATCTCGTCCGCAGAGACGTCTGGCGAGTGGGAAGCTGTGGGACAAATACTGCAACATCAGAAGATACATTCGCGCTAAACTGAATGCAGCTAATTCGCCGAACATCGCGGAGGAAGCAAAATTACCCGACGAAATTCGTAATGCGCTTATTAAATTAAGAGCTATATCGCCGCAGGATGAGGATCTCAAGCGCCTCTGGCGTCTGACTTAGCCACATCGCATAAATGATGGCTCTATAATGGACTACTACGACAAATATCCGATTTTATCGTCGACGATTGGAAGCTCACTGGTATACGCAAACGATTTTTTTCATTTTTTTTTTTAAATGCTTCTTCATTACTATATGTAATTTTTTTTGTTTAGCTGGAAATTGATTTCGAAGTCGCGCGCTTGGCAGAACCGAAAATTTTAATTACGTCGTGGGCCGCCATCGCAAAGAAGATTATAAACTTCGCAAGACACAAGAAACTTTGCGAGGATTTTTTCAAGGAACAGGCAACGGCAGAGGCATTGGGCTTTCTTGTGCTGCCGTTTTTGATTCGTACAACTCGAATTACGACGAAACGTGGCACAAACTGGAGACCATCGCAACCGGAAGTTGCAAAAGCATTTATTTTACAAATCCCGGTACGTTCCAAAAACTTAAAATACTATTAAATTCTATTATAATGCTCTGAACGTAAGAAACGATTTTTTTTATATTTATGCATCGAAACGATTATATGTTATGTGACGTGATTTTTTGGAATCGACGTCACAAGAATCCAAAACTACCATTACTCGCACCAAATACCGATTTTAGTGCTGAAGTTCGCGTTACTGCCTCTCCCAGCGACTTAAGATACCGTCACGCTCTCGTTGAGTTATCGATCGAGATTTTTGCAGTTTATTTTGTATCATTTTGTTGTAATTATTCCCAATTAGCTTCATTATCGTTATTATTTTAGTTCAGTTCGAGTTTTGAGATTCCGTTTGCTTAGTTTGGTTCACGATTTCAGATTTCTTTTAGTTCAGTTTAGTCGACGTTTCCGACTCTATTTGGTGGTGTAAGAAGTAATAATAAAGAGCCCAAATAGAGGAAGGACTCGGCGAAGAGTCTTGCGAATACGTCAAAGTCCGGTGCAAACCCGGCACCCCAAGAGATAGTGCAATGCGTTGAGATCAGGCGGAGGTATCGTTTGGTCCAGGCAAGAGTGGTGGAACACCTTGCGCTGCGTTATAGTTGAGTAGAGCCTTGGATCTCACGCATTGACTAAGGGGAAGCGATTGCGAAGATTCGTTCAAATTACCGCGTTATAGTATCGGCTCTCGATTCGATAAAGTCATGAGATGGTTGAGAGGGCAGTAGTTATCGGTCAAACTCCCGAAAATAATTATCATAATTCGTTACGAATTTTCGTAGGCGAATTGACAGTCTACCGAGAGCTGCCCTAGAGGTAACTCGGGTCTCTCTCGCGCTCCCGTGTTGTTGACGTTCGGCCTATTGTAAATAAAATGTTTGCCTTGTTAAAATAGTTTTACGCTGACGGAGCAATATCACGAACACGTGAGATGATTCGTGTAGTTTTCGAGTAAAAAAAAAAAACGCACGATTTTTACAAAAAACAAAGAAGAGATTCCAATCATCAGATTGGAATTTTGTACTCGATACGGCATTTGTACTTCTATGTACAATACGATACAGATATCTACGATACTATTGTAATGGATGGCAAGGTGCGCGGATACTTGAGTTAAATAAAGAAGACTGAAATCGAGTAAATTACTAATAGCAAATATTTTATTAGTCGTAGATTAGGTAAATATAGGGAGAGTGTACCGTCTTACACTGTTGGTGGTCGGAGATGAACTAACTAATCAGGTGTCGATGCAAAGGGCTTCGACGCCGGTAACTTGTATTGTTGCGCGCGTGAGGTATACCTCCGCGCGCTGATAAGGACCGTCGCGCGGATGCTGTTCGCGCGACGGCTTGACCGTTGCCGTGAGACGGCGATCCAATTGTCGCTCTCACGGCAAAAGTGCTGACGGCAAAAATGCAAGTTATCTCGCTTCTCAAAAGGAGAAGCGAGTATGACGAAATATTATGCCTATTGTCTTAGAAAAAGATTTTTTTTGCATAAGGGGACCGTTACACTCCCCCCCCAGAAAAATTTAGCGATGCTCCTGCATCGCGTGTTTACATAATATTTCGTTTGTGTGTGAGTCTATATAATTCAAGATTTTGAAAAACTAAATATTTTGGTTGCATTTTTGTAATTGTGTGTATATGTGTATTTTTGATATTTGTGCTTTTTTTTTGTCGTTGAGTTGTCCAAAATTTCTTCTTTGTTTTGTGGTCCGATAATCTGTTGTCCAGTTTCCGTTTTAATTTTGTTATCGTCTGTAGTTTTATATATTTATGTTCCGGATTATGTCCCTTGGTTTTATTAATTGTTATTATAGTTGCTGTTGAATCCTGTAATAAGACTAAGAAACTTTTAGTTGTTCGGTTTAGTAGGGGTGGTTAAGTTATTATGAGTAGGTTAGGTTAGGAATTTCTAATATATATATATATGAATTCGGTAGAATTTTACACATAAGGAGAAATGTTTCTCCCTTTTTATTGTTTCCTGTTGTTTTCCGTCAGTGATTTATCAATTCGTCCCATTATTTTGTCAGAACCTTAATTATGTATTTATTTGTTTCCTTTTTTTTTTTGTACTGGATGTGTTACAAGTTCTTTGTTATTTATTATTATTTTGGTATAATTTGGTTATGGAATGATTCCTGAAACAGTCTAAAAATCTGATTAGTGGTTAGTTAGTAGGTGGGCATGTTATACGGGATTTGTTTCACTCGGTATAGCGATTCTGGAAAGAAGGTGAATGATTAAAGAAGCAAATGAGTGTATACATATATATATTTTTTTTTTTGGAAAAAAAAACGAGTTTTAGATTATTACTATTTTTTTCTAAGATAAAAAATACAAAAAAAACTATTTTTTATAATAAATTACAAGGGAGACCGTTGCACTCCCCCCCAGAAAAATTTAGCGATACTCCTGCATTAGGATTTGTATTTTTTGTGTTTTTACTTTTTTTTTGTTTTTATTTTTATTATTTTTTTTTCAAAGGCGTCTATAGCTTATTTCAAAAGTTAGTAGTTTGAGTTTTACTAGAAGCACGATGAAGAGAAAAGAACAATAATAATACTAATATCAGGTTTTTTGTTTTGATAACTCTAGTTATCGAACCTCTCTAGTAGTTTCTATTATTGGCCTAAAAATATAAACTAAAATACGTAAACTAAATGTATGGAGTGTATGGGTTGATAATATAAAAATTTGATTTGTGTTTTGTTAATGAATCTTGTTGTTTGTAATTTTTGAATTTTGTTACGTACGATGGATTTTTTTTGTTGTTATATTTTATCGATTGAGCTTTTTTTTGTAATGGCTAGTAGTAGTATGATAAAAGTGAAACAGATTCCTGAGATTTAAGTATAGATCCATATCGATTAGCAATTCGTTTTCCGTGTTTTGTGCCGTTTCGTTATCCTGTTTGTCACAATGTTATTTTTTTTTTTTATTGCCTACTTGGGCTATCTTTGTGGTACCTCGTGGGGCTGTTTTCTTTTTGGTACCTCGTTGGGCTATTTTCTTTTTGGTGCCGCAATGGACAGTTTTTGTTTAATGCCGCAATGGACAGTTTTGTTTAGTGCCGCAATGGACAGTTTTGTTTAATGCCGCAATGGACAATTTTTGTTTAATGCCGCAATGGACAATTTTTTGTTTAATGCCGCAATGGACAATTTTTTGTTTAATGCCGCGATGGACAGTTTTATTAAATGCCGTAATGGACAGTTTTATTTAATGCCGCAATGGACAATTTTTTTTTTCTTCTTTTTTTTTTGAGTTTATTTTATTATATTTTTTTTCTTAGACGTCTTAGGGTCTGTGATTAACGTCTTGGGCAAATGGTTTTGCGATCACAGTTTTCGATGATGCCCCAGTTTTTGATTAGGGTTTTTTTTTTTTTAATGAAATTTTTGAGTTCTAGCTACAGTAGACTCCCGCCAAGTGCGCGCTCGCTAAGTGCGCGCCTGGGCGCCTTCCCCTCAATTCGGTGTTCGTGCCGTTCCCCCACCAATGCTTGGCTCGCTCGGCTGGCGGGGCCGTTCGGGCCAAGTGGGGAGAGCACGGAATATTTATACCGGTACACGTAGCGCCTTTACACGGTGCTTGTGTTTTCCCTAATTATGAAACATATATATATGTATATGTACATATACTTTTTTTTTTTTTTTTTTTCAAATTTCTTTAAAGGTAATCGCGCGTCTCAAATCTAACGAGCGTAAAATATATAGTAATTCGACAGAATTTACGTCCATTTGGTTGTATTTTTATGCTACAGTGTAATGAAATGAATTTCTTGCATTTTTTACGACAATGTCACAATACGCATGTTTGTTTTGGCCGACTGTAGTCGCGCTACCAGCCGCCCTGATATCTCGAGATCGCTTGCCGCGAATTGCCTGTTGGGTCTCGACCGAACTTGTTTAAACAAGCATTTGACAGCGCGAGAACCTTGACTGCTTCATTGCTGCGCGAGCTTCGAGTGTTAAGCATACGACGATTTTATAAGAATAAATTTTTACGAATTGTTTTATTATGTATCTTTTCATTCGCGCTAAGCTATTCGATATGGAGAATACGGTGTGTGTGCGATAAAAACACAGCGCTTACAGTTCGTGTATATACAATACGCTGAACGCATAGCTCTATCTTTGTCGCACTCTTACCGATCGGTTGCTCGCGCTCCCCACTACCTGCAGGCTCGCACGAGACGATCACTGCCGAGCCTGCGGAGAGGTGGTAACTCTGTAAGTGCGCGTTTCCTCTCCTACAGCCCCGTGAGCGCGCACTTAGCGAGAGTCTACTGTATATGTTGTTGTCGGACGATTCAGATAGTGATGTATCATCGTTGATAAATCTATGACTGGTACACTCTCCGTTGTTTAGTCAATTTTTTGTTTTTAATATAGTCTCTTCCGGTGGTTGCAATGTCAATTTCCGGTGGTTTTTTTTTTATGCAATGTTGGTGTGCGGCTTGACTGCCGTCTGTATGCCGTTTTTCGCTGTACAGGAGGTTCACGGGAGTATCCCTAAAGAGCTTGTCAGCTAGGACAGCATTCTGTAAGATCGGAAAAATCATCCTCAATCGCGTGAAAATCGATTGTGAATTCCTCGATTTTTTTTAAATTAAATTTATCTCGGTTACGGTCTCTACGAAGAACATGGTTTATTCGGTCCGTAGATCGGTCGAAAGTATTTTCGGCATATTTCGAAAGTATAGATCGGTGGAAAGTTCTCTTAATTCTGAAGTTTCGTAGCTCCATTTCGTGAGGCACAATGCAGGTTTTGTGTTAGCAACTTTTGCAGTGCTTGTTCAATTTGAGAGAGGTCAAAGTCGCTGTTTTGTGAGCTATGATTTCCACTCTCTTTTGAATTGTACTGATTGTTATACTTTTGTGAAATGTTAGGATTATTTGAGTCACCATGATCTCGGGGATCACTGTGGTCGGTTGTTTGATTTTTATCACCGTTATTGTCTTTGTTATTGGTGTTGTATTGATTGTTTTGTCTGCGTGAATTGCTTCGTCCGCGCGAGTTGTCCCATCTGCGCGAGTTTGAACGGTTGAGCCTATTTTTGTAACAATCTTCAGTAAATTCTCGAGCACGTTTTATTACGTTGCAATCCGAAGTTTTGTGACTGTCGTTTTGTCCGTGAAACTCACAAAATTTAGTCGTGGTTTGATTGATTTTATTGAGTGATTTTTTTGCGCGTTTAAGTGTATAACATTGCGGAGTTTTGTGCGTATTGTTATTTCCGTGAAACTCACAAAATTTAGAATGGAATGTGTTGTTTTTAGTTACTGAAGCTACGGATCGCACTTGGGCGCGTTTTATTACGTGACATTCTGAAGTTTTATGACTGCTGTTTTTTCCATGAAATTCGCAAAATTTGGTTTTGACCTGATTGTTGATTTTATTGACTTCGTCAAGAACTGACGTGAATCCAACTTGAGATTTTGATTTGATGTCGATTTTTTTTTTATTTCTTGTCTGCGGAGCAACTCTGTTTCCATTACTTCCGCTGTGCTGATAGCTTGATCAATAGTTTCAAGTGATTTGTCCATTAATAAGTTTCCGATTTGATCTGAAAGACCGCGAATGTACGCTTTTATCACGGTTTTGTTAACTTCGCTTAGTCTGTTTGTTAAGTACTGCTGTTGAGCCGGAGCATGATAAACTTCACTCAAGCGTTCGTGTATACGTTTTGCGATTTTTCGGGTATGTGTCGAATACGATTTCACTGGTTCGTTGTAGTTTTGCATGTGTGTTTTTAATTCCATTTCAAGGTCGAATAGTTCAACTGGTTTTTCGAAATAATCGCGGAGATCCTTTAGAAGGGACTCTACGTCCGCGTAGGTTTTTGTATCCGTTATGTCGGCTGCTTCACCTGTGAGTTTTAGATGTGATGTGTGTACGAACATGTCCATTTTTTCTGCAGGAACCATTTTTGCTGCGTGTCTAATAAGTCGCGCAAATTGTTCCCACGGTATATCTTTTCCACTGTACGTTGGTATTGTGTTAAATATATCACGAAACGATAAAAGGGTCGAGAAATCTTGGTTTCTTCCAGTGTCGTCAAAATTGCCAGTGGCCATTGTGGTTTTTTTTTTTTGGTCGGACGCACTCGTCGCCTTTTGCCGGTTAACAGTAATCAATAATAGTTGTTCGACTTGTTGGGGCTTGCATAGCGCTTATATGTAGCAATTTTGTACGGTTAAGAAAACAATTGTTTTGTTGTTTTGTTTTATTTTGCTTTACTAATGTTTGTTGTAAAATATTACTAGATGTTTGTTGTAAAAATGCTGCTAATTGTTTTTTATTGTTAATTGCTGTGTATGTTATTAGTTGTTTGTTTTGAAAAGTTATGAATGGTTTGTTGTAACGTGTTAATAATTATTGCAGATTGTTTATTGTAAAACGTTGTTACTTATTAACAATTGTTGCAAATTGTTTACTATAAAATATTGGTTGTTGATAATTATTGCAATTTAGTTATTTATTTATTAAAATATCAATTGTTGATATAATTTCATTATTGATGATTATTGTAAATTAGATATTTTAAAATGTCAATTGTTGGTAAAATGTTCATTGGTGATAATTATTACAAAATATTTATTGTAAAAATGTTGATTGTTGATAATTTTTTTTTTTTTATAAATTATTTATTACAAAATGTTATAATTACTTAACGTTCATTGTCATGCGAGAAAAAGTGCGACTGAGAAAAAAAAAGATTCCGTGTTCACCAAGATAATTTTCAAATTACAAAGACAATCATTTTTTTTTGTCTGAAAATATACTTCGAACTCAAATTTCTAAGTTTCGAAATAATTAGCCATTTTGTAAATAATTTTGTTGATAAATTTTCAAATTTTTGAAAATAATTTTTAATTTTGTAATCAACATTTTTTTTTTTTTTTTACATTGTGTGAATAATTTCAAGTATACACAATGATTTCTTTTTTAAATACTTTACATTTTTAAGAAAAAAGATTTTAAATTCTATAATTAATTATACATTTTTTTTTTTACCCAGTTTTTCGAAAACAAAATTGAAAGAAAATGTTTGTTTTTTTTTTTTGCAATATTTCGAAGCCCGTTTTTTTTTTTTTTTTTTTTACACTTATTATTAAAAAAAGAGAAATCAGACTGTACTTACATTGTCACAAATGAGAGAAGGCGTATTACCATGAATTTCGTTTTTTTTTGCATTTGTTTGATCTATTTGTCTCGTCCTTCCTTCCTATAGTCTTCCTTCTCTCTTCCTCTGTTTGGTTTATCTTTCCCTCGCTGTTGTTGTTTGGTTGTCGTTCGTTATAGTCTTTTTTTTTCACTTTTAGTTGTTGTCGTTGCACTATTTCTTTGTTTTTCACTGTTTGTTGTTTGTTCGTGTTGTTCACAGTCACTGTTTTTTTTTTTTTTTTTTGATGTTCGCGAGCGCGTTTTCTGAGGGGCGTTGATTATATATATATATATTTTTGAAATGTTGAATCGTCTAACAGATTTAAAAAAAATGTATTTATCGCGGACGCGGATTTTAGTTCGAACACTTCTGACACCATGTAATGGATGGCAAGGTGCGCGGATACTTGACTTAAATAAAGAAGACTGAAATCGAGTAAACTACTAATAGCAAATATTTTATTAGTCGTAGATTAGGTAAATATAGGGAGAGTGTACCGTCTTACACTGTTGGTGGTCGGAGATGAACTAACTAATCAGGTGTCGAAGCAAAGGGCTTCGACGCCGGTAACTTGTATTGTTGCGCGCGTGAGGTATACCTCCGCGCGCTGATAAGGACCGTCGCGCGGATGCTGTTCGCGCGACGGCTTGACCGTTGCCGTGAGACGGCGATCCAATTGTCGCTCTCACGGCAAAAGTGCTGACGGCAAAAATGCAAGTTATCTCGCTTCTCAAAAGGAGAAGCGAGTATGACGAAATATTATGCCTATTGGCTTAGAAAAAGATTTTTTTTTGCATAAGGGGACCGTTACACTATGTTACGAAACGATATGTATTTTTCCCTCCGCAACAAATCGCCATCAGTATTAGTGAACTTAAGTTTGTTTTTTTTCGTTAGCTATGCAAAATATACCTTCAAATGGTTTTTTTTTTGTTTTTTCGTTTCGTTTCATTATTATTTTTTCTTTTCATTTGACACTAAAGTAATCTGCCATTCACATGAAACACACTAATTACTACACGGTTTAACAAACAAAAAAGGATTTTTATTAGGATATAGCATAAGCAATACCTGTTACGAGACAAATGTATATATTATATAACTGATACAATAATAAATATGGTGCAATATGATATACATGTTTTGTAATTCCTAACCCGACCCATAGAAGTAGTGAAGATAAAAATATTGTTAAGACTTTGTTACAAGAGGAAAATATTTCTCATTGCTGTACGCAGTACTGAGACAGTCATATAGGAATGTATAAACAGAAATATTATACCGTTGGCATCACTATGAAAACGTGGCTAATTGTAATATGAGTATTGTAAAGTTAACGTATTCTATTAAGTCACGCAGGCAAAAGTGTTAAGAGGTCGATATCATAGTTTATCGCTGTGAATATTAACTTGTTCAATGTTTATCATCATAAACGAATTATCATTACTCTACAAAAATAGTCAGACGGTCATGCAGCAACGTATGAACGGAAATATAAGATTGCAAGTTCTACTATGCGAATGTCACAAAGTACAATAAATATAACAGCTTTATCGCATTCAGTTAGTTTAACCTACAGGAAGAGTTGAGTATCTGACACACAAACCTGTGATGAGCTGCAACTTATAGTTAATCCCTTATAATCCTTAACGAATAAGCGTATCAGTACCTAACATTTCAGGTGTTACTATAAAAAATCAATCATCGTACTTTCCAGTATCCCTAAATTCAACGATATTTTAAGGTCAATATAAAAGATTTTACATTTATCATTCCGTTACAGAGAAATTGAAAAGATTATGCACGATTAGAGAATAACTATATACTTTCCTGGAGTTTATAGTGTTTTGATCGTTTCATATACTTAACGAATAGTCATAAGGGGAATAGTTGCAATTAACATATCAATTTCATTATTATGATTGCCAAAATATTGTATAGCATTCTAAATTTTTACATGTAACGACAACTTTAAACAAGCGTCTCAGCGCCCTGCGGGCGCAGATGCTCTTGTTGGTGGGCTCCGCCCCCCAAACCCCCCGAAAAATGTCCCTTCGGGACATTTTTTAAGGCACTCACGGGGGTGCACGTCGCGCTACGCGCTCCGTATCGAGTGTATTTACACATCGCGCTATGCGCTACGAATGAAGTATGTTTATTCGTGCGTTTCTTTTCGACAGTACGTATGAGGGAAAAACATTTATCAGTTACGTAAATTAATTCATAGTGTTAATCTTCGTCGAATAAAAATATTTCTTTTTTGTACCAATTGATTATTAATATTCACGACGGATATTTCCTTTTTGTTTGACGATAAATTGTCAAATATTGAGACACGAGACAAATATAACGAATTGCACCACGTAGAAGTTGATCAAATTAATTTAACGAATCAAATCATGTCTAGTAAAGTCGTTTTATTGGCTTAAAACTTATGACCAGATTTAATGAATATAAAACAAACACACAAAACATGTACCGACACCAATACGATTACCATTTAGCATTCAGACCAAATATCCCCTTTAAATCCTTCCCCTTCAGTGTTTTTTTTCTTCCCCATAATTGATGGAATCAGTTCGTTATTTTATCTGTAGGAAACCAAACCATTGTAGAAGAAAAGTTCAAGAAATTTGCTATTCTTTGTGATTTTCAATGAAATTTTATCGATATTTATGGATGCTGCAAAAAAATGCAACCTCGAGAACGAAAAAATATATCTTTTTGGTTCCTGTCTTGTATTGAAGAGGAAGTAGTACGTTACTCGAATCAAAAATTTGTCATCTTGGATAGCTCCGAAATATTTTTTTACAAATTGATGAAATTCTTGAAAAATTCGACTTTGAAGGCTCTTTGACAGTCCTCTTATAACAAATTTCAATTCTACCATTTGAGATATATTTTTTTTCTTCTTCGTAATACATGGAATCAGCTCGTTATTGTCTCTGTAGAACAGACAAGTATTGGAGACGAGAAGTTTGAGAAATTCGATATTTTTTTTCGTTTTTCAATGAAATTTTATTGATATTTATCGTCGCTTAAAAATATCAAATTTAGCATCATATCATATCGTATTTTAAAAAATTTTATTTAATCACAAACGAGGATAAGTTTTTCAGTACGGAATAACTCGTAAAATCGACAAATTCAGTGTTATTCACTTTCTTGATAAATAATTGTTTATAATTGTTCTTTAAGAGTACAATTGTTTTTTTTTTTTTGCGAAAAAAAACTTTTCAAGACGTGAGCATATGAAAGAAATTCGTATTTCGCCGAAAATTTGAAAAAATAAAAAAAAAAAAAAACGTTGGAAATACGTCGATAGAATAATCATTAGCAGTTTTCTTATCAAGTGTAAACGAATAAATCCAGCGAACAAAATTGACAAAGATTTCGAATGTGATGAATCTCCGACGGTCGAAGTGTAAAAAATTAAATTTTTAAACATAGCACACTTTTTATCTGCGCAATAACGCAGAGAGTCAGTTTGTAAATACGATTTCTTTGAGAGGAAAGGATTAGAGACGGCAATTTCGAGAAATTTGAAAAAACGATTCATTTTTTGATGAAAATTCGTAAAATTAGTCTTTGCTTAAAAAAAATCATATCTCGGCAGCGAAAAAAGATTTCGACTCTTATTTTGGCTTATTTTGAAGAGGAGAAAATACGTTGCCAGAAAAAGAATTTGCAGTTTTTATTATTAACAGTAAATAAATAAATCGGGTGAACATAATTGACAAAGATTTCGGCTGCGATGAATCTTCGACGGTCGAAGGATAGAAAATTCTTTTTTTTTATGATTGCATACTTTTTATTTGCGCTATACCGCGTAAAATCCATTTATATTTACGTAAAATAGGAACAAAGATTGAAACGAGATGTCGATTTTTTTTTTGTTTGAAAATCATCCGGCCACAGAGTACGCGCGCCGCGACGTATGAGCATCTGTGTATCGTCTGCTACGAAATTGTCATCTGCTTCCAAAGTTTGACAGATAGAATAAAACGAAAAAATATATACTCGCGATTTTTTTAGTTCTATTTGGGAAATTGTCATTATTTTGGATATTCGATGAATCTTTTTTGTGAGTTTACTACCAATTTTTTCAGTGAATACGTGAAATTTATCATTTTTATTACGAATGTGAATAAAATATGCTAAAATATTGCGAATGATTTTCGGTGATAATATATTATTTTCGAAATAAAAAACGCAAACATTTGTGAATCTGTGTATGATATTTCGTGTTTTATTTTTCACAACCGAAGTTTTTTTTTTAACATGATGAAAAATGGATTTTTGGCAAATCTAAATAACATAACCTCTAAAGCAAATCTTGTTATAACAACTGTTTTTGAATTATTTTATAATTAAAATTATATTTGTCAGAATGACTCAAAATTTGTTGTGCATAGTGCTTTCGATACAATGAAATATTGTTGCGAAAGAGAACAGAATTGGTTTCCAGGATTCTTAATTGGGGCACCGTACGGACATCAGATGTGAGAAAATAAGTTTTTTATGGAAAATTGTGATGAATAAATAGTTAGAGATGTAGGATTGTCTCTAAATTTGCTGTGCGCAGTGCTTTTGATAAAACAAAATGATGCTGCGAAGAAGAAAAAAATTGGTTCGTAGAGTTCATTATGATGGCACCGTACGGACACTTGACCGAAGGCAAATGCAAATTGTGGCCAATAATTTTTTAGAAAAAATACTTAAAGGTCTTAGATTGGTTTTAAAAGTAATGTGCATACTGGAAATACTGTAATAAAAAAACCCTGCGAAGGAGAACAAAATTGGTTCGCACCATCTAAAGTTACAGTGTGATACGGACGTCCGAGAAGAAAAATTCAGCCAAAAAGTTGTTTTCATTGCACCGCAGGCTAAAAAAAATATTTCTATTCATCGCAGTCACTTCAAAGTAACTACGCATGATGTTGGAGATACACCGAAGCAAATGGTGAAAAATAAAAATTTTTGGAGTATGCGCTGCGGAGTAACCCCTTCGACAGACTCCGAAGAGCAACGGATGGTCATTTTAATAGGCACTCTTTGCCTATTATTATAGTGAGTGCCTAAAAATAGACGTCACCTCAGGGAAACATACTATATGGTCAATATATAGCTATGCTGACCATATATTTCTCTCGGTGTGTGAGCTCTCAAAACTGTTTGAGAGAATTATCCATGCGCAAATTATCTTGTTCATTGAGAGTAATTCCCTCTTCGGTAGCCGCCAATCGGGCTTTCGCGCAGATCACAACACACAATCTGCCTCATTAAGAATCACTAACGATATCAGGCAAGGCATCGACAATCGTATGCTAACTATTCTTGTGCTGTTTGATTTTAGCAAAGCGTTTGACACAGTGTCTCACTTATATTTGCTTTGCAAATTAAGGAGATTGGGCTTTTCTGATTCGGCTCTATCGTGGATTTTTACCTATCTCACTGATCGATCTCAAGCGGTAGTGGACGAACGAGGAGCTTGTCCTCAGTGGCTAACCACCACTCAAGGAGTTCCGCAGGGCTCTGTTCTTGGACCGCTACTCTTCTCGTTGTTTATCAATGATATTGCTAAAGACCTGCCCTACTCAAAGCACATGATCTTCGCCGACGATACCCAAATTTATCTACAATGCCGTCCGGTAGATTTAAATGATGCGTTAGCTAAGATGCGGCACGATATCGGTGTGATTGCGAACTTTGCGTCGATAAATGGTCTTACACTAAACGCGGCTAAGTCTAAGATTTTTATACTCGGTAGTAATAGATACGTCCGCGAACTCGAACTGGATGCCCTCCCTGTAATCACTCTCAACGATTCTCCTATTCCTTTCGTCTCTGATGCGTGCAATTTAGGGGTGCATCTGAATGCGAGCCTCTCGTGGAATAGACATATTTCCTACGTTTCACAAAAAGTTCATGCGGCTCTTCACAAGCTAAAATATCACCGAAACTCACTCTCAACTGAGATTAGAATTAAACTCATTAGTACACTAATTTTCCCTCACATTGGTTACTGTTGTCTCATCTATCATGGACTCGCCGATGAATTAAATGCTAAATTACAACGCCTAGTGAATTCCTGCATTCGATTCATTTTCAACCTTCGCCGTGACGAGCACATCACTCACTACCGGCATCGTTTAGGATGGCTCTCAGTGTCAAATCGACGATTGTATTTTCTTGCTATATTAACTTTTAAAGTTCTTCGATTGAATTCTCCGTCCTTCATTAGCGAGCTTTTCATTCGACGGAGTAACGCATGTACTCGACCCATGTGCAATGCTGTCTCAGTGCTCACTTTCGAGGTACCGGCCCATCGAACCGCAACTTATCGGAACGGCTTTCTCTTGTCAGCGATATACCTATGGTACTCCCTTCCGAAAGATATTACCGCTTCTCCCTCTCTCGGTATTTTCAAAACTCGGATGTACAACCACCTTCTTCAATCTGAGATAGCCCACCTAAACTAAATTAGGTCATCGTATTTTCTAAATTTGGAAACTTTATCTTAGGATTCAGAAAATTTATCTTATAGTTCTATTTTATATCGCTATGTGCATTAATTTTAAGTTGCGATATTCGCTCTTGTTATAATCCAAAAGGGATTAATTATACTTTTATATCACCATCCTTGATTTAAATTAGCTTAATCAGAAACAACCGTACTTTATTTTTTACTGCCATTTACTTTTGTAATTACTTTGTGATATTTTGCCCCATAGTAAGACTGGGGCATAATAAAAATTATCAATCAATTTCTCTCTCTCTCTCTCTCTCTTTCTGAGGCTGAGGCAGTAGCAAACAGTACGCATGGTTTCTTGGGGATTTGCCATGTAAATTGCCAATCATTAAAATGTCACCTGGATGAGTTTCGCATCAACTTCACTGAAAACTTCTTTGACATTATATGTTTATCCGAAACCTGGCTTTCCGACGAAGTTACCGACGATTTCGTCAGTCTACCGGATTACTGTCTCCTTCGCTGTGATCGTCAAAATCAAGGCGGCGGTGGCGTGGGTATGTACGTACATGACTCTCTTCGAGCTCGGATACTTACTGACTCAGGCAACATTTACCGTGGCAAACCAGAGTACATTTTAGTTAAAGTCATTGTACCAAAGCAGACCAAAGTGCTTATAGCCGTGGTATATAACCCTCCGCACACTAGTTTCATGTCCGAATTTGGAGAAGAGTTTCTTCAACACAGCATGTTGTATCAACATCCTCTCATTCTCGGAGACTTTAACTCAGATTTACAAGTCATTTCCCACGATAGCACGCACCTTTTGAATTTTGTAGAAGCGTCAAATCTGTATATTGTACCCTATGCACCCACGCATCATGTACGGGATTCTTCTACACTGCTCGACCTTTGCATCATAGATGACGCGAGCAAAGTCATAGATTACGGACAGTACGCTGTTCCTTTCCTTTCAGAACACGACTTAATATACGTCAAATATCAAATTAAAGTCGAGAGGCTACTTGCCCGAGAGTTCATATGTCGCGATTTTAGAAATTTTAACGTTTCTTCCTTTCTAACTCAACTAAATAGCATGAATTGGCAAGCTCTCTACAACACCGATATTCTCGATCTTAAAGTATCAATCTTAAACACGTATCTCACGTATTGCATTGATAGACTTGCCCCGCTTATAACGGTCAAGACAAAAGCGGCGCCAGCACCATGGCTTACCGCAGAAATTAACGCTCAAATGAGAAATCGTGATCGAGCCCGTCGAGAATGGCGCAGGAGAAGGACGCACACCGCGCATGAACGTTTCAAAGAACTGAGAAACTTTGTGCAACATCTGATCAGTGATGCGAAAGCCGACTACTAGAACAGCATTTTTCGGCACCAGGTACAACAGCCTCCACTTGGAAACAGCTTCGTACCTTAGGCCTCATAAAAACACGTAAAAACGCACAACCGCTCGCCGTCACAGTAAGCAGCTTGAACAATTATTTCTCATCTGCAGACTCAAATGGATCATACACACAACCCCTAGCATATTATCTCGGAGAAGTACAGCGACGACAAATTTTATTTCAATAATATCGAATATGGCACACTTGATAAAGTCCTGGCTCATGCGAAATCCGCTGCGGTCGGGGTAGACGGACTCTCGATTGCTGTAATAAGACTCGCATTGCCCTGCATTCGACCGGTCATACATCATATTTTTTCGTACTAACTCATGTCTGGTTGTTTTCCTACTCTCTGGAAGTATGCACTCGTCACACCTCTACTCAAAGTCAAAAATCCCTCAGGCCCAAACGATTATCGCCCTATCTCGATCCTATGCCCGTTATCGAAGTTGCTAGAAAAGATAGTCTTTGACCAGATCATCGATCATTTAAACAAGTACGGACTAATAGATCCTTGCCAATCAGCATATCGATCGGGCCATAGCACGCAAACGGCGCTCATAAGAGTCTTAGACGATTTACGACAGGCAAGTGACACTCGGAAGATCACTATTCTCGTCTTGTTTGATTTTTCAAAGGCTTTCGATCGCGTGCGGCACGACAAACTTATAGATAAGCATCGTCAGTTGAACTTCTCGCAAACGACACTGCACTGGCTTTGCTCGTATCTCACGGGCATGCAGCAGGCGACTAAAGACAGTCAAACGGGTAACGAGTCAAATTGGATTCACATTGTAAATGGGGTTCCGCAGGGTTCCGTTCTTGGACCACTTCTCTTCGTCTTGTACTTGAATGGTTTCAAAAATTTACTAAGACACTGTAGCTACAATTTCTATGCAGACGATTTACAAATCTGGCACCACTGCAAGCCGCAAGACCTCGGGGTGGCAGTCAGAAATATCAACGCTGACATCGATGCAATCACTCACTGGGCCACTGAACTGGGGCTTGTCCTCAACAGGGAAAAGACAAAGGCGATTGTTGTCGGGACGCGACGCTAGTAGTAGTGTACAGCTATAGGGAGACAGGATTTACCCCCTCCACGCGGCCACTGGCGCCAACCCCCCACCACCGCCGTCTACCCCCACCCTCTCCCCCACCCCACTGCCTGGCCCCCACTCCTTCCCCCACCCCCATAGGGCCCCTTAAGCCACGCCCCCTTATTTATAGGGAGCCAATGAGAGAGAGGCTGTGAAAATCTCTGGGCCGTGATTGGTCGTCGCATTTTCAGCGAGCCGTGATTGGTTGTCTGGAAATTCCCCGAGCTCTTATTGGTCGAATGATTTTTCAATGGCGCCCTCTATATATTTTCATCGTTTTTCTGAACTAATATTATTCCAGTAAACTTGCAGCGTTCTGATTGGTTGTCCAAAAATTTTCCAAGGCGCCCTCTAGGAATTATCGGTAGTTTTGAATACTAATACTAATAATTCTGCAGTCGGTAAATTAGTTTTCGTCCTCTATTATCCTAATGGTAATACCGTACCGACAAATAAAAAAAAACATTTACAAAAGTATTGTTGTTTATTTAATTTTCTTGTATTGACATTTTACAATTTTCTAGGTTTTACAATTTTTAAAAATCAGTGGTCTTGAGTGATGTGTCAAGGGTCACGGTAGAGTCGGTTGACGGCAGTGGTGGGTCTTGCTGGCGCTCGGGCTTGGGCTTCGGTGTACGCAGTAATACCTTCTCAGGTTGGTCCGGCGATGCTGTTGACTCTTGTTCTATGACCTCCTGTAGACAGTCGGGGCATTCTCTCTGTTGCGGTGGATACCCTTCGAGCCGTATCTTTAGATCCTTGGGTGCCCAATGTTTATTACAGGCTCTGTATGATGCAACCTCGGGGTCCAGTCGAATATGTTCAGGTAGTTTTGACCACAGGATGTCGATGTATTCGCTCCAGTGCCTCAGTAGCAAGGGTTTGGGAATGTATTCGAGCTCCTCCGGCAGGAGTTCCCAGGGATCCTTGCCACAGTCGATGACTAGTATGCCACTGATGATCTCCATTTTAGCGAGGTTGTTGTCGTTGCCACGAATCGTTGTCAAGTGTGCTTTCTCGTGTGGAGTGATCGTCTTTTATATCTGCCGATGGTGGTGGTGGTGGGGGAGCTCGTGTGTCGACGATAAAGATGAGATGAAAACTTTTTCTATATTTTTTCCTTCTATTCGTTTATTTACAGGTGACAACCGAAACGGGCTGTACATGTTTGTATACACCGTGATGTACAGTCATTACCGTTGCCTTTTAAAAGTCTTTTTTGGCGGATGTTTGAGAGGTTTCGTCTTTTATGTTTCACATATCGTAGATTCTTGTAGTAACGTCGCACAATATTGTCGTTTTTCACCTTATTAGCCGAGAATAGCCTGCAAAAAGCAGCAAGGTTGTAGCCCCGAGACATATAGTCAAGAAACATAACACAATATTCTCCACACACTCGAGACTTGATACACTGTAGGGGTTTGGTGCTCCACTCGTAGCTCGTGGTATTTCGTCGCAGTCGATTGCGATGTTGGTGGACAAGTGGAGGCAGTCCGTAACTGTCGAAGAAGATCCCTTGACCATTGTTGTCGACGTATATGGCTACCCAATGAGTTCCTGGTTTCGTATGATCGTCCGTGTTGGCGACGATGGCTGTGGGTCTAGACCAGCGACTCGGGATGCGATCGGCGGGGAAGACTCCTTTCGTCTGTGCTGAGACATGTCGTAGAGCCTCCAGTATTTCTAGGCTGTTCATTGTAGATGCTGCCTGTGCGAGAGTGGGGGCGACGTCTTCGTGAATGCTGATGATGATGATGATACTGATGAGGGTTACGAGGGACGGTAGGCGTTGGTTGGCGCTTTGGTGGTGGTGGTGGTGGCGAGAGTTGTTTATTACGGTAAAGGGCAACTATTTCACCCTCCGCAGGTACCGTGGCGTCGCAGGTGTTCGTCGTAGCACTGCTGTCACTGCTCGAAGGCGCTGGGACTATATAGTCTCCCACGCTCGAACCTTGATCTGTATCGGTCGGAATGTCGATATGTATTGCTTTTCTCGCCATATCGTTTGACCGATCTTTCCGTTGCACGGCGTCCACTGGTTCCGAGTAAACTGCATTCTCCTTATCCAAAATCTGAGTCCGAAGCCAACGTTTAATTTTCCCCACGTTGTTTAATGCGCACTTTGCGGCGTCTTCCTTTGACACGCCATGATATATGCACCAAGTGTCGTACTTCGGCATGTTCTTGAAGCTAGGTCCCTCGTAATCTTCGAGGTTGACTATGTCGCGCCCCAGCACGTCACGTAGAATTTCCGCTTTTTGTACACCTCTCGTGTATATGCGAAGTGCGTATCGACACATGGCTTTTAGTGCCGTGTATACTTTTGGTAATGGTGTATCACCGTCAACCCACTCTATGCCGTGATGAAAGCACGTTAGACGATTATTACTCGCGCGTACTTCTTTAGGTAGTTCACCAAAATCGTATGGCGAGTTGATAACCCAATGGCCGATATGATCACCCTGTATCGTTGTAACGGCGATCTCCTTAGGAAGAAACTCTCCATGCTTGCCGTATAGCGCTTGAATATCAACTATTGCGTCCATGCTGAAGGCGTGAGACGAAATAATGTCGAATGCTTGCTCGTAGCCGGTCTTAAATACGTTTCGACTATACGTATAGCGCCCTCGCCGGGGAATGCGTGATCACGCGTTATGCAGCGGAGAAGGGATGGAGTGCTCAAGCACTAAAATCCGTGATCACTTGACGAGCCGAATCAATTTCAATAACATTGTCATACTCGGCGTAGACAATACAGTTTATTGTAGATGAGAGGGGTTTAGCGAAACGTACTTCAATTCTCACGGTACCGTGTTTAACGAGATTCCAGTGGGTGAAACAGTTTGCGGATAGATCGGGCGTCAAGTCAAAGGCGAACAGACAATAACCTTTTGCGTAAGCGCTACGTGAAATGTCTATGCCGTCGTTTTGAAAATGTATACCTGTGCCTGAAAAAAGGGTATGGTAGCATTCGATCCACGTTTTGTTTGTCTCAAACTCCGGTTGCAGCGGCTTTCCAGGTATCTGTTGACCGTCAACGTACAGTGATAGAAAATTTATCGAATAATTTTGAAAGTTAAAAGGATTTGACGTTTTATCGCCGTTGAAAGCTTTGTTGCTAACAAAACCGAGTATTATGCGCTTCGGTAATTGGCCGAGTATTACATTGTCCAGTGTATCGCCAGTGACGCCACTATGCATGGTAAACGACTTAACCTCCACACGCGTTATAGGATATTTCGCTGTTGTTTTAGCCAGCGTCTTTGCATGGGCTATAAGTACTCCCGCGTAGAAAAAATTAGTATGGGATTGACTCTGGGAGGACGATGGGCGAGAGGCTGGGGTTTGTTTGGGATTGAATCTGGGAAGCACTATGGGCAGTCATCTGGGTTTTGGGACCCGGCTGGATGGTTTCCCAGACCTTTTCCCATAGCTTCAGTGGACGGGGCGAATCCTCGTGCAATCAATCCCATACGCTTTTCCAGATTCTCTCCCAGCCGTTGCATACGAACGGGGATCCTCGTGCAATCAATCCCATATGCTTTTCCAGATTCTCTCCCAGCCGTCGCGTACGACCGGGGGAATCCTTGCGCGATCAATCCCATACATAGAATCCCATGTTATGTGTAAGTGAAAGAAGATGAAAAAATAGATTTTGTCAAATGGAAGAAAAAAATAAAAAACGAAAAAATATGCCTAAAACCAATTTTTTTCGACGGATATGAGTTCCCCGAGCAAAGTTAAATGCTGCTGTACGTAATCGGCGTTTGAAATTCGATGTAGGTCCCAAAAATATTGTAAAGTATTAGATGAGTTTAACATAGATCTTTTAATTTATCTATCCAAGCTTTTCCCAGTACATCACATTATTTTTGGGGCCTTAAATGAAATTTAACCGCCGATTATGTACTACAGCGCTTAACTTTGCACGGCGAAATCATATTCGTTGAAAAAAATTAGATTTGAGCATCTTTCTTCGTTTTTCATTTTTTCCTTCCATTTGACAAAATCTATTTTTTCTTCTTCTTTCATTTACACATAATATGTATGTATGTATGTTCTATGTATGGGATTGATCGCGCGAGGATCCCCCCGGTCGTACGGTACGGCCGGGAGAGAATCTGGAAAAACGTATGGGATTGATTGCACGAGGACTCCCCCCGTCCACTGAAGCTATGGGAAAAGGTCTGGGAAACCATCTAGCCGGGTCCTAAAACCCAGATAACTGCCCATAGTGCTTCCCAGATTCAATCCCAAATAAATCCCAGACTCTCGACCATCGTTCTCCCAGAGTCAATCCCATACTCATTTTTTCTACGCGGGCTCCTGGATCGATTTTAGCTCGTCTTATCAGCAGTGTTGTATCGTGAATTAATATCTTGTGTGTAACATCTTTTGATGGCGATTCCATAAGACAAAAAGCGTCTTTCGAGCGTACGAGACGTAGTCGTACTTCCACGCCGTTCAGCAAAAATTTGTCTTGATTGAATACATCGCAGTGAAGATGGCCAATCATATCCAAGGTCCGGCCTCCTTTGACAAAACTGGCTCTCGCGTCTTGGCCGGCGTTGCTCGGACTCGCGCCCGGCAACAACTCGAAACCGCCTGCAGTATCGGCATACCCAGAAAGCCGTAGTCAGATGCGATGTTTTTGCGGCAGGGCCATAGTTTAACAACGTTTCAATGTACGCTCTGTATGCGTAGGCATTATTAGGCGGTGCGACAAGTTTTTGATTAAAAAACACGTCTACTTGATTAAAGAGACTGTGCAAAAAATTGTTTACGGGTGCAACTTTGTACTCTGCGCCGCCATCGGATATTATTTTAAGGCTTACAGCGATCATAGTATGCGCGAGATCCAGGTATTCCTCCTCGTGGCCAGGTATCACAAATTCGATGGGCCCGTCGTCCGACAGCGAAGAGACAGGCTTGTAGTGAACCCATTGCGATGATTCTATAGACGTCTGCGTTGGTGGTATTGTGAATAAGTCGAGTTCCGACTTCATACATTCACACGAGTGTGAGTGTAGAAAGGACATATTTAAGCACTTCCAAAAATATCAACGCGCCGTCTCTTTTTATTTACTCGAGTCTTCGTCACTTTCCCCGTCTTCGTCCTTCTCTTCTTTCTTCGTGATGCTGCACTAGCGGTACTTCTCTTTTTACCCTTTTTCGTCTTCTTGTTTCGCGTGTTGGTAGATCTCTTTCTCGCGGAGGTGCGACGAGTTGCGCGTCCAATCAACGACTGCATCGATCGCGCGGCGATCGGACTATTATAGCCGGATCCATTCATAAGTAGTGCAATTTTCTCGTCGGCTTTTCGTTTCAAATTCTCGCCGGATTCTCTGGCCCGACGTTTCAGCGACTCCTTGAATGGTATATTGTTCCCGCTTACGTCTTCAACAACATGCAAGCCAGCGCGCAACGCCTCGCGTCCTATAGCTTTAGCACCTCTCGTGAGGAGCGGTAGTACACTTCTGAAGAGTCCGCCGAGAAATCGTCCAATTCCGTGGCCCCTTTGATAAGGTGCACCGACGAAAACATTGCTCATACGTCCACCGCCGCCGATTTGATTTTCGTAATATGACGCGTAGTGGTTCGCCATTTCGTCGTCTAAGAGACGCGTTTAAAGTGAAGCGTTAGCGTTAACGTCCCGTACTCAAATGTGATTGGCCGTCCCAACTTGTCTCTTATATCTATCTCGATCGTGCGAAAGCAATTATTAAGCAGCGGTATGTGATTTGCCGGCGAAAAATATTTCACCTGTGTCGAGCCATACTTGTACTTTGACGTATTCAGATTTATTATTCGTAATAGAGCGGCCTGTGTGTCGCCAACTGTGTAGGGTACGCACAAATCCGAGTAGACAAAGATTTCTTCGGGCAGAGCGCGGGCAATGCAGGCGGGCATCTGACTTTCGCGCTGTATCCCACGCGTAAAGCTCACGTACGAATTCCCGGCGCTTTCCCAATCTTTACCAGGTGTTAACTCGAATCCAAATACGTAACGAAGCTTGTCGCTCATTTGTAACCGCTTGCATTTTTTGCATTCACTAGTCGTATACCGGCCTCGCTTATACCATGCAGACTATTTATACTTTTCATTAAAGCCTCATGATTGTCATATATGCCGTACGGTATATGACTGATTTTTCTGTCTTTTCGGCCACACTGTGTCCACTGAATTTCAGTCTCATCACGCTGGATATGTATCATCGTGCAGGGTATGTGAACTTCCGTTAGACCCACAACTCAATGACCATTGAGGGTTATTTCACGTGAAAGGTGTGTGGTGAAATTTGTCGTAGTGTTGTTCGGAAAATACTTCATGCTACTGTTGCTCGGTAGCACGAGAAAAAAATTTTCGTCGGTGTACATGTTAGCCGGCGGGGTGCGTATGCTACGTGGCAAGATCGTGAGCGTTAGACGCAGGTATCCACGAGTTGAATTTCGACGGGTAACCGACCCAGCTGACAAAGAGCTGTTTTGCTGCTCCGCGCCCTTTTGTACGTATTACACGGTCAATTTTGAATTCTTTATTTTCCGCACCACGTTTCTCGTGTACAGGCGTGATTTCTTCCGTATAAAAAAAACCGTCGATTAACTCTCCCTCGAGATCCTTTAATTCGTAAACTCGGATACCCTGACGGACCGTAACTTTTGTGATTCGGAAAATTTCTTCACTCCAATTCCGCTCGTAACCCTTCTCGAAGGTGCCTTTTGTTCGACTAATCCTAACGTAATCGCTGCACTTGTATTTAACCCCGGTGAAACGCCTTTTTTTGCGTTGTCTCAACGAGGCTCTCGTCATATTCTCGTACGCTACATCGGCATTGTGTAAAGTCACAGCGGCCGGTTGCATCTTAATCGACGAGTGTTTGGCATGGTTGTAGGCCTCGACGAGCTGTTGCAAGATGTCAATGTATCGATGAGTATTTCGGTGCGTGAAGTAACGCCACATTCGCTCTTTTAGCGTACGATTGAAGCGTTCGACAATCGCCGCTTTTATATCAGGGTTACGCGTAACTCTAAACACAATATTGTTCTCCGTAAGAAAGGTTTGCAATTCTTTTTCGACAAATTCCTTGCCTTTATCGGTCTGTAGACAAGCGGGTAAGCGGCCGTTGCTTCGTTGAAAAATCCGTTTAAACGCTTGCGTCACAGAGTGCGCTGTTTTGTCTTGTAACGGTTCGACCCATGCATACTTGCTCAATACATCAATGACTGTGAGTAGATAACAGGTATCATCATTGTAACTCTTTAACGAGCGTAAATCAACGAGATCAGCCTCCCAAACGTCGTCAATATTGTCGACACTGTAGCGAAGTCTTGGGAAAAGCCGTTTGACGGGCTTGTGAATTGTGTACGCGTCCTGTTGCGTCAACCAGTCATAAACAGTCGCTAATTCATTCCTTTTATCTGTGAGTCGTCTTGCACCAGCGTAGCCAGCGGGGTACGAAGGGTCGTAATATACTTTTTCGTACGACATCTCTCTCTCTCTCTCTCTCTCTCTCGCTGACGGTTATGGTACAGCAGTCATTGGGCCCCATTCATAGTTTGAGCCAGTGCGCAAACCCTCGTGGTAATTGAACGGACCCGTCTGACCGTTCGCCGATGCTCATCCGCTCGGTAGTTCCCGTATCCTCGATCATGCTATCCTTCTTCTTTTTCTTCGTCTTTGACTCGTCCTTTTCACTCTGTTTTGGCGAATAGTCGGCATTTAAGCCTCGTCGCTCGTTGAGTATGTCTTCGCGGCTAGTGCTAAGCCTTACACTAGCGGCACTTTTACTAGCCGGCCGTTTTACCCTCGTAGCTATGGTTTCTTCTTCTTCTTCTTCTTCTTCGCTGCTGTAATAGGGGGTTCCGTCGTTATCCACACTAGAATAATTTTGTCTACGCTCAACACGCAATCTCGGCTCTCCTCCAAGCGTCCACAATGCTGTGTTTCCGATAAATTCGCGTGGAACAGAGATATCTCGTAGACTCTGAATAAAGTCGCGTCGTCCCACGGCTTTAAACTCCTTTCGCGATCGTACCGCGTCGTTAATAAGATCGACAATATTTGAATTTGGCACGAGCTTGCCGTTTATGGTCACACGTCCCTCTTGGTCCCATCTGATGCGTTGTACTGCTCCCGGTGAATTGCGTAGATAAGACACGAGAGCTTTAGCTTTATGCCGAAACTTTTGCGGAACGCTGTCTATGATTATCGTATCATCGAACGGTTCATTTGCCTGTGATGACGTTTGCTGTTCGCGGGCGACGGTAGAGGTCGCTCCAGGTAGCGATGGATCTATCGGACCTTTTCGTGCTTCGAGCAAAAATAAATACCTCTGCAGCACCTGTAGATATTGTTTCCACTTTTCCGAGTCATCGCGATACTTTTTTGAGTTTAAAATTTTCGAAAGTTCCTCATCGAGCCGCGATATAGGATCGCCCGGCGTCTGTACACTTGGTGGTCCGACAGGCGGTGTACGAATTCCGGCGCCACCGTCGCCGCCGCCGCCGCCGCCGGCACCGATCATCGGCTCTTTCCATAGCCCAGCCTCTTCAGCCGGTACTAAAATCATTTTCTTTGCGTGTTCCATTAGATCTCGCTCGTTTGTATTAAGAGTCCGTACTTCCGCCACCGTTGCCGGTAAACAGTCTACTGACCAAACTCGTGATAATCGGTGCCAATAAAAGCGGCAAAAATGCTCCACATCCTTTTTGCATGATGAGGCGTTTTTTCGCTCGCCAGTTGAATTTCCATCGTTTGCGCGAGGCGCCACTGACGCCTCTACTCTTGCCACCACCACCACCACCACCACCGCCACCGCTGCCGCTCTGTCTTACCGCGGACCATGGCGCTAGTTGTCGCAACACCTTTTTATATTTTTTCAGACGATTTTTCACGTTGGTTTTAAGCGCTACTACGCCGTGTAAAACGTTTAGCGCGCATTCACATATACACTTGACCAATGATTCATCGGCCGCTCGTAACAGCACTTTTTGCTGTTCTTTACTAGCATGACAGAGGGCGTTCAGAAAAGCGACGTGACGTTTATCGATCGGCGATCGCACAGAACACGACGCTCTCTTCTTCTTCTTCTTCTTTACCGTCATCTTCTCGCTCTCGCCCTCCGAGATGTTTGCGTAACCGACACTCGAGCGCTACTGATGCCTTTGCTGTTTCACCATTTGACTAAATACGTCAGGCAAAATCATCATTTACGAAAGCCTCGCTTGTTTTTCGGTATATATACATGCATTTGCGGATCGTCGGGAAATATATTGGTGCGGCATCGACACATATCAGGCGTCGATTGCTTTAGATCCAACAGTAGATAGCCATGCGGCTGCGCAGTTGCATCGTGATACGCTTCCGTTAAAAAGCGCGGATCCTCGGGATAAACTTGCCTCGCAAGATGTTGAATTTGTGCCCGATCTCGTGGATTTTTAAAAATAACAATATAATTCGCATTCAGCGAAATATCGCGTTGTCCGTGTCCCTGATGAAAAATATTTTGCGTTATGAAAATAACGCTGATATTTTTATGATGACTGCCTTTCGTGAAGAGGTCTACTATCGTATTGTTTGACGATTCTCTCATTAAATCGTCGATAATAACTAATTTCTTACAATCGTTATCTTGCGAATAATCCTCCGGCTGCGGCAGTCCTTCGTGAAATTCAATTTTAACATTAGTGTTCGTTGAATCCTCATGCGACGAATTCTTGAACAGAGCGGCAGTATCGGCATCGAGATTATCACCGTAGTAAAATATAATACGGCCAAACGTTGAATCGCTCATAGCCGCTAGATGGCGTTAGAATCTTCGCACGAAAACTGTCTTACCACAGCCTGTTGGCCCACAAATTAGTGAAGTCCACGGATGTTTCCAACGTACGTCCATTTTCACGTGTTTTTTCTTTCTTTCCTCACACCGAAAACACTTGAAAATATACTCGTTTTTACGCGACTATAAGCTTAACTCTGCGGCGGCGGCGGTGCGCGGAGGACACACGTCGCGGACAAGCTAACTCGACGTGTGCGCGGCGGTGGTCCAGCTAGTACAGACGCGTTCGCTCGCAACATCAGCTTATGAGCGGGCGAGCACACGCGCGCGCGTTTTCAATCAGCTCTTATACCGCGGCCACATGTGCTGTATAAGCTCATATTGCGCATGTGGCGCCGCCTAGCTTATAATAAAAGAAAAAATTGTCAACAACAAGCGGGAATACGTTTGAAAGTTTTTTATTTTTTAAATTGACAATGATGTCGAATCGTGTAAAAATAAACATATTTTATTCTATCGATGTATAGCGTTTGTACATATTTATACTTATTTTTAAATTACATATATTTACAAATTTTTTTCTTAACGATATACACAGTTTTATAAACATTTTAAACTTTATTGACAATATTATGTACATTTATACTATTTCTGTTAGATACACACACACATACACACATATTTACATATATACATCTGTACCACGGGGGGAAACTGAAACCCCTACGTGGCGCGTCCCCAGGTGGCGGATAGGGGAACGCTCTCTAGATATAGAGGGTAGGAGGCAATTAAAATACCTCCCGCGGACCAAACAGACCCGGGGAAGAAACCCCGTTAACAAATCGGCATGGGAAGTACGAAAGATTTAACGTTTACGGTGCAGGGGTTCGGATCCCCAGTACCGGTGTCCGTCGGGGGTGAGCAAGCGGGCCCCGGGACGTCGTCATCTAGCGACCGCAGTACTACAGAGGTTGGTCACTCGGCCTCTGTAGCATCTAATGCTACAAGTGACGAAGGTGGTGAGAGCGTGACGCTGAAGGCTCAAGAGGCTTTTCAGCGCCTAACAAAGGAACTTGAGTCCTTGGTGGGGTTCATTCTGGAGAAGAAGAACCTCCACACAGAGCTTAAAGTCAAAGCACGGGGCACCCTAAGGGCGCTGAAAGAGTTTGCGGCGGCGCGGCCCGCGGCAACCCCAGCCCGGGCATCTCGACCGAGCAAGGAGGGGTCGAGCCAAACGTCGCCTCTCTTCCGCAACGACCGGGCGCCCCACGGAGACTTGGACCGCGAGCGCCCCTCGCCGCCTAGGTCTCCGCCGGCGAGGAAGAAGCGGAAGAAGAAGAAGAGAGAGGCGACGCCCGAGAGGGATCCGCCCCGGCTAGCTGAAGCCAGAGAGCAGCCAGTTGCCCAGCAGAAAGACCCCGACTGGGCAACAGTCGTCAAACGGGGCAAGAAAAAACAGCAGCAGCAGCCGCTGTCAATAGAAGAGTCCGGCAGGCGCGCCCAGAGGCAGGCAAAGCCCAAGGTTTCGCTTAGACCCCCCCGTCCTGATGCGATCCACATCAAGGCAACGGGTGAGGTGTCGTATGCTGACATTCTTCGCAGAGTTCGAGCCACACCGGACCTCAAACCTCTGGGGGATAGGGTGACCCGCATCAGGCGGACCCGAGCTGGAGAATTACTCCTGGAGCTGGGGAAGCCTGGTGTAGAGACCCCAGTGCTACAGGCAGTGGTCTCGGCCACCTTAGTGGAGTCGGCGGCTGTTCAGACGCTGACTCATAGGGAAGTCCTGGTTATCAAGGACATGGACGAGGCCACAACCGTAGAAGAGGTGGCACAGGCTATCACTGCGGCGATTGGGCAAGGAGCAGTAACCCCTGAAGATATTAAACTCAGGAACTCCTACAGTGGCACCCAGGCGGCTAGCGTCCTGCTTCCCGCTGCAGCAGCAAAGAAGTTGTTGCAAAGCGGAAGGCTCAGGATTGGATGGGTGAATTGCCGGGTTCGGCCGCGCCAAACATCCTCCCGTTGCTTCAGGTGTCACAACACTGGGCATCTGGCGAAAGACTGCGAGAGCGAGGTCGACCGGTCGGCGCAGTGCTTCCGGTGTGGCAAAGATGGTCACAGGGCTGTAGACTGCGTAGTCAGGCGACAGGCAGTGCAGGAGGTTGGGGCATCGACCAGCAATGGCTAAGGTGCTCCAAATAAACCTGAACCACTGCGCTGTGGCCCAGGACCTGTTGTTTCAGCTGGTCAGGGAAGAGAAGGCAGACGTAGTCATCGTCAACGAGGAGTACAGGGATCTCAGTGAACCGAACTGGGTAGGGGACTCGACCGGCAAGGCGGCCATCTGGGTATGCGGAAACCTCCATATATCCAACAAGATGGCCGCCCCTCGGCCCGGTTTCACTTGGGTGGAGGTGGCTGGTATAAGAATATACAGTTGCTACCTTCCACCCAGTGATACCACCGACGAATACCTGAGATCCCTGGATGCCATCGTCGACAGTGCTAGGACCTCCCGATTGCCGGTCGTCATCGGAGGGGACTTTAACGCATGGGCGACGGAGTGGGGCAGCGCGAGCACCAATCACCGCGGTCGCGCCCTCCTCGAGGCCTTCGCAATACTGGAGCTGGAAATCGCTAACACCGGGTCCAAACCAACCTTCTCAAAGGGCGGCAGGACCTCCATTATCGACCTGACCTTCATCGATCGTAGACTGATGAGGGAAGGGCTCGACTGGAAAGTTAGCGATCGGTACACGGGCAGCGACCACCACGCCCAGGTATACCAGCTCCAGCTGACCAGCAGGACAGCAGGGGCGTCGTGCAGACGCAAAAAAGAGAGATGGGCACCCGCCACATTCGACCGGGAGACGTTTCTCTGCATGCTAGAGGGAGCGACAGTGCAGGGAACGCCCGAGGAACGAGCTCGAAGCCTCTCGCAAACCATCACAGCGGCCTGCGATGCCTCCATGGCGGCGAAGTCCAACCCTCGCGGTCGTCCACCAGTATACTGGTGGAACGAGGACATCGCAGAGTTACGCCGAGAGTGCTTCCGAGCACGTAGGCTGCACCAAACAGCTGTTCATAGGCCGCAATACCAGGAATTGGCTGCGGCCTATGAAATAATGCGGAAACGCCTCAAGGCTGCCATCAAGGCCTCTAAGCGAAAGTGCTGGCTGGACTTCTGTCAGGAAGTGGACAGTGACCCTTGGGGCCGACCGTACAAAACGGTTATGAACAAGATCAAGCCCAGGGGTGCCACCGCTCCAACGTGTCCAATCTTCCTCGACAGGGTCGTCCGACACCTCTTCCCGGAACACCGGAAGCGGCGAGCCGAGACCGGTCTGATGGTAGACGATGGTGCAGCCGAGACGCCAGACGTCACGGAAGACGAACTGAAGATGGCTGCCAGCAGGATCACCGTCCGTAAGGCTCCAGGGCTGGACGGGGTCCCTGGCCTGGCCGTGAAGACCGCTGTGCTGAATGCTCCCGATATCTTTGGGAATACATTCAGCGCATGTCTTCGCGAAGGATGCTTCCCGGCACAGTGGAAGGTACAGAGGTTGGTCCTTCTGTCCAAGGGGAACAAACCCCCGGACGAACCTTCCTCGTACCGACCGCTGTGCATGCTAGACATAACCGGGAAGCTATTCGAACGAGTCATATGTGCCAGGCTAGAGGCAGCCATACAGGGAGCTGGAGACCTGTCTGAAAACCAGTTCGGCTTTCGTAAGGGTCGCTCAACGGTGGATGCCATCGGCCGGGTTGTGGCGCTAGCTACGGACGCCATCAGTGGCAGCCGGTGTACAAAGCGCATGTGTGCCATCATCGCTTTGGACATCCGGAACGCATTCAACTCGGCCAGGTGGGACAAGATCTTGCTGGCCCTGCAAGATCTCAAGGTGCCGCTCTACCTGCGAAGAGTCATTTCGAGCTACCTGACGGACCGGACCCTGCTTTACGACACCGACGCCGGCACGTACTCCTATAACATCACAGGAGGCGTGCCACAGGGTTCGGTCCTAGGGCCCCTCCTCTGGAACGTCTTGTACGATGGCCTGCTTCGGCAGCCGCTTCCAGACGGGGTATCGATGGTGGCCTTTGCGGACGACGTCGCCCTTGTCGTCGTCGCGAAAACCATCGATGAGGTGCAGCACCTCGGAGACGAATCAATCGAGGTAGTAGCTGGCTGGTTGAGCGACCATGGGCTGAGTCTGGCGGACGAGAAGACTGAGGCGGTGCTCATCTCTCGGACGAAGAAGAGGGCGTACGCCACATTCACGGTCGGTCATAGCAAAATCAAGACCGCAGACACGTTGAAATATCTCGGTGTCATCCTGGATGCGCGGCTGTCGTTCAGAGAACATCTTCTGAACGCGGGCTCGAAGGCATCACGGGTTGCGGGAGCGCTAGCGGGCATCATGCCCAACATCGGGGGACCGAAGGAGCCGCGACGGTTCCTTCTTTCCTCTGTTGTGAGCTCCGTAATTCTCTACGGGGCTCCGATTAGGGCTGGTGCCTTGAAGACCAATGCGAGTTACGGAGCCACATGCCGACGGGCCTGCCGGACTGTCGCGCTAAGGGTGGCCCGAGCGTATCGAACCGTGTCTGACATCGCTCTCTCGGTGATCGCAGGACTGCCTCCTGTTGATCTACTGGCAGCCGAGAGGGCCAGGGTATACTGTGAGCGTAGGCGTACTGGTGCTGATGGCGACGATCAAGAGCGTGGTGATGATCGATGGTCCAGCAGAACCTTCGAAGAATGGCAGCAGAGATGGGATTCAGCAGGCGAGGGTCGGTGGACCCACCGCGTGATTCCTAATGTGAGAGCGTGGACGAGCAGGCACGGTGGACTTACAACTTTCCACCTGACCCAGGTACTCACCGGGCACGGCTGCTTCCGCAGCTACCTACATCGTATTCGCGTGTACGATAGCGCGAAATGCCCGGTGTGCCCTGGGATCGACGAGGACGTAGAACACGTGCTCTTCTATTGCCCGAGATTCGCCGATGACCGGGAGCGATTCCGAGCGTCATGGGGAGGATCCATGACGCCTGAAGGCATGGGAAGGTGCCTGCTTGGCTCACAGGATGGTTGGGATGCGGTGGTTACCCTCGCCACGTCCATTGTGGAGAAGCTGAATTCCATCAGAAAGATGGAAGAACGGAGAGGCGGACGCGCCTAAAATCAGAGCGCGTGCTAGAAGGGCCGTCTGAGGCTTAGACTGCCCCTCGCGAAGTAAAGCCTTTTGGGCGGTTTCCGCGGGGGGGAATACAGTCGAGAGGAGGAATGTTTTAGTGAGTTGTGACGTGACATTCCGTCTCGCCACCCGGAAGGAGGAGGCATTGGGTAGTGGGTCGGCTTTACGACCCATTGGACGTCGCATCGAGTCGGTCGTCCAGAACTCCAACCCCGTATTTTTAATTTTCCGTTTCTTTTTTTTTTTTTTTTGTTTTGTTAAAGTTAATAATTATACTATCTTTACCTATTTAGGATATACTACCTACCTCGCAAAATTATTATTCTTGCTATCTACCGGCCTAGTTAGAAGCATTGACTTTCATTTCTTTTATTTTTCTCGTTCGTCTCACAGTGGTGTTTACATCGCGACAGAGCCGGAGAATCGGGTGAGACAGTCGTGTAAGAAAGTTAGATTATTCGATGCGAGGGATGTCGCGGGTCGCGCGCTTTACAGTAATCGTTAGTTCAAGTGAACTCGCAAGGGAGTTTAAATTAAATGCAAGCGAATACCGAACGCCCGGATTCGTGGTAAAATGGATGCCGGGGTGGATGCGGTCCAATGACCGATACACAGTGTCGCCGATTCACCCCCGACTTAGCAGCCTACGAGCTGCACCATCCCCGCGAGAAGTTCGCGATTCATAGTCCGCGTTAAACGGCGTCTCGCTATTGGGGTTCGAGTGGGAAAAGATGCAACGGGGTGCAGCGTATATTGTCGAGTGGACCCACCGTGAGGAAGAGGGACGCCTTGTCCTCACGAGGGAGGTCTCCCCCCGTTGCTATCGCCCACCGTCGGATCCTTCGAGAAAGAATCTCGAAAATTCTCGAATATTTTCGTTGTGATTTGAGCCCTGACTGTACTTCGCGCGATCACGCGTTCGTTGTTGTCGTTATCCCTCGCACCGTATTACCCCTACGAGCTCCGATACATTTTCTTACGCGCGAACAATAACAACGGTCTCGCTACATTCGGCGAATCGTACGTCATCGATGAATTCCCGGAATTCCTCTGTGGCTCGACTCGCTGAGGTATCGCGTGAGAATTGGGGGAGGTAAACCGGGGGTCTTGCCGATCAGCCGAGAGGTGCGAATAATTAGTTCTGGACGTACCGGCGGATCGACAACACGTGTCTTCTTCGCTCTCTCGGCTGTTGGAATATTAGGTGAGCTCGAGGCTTCCCGTATCTCTGTGCGAGTCGGTCGGAATCTCGCGTTTCTTTAAGTTCTTTCTTATTAATTAACTCGGGTAAATTATTTTTGGCGAAGCGGTTCGCGTTTTGTTAGTGACGTTAAGTGTTAGTTTTTTTTTCGTGCGACGCGAGTGACCGACCGACTCGGCTCTGGTCGACAACTTTTCGTGTGTATTATCTGGTGATTCTCCCGTGGTGTTTCGCGCCGTGGAGAATGATCCCAGCATTACTGTGAGTACGTTCCGTATTGTTTTCTAGAACATATAACTCTGGCAGTCGCAACCTTTGGCGAATCCCGATTCGCGTTCTTCGTAAACCTATTTTCCGGCGATTATCCGAATTAACGTGCAGTAATAATTTTGCGAGGATTCCTTTTGTTATCTGTTGCCCTACTCATTGTCGATTATTCAATCAAGTTCTTGCGTTATTATCTGAATATCTTTTCCCTACTATTCCCTATTATTTGCGAGAATTGACGTGAGTTGTCGTTACTGGCATTTACCGATTATTTAATAGCATTTATCTACTCATTGCCGATCCTCCAACCACGCTATCGCAAAATTATCTCATTATCTTTTTACTATTATTCGTTATTATTTGCGAGGATCGACGTGAGCTTTCTTTACTGGCATTTACTGATCATTTAATAGCATATCTCTACTCATTGCCGATCCTCCCATCACGGTATCGCAAAATTATCTCATTATCTTTTTACTATTATTCGTTATTATTTGCGAGGATCGACGTGAGCTTTCTTTACTGGCATTTACCGATCATTTAATCGCATTTATCTACTCATTGCCGATCCTCCAATCACGTTATCGCAAAATTATCTCATTATCTTTTTGCTATTATTCGTTATTATTTGCGAGGATCGACGTGAGCTTTCTTTACTGGCATTTACCGATCATTTAATCGCATTTATCTACTCATTGCCGATCCTCCAATCACGTTATCGCAAAATTATCTCATTATCTTTTTGCTATTATTCGTTATTATTTGCGAGGATCGACGTGAGCTTTCTTTACTGGCATTTACCGATCATTTAATCGCATTTATCTACTCATTGCCGATCCTCCAATCACGTTATCGCAAAATTATCTCGTTATCTTTTTGCTATTATTCGTTATGATTTGCGAGGAACGACGTGGGCTTTCTTTACTGGCTTTTGCCGATTATTTAATAGCATTTATCTACTTACTGTCGATCCTCCCATCACGTTATCGCCAAATTATCTCGTTATCTTTTTACTAGTATTCATGATTATTTGCGAGGATCGACGTAAGCTTCCTTTTTTGGCGTTTACCGATCGTTTAACAGCATTTACCTACCCATTGTCGATTCGCCAGTCACGTTAAGGCAGCGCTATCTAATTATCTTTTGCGCATCTTACCTATTACCTATCGACTTACTGGCTTTGTTCCACCACCAGTTATATTCTCCCAACCGTAATAAAATTATACAGTAAAATTAATTTGGACGTTTCGTTACTCTCCCCGTCCACCCCCCTCTACTTTTCTCCCAGGCGGGCTGAGTTAGCCGAGTCTCAGTGCCGTATGCCTTGCCCCGCCGTACGGGGACCCCAGGGCACATCTCGGGGTCTAACAAAAAACCGATCGTTGATCGGCGGTACGTAGTACCTGGCGCCCGGGTACCCCGAGATGTGTGAAGATTATTATCTCGTCGTGGGTTCGTTCCGTTATCGCCCTGGCGGCGGGGATGGTGTTGTCGGGGCCATGAAGTGCTGGAGTCGGAAAATCTCCTCACAGAGTATTGCCAGGAATGGCCGAGTCCCACATAACCCACTCGGGTATGCGTAAATGCATTTTCAAACCTCCTCTATAAAATAAAAAAAAAAAAAAAAATATATACATCTGTAGTACGAGTCTTATTTCGAGTTTATATACAAATTTACAATTTAAAACTATTTGTATTAATATCTATATTGTACAATGACAACGACAACGACGACGACGACGACGACGGCAACGATACAAATTAACGTTATCAGGCTACCGAGGGTTATCCTTTGTATCCGAACGGTAGTGATAGTGTGTGAGACACATGACGTCGTTTATGGCAAACGACACGGCAGGTTTTCGACATTGGGCGAGTTATGACATCATGAAGTGCCGTTCGCTGAATCGACGAATAATTCAGCTGAATCGACTCTACATTCTGTCTCGGCAAATCAGCTCTAATCATTTCGCGTATCGACTCGAAGTTTATTCTCTGGGAATTCTGATAATTTAGACTTAACCCTTTTACCTTACACTCTGTTTTAATAATCGTTTCGGGGCTCGCGCTATTCACCACCTGATACCCGTAAAATTTTGGGCCTCCCGAGACAAACGACTTTATATAGTCTGTCGGTTTTTTTAGTTCGTTGGTCATGTGCCCGAGGAAGTTACCGAGCGGCGGTACCCATTCACCCGGTTGACCTGTGCTAACATAAATCACCGAGTCGGTGTCATAGTACAGCACGCGCCGGTCAAGTTTCTCCAAATAGCTGTATAATTTTAAACGGGCTTGCGCTGTTGTGTACGCCGCTATTACGACGCTCGTTTGCGATGATGGTATTATTGCCTCGTCTATTGATACCCAGTTTGCGTACAAAACCTCGTCGTTTACCGGCAGTAAGCGTTGCACATCTTTGTCATTATCACCCAAAAGCAACAACAACTGCTCGCGAGTATTAATGACGGACGTTTGCGTTAAATTATCCCGCTGACCGAATTTTCCCCAAAATGAATTCAAACAAAGTTTCGCAACGGAACGTAAACCCGAGTTTTTGCTAATTTTTTCCGGCGTTAAACGAATACCTTCGGCGCTCTCGTAGTCGTCAATGTATTTTGCCCGCGAGTCTGCATCGACACATTCCGCCGGCCAACCGCTCGCCTCTTGTTTAATCTTTAACAAGCGTCTCAGCGCCCTGCGGGCGCAGATGCTCTTGTTGGTGGGCTCCGCCCCCCAAACCCCCCGAAAAATGTCCCTTCGGGACATTTTTTAAGGCACTCACGGGGGTGCACGTCGCGCTACGCGCTCCGTATCGAGTGTATTTACACATCGCGCTATGCGCTACGAATGAAGTATGTTTATTCGTGCGTTTCTTTTCGACAGTACGTATGAGGGAAAAACATTTATCAGTTACGTAAATTAATTCATAGTGTTAATCTTCGTCGAATAAAAATATTTCTTTTTTGTACCAATTGATTATTAATATTCACGACGGATATTTCCTTTTTGTTTGACGATAAATTGTCAAATATTGAGACACGAGACAAATATAACGAATTGCACCACGTAGAAGTTGATCAAATTAATTTAACGAATCAAATCATGTCTAGTAAAGTCGTTTTATTGGCTTAAAACTTATGACCAGATTTAATGAATATAAAACAAACACACAAAACATGTACCGACACCAATACGATTACCATTTAGCATTCAGGCCAAATATCCCCTTTAAATCCTTCCCCTTCAGTGTTTTTTTTCTTCCCCATAATTGATGGAATCAGTTCGTTATTTTATCTGTAGGAAACCAAACCATTGTAGAAGAAAAGTTCAAGAAATTTGCTATTCTTTGTGATTTTCAATGAAATTTTATCGATATTTATGGATGCTGCAAAAAAATGCAACCTCGAGAACGAAAAAATATATCTTTTTGGTTCCTGTCTTGTATTGAAGAGGAAGTAGTACGTTACTCGAATCAAAAATTTGTCATCTTGGATAGCTCCGAAATATTTTTTTACAAATTGATGAAATTCTTGAAAAATTCGACTTTGAAGGCTCTTTGACAGTCCTCTTATAACAAATTTCAATTCTACCATTTGAGATATATTTTTTTTCTTCTTCGTAATACATGGAATCAGCTCGTTATTGTCTCTGTAGAACAGACAAGTATTGGAGACGAGAAGTTTGAGAAATTCGATATTTTTTTTCGTTTTTCAATGAAATTTTATTGATATTTATCGTCGCTTAAAAATATCAAATTTAGCATCATATCATATCGTATTTTAAAAAATTTTATTTAATCACAAACGAGGATAAGTTTTTCAGTACGGAATAACTCGTAAAATCGACAAATTCAGTGTTATTCACTTTCTTGATAAATAATTGTTTATAATTGTTCTTTAAGAGTACAATTGTTTTTTTTTTTTGCGAAAAAAAACTTTTCAAGACGTGAGCATATGAAAGAAATTCGTATTTCGCCGAAAATTTGAAAAAATAAAAAAAAAAAAAAACGTTGGAAATACGTCGATAGAATAATCATTAGCAGTTTTCTTATCAAGTGTAAACGAATAAATCCAGCGAACAAAATTGACAAAGATTTCGAATGTGATGAATCTCCGACGGTCGAAGTGTAAAAAATTAAATTTTTAAACATAGCACACTTTTTATCTGCGCAATAACGCAGAGAGTCAGTTTGTAAATACGATTTCTTTGAGAGGAAAGGATTAGAGACGGCAATTTCGAGAAATTTGAAAAAACGATTCATTTTTTGATGAAAATTCGTAAAATTAGTCTTTGCTTAAAAAAAATCATATCTCGGCAGCGAAAAAAGATTTCGACTCTTATTTTGGCTTATTTTGAAGAGGAGAAAATACGTTGCCAGAAAAAGAATTTGCAGTTTTTATTATTAACAGTAAATAAATAAATCGGGTGAACATAATTGACAAAGATTTCGGCTGCGATGAATCTTCGACGGTCGAAGGATAGAAAATTCTTTTTTTTTATGATTGCATACTTTTTATTTGCGCTATACCGCGTAAAATCCATTTATATTTACGTAAAATAGGAACAAAGATTGAAACGAGATGTCGATTTTTTTTTTGTTTGAAAATCATCCGGCCACAGAGTACGCGCGCCGCGACGTATGAGCATCTGTGTATCGTCTGCTACGAAATTGTCATCTGCTTCCAAAGTTTGACAGATAGAATAAAACGAAAAAATATATACTCGCGATTTTTTTAGTTCTATTTGGGAAATTGTCATTATTTTGGATATTCGATGAATCTTTTTTGTGAGTTTACTACCAATTTTTTCAGTGAATACGTGAAATTTATCATTTTTATTACGAATGTGAATAAAATATGCTAAAATATTGCGAATGATTTTCGGTGATAATATATTATTTTCGAAATAAAAAACGCAAACATTTGTGAATCTGTGTATGATATTTCGTGTTTTATTTTTCACAACCGAAGTTTTTTTTTTAACATGATGAAAAATGGATTTTTGGCAAATCTAAATAACATAACCTCTAAAGCAAATCTTGTTATAACCACTGTTTTTGAATTATTTTATAATTAAAATTATATTTGTCAGAATGACTCAAAATTTGTTGTGCATAGTGCTTTCGATACAATGAAATATTGTTGCGAAAGAGAACAGAATTGGTTTCCAGGATTCTTAATTGGGGCACCGTACGGACATCAGATGTGAGAAAATAAGTTTTTTATGGAAAATTGTGATGAATAAATAGTTAGAGATGTAGGATTGTCTCTAAATTTGCTGTGCGCAGTGCTTTTGATAAAACAAAATGATGCTGCGAAGAAGAAAAAAATTGGTTCGTAGAGTTCATTATGATGGCACCGTACGGACACTTGACCGAAGGCAAATGCAAATTGTGGCCAATAATTTTTTAGAAAAAATACTTAAAGGTCTTAGATTGGTTTTAAAAGTAATGTGCATACTGGAAATACTGTAATAAGAAAACCCTGCGAAGGAGAACAAAATTGGTTCGCACCATCTAAAGTTACAGTGTGATACGGACGTCCGAGAAGAAAAATTCAGCCAAAAAGTTGTTTTCATTGCACCGCAGGCTAAAAAAAATATTTCTATTCATCGCAGTCACTTCAAAGTAACTACGCATGATGTTGGAGATACACCGAAGCAAATGGTGAAAAATAAAAATTTTTGGAGTATGCGCTGCGGAGTAACCCCTTCGACAGACTCCGAAGAGCAACGGATGGTCATTTTAATAGGCACTCTTTGCCTATTATTATAGTGAGTGCCTAAAAAGGTGTTTATATAATCGGCAAACAGACCACCCTCGCGTGTTTCCGGATTATATCGAGTCATTTCGTATGCCCAAATAACGGATATTTCAACGATTCTATAGCCGACCTCAAGTGCTTTGCAAATTTCGTCGATTACCCACGTACCGGTAAAGACACGCTCGTTTACATCCTCGTGCGGACACGACGACTGTGTCTTTTCCTCGGCACATGTACGACACAGTGCAAAGAGTAACTTGTGGTGCATACGTACCGGTAGAACCGGATGAAAAAGATCTCGCGGCGGTAAAACCGTACAACGAATCAAGCCGTTAACCGTCGTACCCAGAGCATCGAACGAACCGTTAAGCAAAGTGGCGCATTCCGAACCGACGTAAATTTTAGGATGACCCTTCGGAAAACGACCCGTTTTAGAAATATACGGATAGAGCGAACAGATGTCGATATAACTGATTTTTTCACCCTCCGCAACATCGTACGAGGTCACGGTGTTACCTGTTCGCCCGCCAAAGAACGCGTTGCGAGGATTCAGACGCTCAGACTTTAGACGCGGATGCTCACGCAAAAACGCATTGATCGCCGGATTGATGTTTCGCTCGTCGTTAAACGCGCATTCCCACATCACCTCTAATACGTAACCCTGCTCGCGAATCGTAGTGTCGGTTGCCAGAGTACGCTCGTAACGCTGTTCGTACGATTCATCGTTGGCGCGTGACCGTGCTGTACGGTTCTCGGGGAAACAGCGGGGGCAGCCGTGCCAATAACACCCGTGAAATTGATAGACAAAGCGATCTTCGCCTCTCTGAGCGTACCCGTCGACGAGTATCCTTTCGGGTAGCCGAAACTCACGACCGCGCGTGGCATGAGTTATCTCATGACCTACGCAATGTTCGACCCATAAAAGCCATTCATTAGCTTGCTTCGAGTGGCTGTCTGCGAGTCTGTACCCACCGGCAGGTATGAGACCGATAGTCTGCGGTACGAGGAAGTTACGTCTAAATACTTTTGAACAAGCCGACGCGATTGTTGCTGCCTCTGTAAACGGACAAACATCACCGACTTCGAGAAATATTTTTCGGAATTCATTGCAGGCCCGTCGTAAAATATCCACGTCCATGACGCAATATTTCTCGATCTCTGCTTGAAAATCCCAAATCTCGTTCAGTGCTGCTGTTTCGGCATACCACTCGTAGAAAGCCGTATACTCGTCGGGACTCATAGTTTCCGGTGAATAGAACTCGGCGGCAGGTAGTTTACCTATATAGGTCTGATTCTCTAGAGTATTGAACAAATGCGGAAAGTATCCTTTGCCCATTTTATCTTTGAAGCCGAAGGCCTCTGGGAGTGCACTGAGCCGCATATGAAAATAATTCATACTGTCGATGAAAACAGTATGGCCTATACGCATCGAGATTATCGAATTCCCCGTGAGAATGAGTTTCGGCACACCGAGATCTTTACAGTGTTCGACGACGTGACGCAAGATAAATTGCGCGTCGAACGCCTTTGCGTTGTGCGCGATGCAGACGATTTTGCTGAACGATGTGGAACGACGTACCGCGAGTTCGACTAATTCCGCGACGGGTGATCTGCGGAAAATGTGATTTCGTACACCGCACCAGCAGCATGCGGCACCGACTCTCACGTCATCAACGGAAGATAAACATCTTTCGCACAGCTGCTGTGCCACGCAAAGTGTGACAATGTGCTCGCGAGTATCGTCACCCGGTGTTTTCGTGTAAAACGTGTCTTGACGGGTCTCAAAATCATAAAATATAAAGAGCGTTCGCGGATGTTTTTTCTCGTCAAATAGAATTCGCGGTGTTACCCGTTGCATATAACAATACTCATTGTACCCGTGTACACTCCGGCATAATTGACAAAAAGTTTTACCGCAGTTGTGCGGTTTTAGCGTAGCATCGAACAGCTTTAAGCATTTTTTACAAAAGCGGACTGTCTCGCAAACCGATTTTCGCTCAGAAGCGTGTGTTTTGACCCGATATTCGCGAGCTTTGAGATGATTGTCAAAACACGCTACACTATGAAAAAACCGGTTACAATTTTCGCATGACAGTTCATAACCGTCGATAACTGCATCGTGATCGTTAGCGTCGATGGATCTGACCGGACACAGCGGTGACGCGTAGCAACGAGGACATTTACTCGTACACACGTGACGCTGCAAAAAACGGTACGATTTGTTGCACGGTGTACAATAGTTTCTACCACCGGCCGCTGCTAAAAGATTTGTGATCGGTGAATAGTGGTCCTCGCCCGCAAAGTGCGCAATATTTAATGTTGTGTGCGCCGGAACGTCTTGAAAGCGCGAGTGCCCATTGAAGATGGGTTGCGTGCCGCTACCTAAAGAGTCCCAGTCGTATACGACTATAGCTACACCGGCAGCCATAAAATGCCTTTGGAAAACCTCGATTTCTATATTAGTGCAGCCCGACGCCGGTACTACTACGCGAGTCTCATTTACAAGCTTTTCAGCGTCGTCCCGTTGAAGTTTCGATTTTTTATGACGAATTTTGTCATAAAAAACTCTCGATTCTTCGCTTCGATCTTCTTTGTTGCGCGCATTCGCGAGGCTTACGACAAGCGATCGAGGGAAACACGAATTATCAAAATTTCCGATTAAAACGATGGACCGATTACTCGCGATTTTACTATCTAAACCACCCGAGCCGTTTACCATGTCAACGTACGTGACGGTGAACACCAGAGTGTCGTAAACCGAAAGGATTCTCGCGCTTTGATGGACACTGCAAAGAAGGTCCCATAATTGCTCGTAATTGAATCGCCATACGGGCCTCATGGATACACCGGCTGTACCATTCGTCATACCGGCGGCCTCAAACGCGACACCGATTCTATCGTCCGGTGAGCGGCCGTCTACAAAATGATGGTGGATATCACGGATCGCGTTTCGTATCCACGAGATAGGATTGATACCGGGTGGTGGAGTTAGCAAGGACACTTCGGTTCGTCGACTATTTATTTTAAAATGTTTTAATGTATGATCCCTCGGTACACCGACTATTCTAAAGCGATGACCCACGGGTAAGACGCGATCGTCGTCATCCACGATTTCTTCCCCGTGGGCTATACCGTTATTATCGTTAACTAAAATATCGTTGCCGTCGTCGTCGTCACGCATATTTTTATTAACCTCGTTCGAAAATGTTTCGTCAATATTATCCGGCCTCGCAGGACCCCCACCAATCTGTGGCTCAAGAAATCCGCCACTCACCAATTGCGCGACGGCAGCCGCTGTCTCCGCCTCCCACGTTGCGCCCAGCAGCGACGAGGAAGACGCTGACGACGCCACCACCGATGACCCCGATGATGATGACGATGATGATGATGATGATGATGATGATGATGATGATGATGATGATGATGATGACGACGATGATGACGATGATGACGATGATGATGATGATGATGACGACGCTGATGATGAAGATGATGATGACCGTGCCGAAGCGGGTGTTTCCGAGCGGTCTGCGGAAGGAAATAGGATATGGCGTGACAAATATTTATGTTTCTGGGAAACGTCCGGACGATTCGATAATTCGAATGATGATTAGATCATCATCCTCGTCGTACGAGTCGGATCCTGAACACGTCACCCCACGCGAATCGTGCCACGGTGCTTGTAGCAGGTGGTTCGGTATCGCGCGAACGGCGTCGTTGTCAGAATGATCCGCGTAGTAAAACGAGGGTGATTCTGATTCTGGATCACTCATTGACAATGATGATTCCGTTTCCGGATATTTCATTGGCAATGATGATGATGATTCAGAATCCGAATCAACATTCGACACCGGGTCATAATGACGCGAGGACACGGGACTATTAATACAGAAGGGATCGGGTCTTTGGGTCACAGGTGGAAACTCTAAGGCGGCATAACCGCCCAGGCACCAATGGCTATTGCACGTCGCACGGTTGAGCGGCGTGCAATAGCCATTGGTGCACACCTGTGGTTTAACAAATAAAGTTAAACCAATTTTTAATATATATATATATATATATATATATATATATACGAGTGTGTCTCCAAGGGAGCTACTGACTTTCGATCTGCCGGTTGCAAGAGTCGAAGATGAACTGATTTTGTCTCGCGCTGGATTTACCAGCAAGACTCCGGAGAGTCCCATACAGTGGGGGCAGCCGAGAGTGGGGCCTTACGCTGCCGCAGCATCTCACGTCGGGACCGCAGCATCAGCAGAATTGCACGTGTGCGTTATAAAATAAGCGTTCTCAGAACGAAGCGCTGTTATCAGTATGCTGACGATGCGTCTGGGCCCCGTCCGGTCCCACACTCGGATTGCAACCCGATATTTATTCGTACCACTAAATAATAATTAATGGTACTATATGAATAATATTATATATATACTAGAGTTTCCCCGGGCTCGCGCGCTACGCGCGCTCGCATTTCTTTTATCAACATTATAATAATGTTTAATCACCGCCGCAACTTTTCACCAATGGAGGTCGCCGCCGCTTTTTTTTTGTATTTTTACTTAGTAAGTCCCCCTTGAAGGGACTTAGAATATTTTTCCCCTCCCCCCCCCCATTCGCCATTACTCCTTCGACCAAAAATATTCTAAGTCCCCCCTTGAAGGACTTAGAATATTTTGACTTTCCCCTCCCACGACCTCCCCCCCCCTTCAGAAAAATATTCTTCGCCCCCTTCGACCGAAAATATTCTAAGTCCCCCTTAGAGGGACTTAGAAATTCTTAAAATATTCTAAGTCCCCCTTAGAGGGAAAAATATTCTAAGTCCCTCTAAAGAGGAAAAGAAAAATATTCTAAGTCCCTCTAAAGAGGAAAAGAAAAATATTCTAAGTCCCTCTAAGGGGGACTTAAAATATTTTTCTTTTCGTCCCCCTTATTCTAAGTATTCTAAGAAAAATATTCTAAGTCCCCCTTAGAGGGACTTAGAATATTTTTCTTTTCCTCTTTAGAGGGACTTAGAATATTTTTGCCCTCCCCTCGATTCCTGACACGGCGGCGGCGACAGCGGCGGAAACTTTATATATATAGAGAGATATATATATATGCATATATACATGTATTGATTATACGCGTATTGTTTATATATATATATTATATATTATATATTAAAAATATATATATATATATATGTATATGCATCTACACATGTTAATTACAGCGTGTATATTTTTTATTACTTTAGCTATTTAAAAAACGTCAACTTACCCATTGGTACGGCCGGTTGACGGTCCATTATCATGTCGACCTCCATATCGAGGCTCCTCTCCGCTGCAGCGTCCTCCTCGCAAACGTCCGTCGACTCCTCGTGTTGGTCGACTGCATCCGCCGACGTAACGATGAGCGTTTCAGCAGTCGACAGCGTATCGCCTGCGTTGTCGCTCTCGTTGTCGTCGTCGTTGTCGCTCTCGTTGTCGTCGTCGTCGTCGTCGTCCTCGCTGAGGCATACTCCATAGGCCTCAGCATCTGTATCGTCGCGCTCGTCCGACGATACGACGATTAACGTCGCGGCCTCGCTATTTCCCTCGCTGACGTTGTCCGTGTCCTCGCGGACGACCTCGTTGTCCGCGCTGACCCCGTTGTCGTCCCCGCTGTCGGCCCCGCTGTCGACCACGCTGTCGTCCCCGCCGTCGTCCCCGCTGTCGTCCCCGCTATCCTCCCCGCTGTTGTCCCCGCTATCCGCCTCGCTGTCGTCCACGCTGTCGTCAGCGCTGTCGTCCCCGCTGTCGTCCCCACTGTCGTCCTCCTCGTCGCCTTCGCTGCCGCCTTCGCTGTCGTCCTCCGCGGTGACACCAACCGTATCGCTGGTCTCGTCGTCGTCGTTGTTGTCGCCGTCCTCGTCGCTTTCGCTGTCCGACGCCAACATATCGAGACCGCATTGGGCGTTCTCGCGGCTGCTGACGAGATCACGGACGACGTGCAGATGACCGCTGTTGCGCTCTTCCACGACGCTCACCGCGATAACGATCGCATCAAGCGAATTGTCAAACGCTTGATAGCTGTGAAGCCGGCCAATGACCCTCACCGGCAATTGTCTCAAAATACAACGAAACTCTCGTTGAAGCTGGTGAAGGGTCATTGCGTTGAGCCGCTTTGCCCACGTTGCCGTACAGCGTCGCGCAATCACGGCGCTTCGGAATCGCGCAAACCCAACGACTTTCTGCACCGCCTTGACAAGAACGCGAGCACGGAACGATTCCATTTTTTTTTTTTTTTTTTTTTTTAAAGTTTGTTGAAAACAATTAAACTTTACAACACACTGCACACTGCACTGAATATATATATAAATATATATATAAAACCTTAAAACCGCGAGAAACGTATGTAAAGATACGCTGCGTAAACACGGGGTATAAAGGATTCACGAAACAGCAAATTGTTTGAAGTTTCACGAATGACTTCTCGACAGAGAATTGTCAAAGATTTGTCTTTCCGAAGCTTTTATAGTTTTTCGCCTACACCCCACTACAATTTCCTGCCTATGAAAATGCGAGAAAACGGAAGACGTTACACTGTCTCCGGTAAACATTACTATGATTTCGACGGTCATTGTTCTCATTGCCTTAAGCCGACATATTTTTTCACCTCTTTTCGTTGTCTCAAGACATTGCGCACCGATGGTGAAAATATAGAGCTACCCCGTGGCGCGGGTTATTCTGTTGAATGCGCATGCAACCTTGCGCTAAAATACGACTCGTATGTTATGCATAAAAAAGCTGGTACCTGTAACTTGTCGTACCGCCAAAATAAGGCTAACATCGTATACATAAAAACAATACTGTCTACACTTTGTCGCACCGTCGAAAAGCCTTTGAACAATCGACTCGAGGACGGTTCGGATTGTTTTCACCGACACTATAGGTAATAAAACGAAAAAAATTCTGTCCCTCAAACACCACTCGAAGGGTTGTCACGAGCCGACCAGTCATAAAAATACCGATCTACAGATAACCGTTTGCCACCGACGCCCTTTTGAAATAGATCTGGATCTATGGACCGTTGCAATACACAGCGTCCACGTCTATTGTATCTCACTGTCAAAACAATATCGAGGTAACGGTTGGACACGATCTTCGAAGGTAAATCCCTTTTCATCAAACTAAACAATACGGAGTCCCACGACAAATATCGGCTCATCTCAAAGACGCTGCACATCTTTTTTTATTTTACGACTTAGAAATTTTAACGGTTGATCTAGATTGGTTTTATGACCGTGACAGAACGCTACAAAAATCCATAAATTTCAAGTGTAAGGTAACGTATCCCGTGTTGTGACCGTCAACTCTTCCAATTTTTATGACTTTTCATGCGCCGCGGATCTCCAACTGTGAGGTCCAGCGATCGATATCTTAGATCTCCGGGATACCAGATTTATAGCCAGACGTTTCTCTGCACTCAAAGATCGATATCTTTTGTTTATGTATATCGGCTTTTCTTTTCCATATGCAGGTGTTTTCTTTGTGGCATATGCGTCACGATCCTACAACCAGTTCTCCCCTCTCTACCACAGTATGTGAAGTTTACAGAGATACTAGCGCCACGGTGCCTCAATATCACATATAAGCGGAACGATACAACAAACATCGGCAGTCCGGGCCCGTGAAAGCGTTAAAGATATTTGAGTTTGAGCTTTCGAGTTTCTTCTCGTTTATTTATTACGCTCTTATTCGCTGTCCATTGTTTAAAATGAGTCAAGCTATCGGCGGTGAAGATCTTCGAAACTACGATTTACAATCTACAATCATGGATTACGTATTGTCCGAGGACGACAAAAAACGTCTCGAATCGCCACTGATTCTCGGTACGACATATACACTCAACCAGTCCGAGACAAAAAAAGTGAGCATTGGACTACAACTGCGCGCCGATGGAAGTATACAGCCTGTCGTAAAACTTCAGAACAACAGCACGGCCGGTGGTATTGTCTTTGAATCGGAAGCCTGGAACTTGCTGCAAACTCATCTACCTGCCATTTCACAATACTTTGACGGAAGTCAAAAGATCGCCTGGGGATCGGGTTGGCGCACCCCATCTTCCATACGCGCCGGTGACTGTGAAATCGTGTTTACAATAAGTTTCGGTTCAAAATCTGTCGCTTTTGATCACCGTGTTGAAGAAAACCCCGCGGAGAAGGACGACGACGACGAAGGATTAGGCACGCCGACAAAGAAACGTCGAAAGTATTCACCGGCCGTTGTGATGCAAAAACCGTCGTTTGACGGGCTTATCAACTTAATGGTATGCACGGACGAACGTTTCCGACGCCTACAACGAAATGTCACACATGTTCAAAAGTGCCTCGACGTACTTTGTGCCAAATTACTGATGTATATTCCGCCAATGGAGACACCAGAAAAGATAGACAGTTCGCGTGTCAAAGATTTGATAAAAAATAATTTCAAGTCATTGAAAGAAGCTGTTAAACACCGATTGGACCCGTCGTTTATCGAGCTCACGTTTGGCATCGTATTCCTTGAACTGACGGTTCTTGGTATCCCTTTCATCGTGAACGAGATGAAAAAACACCTTATGAAGAATAAGAAAAGTGCGGTTGAATAGCCGTGTAATCGTATACAGACCCATTTGCTGTTTTGGATATACTATTAAGAGACATCAGACCATGCGTATAATCATACTAAACGGTAACTTTACGTCGATCCAGTATTAATAATTATATCGTTTCTCATTGTAATTATTATTATAAGTAGATTTAAGATTATTTCTCGTCAGTCTTCACTTTGCGTCACTTGCCCTTACTTATATAATAACCATATATGAATAAGTATTTTATGTTTCGTTAACCGTGTATTGTAAACTTTCGTTAGCTGCGAGGATGAGACATGGGAGGGGATGGATTATACAGAACGTCTAAGCTACTGAATAATAACGATAATTCGATATACTTAAAACGCCGATTTATTTTTTACCTGCTTCGAATTACCATCATAAGGATCCGCCTCAAACCCATTTTACCGACTGTAGAATATTTTTTAGTATTAACAAGAAGCCGGTAACTCTGAGAGGGCGCCTTGGAAAATTTTTGGACAACCAATCAGAACGCTGCAAGTTTACTGGAATAATATTAGTTCAGAAAAACGATGAAAATATATAGAGGGCGCCATTGAAAAATCATTCGACCAATAAGAGCTCGGGGAATTTCCAGACATCCAATCACGGCTCGCTGAAAATGCGACGACCAATCACGGCCCAGAGATTTTCACAGCCTCTCTCTCATTGGCTCCCTATAAATAAGGGGGGCATGGCTTAAGGGGCCCTATGGGGGTGGGGGAAGGAGTGGGGGCCAGACAGTGGGGTGGGGGAGAGGCTGGGGGTAGACGGCGGTGGTGGGGGTTTGGCGCCAGTGGCCGCGTGGAGGGGGTAAATCCTGTCTCCCTATAGCTGTACACTACTACTGACGCTTCATTGCAAACATAGAGTTTGACAATTTCCTGTCTATCAATGTTGATGGCATCAACATTCCAATTTCTGAAGAAGTAACTTGTCTCGGCATTACGATTAATCGCACGCTGTCATGGAGTGCGAACCCCACGCGGATTGCAAAGAAAATTGATAGCACTCTCTATTGTTACGCCCTGCGTAACGACCCTTTTATTTTTTCTTTCTAATCATTGCTTTTCCCTTCTTCACAAAAAAACTTTGAATCTATTAAAGTCTTAAAACATTAAATAATTCTCAAAAGAGTGCTTTTTACTTTTCGGCCGCGATCAGTATCTACGAAAACACAACATACACGACTCAAGATAAAACAGGCGGGCAATTCGACAAATTGATCTAATAGACTCCTGGTAGAAGCAGATCTAGGCATTCACCGGCGATGGCAAGTCCAATTTCTGCCCCGTTTGGCGCTCCGGCGTTTTACCAAAAGAAACAAAAAAGAGCCCGCCTATGGTAACCTAGGATCTACTCGCTTCTTTACCACTAGTAGGAGAGTCATCGGCGAGGGGACTTACGTCCACCGGCCGCGGGGCCCAAGACCCCCGAAATAATGTTTCGGGCGGCGGCCACCACTCTAACGATAATTTGCCGAAGCCGCCTCGTGTTTAAATAAGGACCCACAGTTAGAAAGGAGAAGGGCTAAAGAAATAGATACGGTTCGTTGCAGAAGGTAGAAAGGCACCTTTAGTCGTTTCAATTACTCAAATTATTTAAAAAAAAATACGAACTAAAAGGACAGCTCTCAGGGCACTCAAAGTGACGGGAGGGAAAAGACAAATACAAGGAAATTAAAGAAATGAATATCCTCAATGAATGATGCGTTGTTACTTGATTACGAGTAATTACACACAAGATAATAAGCACAAAAATCGGCGAATATGCCGAACAAAATATTTCCCACGATCTGTTTTTAATCTCATTTATATTCAAAGGGGGGGAGGCAAGGTGACACATGCCGCGTGACCGGCGAAATCAATGACTAGAGAAAAGCATGAACTACGAAGGCACGAGCACATTACATATTCATAAAATCACGCCGCGGCGCGCGCCTATGTCACCTCGGGGCCTTATGACCATCCGCCTCAAATAAACGCACGTACGATCGATGATCTATGTTAACCATAGACTACAACCAATACTTCCTTTGGCAATAACGATAAAATACCTCAACGGGTCTCCGAGAGACTTCTGATGTCAAAAAGGGGGAGAGGCGGATCAAGGTGCGAAGTCTCTCCCTACACTCAGAAAAAGGTTTGGTAATATCAACCCAAGCTGCGGTTACGGGTGGCGAAACAAATATTTGGTCGATTGAAAAGTATATTTAGTTGATTTAACGAACACATAGTTGGATTGACCTACGAGTTATTCAGTATAATCAAGATTTCATTCAATTAACCAAAATATTTGTTTCGCCACCCGTAACCGCAGCTTGGGTTGATATTACCAAACTTTTTTCTGAGTGTAGCAACAATCACGCGCTAAAGAAATAGTAGTAAAACTTTCAGAATTCTGCCGGAAACCACGTACCCCTGTACCACGACTGGAATAATTAAGGAATATACAACTATAAAAACGTCACTTCTAATAAGCTTCAGGAAACCAAGAGGAAATTATTAATATTCCAACTCAGGCTACCAATCTTTCTTGAGTATGGAATAAACATACACGTATCTATTTTATTACCGAAACGTTTAATGTAAGTAGTAAAAGTCTACACCTTACGAAACAATAGTGGGAGAATCGAAAAAACATGTATTAATTTACAAAACATCTCGTGTACGACTCTAAGTAAAATTCTCTCTCCACCGAGGATCTCAACGGTCTCGGATGGACAATCGATTCCGAGAAATGTAACCGCCCGAAACCTTGGAGACATACGACAGGTCAGATTAGGCGCATACGTACACCCCACTCTAGCCTCGCTGTGAGGAATGGGCCTCCCAACGGAAAAAATCAATGTACGATCATACGATCAAAATCCCGCCCTAAAATCCGTCCCCCTCATCTAATATATCCCCACTACGTTTAGAAAATTTCTTACATGTAATACAAAGCATTGTCTTCGGATACGAAAAAAAGGGTATATAACCCACCAAAAACGCCCACTCAAAGAGAGTCAGTTGAACCAGCGGACAGAGCGTTTTGCTGTCAAAATTTCGACCCAACGACATTTTTTTCCGACTTTTATCAAACATCGGTTTCTCGAGTTTTGTAAAACTTTTATTTCTCATCGATCCTCTCCGATCCGATCGTTCACCGGAATTCTATTCTCGGCCGGACACCGATAAATTTGTCACCTTTCTCGAGCTATTATTTCATTCCGACATTTGTCAACTATTTTTAGGCACTCACTATAACAATAGGCAAAGAGTGCCTATTAAAATGACCATCCGTTGCTCTTCGCAGTCTGTCGAAGGGGTTACTCCGCAGCGCATACTCCAAAAATTTTTATTTTTCACCATTTCCTTCGGTGTATCTCCAACATCATGCGTAGTTACTTTGAGGTGACTGCGATGAACAGAAATATTTTTTTTAGCCTGCGGTGCAATGAAAACAACTTTTTGGCTGAATTTTTCTTCTCGGACGTCCGTATCACACTGTAACTTTAGACGGAGCGAACCAATTTTGTTCTCTTTCGCAGGGATTTTTTATTACATTATTTCCAGCATGCACATCACTTTTAAAACCAATCTGAGACCTTTAAGTATTTTTTCTAAAAAATTATTGGCCACAATTTGCATTTGCCTTCGGTCAAATGTCCGTACGGTGCCATCATAATGAACTCTACGAACCAATTTTTTTCTCCTTCGCAGCATCATTTTGTTTTATCAAAAGCACTACGCACAGCAAATTTAGAGACAATCCTACATCTCTAACTGTTTATTCATCACAATTTTCCATAAAAAAATGATTTTCTCACATCTGATGTCCGTACGGTGCTACAATTAAGAATCCTGGAAACCAATTCTTTTCTCTTTCGCACCAATATTTCATTGCATCGAAAGCAGTATGCAGAACAAATTTTGAGTCATTCTGACAAATATAATTTTAATTATAAAATAATTCAAAAACAGTGGTTATAATAAGATTTGCTTTAAAGGTTATGTTATTTAGATTTACCAAAAAACCATTTTTCATCATGTTGAAAAAAAAAACTTCGCTTGTGAAAAATAAAACACGAAATATCATACACAGCTTCACAAATGTTTGCGTTTTTTATTTAGAAAATAATATATTATCACCGAAAATTATTCGCAATATTTTACCATATTTTATTCACATTCGTAATAATAATGATAAATTTCAGGTATTCACTGAAAAAATTGGTAGTAAACTCACAAAAAAGATTCATCGAATATCCAAAATAATTACAATTTCCCAAATAGAACTAAAAAAAATCGCGAGTATATATTTTTTCGTTTTATTCTATCTGTCAAACTTTGGAAGTAGATGACAATTTCGTAGCAGACGATACACAGATGCTCATACGTCTTGGCGCGTGTACTCTGTGGCCGGATGATTTTCAAATAAAAAAAAAATCGACATCTCGTTTCAATCTTTGTTCCTATTTTCCATAAATACAAATGGATTCTACGCGGTATAGCGCAGATAAAAAGTGTGCAATCATAAAAAAAAGAATTTTCTATCCTTCGACCGTCGAAGATTCATCGCAGCTGAAATCTTTGTCAATTATGTTCACCCGATTTATTCGTTTACAGTTAATAATAAAAACTGTAAATTCTTTTTCTGGCAACGTATTTTCTCCTCTTCAAAACAAGCCAAAATAAGAGTCGAAATCTTCTTTCGCTGCCGAGATATGATTTTTTTAAGCAAAGACTAATTTTACGAATGTTCGTCAAAAAAGTAATCGTTTTTTCAAATTTCTCGAAATTGCCTTCTCTAATACTTTCCTCTCAAAGAAATCGTATTTACAAACTGACTCTCCGCGTTATTGCGCAGATAAAAAGTGTGCAATCATAAAAAAAAGAATTTTCTATCCTTCGACCGTCGAAGATTCATCGCAGCTGAAATCTTTGTCAATTATGTTCACCCGATTTATTCGTTTACAGTTAATAATAAAAACTGTAAATTCTTTTTCTGGCAACGTATTTTCTCCTCTTCAAAACAAGCCAAAATAAGAGTCGAAATCTTCTTTCGCTGCCGAGATATGATTTTTTTAAGCAAAGACTAATTTTACGAATGTTCGTCAAAAAAGTAATCGTTTTTTCAAATTTCTCGAAATTGCCGTCTCTAATACTTTCCTCTCAAAGAAATCGTATTTACAAACTGACTCTCCGCGTTATTGCGCAGATAAAAAGTGTGCTATGTTTAAAAATTTAATTTTTTACACTTCGACCGTCGGAGATTCATCACATTCGAAATCTTTGTCAATTTTGTTCGCTGGATTTATTCGTTTACACTTGATAAGAAAACTGCTAATGATTATTCTATCGACGTATTTCCAACGTTTTTTTTTTCAAATTTTTTCAAATTTTCGTCGAAATACGAATTTTTTTCATATGCTCACGTCTTGAAAAGTTTTTTTTCGCAAAAAAAAAAAAACAATTGTACTCTTAAAGAACAATTATAAACAATTATTTATCGAGAAAGTGAAAAACACTGAATTTGTCGATTTTACGAGTTATTCCGTACCGAGAAACTTATCCTTGTTTGTGATTAAATAAAATTAAAAAAAATACGATATGATATGATGCTAAATTTGATATTTTTAAGCGACGATAAATATCAATAAAATTTCATTGAAAAACGAAAAAAATTATCGAATTTCGCAAACTTCTCGTCTCCAATACTTGTCTGTTCTACAGAGACAATAATGAGCTGATTCCATATATTACGAAGAAGAAAAAAAAATATATCTCAAATGATAGAAATGAATCTTGTTATAAGAGGACTGTCAAAGAGCCTTCAAAGTCGAATTTTTCAAGAATTTCATGAATATGTAAAAAAATATTTCGGAGCTATATATATCCTCTTCAATACAAGACAGAAACCAAGACGATATATTTTTTCGTTCTCGAGATAGCATTTTTTGCAGCATCCATAAATATCGACAAAATTTCATTGAAAATCACAAAGAATAGCAAATTTCTTGAACTTTTCTTCTACAATGATTTGGTTTCCTACAGATAAAATAACGAACTGATTCCATCAATTTTGGGGAAGAAAAAAAAACACTGAAGGGGAAGGATTTAAAGGGGATATTTGGCCTGAATGCTAAATGGTAATCGTATTGGTGTCGGTACATGTTTTGTATGTTTGTTTTATATTCATTAAATCTGGTCATAAGTTTTAAGCCAATAAAACGACTTTACTAGACATGATTTGATTCGTTAAATTAATTTGATCAACTTCTACGTGGTGCAATTCGTTATATTTGTCTCGTGTCTCAATATTTGACAATTTATCGTCAAATAAAAAGGAAATATCCGTCGTGAATACTAATAATCAATTGGTACAAAAAAGAAATATTTTTGTTCGACGAAGGTTAAAGACTATGAATTGATTTACGTAACTGATAAATGTTTTTCTCTCATACGTACTTTCGAAAAGAAACGCAGAGTGCGACGTATAAACATACTTCATCCGTAGCGCATAGCGCGATGTGTAAATACACTCGATACGGAGCGCGTAGCGCGACGTGCACCCCCGTGAGTGCCTTAAAAAATGTCCCGAATGGACACTTTTCGGGGGGTTTGCGGGGCGGAGCCCACCAACAAGAGCATCTGCGCCCGTAGGGCGCTGAGACGCTTGTTACGTGTATTATTGAGAACCATTTGTTTATTCTTTAATCATTAAAAGGTGGTGAAACATTAAAAATCAGTTATTCGTGTTTAAATCATTCACACGTGATCACTGATCAGCACAATCAACAAAAGAAACCACGAAATCACTGTCGTTCGCTGCTCTCCATTAGCAATCGTAAGTACATCTTTATTTTTTCCCTCTGTGATTTTTTTTTGCATGACCATTTAATGATTTCCTTTGTTAATCTCCTACCAGTTCAGTTTAAAGTGACGCCCTCGGGTACTCCGAGTACTCAGGTAGTCTCAAGGATCATAAATCCTTGGCTGTTAGTTAAGGGATTAAAAACACAGATGTAGATACCTCTAGACCTTCGTAACGACAAGTATTCCTAGGGCTCTATCCCAAGCAATTTTCCGCAAGGTTAGGCTTTAAAAAGAGCGTACGTTGACACCCGAAATCGACTCCAGGTGTGGTATAGATCGATTTATTATCGTTCTGACCAGCGCGAGACGATTTAAAAGGTGCAACAGTTACCAGCAAAATTGTTGAGGCAAAACCTCGGCATTTTGGACGTAACACTATGAACTCAAACTAAGCAGAAACCTTCTACCGCAGAAATTTAGGGTACAGCTGATCTCGACGCTCGTTTTTCCTCACCTCGATTATTGCTGCCTGTCCTACTTAGACTTAACGAAAGAACTGTTGGTGCAGACGGTGTGTAAGACCAATTGGAAGGAAATTAATCGAAAGATGCACGGGATAATAGTGGATGACAAAAAACTTTATTATAGTGAGAACAGTGCACACAAAACACGTGCACGACGAGATTGTTTTTCCTTAGGACTAAACAAGATGGCCGGCGACTCGTAACGACTAGAGTCGACTCGGCGACTTCTGACATCGTCGGTCAGCATCGGCTGCTCGCGCAGGCGCGCTGCATTTGCGCGAGTATGAAAACTTAATTACTCAATACTCTCGCCGTTTGAATACTCGCTGTGTTTCAGTAATCCTAAAATATTACAGAAATAATAGAATCTCTCTCGAGGCACAGCCTTCGTAAAAATATCAGCCTTTTGATTCTCGGTTGGTACGAATATCACCGATATTTCTCGACTTGCAACTTTTTCCCGTATAAAGTGATATTTCGCCGCGATATGCTTAGTTCGCTGATGGAACTCAGGATTCTTTGCGAGTCGAATCGCACTTTGGTTATCAATATGTAGTACTGTGGCTTTATCACATGCCGAACCCAAATCGTGGGACAGCTTCCTTAGCCAAACGATTTCTTTGGCCGCTGCCATCGCTGCTACATATTCTGACTCTCTCGTACTCAGAGTAACTGTTTCTTGACGTTTACTTGCCCACGTGACGAGACCATCCGCGCAACTAAACGCATATTCCGTAGTCGATCTACGCGATTCTAGATCTCCCGCATAATCTGCGTCACAAAAGCCAGAGAGCTCCGATTCTCTACTACAACCTTTGTATACGATTCCGAGATCCTTATTTCCGTTGAGATAAGCAAAGAGGCGTTGGACGGCTTTCCAATGCGCTGCACTGTGTTTATTCAAAAACTTCGAAATTGTGTTAACCGCGTAAGCGATGTCCGGTCGGGAAACAACCGCCAGGAACATCAGCGAACCTACCGCTTCGCTATACGGCAAACTATTATCGATTTCGCTCTCGGATTCTACCGGACTCAAAGCAATATGAGGATCCGCGGGTACGCTTACCGTTTTCGCGTCTTACATTTTAAACTTCTCGAGAATTTTATTAACATAATCGGTTTGATGGACGAACATCGTTTTCTCGTTTCTATCGCGTACGATTTGAAGCCCTACGAATCTACTCGCGTCGCCGCGCGTTATCTCGAACGTTTTTCGCAGATAACTAATAATTCTCTTGATGACACTTGACGATTTACAAGCAATAAGTCCATCGTCAACAAACAATGCCATATATACTTGCACGCTTTCCACTACACCGTAATATATGTACTGATCTGCCTCTGACTGCACCAGATTGAACGTCTTCACGAAGCTATTGAACTTTGCGTTCCAACATCTGGGCGCCTATTTGAGGGCGTAGAGAGATTTATTCAATCGACACACGAATCGATCACTATCACAGATTTTCCCGTCGATGACCAGACCCTCTGGGATCTTCATGAAGATGTTCTCCTCGAGTTCGCCGTATAAGCCCGTATCGCTCGTGCCAAAAACATCCGGAGCGAGTCGTAACGTACGACCGGCGCGAACGTCTCAACGTAATCGATTCCTTCCTTTTGAAAAAAAGCCTCTCGCACAGAGCTTTGCTTTGTATCGCCGTTCGTCATTCATTTTTTCCCGCACGATTTTAAAAACCCATTTCGAGTCGATGAGTTTCATCTCGTCGGTTCCCTCCTCTATCGTCCACGTATTGTTTTTCTCGTGAGCGCTGAGCTCGTCGTTGATCGCCTTAACCCATCTCGAGTTATCCTGCCCGTTGACTGCGTCACGGCACGTTTCGGGCGTCTCGTATTCAACGATATCCACTTCATCGAGCTATCGATTCGGTGGTCTCAGATTTCTGCGATCTCTGAGATGATGATGACGACCGTCGTCTTGTCGTTCGTTTTGTTGTCCCGGGTCTACCGGTATCAGCCCGACAACTTCTTCTTCCTCGTCGCTGATTTCGACAATTTCTTCGCCTGCGGCGTCTTCGACCCTTGGCAGCACGAATATTTCCTCGTTTGGTTCTCCTTTCCCCGAACTCTCAGAGACAGATTTCTCGTCGAACGTCACGTCCCGTGACACGTGCACGCGCTTCTTCACCGTATCGTAGAGCCGATAATTTGATGATTCTCCTTGGTACCCGATCAACACGAGATTTCTCGATTTATCATCCAATTTTCTGCGAAATTGTTTCGGCACGTGCGCATACGACGTTGTTCCGAAAATACGAACGTGTTGCAGATTCGGTTTTCGACCCGTCCATACCTCGTATGGTGTTTTCAAATTTTTCCGACTCGAATGCGTCGTTCGATTCAACAAGTATACGGCTGTACTCACCGCCTCAGCCCACAAACTCTTCGGTAACTCCGTAGCTCGAAGCATTGTGCGCGCGCACTCGAAAATCGTCCGATTCGCGCGTTCCGCTTTGCCATTTTGTTGTGGCGTATATGGTGCTGAGTTTTCCATGACAATCCCTTGCTTCCCCAAATACTCGTTCATCCTGGCATTCTTGTACTCTCGGCCGTTGTCCGAACGCACGATTTTAATGCTCGATCCAAATTTATTCGACACAATTTTCTCGAATACTTTAAATTTGTCGAGTACCTCGTCCTTGTTTTTCATGAAATATACGTAACAGAATCCCGACGCTTCGTCTATGAACGTTACATAGTAATACGCGCCACCGACCGATTCGACTTGAATTTTCCCGCACACATTTTCCCGTGTGAATCACTTCTCCCGGTTTAGTGCTTCGACGGCCTTGAATTTCCTTGAAAGGCAAACGGTGAGACTTTCCGAATTGACAGGGTTCGCAAAAGAATTTCGACGCGTTCTTTATTTTAACGCCATCGACGAGTCCGTTCTTTACCATTGTTACGTCCCGCAACCGTCTGAATTTCTTTTTCACAAATTGCTCTTCGACAGTTGCTCTTCGATCAAATTGAGAGAAGAATACCGCTGCACGTGAACACTCACGGAGTGGAGGAAAAACCAAGGAGAAAGATATCGAGCTACACGAGAATCGTTACCGGTCAGCCATGTAAGTCGAGATTTGTTTCATACTTCTCGAAATCAACATTGCCGGGCTCAATGTATATGCGGTGCCAACCACGTGGTACACAACACCAAGAAAACTCGCCACTACCAAGACAAGGCCGGCTCACGTATACGGGCTAGCGGACTTCCACGGGGTATTACGCTCTATGTAAGGCAGCGAGACTCGAACACACGAGACTCCAACGCACGAGGCCCACTAACACCTCCAAGCGCTGTGCTCACGCACAAAGACACTCAATGGCTTCGAGGCGAAGAACAACGACTCGGGCAAGAGTACCGATGGCTTCACCAATACCATGACGCGTCGGGCCCTTCGATAGAAATGTCTTGGAACCTCCTCCGAATAGTGCAGCACCTTACGAGCAGCCTTCGCGACGTAACCCCGCGAATGAAAAGAAAGTTCCCGACGGTCCGCGAGATAGATAATGAAAATAGAATCACGCATGAAGATGAATATTGGGTCAGGTCATCCGCGGTGTAGTTTATAATTTTATGTTTTACTTATGATGATCTTAAATATTTTACGCCATAATAATCAATTAAAGACAGGAGTAATATTTGCAAACTAAGCCAATCAACCCTTCTGGATATTGCTAGAAGTAAATAACTAGAGTAACATCTGCAATCATTAATAAAGAATATAGGAGGAAGACGAAGAATATTAGTACGTGTTTCGAATGAAGGTCTCGCTAAACTTTGCACCTTCATTTTAATTTTATATATTTTTCCACGAAGCTTTGACCCAGTGGGCAGTTTATATATAGTTCCGAGGAAGAAATCCGTTGCAAAAGCAAAACAGGAAGCCGTAATTCTACTGCGACATTAAAAATTCTAAGAACTGACTACGGTATACGAAAAATATTAACGACCAGTCCGCCAGTGTTATAAACATTCGGACTAGTAAAAGCTAAAGACCCCCGTTCGAAATCCAAGAAATAATAATTCTTATCGTGGTTGTTTTTTCTTCTCCTTGCGATCTGAGAGGAACAACGAATACGTTCACGCTAGTCTCTTGCGACGACGGGAACACGGTGACAATATATTTCACCAGTTGAGTAAAAAGGAGAGGTGCATATGCTCCAGTTAGCATGAGTGAGACTTCGTTAAGAAGGGGAGACGTCAGGGGAGAAGCGTTCTTAGCGAGGTATTCTACGCTCACGTGCATACGCGATCGCACCAAGGGCATAAGGGGAAGAGAAAAAAAAATCACGAATCGATTCGGAGAATTGGGCCCGCTCTGTATTAATTACCGAACTCTTTAGCCAATACGAGGAGACCATAAAAATCTCGAAGCGAACGAAGCCACAATTCCGCAAAAGTAGGGATAAGAGAAAAAGAAACGAATAGTTAACAATATGGATTATTATACAAAAAAGACCTGCCATTTACACATATATTACCCTATATTTGCAGCAAAATTAGTTGAGTAACAATTTGTCAAACCAATGAGCTATAGGATGATTAATTAACCAACTGTAGTTTATGAGATCCACAAATTAAAAAATTGCAAAGTATGTTTAGTAACCGATTCTGAAAGATCATAATATCTTATTGCAATTTAGGTATTGTTGATTAATTAATTTTATCCAAATGCATTATTAATTCACATAAATTTCACCTAGAAGGATCAACAAAATTCAAGGAAGATCAACAATCAATAAAGGATATAATTAATTAATACACAGTACAGAATTTGCCTCAGGAATAGTTAAGTAAAATAATTATAGAAAGGTTAAGAGCTCGTCAGGAGAACAAGGGAGGCGGGGAACCTCACGCCTCGGCTGAGACGCGTCCCTCCCACCAGCGAAGCTTATGTCATCTGAGGGCAAAACTATAAAACAAGGGGCCCTTCAGCGGGAGCATTCATTAGCATTCATCGATTTTTTTCACGACTTCAGTTTTCTTCGATCTCCGAACCACGACGGTACTCTGTTCATTTGCTTTGCGAGTAATTTTTGTCTACCGAGTTATTGTCGAGAATATTATTTTGTGAACAATTTTTGCATTACCAATTATCCGTTGCTTCAGTTGTGAGCCGATAGTAATAAAGGCTTGAAACGTGATTTTTTTAAGAACTTTGAAAATTCATTTATCTGCGCACCATCCTCATCCGCTCGGCAATTGACTCGACAAGCTGAAGGTAGCAACGATTCATCGATCCACCACTCACCAACGCAACCTCATCGGCATTTTCCATTTTTTCCATCGATTTTATTTTCAGGTGAGTAAGTTATTTACTTTATCTTTTTGTGCATCTTTTCTCTCCGATATCACCTTATCTCCTACCCTCTGTCCCACTGGAGTGCTGTGAGGCTCATGAGTATACGATGTATTCTGGGATCCTCAGCCAATTGTAGCCCTTCTGATACTCGTAAAATAAGGCCGAAGAAATCGGACCCCGCGTACCATCCCTGTCTTTGTAATCTCTACCCCTCGCAACCGTATAACCGCGTATAAAAATGTTCGTTTCCCCGGATTCTCCTAAAATCGTGTGGATCATCATTGCTTCAAATCTTTCATTGTTTTTGATTGGCGTAATTTTGTTTTTCCGATACGGCCCTAAACTCTTGGCTAAACATTATCGTCCCGTTCCGGCAACCGAAGCACCGCGCATCGTAATAAACCCACCATTAAGATATTCCCCGAATCTTTGATTGAACTGTGGTCGATACCATCGTTACGCATAAAATGACACTTCCGTTAGATCAGCCAAGGGTAGTAGTAATTCTACTGAGTTTTAATCTGGCTGTACTCTTGATATTGTTCATTCTTTTCTGCATGTGTTGTCATCGCATTTTCGTTCGAGAATCACGAGTTAGCACTACTCTCCCACTAAGAGAAAATTACACTTATTGTCCCTATTGCCATCGGTTCCATCATACAGAAACTGGATAAACTTTCGCGAATGTACTCTAGCCTCTTCCCGAGCAAATTTCCGCGAGGTTAGGCTCAAAACGAGGCACCTGCTAATCGTAAACCGCTTCGATAACGCGTAAATTGATTAAGTTCGTTGACCGAGATAAGGTCTGGCTCCTTGCGTAAAACACGATTTGCGACGTAACACCATGTCAACCAATGCTCTTCCCCCCACGTGTCCTAGACGCTCGTGCCACTCTTTCAAGTCTACCGCCACGATGTTCGCTTCATCCGACGTAGACGACGTAATGACACGGAAGAACATTCGACATATCGCATTGGTTTGTCGCGCACCGTACGCTATTACCTCGTAACCGCGCTTCACTGTCACCACCAAGTCATCGAATTCGATTACGCAACCCTTTTCCGTGCACGCGCCTACCGAAAAGAGATTTTTCTTTATTCGCGGTACATACCAAACACCTTCGATTTTCCCGCGAATCCATTTTCCCCCGACAAGTTTCTCGATGTGGATCGTCCCTTCACCTGTTACTTCGCACACGCCATCGTCTCCCAGTCGCACCGCGACCGGCGTCCGGCCTCCCAGCGACCGGTACATGACTTGAAATCGACGAACCACTCTCGACGATACGATATATGACGCGACGCTCCACTGTCGGTAAGCCAGACATCCTTCTTATCGACGTCGAGTAATTTTTGCACGTGTTCTGGCGACGGACCGTTATTTTTCCCGCGCACTTTTTGTTTGCGTTGTACACTGTCACTGGCGACAACAAACACGAAGTCCTGCGAATCACTTTCGTCTTTCTTTTCGCGATCTTTCTTCTTCGAGGGACAGTCTCGTGCAAAATGTCCTATGCCTCGACACTTGAAGCATTCGACTTCTTTCTTAAAGCTTCGACTCTTCGTATTTCGTTACGACTGGCGCCTCTGAAGATTCTCCCGATCCCCCGAGTCTCATTTCTTCGCGTAACAGTCTCTCTGTGAAATTGTCGACCATTTGAACTTCGGCCCCAACGTTATTCCACACCGTTTGCAACGCACTACAATTCGGCGACAAACTCGAGAGGATTTACGCTATGATTTGCGTTTCAGAGACCGTTTCCCCAACGTCCTTCAATTGTCCCGCCATATTTTTAACTTTCGCGACGTGCTGTATGATTGAATCACCCGATGCCATAGAATATCCACAGAACTTTTGCGTCAAAAATAGTCTGTTAGAGGCAGATTTTTGTTCATGCACTCTACACAACACGTCCCACATTTTTTTAGCACTGGTACACGTGATTAATGACTCGAGCTGTCCTCTTTCAATCGTCGTCGAGATTAAGACCATCGCTTTCGCGTTGTCTCGGTTCCACGCTGCTCTCGCGGCCGATGCCGCATTTGCATCCATCGTTCTCGATTCATCGACGATGTCACCCACTCCCGCCGCGATAAAAACTTGACGCAAATGGAATTTCCACGTGAGGAAATTAGCCCCGTCGAGCTTCTCAATATGTCGCACGCCAATTTCATCGGATATTTTCGATAGGATGAAAAACACATACACGCGACCGACGCTCGAGCGCGTCCGTTCTGTCGCAAAAAAAATTTAGCCGCCGCCCGGCTTGCCGGATCGACTAACCCCATGCCACGAGGTTTTCAACTCTCTCGTGCCTCTCGATTAATTCCGCGCAGCCAGTCCGACTGGGCCCATAACCTATTGGTGCAGACGGTTTGTAAGACCAATCGGAAGGAAAATCATCGAAAGATGCACGGGATTATAGTGGATGACAAAAAACTTTCTTATAGTGAGAACAGTGCACACAAAACACGTGGACGACGAAATTGTTTTTCCTTAGGACTAAATCATAATGACTAGAGTCGACTCGGCATCTTCTGACAACGTCGGTCAGCATCGGCTGCTCGCGCAGGCGCGCTGCATTTGCGCGAGTATGAAAACTTAATTACTCAATAAGAACTAGATCTGATTCTTAGTCGCTCGCTGAACGCCTGCATTCGTTTTGAACTCGATGTGAGACGAGACGCGCACATCACCGAGTACTATAAACATTTGAAGTGCCTTGGGTGCCTTACATATCAAGTATTAGCCTCACACACGCCTAAGATTTTATTTGACAGATTGCGCCAACAAAATACAAATCGGCAGAGAACAACCCGACAACCGAAGGATTGACTTCAACCTCCGAAATGTAGGAGAGAGATTTATGCGAATTCTTTCACGGCAGCAGCTCCTGACAATTGGAATAGTTTACCACCGTCGGTGCGGGAAGCAGTCACGATCGCGACCTTCAAGAAATGTCTTCACGAGTATCTCCTATCAATAATGTAGCCACATACAATATAATCTGTTAATGTAATGAAACAGCCCACGTTTCAGCACTCCTTCGTAGCAGGACGAGTGGACCGAGTAGCTCGTCCGCAGGCTGTGAGGATGCGCTGACCGTGTAGCTGCTTATGTGTTATGTATTTTGAATTTTAAATTGTGTGGTTTTAATTTTATCTCGAGATCTATATTTTGTAATCGTTGACCAATTATTCATTAGCATATCTTCTATTTTCAACTATTCCTTTTTCTAGTACATTTTCTTCTTTACTATCTTATTACTTCTACTTACACCACCAGAGTGTTTAGTATTAAGTTTGTAGTGTCTGTAGCATAGTATTTATCACGAACGATGGGGCGAAATCTAAAATATGTCAATTGATTTATACGAAGATTGTATTTGGCGGCTAGCGCTTGAGGGGACTTGTCCCAGAGCGCAAAATAAATATCGCTCTCTCCCTATCTCTCTCTCTCTCTCTCTCTGTGAGTACAATACCAGCTACTTGTGCTACTTGAGTACAATACGCTCTTCCGACTATCTATCTTTTTTCTGCCGCCTTGTGCCTACGGGCCGTTTTATTGCATGCTGAAAGTTGCATTCTCGCCCTGGATATTTAATTTCTGCTTTTCCTTCGATCTGGAGAGAGATATCAGGACAAATTGCAAACGGCTTTCTAACCTCACTGTTTGTGCCGGTGGCCTTGAACGCCTATCAGTGGAATTGGAACTGGTGTGCGCATGCGTCTGATCTGGGAACGCTGCTTGATCTCTCATCTATCTTGATCTTTCTGCGCATCTGTCACCGTGAACTCTGCCGCTTCCCCAGGAGATAATTGATTTACTGATCAACGTCGCGATCGATATTATCGATCTACTGTTCACCTGGACTTTTACTGGCGGTTGATAAGGTAGACATTCCGGATTACACCGGAATTCCTCATCGCGGACTCAAACCCCCGCATGCCGACCATCAAGTGTGCTAAGTGCACAAAGACTATCGCTGGTGATTCTCGCATCTGTTCGACTTGCGATAAAAAATTCCATCCGGGCTGTTGCACGACTTATATACTACATAGAAAGGCCACTACTTCTTGCGTTGATAATTTCAAGCATCTTCTGCCGAATTCTTCTCCGGGTCCATCTAACATGAGCTTCACTCAATCTGCGGGTGGCGTTTCTGCCCCTGCGAGTTCGAACGTCTTACTGCAGCAAATTTTTGATAAACTCTCAGCATCCGATGAGAAGATGGACAAATTTATTAACGAGCAACTCCAAACTAATAGAGACCTTGCCGAGAAAGTCAGCGGACTACCGAATCTCCTAAAAAAGCTCGAAGAACATGATGCTCTATTAAATCAGCTATCTAGACAAAATGAATACTTGAAACGTGAAGTGGATCAATTGAAAGCCGCTGGTTCCGTAGTACAGTCTTCTAGCGATCTAATTATTAGTGGTATCCCGGGCGACATAAATATTGATCAGGCTCAGATCGTCACCAAAGTTTTCGACCCTCTCGACGTTCCGCATTTGCTTGGTGATGTTCTTGGTATGCGTGCTATGAATCGTAAGCAAATCGGAGGAAATCAACAGTCTGCACCGCAAAACATATCTAGCGTCAAACAATCGTTTGTGGTTTCGTTGAAATCAGTACAAGTCCGAGATTACATTGTTGATAAGAAGAGAGCCAAGCGCAATATTTCGGTAGCGGATGTATTCAACTCTACGCACGCAGGATTTGTTTACATCAACGAATTATTGACAGCTGAAAAAGCGCCTCTTGCGTCGCACTAAAGATAAGGCGAAAATCGCGGGATATAAGTACGTGTGGGTTAGATCGGGACGCATTCTTGTTCGTCGCCTCGATGGTGCCCGGGTTATAACTATTAATTCCGACTCTGATCTTATACTTCTCGTGTGACCGGCTGTTCCGATCGAGCTCACCGCAACTATGAATACAGCAAATGTCAATAAACGCTTAAAAATCGCTCAATTTAACGCTAATTCACTCCTCGGTCACATCGATTTTATTAGGTTATACTTCACTAAGAACTTTCTTCATGTGATATCTATATCGGAACCTCGGCTGCATTCACATATTTCGGACGACCTCGTAAAATTAGATAATTACTTTATTATTCGTAATGATCGTGAAGATAAGGAAGGGGGTAGTGTGGCTTGCTATGTTCACGAGTCACTCAAAGCGACAGTCTTAGCTTCTTCCCCTTGACGCCGACTGGCTGTCGATGCCAAAGGTGGGAAAGATGGCGAGCCCCAAACGCGTTATTGCGAATTTTAAAGCGTTGACTGAATGGTTAGTTGTTTAGTTAACCGAGTCGCGGTTGTTTTCTCGGCGGACTATTTATTGCGGCTCGGCGATGCCCGGTGAGCGGCTTGGCAGGTCTCGTAGCGATCCGAGTGGGCACATATTCCTCCGGTGGTTGATCGATGCTCGGGTGTTCGATAACCTCGGCGAGAGAGTTAAATAACTCCTCAAATTCCGCGTCGGAAGAGGGGGAAGGAATATCGAATGTAGGAGTGTAGACGGGTGATTGTTGAGGAGAAGGTTTCGGTTTTTTAGCAGGTTTAGGAGGTGAAGGTATAAGGAATTCCGGGCTGTGATTAGGAGGAATATTTTCTGCGTTAGGATGGGAAAGAGTCTTCTTCGGTTTCGATTCGGGTGAGAAGGTGATAGGGATTAGATGATAGCTGCCGGGTTCGCGGAATTGGGGGGCTACTTGTTGTTCACACCGTGGATCCACGCGTTGTGCGGCGACGATGACTATTGGTCTCACTGGTTCACGCTGTGCTGCCCGCCGGAATCGTCGTCGAAGATATGCAGGGTTCAAAGGTTGACGCGGCATACAGTCGATGCGTTGTTGTATTTTTACCCTTTATTGGTGATAAGTAAGGGGTTGTACAGTGTATGAGTGTATAGGAATGATTTTTGTATGATAGAGACTCCTTTTCAGTAGTCTTTGCACATATAATACTTTTCAGTATCATAGAAATCACCACCTGTTCGGTAGGAGAGTTTTTTGCCACTTTTCAGTGGAAGAGATTTCACCACTTATTCAGCGGGAGAGAGTTCCGCCACTTGTTCAGTGGGAGATGTGTTCGTCACTTTGCAGTGAGAGATTCTCTTTGGCTCGGCGAGGAGCTCGCTCTTTTATACCCGTTCGGCGGTGTTCTGCACATCCGCGAATATTCGAGAACATTGTGGCGCCGTTTGATTGGTTGAGTCGAGCTTCTCGCTGATTGGCTTTCGGGAAGGTTCGGGAACGCTTCTGGCGGTGTTCGGTGGAACTCGAGATCGTTCGAGAATTTCGAGGTTTCACGCGAACATCGGTATAGTCTATGTTTCACGAGTGTTGACGATTTCACGCGAAAGTGAAGTTTGAATTTACGTGAGTGCGCGAGTGAAAAGTTAAAATGCGTGATTCAACAATTCGAGTGCGCGATTTAATAATTCGAGTGCGCGAATTATTTGTGGATTTTGTGTGCGAGAGATACGACGTGTCACACGATTGACACGTCGTGTCAATTGAAGTTCCGCGAGTGACGTTTTAGGTTATCTTCGCGACGTCACGGCTCGTCGGAGGAATTTCGAGGATTCCGCGTCACGTTGGTGGAAATCATCGATTAAGGTAAGTAGTTTATTATTGATTTATTATTGATTTAGATCAATTGACTCGTTTTTATATTTTTCAGATGCCGGAAGGGCGGAAAAAATGTGGAGAAAGTGAGATGCCGAGGGACTTCGAAGGACTTCATCGCTGGACTCTGCGTTGTCACCGACAGGTAAGTTTTTACATATTTTTAGTTCAAAAAATAAGATAGCGATAAGTTTTTTCACTGAGATGAATTTTCTGTATGTTTCAGATTCCGTAGACTGTCAACGGTAAGTGACGATAAGGAAAATTACTCTCTTCGCAGAATGAGTCGACAGAAAGTCTTCGCAGTGGTAGGTAAATTTTTCTATTTCAAATATGCAGTTCGATAAGAAAATAATTTATGTTCTTCTTTCCTCTGTTTCAGGAATCAGCAACCCAGCGGTGGAGTTGACGACAGTGGATATCGAAGGGGTTCTTCGACAACAGGGATCGAATCATCGCCAGGAGGTTTCCCATACGCAGTGAGTAAGTGACAGGTATAATAAGTACTTAGTTTTAAGCTATAATTAATGTTTATAGTTTTTTAACGTTTTGTTTGTTTCAGATACGCAAGAGGATCGACGGAAAAATGTATGCTGGCGAGGTTAGCGTACAACACCCTAGTGAGTTCACCAACTTCCCTGAGTTCTTAATTATCGACCTTCGATCCAACGATTCACCTCCCCTGCTGTTAGCATCGATTTATAGACGTTCGAAAGGCCTCTTGCTAGATGAATTCTCTGATCGTCTCGCGCAATTCTCTCATGCGTATCAAAATATTATTATCGGAGGTGATATTAATTGTAATCTTTCGAGTAATTCTTTTGAGTCAAAGTACTTAAGAAGTTGGATGTTTTCTCTCTCTTTACACCTCGTTGCTTTTGAGCCTACTTTTCACACGGCCACCAGTGACTCGTGGCTTGACGTTATTATCGTTGATTCCGCGGATAAACTTCATGTATCCTCTAAAACTGATGCACCTTTTATTGCGGGTCATGATTTGCTCTCCATTGCCTATGAATTCGACGCTCCGTCCCTTGAACCACGCTAACTGATACGACGGGATTTTCAACGATTTAACGTGGATAACTTCTGTGCTTCCCTAAATGTCGTTCTCCCCAACCTAGAATTGCGAGGTGCTGTTCGCTCGACGGAGGACTTAGACTTGCTTACTTTAGCGATATCGCAGTTATTGCTGGATACTTTGGATCAAGACGTACCGTTCCGTTCTTTCTCCGTAACGAGACCCCCCGCGCCGTGGTTTACTGACGAACTCAAACGAAAAATTAAAAATCGCAATGTATTATATAAACAAGCTAAAAGGTCCAATAATGTTTCATAGTCGGAATAATATTGGCGATCCTAATAAACTGTGGAAAGAGCTGACTCGCCTTGGTCTTGTCAAATCGTCATTGGCATCTCCTCTTCAATTTTTTACTGCTGATACGCTCAATACGTTTTATGCGTCGGTTTCTAACTCCTCTCCGGCTTGTTCTTTTCATCAGTTTGATTCTGCTATGCCTCTAGTCCCTGAGTCTTCTCCCTCCTTTACATTTAATCGAATTACTCTTAATGATCTCCTCGAAGCTATAAAACGATCCCCTTCGAGCTCACACACCGCTGGGGTAGACAAAGTCTCGCCTTTCTGCATCAAGCAAGCACTTCCTTGTGTCTCGTCGTTACTTTTAACACTCTTCAATAGTTCTCGAGATTTGTCCTACTTCCCTCCATCATGGAAGCAAGCTTTTATCAGGCCTTTATCTAAAATACGAACTCCTCTTTCTCCCTCTGATACTCGTCCCATTGCTAATCTTTCCGAACTCTCGAAAATCTTAGAGCGCATTGTGCATAAGCAGATTTCACGTTTCATTGACGATAACGATCTCCTCGACTCTAGACAATCGGGCTATAGAGCTGGTTTCAGTACTCAAACTGCTTTATTGCGTATCGCTGACGATATACGTCAGAGCGTCGATGAGAAGAAAGTTACCGTTCTCATACTATTCGATTTCAGTAAGGCCTTTGACACTGTGTTCCACGTGCTATTACTGCGTAAAATGAAAACATTCGGTTTTTCTCAATCCACACTGCACTGGTTCTACTCCTATCTTGCAGGCAGATCACAGGCGGTCTTGGACGAGGAAAATTCACCTTCGCTTTGGCTGCCTGTTACTGCAGGAGTGCCACAAGGGTCGGTGCTGGGTCACTACTTTTTTCCCTTTTCATTAATGACATCGGCTCTTGTCTTCAACATTCTAACCACATGATTTTTGCTGACGATATGCAGCTCTACCTGAGTTGTTTTCCACGATTACTAGAGCAAGGTCTCGAGAGAATTGCGCGAGATGCCTCGGCCATTTTCGACTATGATCAACTGAATGGATTAAAACTTAATCTCACTAAATCGAAGGTGATGATCCTTGGTAGCAATGCATGCGTTAGATCAATTGACCTCAATAATCTTCCTCAGATAGTCGTCAATGGCCAGGCGATTCCGTACGCTACGGAGGCACGTAATCTCGGGGTTATTATTAGAGTAGATTTATCTTGGAACGATCATGTAGCATCGATATCGCAAAAGGTCCATTATTCGCTACACAGGCTAAAATTTCACAAATATTCTCTCTCGAGAGAGCTTAGAACGAAACTAGTTACAACCCTTGTATTTCCGCTTATTGACTACTATTGCTTAGTGTATCACGATCTAACCAACGAGCTCGATCGCAAGCTTCAAAAACTGGTGAACTGCGCGATTCGCTTCATATTTGACTTGAGGCGCGACGTTCATATAACGCCATATAGGCTTAGGGTGAATTGCCTATCGGTATGTAATCGTAGGCTCCTATTCCTCGGTGTTTATGCTCATCGGATTAGATACGGTGGGAGCATCGAATAATTGAGTGAACTTTTCACGGTAAAGGATGCATCACTGCGGTCTTCACAAAGAATGGGTACGCGTGAATACTTCCACATCCCTATACATCGCACTGCTTGTTATCAAAATTCGTTTCATCTTTCTGCTGTATACTTTTGGCATTCGTTACCGCCACAGTTAACGAGTGAAGTGACATGCGAGTCATTTAAATCTAAGCTTTTCGATTACCTACGGCAGTCTGAGTTAAGGGAGTAGGAACGATTGTAAGGCGAACTATAAATCTATCATCGTTACTATTATATGGGTCTCTCTCTCTCTCTCTCTCTCTCTCTCTCTCTCTCTCTCACACACACACCATAGACGCGTGACGGATGTGTCCCGAAAAAAAACAATAAATACTTCTGTAAACATAAAAGAAATAAATGAACGAACACGGCAAACAGAGAGAGGAGAGATAGGTAAATTGTAATTAAATCACAGTGAACATGAAGAACATAACTGAATAAAGAAGTCCCTACATAAAACTCGCTAACAAAACAACATCGCGGAAACACGGAGCGGACATATTGGATATAACCTGGCAGTGGCGAGCATTCATCGGAGCCAGTGACCGGACAGTGACAGTCAACTTGGGGACCGCACGCAAGTGGTCACTTCTAAAAAGTTTCCGGTCAAGAGACGGGTCAGACAAGAATCGACACCAGAACTGCTATCAAATACAGTGAATTACAGGGGACAAACGACAGAAAGAAAAGTGAAACTTAACAGATAAAATGAAGATGGAGCCCACCAACAAGAAAAGCCCACCAAAACTTTTTGAAAGAAACTTTTTGGTGGAGCCCACCAAAAAGAAACAAGCGCCTGCCCTTGTTTCTTTTTGTACATTGTTATATCTTGTTGGTGGGCTCCACCCCCCAAGCCCCCCGAAAAATGTCCCTTTGGGACATTTTTTAAGGCACTCACAGGAATACACTTCGCGCTACGCGCTCCGTATCGAGTGTGATTATACTTTGCGTTACGCGCTGCATATCGAATATGTTTTGTGACGTATTTTTTCTTCGGAACGATAACGCGAACTCTAGAAACCAAAAAAACCAAAATTACGAAACGAAACGAAATCGAAAATTATGTCACCTTCGGCCGTTTGCCTCTGCGAGTGCAACGAGATCCCGGGGGCGCCAGTTAATTTTTATTTCGCCGGTATCAACAACCGGATTCGATCTGGAGGCGGGGGAGCGTCCAACCTCCGAAGGATAATTTTTGTTTCACCGGAATTACCAAACCGGACTGAACTGGAGGTCGACGGAACGATCGACCTCCGCAAGGACAAAACGAAACGTAAATCTAATCATAACTCTCACCGCCTTCGCGAATGCAAACGGTTACGGAAATGCGCGGTTGCTCAGGCTGCGGGTTATGGTAGAGGGTCGCGATCCTTAGCCAATAAAATAACGACCGGTAACAAAGCAACAGAAAAATCGAACTCTCGAGCCCTTGCGAGCGAGAGTAATTTTCTTATTGGCTATAAGCTACGGGAACGCACGCGAGTGCACCGAAAACGCTCAGCTGATCGAACAATCGAAGCGAGCTAACGGGAACGTAACAAAAGCGGATCGATAAGCGATCGACAAATTTTTATAATTCAAAAACTCACCGAAACTTCATCTTAATCCTGTAATGAGCGGGAACCTGTATCTCACGATACACCGAGAACCGAATCACTATCACCGCTGCACAAAGAGCATTATTTCTAATGCTCCACTCACGCACGGGATCGCGAAGAATTTATTACAAAATTCTTTCGCTACACTCAACTCACGAAACTCGAGCGATAGCCGAACGCGAACGAGAAACTGACAGCTAGGCCACACTGTGTGCGCGAGAGAGATAGCCTCATTCGAGCGCGCGAACAATAGGCCGAACGTCAACAACACGGGAGCGCGAGAGAAGTCCGAGGTACCTCGAGGGCGTCTCTCGGTAGACTAATTTGCCTGTTACACTATCTCGACGAAATCTTATTATTATTTCGGAGATCGCGATCGATAGTTACTGCCCTCTTAACTATTTCACTACGTTATCGATACGAGATTCGAAATCCTTAGCGGTAATCGGGGATCTAAAAGGGATCTTTGCAATCGTTACCCCTAGTCAATGCGGGAGAACAAGGCACTCACCTCGACTGACAAAACCGCGGCAAGGTGCTCCAACCTTGCCCGGGACTCAAACCAAACCTCCGCCTGTTCTTCCACGCATTGCACTATATCGCGGGGAGCCGGGTTTGCACCGGACTTTGCCGTCTTGCAACGACACTTGCTTGTCGGGACTTTCCTTTACTCGGGCTTTTAATTCTTCGCGATTCACCACCGAGTAAAGTCAAGTACGCCGACCAAACTAAACTTGACTGAACAAAACTGAAGCTAATAAATCAAAACTAAATTCATAGAATAACTGCAAAAAAATCCTGAATCGAGAACATACGAGAACAAAACCGTGATGCGAAAATTAGTGAGAGGCAGCAAAACCGGAACTATAACGACAAGAATCGATATCCGTAGAAAATTGTACTTCTTGTGTTATTTGTGACGATGATTGAAAAAATGACGTCACAACTCCTCACCTCTTACGGGAGGTTTCGAACTAGGGTTCGAAACGGTAGCCAATCCGGGGATTACGGGAACGACAACTCAAGAACGTTAGGTCTTGAGGTTAACCTGATGAGGTTGCGGGAACTTTTCGGAATCTTGACACCCGTAGCGTGTATCGGTAGCGGCTCGTCTCTAACACGGTTCCCCAGCGAATAACTCGCGAATTCTTCGTGGAGGAGCGGACGAGAGGGTTTGCCTCTCAATACGGGAATCATCGGAAGAGACCCACGGCCCGTAATTCGGTCGCCATGATCTCTTGCTCCTACCCCTGTTGCTCGTCGGTAACTAAAGTTTGGGGTAAGACGGGAACCTCACGAGGGACAAAGTCTCGATCGTAGAACGGGAAGTTAAATTTTTGTTTGTTCAACGGGTACGACAACCCACCACCCCTTTTCAGACAACCACAAGTAGTCATAGAGTTTTCCTACGTTACCCCAACATCCTTCGACGTAGATTCCGGTGGTCGGTGGCCCCGTAGCGGGGTCTGATGGTCCCTTCACCCGTCGAGATTTGCGGCCCAGAGGCCTGCAAAGCGGAAGCTGCGACTGGCGTCGCGTACGAGAGCTTGGAATTTTCGTCCAGTTGGCGGAAACTGTGGCCCGAAGGCCTACAAAGTGGGCTCCGAGGCCTAAAGGCCTGCAAAACGGTATCCGCGACTGCTGTCGCGTACGAGAACTTGGACTTTCGTCCATGTGGCGGGAACTGTGGCCCGAAGGCCTACAAAGCGGGATCTGAGGCCCAAAGGCCTGCAAAACGGTATCTGCGACTGCTGTCGCGTACGAGAACTTGGACTTTCGTCCATGTGGCGGGAACTGAGGCTAGAGAGCCTACAGAGCGGAAACAATGACGGTTGTCACGTGCGGTAGCTGGACCTCTAGCAGCTCGATCGCCGAAGCCTAAGCCTGCAAGGCGAGAACCGCGAGGCCAGGGCTCTCCTGGGGCCCTATGCGGGAACTTGAGGGGCCGGTGCAGATTTCTCCGACCTCCTCCTCGATCGTTGGCGACGCCTGCTGCTGGTCGCCGCGGGTGGTGCGGGGGCCGGTACCGCAGTGGGCTCCCTAGGGGGAGCCGTCCTCGGTCGGTCCGTGTCCATCGGTTGTAGCCGGTGGGCTCGGGCGCCGCCTTCAGCTCCGCCTATGGTACGTAACGACCCGCTCGTGGGATGTAGGGTCCCTCCCTCTGCCATTGCCCCCGGCACGCCTGGCATGTGCGCAAGGTTTTACCCTTATGACCACACCGGCAGCAGAATGTCAATGTTGGGGGTCCGAGCGGGCACTGCGAGTATCGGTGCCCGTCCCCCCCACAACTCCAGCACGCCCGGGCGATCAAGCGCGGCAGTGGGCGGATGGGGCCCACCGAGCGTCGAGCCTCAGGTGGCGGCGTGCCGATCACCTCGGCGATGGTCGCTCCGACCGCCGTGGGGTTCGGACCCGGGGGTGGTCTGGTCACCTTCGGGATCCTATACGGCGCCGGACGAGCTTTTGACGACATCGGGCGCGGCGTCGATGGCGCTACCACAGCGGCCGCAGCGACCGACGCGTAGCTTGGTATCGGTGGCGGCACAGGTTGCACCGGGCGAGACGTCGTCGGTGCCGCGGGAGGTGCGACCAAGGGGAGAGCCCCTTGGGCACTCGTTCCCTTATTTGGCCGACGATTGCGGGAACGCCGAGTCGTCCTTTTATAGCGGGGATCCTTCGGGGGATCTCATCTCGCCATAGGGACGTCGGTCGGGATCGGCCTAGGCGTCACCCAGCTGGAGCATCCCGCCACCGGTTCCTCAGCGGGAACCGTGTTTGGAGATCGGGGAGAGTGAGCCAGCGGACTGGCCCCTCCCTCTCCGATCGTTCCCCCCGAGCTACCCGCCGCTGAGGGCTCCGCCGCGGGTACTCCCGCCGGCTTGTCCGCCACCGCCGGTGCCAGCGGCATTGGAGCATCGACTGGGTGGCCCAAGTCGACGTAGGGCAGGCGCGGGGATCGGGGGTCTCGATCGTTCGCATCAACGGCCAATTCCCCGATCGTCCGCTCCAATGCCTCCGTCGACCGGTCATCCAGCTGCCCCGAGCCGGTTAGCGCGGCGGCGCACGCCTGCGCCATCTCGCTCATGGGGGGCCGGAGGAAGAAGTCCTTCCGGTCTTCCACCCCGTAGGCCTCCGTGACCATCGCGTCGAACCACGCGACCTCCTCATAGTCCGCCGTGACCAGGACGTCGTCGTCCTCGGCGGGTGGGGTACGCCCGGGTGTTGGTGGCTTGTTGGCGGTACGCATGATGAAACCTGCAACTCGCAACAATGGTTAGGCCGGTACCTCCGGCGATCGATATGGTTTTAAGTCCTTCACCGAAATTTTTCCCATAGATCGCCCATCGAGATCGGATAGTTCGTAAACTACGCGGGATAACTTTTTCAAGATCATGAATGGCCCCTCGAACGGGGCGTTCAACGCACCTGATACATGTCGGGCTGCGTTTGAGAGCGTGTGCGATTTCCGCCAAACGAGATCGCCAACCTCGAACGCACGCTCTCGGTGACGGAGATTGTACTGTTCGGATTGCTTGCGGAAAGCTTCGTCGAGAGCGTGAGTGAACGCTGTCCTCAGGGTGTCCAGACGGGCCATGCGCCTCATGCACTCCTCAGGAGGACGCGGTATCACCTCGAGATCCCCTTCAACCTCTCGTCGCACCGAGGTGGCGGGTGAAGGTTCGCGTCCAAAGTTCGCGAAGGCCGGGGTGGCCTGTAGCGAGCTATGGAACGCGGTGTTATACGCGAACCGGAATTCATGTAAGTGGTGGTCCCACTCACGATGATTTCCTTCGAGATACGCGCGGATCATGGTTTTAACAACCCGATTCATTCGCTCGGTAGGGTTTGCTTGTGGATGGTACGGCGGCGTCGTTTGATGCCGCATCCCGACCCGTTCCGTGAGCTGACGAATGTCCCGGTTGATAAACTCGGTACCATTGTCCGTGACCAGTACTCGGGGTGCACCCCATCGAGTAACGATTGTCTCATCGATGACCTTCGAGATCGCTTTTCCAGTTGCCTTCCGAAGAGGGCAGATCTCTATCCACTTCGTATAGAGATCCTGGATGACGAGAACGTACGCGTGTCCTGTGGAGGCCGGCGTAAGCGGTCCCATGATATCGGCAGCGATCACGGTCCAAGGACCGTCAACCACACGATGACCCATGAGGCCGGCGGGAGCCTGTTGATCGACCTTACAACGTTGGTAGGTTTCACACTGCCGAACGTAGGCGACAAAATCTTTAAATATGCCAGGCCAATAGTAAAGGGTGGATAGACGTCGGTACGTCTTCTCAACACCCAAGTGGCCGGCTTGCGGGAGCGCATGACATTCTTCGAGAGCGACATGTCGGGATTCGCGAGGAAGCCCCAGCTTCCAGGCTTCCAGATCCTCGAATTCGAGGTTCGCGAGATCTGTTGGTCGATGAAAGTATAGTCGATTATCGACTATCTTCCAATCCGGGAACTTAGCGGATATTCGCAACACATCGCGGAAGCGACGGCGATACCACGCGTTCTGGGTGTCGCGGGCGCACATGGCAGCCTCAGCTTGACCTTCGGGAATTCTCGAGAGCGCGTCGGGAACGTGGTGCAACGCGCCATTGCGGTGTACTATGCTGAAGTCGTACTCCATCAGTTCCAAAGCCCACCGGGCGAGTCGACCTGTGGGGTTCTTCAAGTTGCGTAGCCAACGTAGGCTACTGTGGTCCGTTACCACGGTAAACGAGTACCCCTCGAGATAGCAACAGAACTTTCGTATCGCCCATAGTACGGCGAGACACTCTTGTTCCGTGACGGAATATTTCCGTTCGGGAGCTGTCAGAGCGCGGCTCGCATATGCGTGACCCTCTCATGACCTTCGATCACTTGCGTAAGGACGGCACTTAGGCCAACCCCGCTAGCGTCGGTTTGTAGCGTGAACGGCAACGAGAAGTCTGGGCAGGCGAGCGTTGGGGAGCTCGTTAGCCGCAGCGTCAACTCATCGAGAGCGCGTTGCTGGTCGGGACCCCATTCCCATGGGTGACCCTTTTTCGTGAGCCGCGTTAGAGGTTCCGCAATCGTGGCGAACTCTTCTATAAAACGCCGGTACCACGACGCCATGCCGAGGAATCGGCGTAGCTGTCGAATATTTTGCGGAATCGGAAAGTCGATGACAGGGGCGACTTTCGTGGGATCAATCTTCAGGCCCTCGCTATTCACAAGGAACCCGAGATATTGGACTTCTGAGCGACAAAACTCGTTCTTTTCGCGATTAATCGCGAGTCCCGCCATCGAAATCTTCTCGAGGACTTTCCGGAGCCACACTAGGTGCTCGTCGAATGTCCGAGTTACGATAATTATGTCGTCTAAGTAGACGAACACATGTGGGTACATTTCTGCACCGATAAGCCGATCCAGCATGCGCTGGAACGTAGCGGGAGCGTTCGTGAGGCCATACGGCATCCGCTTAAAGTACAACAGACCTCGACCTGGTACCACAAAAGCGGTTATCTCACGAGAAGCGGGATCCATTGGAACTTGCCAATACGCTTGGCTTAAGTCCAACGATCGCGCATCGCCGATCTTGAGCACGACAATGCGCTGCTTAGACAAGAAATATCGTCGCTTCACTCGCTCGTCACTCATCAGCCGGTGCCTATCAAAAACGAATTGGTAATGGCAGGTTTTCCCTCCGACCTCTCCGTCGCTCCGATTGATCTTGCGAAAAAAGTGCTTATCTCTCTCGGTCTCGAAGCTCTCACGGGCCATGTGCTTGGTGCGCGCGTACTTGCAAAAAAAAAATACTCTCCCCGGGCAGACTCGTTCTTCGATGTCTATTGTCGCTGTAATGACGTCAAACTCTGTGTGCGATGTAATAATTAGCGCCAAGCGATCTAAACGCGATCTAAGAGCAAGCGAGGTTCTTGGTAATCTAGTCTCCGGTAATATTTTTGTTAACGAGATGCTTCCGTCGGCGCTATACAATCTGCTCCGCCAAACTAAAACTCGCGCATCACAAGCAAAGTATAAGCACGTATGGGTTCGTAGTGGAATTATTGACGTTAGAAAAGATGATAGTCTACCGATTATCGACATACACTCTGCTGCGGATCTTGATAAGCTTGTTTGACTACCCTCTAATACTCGTGATAATGCTACACCGTTGCCTGCGCCTGATTCGTCAAATCGCCGAACCAACTTACGTGTCGCGCAGTTCAACGCCAACTCGCTGTTGGGTCACATTGACCACGTTCGTCATAACTTTAGCAATAATTTTTTTCATATTATTTCAATCTCCGAAACATGGCTGCATTCGCATGTTGATGATAGTCTTGTAAGTTTAGATAATTATTTTTTAGTCCGTAATGATCGTGAAGGTAAAGAGGGGGGCGGAGACGCATGCTATATCCACGAGTCTCTATCGGCACAAGTACTCGCTGCCTCGTCTAGTAATTTCTCGAACTCGCCTGAGTACCTCATTTTAAGAATACAATCGCCACGTGCACAATCGTTGTTATTCGCGTCGATTTATCGGCGTCCGAAAGCCTCTCTTTTCCGCGATTTTGAAATTGATTTTAGTAGATTTAGTCATGCATTTAGAAATATAATTTTGGCGGGCGATCTAAACTGTAATCTTCTGACCAATAATTTCGAAGCGCAATATTTACGTAATTTTGTTTTTACTTCATCTCTTTTTCTTATTCGATCGGCGGCAACATTTCACACGACTACGTCAGACTCTTGGCTCAATGTCATGATCATCGATAGCGAAGATAGCCTTATATCGTTCACTAAATCAGATTCCCCGTTTATTTGTGGTCATGATCTCCTTGAATTGTCTTACGCATTCGACGCTCGCATTTTTGAGCCTCGCACTATCTCTCGCCGAACTCTATCCCAGTTCGATTCAGCTAGTTACGCGGCCACTCTTACGTCTCTCCTAGCTGAAGTCAATCAAGCAAAGCTCCCCAATACCGATTCGACGTCGGGTCTTGAAAACTACTGTGAGGCACTCTCTTCCTCAATCCTTGCTGCTTTGAATACTCACGCACCACTGCGATCTTTCCCGATTCGTAAGCCGCCGTCCCCCTGGATTACCGCTACTCTCAAAGAGCGTATAAGACATCGCAATCGGCTATACAAGCAGGCAAAACGGTCGAACAGTCTCTTAGGAATGGGCGTGTATCGCACTTTTCGCGACCATCTTACCCTCGACCTACGCACTGCTCGTCAACAATATCATCTTAACCGTCTTAACTCTATCTTAAATCCATCTAGGCTCTGGCGGGAACTTGGAAGCCTTGGACTGATCAAAAACACCTTCTCCTCTCCTCTCCACTTCTTTCCTGCTGACCAGCTCAATGCCTACTTCGCGTATCTCGAACCCGTCCCCTCCCTTGCAGCTCGACGGCTTCCTTCAGCTACTATCGACTCCTCTTCCTCTTATCCCATCTTTTTCCTTTCGTCCTGTAACATCCGATGACATTCTCTACCACTCAGCCTCCCTTGCTACACAATCTCATTCGCCAGAGCCGGATGGACTGTCACAATTCGCCATCTATAATGCACTTCCTGCTATCACTTCTTCGCTCACGACATTCTTTAATCACTGCCTAAATAATTCCTACTTCCCATCCTCCTGGAAGCGTGCCTTCATTCGCCCGCTCTTGAAAGTTAAGACACCTCTTTCTCCGTCCGACACGCGCCCGATTGCCAACCTAAGCGAACTTTCAAAGCTGCTCGAGAGAGTTGTTCACAACCAAATTATGACGTTCGCAGAGGCGAACAATATCTTCGACTCCCGGCAATCTGGCTTCCGGTCAGCTCACAGTACGCAATCGGCCCTTCTAAGGATTACTAACGACATCAATCTCGGAATTGACCAACGGAAAATCACGATACTAGTCTTGTTCGACTTCAGTAAAGCGTTCGACACTGTTCCCCATCTGCACCTCTTATCGAAGCTTCGACGCCTTGGGCTTTCTCCCTCTGTCTTGAGATGGTTCTTTTCTTATCTCACTGGCAGATCACAGGCAATTGTCAGTGATCATGGAGAATGCTCGGAGTGGTTAACAACTTCCGCCGGTGTTCCCCAAGGTTCTGTTCTTGGCCCTCTGCTCTTCTCACTTTTTATAAACGATATAGCCGAAGGTCTGCGGTATTCCAAGCACATGATATTTGCTGACGACACGCAAATCTATCTCCAATGCTCGCCTTCGGAACTGGTTCATGCTATGTCTCTCATCAGCCACGATGTTAGAGTCATTGCTGATTGTGCGTCATCGAGTGGGTTCATTTTAAACCTTCGTAAGTCCAAAATAATGATCCTTGGCAGTAGCCCATACATTCGCAGTCTTGACTTTGCTGAGCTTCCCCCTGTAATTGTCAAAGAGACTGCACTCCCCCTTGTCAACGAAGCATGCAATCTTGGGGTTCACATGGCCTCGAACTTGTCTTGGAAAAAGCACGTCTCTTCAATTTCGCAAAAAGTTCACGCCTCGCTGTATAAGCTTAAATATCATAGAAACTCTCTGTCAAGTGAACTTCGGATAAAACTCGTCACTACGCTGATCTTTCCCCATCTCGACTACTGCTGCGTTGTTTATCATACGCTGACTGATGAGCTCAATACGATTCTCCAACGCCTTGTCAATACGTGTATTCGCTTCATTTTCAACCTCCGACGCGACGTGTACATTACTCCATATAGACACCAGCTAGGATGGATTTCGGTAAAGAATCGACGTAATTACTTTCTCGGAATACAAGTTTACCGTATCCTTAACCTGCACTCCCGGACGTATATCAGCGAACTCTTTGTTAGACGCACCGTTGAAGCTGCTCGACCATCTCGCCAGCGTCAACCTACGCCGACGTTTGCTATCCCAACACATCGTACGACTGCCTACCACAACGCTTTTCACCTCTCAGCGATTTATCTGTGGCACTCTCTTCCGCTCCCTGTAGTCTCATCACCCTCTCTGTCAATCTTCAAATCTCGTCTGTATGCGCATTTACCGCAGTCGGAGCTAAATTAAATTAAGTATAGTTAAGTATTAATGATAATTCTAGTTCGTCGATATCCCTCGAGTTACTGTTTTTCAATCTTTATCTTTGTTATTCCCTACTGATTTATAGTTTAGACTGGTTATCTAGGTATAGTCGTAGGTTATCTCAAACCATTAATAACAACAATGGGTGAGAACAGGAGGCTGTACTCATGACAAACTTATGATCTATTATTTAGTTGTAAGTTTTGTTTCTCACTATATTGTGACGTATTTTTCACCTAACGAAAATTCTAACGCAAACTCTGCAAATAAAATGGAAAAAACCAAAAATCGAAAAGCTCAAACCAAACGGGAGCAAAACGCGAACGAAACTTACGTCACCTTCGGCCGTCCACCCTCGCGGATGCATCGGCGTCCCGGTGGGCGCCAGTTAATTTTTGTTTCGCCGGTATTAACAACCGGTCTAAACTGGAGGCCGGTGGAACGACCTCCGCAGGGTAGATTTTTGTTTCGCCGGAATCACCAATCCGGACTAAACTGGAGGTCGGTGGAACTGCGACCTCCGCAACGACAACACGAAATGAAACGAAAACGATACGAGAACTAACGCCGACGCATTCGCGAAAGCAAACGGTTGCGGAAATGCACGGTTGCTCAGAATGCGGGTTGTGGTAGAAGGGTCGCGATCCGAGGTCAATAGAATAGCCACGAGAAACGGAGATCGAAACCTCAACGTTAAGTTAAGCGGGACCGAAAAATAATAATTTGGCTAAGAAGCCACGGGATCACACGCAAGTGCATCGGAAACGCTCAGCTGATCGAACGATCGAAGCGAGCTAACGAGAACGTAACAAAAGCGGATCGATAAGCGATCGACAAATTTCTATAATTGGAAAACTCACTTTAATCCTGTAATGAGCGGGAACCTGTATCTCACGATACACCGAGAACCGAATCACTATCACCGCTGCACAAGGAGCATTATTTCTAATGCTTCACTCACGCACGGGATCGCGAAGAAGTTATTACAAAATTCTTTCGCTACACTCAGCTCACAAAACTCGAGCGATAGCCGAACGCCAACGAGAAACCGACAGCAAGGCCACACTGTGTGCGCGAGAGAGATAGCCTCACTCGAGCGCGCGAACAATAGGCCGAACGTCAACAACACGGGAGCGCGAGAGAGACCCGAGTTACCTCTAGGGCAGCTCTCGGTAGACTGTCAATTCGCCTACGAAAATTCGTAACGAATTATGATAATTATTTTCGGGAGCTTGACCGATAACTACTGCCCTCTCAACCATCTCATGACTTTATCGAATCGAGAGCCGATACTATAACGCGGTAATTTGAACGAATCTTCGCAATCGCTTCCCCTTAGTCAATGCGTGAGATCCAAGGCTCTACTCAACTATAACGCAGCGCAAGGTGTTCCACCACTCTTGCCTGGACCAAACGATACCTCCGCCTGATCTCAACGCATTGCACTATCTCTCGGGGTGCCGGGTTTACACCGGACTTTGACGTATTCGCAAGACTCTTCGCCGAGTCCTTCCTCTAGTTGGGCTCTTTATTATTACTTCTTACACCACCAAATAGAGTCGGAAACGTCGACTAAACTGAACTAAAAGAAATCTGAAATCGTGAACCAAACTAAGCAAACGGAATCTGAAATCGTGAACCAAACTAAGCAAACGGAATCTCAAAACTCGAACTGAACTAAAATAATAACGATAATGAAGCTAATTGGGAATAATTACAAAAAAATGATACAAAATAAACTGCAAAAATCTCGGTCGGTAACTCAACGAGAGCGTGACGGTATCTTAAGTCGCTGGGAGAGGCAGTAACGCGAAACTTCAGCTCTAAAATCGGTATTTGGTGCGAGTAATGGCTGTTTTGGGTTTTTGTGACGTCGATTCCAAAAAATCACGTCACAACTCCTCACCTCTTGGGAGCGTTTCGAACTAGAGTTCGAAACAGTAGTGGCCCCGAAGAATACGAGAATTAACTCAAGTATCTTTTTCCCTGGATTTAATCCAAGGGGGTTACGGCAACTTTTCGGGATCTGGACACGCGTAGCGTGTATCGGTAGCGGCTCGTCTCTAACACGGTTCCTCAGCGAATAACTCGCGAATTCTTCGTGGAGGAGCGGACGAGAGGGTTTGCCTCTCGGTACGGGAATCATCGGAAGAGACCCACGGCCCGTAATTCGGTCGCCATGATCTCTTGCTCTTACCCCTGTTGCTCGTCGGTAACTAAAGTTTGGGGTAAGACGGGAACCTCACGAGGGACAAAGTCTCGATCGTAGAACGGGAAGTTAAATTTTTGTTCGTTCAACGGGTACGACAACCCACCAGTAGTCATAGAATTTTTCTACGTTACCCCAACATCCTCCGGCGTAGATTCCGGTGGTCGGTGGCACCGTAGCGGGGTCTGATGGTCCCTTTACCCGTCGAGATTTGCGGCCCGGAGGCCTGCAAAGCGGAAGCTGCGACTGGCGTCGCATACGAGAGCTTGGAATTTTCTTCCAATTGGCGGAAACTGTGGCCCGAAGGCCTACAAGTGGGATCTGAGGCCCAAAGACCTGCAAAACGGTATCTGCGACTGCTGTCGCGTACGAGAACTTGGACCTTCGTCCATGTGACGGGAACTGAGGCCCGAAGGCCCATAACGGGAACTACGGCCAAAGTCGTGTGCGGGAGCTGGACCTCCAATGTTCGATCGCCGAGACCCAGGGCTTACAAGGCGAGAACGGCGAGATCAGGACCTCATAGGGGTCCTATACGGGAGCTACATCCGAAATCAACCCTTTTTGGCGAGTCGGGAATCCGTCGTATCCCGACAAGATAGCCTGGTTGAAGTGTCTCCGCTCGCAGCGGAGAATCAAATTCGGAGCCTCAGGGAAATAGGAGAGGAGAAAATCTTCTTCAACAATCCGTCCGAGAGGAACAGTGCGATTGGAGTGGAAAAGGATCCTACTTCACAATCGATCCGAGAACCAACTTGAATTGAGCGCGATGAGACACCTCGAAAATCAGTTCAAGTTCGGGAACCAAGAATTAATTCGAACGTCGAAAATAAATTCGAGTTCGAAGAACGAGAATGGATTTCGAACACCGAGAATTAATTCGAATTCGAAAAACGGGAACAAATTTCGAACATCGAGAATTAATTCGAATTCGAAAAACGGAAACAAATTTCGAACGTCGAAAATTAATTCGAGTTCGAAAAACGAGAATAAATTTCGAACGTCGAAAATTAATTCGAGTTCGAAAAACGAGAATAGGTTTCGAACATCGAGAATTGATTCGAGTTCGAAAAACGGAAACAAATTCCGAACGTCGAAACTTAACCCAGGTAGCAGTACTGTCAGATTGGCAACTGCGGGATAACATTTATAAGTTATCTTTCAGATTTATCCAAATGATAACTTTAAGGAGTCTTAAAATCCTCGTCCGTATGAATGGTGATCTAAGGATATCATTTTTATGTTAACTTAAATAGCTTAATATTAGCTGCCTTAATGTCATCGTACGGATATGTCTAAAGGGTGGTGCATTGTCGGATACCAAAAAGTTGTCCATAAATTGATAACGAAATGAAGGCAAAATAAGTTGTCGCACAGGTGTCGTTTTTATGTTACCGTAAAGTTAATTCTGAAAAGTTGTCCGATAGTTATCATTTGGCTTCTTTAATGGATACGTGGAGTATTTGTTGTTAGCGCCATTTTAGGTCATCCAAACGTTGTCCATTTATCGATAACAAATAGGGATATCGAATAAGTTGTCGTAAAGAAGCCGTTTTTCTATAAGTTTCAGGCATCTTCTCAAGAGTTGTCCAAAAGTCAACTTTTTTTTTGACGTATCGGCACTTACATTGAGTGATGAGAAAAGTTATCTAAAAGATAACTTTCAGTTATCTTTTATGCTTATCTGAAAGTTATCTAAAAGATAGCTAAGCAATTCTGTTTTGAAATCCATTATATAACGCGGCTTTCGAAATATGTCGTCCGAAAGTCATCTTTTTAATTTCGCGCGCTTTTCCGGTTGTAATGGTAAATGTTATCCAAAAGACACCTGTTTCCGAGCGACCCATGCGTTCTTCGAAACAATTATATTATTGTCGTAGTCGCATCGTTACCGCGTGAACGCTGTTTATTTCCAGTGAAATTCGCAGTGTGTAATTCGCAAGTGGACGTGTTGCACCGATAATTTCGGTAAGTACTCTAATATAATTCATTTTACGTTGGAATAAATAACTGGATTGTTGTCGAAACACTGCACGATTAGTAAAATTATTGTGGGGTTATGTCCGCAGGGAAAATTCTTGGCATTTCGAAAAAAAAAAAAATCCGTCGATCATCGTCGCCGTTGAGTGGATTTGTAAGTATTCAATAATCTATTTTTACTTTTTTTTAAATTTACATAAAAATGGCATACAACACTTACCCTTTAATACACTTAAATTCACTTTTCTTCTTTCTTCTCGCCAACATATGAAACAGAAAAAAAACCATTAATACTTAGAATTGTTGAGAAAGAAAAATATTTATATAGAGATATTCTTATCGTCGATGGAAAATCCTATAGTTTCGTTGTTACCGCCGCTGCATGAGAGAGAGTTTTGATTGCGTCTTATCGTTGAATCCTGCCGTTAGCTCTCCATCATCTGAAACAGAAAAAAAAAACACAAAAAAAACATTATCGAAACTTACCATCGATAAATAATACTGTCAATGTTGCCTGTCGTCCCTGTAAATAATTAAAGGTGTCGAGTCATTGACGCTACATCGTCACACTTCGCTGATGGCCTTCGTATACCTGAAAACAAAACAAAAAAAACACAATATTAATGAATATAATAATATATGCGAAACAGAAGCTGTCGTCGTCATCGCTGGCTCTGTCGAGTGAACGCTCGTCGTTGCTGCGATTGTATTTCGAGGATCGTCGTTGCTGCGATTGCGTTTGGAGAATCGTCGTCGCTGCGATTGTGTTTGGAGGATCATCGTTACCATCACGTCAATTTCGTTTGTTGCGTTTCGCTGAGTGAGTACATTTTGTAAATTATTTTATTTACTTATGGGGCCTCCACTTAAGCCCTTTGACGAATTATCGTCGAGACAAAAAAAGAGACGGATAGATAAAGCAATGCTGGAGGATTGCATGGTACAGCCAACGGGTGCAGAAAATGACACCGATCCCGCAAAAGATCCTTTAGACGAAGGTAACTTATCTCCCAATCGTAGTGAATCGCCCGTATCATCCGGATCCAATCACTCACACTTGTCTGTCTCTTTGGATATCCTCGAGAACTCGAACGATACGCATCTCAATGCAACGTTTCATTCGGAACACGTTCCTTACAACGATAGTAATAACATCGACGCGAGCCCATTTCTCCCAGCTATACCACCGTTCGATCTACGCACTTTTCTTGCTCGTTGGTGTTCTCAGAACAAAATCGCCCATTGCGTGATGAACGAACTTCTGTTGGCGCTGCAGAAATCTGGCCACTCCGATCTACCATCCGATACAAGGGCGTTGCTCGGTACTCCGACAACCGTTGAGATACAGAATCTGTCTTCTGGGACTTATTCTCATTACGGTTTAGAGAGAGCCCTTCGAGAGCAACTTGTACATATCGACGTAACACAGTTTTCTGCAATGCTTCGAATCATCGTTAGTACCGATGGACTACCTCTGTCGAAAAGTTCGAAAAGCGATTTGTGGCCAATTTTGGCTAGACTCGTAGGAGTTGGGTTCGATGAACCATTTCTTGTCGCAGCATTTCATGGAAGTGGAAAACCGACCTCCGCTGCTGAATTCTTGAAACCGTTTCTCGACGAGTACTTGATATTGCACAGCGAGGGTTTCGTCTATGAGAATCGTCGCTATACCGTACAAATTCACGCGATAGTTGCCGATACCCCGGCTCGAAATTTTATATCCTGTTTTCCTGCTCATAATAGCCGTTGTGGAAAATGTATCCAAACAGGCGAGACTGTCAACGGACGCCGACTTTTTCTAGATACAGAACCAATTCCAAGAACCAACGCGACTTTTAGAGACGGATTGCCGACGGCTTTCCAAAGCATCGCGTCTCCTTTCGAAGCACTTGATATTGACATGATTCGTCAATTCCCCCTCGATTATATGCACCTTCTGTGCTTGGGGGTCATGAAGAAACTTCTTTTGCTTTGGATTAGCAACAACGGAAAATCGAAGGACGCATTGTCGAAATTATCCGCGTTTAACGATGTATACAGCAGTTTTGCTACATGCGTTCCCGTAGAATTCGCGAGAAAACCACGTTCCCTTAACGAAGTTGCTCGATGGAAGGCGACTGAATTCCGTCTTTTTTTATTGTATCTGGGTCCGATCGTTCTTCCGTTGTTTCTAACTCAACCCCAAGTTATTCACTTCAATTCTCTGAATTGCGCAGTTCGAATCCTTTGCGACCCGAGAGAGTGCGTACGTAACAACGAGTACGCACATAGCCTCATGGTCTACTTTGTAGATACCATGAAAATCTTGTACAACGAAGAATCAGTCATCTATAATGTCCACAATCTGATTCACCTTGCAGCAGACGTTTTAAATTTCGGACCCTTGGATTCTTTCAGTTGTTTCGCTTTTGAAAATTTCTTGCAAAAGGTGAAACAGATGGTCAAAGGTGGAGCGAACCCTCTGGCGCAAGTGATCAAACGAATCGCGGAACGATCAAACAATCTACCACTGCCGAACAGAGTTAAAACGGGTTACCGTTTGCTGAACAGAAAAAGCTCTGTAGATTTGCTTTGCGAAGGATACTCTAATCCGCATAGAGCTATAGAATTTCCCGATTTTCTAATAACTGACAAGTGCCCTGACAATTGCTGTTATCTTTCAGATAAGAGTATTGTTCTCGTAGAGGGTATAGGCTATCGCGATGGAAATCCTATTATTGTGGCCCGAGAGTGCATAAATCTCCGATCGATCGCTGATTATCCGATCGAATCGCGCCGCATAGGTATTTGCAAATCAGAGCAATTTTCTGAAAGGCAAACGTGGTCCGTAGATCAAATTGACCGAAAAGGCTTCCCGATCCCACACAACGGTTCCTTTTATATATTTCCTCTCGTTCACAGCAATCATTAACTCGATTTTTCATTCCGAATTTCCATTATCATTCACTTTCTTACTTAATTTATACATTTTCCAGCACGCTTCCAATTATCCAACCGATGTCACTGCCTTCTAATAGCAGCTACAGTCGTGTGCTTTTCAAGCTTCTAGCATTCTTTATAACGTCGATGGAAAATATAATTACACCGATAATTTCCGTTTTCAGGTTTGCAATACTAGGATGGAACGTCGTTCTCCTTTTCGTCTCCGGAAATCTTCGCGCACATCATCATTCTCCACTTTTTATTTTAGTTTAACATGGCGCTCCGCTGTCGGATTCGAGACGCTTTACGAACTTTTAGTAGGTAGTCAATTCGTGGGTTGCGTTAAACGTGGGAAGGATCGTTGCATATTCGATTATTTGTTTTATTCTTTGCGTTATTCGTGGTGGTCGCGGTGCATTGAAATGTGTGTCTTTCGCTGTTCACTTATTATTTTCGATATAAATGTCTTGTTCCTCTCTGTCGCGTTTGTTTTCTCTTTTTCTATAGGTATATATTGAAACGTCTCATTGTGACTAAGATGACTCCTATTCTAATGGTTTCATCTTTGTCGAAGCAGGATATGAGTCAGCAGAACGGGACGGGGCCGAAGCGGACAAAGTCCCAAATAGCGTCGACATCGACGAAGCGTGAGTTAAATATCGATGCATAAAAACAAAGTAAACATGCAGTAATAAATTCTTTTACACCGTAGGACCAGTGAGGACTATGAGGATGCCACCCGCAAAAGTCGTTGGTAATCGATAGGAAATATTTAATTGTGGATACGTCAGCGAATCAATAACAATAATTGTCTTTTTATTATACAGATGAAGCTACTTTGCAGTTTCTGCAGGCACACCATAATGTGCAAGTGTTGGACCCAAACCTGTACGCTGTTCTACAACAAAGTGCTGCACGGCAAAACGATGTTGCGCGCATCGTCGAAATCGACGATGGCCAATTGGTCGGGAATGATGACAACATTACTGGTAAGATCAAATATTCATATTTAAAAATGTACTGACAAATAGATGGTAATAAAATTTTAATATGTTTAATGAATAAATTTACAATTGTTTCATGAATGAATCATCAAATACAAAATGCAGTCGAACACGAGGAGTCCGAGGAATTTCTCGGAATAGAGGAAGGACAAGAAAGCGACACATCGAACGCAGGGGAACAAGATGGCGAGGACGTTAGGAATGACGTATTGGACGTCGAACAACGGCAACCACAGCCACAACGCGTCGAGCACAATCACGCAGCGTGTTGTCGTACGTATAAGCTATTCATAATGTCGGGTTATTGTACGCCTCCTCTTGCAAATCTGAAACGAAATAGACGTTTAAAAAAAACCGTAAATAGATAAATTCAGCTCAGATCAAATATTCACTCTACCGATGTACATACTCACTGCAAAAAGGGCATATCAGACCCTCGGTAAACTTTTATCGCTGCATCATCCCTCGTAGTTCTCTCGTTGCCGACTCCGCCGCTGGGCTTCCTATGCCTGAAAGCAGAGAGAAAAATACTTTATCAGAATAATACTTACCTTTTCGATTTTCGAATATAATACTTACATTTTGGATATAAAAACCTACTTGTCGATAAGTCAGACGATCCATCAATGTTCCACAGCATATCTTATAATATATCTTACCTCTCGTTATATTGTTTCAGCCCAATGCAGAGAGGAAAGAATCCGAGAGCACGAGACTCTTCTCCGTCGTATCCACGAGCTGTTAGCACGGGGAAATCCTCTCCCTGCTAACAGACTCGTGGATAACTATCCACTACTACCTCCGATGCCGTTCGACGATCTCGCCCAACTCGCCCAATTCGACGAAAATATTCAAGAGAACGCCGAGATGCGACAACAATTTGTAAGTACATTAATGTTAAAATAAAAAATATTTCATAAATTGATAACACTCATATTATTTTCAGATTGCCAAAATTAGTGCGCTCGGTGGAAAGACGGTCGCTAAAATTGTTAAATTCGCGATGGAAACGGTGATAACCGACGCTTTAACGAAAAAGATCGTCTGGATTCTTGGCCCGCCGGAGAAACCCAAATTATCAACGTACAAGTTCCCGAAATTAATAGTTCGTGAGTACAACAATAATATTTTGTTCTATATACGAATTTCGCTAACAAAATCTACTACAGTTCTTTTTTTCCCCTAGAAATTGTACGTGAAGCGTTTCGCGACGCAAAGACGATAACAATTGAAGACAAAATTGCCGAGTGGCTTCGTCGCGGGGGCGACCGAATGAAGGCGGCGGCAACGGCGGCCGAAAAACGACGGGCGACAAACGAATAATAAAAGCGATGCTTTCACGCGCATTATTTATATTTAATTTTGTATCTTCTCTTATTTCTTGTATTTATAATTTCTACTACCTTTATTATCTTTTATTTTCATGTAATTTTTAGAGTACCTTTTATTTCATATCACATTGTAGTTTTTTGTTTTATATTATAGTTTATATAGTTGTATAATATAGTTTTCATAGTTTCATCAATTGTTGTTTGGCGAAATGTATTTTAACAAAAATCTTTACATGCAAAATGTATGCTGAATTGCCTTCGGAGTTTATCCAACTCAGAAAAAAGTCTGAGTTGAATAAGCTCTGAATTAAGGCAATTCAGCATCTATTGTGCAAGTAAAGATTTTTGAAGCAACCCCTTAATTCCTCATCCAATACAATGAAAAACGGATGTCCTACGGACAACGTTTACCGGTCGTCTTTAAGTTGCCGTTCGGATAACTTTTATTTATGATTATTAGGTGTCAATTAGTCGACAGAAAGTGAACGTTTTGATAACTCATAATAGTTAACGTTATGTCATCATTTCGCTAACATCCCAATGTTATCAAAAAGATATCATTTAGATGACTATCGGATTCTGTAACCTCTATCTCGATATTGTGACGCTGGTATGATATCTTTAAGATATATCTGTTAGATGACATTAAGTTGTCAATCTGATGACTTAAAACAGTCTGTTTTAGGACGTCATTTTGGTAACATTTTTGGGTCATCGAAAAGTTACCATTCTGCCACGCGGATGTTACCGATCTGGCGGACATTAGTGGCACTATTTGTATTCCAAAAGGCTATCAAATTCCGCAAGAAAATAGTCGTCCGTAACTATTGTCAGTTATCGTTTCGATGCCTTTTGGATAACTTAATGCTACTTGGGTTAGTTCGAGTTCGAAAACGAGAATAAATTTCGAACGTCGAGAATTAATTCGAGTTCGAAAAACGGAAACAAATTTCGAATGTCGAAAATTAATTCGAGTTCGAAAAACGAGAATAAATTTCGAACGTCGAAAATTAATTCGAGTTCGAAAAACGGAACCAAATTTCGAACGTCGAAACTTAATTCGAGTTCGAAAAACGAGAATACATTTCGAACGTCGAAAATTAATTCGAGTTCGAAAAACGGGAATAAATTCAAACGTCAAAAATAACTTCGCGTGTGAATAAACGAGAGCAGATTCAAACGCCGAAAATTAATTCGCGTTCGAGTAAACGAGAACGAATTCAAACGTCGAACTTAATTCGCGTTCGAATAAACGGGAATAATGAACAAATAAATGAACAAACAATAACAAAATAAACGAACAAACAATAAACACATAGATAAATAAACGAACACATGAACAAACCAACACACAGACAGACAGGCCGACAGACGGACCGAAAAATGTTCGAACCTCGAAAAGTAATTCGAGTTCGAATAAACGAGAGCAAATTCGAACGTCGAAAATTAATTCGAGTTCGAATAAACGAGAGCAAATTCGAACATCGAAAATTATTCCGAGTTCGACTAAACGAGAGCAAATTCGACCATCGAAAATTATTCCGAGTTCGAATAAACGAGAGCAAATTCGAACATCGGAAATCAATTCGACTTCGAAAATCGAGAGCTAATTCGAAACTCGAAATTTAGTTCAAGCTCGAAATCGAGAACTAATTCGAAAACTCAAAATTTAATTCGGGCTCAACATTTTATCGGGATCGAAAATTAATTCGAAATCGGAAACATCGCGAGAACAAGAATTTCATCGAAATCGAAAATTAATCCGAAATCGAGAAATATTGCGAGAGCGAAAATTTTATCGAAATCGAAATTTAATCCGAAATCGAGAAATATTGCGGGAGCGAAAATTTCGTCGAAATTGAAAATTAATCCGAAATCGAGAAATATGGCGAGAGCGAAAATTTCATTGAAATCGAAAATTAATTCGAAATCGAGAAATATTGCGAGAGCGAAAATTTCATTGAAATCGAAAATTAATTCGAAATCCAGAAATATTCCGAGAGCAAGAATCACTTCGGCATCGAAAATTAATTCGGAAGCGCAAAGTAATTCACACGAGAACCCCGCGTAGAAAAAATTAGTATGGGATTGACTCTGGGAGAACGATGGTCGAGAGTCTGGGATTTATTTGGGATTGAATCTGGGAAGCACTATGGGCAGTCATCTGGGTTTTGGGACCCGGCTAGATGGTTTCCCAGACCTTTTCCCATAGCTTCAGTGGACGGGGGGAGTCCTCGTGCAATCAATCCCATACGTTTTTCCAGATTCTCTCCCGGCCGTACCGTACGACCGGGGGGATCCTCGCGCGATCAATCCCATACATAGAATCCCATATTATGTGTAAATGAAAGAAGAAGGAAAAATAGATTTTGTCAAATGGAAGGAAAAAATGAAAAACGAAGAAATATGCTCAAATCTAATTTTTTTCAACGAATATGATTTCGCCGTGCAAAGTTAAGCGCTGTAGTACATAATCGGCGGTTAAATTTCATTTAAGGCCCCAAAAATAATGTGATGTACTGGGAAAAGCTTGGATAAATAAATTAAAAGATCTATGTTAAACTCATCCAATACTTTACAATATTTTTGGGACCTACATCGAATTTCAAACGCCGATTACGTACAGCAGCATTTAACTTTGCTCGGGGAACTCATATCCGTCGAAAAAAATTGGTTTTAGGCATATTTTTTCGTTTTTTATTTTTTTCTTCCATTTGACAAAATCTATTTTTTCATCTTCTTTCACTTACACATAACATGGGATTCTATGTATGGGATTGATCGCGCAAGGATTCCCCCGGTCGTACGCGACGGCTGGGAGAGAATCTGGAAAAGCATATGGGATTGATTGCACGAGGATCCCCGTTCGTATGCGACGGCTGGGAGAGAATCTGGAAAAGCGTATGGGATTGATTGCACGAGGATTTCCCCCGTCCACTGAAGCTATGGGAAAAGGTCTGGGAAACCATCCAGCCGGGTCCCAAAACCCAGATGACTGCCCATAGTGCTTCCCAGATTCAATCCCAAACAAACCCCAGCCTCTCGCCCATCGTCCTCCCAGAGTCAATCCCATACTAATTTTTTCTACGCGGGACGAGCTGTCACGAGAGCGTATGACGAGTCTTCGCAATCGAGAGCGTCTCCGAAGAACGGGGCTCTCGACTGTTCACGTCAAGTGTCCCCGACGAAGTGTTCGAGGAATCTCCGAGATCGGCGATCGAGAGCGAAGAGCGAGGAGAGGCGAGCCCTCCAAACTCAAAATTGTTTGTCACAATTTCGAGCATCTTCCGATCGCCGCCGAGGCTCGGATAACGGTATCTCCCCCCCACTCTAGCGCGTGCGACGCGCGAGCATCAGGGGTGAGAAAAATTCATCATTTTCGAAAATTCGAAAAATGACGAAAATTGCCGAAAACATGCCTTCACAGCCTATCGAGAACTTGGTGTGTCACAAAAAAAAATTTTGACAATTTTTTTTTTTCCAGACATGCGAGAACTGACAAATGTCAAACAAAACATTTTCAAAAAAAAATGCTTAATGTTCGTATTTGTCATCGAGAACGTGGGTTCGTGCGAACATCCACGACGGGAAGGCGTTAAATTAATAACGCGAGAGCGACGAAAAAAATATTTTATTTATCGCATCAAGATCGAAATCGATGCAACAAAACGAGAACAAAATCGTAATTAACGGGAACGGCTATTCTATCGGCGTGGCCCCACGTTGGGCGCCATTTGTGACGTATTTTTCACCTAACGAAAATTCTAACGCAAACTCTGCAAATAAAATGGAAAAAACCAAAAATCGAAAAGCTCAAACCAAACGGGAGCAAAACGCGAACGAAACTTACGTCACCTTCGGCCGTCCACCCTCGCGGATGCATCGGCGTCCCGGTGGGCGCCAGTTAATTTTTGTTTCGCCGGTATTAACAACCGGTCTAAACTGGAGGCCGGTGGAACGACCTCCGCAGGGTAGATTTTTGTTTCGCCGGAATCACCAATCCGGACTAAACTGGAGGTCGGTGGAACTGCGACCTCCGCAACGACAACACGAAACGAAACGAAAACGATACGAGAACTAACGCCGACGCATTCGCGAAAGCAAACGGTTGCGGAAATGCACGGTTGCTCAGGATGCGGGTTGTGGTAGAAGGGTCGCGATCCGAGGTCAATAGAATAGCCACGAGAAACGGAGATCGAAACCTCAACGTTAAGTGAAGCGGGACCGAAAAATAATAATTTGGCTAAGAAGCCACGGGATCACACGCAAGTGCATCGGAAACGCTCAGCTGATCGAACGATCGAAGCGAGCTAACGAGAACGTAACAAAAGCGGATCGATAAGCGATCGACAAATTTCTATAATTCAAAAACTCACCGAAACTTCACTTTAATCCTGTAATGAGCGGGAACCTGTATCTCACGATACACCGAGAACCGTATCACTATCACCGCTGCACAAGGAGCATTATTTCTAATGCTTCACTCGCGCACGGGATCGCGAAGAAGTTATTACAAAATTCTTTCGCTACACTCAGCTCACAAAACTCGAGCGATAGCCGAACGCGAACGAGAAACCGACAGCTAGGCCACACTGTGTGCGCGAGAGAGATAGCCTCACTCAAGCGCGCGACCAATAGGCCGAACGGCAACAACACGGGAGCGCGAGAGAGACCCGAGTTACCTCTAGGGCAGCTCTCGGTAGACTGTCAATTCGCCTACGAAAATTCGTAACGAATTATGATAATTATTTTCGGGAGCTTGACCGATAACTACTGCCCTCTCAACCATCTCATGACTTTATCGAATCGAGAGCCGATACTATAACGCGGTAACTTGAACGAATCTTCGCAATCGCTTCCCCTTAGTCAATACGTGAGATCCAAGGCTCTACTCAACTATAACGCAGCGCAAGGTGTTCCACCACTCTTGCCTGGACCAAACGATACCTCCGCCTGATCTCAACGCATTGCACTATCTCTTGGGGTGCCGGGTTTACACCGGACTTTGACGTATTCGCAAGACTCTTCGCCGAGTCCTTCCTCTAGTTGGGCTCTTTATTATTACTTCTTACACCACCAAATAGAGTCGGAAACGTCGACTAAACTGAACTAAAAGAAATCTGAAATCGTGAACCAAACTAAGCAAATGGAATCTGAAATCGTGAACCAAACTAAGCAAACGGAATCTCAAAACTCGAACTGAACTAAAATAATAACGATAATGAAGCTAATTGGGAATAATTACAAAAAAATGATACAAAATAAACTGCAAAAATCTCGGTCGGTAACTCAACGAGAGCGTGACGGTATCTTAAGTCGCTGGGAGAGGCAGTAACGCGAAACTTCAGCACTGAAATCGGTATTTGGTGCGAGTAATGGCTGTTTTGGGTTTTTGTGACGTCGATTCCAAAAAATCACGTCACAATATATTAAAATTTGTCCAACAGTTGAACTCGGGCATAATAAACTAATCAAATCAAATCTCTCTCTCTCTCTCCCTCTCTCTCTCTTGTAAGTACGGCGCACGCATCTTTTATTGCTCTACAATTCTTTGGGAAACTTGGCTGCTGTATTTTGTCTACGGGCTCTTGTGTTGCAGAGCTGAGCATGATTTTAACGCTCTTCATCGTCCATTAATCATATTCGGTTTCTCTTGCTCCATCGTCTGAGAATATCCATTGGAAATCACTACGGCAAGTTAACCTCACTTGAGTGACATCGCTATCTACGTTGCGAACGTTGGCGAAACAGCGGCTTGCGCATGCGCTCATTCTTACTCATCGGCTCTGAGCTGCTTCAACGCCACCTACAACTGGATAGAATAGTGCTGACATCTTGCATGTTCTATTGGACCGTCTACTGCACGCATGCCCACACTGATCATCGCGTGACCTTGAGTCTTGCCATCTACCACGTGACGATCCGTTGAAACTCTTCGACCGCCATCTACAGTGATCCGTCTCAACCTACTCAGGCGTTTCACTTTCTTCTATCGATTGGTAGATCCCTACGATTTATATATCTCTTGAATTTTGTCGCGGATCCGCTGCTTGCATGTCTCACGCTTGTGGAAAGTTTAGGAAATCTATCGCGGGGACTACATTGTCGTGCTTAGACTGCGATCGCCGCTTTCACCCAGGTTGCGCTAACGATTACTTATCATACAAATCTGCGTTATCTTGTTGTAAAGTTTCCCTACCGTTAGCAATGGCGAGTAATAATCCTGTTAATTTCGGCGTACCGCTTACTCCGTTGGTTCAATCGCAGCAACCGGTTTCACTTGATACGATTCTTGCCTTTATGAAGGAATCAGATGCCCGCTTGTCAACGTTCATAGCTTCTCAAACTCAGACCAATAGCGAAATTACTACTAAACTTAATGATCTTGTTACGTCGCGAATCGTGTTTTACGCAAGGAGCCAGACCTCATCTCGGTCAATGAACTTAATCAATTTACGCGTTATCGAAGTGGCTTACGATTCGCAGGTGCCTCGTTTTGAGCCTAACCTCGCGGAAATTTGCTCGGGAAAAGGCTAGAGTACATTCGCGAAAGTTCATCCAGTTTCTGTATGATGGAACCGATGGCAATGGGGACAATAAGTGTCATTTTCTCTTAGTGGGAGAGTAGTGCTAACTTGTGATTCTCGAACGAAAATGCGATGACAACACACGCAGAAAAGAATGAATAATATCAAGAGTACAGCCAGATTAAAACTCAGTAAAATTACTACTACCCTTGGGTGATCTAACGGAAGAGACATTTTATGCGTAACGATGGTATCGACCACAGTTCAAACAAAGATTCGGGGAATATCTTAATGGTGGGTTTATTACGATGCGCGGTGATTCGGTTGCCGGAACGGGACGATAATGTTTAGCCAAGAGTTTAGGGCAGTATCGGAAAAACAAAATTACGCCAATCAAAAACAATGAAAGATTTGAAGCAATGATGATCCACACTATTTTAGGAGAATCCGGGGAAACGAACATTTTTATACGCGGTTAAACGGTTGCGAGGGGTAGAGATTACAAAGACAGGGATGGTACACGAGGTCCGATTTCTTCAGCGTTATTTTATGAGTACCAGAAGGGCTACGATTGGCTGAGGATCCCAGAATACATCGTATACTCATGAGCCTCACAGCACTCCAGTGGGACAGAGGGTAGGAGATGAGGTGATATCGGAGAGAAAAGATGCACAAAAAGATAAAGTAAATAACTTACTTACCAGGAAATAAAATCGATGAAAAAATGGAAAATGCCGATGAGGTTGCGTTGACGAGTGGTGGATCGATGAATCGTTGCTACCCTCGGCTTGTCGAGTCAATTGCCGAGCGGATGAGGATGGTGCGCAGATAAATGAATTTTCAAATTTCTCAAAAAAAATCACGTTTCACCAAGCCTTTATTACTATCGGCTCACAACTGAAGCAACTGATAATTCGTAACGCAAAAATTGTTCACAAAATAATATTCCCGACAATAACTCGGTAGACAAAAATTATTCGCAAAGCAAATGAACAGAGTAACGTCGTGGTTCGGAAATCGAAGAAAACTGAAGTCGTGACAAAAATCGATGAATGCTAATGAATGCTCCCGCTGAAGGGCCCCTTGTTTTATAGTTTTGCCCTCAGATGACATAAGCTTCGCTGGTGGGAGGCACGCGTCTCAGCCGAGGCGTGAGGTTCCCCGCCTCCCTTGTTCTCCTGACGAGCTCTTAACCTTTCTATAATTATTTTACTTAACTATTCCTGATGCAAATTCTGTACTGTGTATCAATTAATTATATCCTTTATTGATTGTTGATCTTCCTTGACTTTTGTTGATCGTTCTAGGTGAAATTTATGTGAATTAATAATGCATTTGGATAAAATTAATTAATCAACAATACCTAACTTGCAATAAGATATTATGATCTTTCAGAATCGGTTACTAAACATACTTTGCAATTTTTTTTAATTTGTGGATCTCATAAACTACAGTTGGTTAATTAAACATCCGATAGCTCATTGGTTTGACAAATTGTTACTCAACTAATTTTGCTGCAAATATAGGGTAATATATGTGTAGATGGCAGGTCTTTTTTGTATAATAATCCATATTGTTAACTATTCGTTTCTTTTTCTTTTATCCCTACTTTTGCGGAATTCTGGCTTCGTTCGCTTCGAGATTTTTATGGTCTCCTCGTATTGGCTAAAGAGTTCGGTAATTAATACAGAGCGGGCCTGATTCTCAGAATCGATTCGTGATTTATTTTTTTTTTCTCTTCCCCTTATGCCCTTGGTGCGATCACGTATGCACGTGAGCGTAGAATGCCTCGCTAAGAACGCTTCTCCCCTGACGTCTCCCCTTCTTAACGAAGTCTCACTCATCCTAACTGGAGCATATGCACCTCTCCTTTTTACTCAACTGGTGAAATATATTGTCACCGTGTTCCCTTCGTCGCAATAGACTAGCGTGAACGTATTCGTTGTTCTTCTCAGATCGCAAGGAGAAGAAAAAACAACCACAATAAGAATTATTATTTCTTAGATTTCGAACGGGGGTTTTTAACTTTTACTAGTCCGAGTGTTTATAACACTGGCGGACTGGTCGTTAATATTTTTCGTGTACCGTAGGCAGTTCTTAGAATTTTTTATGTCACAGTAGAATTACGGCTTCCTGTTTTGCTTTTGCAACGGATTTCTTCATCGGAACTATATATAAACTGCCCAGTGGTCAACGCTTCGTGGAAAAATATATAAAATTAAAATGAAGGTGCAAAGTTTAGCGAGACCTTGATTCGAAACACGTACCAATATTCTTCGTCTTTCCCCTATATTCTTTGTTAATAATTGCAGATGTTACTCTAGTTATTTACTTCTAGCAATATCCAGAAGGGTTGATTGGCTTAGTTTGCAAATATTACTCCTGTCTTTAATGGATTATTATGGCGTAAAATATTTAAGATCATCATAAGTAAAACATAAAATTATAAACTACACCGCGGATGACCTGACCCAATATTCATCTTCATGCGTGATTCTATTCTCATTATCTATTTCGCGGACCGTCGGGAATTTTCTTTTTATTTGCGGGGTTACGTCGCGAAGGCTGCTCGTGAGGTGCTGCACTCTTCGGAGGAGGTTCCAAGATGTTTCTATCGAAGGGCCCGACACGTCATGGTATTGGTGAAGCCATCGGTACCCTTGCTCGAGTCGTTCTTCGCCTCGAAGCCACTGAGTCTCTTTGTGCGTGAGCACAGTGCTTGGAGGTGTTAGTGGGCCTCGTGCGTTGAAGTCTCGTGTGTTCGAGTCTCTCTGCCTTCCATAGAGCGTAATACCCCTTGGAAGTCCGCTAGCCCATATACGTGAGCCGGCATTCTCTTGGTAGTGGCGAGTTTTTCTTGGTGTTGTGTGCCACGTGTTTGGCACCGCATATGCATTGAGCCCGGCAATGTTGATTTCGAGAAGTATGAAACAAATCTCGACTTACGTGGCTGACCGGTAACGATTCTCGTGTAGCTCGATATCTTTCTCCTTGGTTTTTCCCCCACTCCGTGAGTGTTCACGTGCAGCGGTATTCTTCTCTCAATTTGATCGAAGAGCAACGCAATTTGTGAAAAAGAAATTCAGATGGTTGCGGGACGTAACACCTCCCCCGGAAAACGAGAGTCGCTTCGAAGAACGGCGATCGTCCTCGGAAGAGGCCATAACCGAAATGCGTTTGCTTGGGTCAGTTCATCGTTGGTATCAGAAGAGGTTTTCTGAAACAATACAAATAATTATGCGAGATACAATTCGGTGTTCTTAGATACTATTTATGGTCCCTAGGACGGGTACGTGCCTTTTGTTTCCGGGAGATTCTTCTCAGGTGCCCTGTCCTGATGGATTGAAATTTCTGATCCTTGGAATCGTTTTTCTGACTTTCCTCTCGATGTCTGGGTCGGAGATTCGCCGAGGATGATGATGAAATTAAGTTTACAGACAATTGGGATATTCCGAAATATCCAGAACAATGACTCGATATAAAAATTGTTTCGTACAAGGTTCAAGTTTAGAGTGGTTGGATAAGATGAATCACAGGACACAATAGGACATAGAGGTTGGAACCGGATATCTATCTGGAATGGAAGCTTGTTGACTTTGTTATCGTAAAAATCTTGTTATGCTTTAGGCTTCTAAATTTCTGAATTTCTGAACACAGTCTGAATTTCTGATAGCTTTTCGTTTTATTAAAAAAAAGAAGGCCAAGAAAAGGTTTCTTTAATGGTTACAGTAATTATTATATATATATAAAAAATATAAAAAAAAATTAATAAATGAATAAAGAAAAGAATAATGATTAATTATCGGTTGCTAATATAATGTACGGATGAATGAATAATGATTTATAAGATATATTATGGGTCACTGGTATAATGTGCCCATAAGAAAACAAAAGCATATAAAAGAATTGATATGTTGTGATCTCTTGGTCACTTAAATTGTGCCATCAAAAGAATAATAAAATAGATAGTATAAATATGGATTCCACCGTTGACAGGTTAGGTTGATCAAAGATCTCCGGGGGTGTCGTCTTCAAGACTGTCCGTTTCGAAGTCGTAGTCGTTTTCGTAAAGGATCAATTCGGGCCTCTGACCCAGTGGTAGGACGGTATCACCCCTTAGGGTGTATATGGTCCCTCCAAGACGCATACACCTTGCTTCCCTTATGGCTTCAATCCACGCTCTCACCACCGATAAGGCCAGGAGCCTCCATTCGGGTGGCACATAAATTCCGTCGGCTGCCAACCAGTATTCAATTTCATCCTCTAGTCCAGCTGGGGCTCCCTCTGGCCATGGCTGGTTCATCGTAATCGTCAATGTGATGACCTCGGATCCATAGGGCACCATTTTGACTTTAAGCGCAAAAGAAAAAAATAAAACGTAATGTCTTCAACCCGAGATTTGAAAAATATTTTATCGTCATAGGCAGGTGATTTCCTAAGCTCAAAATAATAATGATCTTAAAATGTTTGTTTTCGAATGTCGCGAATTCTAGTCACGCGATTTTAGCCCAACCTTCCGAGGTTTGGGTACAGAGAGATCGTTGGGGCAATATCGCCCCTTGCAACTGGGGTTGGTGCCGTATTCAAAGGTGCACTAGCACCGTCGTATTTATCTACTTGCTCGACGGGAAGATGTACTGTCTCACTTTCTACATTCATAGATACTGTCATCGGCGAGGGTTTCTTCACACCTCGCTTAAGGTGCAACAATAGATTTGTCACAGAGTCCCATATCGCGCCTACTAGATAAAGAGACCATCCATACACCGTATGCAATGCATAGCCATGTATGATAGTGTCTATCAAGAGTTTTATTCCACGAATTATCATTATAACACCAATTAGTCCTGCACTGCTGTGCCCAAAAGAGACGAACTTTGACCATGCTTTGTTCCATGCGGATTCCATTATTTTGTTAAATTCAGGTCCCTTCAGAAGGTTTGCGATTGATCCTCCCTGAGAGACCACGGGTTTACCCAACATTCCTCGTGCCATGGTATTTAGTACTGCCGGTTGTTCCGCGGGGAACATCACATGATCCCTCAGCTGGTCGAGATCAGTGGCTGAATAGATTCCACTGGTAGCCAAAGACTGGGTATTCCGATATCTCCAGGTTGGTTTAGTCATTGGTTTTAAACTTTCCGGTGGAATAACTCGAACTGGTCCTGGTGTCAAGCCGAACCATTCTCCTTCAATCAGATACATCGTTGGCACTAGACGATTGCAATTCACCTGAACGCCCATCTTCATCAACACGTGTGTACGAGGAGACAAGAATTGAGTTTCGTTTCCTACAACCACAGGTAGTTGAGTGAAGCATTCCTGCAAATGTTGTACTCGAACTTCGACTGGTACGCATTTAACGACATGTACCACCTCTCCCGATATTACAGCCATGTATCCTGGTCCTTTCATTAGCTGATAGGCGAATTCATCCGGAGATTGAGTAGCGATGGCCAGCCTATTCTTCAGCATTTCCCTTTCCAGACTGCACTTGTGGTTCATGACATCGTGATATAATTGTTGAATCTCTGTTTTAATATGCCTTTCCACGTACACGAATTTCGAATTTACGTATGCGAAAATGTCCATATTTGTAACGTCTAACCGCGTTGCACTCACAAATCCTTGTTCTCCTCTAACTTCATGAATCAGAAGGCGCGGATGTTCCGTTCGTATCAGTACTTGTCCACACACCGTTATCGGAGGGAGAGTGGTGAGTGCAAAGGTAATATCTGATGCGGTTAGTGAATATAAAACTCCGGAGTCTTGATTAATACTTCGTTGTGCCATACCTTCGTACAAAACACTGTATTGTTTGTCCCCGCATTTGTCCAAGGGGATGGGATCCCAGAAAGTGGGTCCACCTTCTATATCGGTACACTGTCCTTTACTTAATTCACATCTCACTCCTGAGTTCATGTAAACTATATTATTTTTGAGTCCCACCCGAGCACGATAGTCTCGTAGCGTCACTGTTATGTCTGCCAATACGTAAACCGAATGCCAGCTACCAAAGGGATCCGTGTAGGAGACACCTTCACAAGAACCATCGGTCCCCACCCAGCCCACTAGAGTTGCTGGAAAGGACTGAGTTTGGTTTGGTCGGACACCGGCAAACTGTACCCGTTCTACCTGAAACGTGCTGAACAAATGGACACGCTCACAGGCCTCACGTGATATCTCAAGTATATAGGATGCTTTTCCACCGTCCACATTGCTAACATGTGAATGCATGCCGCACCGAAGAACTGTCCGTCGAATCTCGATTTTGCATTGTCGTACATGCACCGATGCATATTCGTTGATTTGAAGAAACTGGATACGCTCGGTTGTTATGTTCAGAATCGGCGGTGGAATATCGCATTCGTCTACGTCTAAGAGTGATAGCGTGGTGATGTTTGATGCCATCCCTCCACACTCGTATCCCACAAGACCATTTACGGTACGAGATCCAATCCAGGTCCATATCCATATCATTATGAACGGGGTAATTTGATGAAGATTCATTGTCTCTTTTTCTTTTTCTTCCTGTATACAGAGAATATTTGAGTGCAAACCCCCCCCTTAACTACCCTTGTTCTCAAGCGAAAAGGTTGCAATTTTCCTTAGGCTTAACTTCAGGATCAGTATTATTATTGTTATTATTATTACTAACATTATGATTATTATCATTATTCCTATTTTTGTTATTATAGACTTTTTTTTTTTTTTTTTTTTTTTTTTTTTTTTCACGAGGTATTCAAGCGGTTATTAATGCTAGCTTCAAAGAAATGCAGTGAATATCTAACTCCGTTCCACCAATGGCAACACCCGTTTATTCTTTCCTTTGTTTTTCTTATGATTGTCCTGCGTACGCTCATACGTTTCCGGAGTACGTAACACCTGATCCTGCTTCTACTATTGTCATTCGGTTCATGAGGTTGTCTATAGTTTGCACGAGGAGTTCAAAGGTTATCATTAGGAGGTCTATTCCCTTTGCGAATTGGGTTAGCTTCGGGACGGTACTAATGTCCCAGATTGCTACTTTATCCTGCTGTCTTTGCCATATCGTTTGATGTATGGTATGTCCCTGATACCTTAGAAGATAACTCAACTCACATGTGAGAAGAATGGCACATTCCCTGTTCCAATTAGCGTAATTTGACCAGGTCTTAAAGCGGATTTCACTTAACGTTTGTCGTATATAAGAGAATATTTGCTTCTGTTGTTCTACCGGATTTCCTTGAATATTCTTGATCCATGGATAGGATCTAGTTTTTACGATAATTCTTAATAGAGCTGTCGCGGCCTTTTCTCGGGCTTCCCTCAATGTCTTACTCATTGCGTGCGTGACATATGGTCCACAAATTAACCGGCAGCCCCAAACACCCGGAGCTGGGTTCATGTGTCTAAACGTCGGTATTATCTGCCTGTACCGCATGTAATCGTGAAGGAGGCTCTCCGCAGTGTTCTTTTTCTGACTGTTCGGTTCCATGCTTCTTCTTTTCCGGTCTTTGGAACCTGTCAGTGGACAACGAAAAGTAATACAAGCAAAACTGAAGGACTTTAGTTGCTTTATATATGTCGTTTTTAGGCACTCACTATAATAATAGGCAAAGAGTGCCTATTAAAATGACCATCCGTTGCTCTTCGGAGTCTGTCGAAGGGGTTACTCCGCAGCGCATACTCCAAAAATTTTTATTTTTTACCATTTGCTTCGGTGTATCTCCAACATCATGCGTAGTTACTTTGAAATGACTGCGATGAATAGAAATATTTTTTTTAGCCTGCGGTGCAATGAAAACAACTTTTTGGCTGAATTTTTCTTCTCGGACGTCCGTATCACACTGTAACTTTAGATGGTGCGAACCAATTTTGTTCTCCTTCGCAGGGTTTTTTTATTACATTATTTCCAGTATGCACATTACTTTTAAAACCAATCTAAGACCTTTAAGTATTTTTTCTAAAAAATTATTGGCCACAATTTGCATTTGCCTTTGGTCAAGTGTCCGTACGGTGCCATCATAATGAACTCTACGAACCAATTTTTTTCTCCTTCGCAGCATCATTTTGTTTTATCAAAAGCACTACGCACAGCAAATTTAGAGACAATCCTACATCTCTAACTATTTATTCATCACAATTTTCCATAAAAAAATGATTTTCTCTCATCTGATGTCCGTACGGTGCTCCAATTAAGAATCCTGGAAACCAATTCTTTTCTCTTTCGCAACAATATTTCATTGCATCGAAAGCACTATGCACAACAAATTTTGAGTCATTCTGACAAATATAATTTTAATTATAAAATAATTCAAAAACAGTGGTTATAACAAGATTTGCTTTAAAGGTTATGTTATTTAGATTTGCCAAAAATCCATTTTTCATCATGTTAAAAAAAAAAACTTCGGTTGTGAAAAATAAAACACGAAATATCATACACAGATTCACAAATGTTTGCGTTTTTTATTTCGAAAATAATATATTATCACCGAAAATCATTCGCAATATTTTAGCATATTTTATTCACATTCGTAATAAAAATGATAAATTTCACGTATTCACTGAAAAAATTGGTAGTAAACTCACAAAAAAGATTCATCGAATATCCAAAATAATTACAATTTTCCAAATAGAACTAAAAAAATGGTGAGTATATATTTTTTCGTTTTATTCTATCTGTCAAACTTTGGAAGCAGATGACAATTTCGTAGCAGACGATACACAGATGCTCATACGTCGCGGCGCGCGTACTCTGTGGCCGGATGATTTTCAAATAAAAAAAAATCGACATCTCGTTTCAATCTTTGTTCCTATTTTACGTAAATATAAATGTATTCTACGCGGTATAGCGCAAATAAAAAGTGTGCAATCATAAAAACAAAGAATTTTCTATCCTTCGACCGTCGAAGATTCATCGCAGCCGAAATCGTTGTCAATTATGTTCACCCGATTTATTCATTTACAGTTAATAATAAAAACTGCAAATTCTTTTTCTGGCAACGTATTTTCTCCTCTTCAAAACAAGCCAAAATAAGAGTCGAAATCTTTTTTCGCTGTCGAGATATGATTTTTTTAAAGCAAAGACTAATTTTACGAATTTTCATCAAAAAACGAATCGTTTTTTCAAATTTCTCGAAATTGCCGTCTCTAATCCTTTCCTCTCAAAGAAATCGTATTTACAAACTGAGTCTCCGCGTTATTGCGCAGATAAAAAGTGTGCTATGTTTAAAAATTTAATTTTTTACACTTCGACCGTCGGAGATTCATCACATTCGAAATCTTTGTCAATTTTGTTTGCTGGATTTATTCGTTTACACTTGATAAGAAAACTGCTAATGATTATTCTATCGACGTATTTCCAACGTTTTTTTTTTCAAATTTTTTCAAATTTTCGTCGAAATACGAATTTCTTTCATATGCTCACGTCTTGAAAAGCTTTTTTTCGCAAAAAAAAAAACAATTGTACTCTTAAAGAACATTTATAAACAATTATTTATCAAGAAAGTGAAAAACACTGAACTTGTCGATTTTACGAGTTATTCCGTACCGAAAAACTTATCCTCGTTTGTGATTAAATAAAATTTTTAAAAATACGATATGATATGATGCTAAATTTGATATTTTTAAGCGACGATAAATATCAATAAAATTTCATTGAAAAACGAAAAAAATAATCGAATTTCTCAAGCTTCTCGTCTCCAATACTTGTCTGTTCTGCAGAGACAATAACGAGCTGATTCCATGTATTAGACGAAGAAAAAAAATATATCTCAAATGGTAGAAATGAATTTTTTCATAAGAGGACTATCAAAGAGCCTTCACAGTCGATTTTTTCAAGAATTTCATCAATTTGTAAAAAATATTTCGGAGCCATCCAAGATGACAAATTTTTTATTCGAGTAACGACTACTTCCTCTTCAATACAAGACAAGAACCAAGACGATATTTTTTTTCGTTCTCGAGAGAGCATTTTTTTTGCAGCATCCAGAAATATCGCCAAAATTTCATTGAAAATCACAAAGAATAGCAAATTTGTTTTTGAACTTTTCTTCTACAATGATTTGGTTTCCTACAGATAAAATAACGAACTGATTCCATCTATTATCGGAAAGAAAAAAAGCACTGAAGGGGAAGGATTTAAAGGGGATATTTGGTCTGAATGCTAAATGGTAGTCGTGTTCGTGTCGGTACATGTTTCGTGTGTTTGTTTTAAATTCATTAAATCTGGTCATAAGTTTTAAGCCAATAAAACGACTTTACTAGACATAATTTGATTCGTTGAGTTAATTTGATCAAGTTCTACGTGATGCAATTCGTTGTATTTGTCTCGTGTCTCAATATTTGACAATTTATCGTCAAACAAAAAGGAAATATCCGTCGTGAATATTAATAATCAATTGGTACAAAACGAAATGTTTTTATTCGATGAAGGTTAAACACTATGAATTAATTTACGTAACTGATAAATGTTTTTTCCTCATACGTACTTTCGAAAAGAAACGCAGAGCGCGACGTATCAACATACTTCATCCGTAGCGCATAGCGCGATGTGTAAATACACTCAATACGGAGCGCGTAGCGCGACGTGCACGCCCGTGAGTGCCTTAAAAAATGTCCCGAAGGGACATTTTTCGGGGGGTTTGGGGGGCGGAGCCCACCAACAAGAGCAACTGCGCCCGCAGGGCGCTGAGACGCTTGTTATCTTATAAAAATGTTTTCATATACGGTTCTGACTATTTTATGAATCGGATTCGGACGATTCCTCCTCCATTAGATATTCTGTGTAAGCGGTAATGGTCAAGAGGAGCAGATTGTATCTGAGAATACTCCGCAATATCCCTTCTGAACTGCAATTTATTGTAGGCGTCGGGTACACCTCCCAACTCATTATGTATCCTGAACTAGTCGATTCCATTCCCTCTTCTAGGGTGTTTTCTCGGGATATTAGGATGTGCACGAACTCATCGCGGAATATCAGTGAGTAACCCTCATTCCATGTGGCTTGATGGTTCCGTACTCGATGAGCCAGAGTCGTTAGAATTCTCCTAAGGTCTGCACTATTGAACCTACTGTTTCTCCTATCCATATTGTTTCCCAACCAAGGGAACTCGTATGTTCTCCCTATGGTCCACCACATGCGGATGACACTTACGCGTTTTGCATTATCCCTGGATTTCCCTATACCGAGAGTTCTGTACGGTCCACAAATTATTTCGCAAACCCATAGATTTCGTGGACATTCTGTGAATAAAAAATGTGGCCTAATGTGGCGATGTTGCATATATTCTCGAAGAGCTACCACCGAATAGTCCTCCATTCGATACTGTAAAAGAAAAATAAAGCGCGGACTACAAACTCGCAAAGATAGAGTATAATTGCTTATTGAACTTTAAACACTCACTTTAACTTATCAGTATGTTCATATAATTTTACGTATTTTATCTTATCTTACAATGCCCATTATTCTTTCTCTGTATGCCTTGATGACCGAAAGAAGCAAATTATATCTAAGTACACTATATATCCCTCCCATTTCCGCACGAATTATTTTTGGAGTTGTGGTCAACTCCCACGTCATCAAGTTTGTCGAAATTCCTGACATTCGGCGTTCCTTCAAGTATATCCCCTGTGATCTTAAAAGTCGCTCGAACTCGTCTCTATAAAGGAAGGCGTGGCCGTCACTCCAATGATCCTGGTGACTCTTCACCCGATGCGTTAGTTCTACTAATATGCGATTTACATGATCTCTATTAATGCGCGTTGATCTTCGCCCTACGCCTTGTAGCCATGGAAACGTATAAGTTCCCTCTATGATGCTGCACATGCGAAGTACGCTTGCATGTTTTGCCTGATTTTCTGATCTGCCTATTCCGAGAGCGGCATATGGCCCACACATTATACGGCAACTCCAGAGAGTTGGCGATTCTCTAAAATATTCATATCGGGGCGTGATATGGCGCCTTAACATATACGCTTGTAGATCTAATGCCGGCTGCCGTTCGATTCCTTCCATTTCTTCAGCGGCTGAAATTAATAAAGGGAACGCGAAATACAGAATCGTAAACAATACTAGGAAGAGAAAAGAAAGAAAAGAGAGGAAAAACAGAAGAGAAGAGGAAATAGAAAATTTCTCTCTCCAGATTTTTTTTTTTTTTTTTTTTTTTTTTTTTCCTGCAACTATGTTATGGCGATGATGCTGTCAGTTCCCATCCTCCTCCTTCAAGACGATTCTTGCAAGCATTGATGATGCTAAGAAGCAGGTTATATCTAAGTTCACTTCGTAAGATACCCCTGGAAATACGAGTGATACTAGGTACTGTATCTAATTTCCAACACATGAAACTTCGTGTCCTATATAGTGTAAGTTTTTCTGTCATATCTGTTCCCTGTGATCTTAATAAACGTACTAGTTCATCTCTAAATACTAATGAGTGCCCCTCACTCCAGGAGGCCTTATGCTCTTGTACTCGATGTAATAAGGCCCTTAGGAGCTCCATAACTTTTTCCTTGTTCCTCTCTGCTGCTACCACGTCATCTGCCTGATGTGTAGGCCAGGGAAACAGCATGGTGTTTGTTAGTATTTTCCATATACGAAGTATCCCTGTCTTCTTGGCCTTTTCTTTGGTTCTACTTATACTGTGAGCTCTATATGGCCCACAGATCACCCAACAAACCCAATAACTTGGGTTTTCCCCCGAGTATTCGAAACGAGGCCTTATCTTTCGTCGCTGCATATATTCTCGCAAGGCTACTTCCGGTTGTCGCGCCATTGTATATGTATATATATGTATATATAAATTTTATTCTGAAGCTGGAAAATTAAAACGCGAAATACAAAAAAAAAGGTTTAATATAAGAAAGATATTTATTATAAACTCCCACTTCCTTTCATAAGTACAAAAATAAAAAAAAAGAATATATATGTATGTATAAAAAGTATATATTTATCAATATAGGAAGGTAAATGTATGCCTTAAAACAGATCTCTCTCTCTCTTTTTTTTTTTTTTTCTTTTCATGGGCCGTCCTTAACCTAATTCAGGTCCCATGGTGCTACCGTATATATTGTGCACAGAGTTTTTATCATAATCCTCATCATGATAATAACGAGAAGATTTTTATTCGTATATGTTAACGAATGGCTGGCAGTCGGGTAACAGTCGACCGTCCATTCCGCAGAATATTCTCCTAACGGCGTTTTCTTTACGTGGCGTTCGACTGTGAACCCCCATATGTCCAATATTGCATCAAATTCTCCAATCAAGTCCGCACATTCCTCGTCGGATGGTGTATTAATCGATTCTATCTTGGTTTCTATGGTTCTCAGACGGGTTAAGGGACTGTTGGGGTTGCGTATAACGGGCCGAACGACGGCTACCGGGTGGGATCGTGGGGGCACGGGGCTGTTGGTGGGAGGTAGCGGGGCCACGTGGCTGGTCGCGTTGCCGAAGAATTGCTCCGGGTTCCTCCGGATAAACTCGAGGAAGTTCTTTGCAGCTACCTGCTTAGCCCCCTGTTTGCTTCGCGCCGCTCCCACTGCCGATTCTCCGAAGCAATCCACCCGATATATAAACGAATTGAGGTGACTCCCTTCCTGACTATGTACTAAGGTGTACAAAGGAGTGAGTCCCTCCCTTATCAGCATCTCTTGGAGTTCGGAGACCGGTGTTTTCTCAATGAAAGCCATTATTGGATGCTGTAAATTAAATGTGCCGATGGTTAGGGGATGTTTTTGTGTGAAGAAAAAAATTTCAAACTCAAGATGCTATCTATACCGAGGAGAAAAATAAATCTTTTTTTTTTTTTTTTTTTTTTTTAGTGCATTCTATATCCTCTCGAGCTGCAAATCCGCACAACCTCCGTTGCTATTTTTATTATCATCATGAGACGACGCTCATGAACTTTGTCCTCATTTTTCCTGATGAAGTGTACCGATGGTTCTTCTTCCAAATAAATTTCCATATAGGTTTGTCCGTGAATTTCGGACATTAGCTCAACGCACGTGAGATTCAGGAGTGAAAAGTTAGCTCGGAATAAATTCACGAGGTCTTTGCATTCCTTGTCCGTAAACTGGGGCACCATCGTCGTGCAGTAGTACAGTAGGGTCTTTAATTTCTCGTACCCTGTCTGTACTGGAGTTTGGCGACCGGCGAGAGCCTGCCGAGGTATCTCCTGGAGACACTCTAGAACGCGGATTCGGCTCCCTCCTCTCGGTCCTCTCACCCTTTTTTCCATCACAGCGATTAGTTGGTCCATTATTTCCTATGATTTTTTTTTCTTTTTTAATTTATTTTTCTTTCGTTTGTGGAGGAGTGATATGCGACACTCTCAACCTATCTGCGTGCACAACTTGTGTTCCCCTTTTTATCTTAATTCGAACATTACGATCCCCCATAACTTCCACAATCTCATGCGGTCCGGTAAAATTATCCTCAAGCTTCTTTGGCTTAGGGCCTTTTTTCAAAAATACATAGTTGCCTACTTGAAAAGTTTTCGGATTAACCTTTCGGTCGTAAAGAAGCTTTGATTTCTCCTTTGCCCCTATTAGATTATCGCGCGCAATAGCTCGAATTTCATGCATCTGAGTTATTATTTTAACAAGGTAATTGTTATATGTCTGTAGTCGATCTTCAGGATGGATTTCTTCGCTTGATGGTGTTCTTGCTATTTTTCCGAAGACTAGTTCGTACGGTGTATGTTTGGTTCCCTCATGAACGCTGGTATTGTAATTAAATATCGCTAACTCGACCCATTCGTCCCACTCGAACTCTCGACCATTGTATTGCTTCAGGTATTCTCCTAGAGCATGGTGGGACCTCTCGAGTGATCCGTTGGACTGAGGATGAAACGCGGTTGTACGCAGTTTCTTAATACGAAATCGTTTAGCTAATCGTCGCATTAATCCGCTCAGAAAATTACTGCCTTGATCTGTCAGTACTGCCTTAGGAGATCCAAAAATACAAATAAAATGTTTTACGAACGCGTCGGCTACTGTTATGGCCATTGCGTTTGGCAAAGGAATCGCGATGCAAAACTTCGTGAATTGATCTTGAATTGTCAAAATGTATTCCTTAAGCCTTTTTGTTTTTGGTATCGGACCGACTATATCCATCGCTATTTTCTCAAAAGCTGTTCCTGGTGTATCAGTTATTAATAGTGGTTGTTTTGTCCTGAATCTATCGCATTTCTTTAATTGACACGGCAAACATTGTTGAATAAATTGTTGAATATCGGTTTTCATTTTCTCCCAAAAGAAGTGTTGTCGCACGCGATTATACGTTTTGCTAACCCCTCGGTGGCCTCCCACAGCTGAGCTATGCATTTCACGTATAATTTCGTACCTCTCTTCTTTCTTTGGATACCGAATTATCCCATGACAAACTATTATTTTCACTGTACTCCCTTTAAATCCGGATCGTAATTTTGAAGCTATTTCATCCCAAGTTACGTTACCTACGTTCTCTGTTTTGGCTATACTGACACTTGGAATATTTAAGACTCCATTGTATTTCGAAGGCTAATAATCGAGCTATTAATTTGGGCTAACGTTCCCGACAAACCTTCTCCGGACTCATCGCTGACAGGTAGAGCTATATGGTACCTGTTCCCTCGCTTCACCGCACTGGCTTTGCCAAGTACGAGATCAGGGAAGTACGGCATTTCTCTGCGCTCAACGAGTTTTCGAGATCCGAGGTCGAAGGGTGCTCCGTTAGTTTTGACAAAATACGCGAGACTGTCCTTTCGTATGAAAAAGAGATCTCGCGATTCGATTATATTTCTCGAAGGGGTTTTCTCTTCATGCTCTACTCGGAGTCGTTCTTCTAACGGCATATCGTCTTTGCTAAAATTGTTATCATTGTTTTCTTCTTCCTCAGAATTACTATCGTCTTCCTCGGAGTCTATTCTTGGTTGAATAATTTCGTCTGGTTGGAAATTCTCTTCGTTGACGGACTTTTGGTCTTCATCGATAATAAAATCTTCTCGTGGTATCTCTTCTCGTGGATCGTAATCTCTGTCTCTTGGATCCTCGCAGTTCTCGTCTTGCGAATCTTCAGAATCTTCGTCTGGTGGATTTTCCATTGGTTCCTCCCGATGACTTAGATCTACTTGATCGTCATATTCCTCGGGTGCATAATCCTTGGATTTGGTTTTATCGCGGTTAACGCGGTTGGATTTGGTTTTATCTATTTCCTTTGATTGTTTTTCCTTGGGTGGATTCTGCCTTGGAACAACCTTCGGTTGACTTTTCTTCTTTGTTGGTTTTCCCTTCGGAGGGGATTTTTTAATTGGAGCTTTATCTACCTTATCTTTCTCTTGTAATTGTTCTTCCTGTTGTTTTTTTGCTTGTTGTCGAGTAATTATGCGCGCTGGCGTTTCTTTCATCTGTTTCGAAATTTCTTTCGCAGACGGACTACCAGTAGGCTTTAAAATTTCCGTTTGTTGTTGTTTAGCTTGATGCCTTGTTATTCCTATGCTATACGAAGGGTCGTATCTTGACCTGGGTTTACGTTCGGCTAAAGGGTCAGTCGACTGACCCATTGACTCACTCGGACCGTCCTTTCGGTCGTCCTCGAGCAGCTGCATAGGGGTCAGTGACTCTCTCCATAGCTCTTCATAATCCTCTTCATATGGGAATTCCTCATCGCTCTCTCCATCGGTCTCTATTTCGGTATTTTCGAGTAAACGCAATATCTCGTGGGTGGTTAGGAAATCGCTGTTATCCTCGCACGTCACAAAAATCTCTTCGTCGCTCTCGTTAGAGTGCATTTCGACTGGATTTCTCGACAATGCGTCAGCATTCACGTTTGTTTTTCCTGTTTTATACACAACGTCGTATTCGTATTCGGACAATTTTAGTCTCCAACGAAGGACGCGTGCATTACCATCCTTACAGTACTTGAACCAGATCAAAGGCTTATGATCGGTAACCAAAGTGAATTTCCTACCATAAAGGTACGGTCGAAAATGCAAAACGCTGTAAACAATCGCCAAGGCTTCTTTTTCGTACGTATCATACCGGGTTTCTGGATCCTTAAGGGTACGTGAAGCGTACGCTATAGGTCTATCTTTTCCTATTACTCCTTGAGACAAAATACCTCCGATTGCATAACCGGACGCATCTGTTGTGACTATAAATGGTTTTGAAAAGTCGGGAAAAATTAAAACTGGTTCTGTGCAAAGTCTTTCTTTTAACTCGTTAAAGCTTTCTTCTGCGCTATTCCCCCATACAAAAGGGACATCATCTCTTAACAAGTTAGTCAATGGCTTTGCCAACTTCGAATAACCTTCAATGAATCTACGATAATATCCTGTTAATCCCAAAAATTGACGAATTCCTTTTACATTCTTTGGTCTTGGGAATTCTCTTACGGCAATTACCTTTTTCAGATCTAGTTTCAAACCATCTCCACTGATAACATGACCAAGATAAGCTACTTCGCGTTTCAAAAATTCACATTTATCCGGTTGTAACGTCATATTAGCCTTTCTTAGTCGATCGAACAATTTTTCGCATTTTTCGTTGTGTTCCACGAGGGTTTTCGCGTAAATGACTATATCGTCGAGATATACAAACATTTCGCGACCTTGCAACCCTGATAACACCAAATCCATCGCTCTTTGAAACGTCGGTGGTGCATTTTTGAGTCCCATCGGCATTCGTACGTACTCGTAGTGGCCGTAGGGTGTCGTAAACGCTGTTTTATGACAATCGTCTGGGTGCATTCTAATCTGGTAGAATCCGGAGGCCAGGTCAAACACTGAGAAATAACGCGCTCCTCCGAGTTGATCTAAGATATCTACTATATTCGGCAAAGGGTAAGCGTCGCTTATTGTTTTTTCGTTCAACGCTCTGAAATCGAGAACTACTCTCCATTTTCTATTTCCTTTAGAATCGAGTTTTTTCGGTACTACCCATAAAGGTGTATTATACGGAGATGATGATTCACGAATAAATCCTGCTGCTAAGAATTCGTCTATCTGTTTTCTAATTTCCTCTTTATGGACTTCCGGAAATCTATACTGTTTTGAGTTTACGGGAAAATCATCTGTGGTATGGATTCTATGCATTACTACGTCGGTGGCGGCCAATGGCTCACCTGGCAAATGAAATCTATCGGCGGTTTTTGCTATCATTCTTTTAAGGGAATTGCTTTCTGTTTTATCCAAATGCTCTAATCTAAGCAATTCTATAACTCTTTCGCTTCTATTGTCATTTGACATCGTGGCTCCAAAAGAAAAACAATCGCAATCGACAAGAAATCTTTCAGCTATTAATGACTCTAAGTACTCATGAGCCGAGGTTGCCCTTTTCGCGAGGCTCGAACCCTCGGCGCAGGTATACACGGACTCCGTGTTCTCTCCACTAACGTTTCGGCTTCCTTCGCTATTTAAAGAGTTTACTGCGGTATTACCGGTTCGAAAAAGAAACAACAAAACGTACAAAACGAACGAAATAAATCTCTGGTCATATCGTGGTTGAGAATTTTTCTTTTTCTCACTATTTTTCTTTTCTTTATTCTGATTTTCGGACTGAGATTCAACACTATACATTGGCAGATAATCTACGGGTTTTTCCTGACAATACCTATCTGATTTACCACACATATTCACCCTTGGATACGGAACATTTTTTTCCATTGTCAAGTTTCTGAACCGTTCATCGGATACGTACACGTTATCACCGGAATTCTTTTCAATAAAATACTTGTCGGATACACTAGTATCTAGCATTATACCTTTGCTAGCCTGTTGATCAAAAATAAATTCTTCAGTTCGGATTCCTGTTATCGAAATATCGTTTTTACAACTTCTTTTGGACCAATGACTGACAATTACTGAATCTTTGTCGGGATTTTCGGGATCTGAGTTGACAACAAAATTTTCAACAAAACTTTCAAACACGGGATTCTCGATCTCTGGATTTCTAACCACTGGATTCTCGATCACGGGATTTCTAATCCCTGGATTTTTCTCAATATTACGATTCTCAAGATTTATCTCGATAGAAGGATTCTCAGGATGTATATCAATATCAAAATTTTCTTTCTCTACAGGGTTCTCGGTTACAGGATTGAGAACAGACTCTTTGACAATACAAGTTTCAACTTCTGGATTTTCGTTAACAAGTTTCTTCTCTATTAATTTTTCATCGATCGGACTTTCAACTGGATTTTTTTCTGCAACAAAACTCTCATCAGCTACAAAGATTTCCACTGGATATTCTGGATAACGGATTTTCTTCTCTACTATATCGGATTCCAAATAACGGATCTCTTTCTTTACGATTTCTACCTTTGGTGGCTCTATTACTCTCTCTTTTACAATATGAACCTCTCCGACTAGATTCAAATTGGAGCCTGAGCTGTTTTTCTTTTCGACAAAACTCGGATTTTTCCTGGATTTTTCTTTCGCGATTTTATTATTCAATCTGTCAATCATCGCTTCAAATGATCCATAGGGAACCATTTTTACGACGGGAACTTCTATTTCAACCTGTCGACTAAGGTGATTAGTAACATAAACGTAAGCTTTTCCTTTCTCGTTCCTGACGAGTCCCTGCTCTATGGTTATTCCTTCACCTGCATCTAAGATTGGCAAAAATCCTTCTGCTACTTCTTGGTTTTTTATTCTGACATAAAAAAGTTTTCTTACACCTGGCGGGAAGACTATACTTTCTCTCGTATGGAACGGTATTCTCAATCCGTTTACGTCCACACAATTATTCTCATAATCGATTTTTGCAAGGTTATCGCGGAAAAATTCGGATGACAATATTCCCGATTGTCTAATCGGGAAACTATTCGGTACTAAATGGAAAGACGTGTCCTTGCCTAACGTGAAGATTTCTACCGAACCGAGGGTTTCTACAACGTTTGTGGTTATTCCGCTGAGTCTAAGAACTCTCGATCGATCAATGTATAAATAACGATCTATACATTTTTCTTTCAAAACATTCTTACTCGCACCTGTATCTAGCATCAAGGTAATAGTTTCCGATAGCTCTTTTCCTTGCATCAATATCGTAGGACCAATTACGTCGTCGACATATCGCGCCATAAAAATGGTCGCGACCTCCGGCGTGCATTGTCCTATACTACCTTCAGGGTAAGAGTCGGGTGCGTGTCCGCAGTGGCCTCCACCTGGGCACCCGATTCCAGCTGGCCGTTCGCGTTTCCCGAAGCGGTTACAATCTGTCCGTATTTACGGATTCGCGATGGACACTCCTCCAATTTATGTCCAATTGTTTTACAATATCGGCACACATTCGGAGGAAACTGAGGAGAGGCTGCCTGAGCATAAGTCATCGGACCCGCTAGCTGCGGCACATGTTGCGAAACATTACCTCCGCTGGGATTGCGGGAGGGGCAGTTCCTCGCAAAATGCCCCCATCCTTTACATCCATAACACTGAATCGTGGGTGGCTGAGCCTGTCCACTACTTACCTGGACCGGCGGATTATTTTGTTTCACCGCTGACGCCTGCACTCCGGCAGCTCGTTGCGCATGAAAACAAGTTTCCGGCAGATGACCCTTTTTTCCACAGATCGTACACGGCTTTGAGAAACACTTCTCAGCGCTGTGCCCTCTTTTCGAGCATATTTGACATACTACTACTTGCCCTGGAGAGGCTACAGTAATGTTCGGCATGGGCGCCTGTGGATCAGGAGCCAACAGTGGACAATCGTTCGCTGTGTGGCCCTTCTGCTCGCACATCTGGCACGTAGCCGGTGACTGTTGACCAGCCGCGGCCTGCGCAGCGTAACAGCTCTTAGCACTGTGTCCTCTTTTTCCACAATACTGACAAGTCGGAACGACGGAGCTACCTCCTGCCTGATTCTTATTTCCTGATCTGCTATCGGTCGCAACGAAATTAATTTCCGCGGATTTTTCGATTTTATTCGATTTCGCGGATCTTTCAGTTTTTTCACTCGATTTCTCCTTCGGATTTTTACCCTTTCGAAGTCGATCTAGATCAGCGAGTTCACGTTCTACATCTCGCGCTCGATTAATCGCGTCGCTAAGAGTGCGATCGTCGCCCATTTCGCGACGGATTTCCGGTTTTAATCCTCTACCAAAACAGCTAAGTGCCATTTTCTCGATTCTACCTTTTTCGTTCTCATCAAGTGTACCGCCTGCACGCTTGTGAGCTTCAAGAATTTTTACCGCAAGATTACGAATTCTATCCGCGTAATCATCAACTTTTTCCGAATCTTCCTGGAAACTACTTCCGAGCTCTCCGGTAAGCTGAAACACGTCACGCGGCGGATCGTATGTTTTGCAAAGATAATCGGCAAAATCGCGAATATTGCCGAACGTTATTTTCGATATCTTATTCCAAACAGCGGAACTCAATTTTGTTTTCGCGAGTCTCAAGAGGTGAGGTTCACACGCGGGTCCTACCATAGCAAGGGCTTCTTCGAGCCCCGTGATATACCTACTCAAGTTTTCTCGATTCCCGTTAAACTCGGGCAATAAGCGGATCGCGTCGCGCAAGAATCCAAGACTCGCGGCGTCTGGTCTCACTTCGTCGGGCATTGTTAATGTTGGTTTTGCACCAGTAAATAGATTTTTCGGTCTAATTAAAATATCGCGTCTTCGACTTGATTTCGGTGTCGCGGGATACGGTGCAATTTTTTGTTCTCGCGGTGTTTGTAACGACGGACTGAGACCGATATCTCGTCTTGCACTAGAAAAATCACTTTTCGCGGAAAAATAACCGGGTGTACGGAAACTACTACTGAGCGGAGTTAATTCACTTTTCGCGGTCACAAAAGTTGACGTGGAGGCAATGCTTCCCGATGGTACACTACCTCCCCCGGAAGACTCGACTTTATTCTTCGATGGATTTTCAAAATTTCCTTTTTCCGTTGTATTTTCGTTTAAGTTTCCGACCTTTAGACTCGGTGAATTTATTTTTAACTTTCTTAATGGTTCGATTATCGATTCTAAAATTCCTGATACTAAATTATCAGCATCTTTTGACGAAACTACTGAGCTATCACCGAGCTCATGGCTAACAAATACTTCATCGGAGGATTCACTTTTCGGAGAATCTGTCGTCGATTCGCGCCTAACAGTGTAACCTGCGGCTTCCGCACCGCCGTCGGAAGGGCACGAGCGAGCGCGAGGCGATCGCGCGGCTTGCGCGTCCCCCTGCTCCTCTCCCTTATCCGGCTTGCTACGCTTACGAGCCCGTTCTTCGGGATACTCGTGTAACACTTTTTTTATCAATGTTCCCCTTCGAGCGGGTAAACATTGAGACTAATTTTCATGACGAAAAAAAAACACTCGCGGTTTTACTGCTAAAAATTAACCCAAAAACACTTACGGATTTTACAAATAAGCTACCCTGAAATTTAACCCGAAAAATTTTAACGCGGAGATACACACAAAAAAAAAACACCATAGGCGCAATAAAACACAGAAAAGATCACTTTTTTCTTAAAATACGTCTCGCATTGGTGTGGCGAGCTAAATTACGTTTCCGCTAGTATGGGGCGGATTAAACTATGGGTCTCGCTTTGGTGGGGCGAGCTAATTTCTATGCCAATGAAAGAGTACACAGTCACACACATGCTATAACATGCTATAAGGATGGATGGGAAGGAAAACTAGGAAAAAAAACCAAAAAAAAAATGAAAGCGAAATTTCGCGAATGGCTCTAAAGATCCCGGACGAGCCCCCAATTTTTGTTACGTCGCGAATCGTGTTTTACGCAAGGAGCCAGACCTCATCTCGGTCAATGAACTTAATCAATTTACGCGTTATCGAAGTGGCTTACGATTCGCAGGTGCCTCGTTTTGAGCCTAACCTCGCGGAAATTTGCTCGGAAAGAGGCTAGAGTACATTCGCGAAAGTTCATCCAGTTTCTGTATGATGGAACCGATGGCAATGGGGACAATAAGTGTCATTTTCTCTTAGTGGGAGAGTAGTGCTAACTTGTGATTCTCGAACGAAAATGCGATGACAACACACGCAGAAAAGAATGAATAATATCAAGAGTACAGCCAGATTAAAACTCAGTAAAATTACTACTACCCTTGGGTGATCTAACGGAAGAGTCATTTTATGCGTAACGATGGTATCGACCACAGTTCAAACAAAGATTCGGGGAATATCTTAATGGTGGGTTTATTACGATGCGCGGTGATTCGGTTGCCGGAACGGGACGATAATGTTTAGCCAAGAGTTTAGGGCAGTATCGGAAAAACAAAATTACGCCAATCAAAAACAATGAAAGATTTGAAGCAATGACGATCCACACTATTTTAGGAGAATCCGGGGAAACGAACATTTTTATACGCGGTTAAACGGTTGCGAAGGGTAGAGATTACAAAGACAGGGATGGTACACGAGGTCCGATTTCTTCAGCGTTATTTTATGAGTACCAGAAGGGCTACGATTGGCTGAGGATCCCAGAATACATCGTATACTCATGAGCCTCACAGCACTCCAATGGGACAGAGGGTAGGAGATGAGGTGATATCGGAGAGAAAAGATGCACAAAAAGATAAAGTAAATAACTTACTTACCAGGAAATAAAATCGATGAAAAAATGGAAAATGCCGATGAGGTTGCGTTGACGAGTGGTGGATCGATGAATCGTTGCTACCCTCGGCTTGTCGAGTCAATTGCCGAGCGGATGAGGATGGTGCGCAGATAAATGAATTTTCAAATTTCTCAAAAAAAATCACGTTTCACCAAGCCTTTATTACTATCGGCTCACAACTGAAGCAACTGATAATTCGTAACGCAAAAATTGTTCACAAAATAATATTCCCGACAATAACTCGGTAGACAAAAATTATTCGCAAAGCAAATGAACAGAGTAACGTCGTGGTTCGGAAATCGAAGAAAACTGAAGTCGTGACAAAAATCGATGAATGCTAATGAATGCTCCCGCTGAAGGGCCCCTTGTTTTATAGTTTTGCCCTCAGATGACATAAGCTTCGCTGGTGGGAGGCACGCGTCTCAGCCGAGGCGTGAGGTTCCCCGCCTCCCTTGTTCTCCTGACGAGCTCTTAACCTTTCTATAATTATTTTACTTAACTATTCCTGATGCAAATTCTGTACTGTGTATCAATTAATTATATCCTTTATTGATTGTTGATCTTCCTTGACTTTTGTTGATCGTTCTAGGTGAAATTTATGTGAATTAATAATGCATTTGGATAAAATTAATTAATCAACAATACCTAACTTGCAATAAGATATTATGATCTTTCAGAATCGGTTACTAAACATACTTTGCAATTTTTTTTAATTTGTGGATCTCATAAACTACAGTTGGTTAATTAAACATCCGATAGCTCATTGGTTTGACAAATTGTTACTCAACTAATTTTGCTGCAAATATAGGGTAATATATGTGTAGATGGCAGGTCTTTTTTGTATAATAATCCATATTGTTAACTATTCGTTTCTTTTTCTTTTATCCCTACTTTTGCGGAATTCTGGCTTCGTTCGCTTCGAGATTTTTATGGTCTCCTCGTATTGGCTAAAGAGTTCGGTAATTAATACAGAGCGGGCCTGATTCTCAGAATCGATTCGTGATTTATTTTTTTTTTCTCTTCCCCTTATGCCCTTGGTGCGATCACGTATGCACGTGAGCGTAGAATGCCTCGCTAAGAACGCTTCTCCCCTGACGTCTCCCCTTCTTAACGAAGTCTCACTCATCCTAACTGGAGCATATGCACCTCTCCTTTTTACTCAACTGGTGAAATATATTGTCACCGTGTTCCCTTCGTCGCAATAGACTAGCGTGAACGTATTCGTTGTTCTTCTCAGATCGCAAGGAGAAGAAAAAACAACCACAATAAGAATTATTATTTCTTAGATTTCGAACGGGGGTTTTTAACTTTTACTAGTCCGAGTGTTTATAACACTGGCGGACTGGTCGTTAATATTTTTCGTGTACCGTAGGCAGTTCTTAGAATTTTTTATGTCACAGTAGAATTACGGCTTCCTGTTTTGCTTTTGCAACGGATTTCTTCATCGGAACTATATATAAACTGCCCAGTGGTCAACGCTTCGTGGAAAAATATATAAAATTAAAATGAAGGTGCAAAGTTTAGCGAGACCTTGATTCGAAACACGTACCAATATTCTTCGTCTTTCCCCTATATTCTTTGTTAATAATTGCAGATGTTACTCTAGTTATTTACTTCTAGCAATATCCAGAAGGGTTGATTGGCTTAGTTTGCAAATATTACTCCTGTCTTTAATGGATTATTATGGCGTAAAATATTTAAGATCATCATAAGTAAAACATAAAATTATAAACTACACCGCGGATGACCTGACCCAATATTCATCTTCATGCGTGATTCTATTCTCATTATCTATTTCGCGGACCGTCGGGAATTTTCTTTTTATTTGCGGGGTTACGTCGCGAAGGCTGCTCGTGAGGTGCTGCACTCTTCGGAGGAGGTTCCAAGATGTTTCTATCGAAGGGCCCGACACGTCATGGTATTGGTGAAGCCATCGGTACCCTTGCTCGAGTCGTTCTTCGCCTCGAAGCCACTGAGTCTCTTTGTGCGTGAGCACAGTGCTTGGAGGTGTTAGTGGGCCTCGTGCGTTGAAGTCTCGTGTGTTCGAGTCTCTCTGCCTTCCATAGAGCGTAATACCCCTTGGAAGTCCGCTAGCCCATATACGTGAGCCGGCATTCTCTTGGTAGTGGCGAGTTTTTCTTGGTGTTGTGTGCCACGTGTTTGGCACCGCATATGCATTGAGCCCGGCAATGTTGATTTCGAGAAGTATGAAACAAATCTCGACTTACGTGGCTGACCGGTAACGATTCTCGTGTAGCTCGATATCTTTCTCCTTGGTTTTTCCCCCACTCCGTGAGTGTTCACGTGCAGCGGTATTCTTCTCTCAAATTGATCGAAGAGCAACGCAATTTGTGAAAAAGAAATTCAGATGGTTGCGGGACGTAACAACGGCCAAAATTTTGCAGAATTTTGAAAAAAAAAAAAAAAAAATCAGCGTTTTCTACTATAGAGTCTAATATTGTTCGCTGAATGAAACTTTGTTGCCACAATTTGGTTCCGAGCTAATTTCTACATTTTTTATTTTCGCCTTCTATTTGACTAATTTTAATTTTTTTTTTCTCTTTAATTTTTCGCTCAAACACGAAGAAGCATGGAGAGATTGTGTGCGAGATTCCCCGCCGTGATAAATAAAAATCTCGGCAAGAAGCACTGCGAGATTGTGCGAGAGATTCCCCGCAGCGATAAACAAAAATCTCGCGGAGAAGCGCGGCGATAGTCGCGGTCCGGGACACATGCGACATTCTCAGCAAGATCTCGCTGAGAATCTCGGAAAGATTCTCAGAGGAATCTCACGGAGATCCCTGAGAATCTCGGAAAGATTTTCAGAGGAATCTCACCGAGATTCTCGGCAAGAATCTCGCTGCGATTCTTTTTTTCTACGCGGGGAGCCTCCCTACGAAAGAAATATATTAAAAAAATATAATAATATATTTTATACATATATACACGCACCACAATGATAATCCCGAATTTCTCTACATACCGTTATGAACTCAACAGCTTCAAATCGGTATTTTTGCTTAAAGAAGGCTCAAAATCCAGAGGACGCGAACGAAATAAAATCGAAAAATCAACGGAATCCCTCAATCTGAGAATAAATAAAAGAAAACAAACTGAAGAAGAGGAGTAAGAAAATACAAGAGACTTGAAGGAAAATGACGACGAACCAACAAACAATCGGTCCAGAGTATCGTTTAGAAGAAACGCGGCTGCTCAGTTTTACACTCTGGCCGAAACCAAAGGTATCAATCGAAGAATTGGCAGCCGCAGGATTTTATTACACTGGGCAGGCAGATGAAACTACATGCTTTGAATGTAAACTGACGATAAGCGAATGGGAAGCTGACGATAAGCCCCTGTTAGAACATCGGAGATGGCAAGATAAATGCCGATTCGTGCGAAGAATTCCCTGCGGTAACGTACCCCTTGGAGTGCCTCCTTCCGTTATACCTGCTTCACGCGCACCGAAAGGACCCTATGATACCAAAAGCCCCGGATCGCAAAAGGCCGACCGGATTACACGTTCTCCTGAGGATGGACCCACCTATCCGGAGTACACTGCTTATGTCAAACGCCTGAAAAGTTTCGCGAGTTGGCCAACATCATCATCGCAATCAAAGGAAAGCTTTGCAGCAAAAAGCAAAGTTGCGCAATCAAAGGAAAGCTTTGCGACGAAACAATATGTTATTATTGTGGGGGAGGATTGAGCGATTGGCAGGCTACCGACACAGCAATGGGACAACACGCCAAATGGTTCTCGAAATGCTGATTCTTGCGTGCCCAACGGAGATCCGGAATCCAACCGGCTAATAACCATGACTTCGAACTATCAAAGTTATTGGAAGAATCAATCGAATTAAAGAAAGCGGATGATACGATTAAATGGGCCGCGTGTCTAGCAAATCTCCAAAAATATACAACGGACATAAATAAATTTATCAGAGAAGTAGGAGGCAAGGGACACCCGCGTAGAAAAAATTAGTATGGGATTGACTCTGGGAGGACGATGGGCGAGAGGCTGGGGTTTGTTTGGGATTGAATCTGGGAAGCACTATGGGCAGTCATCTGGGTTTTGGGACCCGGCTGGATGGTTTCCCAGACCTTTTTCCATAGCTTCAGTGGACGGGGGGAATCCTCGTGCAATCAATCCCATACGCTTTTCCAGATTCTCTCCCAGCCATCGCGTACGACCGGGGGAATCCTTGCGCGATCAATCCCATACATAGAATCCCATGTTATGTGTAAGTGAAAGAAGATGAAAAAATAGATTTTGTCAAATGGAAGAAAAAAATAAAAAACGAAAAAATATGCCTAAAACCAATTTTTTTCGACGGATATGAGTTCCCCGAGCAAAGTTAAATGCTGCTGTACGTAATCGGCGTTTGAAATTCGATGTAGGTCCCAAAAATATTGTAAAGTATTGGATGAGTTTAACATAGATCTTTTAATTTATCTATCCTAGCTTTTCCCAGTACATCACATTATTTTTGGGGCCTTAAATGAAATTTAACCGCCGATTATGTACTACAGCGCTTAACTTTGCACGGCGTAATCATATTCGTTGAAAAAAATTAGATTTGAGCATATTTCTTCGTTTTTCATTTTTTCCTTCCATTTGACAAAATCTATTTTTCCTTCTTCATTCATTTACACATAATATGGGATTCTATGTATGGGATTGATCGGGCGAGGATCCCCCCGGTCGTACGGTACGGCCGGGAGAGAATCTGGAAATACGTATGGGATTGATTGCACGAGGACTCCCCCGTCCACTGAAGCGATGGGAAAAGGTCTGGGAAACCATCTAGCCGGGTCCCAAAACCCAGATAACTGCCCATAGTGCTTCCCAGATTCAATCCCAAATAAATCCCAGACTCTCGACCATCATTCTCCCAGAGTCAATCCCATACTAATTTTTTCTACGCGGGCAGAACCAGGCAGGTAGACAGGTACCGACATTGAACGAGGCAGCCAACAAGGAAAAGAAACAGGAGGCTACGATCCTTGAAGAGGTCAAAGACAATAACATTGACCCATCAGCAAAGGCTTCGGGCTCACAGATACCATCCGAACGTAAACATCGGTCCATCCCACAAAATACGGGAGAACCGAAACTTATCAGCATTGGCACTTTGAACAAAGTAGTCAATAATAATCTATGCCACCGTTGTTTTAAGAAAAGCATTGGAATAATGATTTTGCCCTGTCATCATGCCACTGTTTGCACCGACTGCGCAGAACAAATAAAAAAATGTTTCACGTGCAAACTTAACATTGATTACGGAGTGGAGTTCTCCATCGACCACGAGTATAGCAAGGGAAATGGCTTGACACTTATCCCACCCCGTACTATCCCTGAACTGTAATCCAGGAAATATACAGGGAGAATAAAAAAGGAAAAACGTATTCTACCTCGAATAACTTTACAATCATTAAAATAGTAATAGAAATTTAGGAAAAATAATAATAATAATGATAATAATATTAATAAGAAGAAAAGAAGGAAAATAAAAAAAAAGAGGGGAGATGCAAAATACGTAGGAAATAGATCAGCCAATTAAAATAGCGTAGGAAAACCAGAAAACGAAAAAAAAGGGGGAAAAAATACAACAAAAACAAAAGAAAAGGGAGAGAGAGGAAAAAGAGGAAAACTTATAAATAACGAGACTAGGAAACTAACATATCAAGTAAGCAACAAAAGAAAGAACGGAAGATGTACGTATATAACAACTTCGTTTCGTAATAAACTCCCTCATGCACAATAATGCAAGCCATATGCTGAGAACTTTACCGCATTTTCTGGGCTATTTCCATGAGCTATGTGCATGGAAACCCCGAATAAGGCTTAAACTAATAAAATAATGCTTCTACCCTATAAGTAAAGAAAAAAAGAGGAAAAGTAGACTAATCTTAAACGAATAATTAACACAAAAAAATATGTTCAAATATATGTAAGAATTAATGCATCAATTGTCTGTATGTGTTAGTATCACCAACATGGCTCGATGCACATGTAGAAATGGAAGGCAATTCGATAATGTAGGAATAAGTGCGAGGTCCGCCAATTCCGACAAAATACTTCCCATCGAAGTAGGACGGAAGAAACCGGTATGCTTAGTACCTGGAGCAACGAGGCTCTATTGCTATTGGAAGTTGGCGCTGCGAATTGACATTGCAAAAAAGGACATCGTGCTGTACGTCCCACGGGAGTGGAGGGCTTTAACTCCCGACCGATTGGAGAATTGGGTCAATCAATTCCCTATCGACGAACAAAACCTTGCCGTCGTGATAGGGCTTGACAGACTATGTACGTTATGGTCCCCCTTTAGGGGTTCCAGAGGTCGAGTCTACTAATATGGTTCCCGGGGTTATGGTTTCTTTTCGAACTGCGCTGCCGTAATCCTGGAATAATCCTGGAAAGAGACCACTTGTTACGCACGATGCGATGGCGCAGAAACGTACAGGTACCACGGGCTTGAGTGTGGAGCCAACGGTCAAGCAAGGTGAATACTGCAGGATTGCTTGACGCAGCGGCGCAGAAGCACTCTAGGGAAGGTCCGCTTCGGGCGGAACCCCCATCAATGAGGAAAGGCTTCTGCCGGTCGCTTGCGGCCGGTGTTGTCCTTTTCGATGATTATTTTTGCCCTTTATGAGGGCAAACGGGGGAACGTGGTGGCAGTGTTGAATTTCAACAGAGGAAAGGCTAAAGGAGAAATAGGCCGGAACTCTTGCCGCAATGAGAGTAGACTGGAAGATCGGCACTATGTGTCGGTGGTTGCGTATGCTCTCAGGGCGAGAGATTTTCGGATCGAGCAATAGTTGCAGGCCGTCGGGCCTGCCACTAACACATTAGTTGGGTCAATCAATTGCGCGATCGACCATTCGAGGACATTGTGTTAGGAAGGTTTCAATACTTTTGGACCATTGATGTACTTCTACCAGCACGGCAAGACTACCGGACGGTCCCTATCCACGGGAGAAACGGATGGCCAAATTTCTTCGAAACTACAACCATGTGGAATAAACCAAGGCTGACCTACGAAACTGACCGTTTATCCATCACGGTGAATCGCAACCCAATCCCGTCCTGCCTGGGTATGGAAAATGTGGTGTGTTATTGGCGCATGCGATTGCCACGGACTGTACAACCACGACGATACGTTTGGGTACCCCCTGAATGGAGACGACTCACTGATAAGACTCGATCTTTGTGGTCGCGTAGATTAGGCGCTGATCCCGAACAACCAATCGAACTCGGGGGAACTCATTATTATTGGGATCGTGATACCATCATTCCTTATGGACAGAATCCGCATTCCATAGAATACGTAGGATACGGGAAATATAAGCACCTTGACAATCAGGATGAAATCGACACACCACCTTGTCGGCCAGTCATCAGGTTCCCTTCACCACCCCCTCGTGCAGTACAAGTCGATAGGAAGAGCAACCGATTGAAGGATAATATCGCCCAACGGGATCCCCCAGTCTCAAAAGAGAGAACAGGACCCTTCCCGAAAGTAATACGAGAATACCTGGAACCTTTCGACTAACGATGTGAGAACGTATACACGACCCCGTACCCTCGACCCGAGACCGCCATTTAAAGTGAAAGGCGAGATAGAGAGAGAATGAAAGGAAAAAAGAGAAAGCCATTCAGACAAAAACTTCTTACTACCTCGTAAATTTTAAGGCAGAAAGAAAAGGAAGAAAGAAAAAGAGAGGATAATATATATATACTAGAGTTTCCCCGCGGCTCGCGCTCGCGCGCGCGCTAGGGCTCGCTTTTTTTTTATCAACATTATAATAATGTTTAATCACCGCCGCAACTTTTCACCAATGGAGGTCGCCGCCGCTTTTTTTGTATTTTTACTTAGTCAGTCTCCCTTAAAGGGACTTAGAATATTATTCCCCCCCCCCCCCCCCCCCACTCGCCATTACTCCTTCGACCAAAAATATTCTAAGTCCCTCTAAGGGGATTCCCCCCGCCCCCTTCGACCGAAAATATTCTAAGTCCTCTTAGAGGGACTTAGAAATTCTTAAAATATTCTAAGTCCCCCTTAGAGGGACTTAGAATATTTTTTTTCCTTCTTAGAGGGACTTAGAATATTTTTCTTTTCCTCCTTAGAGGGACTTAGAATATTTTTGCCCTCCCCTCGATTCCTGACACGGCGGCGGCGGCGGCGACAGCGGCGGAAACTTTATATATATAGTATATATATATACTAGAGTTTCCCCGGGCTCGCGCGCTACGCGCGCTCGCTTTTCTTTTAGTAAAATTATAAAAATGTTTAATCACCGCCGTAACTTTTCACCAATGGCAGTCGCCACCGCTTTTTTTTGTATTTTTACTTAGTCAGTCCCCCTTAAAGGGACTTAGAATATTTTTCCCCTCCCCCTCACCCCCTTCGCCATTACTCCTTCGACCAAAAATATTCTAAGTCCCCCTTTGACGGACTTAGAATATTTTGGCCTTCCCCCCCCCCCCTTCAGAAAAATGTTCTAAGTCCCTCTAAGGGGATTCCCCCCGCCCCCTTCGACCGAAAATATTCTAAGTCCCCCTTAGAGGGACTTAGAATATTTTTGCCCTTCGCGCCATTCCTGCAAAATATTCTAAGTGCCCCTTGAAGGACTTAGAATATTTTGACTTTCCCCTCCCACGACCCCCCCCTTCAGAAAAATATTCTAAGTCCCTCTAAGGGGATTCCCCCCGCCCCCTTCGACCTAAAATATTCTAAGTCCCCCTTAGAGGGACTTAGAATATTTTTCTTTTCCTCCTTAGAGGGACTTAGAATATTTTTTTTTTCCTCCTTAGAGGGACTTAGAATATTTTTGCCCTCCCCTCGATTCCTGACACGGCGGCGGCGGCGACAGCGGCGGATTTATATGTATAGAGAGATACTAGAGTTTCCCCGGGCTCGCGCGCTACGCGCGCTCGCTTTTCTTTTATCAACATTATAAAAATGTTTAATCACCGCCGCAACTTTTCACCAATGGGGGTCGCCGCCGCTTTTTTTTGTATTTTTACTTAGTCAGTCCCCCTTAAAGGTAAAAATATTCTAAGTCCCCCTTGAAGGACTTAGAATATATAAAAATAATCTAAGTCCCCCTTGAAGGACTTAGAATATTTTGACCTTCCCCTCCCACGACCACCCCCCCCCCCCCCCCCCCTTCAGAAAAATGTTCTAAGTCCCTCTAAGGGGATTCCCCCCGCCCCCTTCGACCGAAAATATTCTAAGTTCCTCTAAAGGGGTCTCATATAGCGGGTGTCTCATAAGTATGTATCAATTCCTGACACGGCGGCGGCAGCGACAGCGGCGGAAACTTTATAGAGAGATATAACAAAAAAAAAGGGGCACGAGGAAAATAATCATATACTCCAATGCATCTATAATAAGGACAATTAATCGTCAACAACGAATTACGCGAATACTCCCATCTATATTCCACAGGAGATGGTCCAATACCAGTTAATCATGACCGTCGACAACTCCTACACAAACCACAGCAGATCATACTACTGGTGTCTCATCCCGGGGGTTTACGTACCCCCTGAATGGAAGGACGTGCCTGTTAGCATCCTGGAAGAATGGATCGCAGTCATACCTGAGGAATCGGAATCAGTAATTATCGGAGGCACCACCTACATCCTACAATATGACTTATTACTACCATTGGGTCAGAGTTCACAATACATTATGACCGAGGAGGACGCAAAGATTCAACAAGCAAACGAACAACGGTTATGCGTCCGAGAAATGATACCAACATGGGACGCATTACTAAGGGATGTTCAAGGCCGCAGACGGTTACAACTTGATCTGCTCAACTTATAACACCACTCAACTACAAGAACTATCGTTAAAGTTAAGAATTAGAATAATAAAAATATAAAATTAATAGAATATACGAGTGTTCGGGATCCCGCGTCGCACAATAGCGGCGCGAGAGACCCGCTACGCGGCAGCACCTCACGGGCGCAGCCGGCTGGCAACACAAGGCATCGTGGAAAGATCTAGAATCGACCACGGCGTTCTCGTAACGGCAAGCCGGCCGGCAACAGCCATCTTAGCTCTAGTATCCATCGATCCGTGCCACGCGCTACGTGACTGTTAATTATTTCATTACATCTCGTACTTAACGCGCTCTATTACTGATGTAATAGCACTCATTAAGTACGGAAAATCTCACTCTCAACGGTTGTCGCATCGGGCGCAATCGCATTTACACGGTGCATCCTCAATTGAAGAATCTCATTCTCAACCCGTGGACTCGCCAAACTCGTGCATACAATAGTGTACTCATCGGCGCGCTCTCAACGTTGCTCGCTTCAAAATTAATACAATTTCGTTGCGCCATCGTATTCTTGTGAAACTCATCTCAATCAGTGTTAACTAAGTTTGCGGATTTTCTCAACGACATTTCAGTGTTTGACTCGCTGTATTTAATCATTGACTTCGAATTAATTCTACTCACGCTCGTGTCGACCGTGGAAGCGGTGACGAATTTCGCTGCCGTAGCCGCAATTGCACGAGTGCGCGAAATATAAGCCAAATAGAAATATAAGCTAAGTTAGATAAATAAGCAAGGAGAGATGAGCTGACTGCTGCCCACGTCCCGCGGATAGTAACGAATACCGCGAGAGCAGCTTCGTTACCTTTTCCGCTGACCACAAAACGCGACGGCAGCAAGAATCCTCCCCGGCCTGCCACCCGCCGGTCGCGAGATCGGCGGATGTGCACGCCGGAGAGATTAGTCCCGTTAGACAACGAGAGCGAAAAGCTAGTCTCGGAAAAAACTCCTCGAGTAGCTCCTGCATAGTAACTTGAAAGCTTTCTTCGGAAATCCGCAGTCTACGGAAATCGTTCTAAAGTCAATAAGGCCGAAGGGAGCCAAGTTAGTGTTTTACGTTGCAGTGGTCAACGTTCTCCCGCTAGTTATAGTGTCTCGCATTACGCCACGAACAATATAAACTGTCGTGTAGTTCTTCATCATCGAAATCTAAATTAATCGTAAGTAGTATTAGACAGTATGCGTGTGTGAGTGGAGAGCGATTTTTCCTATTCTATTATTTTTCTGCAATTTATTCAACGCTCTTTAAAAATTCATTATTAATAAAACAGAATACATTTAAATTTCCAATCGCGTCTATCATTGACTCGCACAATCAACCTCAAGAACGTCCTGTACAGGGCGAATCAGACCGATCCCCATAAAAAATAAATATAAACTCTTCGCGCTTCACGCGAAGAGGTTTAACTTGACTCCCGAGACCGCTCCGGGACGTAACAAGTAAACTGGTGTCAGAAGTAGGACATTCTGATTACTTCTTGAGATTGGTTGACGAGATAAGCGTCAACACTATCACTTAAAAAAAAAAAAAAACTTGCAATCACTTTTCGAACTTCTTTGACTTAACTTCTTCAAAATTTTTCTTAAACTGAAGCTTAACCGTTTAACCGTTATCCATCATTAAACAGACATTAAATTAAGATATTGACAATCAAACCTACGTTATCAGACAAATGGTGCAGCAGGAATACGCATACCAGGCTATCCTGAGCACGAGATTTTCTCGGATCAGTTGGCGGGAGGTTCGTCAATCTTCGAGCCTAATTTTAATTACGGAATAAATATCGTCCGCCTTAGTGAGCTCGAGCCGAGTGTAGAAATACATTCTGCAACTCCCGTCCTGCTCTTGAAAGGCGACGATATAATCGTGCTCCTCGGAACTGTCCTCATCACTACGACGGCCGGACCTGGGAGTCCCATAAACGATACGTATTTATTTCACATCGCGGAGAATTTTACTAGTCCATACGCGGGTGTGGTTGGCACGTTTGCCACTTGGGACCCGTCAAATTATCATTATCAACCGATTATAATTGCGCCGGGCGAATAATCCGCGAATACAGGTAATAATTATAATTCCGTCGTAACTATTATCAGTACGTAAAATATATAAAATGGCGACGGGTGGTGGAGAGCAGGCGTCGGTGTCGGCGCCGACGCTCGACGTCTCGACGCGAGCTCTGCACGACGTAAGCACCGCGATGCAGAATATGACCCTTTATAATCGGTACGCGAACTTGCCGACCTTTGACGGGAAGAATATGTCACTGAGGGACTTCCTTCAGGACATTCAAAACATAAAGATATTCGTGCCGGCGGAAAACGAATCCGAATTCGTCGCGGCAATAATATCCAAATTGCGCGGTAGTGTTCGTAATTGCGTATGCGGGGAGACGATCAACACGGTCGAACAGCTGACCAAGTTGTTAAAGAAACGTCTCGCGAGGGGAAAAACCTACGCGTATTATAGTCAACAATTGTCGTCTATAAGAATGAACAAGCGTCTCAGCGCCCTGCGGGCGCAGATGCTCTTGTTGGTGGGCTCCGCCCCCCAAACCCCCCGAAAAATGTCCCGGAGGGACATTTTTTAAGGCACTCACGGGGGTGCACGTCGCTCTACGCGCTCCGTATCGAGTGTATTTACACATCGCGCTATGCGCTACGGATGAAGTATGTTTATACGTCGCGCTCTGCGTTTCTTTTCGAAAGTACGTATGAGAGAAAAACATTTATCAGTTACGTAAATTAATTCATAGTGTTTAACCTTCGTCGAATAAAATTTTTTCTTTTTTGTACGAATTGATTATTAATATTCACGACGGATATTTCCTTTTTGTTTGACGATAAATTGTCAAATATTGAGACACGAGACAAATATAACAAATTGCACCACGTAGAAGTTGATCAAATTAATTTAACGAATCAAATCATGTCTAGTAAAGTCGTTTTATTGGCTTAAAACTTATGACCAGATTTAATGAATATAAAACAAACACACAAAACATGTACCGACACCAATACGATTACCATTTAGCATTCAGGCCAAATATCCCCTTTAAATCCTTCCCCTTCAATGTTTTTTTTCCCCATAATTGATGGAATCAGTTCGTTATTTTATCTGTAGGAAACCGAATCATTGTAGAAGACAAGTTCAAGAAATTTGCTATTCTTTGTGATTTTCAATGAAATTTTGTCGATATTTATGGATGCTGCAAAAAAATGCTATCTCGAGAACGAAAAAATATATCGTTTTGGTTCCTGTCTTGTATTGAAGAGGAAGTAGTACGTTACTCGAATCAAAAATTTGTCATCTTGGATAGCTCCAAAATATTTTTTTACAAATTGATGAAATTCTTGAAAAATTCGACTTTGAAGGCTCTTTGACAGTCTTCTTATAACAAATTTCATTTCTACCTTTTGAGATATATATTTTTTCTTCTTCGTAATACATGGAATCAGCTCGTTATTGTCTCTGTAGAACAGACAAGTATTGGAGACGAGAAGTTTGAGAAATTCGATAATTTTTTTCGTTTTTCAATGAAATTTTATTGATATTTATCGTTGCTTAAAAATATCAAATTTAGCATCATATCATATCGTATTTTTTTAAATTTTATTTAATCACAAACGAGGATAAGTTTCTCGGTACGGAATAACTCGTAAAATCGACAAATTCAGTTTTTTTCACTTTCTTGATAAATAATTGTTTATAATTGTTCTTTAAGAGTACAATTGTTTTTTTTTTGCAAAACAAAAACTTTTTAAGACGTGAGCATATTAAAGAAATTGGTATTTCGACGAAAATTTGAAAAAATTTGAAAAAAAAAAAAACGTTGGAAATACGGCGATAGAATAATCATTAGGAGTTTTCTTATCAAGTGTAAACGAATAAATCCAGCGAACAAAATTGACAAAGATTTCGAATGTGATGAATCTCCGATGGTCGAAGTGTAAAAAATTAAATTTTTAAACATAGCACACTTTTTATCTGCGCAATAACGCGGAGAGTCAGTTTATAAATACGATTTCTTTGAGAGGAAAGGATTAGAGACGGCAATTTCGAGAAATATGAAAAAACGATTCGTTTTTTGACGAAAATTCGTAAAATTAGTCTTTGCTTAAAAAAAATCATATCTCGGCAGCGAAAAAAGATTTCGACTCTTATTTTGGCTTGTTTTGAGAAAATACGTTGCCAGAAAAAGAATTTGCAGTTTTTATTATTAACTGTAAACGAATAAATCGGGTGAACATAATTGACAAAGATTTCGGCTGCGATGAATCTTCGACGGTCGAAGGATAGAAAATTCTTTTTTTTTAAGATTGTACACTTTTTATTTGCGCTATACCGCGTAGAATCCATTTATATTTACGTAAAATAGGAACAAAGATTGAAACGAGATGATGATTTTTTATTATTTGAAAATCATCCGGCCACAGAGTACGCGCGCCGCGACGTATGAGCATCTGTGTATCGTCTGCTACGAAATTGTCATTTGCTTCCAAAGTTTGACAGATAGAATAAAACGAAAAAATATATTCTCGCGATATTTTTTAGTTCTATTTGGGAAATTCTAATTATTTTGGATATTCGATGAATCTTTTTTGTAAGTTTACTACCAATTTTTGCAGTGAATACGTGAAATGTATCATTTTTATTACGAATGTGAATAAAATATGGTAAAATATTGCGAATGATTTTCGGTGATAATATATTATTTTCGAAATAAAAAACGCAAACTTTTGTGAATCTGTGTATGATATTTCGTGTTTTATTTTTCACAATCGAAGTTTTTTTTTTTAACATGAGGAAAAATGGATTTTTGGCAAATCTAAATAACATAACCTTTAAAGCAAATCTTATTATAACCACTGTCTTTGAATTATTTTATAATTAAAATTATATTTATCAGAATGACTCAAAATTGCTTGTGCAAAATAGATAGAGATAGAAATAGAGCCTTCGATGCAATGAAATATTGTTGCGAAAGAAAAAAGAATTGGTTTCCAGGATTCTTAATTGGAGCACCGTACGGACATCAGATGTGAGAAAATCTTTTTTTTATAGAAAATTGTGATGAATAAATAGCTAGACATGTAGGATTGTCTCTAAATTTGCTGTGCGCAGTGCTTTTGATAAAACAAAATGATGCTGCGAAGGAGAAAAAATTTGGTTCGTAGAGTTCATTATGATGGCACCGTACGGACATTTGACCGAAGGCAAATGCAAATTGTGGCCAATAATTTTTTAGAAAAAATACTTAAAGGTCTTAGATTGGTTTTAAAAGTAATGTGCATACTGGAAATAATGTAATAAAACAACCCTGCGAAGGAGAACAAAATTGGTTCGCAGCATTTAAAGTTACAGTGTGATACGGACGTCCGAGAAGAAAAATTCAGCCAAAAAATTGTTTTCATTGCATCGCAGGCTAAAAAAAATATTTCTATTCATCGCAGTCACTTCAAAGTAACTACGCATGATGTTGGAGATACAGCGAAGCAAATGGTGAAAAATAAAAAATTTTGGAGTATGCGCTGCGGAGTAACCCCTTCGACAGCCTCCGAAGAGCAACGGATGGTCATTTTAATAGGCACTCTTTGCTTATTGTTATAGTGAGTGCCTAAAAAGGACGAAAGCGTAGGCGATTTCTACGACAGAATCCGTATTTTAGTTAGTGGCAGCCGTACTGCGTACCGGACGCAACACGGCAGGGATCCCCCTGATAAGGATGCGGATCCTATTTACGACCTCGCGCTTACGGCATTCATGGATGGATTGCCGACAAATATTGGCCAGGCCGTGTGGCCTCGAGCGCCAAAGACATTAGACGACGCATTTGAGATCGCGGCGGAGTTCATCGAAAACGAAGAACGCCGGTCTCGCCGCGACGGTAACATTGCGCAGGTGCTCTACGGGAACTTCAGTGACATGCGTGATCGATCGCCAAATTCCCGTTCAAATTGGTCTAATCAACGGCTCGGAATTCGCTCGCCGAGTCCCAATTGGCAAGCGAGAGAAGGGCGCGGCAACGCACCTCAGCAACTAGAGGGTGCGAGACGAATGGACACAGAGGGCTGCGGGCACGAGTTCTGTTGGTTTCAGGGCAGAGGCTATCCTTGTTGCCCGTGGAACCGTATACGCGCGGCAGAGGCCCGGGCGTCGCGGGCCGACGGTTCTTTAAACTCGCATCCGGCTCGACCCGCGGAACCGGTGGCGAGCCGGACGCGATCCAATTCACCGATGCGATCGAGCCGGTCGCCCGACGGGCTACAGTCAGTGAGGTTCCTGGGAAACAATGCCTCGTCCTCTGGAACCCCACCCCCGTCGAAGACCCAGTAGTCGAAATAACTGCACCAGAGCTGCGCCGTAAGAAGGGACGTTTCTTTCTCGACACCGGCTCCGCGGCCAGCTTAATTGAATTAGATGCGCTAGATGAAGACCTGCGCGTAGACACCCATGATATTATTTGGATAACCGACCTGGAAGCCGGTCGTGTCGTGCGTAATCTCGCACGCGTGCCAGCACCAAGCACCGCACCGGTTTACAAGGAGGTCAGCACAAGCTCGGAGGCATCCGAACCGCCGATACAACGGCTGCATCGAAGCATGCTGCCCGCGGTGCTGCTCTCCCCGAAACGGCCGAAACCTACCCCGCTTGTCGCACCTGTCACGGAGGAAGCGACAACCGATTCGGATACGGCGGCAGCCGTGAATGCCCCGATGAATCCTTCCGGCATCGCGGTAGTAGTTAGACCACCAATGGATGAATCCGACGATGACGATGTATTTCAGCCTGAAGAAATACAACCACGTGCGCAACCCGGGGGAGATTGCGCATCGAAAACAATGCAAGAGTCCCTCCAATGGTTCGACGAATCGCTGCGACTGTTGGAGGAACGATTTGAAAACAAAATCAGCGCACAAGATCCTAAACAAGACTCCTATGGCGAGGAAAATTTCGACTGGCCGGATTTCCTTTCCGAAAGAAATGAGGTCCCACCAGAGACACAGGAAATTCTCAACGCCCTTGACCCGATTGATGAAGCGGTGTCACGTCTCAATAACACAGCGTTATTTTAACACATGTAAATTCAACACAAGAACTCAACACTAGTCAAGTTAACTTTTGACATTTCAACATTTTATACTCAACCCGTGCAATTTCAACATTTAACATTCAACCCTCGCAATCTCAATATTTAACCCACTCAATTTCAACACACATACGCTCAACACATGTAAGAAATGAAAAAATCAATTTATTCGGCGCCCATTTTTTTTTAATGAAAACCATGTTATGTATATTTAATGTAATGTAATATAAATTGGTGTCTCTTTATAAACGTATGTTGTACGCAATCCCGCGTAAGTATTGTTCAAAGTCGCCGTCGGCGTCAAATGTCGCTACAGCAGCCTTTAAGCGTGCATCGTAATCTCTATACTTTCTTCGCTTCGGTGGTGCGAGCTCGCGGCCAGCAATGTGTTGTTCCCATGCGATCTCGGTTGCGCCTTGTTCGAGTTGAATTGCATGAAGAAACTTCCAAAGCGAAGCGTGAGTCACTTGGACTCGATGGTTGAAGCCGTGATGCCACCCTTCCACTGCGTTGTTTGTTCGCGGTTCATCGTTGATCACTTGATCGTGGCAGTTCCATTGTTCGATCGGAAAGATCGGTGCGCATCTTCGTGATCGCTTTCTTTCCTCAATCCATGTCCGCTCGAAGTATTCGATTATTTCTTTTAGTTCGTCTTTATTGTCTATGTAATACTGGGAAGCGATGAGCACATCGAATGCAGCTTCAACGTATTCGATCGGAACAAATGCCAGTGCTATTAGCATTTTTACATGCAACGCGAATTCTGGGTCGTTTCCATATTGCGCTTGTTTGCCATTCGATTGAACATGGCGGTATAAGCATTGGCCGAAATGAAAGTGACATCCATGTATCGTGGCTTGTGGAAATACTTTTCGCACTGATTTTATGAATGCCTCTTCAAAATCGGTCACAATAACATCCGGCTTCAGTTGCACATTTCCATTCTGAATCGATTGTAATATGTTCGTGTACATTTTCGATGTCTTACTCGGTGCCAGTATATAGACCATAGGTATTATTTTGCCGTCCACCATGCCATGGATAGTATATAGCTGCGTAAATAGGGCCGGCGTACTGCTGAATGTTCCGTCGCAGAACCACCATGGACATTCTGCCAAACGTTCGAGATTCCTTGTTGTTGCGAATATGAAATATCGATTTTTGTCACCACCGTTATCGTGATACAGGAACCGTTCGCCTTTCATTGTATTTGTATACATCTCCGGCAGATCTATATCGGCTCGCGTCGCCGGTAGTGGTAATTGTGGGTTTGCTTGTGCCCGCGGCCTCTGTACTGTCCGTGTCAGGAGTGTTGTGCTTGGTAGATCTGCTGCCGCGCTTGTCGATGCCTCAGCGACAGTTCGAGTCACGATTGTGCTGGTGGGCTCCGATGTCTTGGCCGCTCGATTCTTCATTTTAGCGATTGTTTTCTTTACAGTGACTTGGGCGGCATTTGGCCCGTGGCCGACATGGTCGTCTTGGCGCAGTATTGTGCCTGGAAATAATGAGTCGAATAATAATCGAAGACGTACTGTTGTAATTTTGTGGAATTATTCTTATTTAATCCCGAGCGAAATACTCATAATAATTAATTGTATTGATTTCGTTAATGTTCTTCCAATGTTTGAATTATTTTTTATTTTATTTGATTGTTTGTCGTTGCGCCATCAACAACTGTATTGATTTAAATGATTGAAACAAATATTTCTCAGTACCATTTACTCGATTCATTATATCAAATTCGACCGCCATTTAGGGTAATTGATTTATTCGCGATTTTCGTGAATTATAATTTCACATTTTATTTATACGTTATTTTTTGGATTTTTAAATATTTGTTGCTTATTATCATATGATAAATAGAAATAATGTATTATATTGTTTATTCTAAGAAATTAATAATATCTTTGTTTGGAGTGTTGACGTGTCAGCAACTTACCAGATTTTCCCGCTGATGTAGTTTCGGCCAATGCAGGGCATTTTATTGCACTGTGATATTCCGTGCATCGCCAACACAATTTTCTCACGACACTCGCGTAACTTTGTGTATATGAATTCCGCATTACATAACTGAGGCTTTCCTCACTGACTCATTACAAATTTGAGCGGCATTTTGTCGAACCCGTGTGCTGTGAGTATCTGTCCCGAATGACTTGAGTTCGAATGATCGATTAACAGTAGAAATCGGAGATGTATGTGTGTTTGGGTGAAAACTTCGATATCTTGGGACGCCTGAATATTTGAAAATGCCGAAAATCAAGCCCACCGGGTTCACTGATTCATGATTTTTTTTAAATCTATTTTTCTGTAAATTATCATTACTAAAATGGAGTTTGCATGCATAGTTTTTCTTTGCGAATCGTCAATCGAGTAGAAAATTTAATTCCATTTATATTTCATGTCATTGTCGCATGGATTATCGCGTCGTCGTTAATCCGGAGCAAGCTATATCCAATTAGCAATTTATGGGTTGGGCCAGCAACGGTGTGTCAATAGTGTGTGTGCACGTGCGTGCGTGAATGAATTGACACACACGTGCGTGTGTGAATTGACGGTAGCGAACGACTTGGGCATTGTTATTGTTTATATTCGGAGTTTGTATGTGTGTGTGTGAGTGTTTGTAAATTCATCTTGTTGTCATCTTTCTATCATTCTGTCTCCTTCTAATTAATTTGCCGAAAAAGACGGTATGATAAGAAGATAAGAACAAGATGAATTAACTGACGGCCTTCGCGGTCTTTATTGTATGTTCATATACAATATGAACAATATGGTGGATTTTCTTTTGACTAATTCACTTAAGAAGTGGCAAGTCGTCCGAGTATGGACGAATAAAAAACATTAGCGACGGGGTCCAGGGGCGAAGCCCCCTGACTGATGAAATAAATACTATTATATTACAATTAAACATAAGCACCCCTCGGACGACTAGCCAACTTTAGCTAGTCGGCTAAACGTATACAAGAATATTACTCGTCTGCTTTGTGTATCGCAAATCGGGCATGTTGAAATGCTGTGTGTTGAAGTGATGATGTTGAGTTGACGAGTGTCAAATTGATCCGAGTTGAGTTTTCCTGTAGTGAAATGACGTGTGTTGAATTCACGTGTTGAATTGACGCTGTGTTATTGAGACATGTAACCGATGAAGCCGGGCTTGATCTCGAGCTATCGCGTCGGCTAGAGAAAATCGCCGAGCGAGAGAAAGGGGTAAGCGAAGCCGAATTACTTCGGCGCGTAAGCCGTAAGGTAGTCACGGTGCCAGGTAAGGAGGATGGTACCGATGCCGATGACGAGAGTGAGGAGACTAAGGAAATTGACCCGAGCCCGTCGGAGGTCATGGTTCACGAGGCAACCGAACTCGAATCCGCCGCGCCGGAGGTTCCGCGACGATCGGTGAGATGGTCACTGCCTCCCGCGGGCCACGATCCCATGGCGCGTTCCACGCCGCACCCGAAGCGAGCGGCGCGCGCAGCACCTGAGAATGATACTATTGCCAATCCAATTCCCGAGGAAGAATCAAGCAGAGACTCGATCCCCGGGAATGGAACGAATGGTAATACGATCGACCTTCCGGAAGAAACGCCAAAAATCGGAATTAACTGCCCCAATGCCTCGTTCGAGGTAGAGCCATCGGATAGCGACTTCGTCAACGCTGGGCGCGAATCGAAGTCCTTGAGCGATAAAGTCGCGGAAAGGCACGATAAGCCGGTAATCGGTACTCGCGAGTGCCTGACTTACCGCATAGACAATTATGTGCACTTTATTTCGGCGGACGGCGAATTATCCACCCCGATCGGTCGATTGTTAGCCAACCTGGGAAAAATCAACGCACAAACCATAAAAAATCAAGGGTTACGGGTCGGCCAAATTGCAATAATGCCGCACGGCGAGCGAAATGTCTACAGCGTGGTTGTAAAAAACCGTTATTTTGACCAGACGCTGGACAATAACGTATTACAGGGCTTAGAAAATCTGAAAAAAATTCTCGTAAATTCAGGCGTCGAGTCATTCCGAATCTCACGTGCCGGGGACACACCCCGGCACGTGACACCCTGTCGAGTGGACGACTCGTCGAAAAACTACACGAGCTCTTCGATAAGTCTGGCATAGCGGTGACGGTCTGCTACGGCAAGCTGTTATTGCCGCCAGCAGAGTCGAGAGCTAAGATAATAAATGAGTTTCATTGTAACCTTTTCGGAGGACACAAACGAATAACGAAAACTTATCGGCAAATTCGAGAGCGTTTTTATTGGCCCTCGCTTCGCAACGATGTCCAAAATTTTATTAGACGCTGTAAAGGCTGCCAGGAGCGAAAGCTTGTACGAGCCAATGCCCGTGAGCCAATGCTGTTGACGGAAACACCCGCCGATACTTTCGACAAAGTTTCACTCGACACCGTCGGCCCTTTACTCACGACGCCTCATGGCAATAAACACATACTTACCATGCAGGATCATTTGTCAAAGTATTGTCTGGTGGAGCCTATTCCGGATTTAAAGGCCACCACTATCGGCGAAGCCGTAACGCGCCGATTGTTTACACAGTTCGGCGCCCCCCAGGCTATTCTAACCGATCGAGGGGCTGCTTTCACCAGCAGTTTGCTACAAAAAATATCCGAAATATTCAAAATAAAACAATTAACGACCTCCGGGTACCGACCGCAAACTAACGGGGCACTCGAGAGGAGTCACATAGTATTGGTGGAATGTATAAACCAATACGCCAATATGCCTTATGCCGAACTCTCGTATAACACGTGTGTTCATGAGGCAACAAACTTTACACCCTATGAAATTGTTTACGGGAAACTGGCTCGGCTGCCGAGCGAATTCCCCGTTGACAATGAATTAGAAACGTACAATTCTTACACCATCGAATTAATCAAACGATTATCGGAAATTAGAGCTATGGCGGGAGATAATCTAAATGCAGCGAAAGAAAAGTCTAAAAGCTATTACGATCGGAAGGTCCGCCCTTTCGAAGGTAAGATAGGCGATAACGTCTACGTCCTTAAGGAACCAAAGAAAGGGAAGTTTGATTGTCAATATCACGGGCCGTATAAAATCGTGGAAATATCTGATCGAAGTAATGTAATCCTCGAAACAGTAAACGGTCAAAGAATTCGTAAACACGTTGATAAAGTCAAGTTGGCGTATGAATAAATTAGTTGATTGTCCAGTGTAAGCCGGGAGGTCTCGAACGACGCATAGCGGGATGCGTAAACCGGGTAAGCAGGTAAGACGGGATATACCGCGCGCTCCCTCTGAACGTGCGCCGTCTCTGTCACTCTGTCGACGCCACGCGCGGTTGAACACTCCCCGGCAATAAATAAATGTAACCGAATGTCGTATGAGAGAGAATGAGTGTAATAAGGTGAGAGCGAGGCGAGATTAGCCATGTGTTGTGTTTTGCAGACGTAGCTGCCAGTGCGGGATAATCTCCGCCGAATTCCCCCAGGCAACAAAATCTACGGGGAAGATGAAGCTGTTGATGTTATGCATGTGCCTGAGTTACGTCCTCGGCGAGTTGAATCAACACGACGTATATCACGTGACCCCGGTGGCTGATCGCCCAGGACTGTACTACGAGCGAGTGGTGACCCTTCGATTGCAACATGTCGATTGGAGGGTGGCTGTTTTTATCGACTTGCAAAAATTTCTATCAAGCTTCCCGGAGGAACAATCACGATTGTCAGAAGTGTTACAGAAGTGCCGTGAAGTAACTTTCACGCTGTTCCACGGCACCAACTTTCCGCGAGGCAAATGCAGCGAATTACTAAATTCGGATCATTTGAACAGCCGCGTCGCGCACGCTAGAGCGCTAGCGAACGGCTTGTCCAGAATAGCTCACGATTCCACGCCTCCCAGTGTAAGTCCTCCCAGTGACCTCCATCTGCACACAATTAAAAAACGATCCGTGCCTCTAGGATTCATCGGCTCGTTGAGCAAATCGCTTTTCGGAACGATGAACGAAGAAGACGCGGAATATATAAACAGTCAGATCGACAGATTGTTTTCCGATCAGGCTAACATCACGAGGCTTATCGGGAAGCAAATGCATCTCACCCGTTCCATCCTACAGGAATTGCACGAGGAGCATCTCGCAGAAACCAAGCGAGTAAACGACATGGACCGACGAATAAACGAATTATGGAAAGCCATAGGAGGAATCACGAAGGATACCGCCGAGATGATCTTCCGCATCGAGCTCGTAAATTACGTATGGCGCGTCGAGATAAAAATCGACCGCTATATCGACGTGTGTGAACAGTACTAGCAAGTCATCATAGCGGCCCGTGACGGACGTTATCATCCGGCCGTTCTTACTACGGCACAGCTAATGGCCATCTCTCGTGAAATAAGAGAGCGCGCACCCGAGTTTGAATTTCCGCTCGCCGGCGATTACCTGCGAGGGGAGTTATTGGCACGAGTATCGCGCGCCGATTTAATGTATCATTCGGGAAGGCTACTGATTATCGCGCATATTCCGCTGCTGGACCGAACAAGCTACAACCTGTATCGAATGCATCCGTGGCCGGTACCGCAGTCGACTCGAACAAAATACATTTGCACGATGGAAATGCCTTTGCACGAGGTATCGACGGCAGAACAATGTGAAATCACAATGCTTACGAGACCGTCGATAGAAGCCTATCGCAACTTTAACGTGAGAATCCGGACTCAACACGGGGCCTCATGGATACATTTACCATCTCAAGGAGGGTGGTTGTTCTCTCTCAACGAACGAGAAAAAATACATATTCTTTGCGTCGGACTCGGGGAGATAACGACGACGCTGGAGGGGGCCGGAGTGTTCCATCTTAGCCCCAACTGCGTCGGACGGACGCGAACAACGGCGCTCACCGGCATCCGTACTTACGACAGCCGAGAGCAATATTTTTATACGCCGGATGTATCGTTAAATGTGACGATCGTGGTACCAGGACTTCTCGAGCTCCCGAATGCCGCGAGCTTCGCATTGGCCCCCGAATTACCCGATGAAATAATTCCGGGAAAAATCTCAGAGTCATGGAAGCTGCAGGAGGACGGCGAGTCGTTGTTCGAGTTAGAACAACGAATCATTGAAATAGGAACTCATCGACGCGAAAAGCAACGGCGGCAATATTTATTCCTCGCCGGATTTTCGTGCCAAGGGCTATCAATAACGGCATTGATGTTTTGGTTTTGCCGTTCAAAAATATTGAGCGTATTACCGTGCCTATGCCGTTCAAGACGACGACGACAAAATAGTGGGCTCGAGGCAGGACGAGGGGGCGACGTAGAAAAACGAATCTCGCGAACGAAACTTCGTTCAAAGAAAGGCTATCGCTTTCCGAGTACCACACGTGAGGCTGCGGCATCGGCGACGTTCGACGTTGAGAGCGAAAACATCGTAATCTCAAGTGGAACCGAGCGCCGTAACAAAACACCGCCATGCTCTCTGCCTAGGCAAGACGCCGAGGTAGATTAGAACTGCTTAGCTGACTCGAACCTTTGTGCCCCCCACCAAGACGTCGGGCCCAATAAGGGATGCGGCAGCAAGACGCCGGAGGAACGCTTGATGACCGCTGGACGCCTCATCGTCACTAATTAAACTGCCGTCACCCGAGCAACATATATCTCCGACGTTACTACCAAGGATTACCGCCGCGAACAGAGTGTGACGGGGTGTTGAAGTGCCTAGCATACGTTGTGCGTTGTGCGTATAGAACTTAGATACGTGAATAAAATAATCCGAACATTACGCGTGAATATTGGACGCGGCCTTAGTGAATAATCGTGTTGACTGTTGGAGCTGAGTTTCGCCGCGTCACCTGTCCAGGTTACCGCGACTAAGTTCGGTTGATCCTCTGAAAACCCGTCTAATCGAGCAGTGCCCAGTCAATCCGCATCTACTGTGGAGGTCACCTCGCGTGACGAATTAGTGAAATCCGCGGATTTAGCGTCAACCTGAGTACGAGACTGATCTCTGTCCTTCCTCTCCTTGAGCGATCTTCCGCTCAATTTCCCCGTTCTGTGCGAAATGCGCTTGAGATTTTCCTGGCGGGCTTTACTGAGCGATAACACCGCTTAGCATCGTCTGCCGGAGTTTCTCTGAGCGTACATCCGCACGAATACCCCCTAACCTTTATTTCCTGCGAGGAGGGTGACCGGGATAGTTCGCGGCGCCTGAATGGGTGGGCGTGCCGGGGCAAAGCACCGTCAACTACGCATGAAGGCGATCGCAGCGGCGACCGCGAGGAACGAAGAAGAGCGAGTCCGCGAAGCCGTTGCGTCTACGGCTGCAACCCAGCAGTCGTCCGCCGGAGCAGCGCAACCGGCTCCACCATCTGCATCCACTGAACCGCCGACAACCGCGAGTAGCGAGAAATCGGTGGCAACGGTACTGCCCTGGAGAGTGGCCTTTCCATACATTACACCGGGTCGGCCACCCCGCAAAGCACCCGCCGCGCAGCCACCAACAGTAACTGAAGGAAGCGCAGTACCTGCAGCAGAGGAGCCGACCGCCGGACCATCGAGGAGGCGACGGGCCGACGCTCGTGAACCAACGGCCGACGGACCGCCGAGGAGACGACGAGCCGTCGCTCGCGAACCAACGGCCGAGGCACCAGCGGAGCCGGCCGACGAACCACCCAGGAGACATCGACCGGGCCCGCTATCGTCGAGACGACGTACCGCTTGAGAAGCGGTAGAACCGGCAGTGGCCAACCCGGCAACCATCACGATTGAGTGAAGTTCGCGTCAATCGTGCCTTTCGTGCGTGGAGTTCGCGTAATGGAGACTTTCGCGGGTGCAGTTCGTGTGATTGAGACTTTCGCGAGTGAAGTTCGCGTCAATCGTGACTCTCGCGTCAATCGTGACTCCCGCGACAATTGAGACTTCCGTGAGTGAAAGGTTCGCGTTAACAAAACTTTCGCGAGTGCCTCTCGTGTCAATCGAGGCTTCCGCGGGCAAAAAAAAATGGAACAACGCGCAACGAACACGACTCTAAAAGGTCTCTGCGCAAGCTGTGGCAGAACAGTGGCAATATGCCCAAACTGGGCCAACTGTTACGAGCGAGCCGCCATGCGGCCGAGGAGAGGCGGCGAAAAACGCACCTGCGTCCTTTGCTGCACAACCCTGGCCCACAAGGACATGGCACAACAAGCCGGCGTGTGTGTCGCGCAATATGCGCGATGCATACAAAACCTAAACGTCGACGGCCTCTCCGCTCCGAACAAAACGAAGACCGTGGCGACGGGCCTCTCCGCTGGGACCATCTAGCCAGCCACCAATCCGGGACCGCGGCCATCGCGAACGATCTAGCCGACAGCGAGACCGGGAGCCCCGGTCAAGCGGCCGGCCACAATAACTGTAAAGGATAAGGGGATACAGGCGGAACCGGCAACGAAGGATAAGGGCACCGGGACCGTGCCAATGAGCCTGATGCCGGGAACATCATACCCATACATCCAATATGGTCGGGCCAGTGCGCCTCGGTCGTCCGCTATTAACCGCGGACAGGCAGCGGCTGGAGAGAGCCTTCGACAGCCTCTGGCGCGAGGTTTACTCGCTGCTCGACGACGAAAGCGTCGCGATGGAGCCGGAAACCGAGGCAGAGGAGGCCGACGGCCAAAAACCTGCGGCGCCCCGCGACGAGGAAGCGGAGGTACCGCCGGAAACGAGGACGGAGGAGGCCGATCCCGAGCCGGCAACATAAATATCCGAAGATGACCAGGAACCAGATACAGTACCGACAACCTCCAGGATCTATGGACCACGAGAAAAAGATCGGTTTGACATCTGGTTGGAGAGAGGGCTCCTGTTTGAGGAAAAGGCCGCCGACTACATGGACGCGGCAGGCCGAGCCGAACTCCGGAGGAGTTTAGCCCGCGAGGAAGCGGAGACACCGCTCCAGACGGAGGAGGCCGATGCCGAGCCGAACTCCGGAGGAGCTTCGCCCGCGAGGAAGCGGAGACACCGCTCCAGACGGAGGAGGCCGATGCCGAGCCGGCACCGACATCAACGACCATTGACGACACGCGCCCGAAGATCGCGGCTCCTCCTTCTCCACCATCGCCAACTGTGGTGGAAGAACGCCTCCGGCAATGGCTGGAACAGGAACAATTGTTCGGCGAAGACGCCGCCGAAGCCTCGGATCGGGGAGACGGCGATCGCGAGATGGCCGCAACACCCTCCTCCACCAGCGACGAAGACTCCAACAGCGACAACGACGACCCGGCTGTGCCAACCGCCGCCACGAACGGCGCAGCCGGAATGGAGACCGCAACAGACAACGTCAAAGAACTGGATCGACAACTGTAGCTGCAACTACATCTGCAGCCACAGGTATTCGCCCACAAATTTGTAACCCCGGCTGAGTTCTCCGAATTCATCGGCAACACACCTTGAAGGCGAGGGAAAACACGGCCGTCGAAACCACCTTGACGGCGAGGGAAACACGGCCATCAAATCACCTCATCAACCATCAAGCCCATTCAACCATCAAGTTACCATCAAGTTTCATCGACCATCAACCGCCGTATCGTTGATATATTATCACTCTTATTACCTTTATTTACTTCTATACATCTTCTTTTATTATCTTTATTTTCTGTTCACACATTTTCCTTTATTACCTTTATTAATTATTATCAATAAAGACACTAATCGCCATTATTTCCGCGATGAACCGGCGGGGTTCGCGCGCTCGTCCAGCCGATCATTGCGATGATCGAGTCGACGAGGGCGTCGGCTCTTAAGGTGGGAGGAATGTTACGATCGCGCCGGGAAAAGATCCGTGCTTAACGGAAAATTCCCCGGCGGGATAGGAGAGCCCTTCATCGCGCTGACTAAGTTCTCGCACTCGTGTTGACCGTGGAAGCGGTGACGAATTTCGCTGCCGTAGCCGCGATTGCACGAGTGCGCGAAATATAAGCCAAATAGAAATATAAGCTAAGTTAGATAAATAAGCAAGGAGTGATGAGCTGACTGCTGCGCACGTCCCGCGGATAGTAACGAATACCGCGAGAGCAGCTTCGTTACTTTTTCTGCTGACCACAAAACGCGACGGCAGCAAGAATCCTCCCCGGCCTGCCACCCGCCGGTCGCGAGATCGGCGGATGTGCACGCCAGAGAGATTAGTCCCGTTAGACAACGAGAGCGAAAAGCTAGTCTCGGAAAAAACTCCTCGAGTAGCTCCTGCATAGTAACTTGAAATCTTTCTTCGGAAATCCGCGGTCTACGGAAATCGTTCTAAAGTCGATAAGGCCGAAGGGAGCCAAGTTAGTGTTTTACGTCGCAGTGGTCAGCCTTCTCCCGCTAGTTATAGTGTCTCGCATTACGCCACGAACAATATGAACTGTCGTGTAGTTCTAATCATCGAAATCTAAAATTAATCTTAGGTAGTATTAGACAGTATGCGTGTGTGAGTGGAGAGCGATTTTTCCTATTCTACAATTTTTCTGTAATTTATCCAACGCTCTTTAAAAATTCATTATTAATAAAACAGAATACATTTAAATTTCCAATCGCGTTATCATTGACTCGCACAATCAACCTCAAGAACATCCTGTACAGGGCGAATCAGACCGATCCCCATAAAAAATAAATATAAACTCTTCGCGCTTCACGCGAGGAGGTTTAACTTGACTCCCGAGACCGCTCCGGGACGTAACAAAGAAATTACTACACGTACCCGATTAATTTCGTTCATCCTTCGAAAAGTTCCTAGCCGTGGGTAACTTGTACGCCATTTGTTTAAACAAATGACTGAAGGAGTTAACGGTAAAGCATTTGCCGAGGAAAGTCTTTTCCATGGCGCGCCCCTGGGCGAATTAACATGGAAAGATTTATTCCTTTTCTTTTATTACTTTTATTAGTAATATAGAACTATACTTTTTGCGTTGCCATCCAGGCACACGAGTACAATCTAATCAAGTACTAAAAATTAGTTCCCGATAAAAAGGTTACGGTTTATATCAGTAATATTCATTATTATATTTCATTATTATATTCATTTCTATTAGGAATAAGCGAGTCCTGGTTATAAGAGTCTTACGAGAAACTACAAATTTTATAATTCACGTAATACGTATAAAATGCAGAAGTCATAGGAGAGCGTATTTTCACTGTTCAATACCGGTTTAATTTGTGTAGACAGTTGACGAAATTCATTCTATAGTCCGATTGGAACTCTGGCGACCTTTTTACATATAAAGTATTTAACCATAAAAGGCTGCATACCAACAAAAATCTTTCTGGTAATGACTTCCCGGAAAACGGAAACGAAAAAAGGAGGGGATCGATGCCTACGTGATCTCGTCTGCGCCCTTTTACTTTTCGATACCCCACCCCGTCAACCACGGCGCGCGGCCCGATAAACGAATTACGCCTAAAAGAAGGACTTAAGATCACGGACCAATCATGGATGAGATCGGTAGCATCACGTCATCTTCTCGTTACTGTACCAGAATTTTATACCGAATAGATATACAATAAGACACTCGCATAGCAACATCCCCTCTACTTGTCACCAAGGAAAATAGTATAAAAACCCCCGAAATTGTACGCTCATGAGCACACGTTTTTCTGTTATTAGAGAAAGATATTCTTTCAGTTTTTGTTCAGCATATTCCCCCAGTCATTAGCCAAGTATATTCTTCCATTCATTTGTAGAGCACACCTTTTTTAGTTATTAGCGGAGGATATTCCTACAGTTTTGAATATTTCTCAGTCATTAATCGAACCTTCAAGTTATTAGTATAAAATCCAGGACTCGGAGAAACGAAATTATTTCTTCAGTTTATAATTTTTCATTGGACTCCGCAAATTTTAGAAATTTCAACCATATAGACACTTGGTCTCTATTGGTTTTTTGTCAATTTTATCATTTGTATCACTCATATTTTTTGTGACATTAAAATAGTGTTAACTGTACCTGCATTTCCGTGAAACACATTATTTTTCCCTTAAATTCATTTTCGAATTGAATAAACGTGAAGAAAGTTCTATATCCACGAACACCAGGAAAACATCGTTTATTACCGTAAGTACCAGTTTATTTATTTATCAACCTCGCATTTTTTCATTTTGTTCTCGCAACCCAGTGATTTAGAGTGACCACCAATTTCATTTAACCGTGTCGCGTGCTCCGACACCTGGTCAGGAAACGGCAGGTAGCTGCCGTCTCACCGAAGATTTCCTCTCTATCTCTCTTTTGCCTGAGAGACGCCGAACCCTCTACTAATTAGTTTACACCCTACGACACGCATTTGACAAGCACTCTTAAGGGCTACATCCCAAGCAATTTTTCGCAATGTTAGGCTTTAAAAAGGAGTAAACGTTGTCCTCCTTATCGACACCAGGTGTGGTAAAGGTCGGTTTAACACCCACTTAATTACGGAGACAACTGTTATATTTCAAACTAGTAAAGAAACGAGGCTACTTTGGACGTAACAGTATATATTGATGCTCTAAGCACTTTTCATTCCATAAAAAACCTGCGTGCAATAGGTCAGTGTAAATATTTCGTTTCTTTACTTTTTAGCTATTACTTTCTCTGTAAATAGATTTATGTATGTAGTTTTTGCGTCATTACGTATTAGACGTAACATCCGATTCCCGATAGTACGATGCTCGATTGCATCGTTCGGCGTAAAAAAGTATAGACTGGGGCATAGCATAGATAGCGCATAGATCATAGATCTATTAGCATTGATTTCGTTCAGTTTGTTATTGGTATTAGATTTTGTTAGGCACTCACTATAACAATGGGCAAAGAGTGGCTATTAAAATGACCATCCGTTGTTCTTCGGAGTCTGTCGAAGGGGTGACTCCGCAGCGCATACTCCAAAATTTTTTATTTTTCACCATTTGCTTCGGTGTATCTCCAACATCATGCGTAGTTACTTTGAGTTGACTGCGATGAATAGAAATATTTGTTTTAGCCTGCGGTGCAATGAAAACAACTTTTTGGCTGAATTTTTCTTCTCGGACGTCCGTATCACACTGTAACTTTAGATGGAGCGAACCAATTTTGTTCTCTTTCGCAGGGATTTTTTATTACATTATTTCCAGCATGCACATAACTTTTAAAACCAATCTGAGACGTTTAAGTATTTTTTCTAAAAAATTATTGGCCACAATTTGCATTTGCCTTCGGTCAAATGTCCGTACGGTGCCATCATAATGAACTCTACCAACCAATTTTTTTCTCCTTCGCAGCATCATTTTGTTTTATCAAAAGCACTACGCACAGCAAATTTAGAGACAATCCTACATCTCTAACTATTTATTCATCACAATTTTCCATAAAAAAATGATTTTCTCACATCTGATGTCCGTACGGTGCTCCAATTAAGAATCCTGGAAACCAATTCCTTTCTCTTTCGCAACAATATTTCATTACATCGAAAGCACTACGCACAACAAATTTTGAGTCATTCTGACAAATATAATTTTAATTATAAAATAATTAAAAAACAGTGGTTATAACAAGATTTGCTTTAAAGGTTATGTTATTTAGATTTACCAAAAATCCATTTTTCATCATCATGTTAAAAAAAAAAACTTCGTTTGTGAAAAATAAAACACGAAATATCATACACAGATTCACAAAAGTTTGCGTTTTTTATTTCGAAAATAATATATTATCACCGAAAATCATTCGCAATATTTTACCATATTTTATTCACATTCGTAATAAAAATGATAAATTTCACGTATTCACTGAAAAAATTGGTAGTAAACTCACAAAAAAGATCCATCAAATATCCAAAATAATTACAATTTCCCAAATAGAACTAAAAAAAATCACGAGTATATATTTTTTCGTTTTATTCTATCTGTCAAACTTTGAAAGCAGATGACAATTTGTAGCAGACGATACACAGATGCTCATTCGTCGCGGCGTGCGTATTCCGTGGCCGGATGATTTTAAAATTAAAAAAAAATCGACATCTCGTTTCAATCTTTGTTCCTATTTTACGTAAATACAAATGGATTCTACGCGGTATAGCGCAGATAAAAAGTGTGCAATCATAAAAAAAATAATTTTCTATCCTTCGACCGTCGAAGGTTCATCGCAGCAGAAATCTTTGTAAATTATGTTCACCCGATTTATTCGTTTACAGTTAATAATAAAAACTGCAAATTCTTTTTCTGACAACGTATTTTCTCCTCTTCAAAACAAGCCAAAATAAGAGTCGAAATCTTTTTACGCTGCCGAGATATGATTTTTTTTAAACAAAGCCTAATTTTACGAATTTTCGTCAAAAAACGAATCGTTTTTTCAAATTTCTCGAAATTGCCGTCTCCAATCCTTTCTTCTCAAAGAAATCGTATTTACAAACTGACTCTCCGCGTTATTGCGCAGATAAAGAGTGTGCTATGTTTAAAAATTCAATTTTTTACACTTCGACCGTCGGAGATTCATCACATTCGAAATCTTTGTCAATTTTGTTCGCTGGATCTATTCGTTTACATTTGATAAGAAAACTACTAATGATTATTCTATCGACGTATTTCCAACTTTTTTTTTCAAATTTTTTCAAATTTTCGTCGAAATACGAATTTTTTTCGTATGCTCACGTCTTGAAAAGTTTTTTTTTCGCAAAAAAAAAAAAAACAATTGTACTCTTAAAGAACAATTATAAACAATTATTTATCGAGAAAGTGAAAAACACTGAATTTGTCGATTTTACGAGTTATTCCGTACCGAGTAACTTACCCTTGTTTGTGATTGAATAAAATTTTAAAAAATACGATATGATATGATGCTAAATTTGATATTTTTAAGCGACGATAAATATCAATAAAATTTCATTGAAAAACGAAAAAAATTATCGAATTTCTCAAACTTCTCGTCTCCAATACTTGTCTGTTCTACAGAGACAATAACGAGCTGATTCCATGTATTACGAAGAAGAAAAAATATATATCTCAGATGGTAGAAATGAATTTTGTTATAAGAGGACTTTCAAAGAGCCTTCAAAGTCGAATTTTTCAAGAATTTCATCAATTTGTAAAGAAATATTTCGGAGCTATCTAAGATGACAAATTTTTGATTCGAGTAACGGACTACTTCCTCTTCAATACAAGACAGAAACCAAGACGATATATTTTTTCGTTCTCGAGATAGTATTTTTTTACAGCATCCATAAATATCTACAAAATGTCATTGAAAATCACAAAGAATAGCAAATTTCTTGAACGTTTCTTTTACAATGATTTGGTTTTCTACAGATAAAATAACGAACTGATTCCATCAATTATGGGGTAGAAAATAAACACTGAAGGGGAGGGATTTAAAGGGGATATTTGGCCTGAATGCTAAATGGTAATCGTATTGGTGTTGGTACATGTTTTGTGTGCTTGTTTTTTATTCATTAAATTTGGTCATAAGTTTTAAGCAAATAAAACGACTTTACTAGACATGATTTGATTCGTTAAATTAATTTGATGAAGTTCTACGTGGTGCAATTCGTTACATTTGTCTCGTGTCTCAATATTTGACAATTTATCGTCACCAAAAAGGAAATATCCGTCGTGAATATTAATAATCAATTGGTACAAAAAAGAAATATTTTTATTCGATGAAGGTTAAACACTATGAATTAATTTACGTAACTGATAAATGTTTTTCCCTCATACGTACTTTCGAAAAGAAACGCAGAGCGCGCCGTATAAACATACTTCATCCGTAGCGCATAGCGCGATGTGTAAATACACTCGATATGGAGCGCGTAGCGCAACGTGCACCCCCGTGAGTGCCTTAAAAAATGTCCCGAGGGGACATTTTTCGGGGGGCTCCGCCCCCCAACAAGAGCATCTGCGCCCACAGGGCGCTGAGACGCTTGTTTGTATTTATATAGATTGTCGAAAACAGTTACTTCGAATACAGTATTCGTCACAAACTCTATATTAGTAGTCTAGGTTCTCATTCTATTTTTAGTACTAATGTAAATAGTTACATTGAAATCCTTATGACATTCCCACCCACCTCATCCTTCATCCTTCCCAACTCCCGATGGTAGAAACCCACCACCTTCCCGTGGTTTCCATTGAGTAACCTGAGTTACGCTATCCAAATTTTTCTTTCAAAAATCCCGGTACTATATGCATGATCATAATATCTCTCATTTAATTCTTGCTAGCGTAAACTAAGATTAGCTGAGAGTGGGCCGTTTTTGGGACGACTGCCACATCATAAGTTGTAACTGTGTATGTTCAGTTGCCCACGTAAAACTGTATAAGTGCAATCTACGCTCTCAGCGAGCGTTCATTGTACTACCAGTTTACACGCTTTGGAAAAATAAAAAATTGCATCTACGCCTGTCTGGTTCCATTTTTACAAAATATATGTTTTTCTGACAGACTAGCAATACGCAATACGAAAAAAAAATCGCAAGAAGAATTGAACCCATAACATAACAGTTACAGAGCTGGCACGCTACCGGCTATGCTACCCCGCGTAGAAAAAATTAGTATGGGATTGACTCTGGGAGAACGATGGTCGAGAGTCTGGGATTTATTTGGGATTGAATCTGGGAAGCACTATGGGCAGTCATCTGGGTTTTGGGACCCGGCTAGATGGTTTCCCAGACCTTTTCCAATAGCTTCAGTGGACGGGGGGAGTCCTCGTGCAATCAATCCCATACGTTTTTCCAGATTCTCTCCCGGCCGTACCGTACGACCGGGGGGATCCTCGCGCGATCAATCCCATACATAGAATCCCATATTATGTGTAAATGAAAGAAGAAGGAAAAATAGATTTTGTCAAATGGAAGGAAAAAATGAAAAACGAAGAAATATGCTCAAATCTAATTTTTTTCAACGAATATGATTTCGCCGTGCAAAGTTAAGCGCTGTAGTACATAATCGGCGGTTAAATTTCATTTAAGGCCCCAAAAATAATGTGATGTACTGGGAAAAGCTTGGGTAAATAAATTAAAAGATCTATGTTAAACTCATCCAATACTTTACAATATTTTTGGGACCTACATCGAATTTCAAACGCCGATTACGTACAGCAGCATTTAACTTTGCTCGGGGAACTCATATCCGTCGAAAAAAATTGGTTTTAGGCATATTTTTTCGTTTTTTATTTTTTTCTTCCATTTGACAAAATCTATTTTTTCATCTTCTTTCACTTACACATAACATGGGATTCTATGTATGGGATTGATCGCGCAAGGATTCCCCCGGTCGTACGCGACGGCTGGGAGAGAATCTGGAAAAGCATATGGGATTGATTGCACGAGGATCCCCGTTCGTATGCGACGGCTGGGAGAGAATCTGGAAAAGCGTATGGGATTGATTGCACGAGGATTTCCCCCGTCCACTGAAGCTATGGGAAAAGGTCTGGGAAACCATCCAGCCGGGTCCCAAAACCCAGATGACTGCCCATAGTGCTTCCCAGATTCAATCCCAAATAAACCCCAGCCTCTCGCCCATCGTCCTCCCAGAGTCAATCCCATACTAATTTTTTCTACGCGGGACGACTTTGACTTTCGACTTTTGACAAATTTATTGACTGACTCTGTACAAGAAATATACAATAATGGGTGTATCGCAAATACCAGCCATTGCGGCTATAAAGAGCTTGTAACATAAGAGTTCAATAAAAACAGCAGAGTGACGAAGAACAACAATACGGGTATAGGCAGGGAAAAAAATTTTTAAATTGCAAAAAAACCCTGAACATAAGAAATGGGCAAGCGATGCTTGCAATATAACACAGAAGGAAAATAAGAATAGCAGAAACTTAAGCTAGCAGCATACATTCAAGGATACTAAGGATCCGAAATAGCGAGAAAAAAAAATTCGAAGCGACAAGGCTATGCTTAAGATATGGATTCGTGAGTAACTAAATTGTAAAACAATCAAATATACACATAATAGCTAACATCTTAGTGAAATGATAGACGACAGAGCAAAACGACAATGGGAAATCGAACTAAAATAAGTAGAAAATGTGTGCTTACAAAATAACGCAATAGAAAATCGTACTAATTAAAACTAAATGATATATACATACGAAAATAACGCAATGGGAATTCGTACTAAAAGTAATAACTAGAATTAAATCTAAATAAGATTAAGAGCTTATAGTAAGTAAACAATCACAGCAAGAGAAAATTTCTTACAAGATTATGAGGGTAATCTAGAGTAGATTTAAGAGCTAAGGAAAATCCTGGTCGAGAACTCTGGGTCTCTGAGCCAAGCGGCAGCGCCGACGGCGCGTCCACTTGGACAGAGAATATGTGTTTAACCGGTGAAGGGACTCTAGGGGGTGAGAAGCAAGGTTGGTATTAAATTTCTGAGTAATGTTGCTGATATGATCGGATAGGAAAGGAATATTTAACGAGAGATGGAGGTTGATATTTGACGTGAAGAGAGGAGCTGTTGAGGCAATACGAAGGGATTTATTTTGAGTAATTTGAAGGACATTAAGGTGACTTTGAGCTGCATTGTGCCAGATGAGACAGGCGTAGATTAACGTTGGTCTGATGACACCAATAAAAATTTTAATTTTGATTTTGAGACTCAGAGTTCTCGACTTAAGGAGGAGATAAAGGCGGCCAAGTGCAATTTTGGCTTTTTTGTTTGTAGCTAGGTTATGGGCACTCCAAAGCAATTTCTTATCAATTATTAGACCAAGGTATTTAACTTGATTTGCGAACGGGGTTTGGGCACCCCTGTTTTTTAAGTGGCTAGGAGGACTTTTTACAGATGGCGAACAGTACCGCCTCGGTTTTGTCAGCATTAACTCTGATGAACCATTTTTCAAGTTCTTTCATGACATGATGAACTGCGTTTTGAACACAATTTACAGCAAGATTAACCGAGAGTCTGGAGGAATAGAGAGCAAGGTCGTCAGCAAAGCCAGCCACATTAACTCGCGGTTGGGAAGCCACTGAAGAGAAAACCGAGGCGATATATTGTGACGTGGATTTTTCGCTCCCGTCACAAAGCCCGACAAATATACGGGCTTAAGGGACAGCACGGCACAACGGCCAACGTTCTGGCTCTCGGTAGAGTCCCTCTCGGCAATTCAACAGGGCGTTAGGTAGCTTTTCAAATTTTATTTTGATTATTTTGATTTTCTTTTCGGCAAACGAGCGACGGTCTCACGGCATATTCATCGAAAGCATTGACGACGCCGGAATCTTCGCTACCGACGCGCGAGGGAGCGTCATCGCCGCCTCGACCATGGAGACTAGAGTAGAGGAGGCCGAACGCGGTACTGAAAACATGGTCGATGAATCGTATGAAAATTATTTCAGCTGTCAGCAGCAGAGGCCCGGCGGTCGCGGAATCCCGAGAGAGAGACAGACTAATATTAGAAAGAGACAGCCAGCATTTTCCCCTTCTTTTTTCTTAATGGCTTTATGCCCCTGGGGCGAAGTGCCAGAGCCGATATTTTATTCGCTGCGCTTTTAACATATTTCTCCTTGTTTGTCTTCGATTATTACCCAAAACAGAGTTGACCCAAAACACTTTCCAATTTTTCAAAATCGAATTATTTTCATAATAATTGGCTTTTCAATTTTTGTATCAGAGAAACTATAGAATAATTATTGACAAGGAAATATGTACGAATAAGTAAGGCATAAAATGACTTTCAGAGACCGTCTGTTATTTATTTACGCACTTTATATGTACGCCAAAAATTAAATAGATACATGTGCACACCGATAAGTAATCATTGTTTTTTACACAATTTTTCCCATTTAGTCAATTTTATTATATCATCATCTTTTATTTTTTTTGTGTAAAAAATTCAACACCATTTTCTCTAAGTACTAATATTATAACGCCATTTAGTGTGAAACGTTAAAGAAAAAAAAAAAACACGAATTTAATCGTGTTACAATGATCAAAAACAAATTTGTATGTTCCTCTTTCTTCTTCTCCTCGTCATTGTAGTCGCGGTGACTCGCTCTGCCGCTCTGAATCTTCTTCTGACAATCTTTTTCCTTAACTTTGTCTTTGCCCTTGTCGCGATCGCGAACCTTATCCCTGTTGGTTCGCGATTGCACTTGCTGTCTTTGTGTCGATCTCCGATCTCGACTCCTCTCTCGACTGCGGTGACTAGTGGGATTCTTTTTATCACGATGAATGAAAAATTCGAGTTTTCCTCTCGCTCGGCCATTTTCACTTTCGCCGATTTACTTTTACTGGTAAAAAATCGACAATTTTCCTCTTTATAGGAAAAATGTTCATTATAGCATACTTAGGGGGAAAAAAGCATTTTTTCATCAATGCATTTTTTCAATACAATATGCAATATGCAAAATATCGTCCCCAGATTTTCGCGCATAAACAATTACGTGATGATTTCGTCATCTACAGAAATTCTAACGTGAATAATTTTTTTTTATCCACGTTTTATCATCTCTCAGATCACTCCAGTTGTAAGGATACCGCGAACCTTGCGTTATATCTCGAAAAATAGTAAAAACATTTTTCTACAAAAATGTAAAAAAAAAGACGCCAAGTGGTTTAAATAATGTTTGCGAAAAAAAAAATTCAAAAAATAAAAAATCATAGAAGCCAAGTAAAAATAAAAATAAAAAAACTTTGCTTGTCCTTTCTTTCATTTCTACTACATCTATTTGTGGTCTAAGGACTCGCCAAGTTTTTTTATTTTTATTTTTACTTGGCTTCTATGATTTTTTATTTTTTGAATTTTTTTTTCGCAAACATTATTTAAACCACTTGGCGTCTTTTTTTTTACATTTTTGTAGAAAAATGTTTTTACTATTTATTTTATTCTTTTTTTTCATTTATTTTATTATTATTACTTTGAATTATTTATTTTTAAAGATTTTTTTTTGTATCACACGCGTAATATTTATTAATTGAAATTACCACTCGCCTGCAATTAGTTAAGATAATTTTTTCACACAGGTATCCCTTTGTTCTACCACGAGAGATTTTTTTAATAGTACCTTTCGCGATAATAAAATTATATATAACCTCTTAGTATTTAACCTTTATTTCGATGACTGAATGCGAGTGCACTATTCACGATCGCGGATACGGATATCACAAGTTGCTGTGTTCACGAACTGACACTTGGAATCGGTAACAGCTAACCGTTCTTCGTTCCGCATATACCATTGTATATGCAGGGCGCACGCATGGACACACAGACGCAACACACAGGCATGATGGGACATCGGACAAACAACGGACAGACGAAAAAATCTCTGAAGAAAAATTTTATCGTGAAAGTGAGGATTTTTTGGGCGACATCGCGATATCTCATTATTTCGAGCACCGATTGGGCTGATTCCAGGCGCATTTTGAAGCTTGTATTCGAATTATATGATGAAAGTGTCTTTGGAATTCAGATCCGATGTCTCGTTTCAGAGAAAAAAAATGTAAAACTTTAGGGGGCACGATATTAGCGTATAAGTACACGGTAGCGCTCGACGCGCGCGGACTCACCGCGCGGACTTTTTACTTTTTAAACCACTTGGCGTCGAGACGCTACCGCGTCTCTTGATAACCTTCAATAAATTAATAATTCAATCAATCAATCAATTTTTCTGTGAATCAATAAATCATTTTTTTTTTTATACTAATAAACACCATTTTATTTTCGTAAAAAAAATGTTTATTTTCCAATTTTGAATATCGAAACAAAAATTTGTTCTTTTTTTTTACACACCAAAAGAAAATGATTTTATCGATCTATCAAAATAGAAAACCGACACTCGTTGAAAACTTAATCCGATTTTTTACAAATTGCAACTATTGCAGATACGATTTTTTCCCATAACAGACGCTTTATAAGTAAATTATTTTGATCCAAAATTTAACAATAATTGAAGAAAAAAGTAGTTTTTTTTATGTCAGTGAAAAAAATGAAAAAAAAAAAAATGTTAATGCAATAATTGTAATCGATGCGATCTTCAATAATGGAAAGTACCCAAATCGCGATCCCTAATATCCTCACCTGTCGTAACCGACATTGACACGGTTGCGTTAATTTATGCGAAAAATGCTAACAAGCAATTTATGACGAATTGCAACTTAAAAAAAGAAATGCCGCGATCACTATGCGACGATTCCAATTAACCAGTAGGCGCATATGACGGTGGCGAGTGAGTGAAGAGATTTCTCGTTGGTCCAAAATGCACGTGGGAAGCTGGATACGATTCGCGAAATCGTGACTTCGAATACGACCCATTTCTTTCGGGACGCTTCATGCGTCTGCGTTTTTTATAATTGCCATTCTCGAACATATCCTCGTAGCCATATTCTGACAAAGTTCAAAAAGAAAAAAAATTGATAATAATTAATAATAAGAATAGTAATATTGTTATCGATAATAAATAATTTAATTAAATTAATTGTTTTCTTTTTGTTTATTTAATCATTATAATTATCGATAATAATTAGGCTTCTAAAGCTCTACTAATTAAATTTCAATTACTATTATTTATACATAACAGAAAATAAAAAGGATGAGAGGGAAAGATGGCGGAGGGAAAGGTTGGGTGGAAGTGGTGCTGTTGAGGAAAGAGGGAAAAGTACGTGAAAAAGGGAAAGGAAATGGGACGGAAGCGAGGAAGAGAAAGAGGGAAGTGAGAGGGGCAGGAAGTGATAAGTGGAAACGAGAATGGGAGAAGGAAAGAAAGAAAGACGGGAATGAAAAAGTGACGATGGGAAAGGTTAGAAAGTGCGAGAGACGTAGAAGAAAGAGACGACGGCGCAGGCGCGAGAAGAGAGGGGACAGGACAGGCGAGCAGAGAGAGGAGGAAAAGAGAAGGTAAAGAAGGCAGAGGTACGACGGAGAAGGAGGAAGCAGACGAGGACGCGGCCGGACTATGAGAGGGAGAGAGAAGAAGGAAAGCGGCAAGCGAGGAGCCAGTGGGCAGACGGCGCGAGTCAAGAGGCGAAGGACCGAAAATGAACGAGGAGAGACGGAAGGAGCCGAAGAGATGTCGAGCGCGGCAGAGAAGACCGGCACGTGGAGAATCGAGCAGCGGGACAAAGGCGAGTGTGGCAACGTGTGGCAACAGGTGAGAAGATGGAGGAGCTGACAAAGGCGATCCGGGAAATGGTACAGGAGATGAGTGGGTTAAGGAAGGAATTGGAGAAAGTGAGGAGTGAAATGAAAGAGATGAGAGGAAGAATGGGAAGAAGGGAAGAGAGAAGTGATAAGGGAAAGGGAGGAAAAGGGAGAAGTGAGAGTGAGTATGAAAAGGAAGGCAGCAGTGATGGGGAGATAGAAGTGGGATGGGAGACGGACAGCGAACAAGAGGGAGAGAGTACGTAATGTGAGAAGACGGACAGTGAGAGAGATGGAGCGAGCGGAATGGAGGACGGAGACAGGGAAAGGAAAGAGCAGGGAAGAGAAAGAGAAGAAACAGACGAAGGCGACGGGAGAATAAAAGGGAAAGCCTGGACAAAGGTCATGGAGGAGGAAGAGGAAGAGGAAGCGAGGCGAATGAAGGAAGAGAGAGAGAAAAGACAGATAGAAGATGGGAAGAGAAGTAAGGGAAGGACAGGCTGGAAGATGGTGGCAGGAGGTAAGGAAGAGGCAAGAAGAGGAAGGAAGAAGAGAGAAGAGAAGCCGAGAGAAGAGGGATGGAGGAAGGAGAGAGAAGAGAGGGAAAAGCGAAGAAGGAGAGTGCTCATGAAGAGTGAGGCGGAAGTAAAAGAAATTGAAGGAAAGCACGTGGAAGAGGCGATAAGGGAAGCACTGGGAAGGAGAATGATGGTGAAGAGGATAGTGGAGAGGAAGAGAAGAGGGAGTGAGGAGATAGTGATAGTGGAATTAGACAGTGAGGAGGACAAGAAGGAGTTATTGAGGCGGTGGAGTGAGATGGGAGATTACGGGATAGAAGTGAGAGAAGATTTGACGTGGTGGGAAAGGAGGACGAGGTTCAAGTTGAGAGAGAGGGCGGAGGAAGAGAGGAGAAAAGGAAGAAGGGTGAGGATGGACAACAGAAGTTTGGAGATCGACGGAACCCGATGGAGATGGGACGAGTGGGAAGACAAGTGGATAGAAGAGAACGAAGAAGGGAAGGGGAATGGGGAAAAGAAGGGGGAAGGAAAAGGAGAAATGTAACAAGGAGACAACCTTGACAAAAATCTTGAAACCCGAAAGGGAGCAATAAAGACATACAATACAACAAAAAATAAAAATTACCGCGTTTCGAAAATTGCTGTTAGTTGAGCTGTGCAGATTCACAGGCACGGAGCCGTCCTTTTCCTCGGTATTGTGCTGCTAGAGCTGCTGATGCTGATGCGTCCCTTGTGGACAACGTGTCGTGTACACGGACTCGACAGAACTCGGACTGTGATGACCAGTGAAATGAGAGTGATGATGCACCGCGACACTCTTACTTGCTAAATGATGGGACGAGGAGGAACGCACCAAACTTCCACCGAAGTGTCGAGATCCTTTGGCGAACCGCTTGTACTGCTCATGCAACTCGATGGCAATTCCGGGATAAAATTGCTCACTGAAAAAAAAAATCTCGATTCGCTGCTGTTTCTCTGCTGTGACTTCTCTCCTCGCGTGTTCCGTCAGTGCGAGTTCCGTTATCTCCTCCTGCATTCACGTGGTTAGCGATTCGGCAACTGTCTTGCGTACATTCATGCGTATGGACTCGGGTTCCGATTTGTTTGCTGGTGGTGTCTTCCGGACGACCCTTTGTTGTCGCGGTGTCTTTTGTTGCGGTTTTGTCGCGACGGCCTGTTTCGGCCTCGCCGGAGATTTCACTTGTCGCGAGACGATCTTTATCGTCGTCTGTAGCATCGATGGACTCTTCACCACGGTTGGTCCTTGCTGCTTCAGTTGTATTGTTTTTGGCTCAATGGTCGCTCGCTGATTTTGACCTCCCGAAAACGAGCTTCTTGTTACTCGGGGCGAGAACCATTTGCTTCGAGCCTACGATTTTACTATATACAATTTTACTCTGTAAACCTTGCTGTCCTGTCTGCGCCGTTTTTACCTGTAGGAATAATTTTAGTTTTACCACTTCTTTCTCCAATTATACGCGATTATTATTAACGAAAGGTCGAAGTAAAGTCGAAGATATACATACGAGTTTTCCGTTTCCTTGCGTTTGAATAGCTGTCACAGTTTTTCCACGGATTTGCAACGGGTTAAGAGTATTTGGTTGCACAACCTCAAATGTCGGATTTTCTTTCAGCCACACACGGAACGTTGACCTCGTTGGAGCATCCGACCCTGCGAACAACACGATGAAATGCATGAAAAACGTTGAATAAATTATTTGAATTTCGAAGCAGCGCAATTACTGAAAAAAAGTTTGACTAACCAATTAGAACTTTTCCGGTTCTTCTCTCGAAAACTATGGCCCTCGGTTTCGTGGCCGGCTTCGCGTGTACTTTACTCGGCGCTTCTGGAGTTTGTGGCTGCGGTACAGCCACCGGTTTCCTCTCTTTCATCAAAGATTCTTGCGCGTGCATTAGAATGCAAGCGTCTGAATAATCGATACTGGAATTGCAGGCGTCTTTTTTGCAAACGACGCACTGCGTTACGCCTGAAACTGGAGCTATTCCCGGCTGCGTCGGGGTAACAGGCAATTTGACGGTGTTCTCGATCGGCAAAATGTTCGGTCGGGGAGTTGACACTTGAGCCGGTTGTTCCACCGAGACGCGCGTCGCTTTCTTCAATTTCAATGGCATGCCGGGTACGGCGTGAATTTTCGTTTGCTTCGCTGCGGCCTCGTGCTCCTCTCTGCGCAATTTCGACAATCACACCCTATGACCTTCTCTTCCATTTGATGACCGAATGAGAAAAACGACATCGTAGTTAAACATAGTAATGAAAAACTTACGACATCTTTCTCGAACATTTTTAAGCCAAAAAAACAAAAGGCAAATGAAAGAGAAAGAAAAGTGCAAATTGTAATGATGTTCGAAGAGAAAAAACCCGAAATTTATAACCATTTTCCGGATTTTTGAATCCAGTACACAGCAACGACTAATGGAAATCCAGAACATCTTTTTTTTTTTAATGATTTGCCGATCGCTTACCCATTGCCTTACTGACGTGCACGCATTTTCCATGGCACCAATCTTCGCACACGCGGCAACATATCATGAATCTATTTTTGTGCGGTCATTTGCATGTACACCACAATCTATCAGGATCGTCCTCAGAATCCGAGTTATCACCCTCGTCGTCTTCGTCATCCTCGTCAACCTCGACGTCCTCTTCCTCCTCGATCTCTGACTCCATCCCTTCGGTTTCATTGGTGTTGTTGCACAGCATGCTTTCTATTGATAAGAAAACAAAAACGCTAAAATAAATGGAAACATTCATAAAGACATTAACGACAATAGAGTCGAATAAAAGTGTCTAATAAATCTGGACCTTTATACCTACATTACTTTTATAATTTAGCTTGTTTGCGGTGCATTTTGGTTTCATCTTCTTCGCATCACAATTCGCATTTACGGAATTGGCAAGAAAGCTTCCTCTCATTAAAAGGTAGAAGTTTATTACTTTAACGGTCACTTCACGTTCATGATTCACGCAACCAACACATGTCAAATTTTTCATTTCGGATACTTTTTCCACGATTTGGAGCAGAGTATTTTTTCTACGGTCAGTTTGCCAACTACGTCCAAAACCGCCGATACCAAAGTTTTTAGCACCTTAAATAGCTCTTCGCTCGGATATAGCAATCCGTTGTATCGACTCAGCAGTTGCGTGACCTCGTCGCGAGTACAGGGTTCATCGGCTACGAGACGTGTAATACAATCCTCGCATTTTGTGGCACTTCTAATACGTCTGGCGACATACCCCGATACTAATGCCGAAACTTCTTCGCCCGTACGCGTCCCATCGTAATCATGTACCGATACGTGACTATGGCTCGACACCGATTGCGTATCTTCATACCAGTGATCGTGAGAGGCTCGTTCGGATAACGACGGATTCGCGGGCGCAGAAAATCTTCCAGCATCAACCGCTGCGTCAATTTTTGATAATAGTTGCTCTTTCTGCTGTTGGCAAGCATTAAACGATTCCTTTGTTTGCATCAATGTTTGCAGAAGCTCGGAGCCTGAGACATTTTATCCTCTTGGAGGCTTCACAAGAGAGTAGGAGCAAATAAGGCGGAATGCTTGTGCGAACAATAACGGATCAGGATGATCGTTGCTTCCACAGGCGTTTCGCATCATGCCAAAGAACCTCTGAAATCATATAAAATTTTATTAACAGAATGCGTTTATGCTTTCAATGTGTTTTGATATTTTCTCATGCATATACTCTTTCATTTCTTACTTCAAGTGCATCTTGGTTCAGTCGAGCCGTCATCAGAAAATCGAAATGGCACTCCTCGTGCAAAAACTTAATCAATTCCAAAGTAGAACCGAGCGTGGCTTTCAAACCAGTTAACGTACTCGCGGATATTGGAAGTGTTGCGCCTGTAGACCTCGCAACGGTTTCTCACGGGCATAAGTATTCCAGGAACCGTTCGATTGCCTATTCACATTGGCAGCCATTTTGATATTAGTAATATGAACAAAACAACGTTAGGTCAAGAATGAAACTTCGAAGACTGCAATGAAAGTGCATCAATGTTCCCATATCAATTACACTTGATAAACGGAATTAGATGGCGTGCACTAGAGTCAAAATTCGTTATTATTAGAAGGTAAAAGCACGCGAAACATTGAATCAAACATAAAATAAAACAAGCGCCTCAGCGCCCTGCGGGCGCAGAGACTCTTGTTGGTGGGCTCCGCCCCCAAACCCCCCGAAAAATGTCCCTTTGGGACATTTTTTAAGGCACTCACAGGAATACACGTCGCGCTACGCGCTCCGTATCGAGTATGATTACACTTTGCGCTATGCGCTGCATATCGAATATGTTTATACGTCGCGCTGCGCGTTTCATCTCGGAAGAACGTATGGCGGAAAATCATTTATCACTTATGTAAATTGATGCATAGTTTAACCTTCATCGAATATAAACATTTCGTTTCTATACGAATTGATTATTGATATTCACAACTGATATTTCCTTTTTGTTTTACGAACAATATAACGAATTGCATCACGTAGAACTTGATCAAATTAATGTAACGAATCAAATGATATCTAGTAAAGGTCGTTTTATTGGCTTAACACTTATGACCAGATTAAATGAGTATAAATCAACACAAAAAATATTTACCAACACGAACACCATTACTATTTACCAACAGGTCTAATGTCCCCTTTAAATGCATCTGTTTAAATGCTTTTTTCTTCTCTAAAATACATAAAATCACTTTATCATTGCCTCTGGACAGGACCCGAAGTATTGGAGCTGAATATTAAGAAAAATTGCTTTTTGATACGATTTTCAATTAAATTTACTTGACATTAATTGTTGTAGTAAAAAAATTATAACTCGAGAACGAACATAGATATCGACTTGGTTCGTGTATTGAAGAGGAAGTAGTGCCCTGCTCAAAATAAAGTTCTAGTGTCTTGGATGCGTCCAAAATAAAAAAAAAATCAATTTCTCGATGAATTCGACGGCGAGGACTCTTGGACTGTCGATCTATAAGAGAATTCGGTTATAACACTTTAAGCATTTTTTCTCTTCCCTATAATAGATGGAATCAATTCACTGGTTATTGTCACTGTCGGAGAGTAAAACATTGCAGACAAGAAATTTGAGAAATTTTATTTTTCTATCGTTTTATTTTTTTTTGAGATAAGTATATTGAAACAATTTAAATAAAAATAGAAGGGTGGTTGGAAACATACGAGGTAAAAATTGATTTTTTTTTTGTTTCGAAAAATTGTTAGAGATTTGAAAAAAGTAAACTGCAGTTTCCCAATATTTAAAGTTATATACATTAAACAATGAGAAAACAATAAGATTTTTATTTTCGATTTAAATCATCCCGACACAGAATACCAACGTCGCGGCGTATGCAAACTTTATCACGTCTGCTATCGAATTATCGTCGGCTTCCAAGTTTTGACAGATAGAATGAATGGAAAAAAATAAATGGCCGCGATTGTTTTCAATTTTATTTGACAAATTGCAGTAATTTTGGATATTCGATGATTTTTCTTTGTGGAATTATAACCAGGTTTTCAGTGCACCCACTGTTACGTCACGCACTTTTTGGGAACTCTTTTCGCGAAATTTGCGCTGCTCTTCGACCGCACCGAGAGAAGCTGCACGCGTACACTCGCGAGGAGACGGAAAGACTGAGGGAAATAAAGGAAAAAGCCAAAATCGCTGTGTATGGGAATCGCAGACAGAGGACCATTGACTAGAGAAAATCTAACAAACTTTCGAAAGCGACATCGTCGAGACGAAGTCGTAAAATAATTCTGTCTTCAAAGACATGAAAAAAATCAACATCCTCAATGGGTTCGAGTTACTCCAGCATTCCAACGTTTTGTTTGAAGATATAGGACCACGGCTCAATCACCAAAAGCTGAGCACGTGGCCTCGACACCATGCTGTGAAGAAAATTCACTAACGCCAGCAAGAAACGCCGGCTCATGTACCTGGGCCAGTCAACATCGAAGGTATTAGGCTGTTGCTAAGGCAGCAAGGCGCTGTCCTCCGAAACTCACCAACACTATGACCCATCGAGGCTCATAGACACGAGCGCTCGATGGCATCGAAGTTCACCAACACCATGAAGCATCGAGGCTCATAGACACGAGCGCTCGATGACTCCGTACGTCACCACGACGTAGCGAGACTCATGGACACGAGCGCTCGACGACTCCGAAGACGACCAACACCTCGGAGCTGCGATATCGACAGCTTCACCCCCAACCACTATGCATAGGGCCCAGTGAGTTGAAAAACTTCCGATCTCCTCCGACGAGTGCAGCACCTCTCGGGCATCGTTCACAGCCACCCCCGCGAACAATAAGAGATTCCCGAATGTCGCGAATTTGACAATTAGATAATTTCCGATAGAATCACGCATGTATATGAATATTGGTCAGTTCGTCATCGATATTCAAACTTTGTAATCATATGATTTTTTATATATTTTCATGTATTTCCCCGGCTATACTTTATTGCTAGGGGTAGGTCAGGTATTTGCGCGTTACTCAGGTAACCATCATAAACCTTCTGGTCTTTTCCCATCATAAAAAGCAATTCGGAAAAAACGCCGAATTATATTATTTACGCCTTCAGCAATATCTCGCATTACTCAGAGACTAAACATTTAAATGAAAAATATCTTGCAAACCGATATTGCTTCAAAGATAAATAGTTCAATTTACGATATTTACCAGCGACGAAAGAAGAATATCGAGTTACATATGAAGTGTTTTTTTTTCAACCACCACCTCCGAGAAGTTTCTTCTAAACATTTGGTTGAAATAAATAAAGATAAGTGGTGCTCGTTCGAAGAAGCGATTCTATTCAGCTCGCTGATTTGTCACGGTTCCTAGAAAGAAAGAAAGGAGAAGACTCTGCCGACTCTGCTTTAATTGCTGGGAAAGAACAGAAGATTGCACGTTGTTGCTATGTCGCCACGACGGAGAAAGCCTCTGTACCAGCATACTTTTTAGGTAGGATAGAAAGAGAAGCGACCACGTGCGCATGGCTGGTACGAACAAGGGAAGTCAAGAGCCACCCCAAAGGGGAGGTAGCGCTGTTGGCTAGCTCGCGGGCCAGCTACGGTACACGTGATCGTACCGAGAGAGTAGGGGAAGGGTGAGCCACCCGCGCAATGCATAGAGCGAACGAGAAGGCCCACCACTCATCGATAGCCGAACTTTTCTCAACCAATAGGAAGAGAGCCATAAAAATCAAGAGACAAATGCAATTCTTAGCCAAGAGTAGGGATAAAGAAAGAGAGAATAACCGAATAATAATTATTAACAATCGTTAATAATAACCATTTTTCCATGTTTTACAATAGCCAAATGTCACAATTGTCGTAAAAGTTTAACCCGAAATTTGTTAATTTGACAAATGGAAAGGTTAAACAAATTAATTAATTAATTTAATTAATTCATCATTTTATCTTGAAAGCCGACGAAAAACCATTAAGAAGGAATACCAGAACACCCTGGTTATTATGAAATTTATATTGAATTTAAAATCAATTTAATTAGATCTGTCAAATCGATATCGATCGATATTTCACATATTATAGTAAAAACCGAATGAAAGTGCATGTAATAGAGTGAAGAATGAAAGCAAAATATCAATAGAGTTCATTTTAATATTTTTGAGTTTGATAATTAATTAATTCTTTATCAAGAAAATTTTCATTTTTTTTTTTATCGAGTATTAAAATCCGTAATTTTCCACCTAGAAAGGTGATTCAAATTCGAGACACTTCCGAAATAAATAAAAAGAATAAATTGTTAATTAACAAATCCAAAATCAATCTGGAAATAGTTAATTAGAATAATTATCGATAATCGACAGCCAATAGAAAGAGAACAAGGGAGGCGTGGAAAATCACGCCTCGACCGAAAAGTTGCCCCTTCCACCGCGGTCTATGTCAAGACTATTTAAACTGTGCCCTTTACGGAGGGCCAAGTCACTTATTACTCCTCCGAATACCACGCCGTCACCTTGTTCGCGACAATGTTTCCTTGTTGTTAAAAGACTTTGAAATTATTTCAAGTCTAGTTTCCCGTTTCGGAATTGCGTGTGATTTGTGTGATTCTTCTTGTGTTGTGAAAAATTGTAACTAACTTTCCGTTTTCATTTATTAACTTCAGTGAAGTTAATAAAATAAAAATCTTTGTGTTTCAACTGTGTGTTTCGTTCTTCGTGAAAATCCTTCAACCGCTCGGCACTTACTCGAAGCCGAGGGTATCGACCAGCGATCCACCGACGACCACCAGCAGCAACCTCTTCGTGTTTCCTGTCCTCCGGATATTTGTGTTCTTCGGTAAGTCTTATTTTTTTTCCTGAGTTTGCGATTTTTCCCCTCAACCCTTCCACTCCATGTAAAAGTTTAAGAGGTGTACGCATCTCAGATTATTATCGCCCTTCTGGCAATTATAGTGATCGTGTTAATTTTTATTCTTTTGTGCGGAATTTCTATTAAAATCACCGTTAATATTCGCGATTCTAGAGTCACTCGTGAAACCCCTGTAGTACACTCGGGTGTACGAATTTATCCCGTGTCTACCGCGCGTCGAGTCACTTAAATTAATCCGTGAGAGTAGTAATTTTTTCAATATCGCGTTGAACTCCCCTTTGATTGTCGTGATTATCCTTAGTTGTTTTCTCATAGTTTCTATAATAGCCGCGATAGTTTGGTATCTCCGCGTTTTCCGTTCCGTTACCCCGCAAGAAGTCGTTGCAGCACCTAGTGCTCCCCTTGAATATTTTTGCCCTTATTGTCACGTTGTCCACCCTATCAATGAAAACGTTTAGATACCCCTTTGTTCCCATTTCGCGAATGAACTATAGCCTCTTCCCGAGCAATTTTCCGCGAGGTTAGGCTCAAAACGAGGCACCCGCGAATCGTAGCCGCTTCGATACCGAGTAAATTGATTAAGTTCATTGACCGAGATGAGGCCGGCTCCTCATGTAAATTCACGATTCGCGACGTAACACCACGAAATTTTTATTTTTATTACGAATGTGAATAACGTATATAAAATATTGTGAATGATATTCGTTCAAAATATATTATTTTCGAAATAAAAAGGATTAATATTTGGCAATCAATGTGTGATATTTCGTATTTCATTTTTCGCGACCAAATTTTCGTTTGTGACATGATAAAAAATTGTTTTTTGGAAAATTAAAATAATATACCCTTTTAAAATAATTCCTCACTAAAAATAATTGGAGAATAAAAATACTAAGAAATGTCAGAATGTCTTCAAATTTGCTGTGCGTAGTGCTTATCATAAAATAAAATAATGCTGCGAAAAAGAAAAAATTAGGTTCGTAGACTTCATAATTGGATCAGCGTATGGACATTTAGCAGAACAAAATTTAAAACACCTCATTAAAGGCTTCGCAGTACTTTCAAAATGATTGTGCACAATCGTGATGATATGATACATCACCTCTGCGAAGAAGAGAAAAATTGCTTCGCACATTCCAAAGTTACAGCACCGTATGCATACTTGTCAAAGTAACAATGGATTTTTTTTTGTTAAGCAAAAATTGAAATGCTTCGCAGGGGCTTCAAAATGTATGTGCACAATGGTGATCATATGATACATCATTCCTGCGAAGAAGACGAAAAATTGCTTCGCACAGTCCAAAGTTACAGCAACGTACGGACACTTGTCAAAGCAAAAATGGTTTTTTTTTCTTAAGCATATATTCAAATGCTTCGCAGGGGCTTCAAAATGTATGTGCACAATGGTGATGATATGATACATCATTCCTGCGAAAAAGAGAAAAATTGGTTTGCACAGTCTAAAGTTACAGCACCGTACGGACACTTGTCGAAGCAAAAATGAATTTTTTTTGTTAAGCAAATATTCAAATGCTTCGCAGGGGCTTCAAAAATGAATGTGCACAATGGTGATGATATGATACATCATCCCTGCGAAGAAGAGAAAAATTGCTTCGCACAGTCCAAAGTTACACTGTGATACGGACGTCTAAGAAGATAATTTCAGTAATAAAGGTATTTTTATCCAACTGCAGGCGAAAATAAATATTACCAGTCATTGGAATCACTTCAAATTAACAACACATGTTGTTGGAGATACATCGAAGCAAATGATGAAAAATAAAATTTTTTGGAGTATTCGCTGCGGAGTAACCCCACCGACAGACTCCGAAAAGCAACGGATGGTCATTTCAATAGGCACTCTTTGCCTATTGTTATAGTGAGTGCCTAACGAGTTGCAAAAGAATGAAAAGAAAAAATGCGAGGTAATTAAAATTGTTTATGAAATTCGATGATAGGGCTGCATGAAAATGTTTAATAAGGTTTTTTAGTAAAAATGTATATTGATATACTGTCCATCAACGCTTCAAGTTTATTTATGGGTTCAGCACTTTTAAGTTCAAATATTTGAAAAAAGAAAACCACGAGTTTAAAATAATTGATAAATAATATTATGAATGGTTAAAATTGGTGTCAAACATGGTATAACGATTTATTACAGATTATTCGTGTACTCTGTTTACTTATTATAGATTTACTCAAAACTTTTTCAATTAACGTCAATGATAGATTAATAAGTCTTACATCGGAAGCAAGAACAGAAAGTCAAATAGTGAGTTAGGGACAGAGTAAGAGATTGCAAAGAAGCAATTGTTCGTAACATTATCGTTCTAAACCCGAGATAAACGTAATACGTGCGTGCAAAAGTTTATATTTAACTTACGTTTCTTCCAAATCTTAATTATTATCCGGTAGCATATGGCAACATGAAAAATACGATTGCTTACACAACATTGTGATGATATTCTTATAAGATTATCATCGTTTTCAATATTCGACATATTTTAATACACTTCTGTGCAATCGCGATAAATGGATGACATGCTTACCTTCTTCTGTGGACAAGTTTCGGTCGGACGTAACGCATCTGAAGGCTTTCGAGACATCATCGCACGAATCAGGTCATCGACGACTTTGATTAATTCAATGGTTGGCATTAAATCTCTCAACCGAGGACAGTTCGGGTTGTCCTCGTAGAACTCCATTGCGACTCGCACTCGATCAGAGAACAGCTACAATGTAATCAATATATACGAAACAATATCTTCAAACAAGACATCCGAAACAAAATTTGATTATGAAAATTTACCTGAAAATCGAGTGGTAATTTCATTTTTTGATAGCCCTTCGGGTCCAAATGTGCGTCGGTCAATTTGTACACTATTCTCATATTCGGCTTTCCACGACCCTCGTGATCGATCACAGCTTTCCACTGCTGCTTTTTCACGGTACCGTGAGGAGTTTGCTTAATGGATGTCAATACGTCCGCTTCATTTCAGAAGAATTTTACTTGAAACCTCTATACAAAATATACTAAAATAGACGATCATTAATAACTAACCGTACAATGTTCATTTTGCAGAGCCATGATACCGTTACGAAAGCATTTTATTAAATGCGGAAAGTCTGACATCATCCATAGCCGCCTGTTATCGTCACAAGGATGTTGACAAGTGAAAGTACCATCTTTTATACCTAACAGCTTCCACACACCCCTATTCCATTGAGCTCCATCCATGGTTATGACATCAACGTGGAATCCCGAGTGTTCCAACTTCATTAAACATTCGAGTATAAGCTTGTGAAGTATCTGACTGGTGACGCTATTTTTGCTTAAGAAACATCCGAGCGCTTGAATTCATACGCCTCGGAAGGGTTGAAACATACAAACGAGCGCATGATCAGCTCGTTCATTTTGCAGCCCGAATGGAGTATGCTCTCCTAAATCTACAAAGCCGTTGAACTCCATTGTTTTTCGATCGAAATTAAGCGCTTCACTGATTGACATTTCATCAATAAGAAGCGTACCTGTAGAGGTAAATTGGGTCATGTTAATTTAATCTGCAATTCATGCTAGTTGAGTTTCCTACAGCAACTTCAGAATAAATGAATAATTAATTCGTTGACAACGAATTAATAGGTTTCCATTGTTATGGGATTCGCTTTGACATATTCGCAGAAATTCGGACGGTACACATTTCAGGAGTAACACTACATTACTAACTATAACTCACCACACTAATAGATCGACAAGAAAAAAAAATACAGCGTAAATATTTTTTCTCAAAAATAGTACTATGCGTATGGGAATGTACATACAACGTATGTGTCCGATTTCACGCGTTTGTAGTAGAAACATATGAATCTTATAATGCATGCTTTGAAAGTCTGCTATTTTCGTACGATCCGTATATTCTTTTGTAACGAGGAAAAAAGTATGTGTGGTGAGCTATCGATCCAAATCGATAAACGCTACAAAGGTGCTAGAAAGTTGTCGAAAGTTCTACAGCAAGAAATATGTAGAGAAGAGCAGATAACCACCGGCCATGTTTTTTTTTAATTATTTAGTCATTACTAAAATGAGTCTTACATTATTTAATTTGGCGTTTCCAAATAAATATTTCACAATAATTTTCAATTCCTTATCGCAATTAGAAAAGTTTGTAGGGCAATGTGCGAATGTTTTCTGTATTGTATGCAATGAATTTTTAGACATTTCATCAATAGTTTGATACCAATAAACATACAGTCTGAATAACTCATAATTATTAGCCGAAATTTAAAAGTACCTAATCGAATAATTTGTAGGGAAAACGTCTTGACCCTTGCAATATAAAAATTGTTTGGCGGCCGGTCCATATCTATTCTTTTCAACATCGAACATTGTCTACGATAGGTGCATGCTCAGTTATACTCAACATTCAAAAAAGTTAGTATGCTAGTAAGTCGGAGGAGTTGTTGCAAAAGCTTTCAGGGATTTTCTACTACGTTGGATAGCGATAGCTACTACTATTATGGCGTTGAGATGTAATTGTAATGAACGATTTCTTGAGAATGCGAACGATTTCTGGCAGAAGTTAAAGCGTGGGGCGATTACGAAGTAAGGACCTTTCGTTCCATTACGCTCATTCGATCATTGAATGAGAAAATAGAGCTTGATTACTAGAAATACAAGAAGGCGTATCAAATTGTAGAGGATAGCATTCAAAGCGGCTGAAGAATAATAACCACTTGACTTGTGATACCCCTTTTCTCGACAGATTCCATTCTTGAAGCTTTTAATTTCAAACAATCGAAGACAGGTTGTTGAAAGCCATACGAAGTATCCAATTTTTGGATATACTTGTTCAAGGTGTCTCTGCAGGGAAGGGGTAGTATATTTCGGGATCGTAGGTGATCGTAGAGCTTGCTGTTTTTGATGCGCATCAACAGACACTCGTACACCCAATCTATGCGATATCGTCGCTGAGTAGCGCATGCGACTTTCGAATTGCTAAAGCACGCTATAACTGCTTCTTGTTGAGCAGGATCCAATGCAGAAATCGCTTCCTGCAAAGCTTCCTTCTCGACAGTAGCACATTTTTCGTGAGCTTCGGCAATCCTTTGTCTTAAACGTTTTACCTATAGTCAAAGAGAAAAGAAAATTATGGGGTGAACGTGCAGAAAGTATATGTGCACCCCATATGTAATGAATAACAGTTTAACGCTATGAAACAGCTAATTACAGTACGATCCCTTTTAGTGAAAATTTTAAACATGGTACAGTTCTGACGCAAGTCAATGCCGCCAGATAAAAAGCAGAGAAGTGTACTGGATACGCCAACGATCGTAGTTGCATGTTGATACTAAGCAAACGTCTACTTCGATGTTGGCAACCACAACAAAGTGATTCATGATTCACATGAATCATGATTTATGATTTATGAATCATTTCATGATTCTAAACATCAAGATCGTGAATTGAGAATCTCGGGATTAACGGTCATTGAAAGGTTGCACAGGGGCTGCAGTGACGGTCTTCACAGAACCTTCGAATGATATGTCACAAACACGATTAACGTTTGTAGCGAGTGTTTCCTTCTTACACCGCCATGAGCGGCGATATATCGCTCTCGCACTCGGTAGGGTTTAACCCACTCTTAATAATAAACAATAAAATTATCACAGTATTGAAGAGTTTCGATTGTGAAAATTTTAATGCAATGCAAACAGTGGCTTAAATTATTAATTTATACAATATATAATTAAATATTAAACACGATAATAATGAATTAGAAAGCCGATTTTTTATAAACGCCACGTGTTTTGCAGGCACATCTTTCTACATTGTGCGATTGTAACGATTTTAAATATTGAAAAAAATTCTATGAAATCGAAGTCGTACATTCATGTCATCGATTCTATTCGTTCTAAAATATGGAACTGTGAACGTTTCCGAAAGTTCGCGTTAACGTTGAAAACAGTGCGTGTTCAGTGTCATACTCAACGTGCAGTACAGAATACACCACGAGCGTACAGAACCTTCAGGTTTGTCTGGCGTTTATTTTTGCGGTTTTGTATTCGAACCCTTACTTTCTGATCAAAGTGACATCTGGGTGTAGTAATGTGCCTCTTGTATTTGTTGAGCGGCACAATCCCGAGACAAGATTCGTCTCGACTATTAGGAACAAAAGAATATGTGGAAATTAGTTTCATTATACAGGAGACGAGTGGGGTTTTTGAACGATTGTGGTGAAATAGTAGGACTTTATTTGTTTTGATTCTAAAAACCACACCGGTTAAGTCGCACAGTCAGTTAAATCGAATATTATACATTAAAAAATCGTATTCAATGTGATACGAGTCTTAATCGATTGAATGTATGATACACGATTCTTTTAAAACTTTATAACAAAATCCTACGTGAATCAATAAAATAAAAATACCATATGGAATAAAATTTTGCAAAAAAAAAATACCGGACTTTCAAAAATAATACGAACACTATATATCAAGTATTGGATGCATTTACCTTTCTTCGTCCACCCCAGTTCCACAGCAAATGACTTGTTTACTGATGTTCTTGAGAAGCTTTTCCAGCGAGTCAACAGACGTGATTGTTACGTCGAGCTCCATAGTCACTTTCTCATCGGCTGTCTGAACCTTTAAAAAAAAAATATAAATTGGAAATTGTAATGGTATAATATTCTTTCCTCAAACGGTAACGGAAAGTTTTCCGTTATTGAAAATTTATATTAATAATTGATTTTATTTTAACAACGAAATTGTTCTCCGTGAGAATGATATTAAATGAAGTACGTCGAGCGAAATATTCTTACCGTTACGGAGAGATCATTGTACAGCACTACACGCGCACTCAGTGCCTGGGTATATGTATCAAATTGCAAGAAAACGATGCTTTCTTCGTCCCGATGATTCAACATCCAGCACCATCATTGGGGCAGTAATGTTACCGCTCTCAAACAATCGAACACTTTATCGATAGTGAACGGTGAACAAACATCTGCTGTCCAGGATCCATTCGCGTCCGCGTTAGTATCAGCATCTGTAGGTACATTGAACTCAAGGTTTTCCTGAAATATTTTGAGAAACAATATTTATATTTTATGTATCGAAAAAGAAATTGAGATGAGTCATTTTTCGTGACGTCACAGTAGACTGCGCCCTTCATATATACCTGTATATCCATAGGTGATTCTGATATCGTCTCGGTATTATCAGTCGGAACTACGTTCGAAAGCTCATGAATGACGGTTTCGTTCGATTCACTTTCGCATCCCTATTAAATTTTCATGATAAATTATAGCATTGAATATAAATTTTTATCGGAGAGTTACACTATGTGAACAGTTTCATTGAATGCGGCGGTGATCCGATGAGCCAAAGAAAAACTTTTTATATGCCGTATGTACTCCGGATAACGTAATGGTTCGTGAGAACGATAAGTGAACTGTCCTTCTTAAATGTACCCGCGTACTGGAAGAAGTGCAGTTTTCTTATCTGAAGACCTGTACAATACCACCCGGGCAATGTAAGCGACAAAAAAAATGAAGCATAAATAGGAAAAACTAGTCCACGGTATAGTCCTGTGCGCGGCCTACACGACAGGGTAGTTGGGATTGATGTAATGGGGATGATCAATGTTGCGGGCATTACGAATCTGCTGCTGCCAGATGTCTTTTATCTGCACGATATCTGACTATTTCGAAACCGCAACGACACAACCTACGCCCTTTATAATTATAATATTGAATATACTGACAAATTCATCAGATTCGACAGAACCGTCTAAAATAATATAATTCATAAAATATATATGCGAAACCAGCCGTTTGGTTTCGATATTGTTGCATTGTCATGTCGCTTTCATCGTCGCTACAAATTTTGACATTAAACAATTCTTTATAAGTATACTAGAGTTTCCCTGGGCTCACGCGCTACGCGCGCTCGCTTTTCTTTTATCAACATTATTATAATGTTTAATCACCGCCGCAACTTTTCACCAATGGAGGCCGCCTCCGCTTTTTTTGTATTTTTACTTAGTCAGTCCCCCTTAAAGGGACTTAGAATATTTTTCCCCTCCCCCACCCCCTTCGCCATTACTCCTTCGACCAAAAATATTCTAAGTCCCCCCTTGAAGGACTTAAAATATTTTTCTCTCCCCCCATTCGATCGAAAATATTCTAAGTCCCCCTTAAAGGGACTTAGAATATTTTTCTGACGGGTCTCATATACCGGGTGTCTCATAAATATGTATCAATTCCGGACACGGCGGCGGCGGCGGCGGCGTCGGCGACAGCGGCGGTAACGTTATATATATAGAGAGATATTTCTATATACATTTTTTCCAACGAGTCCCTTTTCTCTTATGTTTCACGTATCACCGCGGTATTACCGAGTAGAGCGCCTCGCTCGGAGGAAAGAACAAACCTGAGCGGAAGAGAAGAGAAAGCTAGAAAGCTAGTAAGCAATATGGCTATTATCCGTCAACACCAGAAAATAAAGACTCTTGCATTCTTGCAATAAAATCGCAATTTCATTCAACCTGACCACCGCGGGAATAGAGGAAGGAGCGAAATATCGTTAACATTTATGACAGAAATAGGATGAGCGACGATAAACGTTGTTGTATAAATGAAAACGGTAATGATCTACGAATACAATTTAAAGGTATCTCTCGGCATCGACCGGTCGTCAAGCGCTTCAATGATAGAAAGACGAACAGTACCAGGAGGGTAATTGAACTGCAGACACAGACGTGGACGATTTCGCGATTCCCGACAAAGATACCGCATTCTATTTTCTCGAAATAAAAAGTAACGAATGAATAGGATTTTTCTAAAATGTTTTATCCTCGTTTCAGTTTGTGCCTTTATTTTTTAAATAATTTTTATGGGATTTAGTTTTCGTACCGAATAGATGAGCATCGGTGGACTATGTTCGTTGGTCTGGTATTGCTGACAATACGAAGGCGAAACGATCGACGACTGATTGCTCACGAACGATCCACACGGGACACCCAATCCGAAGAAATCCGAATTCGGCATGTCGGCTGAAATAAAAATCACAATATCACCGACTTACATTTGATATTGAATATATTTCTACGCGAAGATTTGACGATGCATATACATCGCCGATGAGAATTGACTGATGCAGATTGACTGATAAATGAAAAACAATTTTTTGGAATTACAAATTATCGTGAATACTATTCGTAACATGTGTATGAATCGGTCAGTACAAGATCGATCGGTCGTAGAAAGGATAACGAATAAAGATCAGATGGTTCTAATCCTTTCACTCCGACATTTATTTTAAGATGATGCGAAATCGCCTTAACCTATCGACGGCCGCTGATTCCTTCGATTGTTACTATTCTGAAGCCACAAATCTGTACATGTAGTTCAAAGATCGATTATCTTTAATTTTAGTGACAACCGCAATGTGAAACACTATGCTGCAAATTCAAACTTCAACCAATCACGATAATCAAAGTAAAATTAATTCTACAGAGTTTCATCGGCGAAAAGAGTCAAGTCGAAAAAAAGTGTTGAAAAATTTGTGTAGAAACGTTTGAAAACAGCTCCAATATGTAACGAAATTTAACGATTTTTGCATAAGATGAACAAATTAAAATTGATTGCGTGATTTCGTCTTTGCTTACTTTTAATTGAGCCATTGTGCCGTTGAGCCAAGTGCTCGCAATGATTCATTTGCGTAACTTCACAATTTTCACGTATGTACTCGTGATCGCGATTTTGCAATTGCAACGAATCGCGTTCCCGCTGTGGCGACACTTGCAGAGAGACGTGTTCGATTTGTTGCTGCATTTCAAGAGGATCTCGTTGCTGTACGGCAAGTCCCAGGCTCTCCGACGTTGTACTCTCAGCATCGATTGGCATCTGCAATTGCGAATTGAAACAAAGATCTTTTAAACATCGTTAAACAAAAATTGTATTATAGGTTTTTATTGGTCCCTTTCGGATTTCAAGATTTTTGTCACGGTTGTCTCCTTGTTACATTTCTCCTTTTCCTTCCCCCTTCTTGTCCCCATTCCCCTTCCCTTCTTCCTTCTCTTCTATCCACTTGTCTTCCCACTCGTCCCATCTCCATCTGGTTCCGTCGATCTCCACTCTTCTGTTGTCCATCCTCACCCTTTTTCCTTTTCGCCTCTCTTCCTCCGCCCTCTCTCTCAACTTGAACCTCGTCCTCCTTTCCCACCACGACAAATCTTCTCTCACCTCTATCCCGTAATCGCCCATCTCACTCCACCGCCTAAATAACTCCTTCTTGTCCTCCTCACTGTCTAATTCCACTATTACTATCTCCTTACTCCCTCTTCTCTTCCTCTCCACTATCCTCTTCACCACCATTCTCCTTCCCAGCGCTTCCCTCATCGCCTCTTCCACGTGCTTTCTTTCAATTTCTTCTCCTTCCGCCTCACCCTTCATGAGCACTCTCCTTCTTCGCTTTTCCCTCTCTTCTCTCTCCTTCCTCCATCTCTCTTCTTCCTTTCTCTTCGTGCCTCTTCCTTACCTCCTGCCCCCATCTTCCAGCCTGTCCTTCCTTTACTTCTCTTCCCTTCTTCCATCTGTCTTTTCTCTCTCTCTTCCTTCATTCGCCTCACCTCCTCGTCCTCTTCCTCCTCCCTCACCTTTGTCCATGCTTTCCCTTTTATTCTCGCATCGCCTCCGTCTGTTTCTTCTCTTTCTCTTCCATCCTCTTTCCTTTCCCTGTCTCCGTCCTCCATTCCGCTCGCTCCATCTCTCTCACTGTCCGTCTTCTCACATTCCGTACTCTCTCCCTCTTGTTCGCTGTCCGTCTCCCATCCCACTTCTATCTCCCCATCACTGCTGCCTTCCTTTTCATACTCACTCTCACTTCTCCCTTTTCCTCCCTTTCCCTTATCACTTCTGTCTTCCCTTCTTCCCATCCTTCCTCTCATCTCTTTCAGTTCACTCCTCACTTTTCCCAATTCCTTCCTTAGTCCACTCATCTCCTGTGCCATTTCCCGGATCGCCTTCGTCAACTCCTCCATCTTCTCACCTGTTGCCACACGATGCCACTCTTGCCTTTGTCCCGGTGCTGCTTGGTTCTCCACGTGCCGGTCTTCTCTGCCGCGCTCGATGTCTCTTCGGCTCCTTCCGTCAACCCTCGTTCATCTTCGGTCCTTCGTCTCTTGACTCGCGCCGTCTGCCCACTGGCTCCTCGCTTGCTACTTTCCTCCTTCTCTCTCCCTCTCACGGTCCGGCTGCTTCCTCCTTCTCCGTCGTACCTCTGCCTTCTTTACCTTCTCTTTTCCTCCTCTCTCTGCTCGCCCGTCCTGTCCCCTCTCTTCTCGCGCCTGCGCCGTTGTCTCTTTCTTCTACGTCTCTCGCACTTTCTAACCTTTCCCATCATCACTTTTTCATTCCCGTCTTTCTTACTTTCCTTCTCCCATTCTTGTTTCCACTTATCACTTGCTGCCCGTCTCACTTCCCTCTTTCTTTTCCTCGCTTCCGTCCTATTTCCTTTCCCTTTTTCCCTCTTTCTTCAGCAGCACCACTTCCACCCCTCGTTAAACAAAAATTAAATTTCGAATTGTATTAACGGATGAATTTGGGTGGTATTCTCATTTTTTTTTAACTTTATTTATATTTTTTTTACTTTCAGAATCTTTTTTTTTATGTACTTTTGTAATATACATAAAAGAAGAGTTCCTTACCTTTTCTGCAATTGTAGCATTTGCCACGAGTTTCACCTTCTGACGAGGGATGCTATGTATGGTACCATTGTACCATACATACTATTACCGTACCGTTACCGTATCGTACTATTTTGTCAACCTTAATGACGTCATCCTCCGCAAAGTGTAATTCACAGATGAAATCAGTTTTCAGAAGCTTCCGACGCAAAGCATTCGACCACGACGTCAAGGCATTGTTCCGCTATAAACATAAAAACAACGGGAACTTGCCATTAATGCGTCTTCCTCAACTTTACTTTTTAAAAAGATATACTAATATAAACTACAGAAAATAAAATAGCCATGTACCTTTGGAATACTAAACAAAGCAATTGGCGCCAGTCCTGCAGCTTGCCGCGAGCCAAGTTTTTATATGTTCCGCTGTCACTGTCGTCTTCTGCACATCTCTTTCCCATTCTATTTATGAAAAAAAGTAGGTACATTGCTGAATGCATGATAGTGTTTCTCGCGCAAGAATGCTACAAAATTTGATTTTGACAAAAAAAATCTTTTTTTTTTAATTTTAGATTTTCCAAATTGTTTTTTCTTCCGCCGTTTTTTCGCATGCTTCGCTTCGCGTGTGAGGGAACGTATCAATGTTACGGCTTACCTTCGCTAAGGCAGCATCAGGAATAAAATGAAGAACAAATTAAACACCTTCACACGACAAAATCTATTAAACATCGAGAGTAATGGCGACTTGGCGGTGCACTTTCACTATTCATACTCCACATCATTAGGCATCGACGAAACGCGCACTTTACTGCGGTTCTCAACGATTGCGGCGACAGTTGTGGTGAATTTCGGAACTGAATCCATCACACGATTTGTCGATCAAATTTTCGGAGGAATTACATACACGTTCGGCCTCCTCTACTCTAGTCTCCATGGCCTCGACATTGGCAAAGGCAACGGCGATTCCACGGCAGCTGCGCTCTCGCGGACAGCATTGGCCGTCGGCGAGAGATTCGAGAGCCGTACCAGCGCTACGGCCTCGCAGCAGCAACGGAGAGCGCGTCGCCGAGCTACCGCGTGCTCCAAAAGCGACTCGGATAATCGTCGATTCGAATATCGGTCTCGTGATAGCGGACGGAGGATGGACTCGAACCACACCCCTCGCTGTACTTCAACAGCGTCATTCCCGGAGAAGAATCGCATCTTTCCTGTCTCATCTGGACCCCAGCCGCAACAGCATGGCTCTCGTCGTGGATCGTCAACCAGCGACCACGGCAGATTTTTCGATATCGCGCGCTCTCGCTATTTAATTTGCGCGCGATGCGTTACCGGAGCGTCTCAAAATTCGGCTAGGGGGCCAAGCGTTAGAGTAGGCAGGGGTGGGGGTCGTAGTCCGTTTCCGCGAAATCGCGAATCGTCTCGGGGACTCAAGCGGGGATCCCGAGCGGTATTGCCGGGCGGTACGTTATCGTGCACGGCACTCAGTGTTCTGTAATAAAATCGCGATCCGAAAAGCTACCACCGGTGTTGGCCGTAATTTTATTTTATTTTGTTTGTGAAGACTTAAACGAATCGCCGAGAGGGGTTCAAGTAGTTTATTTTATTGGGTCGATTTTCATAAAATTACAAAACGCGCGAGAGTCCGTAGTTTTAGTTAATTTAATAATTTCGGGAAGACCGCCAACTTCCATCGCTCTCGAGAGCCGTTACTATTTTGTTCGTCAGCTTTTTGTTTATACTCGAGTCAACACGCGGCTCCTTATTTTAATAATTTTCTTCGGACTACTTTTCTATTAACTTCTGACATTCTCATAATTGTTTAGACTCAGTAACTCATCTTTATCGTACTCCGTTGACGTTATTTAATTTTCTTTTGTGACCACGAGACGCGTGTCTTTTCTATCGATTTTAACGGACTTCGATATTTTCGCTCTCGAGAGCCCGCGTATTTAAAGGTCGAATCGACCTCTATCTGTTTGCCGCGCGACCGCGCTCCGTAATTCGACCACCGTTATCGAGAACAAATATTTAAGTTGAACGCGTCGAATAATTTTCGTATTGTTTTTTTTTGCTAACGAAAGTTGTGTTAAACAATAAAAATTGTTAAATTGGTTGCTCGAATTTAGAGTGTTGGTTCCTTCGCATTTGACACCTGAACCACCCTCTCTACCCTCTGGTTGCTTGCTAGCCGAGCGAATACCTCGTTTCCGACTCCTTGATAAAAAAAAATTGTATCTGGACTGGCGCCCAGAGAAGTCTTACAGGTATTGGTTTGCGCGCAGGAATTCGCGTGACAATATATATTAAACAAAAAAGGAGAGAGAACGGAGCCTTGAGGCACGCCGGCTACAATACTGCGCTCATCCGAATTAATTTCACCCACTTTAATAATAATATAACGGTCAGTTAGATAAGAAAGAATAAGGCGACAAAGATATTTAGTGATGTGGTAATTTAACACTTTATATACGAGGCCGCGAGGCCAAACTGAGTCAAAAGCTTTTTCACTATCCAGCAGTACAAGTACTGTGGATTGTCCTACGAATGATTTAGATGTTACGTGTTCGATGACGCGAGCCAGCTGGGGGGTAGTAGCGTGCTTAGATTTAAAGCCAAATTGATCGACTGGGATGACATTTCGAGTTTGACACTCATGCATGAGTCGAGTTAAAATAACTCTCTTGGCCAACTTAGCGAAGGCCGAGAGGAGGCTGATTGGCCGGTAACTGACAGGCGCAGAAGGAAGTTTGCCTGGTTTGAGTATAGGGATGACAAGAGCTTTCTTCCACGCCAAAGGAAAGTAATTAAGTTTTAAAATTGAGTTAACTATATTAAGTAAAAATAGCACAGCTTTAATGGATAGATTCTTGACTAGTAAGTTGGAGATCGTATCGAGGCCCGGAGCAGAGTGAGTCTTAAGGTTACGAATGAGGTTGCTTAACTCTATAAAAGTGACCAGAGGGGTAGGTGTAATGGGTTCGGACGGCCGTTGAGAGAAAGACTTGGAAACAGCAGCATGAACAAGTTGCTTGAAATACGAATTGCCCCGCGCGAGGGCAGTTGCATGGATGTTCGCGTAATGCGAAGCAAGAAGGTCAGCTTTTTCCTTATCACTGTGAGCTGCCACTGTAGGAGTTTTTAAAGCCGGAATGGCCGATTTTTTTGATTTCGTAAAAGCAAGGGCTATTCTCCAGATGGAATTATTGTTAATAGAGATCGATCCAAGCGTTTCGTCCCAAACAGCCAAGCGCCATTTCTGTACTTCAGATTTTACACGACGTACACGGAGGTTAAAATTCAATTTATGTCGACAGTCATGAGTTTGTTGCCATAATCTACGAGCCTGATTTTTAGTCTTAATGAGGTTAACAATGTCAGGAGGGGGGGGGTCTCTTGAGTAGATGACTCTCGGAGCAGTTTTCGGGATGGCCAAGTTTGTCGCATTAATAATGGAAGAGGTGAAGTTGTCAATGGCAATATCAAGGTCTCGACTGGTGTCAAAAAGCGACGGAGAATCAGCAAGAGAGTCTGTTTTCTAGTGGTGCACTTCTATATGCTAACAGCGCTAAATAGATATCGTCATCTTTGGATTTTTTTATCAAATTTTTCGCCGTTTTTACTGCTGCTTCTACTGCTCCGTTGCTTTGCGGAAAATGCGGAGAACTTGTCACGGATCGGAAACCGTATTGTTCCGCGAATAGTCTGAACTCGGACGTGAATTGCGGACCGTTGTCCGAGCGGACGATGTCCGGCAGGCCGTATCTCGAGAACGCTTGTTTGCAGACTTCGATGACCGCTTTCGTATTTAACGACGAGAGGCGAGAAAACTCGAAATATCGAGAATAATAATCCGTGATGATAACATACCAGTCATCGAGTTTGAAAAGGTCTATGCCGATTTTTTTCCACGGTCTAGACGGAGACTGTTCGTGTACGAAAGGTTGGCTGGGGTTAATTCGGTTTTCGATGCAGTTTGGGCAATTTACAATTAAGTTTTTTAGTTGGGTTGACAGGCCCAACCACCACACGGCTTGCTTTGCTCTGTCTCTGCACCGAGTGATACCGAGGTGGCCTTCGTGCAATCGCAGTAGCACTTCTTTCTGCAGACTGCGCGGTACCACCAAACGACTATTATACAGCAGAAGGCCGTCACCGATCGAAAAATGGTGCTTGAAGGTAGCATACTCTGTTAGCGTTTTTGGCAACTGATCTTTCTCCGGCCATTTGGTCAGGCAGAAATGTTTTAGAGTCTGACACACTGAGTCTTTTTCTTGTTCCGTCTGAACTTTGAATAGCATGTCGTTTGACGTTGGAAGGCTCTTTACTGTGGCGAGTATAAAGTCTGACGTGTCTTGTTCGATTGAACTGTCGCGCGTGTTGTTTTTTTCCGGATTGCGAGACAGGGCATCCGCCAGAACCAAAGATTTCCCGGGACTATATTGTACCGTGTATCTGTATCGCATGAGCCGAAGGCGAAATCGTTGTAGACGCGGGGACAAATCGTCCAGCGGCGTTGTTTGCAGAATTTGAAGCAGTGGCTTGTGGTCCGTTTCGAGCGTTATGGTGATTCCCATTATGTAATCCGCGAATCTTTCGGCCGCGTACGTCAAAGCTAGAGCCTCTTTCTCAATTTGGGAATAGCGCTGTTCGATCGGAGTTAGAGTGCGCGAGCCGTAGGCGACAATCTGCCGCTCTTCGCTACTGCCCTGCAAAAGAACGAAACCAATACCGTAGCTTGAAGCGTCTGTCTTTGTCTCCAAATTGGTTTTGAATAGTCATACAGCGCCAAGACTGGGGCCGTCCCCAAGAGTTCTTTTATTTTCCGAAATGCGTCCGCTTGCGGTGTATCCCAAACGAACGCTGTATTTTTTTTTAGAAGAGAGTTTAGGGGCTCGAGGATAGTGGATCGGTTTGGAATGAACTTTGATGCGAAGTTAAGCATTCCGAGAACTTGCATGAGAGCTGCTTTGTTCGTAGGCTCCGGAAGATTTTGGATGGCGGATACTCTCTCTGGCAAGATTTTTATACCTTCGGACGAGACTAGGTGTCCGAGAAACTGCACCTCTTGCACACCTAACTTACATTTAGCTTGGTTTAGGGTTATTCCTTCTTTGCTAATTCGTTTTAAAACTTCTCTCAGAGTCGCGTCGTGTTGTTCGATTGATTCTCCGTGAACCAATATATCGTCCATATGGACTATAACATTTTCCATATCGTCGAAGATTCTCGAAAAAACCTCTGCGAACAAATCCGGCGCGGAATTGATCCCGAATGGGACTCGTTTAAATCTGAATCTACCGAACGGTGTTATGAACGTTGTTAGAGGTTGACTCTCTTTGTCTAACTTGAGCTGATAAAAACCGGATTTAGCGTCGAGTTTACTAAAGTATTTAGCTTTGCTCATGCGAGCCAGTGAAATGTCGACGTTCAGGATCGGAAAAACGGGTCTGAGAATATTTTTGTTGATTTGTGTGTAATCCCCGCAAACTCGAACTGATTCCCCTTTCGGAATACATACTATTGGGCTACACCATTTCGATGGCTCTTTTACCCGCTCGATTACACCATCTTTTTCCATCTTGCTCAGCTCGTTTTTCAGTTTGGGAATCAATGGTATTGGGACCGTACGCGGGACCGTCTGATTGAAAGGAATAGCATCGCGTTTCAAGTGAATTTTAAATTCCTGCTTGAAGTTTCCGAGGCCTTCGAAAATTTTCGGAAATTCCCGCTCAATATGAACTGACGAATTGCAAGAGGCTTGTAGCGGACCCATTATACGCACGAGATTGAATATTTTTATCGCGTCTTTGCCGAGGAGGTTTTTTCGGAGGTTTCTTATTACACAACATTGTACAGGTTTCGTAATACTATTGATTTTTATCGTTACGGCTAACATACCGGCTATATCTAAAGGTTTTCCGTCGGGGCCTTGTACGTTCATTTTTTTCGGCATTATCTTACCGAGTTCGCTTTCTGGGACGTCGGAATATCTTAAGCAGGTTACATCTGCTCCCGTGTCGATGTGGAAACTCCTACTCTGCTGAAACTCTCCTATGAACGCATCCACGTCGAAGTTATCGGTGTTTTCATTCTGAGTGACGTTCCCGAGGAAGTAAATCTTCGAGTCTTCTTCCCCATCGGCCGGATTATTCGTTGAAGCTTGTGAGAGATTTACTGACTTCGATCGACAAACTTTGTCCCAGTGGCCTGTTTTTCCGCAGCCGCGACATTTAGAGGTAATCGCAGGGCACTTGTTGTTTCTGTGGAACTTCAGGCCACATCTCGAGCACTCGGTAGTCCGTTTATTCGGCGTGGCACCTTGGCCGCTCGCTGCAACGTTTCTTACGTTGTCGATCTCAATCACTTCTGGTGCTGTCGGCAGCAGTTTAACCTGTCGGCGTTGATCTTCGGTTTGACGAGCTATAGTGACCGCTGATTCTAGGGTTAGGTCGGACTTGAGCTGCAGGCGTTCCTTCGTTCGAGCGTCGGCTAACCCCATGACAATTCGGTCTCGGATCAACTCTTCTTTGAGCTGGCCGTAGTTACATTTTTCCGCCATTACGTGCAGCGCTGTCACGTAATTGTCGACTGTTTCTCCGACGAGCTGCGATCGAGCGTTGAATCGAGAGCGCTCGAAGACGACGTTTTTTTTCGGCTCGAAGTAATCTGAAAAAGCTGTTAGCACCTGTTCGAAACTTTTATTCTCCGGATTTGGCATCACTTGAGCGAAGATTTCTTCGCTTTTTTCTCCCATTGCGTACATCAAGATATCGATTTTCTCCACCGCTGTTTTTCCCGACATATTCGCCACGTTCAAATATCTCATGAAACGTTTTTTCCAGGTGGGCCATGTTTCTGGCTTTTTAAAATCGAAGTTATTCGGTAGTTGGAGGATGTTAGCCCCTGCGGCGTTGCCTTGGATGGCAGGCTGTCCGTCGGCCATATTGCTTGGCGGCTCTCACTCGGCTTTGCGCGGTATATTGCGACCGTCGTTTTGCTATCTTGTAGCTGCTGTCGATGAGTTTGTTGTTCCGCGCTGCTTTGAAATAATCGTGTTCTTCTACCCCACACTTAGCACCATGTTTTGCGAGTGCGTCGGCGTCTAACGTTGGAGGGTTAAGGTTTGGGCAAAGAAAAACGTACGCGTGAGTGAGGTGCGATCGTGCTCGACGCAATGCCGTGGGGCCGACCGACCCAGAGCCTCCTCGGCCGACTCTCGTCGCGCTCCCTCTTGGCTCGGTCCCACAACAGAGTCATCCAAGGAAGACCGAAAGTCATTCCAGTTAGCTTTAGCAAAATCGTATCTTAGGATGCGCTGGGCACAGGCCAGAGAATCGTTAAGATTGAAAGTAACAGGGAGATGGTCAGAAGGGGAGTCCGGGTGGGTGGCAATGTTATGGATAAGAGAAGGTTTGTTTGTGATACTAAAGTCAAGCGTGCTTGGATTATGACCAGCGATAGCTGGGATGAAGGTAAGACTAACAGGGGAACAGAGGGAAAAGCGAGAAGAGGAATGGGAATTTTGTAAGCAATACCAGAAGGGTTGGAGGTATGTTGGACAGTTCCATACAGGATTTTTGGCATTAAAATCACCGTCAATAATGACGAGGTTTGAAGATAAGAGGAGAGGAGAGAGAAGATTCGGATTTAATACATTTTTTGGAGGATTATATAAAAAGTAAAGGTCAATGGCTCTGTTACCCAGCGCTACCCGAGCGCCAATGATCTCCAACCCCGGAAGGTCAAGGGAGATCAAGACTTGAAACTCAATCGTATGGTGAATCAGGAGTGCGACCCCCCCCCCCCCCCCCCCCCTCCTTTTTTATCAGCACGATCCTTTCGAACAATGTAATAACCAGGTACAGTAGACTCCCGCCAAGTGCGCGCTCGCTAAGTGCGCGCCTGGGCGCCTTCCCCTCAATTCGGTGTTCGTGCCGTTCCCCCACCAATGCTTGGCTCGCTCGGCTGGCGGGGCCGTTCGGGCCAAGTGGGGAGAGCACGGAATATTTATACCGGTACACGTAGCGCCTTTCCACGGTGCTTGTGTTTTCCCTAATTATGAAACATATATATATGTATATGTACATATACTTTTTTTTTTTTTTCAAATTTCTTTAAAGGTAATCGCGCGTCTCAAATCTAAGGAGCGTAAAATATATAGTAATTCGACAGAATTTACGTCCATTTGGTTGTATTTTTATGCTACAGTGTAATGAAATGTATTTCTTGCATTTTTTACGACAATGTCACACTACGCATGTTTGTTTTGGCCGACTGTAGTCGCGCTACCAGCCGCCCTGATATCTCGAGATCGCTTGCCGCGAATTGCCTGTTGGGTCTCGACCGAACTTGTTTAAACAAGCATTTGACAGCGCGAGAACCTTGACTGCTTCATTGCTGCGCGAGCTTCGAGTGTAAAGTTAACCATACGACGATTTTATAAGAATAAATTTTTACGAATTGTTTTATTATGTATCTTTTCATTCGCGCTAAGCTATTCGATATGGAGAATACGGTGTGTGTGCGATAAAAACACAGCGCTTACAGTTCGTGTATATACAATACGCTGAACGCATAGCTCTATCTTTGTCGCACTCTTACCGATCGGTTGCTCGCGCTCCCCACTACCTGCAGGCTCGCACGAGACGATCACTGCCGAGCCTGCGGAGAGGTGGTAACTCCGTAAGTGCGCGTTTCCTCTCCTACAGCCCCGTGAGCGCGCACTTAGCGGGAGTCTACTGTACACGAAGATTCTGACTTGAGTGTAGATTAGTTTCTGAAATGAGAGCAACAACGATAGTTAATTGATTTAAGGTAATTAAAAGTCAGTAAGATGAAGCTTAAGCTTCGGATATTGAGCAAATGAAAATTTGAATTTATTGTGGGGGCCATTGCATTACTTGGAAGGGTTGGTGTCAAACATGTGAGCGTGTGACATAATTACAGCGATTTTATCGACAGGGGACCGTGCGTTTATGATAGTAGATATCATAGGCTTAAGGTCACGTAACATCTCGAAGATATTTAGGCTTTGTGACGTATTTTTCACCTAACGGAAACTCTAACTCAAACTCTATAAATAAAAATAAAAAAAAACCAAAAAAATCGAAAAGCTCAAACCAAACGGGAGCAAAACGCGAACGAAACTTACGTCACCTTCGGCCGTCCACCATCGCGGATGCATCGGCGTCCCGGTGGGCGCCAGTTAATTTTGTTTCGCCGGTATTAACAACCGGTCTAAACTGGAGGCCGGTGGAACGACCTCCGCAGGGTAGATTTTTGTTTCGCCGAAATCACCAATCCGGACTAAACTGGAAGTCGGTGGAACTGCGACCTCCGCAACGACAAAACGAAACGAAACGGAAACGATACGAGAACTAACGCCGACGCATTCGCGAAAGCAAACGGTTGCGGAAATGCACGGTTGCTCAGGATGCGGGTTGTGGTAGAAGGGTCGCGATCCGAGGTCAATAGAATAGCAACGAGAAACGGAGATCGAAATCTCAACGTTAATTTAAGCGGGACCGAAAAATAATAATTTGGCTAAGAAGCCACGGGATCACACGCAAGTGCATCGAAAACGCTCAGCTGATCGAACGATCGAAGCGAGCTAACGAGAACGTAACAAAAGCGGATCGATAAGCGATCGACAAATTTCTATAATTCAAAAACTCACCGAAACTTCACTTTAATCCTGTAATGAGCGGGAACCTGTATCTCACGATACACCGAGAACCGAATCACGACCACCGCTGCACAAGGAGCATTATTTCTAATGCTTCACTCACGCACGGAATCGCGAAGAATTTATTACAAAATTCTTTCGCTACACTCAACTCACGAAACTCGAGCGATAGCCGAACGAGAACGAGAAACGGACAGCTAGGTCACACTGTGTGCGCGAGAGAGATAGCCTCACTCGAGCGCGCGAACAATAGGCCGAACGTCAACAACACGGGAGCGCGAGAGAGACCCGAGTTACCTCTAGGGCAGCTCTCGGTAGACTGTCGATTTGCCTACGAAAATTCGTAACGAATTATGATAATTATTTTCGGGAGCTTGACCGATAACTACTGCCCTCTCAACCATCTCATGACTTTATCGAATCGAGAGCCGATACTATAACGCGGTAACTTGAACGAATCTTCGCAATCGCTTCCCCCTAGTCAATGCGTGAGATACAAGGCTCTACTCAACTATAACGCAGCGCAAGGTGTTCCACCACCCTTGCCTGGACCAAACGATACCTCCGCCTGATCTCAACGCATTGCACTATCTCTTGGGGTGCCGGGTTTGCACCGGACTTTGACGTATTCGCAAGACTCTTCGCCGAGTCCTTTCTCTATTTGGGCTTTTTATTATTACTTCGTACACCACCAAATAGAGTCGGAAACGTCGACTAAACTGAACTAAAAAAAATCTGAAATCGTGAACCAAACTAAGCAAACGGAATCTCAAAACTCGAACTGAACTAAAATAATAACGATAATGAAGCTAATTGGGAATAATTACAAAAAAATGATACAAAATAAACTGCAAAAATCTCGATCGGTAACTCAACGAGAGCGTGACGGCATCTTAAGTCGCTGGGAGAGGCAGTAACGCGGAACTTCAGCACTAAAATCGTAATTTTCATGCGAGTAACGGTAGTTTTGGGTTTTTGTGACGTCGATTCCAAAAAATCACGTCACAGCTTACAAGTTCACCATGGATGTTTTTGATTTCGGAGAATAAATTCAAAACTTGCAGAAGAGAGTCGTTGACACAAGGTGGAAGATGACTCGAAGAGCATGAGGCCGATGACCGAGTAGAAATGTGTGTACCAGCAGCAGTAGGCGGTACAAACGATGAGTGAGGACGAAGACGAGTTATTCAGCGTCGGGCGAAGCGAAGATGATGAGTAGTCGGTAAGAACGGCAGCGTAAGACGGTAAAGTAGCGTTCGAGGTGGTAGCCGGTAATGCAGCAAGAGTAGGATGGTCAACAGGTACAGCGACAGTATGAGTGGAGGCAGCGTGAGCTACCGTCGGTAATGCGTGAGTACGCTGTGTGGGTATTGACCCCGTTGAGCCGACTGCGTGGCCCGCGGGATAGTTGGTTGTTGATGTGAAGCAATATACGCCAAACACTTAGGGCATTGGCGGTAGCTCGCAGTATGTTGATCGAGGCAATTAGCACAATAAAGCGTGTTAGGGCGATCACAATCCTTAATTTCATGTATCCCAGCACAGCGTACACAACGAGGTGGAAGGTGGCAATGTAAGCTCGAATGGCCAAAGTTTTGACGGCGAAAACATTGTTACGGCTGCCTGATGATTTAAACTTTTCGGTACGAAACGTGTGATGAAAAAAAAAAGTGTTTGTATACTGTTGAGTTGAGCAAGCGTGACTTCAGGCGGTGTTGACACTTGAAAAACAAGCAAAAGTTGAGATTAACTAGCAGGATCTGTTTTTGTATATTGTCGCACCGAAAGTACCGTGAAGTGAGAGCCAAGCATAGGAGCAATCTCACCGGGTTCAAAGGTCTCCGGCAGACCGTGCAAAACAAAACTTTTTTCACGCTCATCTTTAAAGCCGAAGGTGTGAAACGGATGATTATTTGTTTTAAGAGATGTCATAACTGCGGTATGATCACCTCTCGAATTTAAGAGAATCTGAGATCTCGTACTGACTGAGCGAATTTTAAATCCATCAGCAACAATGGATTCAAATTGGTTTACAATGTCTCGTATAAGCGATCGTTGCGCGAGGAAAATCGGCGGGACACAGATTTTTGGAGTAGCGCAGGTTTCCTCAACAGGTGGAGTCGACTCAATAGTATCAGAAGGTTTATCCGATAGAGGGAGGTCAAGTTGCTCAGCTGGCGAGTCGAGAGCGGCCGATAGAGAATAGTTAGCAGGCAACGCAGAAGCGTTCGAAATTACAGCGGTCGGAGCGCGGGAAGTAGAAGATGTGGATGCAATCGGGTGCTGAAGGAGAGTTTTTCTTTTTTTTTTGTGGAATTTCAGTTTCCGCGGTACGCTTTCGCTTAGAAGAGTCTTTATTGTACGTCATGTTGCACCGTCAGGAACCCGAGCACGACACTCAGGAGAGGAAATTTCGATACACCGAACAGCGAAGGTAAGCTAGTTTACACTACTGGCCACAACGAGAGAGCGCGAGATAAACACGTCCTCACACTGTGAGCGCTCGGGGAACTGGCTATGCTACGGCGAACATCAATGTAAGATAAAGCCTTGTCATATTTAAGTTGTGGCCTGCTTCTCGATCGGCTTGCTTCTTTGCTTCCTGAAGTGCTTGCTTGCTTATTCGTCTACTTTATTCTGTTTGCTCGCTATTATAGATCTATCGACTTTGCTTTTTCATAAATTTATGAAAGTAAATAATTAAAACCTTTTTCTCGCGGCAAATTATTTATCGCAAAATTGCGCTTAGCATTTTTATCTATTTTGCGAATCAATCGATTTTCCAGCGGTAGATGTTAAAAAAAAAAGAAAACTGATCCGAAGATTTGAACTCTCAACGTCGCGACAGAACGAAGCGCACTGAGAAAGGGAGAGAGTAAATGCTCCCACTCCAAGCGAAGCTCCGCCTAGTAGGCGGAGCCAACTAGTTGAGTTAACGTGGAGACACTAAGCGGCGGTAGATGTCGCGGAAAACTTTGGCTTCAAGCGAGCCATAAGGAGTTATATAGTTCTATAGATATTCATATTCTTTGGTGAAACAAATGTTGGCGACAAGCGCGCCCCTATCTTCTTCGGGAAGAAGTAGAAAACGTGACGTTACCGACACGATTTCCACATCCTGCCGTTCGAGGGCGCCCAAAATTCTTATTCTAGACTAGACGTTAAGAGGAGGTGGAATCCCGTCCCTCCCGCCCATCCCGGACTCAGTCGGTATCAAAAACTGTAAACAACTTTTTTGGCGCATATCAAGAGATGCGGTAGCGTCTCGACGCCAAGTGGTTTAAAAAGTCGAACGCTAGCGTGTACTTATACGCCAATATCGTGCCCCCCGAAGTTTGACAGTTTTTTTCTTCGAAACGAGACATCGGATCTGAATTCTAAAGACACTTTCATTATATTGTAACGACCGAGCGAATGAATAACACGCGTATTTGGTTTTGAGGCGGATATTATTAATTATACGAAACGTTAATTATCCCGATCTCGAAAAGTCACACGTCCGCTCGCTTTTAAAGTCCCGTCCAGACTTTCTTGTCGTGACGATCGACATCGTATCGATCATTCGTACGTTTATCTATTGTCAACCTAACTAATATCGTGTGTCTTAATAAATAGTCAGCTAAAATTCGTTAGCTAGTCAGCTATATTCGTTACAATATAATTCGAATACAAGCTTTACACTGCGCCTGGAATCAGCCCGATCGATGCACGAAATGATGAGATATCGCGATATCCCCCAAAAAATCCTCACTTTCACGATAAAATTTTTCTTCAGAGATTTTTTCGTCTGTCCGTTGTTTGTCCGATGTCCCATCATGCCTGTGTGTTGCGTCCGTGTGTCCATGCGTGTGCCTGGTATACACAATGGTATAGGCAGAACGAACGGTTAGCTGTGACCGATTTCCAAGTGTCAGTTCGTGAACACAGCAACTTGATATACCCTTATCCGCGATCCGCGAATAGTACACTTGCATTCAGTCATTGAAATAGAGGTTAAATAGTGAGGGGTATTTATAATTCTACTATCGCGAAAACCACTAATAAAAAAAAACCTCTCTCGTGGTAAAAAAAAGGGATACGTGTGTGAAAAAATTATATTAACTAATAGCAGGCGAGTGATAATTCTAATTACTAAATATTATGCGTGTGATCCAAAAAAAATCTTTTTCTTTAAAAATAAATAATTCAAATTCATAATAAAAAAATTAATGAAAAAAAAGAATAAAATAAATAGTAAAAACATTTTTCTTCAAAAATGTGAAAAAAAAAAGACGCCAAGTGGTTTAAATAATTTTTTGCGAGTAAAAAATTTAAAAAATCATACAAGCCAAGTTAAAATAAAAATAAAAAAACTTGGCGAGCCCTTAGAACACAAATCAATGCAATAGTAATGAAAGAAAAAACGAGCAGTTTTTTTATTTTTATTTTTGGCTTGTATATTACTTGGCTCGTATGATTTTTTTAATATTTTACTCGCAAAAAATGATTTAAACCACTTTTAGAGAAGAAAAATGTTTTTACTATTTATTAGCATTTACAGCTAAACGAAAAGTTTCATCCCCTGCTTTGGGTATGTCCGCAGGGGATGAAACTTTTTTCTGCTGTAAATGCTAATATGCGCCAAAAAAGTTCGGAAATATAATGAAATCCGACGGAAATAATTATTTTTCCATCGACCTTCACAAATAAAAACAAATCACCGACAAGACATTTGTCGGAAATAGAAAATAAGAATAATCGTTCATTCTGCACATTTTGGCAAGTGTGAAAATAAACTTTTCGCTAACCCATACAACTAATGAATGATAAATTAAAGCATTTATCATTCTAAACATGGGAAGGAATCTTAGATTTTACAAATGGATGATTGATAAATCAGTCATCACTGCTATAGCGTACGAATTGGAGTCAAACTTCAATCACAGCAATGACCATTTTGGATTATTATTCATCCATTCTCTCCGATATAAGTTTAAAGCTTGAGAAAGGAGAATTTGTCGGTAATGAATTTACGGGAATATTTTAACAAACTCCCCCACCTAACGCGGCCTGGGTCTTGACTGTTAGGGCTCAAAGAAAATCTTTTGTATAACTACTCGTGTTGGGCGCCAGTCGTCCATCGGATGACAATTAACAATCGCTAGATCGGTATTTTATTCGTAACAAACCCCAGGGTGTGGAAGGGTTGACCCATTCAATAAATGTCGACACAATCTCCAGGAAAATGTAGTAAACAATATTTGGCAAATTACTCGGTACTTACAATTCAATGGTTCCCACTCTCTCTCACGGTTCGCTCGATTATACAACAGCTTCACACGAAACACAAATTTTAATTCGAACGCAAGATGGACGGCTCGATCCTCGGGCACAAAGTTCTGGAACCTCTTACGATTCAATGTCTCTTTCAAAGGACGTCTTTATGCCGCGAGGCCCAGGGATCGAGTGACACCTCTCACGCGTTCGTCCTCGTTCGAAATTCGATCGTAGCTCCCTTCGTCCGTATCGATTATTATTGACGCGGTACTATTTCGATAATATTTCACCCTTCCCTATGAATCTACGTTCGGACTTGACAATTGTCTATCGATATCTGCTGCGCGTGACGTTGCAGCATTCTATTTAAATTTTACGATCCTGTTACAAGCTATATCGGAGCAATCAGTTTCAAGAAACTGTTATCAAAGTCACACCGCTTACCATCTAGTTAATTTTACGCAACGTTACGCAGTTGACTTAGTAATTAAAGCATAGATTACATAATCAAATGATAAACAATTAAATTTTTCGAATGAATGATTGATAAATCAGTCATCGCTGTGATAACATAGAAATTAGATTCAAACATCTATCGCAGCAATTACCAGTCTGGATTATTATTCATCCATTTTCTCCGATATAAATTCAAAGTTATATCGGAGCAATCAGTTTCAAGAAACTGAAATTAAAGTCACAATGCTTACCATCTTGTTAATTTTATGTATAACAATATATTGGAGAAGTAGCCAAGCGTAATAGAAAACCGAAAATCCAATTATTATGGATTGGATGACCGATTAATTTGTAAATCGCATCAAAAAATTCTTCAATCACAGCGACTGGTTGAAATCTTGATACAATGCGACTAGTGTAAATTAGAGAAAAAAAAGTCTAATATTCTATTGACTTTTTGTCACCGATTGGTATAACAGTAAAAATTAAAAAATCAATATCGGAAGCTTCCAATATTCTTTTTGCCAAACCATATATTGGCAAAGTAGGTAAGCGATACCTCTCAGCAATGGAAAACTTGGCAAATTCCATTATTATGCATGGGAGCGCACCGATTAATTTTTTAGTCAACTTACCGAAGGCTAAAGCAGAGAGATATCTAACCCGTAAACAAAATTTGTTATAAAACATCGATCGCATCGATATTCACAGTGTATTGTCTGTAAATCCTGGAAAGGATTGTGGATAAAAAGAAGGGTTCTAAAAAAAAAAGTACATAACCTTGTCTTCTCTTGAATCTTCGAGTTTTCGAGGATACCAAGGAACGTGCTTATTCATGATTATCCATCGCCATTCTCGTACTAGGAATTTCCGACGTATGTTTCACACCACTTTTTTCGTTATCGGAATAAATAATGCACGGAACGAATAAAAAAATCTGTTGCTTCCTAACAACTTTCGCATCAACGCTTAACTTCGTACGAACTTTTACGACGTAGAACGTCAAGTCAGTGCCCCTATCGGAGTGTTGCGAGGAACTCAAATACGTTGATAATTACCTACATAATCGAAGACCCTGAAATTCTCTTTATTCTTATGGCGGAGAACGATCAACCTTATATCAAAATACGTGTTTTTTCAATGCCGAGGACTACGTTCTCTTCGTTTTTCATAAAAGGGCAAAAGCAAGAAAATAGCATAATCTCTGCTATTGTAGGGTACCCGCGATAACAAAACTACTTTTTTTTTTCGAATTGAGGAAAAAATCGAGAATGTAGTCCTGCGTATAGTATTTCTACGTGTGTATCTACATTTTTATTACATTTTACTCAGTTGTCGCGAAAAAATTCAGCATCTCGTTTTGACGGAATCAAAGTGTAAAATATGACACTGTTTTATCAACAGAAATGTTTCACATCACCTTAACGTGATGTGAAACATATTCTCAATGTGTCTCTCTCGGTCCGCCGAGAGCGCCGATCACACTATCTTTTTCGCACTTATACAAGTTTCACATCACCTTAACAAAAGCACATGTGGCTTGCCAGCCGTGTACTGTTAAATTTGCTTGTTGTTGAGCTTCTGCGTACATTATGTTTATTTGACAATTTTTTGAAGTTTCTCAATGGGTAAATGTATTTGAAGGGGAGACGAGAGATTGAGATATACTTCTACCAATGGTTTACGTGTGTGTTCTTCTTAACATTATTATTAATCTATCGCGGTTTGTTTAAGAGAGGAGGTGTTTCGCGCCCGTTCACTTCCTTCTTTATCGGTGGTGTGATATCTACTTTATCCACCGCGTATGTGAGCAGTGCTTCAAGGCTCTAAAACACGGCGTCGAGTGGGTATCGAACCCGCGGACGTGGTAGGGTAGTATATCCGCAAAGTACGCATTCGCCAAAGTTCATATGTGCAAAAGTGCATTTCCGCCAAAGTCCATATCCGCAAAAAATCTGTACAACGGTAGATGGCGCTGTGAGCTCCTTCTGCGTTATTTTATGCAAAACGAGCCGAGCGGGCACATCGTCTCCGCCGGACGCCACCGAACATTCAAATTACAAAAAAGAAATAATGTCTATGTGAAATTTATCTCTAATATTCAATTATATAAATGTGATAAAGCATTGCAATGACGAGAGCTCGAGGAAGATAAAAGTGCTTTTGATTTTCTTTTCTTTACACAACAACCGCGGATCGCGATGATGATGATGATGATTTTTTTTTGTTACTCTTGATTCGTATTTATAAATAAAATATATTGAATAAATGTACAAAAAAATAAAGAAGGATAGAATAATTAGTTTACCAGCCAATTGCGCCAATTAAACAGATAGGTTATTCAATATTAATATAAACAGAACTTTCATTAGTTATATTTTCGTATTTTTCAGATGTAAATACAATAACTTTGTTGGTCTATTATTTAAATTTATGTTTCGTTTGTTAACGCGATCATTCCATCTATTATCATTGACACCATCGATTTGAATTTGTTTATTGGCATTAAGGACCCTTTTTTTTATAAATAATAAATTATATTGTGAATATTCGTTTTCTCGTTAACAAGAAATGTTTTGAAAAAATTATAAAAGAAAAGAAAAATGTTTAAAAAAGTGCAATGCGAGATCGGATACGCGATCACTTTTTCGAGAGCGGTTCACACGGGGATTTGATAGTCAAACGAATAAGAACTCCGTAAGTGAGTGCGAAATTAATAAATTTTTGTTTTGTTTTAAATATAAGACGTTTTTATGAGTATATTATAAATATGTAGCAATAATCGGTAAAAATATCGCATCGAGTAGAGATAACAATATATAACGATAATAATAGTGGTATGTACCAATAATAGTAGTAGTAAATAGTAGTAATAGTAGTAGTAGTAGTAGTGGTGGTGGTGGTGGTAGTACGCATTTTTTTTTTTTTCAGTAATAAAAATTCGATAAGTGTAACGGTAGTAATAGTAGTAGTAGTAGCGGTATGCATTAGTCCAAAGTGATATTGACGCAATACTAATATTGTTTTCTTTGTCAATGTTTCATTTTTCTCACTTATCCATAAATTGAGTTTACAATGCGAGAGCATACTATCGGTACGATCGGTTTATTCTCGAGTAAGTAAAGTTCGCACGTTTTTAAATCAATTTTTTTTTTTGTATTTTTATTTAATTTTATTTGTCATTTAAAATCCTTTATTTTCAATGATTTTGCTTCGCGTTGTGTCGCACCCACCGCGGCGCGTTCGCATCTTTTCTTCCACCCAACGAGATCACAGACTGATACTGGCATTTACTTTGAACAAAAAAAAGAAGAAAACAATCTTCTTCCCTTGTTAGAGAATTTTAATACGTTTGATGATAAATTGTATGCTTTGATTCGCGGCCCGGTAGGTGCGATCGAATGACTGCTCGCGTGCATTAGCAAAAATCGTATTTATTCATTTGTATAATATCGTATTCGTGTTGTTTCAATAATATTCGTTCAGAAGAGAGAACGAATACGCCTGCGACGGTGGAAGAACGCGCGCTTTTGCGCGAGATATGCGAAGAGAGATACAGAGATTGAAAAAAAAAAAAAATAAAAAAAATTCTTCGAGAAACAATTAGGAACGAAATACGCGATCCGTGTATATATGTGCCGCGCCGAGAACCGAATCTTTAATACGTGTTTCTTCATATTTATATTTTATAGAGATATATCTTTATATATATAAAAGAAAGTCCCGATTTTTCTTGTGTGTTTGTCCACGAGACGCTCACAGACACTCACAGACACTCACACAGACACTCACGGACACTCACAGACACTCTCACAGACACTCACAGACACCTCTCACAGACACTCACAGACACTCACAGATACTCACAGACGCTCACAGACACTCACAGACGCTCACAGACACTCACAGACACATAAACATAATCTGTAAAAATCATACTTTATTTTCGGTTTTTAATGCTGCCTATTGTGGGAACTTAGATGATTTTTTTACCGTAACGTCTTCTTTCAATAAATACAAGTGTAAATTCGCTTACAAATTTGATTCGGATTGCGCTGGTGGTGTTGTAAAACACCATGCTTTTTTGCAAACATTCGTTCACAATAATTGTACTGAAATTTATTCGTCCCAGGGACATACGCAAAAAAGTTATTGAGAGTCTGTAATTGTTCTTGATTCTGCCGATAGTATTTGCGGGAGATTTTCGACAAACTCTTCCTGTAATACCTAGAGGCAGTAAAGCCCACGCCATTAATGCATGTGTGAAATCATCTTTTTGTGGGAATCTGTCGGAATTTTGACTCTAACAACAAACATGCAAGGTTATTTAAAACGTGACGCACGAGCAGGTGTATTTTGTGATACACTACTGCAAGTTGGCAGTGGAACGTATCCTGAACAGAATGGCGAAAATAATATTAATTCAAAATTAGCGACGGTGGTACCTGATCTGACTGAATTAATATCAAAAGTCTATCCGAATATATCGACACCTTCAAAACATACGGGCTCTTGATTTCGGGAACGCGCTATACTTGCGCCGAAAAATGACAGAGTTAATTTCATCAACGAATTGATACTTAAAGATACACATAAATATGTGTATCGGTCGATCGATAGTGTCACAGAAATTCAGCAAGTAACAAATTATCCCATTGAATTTCTAAATTCTCTCAACCCTCCAGGACTTCCATGACATACCCAAAAATTAAAAATCGTAACCCTTATCATACTATTGAGAAATTTGAATGCACCAAAACTGTGTAACGAAACCAGATTTAAAAGTACAAGATTAATGATTTACATATTAGAAGCTGAAATTATTACCGGTAATTCAATCGGCGAACATGTGTTAATACCACGCATACCCGTGATATCAGCAAATTACCCATACACGATGTATGTTTTTCACACGGTCAACTATATGTAAGGTGCTCACGCGTAAGTTCAGAAAAAAATTTTTTCATTCACGTATCTGGAGATAAAACACCCAATATTGTGTACACAGAAGTTCTCCAATAGGGTGGTAATTTTAAATTATGGATTTGATTTTACAAAATCGTGTTCGTGAACCATATTTGTAAATTCGGTTAACAAAAATGAAATTGATATTTAATATACTTTATAATTTTCAATTGCTATTTTAATTCGAGAATGGTTACGTAGTAATTTTGAAACTCGCTACGTAATCAATCTCGAATTTAAATGAGATGCTTAGTTGTTTACCTTCCCATGGTGCATCTCGAAAACAAATTCTCGAATCAAAGACTATGACTCAATTACGAGTGAATTTGGCCAAAAACCAACAAATAAATTCTATCAATTGTAGTAACACGTCGAATTTTTTTCGTTTATTCTTAAATACTTAATGACACTGCGTACGCAACCCTTTACTTAGACAGTTCGAATGTAATCCAATGCGAGCGCGCGCAGCGCGCGAGCCCAACAACCTGCTAGTATATATATATATACTAGAGTTTCCCCGGGGTCGCGCGCTACGCGCGCTCGCATTTCTTTTATCAACATTATAATAATGTTTAATCACCGCCGCAACTTTTCACCAATGGAGGTCGCCGCCGCTTTTTTTTGTATTTTTACTTAGTCAGTCCCCCTTGAAGGGACTTAGAATATTAGAATATTTAGAATATTCCCCCCCCCCATTCGCCATTACTCCTTCGACCAAAAATATTCTAAGTCCCCCCTTGAAGGAATATTTTGACTTTCCCCTCCCACGACCTCCCCCCCCCCCCCCTTCAGAAAAATATTCTAAGTCCCTCTAAGGGGATTCCCCCCGCCCCCTTCGACCGAAAATATTCTAAGTCCCCCTTAGAGGGACTTAGAATATTTTTCTTTTCCTCTTTAGAGGGACTTAGAATATTTTTGCCCTCCCCTCGATTCCTGACACGGCGGCGACGGCGGCGGCGGCGACAGCGGCGGAAACTTTATATATATAGAGAGATATTCTTTTCGACTAGCCGACTCCTCAGCGTCAAGAAAGAGAGAGAGGGAGAGAAAGATAGAGAGAGATGGATAGATTGAGAAAAAGAAAACAAAACGACGATAGTGATCGATTGCTTCGATCGCTTCGACCGCTGAACTAAAAAAAAAAACGAGAACAAAATTTCAGGTACGAGACTGAGGGCCGATATTCCGATAAGACGAAAAACTTTGTGCAAGCCGTGGGGGGGGGGGAGGGGGATGTTCAATCGATTCGTCACAATCGCGATAAAGTAATTTGGGATAAAGCGTATTTTTCGTTTTGTTTTTCGAGGTTTCGCGAAAAGCGTACTGCCGCGCGTTAGTCACGAAAAAAATAAAAAATATTGTTAACAAACATCGGGTGGTTACGATGGCGCAAATAGGACGATTGAGGAAAAACAATTTTTTATAAAAAAAAAAAAGAGATCTATGACGACGGATCTGAAACACTAACATTTATAGGATAATGATATTCAGTAATAATAATAATAATAATAAAACGAAAAAAATTGAAAACAGCAAAAAAAAACACCTTTACTAACTAAAATGGCATAGAAAATCAGGTCCTACGGACTATATCGAGGACGCGTGTATTTCCCGATAACGCGTAAAGAAAAAAAAAAACATTGGCCGAGTCCTGGACTCGGGTGTATATAGAGAAAAAAATAGATCAAATAATACAATTTGTTTCTTTTTATCGGTTCTAGGTGACCCTGACGACATGGGGAAGTTACGTGGAAGATTTTAATGCCCCGAATAACGCACCTTTAACCGTAATTTTCGTACATTCGATAAAATAGATGTATAACATTGAGCGAATGTTATTACGAATACATTGACGAATAAAAAAAATGATGACGAAAGAACCCGAAGACAACGATTTATTTATTCGGAAAATTTACAAAGTTCAATAATACAGCACGACGAGCAAAAAAAATCACGAAGAATCGAAGAATCGCGTATCCGATCGCGCATTGCACTTTTTTAAACATTTTTCTTTTCTTTTATAATTTTTTCAAAACATTTCTTGTTAACGAGAAAACGAATATTCACAATATAATTTATTATTTATAAAAAAAAGGGTCCTTAATGCCAATAAACAAATTCAAATCGATGGTGTCAATGATAATAGATGGAATGATCGCGTTAACAAACGAAACATAAATTTAAATAATAGACCAACAAAGTTATTGTATTTACATCTGAAAAATACGAAAATATAACTAATGAAAGTTCTGTTTATATTAATATTGAATAACCTATCTGTTTAATTGGCGCAATTGGCTGGTAAACTAATTATTCTATCCTTCTTTATTTTTTTGTACATTTATTCAATATCTTTTATTTATAAATACGAATCAAGAGTAACAAAAAAAAATCATCATCATCATCATCGCGATCCGCGGTTGTTGTGTAAAGAAAAGAAAATCAAAAGCACTTTTATCTTCCTCGAGCTCTCGTCATTGCAATGCTTTATCACATTTATATAATTGAATATTAGAGATAAATTTCACATAGACATTATTTCTTTTTTGTAATTTGAATGTTCGGCGGCGTCCGGCGGAGACGATGTGCCCGCTCGGCTCGTTTTGCATAACATAACGCAGAAGGAGCTCACAGCGCCATCTACCGTTGTACAGATATTTGCGGATATGGACTTTGGCGGAAATGGACTTTTGCACATATGAACTTTGGCGAATACGTACTTTGCGGATATAATACCCTACCGCGGACGTCACACAGCTAGGATGTATTTTTTTTTTTATTGAACGTACATAAGTACAAAAATAGAGGGCTCTGGGGTTAGTTGTCTGTTACGTCCGGCGGCTTCTGCTGTTCAGCTTCTCGCTGATTGGTAGGCGAGAAGTCCGCGATGTCGTCGGTGATTCGCGCTGTAAAGTACTATGAAAATAGTTCGATGGAACCGGGAACTTTCAAATAAGGATACGCCACATAATTCACTGTTCACTATAGACTTTTAATAGAGAATTCGAAACGTTGGTCAAACAATATAAAGACACAAAACAACACAAAGATACGAGCAAAGAAAAGGAAAAATAAAGATTTAAAAGTTCCGCGACTTGGTCTCTCAGTGAACGTAGGTCACGAACCGCACTAAGTGAGAGCCAAAATTATTCTAACTTATTTTATTTTTCGTTTCATCCCTTGAGCCGACGCAAGGACCAAGGGATGGGGGGATGAGTTGCCTTCGGTTTGTTTTTAAACCAATCGACGACTGGGATGCGTTTGAGCGCACGCCCCATACGGTTCTCTCTCGCTGTAAAATATTCCTGATGTTTTCCAAACACTATCCTGGTTTTGAACAGTTAACTTTCTTTTCCGAGCGTTAAGTCTATCCTCTAATAAAAAAAAACCCCTTGAGTCGATAATGGTTTCGGGTTCGGAGACACAAGGTATGTGCGGGCCATCTGGCTTTTGTCTTTGCGCGGACATCGACTATTGGACTTGGACACTCGAGAGGACTCGGTTTTTTTCTGCTTATTGTTACTGCACGTGTGTTTCTTTTGAAAATCCGTGGACAAATAGATTTTTATGGCTTCTCGGAATTTGGAAAAGAAAGAATGTTCGAACCCTGAAAGTTTACAATTTCCTGCTCTTTGACAAATACTTAAGCGAGAGAGCCTTCAAGAGGATTAGCATCTTGAATATGTTTTCGTCATTCGGAAGACAACTCATTTTTCCCTATTTCAATAATATTGCTTAGAGGTAGTGTTTCTTAATAGTATTTCCGGGCAGAGGCGCAATCAAGGGGCGATTTAAACTCGCGCCGCGTAATCTCTTCTATTTTATCCATTTAGTTTGTTCCCTGTGTTATCGACGAATTGCGAGGACGCAGTTCGTCACATGTCCCATCAAGCCGCTGAACACACAAACTATAGAACTCTGCCTTATCGGCTAACATATTTACATTCCTTAACTGTACGCTTAAAGCTTAATAAACATGTGATATAGGAACAGTGTTTTTTATAACAATATCTTAGTAGTTCTTATACCCTAAAAAACGCATATCTCAAAGTAGTCTTCACATTTTAAATAAAAATATCGATCTTATTAATAAATATTATCAAAGGCACTCATAATATTTTTGTCCATCACACTCAAAAAAGACTCGACGTTATACGGAGAGAGACCGTAATTCCTCTTTACAGCTAGGATGTAACAAGACAACCAACCCCAAAGCCCTCTATTTTTGTACCTATGTACGTTCAATAAAAAAAAAATAGCAACCCCTCTGCGCGGCACACCAGCGCCAGGCCCGACCAATAGAAGCAGAAGAAAACTCGGTATTATTAACACGGATCATGGTTTGCGACAGGCCTCGGATAATAAACATATCAAGACACTTGCCCATTTTTTTATGTGATGTGCTTCAAATTTTCAACCAATTTAGATTGGTAACAGTAATACTTATAATAGATTGCCGTTAGTTAATTAATAAATTATAGAAATCGGGGATAATTGGAAATAAATTAAATATCGAGCGGTTTTTATTGCTGTAACCTCAAAAAAAGAGATGGGAGTGAATTGTTGTTAAACAAAGCTGTTAAAAAGCGTATAAGGTCGAACAAAAATGTCGTCAAAAACAGTTTTTATTACGCAAGAAGGTCCAGCAAACGCATTAGCTCTGAATAAGGACAATAGTCTGGTTGTTATAGCCGGCAGAAATGGTAAGCGATTTTTGGGATCGATTTGTTGTCGTTGTTATTCTTTAGATTCGTCAAAGTTTTATTCTATAACCTCGATAATCGCGCTTATTTTTTTTTTACTACGTTATTTCAAGCTTTACAATTCCACCGCAAAATGCATTGAGTCGATTTAGAAGCAGTGGGTCATTGTTTTAACTTTTGACACGAATGTAACAACCGAGCAAATGAATAGCACACGTATTTAGTTTTGGGGCGAATATTATTAATAATAAGAAACGTTACTTATCACGATCTTGAAATGTCACACGTCCGCTCGCTTTTAAAGTCCCGTTTAGACTCTCTTGTCGTGACGATCGATATCGTATCGATCGTTTGTACGTTTGTCTATTGTCAACCTAACTAATATTGTGTGTTTTAATAAATAGTCAACTAACATTCGTTAGCTACTCAGCTACATTCGTTACACTATATTTATTTGTGTTTGTTTTGAATCGAATCCAATATGAAATTTTTTCAAAGATAATTTATTTGCGAGTTTTCAAGATTTGAAATAATGTGAAAAAAATGCTAGCCATGAACTTTCACGACTGGTACATTAGATATAATTAATTTTACTTTGGACAATAAAACTTATATGTTGTATTCATTATTCACAGTTTTCAAAATCTTCACTCTGCTGGAGGATAAATTTGAGGAGGCGTGCAATCTTCGAGTAGGAAAAAATCTCAATTTGAATTTTTCTTGCAATGACGTTGCATGGAATCTAATTGACAGTAAGAGTCAAGGCACTGGCATAATCGATAATATTAGTAGAAATGATATGCTATGCAAGTCATCATCAGGTAATTAATTACTCTCCTTGGTAGATCACGTTTTGGCAACTGCAGCGACTAACGGCGCCGTTGTACTTTGGGATCTTAATAGACTATCGAGGTCCAAGCAGGAACATGTTTTTGTCGACCACAAGAGAACCGTCAACAAAGTTAGCTTTCACATGACAGAGCCAATGTGGCTAATTTCAGGCTCTCAGGATGGCACTATGAAATGTTTCGACATACGGATCAAAGAAGCCGCAAAGACTTTTTACAGGTATACATCAAACTTTTTGTTAATGTAAAACCTTTTAATTTTTTTTATATTGGCAAAGAATAAACATCGCATTGAACGAATGAATTGTTTTTACAATTTCATTTGTTCTTTTTTTTTTCCAGGATTATAACTATTTTTCTATGATGATCTAAATGAATTGTTGATTATTGCCCTTACAGCAATACAGAATCCGTGCGAGACGTGCAATTCTCACCTCATCAGATACACACCTTTGCCGCTGTGTCGGAAAACGGTCACGTACAACAATGGGATCTTCGAAGGCCCGATCGTTATTTTCAACACTTCACGGCTCACAGCGGTCCGATTTTTGCGTGCGATTGGCATCCCGAAACCACATGGCTGGCAACCGCTTCGCGAGATCGAACTATCAAGGTAAAAACGCTGTTTCTCATGCCGTTGTTAAACGATTATGATCTTTATTCGTCGATCATTCGAAGTTGGAACACAAATGAACGATAAAAATTCAGAACCGCGACTATGTACATAAAATTTGTTTTTTAATTTTAGTTTGAAATGCGTCAACATTACTCCAGATAATGCTGATGCAATTTATTTTTTTTAGATAAAAAAAATTGTACGTTGAAGCTAACGAATAGAATAAATTTCCATAGGTATGGGATTTGTCGGTAAAACCAACGTGCGAATATACGATAAACACGATAGCGTCGGTCGGAAGAATAAAATGGAGACCGCAGAGAAAGTATCACATAGCGAGTTGCGCCCTCGTCGTTGACTGTAGTATAAACGTATGGGACATAAGAAGGCCTTACATACCCTTCGCGAGTTTCAACGAGCACAAGGATGTTCCTACCGGCGTTGCGTGGAGAGGCGATCCACAATCGTTTCTATCAACGAGCAGGGTAACGTTTATATCTTCTTTTATCATTCGACGATTTTTTCAAAAGGTTCGCTTCTCAAATATTGTACAATAGGAATTAAGGGTATAGTAAACCAGACCAGTTGGTTTTGTGGCTATGAGATTTTCCCGAATGAATTGTTAGCTTCAACTATAATAACTATAGAAATGTGCGGTTTTAGGATTGCACACTGTATCATCATGTATTCAAAGACGCCACACGGCCGGCGAGCAAGGCAAATCCTCAAGGCATTGCTCTCAACTCGAACGGCGATATTGCTTACGCCTGCAAAGTTAATGTCAACGCTCCCACAGCGGTTAAACAGTTGACCAGCATTATGAGGTAAATGTCGAGTTATTAAAATTCTTATCGCCCTTAGAAATTCTATCCAGTAATTCTTTGAAAAAGTTTTCGAGTACGACGCATTTATTTTCCGGTTTCGTATCCTTTCGCAGAAAAGTGCCGGCAAGCAACGATACTTTTTGTATGGCATCGAGTATGATGCACAGATTCACGACGATAACACCGCGCGAGCCAAAATGGTTCAAATCCTGCGCCGAGGGATATCTGTTGAGCGGACGTCTCAACGATATTTGTGATCACAATGCCGTGGTAGCGAGTAATTCTGGACGCAATGACGTAAGGCGTACCGCGAAAATCTTTCCCTCGCGGAGAATAAACTTGAACTTTATCACGCCATATCTCGATCGTTAGTAATTCTGATATCAGATATCGTCCACAGATCAGTACGGTATGGAGCATAATAAAGACTCTCTACGCAAATCCGTTGGGAAATATTCTTAAAACACCGCCCGTCGTCACCAAGGAAGAAACTGTCAACGCTCTGAACTTAACCCAAATGACCTTAGGGCCAAATATTGATTCGATTAATACCGGTACATTAACGCAAAACACAACATTGAACTAGCAAATTTTCAATCACATATGACACTTGGAAATTACTTGAACTGGCCAATTCAATTTTGGTAAATTGATTTAATAACTACGACGAAACCGATGTAAACGTTTTTCTTTTTCTTCGCAGGACACGAGAACGACGTAAAATCTCTTCAAGGCGAAGCACCCGGTGGCGTGAGTGGCGGTGACGACGAAACGGAGACCGACGAAACGCCGGAAAATCACAATTTCATCGGCCCCATTTTGCCCGGGTAATTAATAAATCTCAAGCTTAAACAACTTTTCATTGTTTATGAATTTACTCACTTTTTCTATCCATCGAATGAAAATACCTGTGTGTGTAACAAACATTTTCTTTGTCGTCGACAAAATGATACTCCGAAATACGTTTAAAAATGTTTGCAGAAATGTTCGCCCAAATTTTTTCTCTTACAAAAAATGCCCTCTTCTGTTCTCTTTCTTTTCTTTTTTGGACATTAAATTACTTGAAATACAACGCTTGTTTGTATGATTGTAGATTCGAAAATTTAAAAATGTCGAAATATTTAGAAAAAAATAAAAAGGCTTTGAAAAAAAAGTTACAGGCGAATGATAAACGGCCATAAGCGGCAGCCGAAGGGCGATTTTTTCTTCGGTGACAGTGAGCTCGAACCAATGACAGTGGAGTATACGACCGGGTTTGTTCACAACTTGATAAACAACGACAATGATTGGACATTGCCGAAAGAGGCCTTTCCGCTGCGCCACGAGATACAGGACCGGTCGCCACCACCCGAACAATTTCCGAATCACTCGCCGGAGATAAACGACGATTCCGGTTCCGTTACGGTCGAGGATCAACCGTGCCAATTAATCGTCACCACTGTGCCGAAACCGCTCTTTTGGGATCCCACCCATCTCATCGAGGAAGCTTTGCGTCATCACGCGACGATAAGAGACGTACAAACGTCCGCCTCGGTGCTAATTGCTCTCGGTGAGAGAAGAAAAAATTTAAATATCGAGATTGCCGTGCAGGAACATTGGCTACTCGAATACATCGATATGCTCGGTCGATTCAAACTCTACGAAGTTGTTACCCAGGTATTTCGGCACGGTCTTTCTTTACGATTGTAACTTTATTCCTTAAAGGAAAATAAGCAAAATACGCGTGCCATTGTCGAATAGTAGTTATTTCAGGGTTATTCTCTTTCCAGATAATTCAACTTGCCTGGATCCCTTCGGTTTCGCAACTAAATCAACAATCGACTACGATTCACGCGTGTTGCACTGCATGCACGAAGCCACTGCAACGCTCAGCGTGGCTTTGCGATCGATGCCATACTTCCAAACACGCGCTTTGTTCTATTTGCCATCAGGTATTTTTTCTAAAACACTAACAAATGAACACTTTTTAGCTTCCCGTTTTACGGTTGAAAGAGAAAATTTATAGCAAAAGAGTTCGACTGCTCTTCATCGGTCAATTCGCCATTAAAATCGCAAGCTGATCTCTAATCCCTAATGTTACGACTCTTTCGTCTCTTTTCATCGGATATTCCCGTTCTCCATGAGTTAAGCTTTTCCGTCAATTCGATTAGCCATTGATAATTCGATATCTGTCCATTATCGAAATCATTATACATTCTTAAAGCTTATTTTTGAAACCAATCGAAATATTATTACAGGGGACAGTCGAAGCTAAAATATTTCTAAAGCGATGCGCCGATGGATTTTTTCAGGTCGTTCGAGGAGTTTACGCCTGGTGTCAGGGATGCACGCACGGCGGTCATGTCGTTCACATGCGCGAATGGTTCAACACCAATCGTCAGTGTCCCACGGGCTGCGGCCACATGTGTGAATATACTTAGCGCCAGTAGTAAAATAATCCTGTAAATATCCATCATTTTATCGATATTTAGTAATGGACGACGTATTATTTATTCTGCTGAAAACAAACTATCCGCGTTAAGGAATTTGCAGAGCGTTCACTGTATCATAACGTCTGTAGCACGTCGACTACGCGATTGTCTCCGTTGTCTAGCTACTCGCGATAAGCCAATAGATAATTTATGTATTTTTGTAATCCCCTCTTTCCGTTATAGCGGTACTTGCGCAATGGAAGAGAAAAAATCTTTAATCGAAAGATCTCATTGTACATATCATAATTGAGCGATCGTAGAAATAGTAAATATTCCCAACATTTTTGTATAAAAAAAACAGAAAATAATTCTCTGATCGACTTTTCATTTAGTCACGTGAAATTCTAGTGGGCATTACAACTGTCGTGTTAAAAACAGTTATAACTTTTTTTTCATTCTCTGTAAACTTGTAAACTCTGTTGTTAAACAATGCAAAAATGACATCGAAACTTCAGTTTATTTTTGTCACTTTAATACGAGTATAGGAACAATAATGGAATAAGCGTAATTTTTTTCACATTTTTACAAAGTTATTAATACTGTTTCTTTTTTTTTGCGACGAAAAATGCAACACAATGCGCTAACAAATCGTCGATGAGGCACAACTTGGGTGATTTATAAACGGATTTTAAAAAATGCTATGCAAGCAATTGAAACAAAACCACGAGAGATCCTTATTTATTATCGACTATCTAACGTAAAAAAGAAATCTGGTATTGCCATTTTATTTTGCTTTCTTTAATTTCTTAGTATAAAAGTTGCCATCAATTTCATAGTTATACGTTAGCTGCGGAACTCGTAAAAGAATTTTGTTTTTGCTTTTGGTAAGCAAAGGCTCGACGGCTCTCGAAGATTTTTGGGAAAATCTTTGTTCGAAACGACGAAAAAAATACCCCGAGCTTCGCCCCTATCGCATAGCTCTGAAATTGTTATTATTTATAGCGTTATAAATTATAGTCTATGAGTTTTTCTCCTCCCAAATTACGCATAACAACGATCCGGAACCGAGAAGAGTGTCAAGGTACGTCCTTCCAATCATAAATTATGATTTTTCGCGGGACATAACGTGTCCTCGTTTTACTTTTCATCACATGGAGAGCAGGACTAAAATATATTTGAGTGCGAAACGAAAACAAATAACACCATTTTTCTCATCAATTAGAATTGGCTTTGAACTCTACGAGTTTTGATTATCTCGAGAAAATTGGGATGTCGGAAGGCAGGAAATGTTGGTAGCACACAAAAGGGAATAAACGATGAAATTACCTTTTACATTTGTTAATTGTTTCGAGTTCGCGAAGCCAAGTTTCAAGTCTTTGCGAATCATCGGAATTTCAGTGGTGCTAGTCGATATATCGAAAAAATTCGAGAGGACGAGATATAATAATATATAGCAGCGTCTAATCTGTAAACACACCGGTATTGTTGAAACGTTTGAAAACAATTAATAAAATAATTCTATCGTCTTCCAAAGCGTCTTTCTTCGATCGGTTATTGACTACGAGAAAAAAACGCACGGCTTTTAAAACAATACTTCAAATATTGTTTTTATCTGACAATTCAATCTTTCTTACCCGAGTAGGATTGAACGAACGCGTGTCAATCTTTTTGATTTTTTTTCTTGCAAATAATACATTGATATTTGCACAGAATTGAACCATAATTTCTTCTTTCTTTTTTTTCTACGAACATGCATCTCACGAAGGCGTGAGTGTCACAGACGATCTTTAAGTTTAAAAACTGTTTTTTATTCTTTATTTTTGTGTTTTTTTCCTCCTCTCTTCAGTCTATTATTATACACACGTATAAGATTTTGTGGGCACTTGCCTCATCTTCACGATTTCAAGCCGATGCACAATATATATATATATATATATATATATATCATTGTAATTGTTTGTATATATATTTGTAATTGTTTTTTTTTCTTTTCATTAACAAAAACAGTTCCATTGTAGATTGTCGAGGTCGACAATGAAATGCAAGCAAATGTCGTGTCGTTATGATTTTCTTATCTTTACAGTGCATTGACAGTTTTTGCTTTCCTACAATCGTTGCTGGGTTGACGACGCGAGGGTAGAATCGCGGGACAATACCATCGCTGTCAAGCAACGTAATTAAATATATAATGATTTTATTATAATTTTGTTATCAATTAATTTACTAAAATGTGTCTTGTAAACATTTTGAATAAGAAAACAGTAGGCGTTTTAAATGAAATGTTATTAAAGCTAGAAAATGAAAAATGAGGGTCAATGAGTTTTTGTTTGACAATACTGTAACGTATATGCGAGAAACAGTATTTTTCGTATCACCGAAAATCATCTCGGCATTTTTATAGAATTTAAAAAAATGTATTTATTCATTTTTTTCTCATCCTTGTGTAATTTAACACAAACAAAAAGATATTGAGAGAGCAAGAAATGCTTGCAACAACGGCAGGAACTATGTCTAATAGCACCCATATATGAAGGCCAGCGCACAAACTTCGAGAGAATAATTTTTAAACTTGCGTCTGCAAAGGAGTTTTCTACAATCGTAAATGCAATTGCTTGTTGTTTTAATTATTCTGCGGCACTGATTTTTTTTATCATCATTCGACCGATTTATCGTTGAGAAACGGATGAAATACATTTTTAAAAATGTCGATAAATAGAGAAACGAAGAGTTACGCCTAATTTTTCCCGGATCAATTATTTTTTTTGCAAACTTTTGTCAACATTGGGAACGGCAGTCAACTGGCGGACAAAGTAATTCAGTGATTGCGTGAAAAAATACAAACATACAATTAGGGATGTATGTTTAATCGACAGAGCGGTCGAAATACCGAAAAAAAATACAGACAGAATAGATTATTTCTATCGAGAACAACAGGTGTAAAGCAACGATAGGTAAAGATTTTTCTATTTACGTTCAACTGAATCAATTGAAAAATAAATCTCCGATTAATTAATCTAAGCTTAATTGCTTTGTTTCTCTAGTTGCATAAATAGCAGTCAGTCCCTCGGGTATGTATTGAAGGTATTTTTTTGTAATTTTTTTGTTTGTTTGTTCATAAGATGAAAAAGTGTCAATTCACTGTAAAGTGTTAGAAAACCTGTTTGTTACAAAGACAGGTTAATTATACATTGATATATAATATGTTCAATATTGGTGTTTAACATACGTTGTGTTTGTTTCGTTTTGTTTTCTTTGAAATAAAAGCCAAAGCTTGTCTCTGATGTTCGTTAGAGAAGGACGCAACAGCTTCTTTTTATCTTGCGCTCGGCTCCCTCGATCTGGTTTTCCTGTGCTTTGCGCGCCGCTATCGCGCGCATTAAGTCAAAAAATACCTGCAAAATAAGACATTAACGAATAACATTATTGAAATTCCCGAGCCGGTTGAAATTATAGTAATGATTTTTGGCCCTTTTGGTTTAGTTTTGCTTTTCAACGACAGAAACCAAATGTTTGAATATCGATTAAATATTTCTAACTTTGACAAAATGTCGTTACCTTTATTTTCTTGCTCGATCGAGTTTTTTTCGATCAAAATTTACCGTCTTTTTCGACTTTAAAGCATTGCTATCGAACGACTTGTGTCTTAACTAGCAAACTTTCGGCTAGTTTTTCCACAACTACTTTTACTCTTCTGTTTTTGGAATTTTCGATTACTGTCGTGATTGAAAAAAACGAAAGGTGTTCCCATATCGGTCGCGGGTTAAAACTAATAATGCAAAATATTAATCTGTGTCTCGATGGGTTACCTAATGCGATCGACGCAACAAAGAGGCAAAGAGGTGCACTCGAGTCGAAACGAATTTTCGTTGCTATCGAGACTGTCTTCAGAGTTATCTAATGCGATTAACAAAGCGGCATGCGGCTCACATAAAAGCAGTATATATGCACAAAAGCATTTGACATATGACAAATGAACGTAGAGATATAATAAAAATAAGAAAAACATATCTAGCGGCAAAAAAATAAGTGCAAACCTATAGAATAATGCACTTCTTTTTCTTCCTTTTGGCACGATCTTTTCCACGTCCGTTACTCGCCGACTTGTCCTCGATCTTGCGTGATCTTATTTCGCGCATCAAGTCGAAAAAAACCTGTAAAAATGTGCAATCGATGCTTGTCTCAAGACTCGGTAAGCACATAAATAAAAAAAAAAAAAATGAACCAATAAATGTGCTGGGTAATATATAACGGTGCAGATTTTTTTTTTCATAACATTTAAGCACATTCAATAGAACAAAAATCGAACAATACAGCCGATTATACGCACGTGGACGATAACGCGAGTTGCGAGAACGGGAAATAATAATTCGATCGATTAACTAATTTGAACAGCGCAAAGCAGCGATTATTCGAATGAGAAACCCGAAATGAAATTCTAAACGTTTTTTTTTTTCTTTTCATTCTCGGTGCAATGAGATAGTACCTTGTCGACGTTCTCCTTGGTTTTCGCGCTCGTTTCGACGTAAGGTACGCCCCACTGTTGGGATCTTGCTTGAGCTTCGGCGAGACTAACTTTTCTCTTCTCCTGAAGATCGCTCTTATTGCCCACTAATAAAAACGGAATGTTTTCGTCGTTCTTTACTCGCAGAATTTGTTCTCTGTAAGAAAAACATAATGAAATTGTTGATCTTTCGTTTAAATCGGACACAAGAAATGTATATTAGACTCGGTCCTCGAAGTTTCGATAAATTCAATAAGACCGGAGGCAATTGTAATCAATTATTCGTTTTTTTACTTGTCGACCATCCATGATACAACGCAAAGTCTTTCATATAGAATGCAGAAAAAGAGTAAGAAGAACCAACTGATTTGTATGCTCTCGTTCTTCGATTGAGCTTTAGTGTTCGGTGGGGAAAAAAATGGATTCACCTAAATTCCTGTGTAGATTGAAAGCTGTCGTCTTCTGTGATGGAAAAAACACACAGGAAGCCTTCGCCGCTTCTGAAATAATTGTCCCTAATAGCGGCGTAATCTTCCTGTCCCGCGGTATCTAGAATATCTATTTGTACTTCTTCGCCGTCTAGGACTACTTTTTTCCTGTACGAATCGGCTTTGGTGGGTTCATAATCTTCCACAAACTGTTTCAAGTGAAAACAAACGAAGATTTAACATTTTTTCTCAATCTCTTGACAAAAGAGAAAATTTGATACTCTAATTTTTTCTCACCTCGTCGTACATGAACTGAAGGGTGAGCGCCGATTTGCCGACACCTCCGCTACCCACCATTATCACTTTGTGTAAAGCCTGCGTGGCCCCTGGTTTCTTCGACATTGCCGAATCTTTTTTATAGGACTATCCTGCGCATGAAAAAAATGCAATTAAAAAATAAAAGGACGAGGCGGGGCGGTAACGATAAATATTACTCTCCGGCGTTATTAAGAAGCAAAAGAATCGGCGTAATTCAAATGAATTTACACCCGCAACTCGCAATTAATCGACACTTTTCGTAAGTTTCTTTACGATTGCTTTCTCGATTTCATTTGCGATCGAAAGAATGTTCTTGGATTTTAAGGCAACAAAGAAAATTTTTTGTTTTCTTTTTTTCGCGACTGGTGCTAGTCTTTAAAAGTACATCGCGCATACATTGTGAATCAAAATTTTAATACGGACAAAATTTCAGTATCTTGTAATATGCCAAAAATTGAAAAAAAAAACATCAACCATATTAAAGATGTCAACCCTTTGATTTTGCAGAAAAATTATGCCAAAACGTTGTTGACAAATTATAAAAAAAATTTGTATTAAAAAAAATGCGAAACCCTTTCATTTTTTCATTTTAAATAAATTTCTTGATGAGAAATCTCGATTCATATGAATTGTTCCGAATTTTCCTACACTTAACATTTTTTTTTTTTTCGAAAATTTAAAAAATCAATGTAGAAGCACAAATTTCGGATAAATTTCGTTTCCAAACAGTTCCACGTTTGGAACAGTTCCATAGTTATGTTGTTAAAACAATGACAAAAACCGAAAATTCAAAAATGTTGGAAAATTCTGAAAAAACTCATCAGAATTCTAAAGCAAATTCAGTTGATAAAATTGAAAAAAGAAACAGGTTTACTGAATATTCGGCGAACAATTTTTTTTTTTTTAACAATCTGTTAATTGCTTTGACATGTTTTTAACATTATGTATTGTATTTGACATTATTATCAAACAACATTAATGTTCTTGACACATTTAATACATTCCTTTTTTTTTGTTCAGATTATTATACCAGTAGCAAGTGTCAAATTCTCACTGAATCTGTTTTAAGAGCGTACGCGTGATTAATTTTTAATGTCTTTCCCCACCATAGGAAATAATGGAGATGAACAGATTTCGTTTTTTTTTTTTTTTTTTTTTTTTTTTTTTATCGTGTTGCACAAGTGATACCGAGTTAAAAAATATTATCGAAATGAATATTCTATCATAAGGATCGTCTTTTCCACAATTCATAGATCGTGGTATATGCTTTCCGGAATATGAAACTGTGCAGTTTTAAGTTTCTTTTCCTCTATTTCTCAAGTCCCCCTCCGACCTTCTTGTTTTCTCCAATTGTTTCATTCGAGAGTAAAAAGAATGCATTGGAGAAATTCTGAGATATTATCAATGGTTTCTCGGAGGCAACGAACCTCAATGTAATCACCGCGAGAGATCTCATCGAAGGGTCAAACGAATAAGGCCAATTAAGAGACGCGCCAAATATAATGACATTCTTAACCCACGCCGGATCGCCTCCCGCGTTACATTGATCTTAGTCACCAATTTCATCATAATTTTCTCACTTATCGTTAAAGAAAAAAATTATTTTATCTCGTGTGGGAAGCTTTGCATGTAATTAAGTACCACGCTGCCACTAGTAAACAGATAAAACATGATTCACTAACGCGCGCTATACACAAATACGCTTAACGCCATAATCGGAAAAAACAATGAATATGACAGTAGTGACAGTGGTAGAAAAAAAAAAAATGCCTCAACGTCAAAAGAATAGCGAGGTGAAAAAAAAAACAAATTATTTTAAATCACAAATATTCCGAAAGAACAACTTGATTTTTTTGTTCTGTTATCGGCCATCGATTGTTTGACAACAATTGTTCCGTGTCGAAATGTTGTCGCAATTTTTGTATCCGCACGAAACGTTGATTGCGCAAAAAAAAAAAAAAAAATAACAAAATCTATGCGATACAAAATATTAGAAAGAAAGGAATAAACTGACAGATGATAATGAAATATCGGTGTCGATATAAATTGGTGGAAAAGAAAAAAATGAGCCAGGGCGTATACGAAGTATGAATAATGAAAAGGCGGTGCCGCGCTGTCGCACGAGTTCGACGAAGCAACACATAATTAATTCGTTTTTTTTTTTCTGTATCCTTTACACGTCACGAAACAGCGCGTTATTGGCCGGAATTTCGTGTCACGTCCCGTCGCGCGTAACTTAGCGGCATTGATGATAATATTAAATTTTATTCGAGATTTCACAAATACCTTGGAAAATATTTGTAATAAAACGACTTTTTGTTTCGACGACGTATCGCGTTCACCTGAACACACACCGCACAGCCGTCACGCGTTGGTTCACTCGTTCACCGCGCCGTCCGGCGAATGGTGGCGCTCCAATTATTTCACACCACCACCCTTTTTCCTCGTTTTACAGTCCGTTAGATTGTGTAAATCGTGTTTTGGTGCGTTTCCCGATCTCGCCACTTGTAAACACGCATTCGCGACACACGGAAGTGAATATAGTATTACTAACGTTGCGCGTAAAAAACAAGTGTTACAAAGTTTTTAGCCTACCGTAAATAATAAAAGATGTTAATCTCTTATCGCATGCTTTTATTATCGATGTAATGCATTTTTGAGGTTATCGTGAGTTTGAACATCGAGAGAAAAATTATCATATCAGCCGGAAAAAAAAAAAGAAGATTTTAATCGAGAGAGACTTTAATTGTATCTCTCGATTCCGTGTGGTTGTTGCCAGCTCGATTTCCGAACAATCGCCGATAAAAGAAAAAAATGACAATGCGCAGGTAACGAATACATTGTTTTTATATTTTTTTCAATGAAACTCGGTGATTTAAAAAAATGATTATTTGTACGATTTTGAGTAGAGCCGGTTTAATTATTTAACAAATATATGAAAAACCGTATGTTTTGCAAGTTCAACGAGTAAGCTTCGGAGCACAAATTGTCCATAAAAAGACTAACAAGCGCTAACAACGAGAAGATCGAAATGTTAGTCTTGGCCGCTAGGTCCAAGTACGAGTGAGCGACGGGCGTGTATAAAAGGTAACGCGTGTAAAAAGAGATAGCCAAAATTCCATTTGGATATTAAGTTGAATTTGCGTTTTAGGTGGAGAAAATGAATAGCGTTAAATTGGAGGTACAGTGGTCACCCATACATTTGAACAAATTCATAACATGGGGTACAGAAATATGCTTGTACGAAGTTGCGCAAATGAAAGAGAGCGTTCGACCGTCCTGTAAGGATTTTTCTTTTTTAATTATTACTAATAACCCGATACAAGCTACAATTTTCTATTTTGTTTGTGAAAAAAATCTCTAACGGTATAATAATTATAAATTGAATTATGGATCGATTGGAATATCGACAGGTCAAAAAATCTCGGATTCGACGGTGGCTCATTTACTCGCGACCAACAGTAGTCACCACTATGTTAAATGCATAGACATTTATCCTCAACCAGAGCCAGATATTTTACTTGCCGTTGGCCAGGCAAATGGAAAAGTAGTTCTGACGACATTCGGCCCGACGGCTTTCGACTCTCTCGGACTTACCGGAAAAGAACTAAGTACGAAAACGTTGTCTTTCTTAACTCTTTGGATTTTTCCTTTTTGACTCAATTCGTAGCGCCGAAACACGCTCGTCAGTGCAACGCCGTAGCTTGGAACCCTCTCGATCCAAACTTGATAGTATCCGGTTTGGACAAATATCGCACCGATCATTCGCTATTGTTGTGGGATATACAGAAGAGTCCGTTGGGTTCCGACAGAACTCATCATCACGCGAATCCCCAAACCGACGCGATAAAGCCGATCGCCGAAGCCGGAGTCTCGGAAACAACGCATTCGCTCGCGTGGTTCAACAATGAATCGCGATGTCTTGTCGCGGGTATAAATAACAAACAACTAAAGATTATTGACTTCAGAGGTAAATTTTCACCCAAATCGGGCTAAATTTCCTTCCGGAAAAATAGTTGTATATTATAGAGTCGTCAATGTTTCACAGATTCAGTGAAGATAGTTAACGCGACACCGACGAAGGCCGTTTACAGCGTATCCGTCAATCCTCACAACGATTATCACATAGTCTCGCACGTCGAAAATCAGATAACAATTTGGGACACCCGTTACTTCGAGAAACCGGTGTTGACGCTACCTCAGGCAAGACTCATCAGCAAAGTCTTGTGGTGTCCGACGCGGCACAATCTATTGGGAACCCTGCAAAAGGATTCTGGTAAAGAAAACGTCTTTTTTTTTTATAAATCCTTCGTTGTTCGGCTTTTTCCTATGTGAAATATCTCTGATGAATCTTTGTTTGTCAAGGTGCCTTGCATCTTCACGACATTCAACATTGCGGAGTCGGTGGCAGCGAAGAAACCGAACCCGGTGCATTGGAACGGACGGTAGCACCACCTTGGTCGAGTCCGACGAGTTTCTCGTGGCATCCGTCTCACGTTAACAGACTTTTGGCAATATCTCAACAAGGTTGCTTGTCGCGTCGCTCTCAAATAGTTTATTTTTCATTAATTTCACAGACAATTTCTCCAATAGTGAAATTACCGTTTAATTTTTGTCGCAGGTCTTACGGATTACACGGTCTACGAGAGAATAACGGTCAATTGGTCGACCCGCTCGCACCTAGCTTGGAATCACGCTTCAAAAACTTTCAAATATATCTGTAGCAGCGACAATATTTACAAGGCATTCGACGACATCTCTGTACTCACGAAAACTCGAGCCATGTCCGAATACGGTCTACTCGTGAGTAGACAAACCACAGTGGGACCTCTGTTTTCTTAATTTCGCTCAACTCACATGCTCAACATGCCCTCTCTACATTTTGGAACGATTTACCGGTCCAGTAGTACGATTTTCCCAGTTTTTGAGCGTACCGTTGCCCAGGCCTGTAGTACAACGTCACCGAGACGTTACATTCGCTGCGAAGGAAATATGAAATAGCAAAAGTATGCGGTCCTGCCGAGTTAAGAAAACATCGGTTCGAACAAACATTCTTCATCTTTTCGTATCACAATAAAATTTCGATGTTTCGTTACTCGTTATAACCGCCTACAGCCGGAATTGGCCCAAAACGGTGAACTGGCGGAGAATGATACACTGAAAAATTTGTGGCAATGGCTGTACTCGAGTCGGTCGTTGGTAGAGGATGGTTCTATACCAAGTACGGATAACAAGCATCCGGGCGTAAGGTAAGCAACGATATGTCGACACTTTATGCATTATTACAACTACTGGCACGCATGTTTGTTTCGTCAGAACCGTGTTAAAACTCGATGGACAACAAAACGGCGGAAATGGATTTATCAAATCGGATCTTGTTTATCGTGTTTGGACCGATATCGGTTCGAATCATACGGCAAAAATGTACAGGTAATTCAGATGTATTTATGGACTTTTTTTCCGAAAATTTACTTATGAATCTATTTAATAAACTCATTTTTTTCTAGATCCGCCGACCGCGACAAAGCTCTACAATTGTGTGGCTGGAGATTCGACAAGGAATCGAACGCATTGTACAATAATTTGTTTCTCGAGCGTTTAGAGAGAGAAGGCGCTTATCCGCGAGCAACGGCGATATCGGTGTTCAATCTGTGTCTCCGACAAGCCATCGAGATACTCAACAGAGGAGCGAGCAAAATGTCGATGTCAACGAATTTGAATATCGTCGCAATGGCGCTCTCGGGATTTTCCGAGGATCGCAACAGCATGTGGCGCGAGTTGTGCTTGAAATCGCGATCGCAACTGTCCGACCCATATCTCAGATCAACTTTTGCATTTTTAACCGCCGATAATGACTCGTACGAGAACGTACTTGTGAGTGTGATAACTATACTTATTCCTTATCAAATCTCATAGCGTCGCGACGCTACCGCATCTCTCGATAATGACCGCCGTTGTTCAATTGAATTATCGAAAAATAATACTGTACAGAATGAAAATGGTATGGCGGTCGAGGACAGAGTAGCATTCGCCCTGATGTTTTTATCGGACAGCAAATTGTGCGAATATTTGAAGAAGCTGACGCAAAAGTTGAGCGACGAAGGAAATCTAGCGGGATTCTTACTCACGGGTATCCATACTCTTATTTCTTAGAGCGTATCTATTAACCGTTTCAACAAGAATGTCTCTATTCTCTCAGGCGCGAGTTTGGAAGGTATACAACTGCTCAACAGATACTTAGAGATAACCGGCGACGTGCAGAGTTGTAGCTTAATCGCAATTCGCGCCTTACCGCCTATATTGCTTCAAGAGAATCAGGTTCAAGTGTGGATTGCAAGGTACCTATAGTTTTGCTATAGTTAGCTATAGTTTTGTATACATTTTGTATACATATTTGTATACATATAGTAAGGTAGCTATAGTTTTGTATACATTGGAGTTTAGACGATTAGAGTCGACTGATCAACATCTTTTCTTATTTTTTTTTTTTTTTTTACGTATCAAACAGTTACAGAGGGTTATTGGACGCCTGGAAGATGTGGAATCAGCGAGCCCACTTCGACATCGCAATGAGATCGTCAACGAACGAAAAACCGCCACAGCAAGTTTACATATCGTGCAACTTTTGCGGGAAAAGTATATCGGCCTTTATGCAAGGTCTCAGCAGAGCTCGAGGCCCGTTTGGCAGATTGGGCAGTAGTTCCAACAAGTTAAAGGTAATGCTATATCGTCGATCAATTCAAACCGAAATTTGTGAACAACGTTCCATTGGTTGCCAGATGTCGTCGTGTCCGAGCTGCCGAAAACCTTTGCCCCGATGTGCCATTTGTCTCATGCACATGGGGACGGTCAGCGGATTGCAAATGACCACCGGAAGTTCGAGCAAAGGCGACGACGATGGCAAACTTACGGAATTCAGTAATTGGTTCACGTGGTGCCAAACTTGCCGACACGGCGGTCACACCAATCACATAACGCACTGGTTTCGGTAAGTTTCGCTAATTTAGAGAAGAAAAAAAAACGAACTAAACAAATTGCAAAAATTTATGCAACTTTGTACTGTATTTCGCGAATGTTAAAGTTTTTTTTCTCTCCACAGGCAACATTCCGAGTGTCCAGTAACATCGTGTACCTGCCGCTGTTTCTCTCTCGATGCATCATGTACTATAGGTCTCAATATAACATAACACGTGTGAATTATGTCAATAAAGAAATACATTTTATATTGTAAGAATATTGGAGTTATTCGTGTTGACACTAACAAATATATAGATTCTCACGATTTCCTCGTTAATTCTCGCGACGTAGAAATAAAAAAAAGTATAGGATCGCGAAAGATATCATAGTGAACTGCTGCTGGCGTTAATTTTCCATTTGCGGTCGTTCAACGCGTGTTGGGTAACGAGGACATCGTTGTACTTTTGCGGTTCTGCAACAAATATCAGGGGAACGTATAAATCGTCAAAGTTTCTCAAAAGTGAAATGAAAAAATTCGCAGGAGCCTATTTTTTTTCAGGTAGCGAGTTGAAAGAAAAAATCGTAAAATTTGTATGTGTAAGTGGATTTTCATTGAATGATAAATATGTCAGTACGATTAATAACTTATTGGGTCGAAATCCAATTAACAAAAATGTTGAATTTTGATAAAAATAATATCGTTTGCTGTTCGAAGCAAATATATTTTTATCAAATAATTTAGCTAAATTGCTGAAATATGAACTTTTAACGTGAATCATACTTTTTTTTTTAATGAAAAAACGGATTGTTAGCAAATGAAAATCGCAAAAATTCTCGTCTAGTCTGTTTTTGTTTTCTGGCTATTTTGCCATGGATATTTTTTTTCTTGATTTTTTTTTCATGGATCCGTGTACTGTTAACTTTAGTGATGTTTTTATTTGATAAATCACGACGGTTTCAATACTCTAAATTGCAATTTTTCAAGCCATATTTTTTGTAATTCTCACTTTTATTATATTTTGAAAGACTCAAAAAATGCAGGCACCAAATTGTCAAAACAGCTTTTAAAATGAGGCGCCAACAATGTCCCTTCTCTGTTTTTCAGAAAATTTTGGTATCAGAAATCAATATTTTCTTTATTTCATTTTTACTAAAATCTGATAAATAATGTAACAAAATGAATAAAAATAATGTTAAATGTATGGCAATTGAATAATAGCGGATAATCATAATACTCGGATTAGTTGGAATTTGCATATGCATTATACCGAACGATGCAAAGACTATGGATTGTAAAAAAAGGAAAAATGATTTCTATAACTTACCAAAATCTATGCACGCATCTTCCTCAAAATGTATGCACTGGGTGGCGAGAATAGTGCCCTTTGACTTTACTGTCCCCCAAATTTCATAAAGACCTTTGGTACTAACTTCGCAAGAATTAGGAAGCGTAATGTTGATTGTAGTTTTGTCGAACGTCGTAAATTCGACGGAGCTTGATGCATTGTTAACCTCCAAGAAAGAAAAACAAAAATATTAATATTAATATTGTGAAATGCACAAAGATTGTGATTAAAGAAAATTGAGGAAAATCGTAAAACTTTTAAAATTATTTACGTGGGTTATATTGCCGGCTACGATGACATCTTTACCAATGTATTGTCCGAGCATTTTACCCAATATGCGAGTTTTTCGATCGGCCATTATCAACATAATTTTTACAGCTACGTGATAATTGTGATGACGATCGTTATATTCACGATTTATGGTAGAAAGACGAAAAATAACCGAGTAATAAGTTTAGCATCCGTTGGCTTTTGGCGGTTAATACGCGATGTGTTTTTTTTGTTAGTCGTGGTTGTTGTTTTTTTTTTATCCTACCGCGCGCCAGTAGCGGCGGCGGCACCATTCGGCGCTTTCCAGTAGTCGCTCGTTGTTAAAATCATCATGCCGTCACTTGTTTGGACACTTCTATTGGCTCTCGTTCGGTTCCATACTAACCTACTCTGACAGTGCGGACCAATCGTAGGGTCGGAACAACTGACGGCATCAACCGAGTGACTGGAAAGCGCCGCCGCCGATCAACGCATGCTTATTATTACGATTGGTTGTTGTGTTTGGTCGAGTTTGCGAGTAGGCGAGAAGGAAAACCTCGAGTCAGCCTTGATTTCCGTAGGGCTGTTTACGATTTACGATAGAAATTGTGTAATATCGGTGGCACATGCCGTCGTGAGATGGCGATAGCGAAGAAGGTGAAGAGAAGAAGAAGAAATTGTGTATCGCATGATTTCTCATTGTGAATTGTGAGCCCCAAAAGTGTCCAAAGTCTAGGACAGACTCTAGGCGACAGCAGTCGGCCTCGGTAAGAGGGCACAATCTTCGTTTTCTTATTCCGGCGCTTGTGACACACACACACACACACACAGACACATGACTCAACAACGAGACGGCACGATTGACAGTCGATGAGTGTTATGAGGAAAAAAATTATTACACAAATGGCATCGACGAATTTATTCGAACCTATTCTACGACGATACATCGTAAGTTTTATTCCTCAAATACAAAATGATCGAGAAATGTTGCATCTCAACGATAATCTAGTTGTCCGTATTGTTAATTTATTTGACGGGCTGCGATCGAGGTTAGAGATCGGGAACCGCTAACAAAAAAAAATCTTGTTTACCATTGACGCAACGTATGAAAATAAGCGAGTTTCTATCGTGTCAAAGATCGAACTAAACAAGGTCTACGAAATTGTTGCAGAACGGATATTCGAGTACGCTATTGGCTTGCTAATGAACGACCTTCTTTAGTTCGAAATCTCTGACACGGTGAAAACTCTCTCAATTACAAGTTTTCCACTGATTGCATTGACTGTATAGCTACAATGCTTGATCGTTATTTTTGAAATTTTATTTAAAAAAATTCTTATCAATGCTTAAACACGAAGCGTCCCCGAACAGAGTCATTTTGAAAAACGTTCGTAACATATTGCTCAATACCGAAAGATGTTTTTCAAAAACACTAAGCTTCCAAGATTGCACCAATAAAAAAGTTAAAAATTTTCATAGATATTAATAAAAACACGATAATGTAAAAATGGGAATGAAGACCCGCAGAGATACAGACTAATAGACTTTTTGTTTGTTACTAAAAAGCCATTGGATCATCGAAGATGTCTCTCATTGCTGTCCAACAAGACACAATTCAGTCCGGATGCAGTTCTCACGATAAAAAATCGCGAGTCCTGCATAAGAAAATTGAAGCTCTATCCAGGATCGAAGGTCAACTCGGAAGCTAGAATGGCAGCGGTGCTCGTGCCGCTTTGCTTATGCAGAGGGGAACTTGGTCTTTTGTATACTCTAAGGTCGTTGAAGCTTAATTCTAACAAAGGTCAAGTGTCTTTTCCGGGCGGCATGAAGGACGACACGGACTCGTGTCTGGAGGACACGGCGCTCCGAGAAACGTGGGAAGAGCTTAGAATTCCCGTGAACGAAGTCGACGTTTGGTCGAGTACTAACTTGATTGGACGGAAAAATCTCAGCGTTATGCCGGTATTGGGTTACATCGGCGAAATCGCGCCGGAAAAATTGCAAGTTAATCCTCAAGAGGTCGACGAAGCTTTCGTCATAAGTTTGGAAAAATTGTGCGATCCCGCGCACTTTCGTCACACGCAATTCCGCAACGGTTTTTTATTGCCAGCTTATACAGGTGGAAAGTATCGCGTCTGGGGTTTGACCGCCGCTATAACGCATATGATAATGAAGGCTCTCTTACCCCAAGTCTACAAAAATGATCTCAAACCCTTACCGATTATAGGAGGTACCAAGTACACCGATACGATTGAAAATTAACGTTCAACGTCGTAGATTCGAATAATAGCCAATGTTTTATATAAAATAATGAAAAAAATTGTATAATAAGTCTCGACTGGTGGCTTCACCGGATACGAGGGAATAATATACACGAAAGAGTTTTTATTTGTTACGAAAGTAACGATTTTTTATTGATTAATTTCTATTATTTATCGGTTATCAACAAAACGTCGGATAATTGCATGCAAATTCGACGATAACTCAACATTACGATGTGGGATGGAAATGTTCGTAGGCGACGAAGGTTCAAACGCCGCTCGCAATGCCATCCCATGCTTTCGAAGTCATAACACCCACGAGTGATAGTGCATCGTGGAATTTCTTTTCGAAATTTTCCAACGTCGTTGACACTTCGGGCTCCGATAGTGCATCAACTTGGCGAATACCAGAGCTGCAATAGAGCAACAATTAATTTTACGATAGATCGAATGGTGCAAATGTATTTTTTCGTCTAGTTAATTCCCAATATACTTGTTCATATGGAATCCATGACCGTTCACCAGCGAAAGAATGTCAAATTGTGCAAAGTCGTTATAAGCCGGAGCGCACGTTGCGATACAGAGCAACCAAGTGATAACGATTAATTGGCTCAAGTTCATGATGCCTAAACCGAGGTCTTGATATCCAACGAGATACTCCAAAGGCTCCACAAACCTTTTTATCGTGCGAAATACGATAATGATAAATCGTTTCGCTGTATCGACGTACTTACAATCCTCCGTATACGTTCTCGATCATAAAAAATATTTTTTATATAAATATATTCGCATTGTCGATATAGCGTCATCGGCCACCTGCGTTATTCCTTTCGGTAAGACAACGGCTGGACAATGCTAACGCACGCAATACTAACTGGTCCTATTTGAAAAAAAAAACAACCAAGACATTGCAGTATTTAAAAATAATTTATTATCGTCAATGAGTCGTTTTTTTTATTGAATTGACAACATTTTTTTAAAAGAACGAAATAAGCTAATACGAAGTAATCATTCTTTCGATTTAATCTGACGCTCTATATTTAACGTTCAAAGACAAGTTGAAGCAGCTTTTCCTCATATTGTTTTCTTTCAATATTGTAAGGATCGATTACCGTAATAATTATGGATTTTTTATTAATCCTCGTACAATACTCTTTTAGCTCGTAGCGATTGACAAGGTTTCTCGAAAAAATTTTAAATTAATAGAAAAAAAATTTACTCGTTTCCAGATACAATTGCCGAGGCGTAGTCGTAATCATTTGAATCATAATAATTCGCTCTACGTGTATAATAGTCTTCGTTCAATTTATTTGTTCCTTCCCCCGTATGGTTGTTCGTCATTATTGGTTTGCCTCTTAGCGCAATATCGTGGTCATTTTTTTCCAATTGACGGTCTCCGAGAATCGATGACACTACCCGTGTATCATAATTGTTGTCAATTATTGCGGAAGTGGTATCGACGCTTCTCATCGCTCCAGATATATCAGCCTTCGATTTTTCTTCCGCGCAATTATCTCTGCCGTTGATCGAAATTCTAATTACGATATCACTCTCCCCGAAGCCCATGCAGGAACTCAAAGCGTCTTCTTGACGCCTCGACGTCTCCTGTTTTTCTTCAGACTGAGATTTATCGATTGGCACCGCTTTTTCTTTAAGCTGATATTCATCGGTGGACACCTTTTCTTCCGGTTGATATTCATCGGTGGACACCTTTTCTTCCGATTGATATTCATCGGTGGACACCTTTTCTTCCGGTTGATATTCATCGGTGGACACCTTCTTTTCTTCCGGTTGATATTCATTGGATGGCACCTTCGTTTCTTCTTTTCGTTTGTCTTCTTCTTCAAGTCGGTGTTGCCTCTCTACATCCAGGGTTTCATTCTGTCCTTCCGCTTGAGGAGAAAGTTCAGCCTTGTATTCCTCGTCACCGTCGTCGTCGTCATCGTCGTCATCATCATCGTCGTCATCGTCGTCGTCGTCATCGTCGTCATCTTCTTCCCCATCATTCTCCCAATTGTTTGGGACATTGTCTTCGGTCGGTTTTTTGTGATCCGTTACTTGATTTACCGCTTCTTCGGGGCTACCAGATCCAATATGATGATCCGATGAGTCAGTAGCTTCAACTCCCGATCTGAGTTCCGGACATAGAATATTCGGTTCGTCATCATTTTCTTGCGATTTTCCCAAGTCCCGAATATGAGTCCGCGACCTCTCGTTGCTACTTGTATTTATTTTACCTTTAGCTGCGGGCGTAGTTAACTTCGTGTTGTCCATTAAATTCATCGCCGCAACGCTCGTGGCGCACAGTTTGGAATAACTCTTTTGAAGATCATCGTTGATCTTGAGACTCTTGGGTTCGGAGAAATCGGATGTTAGGAGTAACGCGATAATCGGGGCGATAACCGATTTTATCCACGACATAATGCCCTCGAAGCGATCACTAGCGAACAGGAAACTCGGTGCGACTCACTATCCGGTGAAATAACGAGATTCGATAGTTGCGCAATACGATTTCTTTGGCATCTTACGCGTTTATTGCGCCTTCCTCGATAAATCATATTGACTTCGTGCTTTAATGGTCACTCTTGTGAAACGAATTCCTATAGAAGAGGTCTTTTCGATTCATATAGCCAGTCGGTATATCAGGTGCTTAAAGAAATTCTCAAAAATGATAATAAAATCAAACTTTACTGTCTAGCGCGTGCTTTCGATGGAACTCAAATAACAACGATAACTCATAATGTATTAGCAGAACGGAAATACACTACCCATGAGTGAGACAATAATCTTTTCATGATCTATTCTACAAAAATTTCAGTTCTTCGCTATTTCTTAAAAGCGCTATCTTCGTTTAACGATTGAATATCTTGAATGCCTTGTGGAGCGGTATGTAGGTCATCAAAAAAAAATAACAACATAGCATCACTTTTATTGTCAATTTTTATTTCATTATTCTCATTGCTCCTCCGTGAGTCGGTAAGTACAATCTTGCGAAATGTTTATATCGATGAATATTGATCGCTTCACTTGGATTTAACCTTTCGGCGGATTTTACATAGCTTCACTGAGAGAGTATCCAAACGAAATATTTTCTGTTTATTATCAGAAATGTTGGATTTTATAACATATTTTGATCCGAATGAATAAAAAGATACGGATACTTTGCTAAAAAAAAAATTTATTATTAATCTTGATACATCTTTTATTCTTTAGAATTTCAACTAATATACCGGCAATGAAAGGAACAGTTGTACTTTATTCGATTCTATCAATTGGTGATGGGTACGTGTTACATCAAAGATCCACGGTTTACACGATTGACGACGGCACCATCATGGGCTCTTTTTTGTGCGCATGCGAATCAGTGATTGCAACGGTGTTTAGTTTTCCTCCGAGCAGTTTGAAAAAATCCTCTAGCATCTTCGCAGTGGAACGAAGGTCACTTTGCGCGGAATGTAGTGGATTCTGAAATCGATTTTTCATTAACAAGAAGCGAATGATTATTATAAAAACTATTCGCGTTACAAAAATTCTTACCTGCGTCGAAGAATTGGTAACACGATGCTCAGAGTTTTCCTGTTGACGAGTCGAATCATCATTAATCAATATAGGATGTTGATGTTCCTCTCGACGCTCCAAACTTCGCGCTATGGCGAGAGAGCATGCAACCAGAACTAGTAGCAAACGAAGCTGAACCATTTTCTTTTCTTCTTCTTCGCTTCTTTTGGTTTTAAGTTGAACGCTTATTTGTTGTTGCGGCGATACATTAGAGCTTATTTACGGATAGTGCACATTTATCCAATGCGTTACCTAGCTCCCCGCCTCGTCCTTGGTTGGTCAGTTGCCGGAACCGTATGATTGACGAGGATAATTAGCGATAAAAATGACGTTTCAATCCACTTCCTAACATCGATTGATTGGTCATTGACTTTCATTGAATTTACGTTTTCCTTGCGATATTCGTAGAATTCTTGATATTATTTATTCGAGATATAACTTTTGTTATTAATAATTAGAAAAAACGTTATCGGTTATTTTTCGTGTCATGTATTCATTTTTCTTTATTGTCCCGCTTTAAGTTGTCACAACAATGCGAGAAGCGACGATTCATCAATTGGCTATACAACATTAATACACTTTATACCTGTATATGTATACAATAAACAAGTTACTCTGTTGAAAGAATTATCTCGTACTCGGAGCACCAAATCTTTGACGATATATTTTATCACTTGCCGATATCTTTATAATTGCATCGTAACACATTATTTCCCTAATGGTACGTGGATTCGTAACAGTAAACCTTGTACAGAAGGAAGAGTATTCGTCTCTCGTGAATTATATAATCAAATATAAAGAGTTTACAAGTTATGCGCAATGTTTAGTGGAAGATTTTTCGTGGCGTAACTATTAGTTATCTGCAACTTGCAATTTTTTTTCCATTATTAATGACTCGATGCGATTTTGAACGAAAATGTTCACTCGCTAAATAATTGTTTGGCTTCTCGATTTGGTGATGATATCTTTGAGAAAATTGAATTAACAGAAATTGCCGGTAAGCCTTTGGTCTGATTATCGGCAATTGGTTTTCTTAAGGTCCAGGCTCTCGTAGTCCAGTCTGAACCCGCGTGAAATTCAGAGAAAATTGAGAGCATCTTGATGGATAAAAAAACTGAAAAAATCAAGCATATAGAAGGTGCACAGAAGATTGATCGTGCATAATAATAATTCCAAAATGTTATCAACAAATTGATGAAAAAAAATTCGTCAACAAATTATCCAGCAACCTAACTTTTTTTAAGGAACATAGTTTGTACATTTTTCTGTGTACGTATGCATTTTGTCAGAATTGTATGTAATGTTTGAAAATTGCCTTTTTAAAAATGTTTAAGCTGTGTTTGCGAATCTACTTTATCAATTGTCCTGACACTTTGTGGGTGTAATGGGCGGTTTTATGACAAGCGCGTATCGAAAATGCATGCCTTTCCACGCATTTTTAAAAATTAAAAAAGTTTTTAAACGCAATTTCAAACATGACTCAACATTCTGAAAAAATTAATACGTATTCAGAAAAATTAACAAATTATTAAAAAGAAAAAACGTCAAATTGGCAGGTAATTTGTTGAATACTTTTCTTTTCATTAATTTGTTAACAACATTATGAAATTATTATCTTGCAAAATCTTGATTTTGGTCAGATTTTTAATCTATCGAATCACTTTGTTTATTCCGCCATATTATCGGAGAAAAATCAAAACATGCGCACACCCAAAACAATTTGTTTTTCAACAAGGTCCAATTCTTAATAATGCTAAGTGGTCTTTTACCTTCGAAGGTCTGAAAAAAAAACTTTTTTTTCTATCATTCTGGTGCAAATGTACACGTTACTAAAAATATCGAAGACTGTTGTCAAACTTTGTTCTAAAATATATCTATATGTTTTATACATATGTATATATATACCGTGTTCACTCCGGATGCGAGCACGGAAAGACGAGTAACAAAACGTATACTATTATCTGCATTTCGTAGCACAGTAAGCACAGCCTCATACGTACGTTTTTTTTTTAATCTTCAACCCGAATTTAAAGAATTTACATCTGTTTCTCATATTCACATTCTCGAAATTGTTACGCGATTTGTCGTGATCAGCAACGTCGTTTCGTGTATCAACAACTTCGATTCTAGGCTTTCATACTCCAAAACAGATTACGCTGTGTGTTGAAAATAAAATGAAAACAACTCTTACAAAATTGTACAATCGCGAGGCATTCTTATTGATTATATTTTCTTTCGTTTCTTCAATCGTGGATAACTCCATGAAAGCGAGTATTTTATGATATCGAGATTATTAGACCGCGAGTTTCGCGCTTTTAATACACAATGACTCACGAAAACACGCGTGGATTATTATTTAAAAAAATAAATGTTCATAAGCATATCGAATATCGCGCCTCTCCTGGAGCCTTTGAGCTTGAAAAACGTGTCGATCGTGATTTTGGTAACGAATAACGAGTAAAATCACAGCGGAAATGACGATCCGAATGCTGAAAAGCGGCAATGCCGTAAGCATCATGTTCCTCCGTGATTCGACTCTATAGAGTTTCGATGCGCATTGCTCGTCTCATGTCGGAAAAGAACGAAAGAAATGGAATTTTCGTAAGATCTCTTCTTAACGAATCAATTCGTCGCTGCTGAGGATTGGTACTTTGTCGTTCTTCTTCTGTTTAGTTCGCTGTGTCGTGGACCATTTCGATGATGCTCTTTCCGCTTCCACCGAGGTCATCAGTACCGAGTAAGAACTGGCGCCCGAAGCTTCTTTGCTGTGATGAATTCCGTACAGAAAATATACGAACATTCCTGAAATATTAGTCAGTTTGTTACTCCACTTTCAATCGTCGCTTTTTTTCGGCATATTATTAATTACTCGTAGTGAACGGAGGCGGGGGGGGGGGGAGTAGTTTTGAAGAGTTTGAAACTGAACGGTATCTCACATATGCCTTATGTATTTTCAGCTTTAGAGTTCCTCACCAATGAACATCCAAAAGAGGAACCGAATCCATGTCATCCTCGACAAGTGTGACATTAGACTGATGTTCAGGAAAACGCTGATTGCCGGTATCAATGGGACAAATGGTACGCGAAATTTGTCGGTAGGCGGACACTGTTGATGAGCCTGAATCGTCAGAAGACCTGGAATGTGTACCACGAAAAGAAAATAAACATGATTTGACGACTAAGAAAACGATAGTGATTCCGCGCACTTTATAAATTCACTCACATCCGCACAGAACGAGTACGAAATACACTTGCAGAGCAAAAATCCACCATTCGGAAGATCCCGAAAAATCGAGAACGTTGAAGCCGACACACGCAGCCGTATAAATGATAACCGCAGCTACGACTGCCGTCCCTGGTTCCCAATTACCAATAACGTGCGCCAGCCAAGCACTGCGTTGTCGAAGTTTTCCCGTTTCTTCACTAAAATCCAGGAGCTGTAAAGTTCAAGATCGAAAAATTGTCGACTTTATTTCGAAGAGCAAAAATTGAAGCAGAAAGGATGAACAGACGCTCGAGTACCTCGGAGTCTGCGACGGAGCGAATACTATTGCAATCACTGTTGGAATCGGCTCCTTCGGTGGGCGGCGATTTTAGTTCGCTTGGTGTTCCAGCCCCGGACTGTGGAAGACTTACGGTCACGTTTTCTGGCCTATAGCGCAATATTATGACACTGGTCGAGACAATCGTGTACGCAAGAAACGTTCCGATCGACATGAATTCGACGAGATGTTGAAGATCAAAGACCAGAGCTATGAGTGCGCTGAGGCCACCGCTAATGGCCAAATTGATTATCGGCACTTGTGTCCTCTCGTTGACACGGCCAAGAAAACTGAAGAGTAGACCGTCGCTCGCCATTGCGTACATTATTCGTGGCAATGAAAACAAGGAACCGAACAATGTCGTTGTCATTCCGCAGAGCGCTCCGATGCTGAAAAAAAATTCATTGTACATCCAACCACTCGCAAAAGAAAATTTGTTCACAATTACCTGATGACATATTTAGCCCAGTATACGCCTTTGGAAGCAAACGCTTCGGGTAGCGCCGCATTCGGATTGATCTCACCGTAAGGCACTACGAGGGTAAGAGTGCCGCTCACCAATACATAACCCACTGTGACTATAGCCATGGAAAATGCCGTTGCCAGTGGAATACTTCTTCCGGGATCTTTTGCTTCTTCCCCCGATGTTGCGATCGAGTCGAAGCCGACAAATGCATAAAAGCAAGTTGCCGCACCTGCCAATCAACGATTACAATTCATAATACTATAGCGACGGGAAGTTGATGAAATTGGTTGATGAAATTTACCGGCGAGAACACCGTTGATACCCATCGGCAAAAAACCACCATACTCCTTGCTCCAATTGTCGAAATTCGCGTATTTGAAGCCCAGTCCGATGACAAGTGCCATAACCGCGAGATTCACGGCTGTGAGTATCGAGTTAACAGTCGCTGAACTTTTGGCACCGCAGGCCAAAAGAAAAGCGTAAATAATGCACAATCCTGCAGCGAGGGGATCAGGCAGATAGCTTCCCCATGTCGCCGTTATTTCTTCTCCACCGATCGCCTGAATTGCGCCGCGAGTAGAGTTGCTCAACGAATTTCCCGACAAGGAATCGACATAGCCGCTCCAAGCTCTCGCTACCGATGCAGCTCCTACGATTTAGCACGGCTATACATAAAACTATTAAAATTACCATTTTCGTCATTTACCTATCATGTGTTCCAGTATGATGTTCCAACCGATAACAAAAGCCCAAAATTCGCCAACGGCGACGTACGTGTAAACGTATGCGCTTCCAGCTTTCGGGACTTTGGCACCGAATTCTGCGTAACAAAATGCTGAGAGGAGCGATGCAATTCCGGCTATTAGAAAGCTTATGATAACTCCTGGACCCGCGGTGTCGTGCGCCACGGTGCCGGTCAGTACGTAAATTCCAGCACCAACCATATGTCCAACACCTTTAATGATTTTAACACTGTATTTGATGGCAACTCAAAACGACACTTGAATTCTCTTTGTATAAGCCGTTCGAATCCGATAATGACTATATTATTACTTATATAGCTCCTCCTGATTCACCAAATCGGTAAAATATAGGTAAGCTTATCATTTTTCTTACCCAGTAGTGTAATGTCGAACGTGGTCAGACATCGTTTCAGCGGTGTTTCCATCACATCACCGTCGAATTTTTTCATTCGATTCATCTTCGAACACATTCCGGACATCACGTGTCCGAAAATCGTACGCCGAACCGACGGCATCTTTATGGCAACGGTTAAATAAAAAATGTACTATTTATATTCCTCATTATCGGGAGATTATTCAATACGAGTAAATTACAAAATGAATCTGGCCACACAAGCGACTTCCGCTCCATTCATCATGATTGTATATATTTTTGTTTATTTTTACATAATACATATTATACACAACACATTACACTGTCATAATTTTTTTACAAATAGCAAGTTTGCCGCGTAACTTACCCTTCGATTCGATAATCTATTCTAGACGAACGAATTTCAAGGAACCTCTTGCGTGAGCGAAAAATGTTGAGGAACGAAACTACAATGGATGTGTACTGTAACGGCATACAACGGGCGGTCGCCTATAGTGCCTATCGCGCGTCCTTCAGCAGTACGCAAGCTCCGACCGGGAACTCGGGATCGATGAAGGACTACGTGCTCGCGCTTTATCCCACGTAGTTCTCTCTATTTTTGTACTATCTTCCATTTTCTCACGTTTATTCGCACCTTTGCGCGTCACACGAAGTGAAGATCGATAAGCGCGATTCACCGGCCGATAATGACGTCACCAATTTGCGTTGATTGTTCCACAGACAATATTCACTTTATTCGAAACGATTTCTTCATTTAAATAAGAAACTTAAAAGCGATGGGAATGAAAAACGGTTGATCTAATTGTTGATCAATAAATCCTATCACTATGAAAGTAAAGCAAGAAACATTATAAAAATTGGAAATTAAGAAAATTTTATTAAATTAATATTCATAAAATTTTAATTCCGCCACGAAACGAAAACTGAAACGAAATGATATTAAGTTTTATGATACGTTTTTTATTACTCCAAAAATGACAAATCTTTGCGTTTCGTGAATAAAAGAAAATGGTGTTGGACAATAGGAAAATATTAAATTTCTGTTTATTGCATTGGGTTTTCAATAGTTTTCGTGTCAAACGAGATCCAATCCGCGTTGTTTTCCGCTGGGTTCTGCCAGATACTGCATTTTTTCGCGGGATTCATAAACGTTTCGGTTCTGCATTGAAAGGCTTTTGAAAAATCTTTGGAATTGGACATTGCACCGATAACTCGGAGACGAGCCGGACTGTGGGGATCGTTAGGAATCCTCTTCGCCAATAATTGTGGCGTCGCCACTTCGCACATAGCCTGAAACGCACAAATGTTGTTTCGACGTATGGTGAAAATTCCAATGAATTATTGTATTTTGTTAAAAATGCAGAGATGACTCACATTAGCGGAAATCAAGAAGAAAAGTTGTTCCTTCGTGTATTTCTCTAAACCGGGCAGTTTTCGATCGGTCGAATCTTTCGGTATGATCGCTAATTTGTATGCTAAAAATGCCGCTGCAATTCCCGCTGAATCTGCGATATTTTCGTCCAGTGTTCGATTGCCAATCTATTTCAAAATTATGTGGAAAATATTTTTGTTATCGTTTATTATCGTTATGATAAACAAATATAGCAAAATCTATTTTTATTCAAGTTCAGTTTTCATGAAACTTTTAAAAATCATTTGACGAACTTGAGTAACATTAGTCGAGTTGCCGGCATCTTGATGTTTAATCGTGTAAGTATCGAACTGCTCGACGAAGCATTCGGCCGCTGTGTCGTAAGCTTCCAACATTAATGCCGGCCAAGTTGTTATACTTCCATGTTTGTCGAACAATCGTCCTGGAATTGCTAATTCGTGATTTAAAAAATTCAAAACAAGTGAATCTCTTCGTCATGCGCAGCTTACCAGTACGATCGAAACCGTGTGCCATCTGTTCGGCAATGATAAAACCCGCGATGGCGTAATTGACAACGCTGATAGTCAGATATAGTTACCAGATAGTTTCATTACGCATTATTATGGATATTTTTTTCTTTTTAATTTTATTACATTTGTGATTACTCACTCGGGCAAATCGCGTGTAAAGAGAGGTGATTGAAAATTCACCAGTGGTAAGTCTGTTGAATGATAATCGCGTCGTTAACTTAAAAATGTTATGCTCAACAATTGTTAGCGACCACACAATGTAAAATTTACTTATTTCATTGGCTACGTCGATGTAGACAGGGCCATCGGCCAGAGGATCAATCACCCAGCTGAAAAAAAAACGACTTTAAAAAATGGGGATAAATATTGATGAATCAAATGAATAAACATATTAATTAAATTTATTAATTAAAAAATGTTCTATTAAATTAGTGATTTTTTAATTAAAAATATTATATAACCGACCTGCTTGCGTCATTTTCCTTCCAAGCTTTCAGCTTCTTTTTCGTTGCGAACCTCCAATGATTCAAATTGTTGTCAAAATAATCGGTGCCAACAACAATCTGAAATACGAAGCAGAACTGTAAGAATGAAACGTCGGTCATAAATTACTAACGAAAAAAGTAGTAACGAAGAGATTTTGACCCCCTCGTAGAATGTAATAATCGACGACGCGTTCGAATACCAATGGGGATAACCGATCATCACTCTCATCGACTGGGCTTTTCTCTTCGAGTTAAATTTCAGATCGTCGGACATCCAATTTGATTCCCATATCTGTGCACGTAATCCTTTCTTTATCGCTCTCACGACATCGGTGGCCTATTAAATGATTATGATATAAGCGTGAAAGAGACTTCCCTCTCTTAAAAAATATAATTGGCACAGAAAAAAAAAGAATAAATCTTACATCGTTTTTTCGACGTCTTGAAAAATGCTTTTTCGCGTACTCGAATGCAACAGCATGATGCATCTGCATTTCTTTAACACACTGAATGCTCCTGTAAGAATAACCATCGGCCCTTTACAAATTAGACCGAGGTAATTTTCACCGAAATGCAATTATTTATTTCAATGTCAGAAAGTGCGGATACATTACTGTTCTTTATAAATGAATAAAATTATAGCAATGAGTAATTAACAATAATTAATCATTCAATAATAAAACATAGTAATTGAGTTAAAGATTTTTGTTTTACGAACCGCGATCTTTTTTCTTGGATTCCGAAAGTCTCCATCGTATAATCGATCAGTACATCTCTCATTCTCTGATTCGTGAAGCTCATGGTGCGACTTACAAAATGCCAATGAATATAATTAACTGTGGGACGATAAAAATGTGTCGCAAGTCATTATTAGAGTATCTTTATTTTTGAAGAATTGCATTTTTTTTTTAATGAGAATGGCATTTTGATGGAATTAATACTCGAAAATTACCGATAGTACGAGCAGGAGTTTCGTCCAAAAGAGTTATCAAATCTCTGATATATTCGTACTGAAAATTGACGAGTTGTGAAGAATTCATTCGGACGCTTCCAATGTCGAGAAAGTTTTTAATCAACTTATGAAAGTCCATCTGCAGTAGCGTGACAAATTGATTTGTCGTTATTTCGAACTGTACATCATCGACAATTTTTTATTACCTTTGAAGTGTCGCTTTTTCTTTCCTCCATATCGTATGCTTTTTGGATATCCCTGACGCTTACGAGCGCGTAATTGTCCGATTCCGGAAAAATCTACGTTTTAATAAAACATTCACCAGTCTATCATGCTTACTTCCAATTTTGGATTATTTTCGATTGAAGATAAACAAAAAGTTACCTGTGACAAAGCGATCTCAAAGTCGACCATATCTTTTACTTCTTTGATTATTCTGTACCTTGCAATATGCGCCTGATTATCCTGAACAAAAATATACACGACCCGAGCTATCAATCTCGAGTAAGCTTCGATGTCATCGACATGGATTCGTTTTCGAGGATATGGCAAGTATTCGCTCAGAGGCAGTTTCGGCTGAGCCATCTGATTCACACAATTTATACAAGTGAATTTTTTAATCTAAATAATCAATTCTACTCGATTTATGTTTTTCGAACTCCAATTACGTTTGGAAATCCAATTAGATTTTGCCATACCGGCAAAGATAACATTTTACGTACCGTTAATTCATTACAGTAGAGACATTTTTGAGACTTGGGAGGAACATTGACGGTGTACAAAGAATATGAACCGGTGAAACGCGAATAGTATCGTTCGACTTGTTGCCAAGAAAATTCTTTGGAGTTCCATTCGCCTGGTTCCATGGTTATTGGCCAACCACCAACGGTGGTGATTAGAGACCGAAGCTGGAGAATCCCACGCTCTTCCAATCTTTCCAAATCCATGCAAGAACGGTACCATCTCTTTGCCATTTTCACCGGTACTATGTCGTCGAGTCTTGGCCCGCTTTCAAGAATTACTTTAAAATAATAATTACCATTGTCGAATGTTTTATTCAAGGTGAATTTACCATATCGCTATCGACAATAAAAACTGCAATCCCATTTTTTACGAGGACGTCGAAATTGCAGGAGAAATGACAATAACGCGGGGCATCTCGGGTTTACGATGTGTCAAAACATTATTTTTAGATATATTTTTTTGTTCCCTCGCTATTTAACGCGAACTTATAACTTCTTTCCGCGAGCAGATGATTCGAATGAAAAGTGAACAGAGAACGTTTAGTTGTTAACTCACCGGCGAGTTGTTTTTCGAACGACCGCTTTACCATGGTCTTCCTATTCCAAATTGCTTCGGTTAGTGGAATAATATTTCGATCGTTCCATCCACCGCATGCGTACTGGTAAAAATCTTCGCATGGATCAGTCGTATTTTTCATAGCATTAAAGATTGATGTCGCTGAGGAGATAAGTGAAGATTACTCTCGACACAGAAGTTATTTTATGCGATAACAAGAAATAGAAAACAACGAACCTATCGCTCTGCATTCGCGAGTTTGACAAACCGAATTATCGGGTATATTTCGCGTATGAGGACGTCGCCTCTTGAAAAGATCTATCGAATCTCGATGATGACGAAGAATATTTATTTCTTCCAAGCGATCGCCCGTCGACACGCCAATGGCGAGTTGAAGCGCTAATGCAGCTAGAACGATTCTACGTGCCGAAAAGGAAGGAAAACAATATTATAATCTACCAGTCAAATATTGTTACTTAATACGAATTTACAGCACTATTAATTTACGCACAGCAAGCATCGCTGAACCATCGTATTTCTTCGACAAAATATTGAAAACAGGAACGCACGACGAGCTTCCGCGAGAATCACTGGAAACTCCGCAGTGGTAATGAAGAGATAGTCGATTCCCGGAAGCGGATGAAATGCTCTATTCATAGCCACTACGATCATATCTTTGGTCCTATTCGATATCATGCATCCTACATATCTTTCATGGTCGAGGTAGTGAACGATATGCAATAAATTAAATTCTCTACGACTCAACGACGGGTTGACGGGTACAGAGACACGCGTCGATTCGTTAATTACAATTTCGCTAATACAAAGATATTCGGAAGTCTCGGATAAAATAACAATATTGAGGAATAGAAGTAGTTTTTATTTTACATAAGGCCATTTGAAAACCGAGTGTACTATTTACTTTTGTTTTAAGCTACAGGGCGTAATAAACTGGTTTTTTTTTAGCTAAAAGATACATACGGTCTTACTAAAACCTCCGACATTTTGTACATTTTAAAAATATTTCCTTATTAATTTTCCATTCTTCGATCTTCGCTGCAATGACCACATTTCATGGATGCAACAGGGCGGGCGCCAAACTGTCTATTATAAGCCATGACCGGGGCGCATCTGTAGTTCATTTTCATTACTCCCAAGAGAGTAACAGCCGGTTTTACTCGATCCATGGGCTCTATTGCTCCCTCACAATCCAAAATGTGTTGCCGTACACTTAAACTATTGCACGTAAGAGAATGTGGTTATGTGTTAAGAAATGTGTTAAGGCCGAGGATCGATCATAGAAAAGTATAAAAACGAATGTTCAAATAAATTCAGTAAATTTTCAATAACAGCGATGTCGTTGATGAAATACAATGTAAACGATGCTATTCTTTCGTGTTCTCTTTCATACAATCATCATAGGAGGGAGGCTCTGAAAAGTGTCGAATTACATTTTGCGACAACTAAATTCATTATTGAAAAAAAAAATCTTATTGAACTCACGGATTCGTATAGTTTAGGTAGAAGCTTCTATTGGATTAAGATCTAAATCCGGTTGTGAACATCCTTCGATCGGATCCGCCGGTGCAGTTGGCTCGGACGATGGAAGTATTATCGGTGCCATAGAAGGGCGCCTAACCGGTTGAGAGTTCACGGTCGGTATTGAACCAATTACGATTGGAAATGTTTCATTCGTATTGGAGCAACTGTTTGATTATTACAATAAAATAGGTAGACTGAACAGATTGTATTGATATATAGTATTTATAATACAGAAAATAAAGTAAATATGCTACGTTTCATAGCATAAGATAGCTCACCAGGCGTTACATAAGACTTGAACCTTGACATCATAGTCAATATCAAAGAGTTTGGTATGTGGAAAAGTAGACGGAAGCACATTCGGTATTTGCATTCGCACGATAACGTTGTCTTTTTTATTAAACGGTCCATGCTTCTCCACGTATCCGAGAATCTTGAATTCTCGACACCTCTCGTTATTGGCAAATAACGTTATCATTTAAAATGTAATGGAATATACCGACTATTTGTCGCTCATTTGAGTTGCTGTATTGTTTTGACGACAAAATCGTGAGTAGCTCACTTGTCTCAAACATAGCGTAACATGCGTTACATCGTTGCTTGTGGAATTATTGTTTAAAGTTATTTTCGCCACAATGGTTTCACCGACAGCGTAACCGGCCCTTGGTATATTAATGTTAACGTCCATCGAACCCATGTCGCAACAAAATGGAAAACAACAAAAAGATTGGAAGTCGTCACGATTTTGGGGCACCTAAAACAACGGAAAATAGTTGTTTATATGGTATCGAAGCAAAAAGTAGGCATTTCGGCACGCGGGTATACATACAATTTTTCATGATTACTACAGTCCAAGTTTCGTATTCTTAACTCCTCTTAACTTATCCGCTATTTTAACTCGTTGCCATGGCAACTATGTCCCTTAACTGTATTTCCCCTGAGTCCGTTCTCCCCACTCCAAGCGGTATCTACGAACGCGAATACCCCTTATTACACCCCTACTCGCAGCAACTGACCGGGAGTAGGGACGATGAAGGAAATGCAGAAACGGGAGCGTGTCCGGTCCCGTCGAGTTAAAAATACGGAGCTTGTACTGTACGTGAAAATGTTGACTTCGAGTTCCACAACCTCACTGACCTGTGCGCAGAAAGTCACTTTTCACTCGTTAGTTCGGAAAAGTTACGAATACTGCGCTCTCCGCAAGCGTCGACTTTTGTACGCACTCTGGCCAAGAAAGTGACTTTCTGCATAAATAAGAAAATAATAGTGACAACTATGTATTTAGCTAATATAGCTCTACAAAACAGCTGAGCCTGGATCCTGAACTTCTATTATCTCTAGATAACTAAGTTACTATGTTTCCCCGCTTCGAGTGGCGCGTGGGAAAAAAATAATAATATTGCAACTACACAAAAGTCATTGAAATCGATAGAGAAAATGTTATTTGCTGAAATAATAGTCTTGAGGACCTGCGAATCCCGGATTGCGTTTGAAATACCGATAAATAGTGTGTGCCTTAACCGCACTTTCGACTAAATGTCATGCGCCATTCGAAGAGTTAGCGTTATTATCTCCAATAGTTAGCGGGCAAACATAGTAACTTAGTCATCTAGAGATGATAGAAGTTCAGGATCCGGGCACTGTAATCGCTATAGAGGCGTTTCATTTTCTTTTTGTAACTTGTGCATGGAAAGTGACACATTTCACGGCAGTTTCGCGAGACAAAAGTGACTGTGATAGACTATTGAAAAGATAGGTTCGCGCATGCGCAGCTCGCGATTACTTCCCTTTCCTCCCTTTGGACGAAACATTGTAACCTCTATTTTCACTGTCCATCCCGCAAAACGGCCATGCAAACGCCGGAAAACGACGCCGGTTCTCTTGCACTCGTTACAGTAGTATATTGTGCCACGCCAATAAGGGCCGAATGTTGCCGATTGCGACGAGCGTGACGGTTACGCCCGAGGTAAACGAGGACTGCAATCACACGAGACACAATTACCAATATCAGCCTGAATTGCACACTATTTTTTTTGTAACGAGTGCAGAAAACCGACGCATTTTCGTGGCAGTTTTGCGGGACAGATAGTAAAAAATGAGGTTATCATTTTTCGTTCCAACGGACGAGAGTGAAGAAATCGCGAAATACACATGCGCGAACCTACCTTTTTTGACCTGCAAAACTGCCATGAAATGCGCCGCTTTTTATGCACGAGTTACAAAAAAAAATAGTTAGCAACTCGTCCCAAAATTGTCAACTGCGACTCGTGTAATTGACGGAAACCTCACTCTCATTGTAATTGATAATTTTCAGCTCTTTTTACACAATACTAGAAGGTTACGGGCGCGCGCAGCGCGCCCGAAACCTCCTGTCAAATCTCGTCGACCAATCGCGGCACGAATAAACCGACAACAATGAGCTTCGATATGAGTAACAACAATAAATGCGATCTATTCGATATATATGGCAAGGACCTTTTTAAGAGAGCGATACTATTAATAGAATATATAGCTTATCCACCATTCGGGGTGTGTCGGCTAAAAATAAATATTGAATTTTTCAAGTCACCATGGCACCGGAGATTTGCCTTATATCGTAATTAGATGCTCCAACAAAGAATGGCTGTGATGTTTCATGATCGGATTTCCAAGCTCTGTCTATGGCAGCTTTTATCCCGTATCTTATGTGTCCATGTTTGGTCTCAAAACTGCTCGGTATGTCGTGCGGTAGTACGAAATTGAATGGGTATATGTGACAGCCAGATACAATTTCAACGTCTACACCGTCTAAAAAATGTAACGACTATGTTTTTATATATTCTTGCGATCAGTAAAACCATGAAATTCAAGTACAATAATAATTATACTACTATTACTTACCACTGGCTCCGACCAAATAAAATTGCATTCGGAAGTACTCTTCGGTGTCTTGGTAAGTGTGTTTACCAATTTTAAATGACGTCTTACCTTTTCCTTTAAATAGTATTTTAATTCCTGCAATCAAATCGTTACGTAGATCACAATAAGTTTGTTATAAACAAATATATCATATTTTTTACGACATTTCAAAGTTATTTAAAAATTATGAAATCATCTTAATAATTAAATATCTATTTAAATCAATGCGGGCCGCGTCCATCGATTGGATGGAGATTATCTGCATTTTTATATAGATCTTAAAAAAAAGTAAAACTAACAGATATATGAAGGTCTGCTGGGCGTCTAATAAGATGATGGTTCGCCGTATCTGATCAACTGATTTGTTGTTTAAAGAATTACCTCTTGCCGTTTTAGGTTTGTTGAGTTCAACGATAATCTGACCGACTATCGTTTCACCGAGTGAAAATATTTTATTCTGACGTTTTAACTTTATTGAAAAGTTTTGTAATCCAACCGCCATATTTATTGTATACGTCGACGTACACTCGTAGCGCGGTTTATTTTACAAATCGTATGTCGTATATTGTTCTTTGAATATACTACAATATTCCATTAGCATTAATGTAACGTTAGTTTTATTAGTTTTAAAAACGAGTATATAAATTAGAAAATATCAATGCGCCAACAATCGCGTACTATTAAATATGCTCCTTCTATATATGAATCTTAATGTGGGCGTGTGCGTTCGTCTCTGTTGGCAACATATGTACACGTAGCTCTGCTAGCAGGAACTGCTAACGCTGGGGCATCTCTCGGTCGTCAAGTTTTTTTAACCCGATCATACAAGGAATATATGCAGTAATCATCAGCTCATCGATTCGATGTATTATAGGCTCATTGAATAGCATAACATCTAACGTAGCTGTTATTTACTCAAAAAGTACCCTTCGTATTCGCTTTAACATTTCAAGAGAGTTATCAGCAGTTGGTAATAATGAAAATGATCAATTCAAAAGAGTCAGATCCTGATACTAACTCATTTGCAACTCATGCGCACAATTTTTATTTTCGCATCACATGACATACATAAATTGAGAAGTCATTGTAACAAAAAAAATTTGCTAAGATTATGCTTCGAATACGTGCTTTAAACGTCCCCGAGAATGGCAAAAAACTATTTTCTCATTCCTGCAAGTTCTTTGTGTCATTTGCATGGACTTTTTGAAAAAAATAATGAGAAAACAGTACGAGAAAGTCACAATTGAAAGAATAATCACAATTGCAGTGACAACGTTTATTTCATATTGTCTTGAACACACATTGAACATTCGTATAAACCAATTTGAACTTCTTGGCAGCGTTACAGATATATGAGATTAGCATGAGATATCAGTCAATATATACATTTGAATTAAGGCGTTTTTAGCTCTTTCTTAAGTACATTCACAGCTGACTATAAAGAATCTCTCATAAAATTTCTCTCAAAATACATTGTCATTTGTAAGGCAGTTATAAGGCAGTAATCATAGCAATGATCGGTCAATTGTCCAATAAAGATTGAGACGTAAATAAGGTGATATCCCTGGTTTAAAAATTCGATCGAAAATTATCGTTTTTCGTATTTTATCAATATTAATAGTTTTTTATCCGATGTTTTAAGCAGGGATTCTATGATTCTGAAATTTATTCTAATATTAGCCATCTGAATGCATTTTTTTTTAACATTCAGATTTTTCCATCATTCATGGGGACACAATAGTAGTCCCCATTCTTGATTCATAAAATTATGTAAATTTTGAGGCTTTCATAAATCGATTATTCAAGTTTTCATTCCGGCAGTATGGTCGATGAAGTCATAATATAGAATTCGAACCGTCTTACGTTTTCGGATCATTCTTCATGCAATCATGATATGATGGCGGCGCTAAAAAAAGTATAAAGTTACGTTTTATTTTGTCGAAATACATTGGTAGAACATACTGCTTATGGTACCTACGGGTTGTCGGCCGCAATGCAATTGTCTCGCCGGGAGAAGGGCTCCGTAGCACAAGGGAACACCTGTTTATAAAATAAAATAAAAATCACATCAATGAGCGTTGAATAAAAAATGTTTATGGAACTCACCGATTGCCGCGGCCGGGGAAGCTCGACAGTAGTTCCGTCTCAGTGCGGCTAATAAAATAATCAATCATAAGTTTCGGTTTATCTTATAAATGAAGGCGACGTTGCGACGAAACTATTTATAAAACTGACCCGTTTCCATGGATGAGAAAGTTCGACAGCACGTCGGTTACTTCAACGGGAACTGGATGAACAATATCCCGTTGCCGTAATTGTATTCTCGCATCTTCCGATTCACTCGGTACTGTCTGTACACTCAATAGACATCGAGATCTTGATAATCGTCCAATTACGACTGGATAAATCCTCTCCAAACGCACGTGACTGGTTGAAAATAAAATATAATGGACTCAACGAGAATATGTACATATCGCGCTTCATGAATTCAATTTTATGTTGTATAAAGTTTATACTATAAACGATGAGAAAAACTCACCAGCCAGCAGGAAAGACTCGAACGATAAGGGTATACTTAACGTTAAAGAGTTCGGTATTTGGAAAAGTGGACGGCGGCACTGACGGTATATCTGGTATTTTCATTTGCACCGTAACTTTATCTTTCTTATTGAACGGTCCGCGCCTCTGCTCGTACTTTACGGTTTTTCTTTTGTTTAATGTCTTCTCTGAGGCAAATAACTGTAGATGCTGGAAAATAATAGTCTACTGTTATTTGTTTTTATTTGTAATCATCCCAATCGTGGGATACTCACGCGTTTTAATCGTAGTTCAACATGCGTTATATCGATAGAGGGGGACTTATTGTCTATGTCGACTTGAGCTTCAATGGTGTCACCAACGTTATAACCGCTTTTTGGAATGTTAATATTTACCGTCAACGAACCCATGTTGTAACAAAACGGGAAACAACAAAAAGAATGGTATTCTTCGGTATTTATGGCATCCTGAAAAAATATCATTCGCGATTCATGACAAAAAATTAGTAAAAGCTTTGACGGTCACTCTGCAAATGGTTAATTAAAACTGAATGTATTCAGTTTCATATTCATGTTCCTCATAGAAGGATCTGAAAAAAAAAGTGATAGACGACAAAGGATTCGGAACCTAAACTCGACGCAACAGGCTTCTTGACATTGGGTTTGAAATTTTTTGACTTCTATTCCCTGTTGTACAAACGACACAAGACGCAATAATTACGATACGTACCGTAAATATTGCGTTATGTGTTGCGTTTCGTGACACTCTGTCTAGTAAGGGATTTACTGAGTTAGTTGTTTAACAGAAATCCACCCGTTGGTATTTCATGACGCTCATATATTATTCGACTAAAATAATAGTTTTAACTTTATTGTTACCGTCGAAGTGGAGATTTGCCTGCAGTCATATGGCGACTCCACCATAATACGCAATGATGTCTTGTGATTGAACTTCCACGGTCTATCTATTATAGCTGTTATCGTGTATCTTATGGTGCCGTTTCCGGTCTCAAAACTGTTCGGTATGTCGTTCGGGAGTGTAAACTCGAATGGAAATTCGTGATAACCAGGAACGATCTCAACGTTCTCACCGTCTAAAATTGCGGGATTAACATTTATACGATTATCGAAACTAAAGGAAAAATATATTTACATGAGTGTAAAATTGCTATTGCATACCGTTCTTTCCTAACACATAACACTGTTCCTCGAAATAATTTTCCGTGCCAGTATATTGAATTTTATTGCTCGTGACAGACGTTTTTCCGAATCCTTTATATTTTACTATAAGTCCTGCGCAATTAAATTATGGTTTCATGTACATTTGGTGAAGCAAAAGATGTATGCTTCTGAGAATGTACAAGTTATTTTTATGAAATACAATTAAGATAGGGTAATACGGACGAATAAGTGGGTGACAATCAAGATTTTTTTTTTCGAAAACGTATAATATGGGAGCGTCAGGGTTTTGTTCATTCAAAAGTATATAACTTCCTTTATGATTTTTTAAAATGAAAATTGATCGACTGGAAGTTCCGTTAGCGTAACCGGAGTAACATGACTTTCGTGACAAATGTTGTGTCACTATTGTCACGATTCTGAACAGCTGTGAGCTGTGCGATCAGGAATAGACAAATCCAAAGTGATTCATAAAACATAGCGCTGAACGCATTGACCCGCACAGGATATAAAAAAAAATTAACCAAATAGCGACACGACGAAGGAAATTTATGTTGAAACTTACTGTTCCGTTTTTTTCATTCTTCATTAGCACTTTGAGTTAATTCAAAAATAAGTACTTGAGTAAAAAAATTCTTAGGTGGCGCAATAGAAATCTAGCGCAAAAGAAAACACTATCGTGTTAAAATTAGAGGCTGTCGGTCGGACCGTTATCGAGATATTTTGACACCGATTTCGCAAATGCTGTTCCGAAATGGTCGCGGTGAAAGTTTGGTGCTGATGAGCTATCGCGCTGGATCAACTGAGTCGACCGTTAGAAGACCGTTCAGTGAATCGATTATACCTTTGTCTATTTCACAAGTATTAAAGTGGATATTTTTAAATCAGTTATCTTAATTTAATATTTTACTTAGTATCTATTTTAAATGAAGTTCTATCATGTATATCGTCGATCAAAATCCGATCAGCAATACTTTTTTTGCGAGGATTTTCCGTTCGTAAACAATAAAAAAAAAGAAACATATCGGAACAGCTATTTCTGTTTTCTTGTTCCAATAATTACCTTTTATAGTCTTAGGTCTATTGAGTTCGACAATTACATTCCCGTCGACAGATTCACCGGGTGAAAATGTTTTGTTCTCGCGTTGCAGGACTATTTCAAATTTTCGTAATCCAGTCACTATATCCATCGTACTTTGTAAATATATTACACCCACTCGTTTTCTTTCGTAGTAGAGCTTCGTTTCGCCAATCGTATATAATATCCTTTACAAATGCGATTTATTCTTTAAAGCTACTAACAAGTTTAAACACGAACCTATAGACATTAAGGCCGAAAGGACTCAACATGGCGCAACCGATTTACTCACAAAGAATGCGTGCGTTTGCTTATTCATCTTTTTCCTCGGTTGCATTATCCTGTCTCATTCTAATGAATTGTGATGTAAAGAGACAGAACGATACGACTGAGAAACAAAATGGGTTAGAAAACACCCAGTGCTATCACTGGCTCCACACACCCGTTCTTATTCCACGGCATTGCACCGAACTGCGTCTTCAGATTTTCTCGCTACGACAGGAATCTACCGTATTGATAGGGAAGCCCACTGCATTATGGCGGGACTTATTTAATGATAAAATAAAATATGCCGTGATTCGTTTTTAGGCAATTACTATAACAATAGGCAAAGAGTGCCTATTAAAATGACCAGCGAAGCCTTTTCACACAGCTTTCGATGGGGATTCTCCGCAGCGTATGCTTAAAAAAATATAGGATTTGAGAATTTGCGTCAGTGTACCTCGAATGTGCGTAGTTAATTTAAAGTGATTCCGATGACTGGAAATTTTTTTTTCGCCTGTGGATGAATAAAAATACCTTTTTTACTGGATTTATCTTTTCGGATGTCCATATCACACTGTAACTTTGGATGGTGCAAACCAATTTTGTTCTCCTTCGCAGGAGTATTTTATCACATGATGACTATTGTGCACAAACATTTTGAAACTACTGCGAAGCCTTCAATGATTTGTTCCAAAATAAAAATTAAATTTTGTTCCGTTAAATTTCCGTACCGGGCTCCAATTATGAAGTCTGCAAACCAAATTTTTTTTTTCCACAGCATTATTTTATTTATTTTATCGAAAGCACTATGCACAGCAAATTTGAAGACATTCTGACGTCTCTGAACATTTTTTTCGGGCATTTTTCCATTTAAAAATCCATTTTGTCCCATCAAATGTCCATATGGCGTTGCAATTTTGAAACCTACGAACGAATTTTTTTCTAATTTTTAGCAATATTTCACTATGCACAGAAAATTTGAAGACATTCTGACATTTCTTAATATTTTTATTCTACAACTATTTTTAGTGAGGAATTATTTTAAAGGTTATGTTATTTTAATTTCCCAAAAAACAATTTTTCATTATGTCAAGAAAGAAAATTTGATTGCGAAAAATAAAACATGAAATATCTTACATTTATTGACAAATATTAGCGCTTGTTATTTCGAAAATAATATATTTTGAACGAAAATCATTCACAATATTTTACAATACGTTACTCACATTCATAACAAAAATCGTAAATTTCACAGGTGCACTGAAAAACTTGGTTATAATTTCACAAAGAATATCCAAAATGATTGCAATTTACCAAGTAAAATTGGAAACAATCGCGACTATTTATTTTTTTTCATTCATTCTATCTGTCAAACCTTGGAAGCCGACGACAATCCGGAGCAGACGTGGTAAAGTTCGCACATGCCGCGACGTTGGTCTTCTGTGGCGGGACGATTTGAAATAAATAAAAAAATCTCACCGTTTTTAAAAATTGTTTAATGTATATTACTGTAAATAATGGGAAACTGCTATTTACTTTTTTCAAATCTCTTTAAAATTTTTTCGAAACAAAAAAAAATTAATTTTACCTTGAATTTTTTCAACTACCTTTCTATTTTCTTTTCAGTTGTTACAATAATATACCTAACTCAAAATGGAAAAAAAAAAAACAAAAGAAAAATAATATTTCTTGTCTCCAATGTTTCACTCTTGCACAGAGACAATAACGAGTGGATTTTGTCTATTAAGAGGAAGAGAAAAAAACGCTTAAAGTGTTATAACCAAATTGTCTTATATATCAACAGTCCAAGAGCCCTCGCAGTCGAATTCGTCGAGAAATTGAAATTTTTTTTTTTATATTTTGGACGCATTCAAGACACTTCAACTTTTAATTTGAATAACATACTACGTCCTCTTCAATACTTGATAAAAACCAAGACGATATCTATTTTCGATCACGAGATATAATTTTGTTGCTACAACGATTAATATCGCCTAAATCTCATTGAAAATCGTAACAAAAAACAAATGATTCGAATATTCGGCTCCTCTCCGAAGACAATAAGAAAGTGAGTCCATGCATTTTAGGGAAGAAAAGAACATTTAAAAGGATAATTTTAAAGGGGACATTAAACCCGAATGTTAAATAGTAATGGTGTTGTCGTTGGTAAATATATTGTGTGTTTGTTTTATACCCATTAAATCTGGTCATAAGTGTTAAGCCAATAAAACGACCTTTACTAGATATGGTTTGATGCGTTACATTAATTTGATCAAGTTCTACGCGATGGAATTCGTTATATTTGTCTCGTGTCTGAATATTTGACAATTTATTGTCAAACAAAACGGAAATATCAGTTGTGAATAATAATAATCAATTTCTATAAAAACGAAATGTTTTTATTCGATGAAGGTTAAACCATGAATCAATTTACATAATTGATAAATGCTTTTCCCCCATACGTTCTTCCGAGATGAAACGTGCAGCGAGACGTATAAACGTATACCCTGTGGGTGCCTTAAAAAATGTCCCGAAGGGTCAGCTGGTCAAAACCAAAATGGCCAGCAAAAAAAAATGTGACCGCAAAATATCCTCCCCAAAGTTTGACATAACATTTGTAAGGCCATATAAATATATATTTATAGACGTATCACGTTATCGCGTAAGTAAATTCGCAATGCTGTGTAAAAAACCATTCACGTAGTAAGCTTAATTATTCTTTAATTATTTTTTTTTTCACGATATAAAAAATCATCGCAAGACAAAGCATCCGTAAAAAAATACATTTTATAAATGTATACATATATATATATATATATATATATATATATATATATTGATCTGTGGCAATAATGGCGAAGGCAATAGAGCAAAAACTGATAGTTCTTATTTATTCAAGCAGTCATCGTACGAGGGTGGAGCTAAAAAAAAAAAGTTATCGTTTAGTCTCCGTTGAATGCATTTTCATGAAAAGTCTTTGAGAAACTCACGTTTTTCTGTATTTGAGGTAATTTTCGCAGAATTCTGATTGATAAATCCGATACTCGAGCTAGTGGCTGGTGGATATGGACATGTTGGAACACCGAAAGATTCGGGTCTCGGCGGTGAAACGGGTTGATTGACTACTCTGAATCCATAAGACGGAGTAGGATTCGATGGAAATGGACCATTAGTATCGCATCCTTTTTTCAAAAACACTTGATCACCGGCTATTGGAAACTGCGTCAGATTTGTGGCCCCGAAGACCGGCGCGGAAGGTGCATTTGGCTGAATTGTTGGAAACGGAAGAGAATTTTCCGGCGGAATTCCATAAGCGTTTTCTCCAGATTGGAAATTCAAGTTCAATCTCTCTCCGATTACAATTGGTAGTTCCCGCTTCGTCGAGCAATGACTGTCGCACGTCAAAAATAAAAGTAAAACAAAATGATATCAAAGTTATATTTTTCCAAGTGAGGATAGACTTACCATCCCGAGTAGGATAATGTAACTTGTAAACTGTAGTTAATATCGACAAGATTGGTGTGCAAGAAATTTGACGAAGGCACAGCTGGTACTTGCAATCCTATCATAATTTCATCTTTTTTTCGAAACGGTCCTCGTGTTTCCGTTTTTTGGACGGTTTGCGTTTCATTTCTCGATTTGGAAGTTGAATGTAGAGTTATTGTCTGAAAGCAAATAAAAAGCAAATAGTTTGCTGTTTTTTTCTCTCTTTCTACAATACATTTATTGAACCGATGACATGCTTACTTGACGCAGTTTTAATTTAACGGCCAGCACATCGACACTTGACGAATTGTTGTTTATAGCAACCGTAGCTTCGATAGGATCGCCGACGGCAAAACCGCCGGTTGGAATGTGGACGTGAACATTCATCGAGCCCGCATCGAAGCACGGAAAACAACAAAATGATGTAATTTCCTCATCGTCGATGGCCATCTGACAGGTAAAGAACAAAAATGATCGAATATTCCAAGAATAATATATGAACATTTCCAATCCGAATTCAACACGATGGTGTTGCGAATAGCTGAAGAACAATTCTTCGGTGAATATACATATGGAACCAGAAAAAGATGAATTACTCTGAAAGGACGTTTGAGTTCTTTTGCGTTGGGTTTGGAGAACTTTGGAGAGAAAGTTTTTGAATATTACGCTAGCAACGCTTGGCGGGACTTGAAATGGAGCCGAATGTGGACACGCACATTGGAGAATGAAACGGACCGCAAAAACCGGCCAAACGGACCATACATTTTTGTTTTGGGCTCGTTTTTCCATTGCTGCAATCGGAAAGGGACCGAAGTTTCGAAATTCGGTGTGGTCTGTTTTCAGTTGACACAGCCGAAAGAAGTCCGAACAGTTTCAAACGAAATTTATTTCAGTCCGTTTTCAGATTCCACGATAAACAAAAGGAAACTAATCTTTTTAAACGAAATTCAGTGACGATAATGAATAGGCTTTTCGCGAAAATAAATCACTTCCGATGATTTCGTAGCAAATTGTGGGTTATAATTACTTATTTAAATCCGAATACATTTTTTTCTTGTGCGCCATAAAAAACCGCACACTTTCGTTTGTCAAAATTGTTGAAACGTTTAATTGTTCCCCAAGGATCAGTGGTTGAATGAAAAATAACAAACGCAGAATAATTTATAATAACGAATTCTGAAAATATTGAAATTTTGCGGGACTGTTATAATCAGGTTATCCGTTTAGTAGGTATTTTGTGAGAATGTTTGGGAATTTAGTTCTGAATTCTAAATGTTATTTTCGTTGGAGATTTTTAATATTGTAAACTGACTTTACTTATCATGAATTTTTATTGAATTTTGCAAAATTTTCTTTCCCTACCCTGATTAATACACTGGGAATGTTTAATTTTTGGTCTGGAAAACCGGGTAAAGTTAGGGAAATCCAGTTGGAGAATTCCGTGGCAACCATGATAACCCTATTGATGGCAAATTAATGTTCATCGTGCGTGTTACTTAGTGGAAAGAATTGAGTATGCTTCATTTTCATAATGACACAAAAATCTATAAAAATCGAACCGAATTTTTTATTTCCGATTCGCATTTTTAGGATCGAATGATATTTTGACTTTAGAACATCAATACTCTTTCGGTTGTCGCAACCGAAAGAGTATTGATCGCGGTAAAAGGACTATTTCGTTACCCAATGTATGTGTCCGTTTTTTGGTTCGTTTGCCGGTTATTTTTCTTAAAAAACGACGGTAGCACAATTTGTGCGGGTATTGTTGCTTTAGATTGGTTTGCCATGGTACCGGTGCTAAATGAGCTCAATACTTTTTGAATACGGCAACGGAAAAATGTTTATATAATATAGAAAGAAGAGATATTTACAGTGGAAGTTGGATCTTGAGCCAGATCGAACGGAGCTGCGACCGTAAAGTACAATGACGTTTCATGATCGAATTTCCACGGCCTGTCTATGATAGCTTTTATCGAGTACCTTATGTGACCATGATCGTGCTCAAAGCTGTTCGGTATATTGGGGGGTAACGTGAAATTGAATGGAAATACGTGACAACCCGATACAATCTCAACGTTTTCGCTGCCTGAAACGAATGCATCAAAAATGTGCACATAAACAATATTGTCATTTTTTTTTCTTATATACGTTTATCAAATCGTTATCGTTTTCACCGTCGGTTTCGCCTAGCAAAAGCAAATCCATCCTGAAATATTCCTCCTCGGCAGTGTATGAAGTGGTACGGCGATTTTTTCCCGAACCCCTCGACTCCGTCCATCTTACCTCTCCCTTCCCCTTGAACCGTAGTTTAACACCTGAAATTTTATTATCACACGCAGAGATGCGTCTTAATTCTTCGGATAATGGTTTTAAAAAATGTCAAACTTGTCGAATAATTTCACATTTTCGTCGACAACGGTATCGCGTTGTTTTATTAAAATAATAATATCGAAATAACCTGTGTCGAAAATACGTGGCCTGGTGAGAATCTATACAAGTCTTTTGCATAAGCCGAAATTCTTGCCACGCCACGTATTTTTTACGCGGGAACTTACGGAACTGCTTACTGTTTAACTATAATTTACGATTCAGATATTGTCTATAATCTGGTACTATTACTTTCTTTTATTTGGTGTTTATTTCAGTAACTAAACTCGTCACCTCAATATTTTTCAAAAATTCTCAGATCCTTGGAATAAATTCGGGATGTTTTAGTGACCCAGATCAGAACACCAGTAAATATAAGAGATTGTTTTTATATATTTTCTTTTCTCGGGCAATAACAGTATAATGGATCATTAGTTTATTCATAAAGTTAAAAATCTGGATGTTAACGACAAATCGGGTGCCAATAACTGTCCTGAATTGTATGCGCATATAATAACAATAAATAAGAATCACGAATAAAACAACGTAAAACATACTCGTATCGCCGAATAAATAAAAGTTTAATATATTTTCTGAGAGCGTTAACATTGATCCATTACCTCTTACACTTTTGGCTTTGCTGAGTTCAAGAACGACGTTCCCGCATATCGTTTCCCCGGGTAAAAATACAGCTTCCGCGGTGTCCAGTTCTATTTGGAACCGTTGTAATCCGACCGCCATATTTACTGTATAGTTTGTGTTTACGACGCACTAGAGGTTTTTTTTATTCCTTAACCACGCAATGATTTTTAAAGTGAATAACGGTACTCGAGTCACGTGTACCGAGACGACGTCACTGCAAGTAGAGAATACTTGCGTGCACGTTGAACGACGCGTCTCACACAGAATTACGGTAAATGCGCGATCGACAAATTGAGAGAAACGCCTCTCAAAACGACAACGTGTCTGCCCACCGTAACGATGGAGCAAACGAGAAGTAATGTCAAAGAGCACGGTGAACATTACGTCAGAAAAAATAAAAAAAAGGGAGGATGTGCGACAGGCGGACACTATGAGCATCGGAAATAACTCTCTATCGTGCACAAGTTGACCTTGAAAAGTAGCGCCCATTGCGGAGTATACCTCAAGCTCTTGACTAATAAGCAATAAAGAGTTATCGAACGTATTTTCTTTCAGAGTACAACTCAATTAATGTACACGCGTAATTTTGTTAGTTGTTTCATAATATAGCATCCGGTGCCTATGAATGAAACTTTCATGAATTATAAGGTACGGTCTATACTCCCTACCTTACCGTCGTCGCTCTTTTCCGGACGTTCGAGATTCGAAGCTACTGCTTCTGAGCCGATCTGTAATATCTTCGGAGGGCCGTTTAATTGAAGGTAATTGACTGTTCAGATATAATACTGTAAAAATGTATATTAACATATTCAGGATAACAAAGAAAAATGAAGAGAACATTTTGTCGGTCGGTAATACCCTCCAATACATTTGAATATTTTGCGAACTTGAAGACATGCAAGTTGTATATAAAAACTTTTTGAAATAATTCATGTGCCATGAGCTGCTTTTTTTCATTAACATTAATGCACAGCTCGCTCGTAGCTAATAATTCAATTCTACAGGGTTCGCTTTTCTGACAATAAAACAAAAGCCATTAGTAGACATTGTCTGTAGAAAAATAGATTATTCTGTTATAAACCTATTGCTTCTTCTGTGGCAGCAAATTTTCTCTCGACGGCGTCATACACTCATGATATGTCGGTAGTGCTGAAAAATATGTTTCAAATTAGGTTTCATCACACCGAAAGTATACATAACTAGAACATTGCGCAATGATCGAGATTAGAAGAACTCGGTACTTCTGAAAAAGGCAAGTTGGATTAAACTTTTTTTTTTATCGATTAAAAATATACTGAGTCGAGCCCTATACGGTCTCATTTTTCATATCAATATTTCGACAATAAGCAAACATTGCGGATATAATGAATTGTCAAACAAGTAAAATGTTCCTTAACATCAATATGTTAAATATTTTCGAATGTTAATAGATCTCTTGTAATTCGTTATATTCGCACTCGAGGGATTCAGAACAACATTAGGAACAACCATAGAAACAGCCACTGTCCAAGCGACTTTAAAACCACCGTCGAATCAACTACAGTCCAAGCTCCGTATTTTTAACTCGACGGGACTGGACCCTATTCTGTATTTCCCCTATCGTCCCTACTCCCGGTCAGTTCCTGCGAGTAGGGGTACCGAGGGGTATGCGCGTGGTTTCCCCCGCTTGGAGTGGGGAAAACGGGCAGAGGAGGAATACAGTTAAGGGAATTCGTTACCATGGTAACGAGTTAAAATAAGGGACCAGTTAAGTTAAGGGGAGTTAAGAGTACGGAGCGTGGACTGTACAAAACAACCGTCTACTGAAGTGCTCAGGGCCAAATTTTAGAACGTAAGATTGACCTTTAGTTCGAACTTGGCATCGAACGTCAGTTCAAACTCGAAGGGATGCTTAAAATCGTTCTCAACTTAAAAACGAATTCGAGATCAATCGTTATGCAGAAAAATCTAGAAAAATCTTTTTATCGTTCCCGATCTAACGCTTTCCATTCATTTTCATAGTTATTGATTGTCTCACAATGAAAAACAAGAAGAACATCTCTTAAAAACGGAATCAAGCAGTTTGGCCGAGAGATCAACTATTCGTGTTATTCGTGCCATATTCATGTCGTGTTTTCCAGTATTTGTATGTAATTGAATGTAATAATAAATTGAATGTAAACCTATTTGGAACATAGATATGGATTGCTTATCAAAAAGCATTCGAGTTTGATCTTAAGTTCAAGATTGGATTCGAGTGTCAGATCGAACTCATATATAAATTGAAAATTGTTCTTAGCATATATTCAAATTGGATTTTAAGTTCGATCTCAAGTTCGAATTTAAGATCAATCTTAAAAAAATAAATTAAACTCGACATTGCAGCCCGTAATTGCGGAATCCTTTCTTCGTCGAAAATCACGGTCTTCGAATGTCGACGTAGAAGCGTGTCCTAAATATGGAGCAACAGCTAATACAGGTGCTCGGACCGGCACAATACACGGCGTATCATCGTCGGCCTCGAAAAATGGTGCAGATGGTGCGTCCGATTCCATCCGTCGAAATGGATGAGTTTCCGAATTGAGGGGAATTGGTTGAATATTTACGGCCGGTATTGTTCCAATATAGACGGGATAAGTTCGCTCCGGATTGCATTGACTGTTTTGGTGATATAAAAAAAAACAAAAAAAAGCATTAAATTCACATGAATTCTGTATTAAGAATTAAGAATTCGCGATATTGCATTTCAACGTTAGCACCAACACTCACCAGCCAGAAACACAAATGTCAACCGTGAGGTAATAGTGAATGTCTATTAGGCTGCAATGTGGGAAAGTTGTTGGGGGCAACGATCCGATTTTCATGGGAACCACTATTTCATCTTCTCTCTTATCGAATGGTCCACGCAGTTCCACTTCATGTACGGTATTCATGTGGGATCGCTTTCCTCTTTTCCCGTATAAGTATAAATGCTGAAAAAAATTAGAACGTGCAATGTACGCCCTTCTCCTTGCCACACGGAGTACTCGAATGACTTATGCTTACTTGCGTCAACTTCAATTGTATTGCCTTCACATTGACGCTGAAGTTCATAGATTTTTGTGACTGAAAAATCACAGCACGTTCATAATGTAAGAACGAAATGCAGAAATTGATAATAATAATAATACATTTTTAGTTATGAACTTTTTAAATAAAATGCTATGATTATCTCTCACTTCCAGCCCCGCCGAACAAATAAAACCCCGATCTGAACCCCGAATTCTTCATTGCGCTGGTCCAATTTGACATTGCCATCGTCATCCGTACTCTCGATCCATTTAACTTCAGCCTCACCTTTGACTTTCAGTTTGAGTCCTGCAATTGAATATGAATCTACATATGTAACACATTATTTACGGTTCAATAAATGACTAACGTCGCGATGAAGCGTTATTTGATTAATACATTTTTTATTTTATTCATTTGCATCAGCGTTTACAATGCCCACCAATGCGTTGACAGGACGACGGAACATCACAAATTTTTAGCTCATCAATTTTTTTGTGCTTTGGTGATTTTACGAAAGTCGTTAAAATTTGAGAGAAGCATTTGGGTCTTGCATCGGGACACTCGTGAATAGAGTGGTTAAAAATAAAGAACTCGGCGAGCGATGACGTGCTTGTATAGTCGGTGCAACCGTCGAGCAAACTGCGTACTCCAATGGCGATAACACCGCAGAGTTCTGCGATGTTTTACATCAATGCTCAAACGGGTCCTAATGACCGAGTATTGGCATTTATACTTACTAATCCTGAATCATTAAATAGCAAAACTTGCGACATTGGAAAATTGCATTAATTAAAATCAGTACACAGTTTTGTAATGACGACATAAAGAAGTCTTTTACTTGTTAGCTTACAAAGTATACAATATGTTACGTGTTGTGGTTTCTTGCTTCAGTCTAGTATTCTAATTGTTTTCGAACGCTTGGGCAATGAATGTCGTATTAGCATAAAAGCATGTGTATTTAAAGCGGTCTTCTATAGTGTATGAGGTATAAAATAATAATAATATTATCCAAATGTTTCGAACTCACGAACGTCAATATTGAATACACCGTTAATGAAAAGTCAATCTCCAGTGAGGTTGTGACCTCAGAATTCAAGAATGCTGAAAAAGTTCACCGACACATACGGTAGTTGGGCATTAGCGTCATATTCTAAAACCTACTCGGGTACTCGAGGGTACGGGAGTAAGGCAATCTATAACTCAAAAGTATGCAGGCTAATTACTGAAGAACTGCGCCATGGGGTACCCGATCTAGTTTTAGAATATGCCCCAGCTGGCACTATGGCAATGCCGGTCTAGCGGTCACCGCCGGAGTAAGCGAGTTCCAGTTGGCGACAGCAGACAAATGTTTATGCGCCCTCCGGCTCGTCAATGTTTAGCGTATATTTATCGAGACGTGATATTCATAAGCCATCTTTATATATATAAAAGAAAGTCCCGATTTTTAATGTATGTTTATCCCGGAGACGCTCACAGACACTCACAGACTTCATGGACACTCACAGACACCTCAGCGAATTACTCGGGAAATAAAAGGCGAATAACAAATCGTAACTAGAACATAAAAATAATGTGTAAAAATCATACTTAATACATAGTAATGTTTATTTGAGTTGAGAATATCTTCAAGAAACTTCTTACAACACCACAGAATTATTAAATTATGTATACGAGCGTGAATGTTTATTAGTAGACAATCAAAAAACTGCTTATATCAAAATTTTACAAAGTGTACAGGGGAACGAGGGTCGTTTGTTCTTTTTTGATGCATCCGGTGGTACGGTAAAAACATTTTTGATCTTTTATCTTTATTGACATCTTTTATTGTCAAAAGTTCGATCTGAGCACAAAATTGCACTTGCTGTTGCATCATCGGGCATCGCGGCAACATTGTTACTTAATGGAAAAACTGCTCACCCCTCTTTTAAGTTACCATTACAAATCAACAACGACACTTCCGTTTGTAATATTTCTAAACAAAGTATGAAGGGTAAATTATTGAAAAATTGTTCACTCATTGTTTGGAACGAATGCACAATGGCTCATAAGACGTCGATAGAAACACTTAATCGTACACTCAAGGATATTCCAAACAATGAACAACATATGGGAAGCATAACGATAGTATTTGCAGGAGACTTTCGGCAAACTCTTCCTGTAATACCCAGAGGTAGTAAAGCGGACGCCATTAAGGGGGCTGAGTCACCTAAAAATTATTTTTTTATTTATTTTTTTAAAATTTTTTTTCTGAATGTACATGCGGTGTACTACATACAAACCAAATTTTAGATCGAAATTTAAAAAATTACCGAAGTTAGAAGCATTTTAGTAGTGTTAGAAATAAATAATGCGTGAAAAAAAAAATGCCGAAATGCAACACGAACAATGCCGGAATACCGCATCTCCGCATGTTTTTTTCTTCTAATAAGAAGAATAAGAAACATCGAGAAAGGAACATAAAAAAAAACAATCGATGTCGAAACTGCGTTCGGTAGGTAACGATTTACCGACCAAAGGGTCGTTACGTCTAATCGATGCGACTCAGATTATCGCCGCTACCGTGCTTTGTTTTAAGACTGCGATACACCGGCGTAATGTAGCAGCGATGATTTTTACTCGATTGTGTCAATCGGGTAAAAAACTGAGCTTGTAAACTCAGTGTATTAGTTATGTGTCAGTGTTTACAGTTTTTCCGAATGAACGGAATATATTCTGTATTTTTGCCCGCAATAGTGTAAAAATGTTTTTCACAGTGACAGTGTCGCAAAGCGAAAAGTCTCGCAGACTTAACCTCTTTTTTAAACGTCACATTTGACGTAAGAGTATTTTTTTTATGTTTTAAACATTTTTTTTGCATTTACGAGATTTGTGAAGTGAAAAAAAAAAAAAAAACCAAAAAAGAAAATCTGATTTTTATGTTATAGAAAAAAAAAGTGTACATTTTTATGCGACAAAAAAAATTTTTAAATAATTTTTTTTTATTGCGGATCACCCAAGTTGGTTATTTTCATTAATCTGTGAAATTCATTTTTTTCCATTTTATTTTTCTTCGCTTGCCGCAGGTTTCAGAGAGAATGGCCCCACCAATTTTGGATTGCAACGGCTTATTTTCTTCGTAACAGTCAGTGTTACGGAACGAGTGCGGGGATTTTTCATGCGATCAAAAATGGATTTATCGCAAGCCATTATGTGAGTGGTTACAAGACAAAAAGTGGAAAAAGTGAATTTTTTGGTAGTTTTTAACTCGTAGCTTCGCCAGCGAAGCTTAAAAAAAAAATCCCCGCACTCGTTCCGCAATAAACTCTCTAACGAAGAAAATAAGACATCGCAAGCAAAGATTGATGCTTTCGTTCAGTCCGAAAGCTCCGGCAAAAGAAAAATGTTTGACCATTGCGTATTACACCGGAATACACTGTAGGTCTCCAAAAAAATTCACAGCGGTAGTCTAACACATATATATTATGGAGGTAAAATGGAATTTTTCATTAAACTTATATATACTGCAAAAAAAAATGTTTACTTTTCGATTTTTTAGGTGACTCAGTCCCCTTAATGCTTGTGTGAAATCATCTTTTTTGTGAGAGTCTGTCGAAATTTTGACTCTAACAATAAACTTGCGAGTGTATTTAAAATGTGACGCACGAGCATGTGTATTTTCTGATACACTACTGCAATGGAACGTTGGCAATGGAACGTACCCTGAACAGAATGGGGAAATTAATATTAATTCAAAATTAGCGACGGTGACACCTAACCTGACTGAATTAATATGAAAAGTCTATCCGAATATATCGACACTTTCAAAACATACAGGCTCCTGGTTTCAGGAACGCGCTATACTTGCGTCGAAAAATGACAGAGTTAATTTCATCAACGAATTAATACTTAAAGATTACGGTACACATGAATATGTGCATCGGTCGATCGACAGTGTCACAGAAATGCAGCAAGTATTGACAAATTATCCCATTGAATTTCTAAATTCTTTAAACCCTCCAGGACTTCCACCACATACCCTAAAATAAAAAATCGGAACCCCGGTCACACATGAATGTTTTTCGCAAGGTCAACTATATGTAGGATGCTCACGCGTAAGTTCAGATAAAAATTTATTCATTCACGCACCTGAAGGTAAAACACCCAATATTGTAGACACAGAAATTCTCCAATAGGGCGTCAATTTTAAATTATGGTTTTGATTTTTCAAAATTGTTCGTGAATCAAATTTGTAAATTTAGTTAACAAAAATGAAATAGAAATTCAATACACTTTATAAATTTCAATTGCTATTTTAATTCGAGAATGGTTACGTAGTAATTTTGAAACTCGCTACGTAATCAATCTCGAATTAAAATGAGATGCTTAGTTAGTTCACCTTGCCGTGGTGCGTCTCAAAAACAAATTCTCGACTCAAAGCATATGACTCACTTACGAGCCAATTTGGCCAAAAACTAACAATTAAAAATCTATCAATTGTAGTATCACGTCGGATTTTTTTCATTTATTCTTAAATATTCACTGACATTGCCTTTCTTCACGCAATCGTTTACTTAAATAGATCCAATAGAATCCAATGCGAGAACGCGAAGCGCGCGAGCCACAACAACCCTGTGATTTTGAGCTAAGCTTAATTTATTTCGGCGGATGTCAATATTAAAAGGTATGTATTAGCGGTATGTAAAGTAAGACTTGCGAGATTATGATGTAGCTGATCTACTAAAGTACAACCGAGCATGATGGAGCACTCCCAATTACTTCCCTTACGCCAAATTTTACCAATAGGGGGGCGCTGTTTCTGATGACCACCTAGCGCATTCACTAGCTCGCGCGCGTTAGCGTAGCTGAACATTGTCACTGGGCAATTTTTACCGCATCACGAGAATCTCGGTACCCCCGAATTTCGGTCCCGATGAGCACACGTTTTCTCCACTGACCGAATCCCAGGCAGTCTCAAAGGCTCAAATTTAGTACAATTTAATAACATGACTAATTTTGCTATTTCTCTTTATTGTGCGAGCATTATTCAAGGCGAATGAGTATCAACAATAGAGGGCTCTCATTTCGTCTATATTCATGAGAGGAATTACGATAGTTTTGTCGCTTGATATTCGTTTCGTTCGAGAAAAATGAGAAAAAATTGCAAATTCTTTTCGATGGTATAAAAATGTGAAAAAGTTCATGCATATTAAAGGTGTTGGAAATATTAATTTTGCATAATGATAATTCAAAAAAATTATTAACAAATTGATGAAAAAGTAAATAAAGGTCAACAAATTTCCGGGAGAACCAACTTTTTTGCTGATGAAAACTATTCGATCATATTTATAATAAATCCGATGTCTGGCACCCAGGGACCGCACTCTGGGTACGTTCCGAATCAGCGCCGGGCGACTTTTCTCTCTGTCTCACCGCGAATGAAAGAATGAGAGGAAAGTTCGTTCGGCGCTGATTCGGAACGTACCCCTATAAAGATCTCCCTGAACGAGGAGACTCGCGACGATTCGAACGGCGTAACAGCGCGAACTGTAGTTTGAACATTAATTTCCCGCAAGACATAGTTCTCGATTAACATACGGCGTCGCCCCGTACCGGGCCTACCGAAAATATGAGCAAGGGAAAGGGAGAGTGAGATCGCGAGAACGATTCGCGTAAATTACTCAAGGACTCTCGTCGCAACATGTGTGTGGTGCGAAGACGTGGGTTCGAGTGATCATGATAGCCAGAGGATTACTCAGCTCCTATAAAAGATTTTGCCATTGGTATGAGGCCGATTTAGGCCCGAGAATGTTCGCAGGGATGCAGGGAAGACTTTCTGAATGATTTTTAAACAATATCTGTCAGTCGCCAGTAAAACTTTCGCGTTACCATACTCGGACCACCAAGTCACCACCTGCGCCTTTCGCTTCACCAGACTGCGCCATCAATTTTGTTTGTCGTTTCTTAACATTTTAAGTGTGCGCATCACTTATCGCGGCGATAGGTACAGTTTCAAGCAAATTTAGAATTATTCTTGGGTCGAATGGCCTCAAATAGTCTAGACGGACTTACCCGTTTTTTTTTAATGAAATTGTTTGGGCCTTTGAGACCATTTTTTTCTTGAATCAAGAGATCAAGAGACGCGGTAGCGTCTCGGCGCCAAGTGGTTTAAAAAGTCAAGCGCTACCGTGTACTTATACGCCAATATCGTGCCCCCTAAAGTTTGACAGTTTTTTTCTCCGAAACGAGACATCGGATCTGAATTCTAAAGACACTTTCATTATATCATTTGAATACAAGCTTTACACTGCGCCTGGAATCAGCCCGATCGGTGCACGAAATGATGAGATATCGCGATGTCGCCCAAAAAATCCTCACTTTCACGATAAAATTTTTCTTCAGAGATTTTTTCGTCTGTCCGCTGTTTGTCCGATGTCCCATCATGCCTGTGTGTTGCGTCTGTGTATCCATGCGTGTGCCCGGCATACACAATGCTATAGGCAGAACGAACGGTTAGCTGTCACCGATTTCCAAGTGTCATTTCGTGAACACAGCAACTTGATATATCCTTATCCGCGATCCGCGAATAGTACACTCGCATTCAGTCATTGAAATAGAGGTTAAATAGTGAGGGGTATTTATAATTTTACTATCGCGAAAACCACTAATAAAAAAAACCTCTCTCGTGGTAAAAAAAAGGGATACGTGTGTGAAAAAATTATATTAACTAATAGCAGGCGAGTGATACAAAAAAAAATCTTTTTCTTTAAAAATAAAGAATTCAAATTCATAATAAAAAAATAAATGAAAAAAAAGAATAAAATAAATAGTAAAAACATTTTTCTTCAAAAATGTGAAAAAAAAAAGACGCCAAGTGGTTTAAATAATTTTTTGCGAGTAAAAAATTTAAAAAATCATACAAGCCAAGTAAAAATTAAAATAAAAAAACTTGGCGAGTCCTTAGAACACAAATCAATGCAACAGCAATGAGTGAAAGGACGAGCAGTTTTTTATTTTTATTTTTACTTGGCTTGTATGATTTTTTAAATTTTTTACTCGCAAAAAATTATTTAAACCACTTGGCGTCTTTTTTTTCACATTTTTGAAGAAAAATGTTTTTACAATTTTTATTTAGTACGCAAGAGATCCAATAGTTATTTCATGAACCTTTCTACGCCCTATTTCATCAATATGACATAAAATCGAGTTCGATACACGTGATGCAAGAAAAATCGTTTTCTCTTGCGCTCGTGTGAAGCAGCGCACTCACCTTTGGCTCGTGCCACACTTCACACTCGTCGAGAGCGATCTGTTTTGTTGTATTGTCGCGAAAGGAAAATTAAGTGAGCATCGAGCCCGTTACGATTGTCTTGCAATTCATTTCTAGGAAAATTCAACATATTATTTTTGACGATTTAATTCATTCTTTTTGCGATAATTCGAACCGGGGAATTTAGCATTCTAGTAAAGTTTTTCTGCAATATGTCAAGACAGTCCAGGTTCCATTCCGGATGCAAAAGTTATTTGTGCATCTTGCTTTTATTTCAATATAAACTGCGTCAATTGTTTTCCCCTCATTTGTCGTATCAATATTTTACATTATTTATTGTCAAGAGTGCACCCGGACCGACACTATTTTTTGTAGCTGCAACTCGTCGGGAAAATCCTATTCGTTTTATTACCATCCTACTTCCGATCGTGTCAAGCGCGAGGTTCGACTGGTGCCCGGAAATATAATAAAACAATCGAGATGAATATTTCATGGCGAATTAGGATTCGAGCGAAAATTTCGATCACAGCAAATACATGCCTTTGAAAGCTTCGTCAACTACCAATATCGTCTAACATTTGTGGTCCCATTTGATTTTCTTTTTATAATGACTCCCTAATATTTCAACAATACTTTAGAAAAGAACATCCGAAATATATTTCTTCTTCAGCATTAAAACTCATCGCCTCACATGCGACTCGTGATTAATAACTCAACTTTATGTTCATAAATCTCAGAATCTAGCGGAAACCAATTATTAAAATCTTTTTTACAAAAGCTTATATATTTTTTATCTCTTATGAGATTTTCAGGGGTGGAAAACGATTTCGTTCTTCTACATAAAAAAAAACTTGCTATTTTTGTCATACGTCGTTTTTTTTTTCAAGGAGAGTTCACTCATGAATATTACCACACCTTTAACCTATTTGTCACATTATTTATTAAAACAATTTCAACGTCCGAGACGCGGAGACCAATTACTTAATGCAGATATATCTACAAAAGCTGTCTGGCGCTAATTTCGCAAAGTGTAGAAGTTGCAAAAGTAAACTAGATTATTAGAGAAAAATGTGTTGTTTCGACAATGAATCAATAACTCAAATGGTCATTTGTTCAGAAATTGGCAGCATCTAGACCCCCGATCGACATCGGATCTTCGGCGAGCGATGTATTGGGAAATCACGACATGTAGCAATGACATCTGGTGGATTTTGTCTACTACTTTATCCCAGTCGTCATAGCCTATTATTTTATTAGAAAATATTGTTTAATATCCACATGTGTCGATATTCACTTGCACATAAACGTTTTCTGTAAAAATATCGGTTAAAGTAATTGAAAATTTGATTAATTTATTTTCACATTTGCAGTGAAAGAGCGAATTGCAAAGAGAAGAGAAGCGGTAGTAAAAGCAACAAGCATTGCCGCAAAAATTAGAGACGCAGTTGAACAGCAATTATCTTTTCATCCAAACCATGTACGCGTGTAAAAATGTTGGTGTTAATCGGTCATCTAAGCTAGAGAAGAGCATCAACGATGATAGAAGCAATTCCATAGGAAGGAAATATAGATGTACGTATTCATACCTCACCCTAACGGAACTGAGGCAACTTCGAAAAGACGTAAGAACGACCAGTTGTCATGCGCAAAGTTTACACGTAAAATAGACTTATAACCGATTGCGTATCAGTTGAATACGAGTCGTTTTAGGGTTTTCGTCGCGATGGTCATTTTTGCATCGTGCAACCATCAAGTCATAGTTGACTGTGGCACACATGTTGAAATATTGTTTAAGGGTCGCATGGATCGCATAAAAGCAACTCCAGAAAAACATGATTCTCATGACGATGTCAAAATGAGACACGCCCGTAACCTCCTAGTTCCTCTCTTAAAAAGTTGGTGGCGATTAATATCGACTTTCAAGTTTTCACTATCGAAGGTTCGATATATGTATTGTTGTCGGTTTATTCGTGCCGTGATTGGTCGACGAGTTTCGACAGGCTCCTAGTTGCCTATTAAGTAATGGCGTCGACGTCAGCAATGCCGGCCGGCTTTTCGGGGGCATCTTGTACTTGGCTCTGTAATCTCAACGTCAGCTTGCGGCCGTTCTATTATCTCTTATGTATTTTCGAATTCATTACTATCATTATATTACACCGAGCGATAAGCGACTGGTCCAATTGGAGTCTAATGGCGATTGCTTAATACTGTATTGATATATAGTCGTTGAATAGTTGCACGAGGATCGATCTGAAGGCGAACAAAGTCATCAAATGACAGTCTAAAACAAGTAGAAACTTTGCACGAAGCAACTGGTCGCATCGTAGTTGATCTAGACGCGCATAGTAGTTAAACAACTCACATTCAACGTCTATGCAATGCGTATGCGACGACAACCACTCAAAATCTTTAAAACGATTGTTGCGCCGGTTCCGCTAGGAGCACCGGAAATGTAGAGATACGATCTTGATTTATACCACACGATTTACGCCACACGAACATACATACATTTCGGTATTGTCAAAGTCGGAGGTCAGCAGTCAAATGATGGACTATTTGATTTAGATTCAAGACAAAAGCAATTAAGCATAACGTCAATTATTCAATAACGGTAATGTATTCGTGCCATCGAGAGTGCGAGTGAAAAAAAGAAGAATCCACGTGAATTTCAACATGCGGATGGCAATGGCATCACTCTTTGACAAGAACGCAGACGCGTATTTATACTCAATATACATTGTACAATCCCTATACAATAAACGAAAAGCGGCTATATATGTTTAAAATTGATCCTGAAAATGTGAATTATCTGAAAATAATCTAAAATTCATCTCACGAATAACGTGTTGATTTGTCATTCCAGAACGTAATTCTACCAGTGAATAAGTCTACCGGTGAATAAGTGGCATCCGTACAAGTAAGGGCTTTATTAAAAATCTTCAGTGTTTCTGGCATTTCCTTGTTTTGCTTTTGTAATGAAACTTTTCGTAATGAGATCAAGCAGATTTCATTGCTTCACGAAACTACACTGAGCGTGTGCCACAACTGATTTCGCGTGAGGTACTCGAGAACAGAGGTTTACACAAGACCATCTTACTACTCAACAAGACCAGGCTTACACAGTTAACTGTACCAGAGAAGATAACAAGTGGAGTGGAAGCATGAGCGTCGGGTACGGTTTCGCCGGAGTGCATCGTTAATGAACACCACAGCCACTGCTGGCGCTGCCAGTATCGGTATGAATGAACTCATCGATACTATTTCTCGTCTTACTCACGCGGTGATCACGGAACGATGATGACGGCAGCAACGATACCAGAGAACATAGAATTACATGGATGCGCAGGCCTTATGGGACGGCTTGGCACGGTTTTGCTCACTAACGGATCACCCCAGCCATCGCGGTCGCTGACAGTATCGATGTGAACGCACACAGTGATACCATCTCTCGTCTCACTCGCTCTCACGCGCCTTGTCGCGATGGCGCCATGATACCCCAACGATGAATAGCTGTTAGGCCAGCGAGATATTAAAAACAATAAAATTATACATAACAGCCATACAATTAATACGTAGAGGCATAAAATTGATTCATTTATCGAATGTAAACCGTTTGCCGATCGTAAACACAATTCTGTCAGCCAGCGAGTTCACAACTTATCAACAAGTGTTATTCATATCATTGAACAATTGAAGCGACGGCGGAGCGTTTTGAGGCGTAGTCTTTTGCAACTCAAAGTTCCCTATTCGAGCCCGGCGCGAATTTTTTTCTTTTTTTTTCCGATGCTCTAAACAACGTAATTATTTTTCGATAAGTGCCTTGATAATTACGTCGTTTAAAACATCGGTCATGGCATTTTACAGATTTATATTCCTCCTATAAAATACATTTTATTTACTTTTCGGCAGTAAGTATCATGATGTAAATAATAATAACTTAATATGAACTAAATAACTCCAGTATCCATAATAGTTTATTATTGAAAAATATTAAGTTCAGACCGATTAAAATTCTGTACGTGGCCTTTAAATCGGTGTGTGGGTTTTAAACCAATATGTTGTTGTTTTGTTTCGCTTCCGCCCGTACCGGCTTTTTTATCAATCTGTTTTCGTTTCGTCTCGCTCACGCCTGTTCACTCTGACGCCACGAGCCCTCGTGGACTCACTTTGCTTACGTCTTCGCGAGAAGTTACAGCACGTGCTATTTCGTTACGTATCTTTCGTCCAATTGTTATTTGTAAATCGTTTCGTACATTCCGAGTAACTACTAATCACCGCGCGGACTTTTTACTTTTTAAACCACTTGGCGTCGAGACGCTGCCGCGTCTCTTGATATCGCTTTCTGACAAGCTATATATTCAATTGACCGTGTGTCGCGTGTTTAAAAGCCATGCCGGCGACTAATAAGTGCACTTACAACGGGTGCGATAATACATCGAGAAAAAATGCCGAGTTGAGCTTTTATCGTTTCCTCGGCGACGTCGAAACGTAAGTACATGTGTCATTTAAAGATACGTATGGGTATTAATCCCTCGCGTACGGAGGACGTAAATATACGTCCGAATGTTTTGACCAGTCGTTACCTTTGTTACCCCGTTAATCTCCCTGTTTATCTGTCGAAAAAATCTAAAAAAAGACAGGAAAAAAATCGGGAAATAAAGTTGATCGTTATCGTTGTTGTCGTCGTTGTCTATCGTTTTTTGATGGTTTAAAAAGATTAGTTTTACGCTCTTGCGTATTGTTGTTACAAGCAAATGACATTAGCGTTCTCCTTGGTCGACAAAAAATATTCAGTACGAAAGGGGTTAAAAAAAATCTTTTCATTGAGAAGTTGATATCGAGACGCTACCGCGTCCCTTTATTAATTACGAACAGATGCTTCGCAACAATAGTTAAATCTGTTGTAAACTGCTAATGGCAATTAGTCTCCGTCCGCCACAATCAAATGAACAAATGCGTATGTACGGTAAGATACTGGCGGCAATCTGAATCGTGAGAAATATTCACGAAGGCCCAGAAAAAATTTATATCGCCCAGTAATAATAATATTTATTTCACTCGGTGCGCAGAGTGCCGTTTTACACACGCGTCGCGTGCATAAAACTCCAATTTACCACCTTGTGAAATAAAATTTTGTACGATACTCATGCGAAAAAAGTTTTATCGCACTAGTATGTACTATTCTATTATCTATCGATTACTATCGCCTGCATTAATAACTGGCAATAAAAGTAACACTTTGTCGCGCTTTCTCTCACTCTATCTATCCCACACGAATTCAGTGTTATTACGTTATAGTGTTTGTTCCCTTTTTTGTATTATGCGTCTGGATTACATTTCTCCAATTAATTATCTCTATAATATGTTTCTGTATTTCTATACGCACGTTACATTACAGTGCTGCATATTAAGGCTGCACTAATAATTAGCTTAGTAACTGCGTTCTGTTGCATTTTTTTCTCGTATGAATTCTGCATGTGAATTGTTCTCCCTTTTTAGTCGAAAAGAGTGGATTGTCAGAGCGGGGAAGAGTGAATGGTTACAACTCGAGGCAGAGAAACTTGAGAATCATCGCATCTGTTCGGCGCACTTCTAGCAGACTGATTTTGCTAATTACGATCGCGTTCGCGGTAAGCGCACTTTAAAGGTAAAAGCCGTACCAGCGTCGCATGAGTTTAGCATCGATCCGGAACGAAGAAATGACTTTATACGAACGAATCATTCTGTATCGGAACGTTCGGTCTCTAACGCTTCCGGTATGTCTGCGCCGCGTGAGACGGAGAACAATCCCTCGAAGACGCCCCCGCGTATAACTCGTCGGGAACGATTGATGGCGAAAAAAGTGTCCACCCTTACAGCAAAGTAAAAGAAGCGCGTAAAACGATCCGAAACTTAAAACGACAGACCGTAAAAAATGTGTCCATTCCAGAAGTTATCAAGGGCGCCGCGCATTATTTGGACGGTAATCGTTTGTTACTTCTCAAGTTGCAGCTGAATCACATTAAAGTAACAAAATGGAACGAAGAGGAGAAGCAATTTGCTTTAAGTTTGTTTAACAAGTCGCCCAAAGCTTACGCTTTCTTGAGAAAAAATAAGAACATCGCTCTCCCTTGCGTCTCTTTGATCAGAAAATGGATTAACCAAATGCATTTAACAACCGGGATCAGCGCCGGACTATTCAAGTTACTTAAAATCAAAGCTCAGACGATGACAGAACACGAACGACAGTGTATTTTGATGTGGGACGAAATGGCAATTAAGAAGCTGCTTGAGTATAATCCAAAAGACGATCTCGTTGAAGGCTTCGAAGATTTCGGCCATCTTGGTCGATCGAATAAAGTCGCGAACGATGTACTCGTATTTATACTCCGCGGTTTAACTTTCACGTGGAAGCAGCCCATTGCCTTTTACGTCTCACATAGAAGCATCGACGGTAACGCATTGACAAAACTTATTAAGACAGATTTATCCACTACTTTTGAAGCTGGATTCATCGTACGATCGATGTTGTGCGACGAAGGCTCGCCCGACCGAAAAGCCACTAGCCTCCTCGGAATAACAGAGGAACAGCCGTTCGCAGACATATCGGGGTGTTCTTCAATTTTTATGTGCCCCATTTGATCAAAAGCGTCCTTCCTTATCCTTATTCTTCAAAAAATCCGTGGCTAATATATATCGAAATTTCGATCCATGTATTGTTGTCACTTTATTCGTTGCCTAATTGTTTGTCAGAAGGGGTTAGCTAATGCTGTTAGACAAGCAACTCAGTCAGTTATGTCAGTTATGTTGCATTTTGATAGTTGATAGTTGATAGTTGATTGACAAACTTTGACAATTCAAATAAATAATAAAGTCGAGTCGAAAAAAAAAATTAAATAGAGAGATAAGGCTAATATAGTAAAGATTTAATCGTCGGGGATTCGCGTATCTCGTGGAGCGCAATCCGCGAATTGCGTAACGTCGACCGAAACAAGCCATGCAGAGCTGTACCGAAACTAACTGACCGTCACATAGATCCGAATAATTTCCAGCGAATGAACGTTCGACTGGCCACACAAATTTTCAGTGCATCAGTCTCCTCGGCAATGATTACCGGACGTATGACAGGCGATTTGCAAAATCCTTTCAATAGTGCTACCGCTAACTTTCGCAAAAGGATCAATGATCTTTTTGACTGTCTTAATAGTCGATACGCGAACGATCCGAATCCGTTGAACCGCGCTTTATTCGATCGAGCCCCTCAGGTGAAAGAATATTTAGAAGAAACGCTTCCGTGGTTAGACTCAGGACACGATCGACGAAATCACGGGAATTTGGGATAGAACTGACGAGTCGAGCTCCAACAGAACTGACGAGGTAGGGATTCCGATACCGCCCGAGAACGAAGAAAACAGAATCGTTACATCCCTTGAAGAGTGCTCGATGACATACGTCGCGGGTTACTTACTCCATAAACTTTTAAATAAATTTCATTGCGATCAGTATAAAAGTCTTTTTGTCAAAAGCAACCAGAATTTAGAAAATAACAATGACCTTTGCTGTTGTTCAAATCGTATTAAACGATTGAACAAGAAGAACTCGGGCACTTGAAGGTATCTATCGACAAGTTCCAAACTTTGATGGTCGCCGCTTACAGACGTTTCGAATCCGAATTTCCTATTCATTGTCACGAGCTTAATATTAGTAAGTATCTCGGACGTTGTATTCACGATACTCTAACGACGACGGACGGCGAGTTTTGGCTCGCGAACGACGATTTTCAAGTTCACCGCGATTTTATAATAGATGTTTTAAACGACGTAATTATCAAGGCACTTATCGAAAAATAATTACGTTGTTTACAGCATCGGAAAAAAAAATCGCTCCGGGCTCGAACGGGGAACTTTGAGTTGCAAAAGACTACGCCTCAAAACGCTCCGCCGTCGCTTCAATTGTACAATGATATGAATAAAACTTGTTGAAAAGTTGTGAACTCGCTTGCCGACAGAATTGTGTTTACGATCGGCAAACGGTTTACATTCGATAAATGAATCAATTTTACGCCTCTACGTATTGATTGTATGGTTGTTACGTATAATTTTACTGTTTTTAATATCTCGCTGGCCTGACAGCTATTCATCGTTGAGGCATCATGGCGGCAGCGCGACAAGGCGCGTGAGAGCGCGTGAGACGAGGGATGGTATGTGCGTTCACACCGATACATCGCTGTGGCGGCGGCGGGAACCATTTTTTCTCTGCCAAAAGTTAATACGGGACCTGTGCTTCCATGTAATTCTATGTTCTCTGACGATACTCACATCATGAATGGCCATTGTTAGACGATCCAGTAAAATTGAAAAGAAGACGCTGAATCGAGATTAGGCTTTCGATGTTCAAACGAACAGAGCTCCTACGAAAAAGCTCGGGAAACGCAACATTGTACGTAACTGCAAGGTTTGCACTAAAAGCACGCAAATAAAAGCTTAGCCAATTTTGATAGTTACGTTACTCCTATAAAATGCGTGTCTCCAAATTTTTATGTGTTTTTAAAAGGTACGCGCATTTAAAAATTAAAGTGAGTGGAGTAGAGTGGAGCGTGAAGTTGGTGGAGTGATTGGTCAAATGTTGATTTCCGCTATAGTAACGCAACAAGTAGTTGATTTTTAATCAACTATTCATGACCGCTATAGTCGGGAAAAACGAAGAATGTGCCCTACGAATGTACATAAAATCGATTAATGATTTGCCCTGTAGCTGGGGAACTCGAAAAATCAGCATGCAGTTTTTAAGAGTAACGTAACTATTAACAATTTGCGTAAAAAATTGGAGACACGCAGTTTGTAAAGTAAAGTAACTTTTGAATCCACGGAAAAATTTGGAGATACGCAGTAGCTAAGAGTAACGTAACTGTCAAAATCGCAGAAGCTTTTGTTTGCGTGCCTTTAGCGCAAATTGTGCAGTCGCATAAAATGTTACGTTTCTCTTGCGTTCTGTATCTTGCGTTACTTCACGATTTTGATGGTTTTCTTGTCTTTTTACGTGTCTCTATTAGAGATACTTTTAAGTGCGAATAAGGCCGGCCTATATATCAACTAGAATTATCGGTAATTATTCCGATCGCGTAATGTCAAATGCTTCATCTTCTTCATATCATATCATTTTTGAAATGACGACCGATTTTGTATCGATCGATCGTCCGCTCGTTCTTCTACTGTTTTGAAACTGTATATTATCATTTATCATTACATAATGAATAGCCGCATATTCGTTACAATTATATTCAATGACATCTACTTTTCGACGTCAAAAAATGCGATCCGAACTATCCTCGCAATGTTTTCTTTTTACTGCAAAAATAATTAGAAGAAATCAATTCCAGCGTGTATACCATCGAAATAACAATAAAAAAAGTTTCGCGTATCTTCAAACTCTGCAATCGTTGTTAGCACGTCGGAACAAACTGGTTGTCATTCAACAAATAAGATGAATATTGATCGTATTGACCATTACGATATAGAATAATATATGTATTTTCGTTAATTAATAAATACATTTCGGAATTAGCCGGAGATCTTTACAATATTAATGCTCGGAGAAAGCTTACATTAATTATGATATTACTATTCTAGATTTGAGCAAAGTTCCCTAACACGAAATTGCCATTTGGTAAACTGCGGACGTGCGAAAGTTCACCTCATTTATGTATTCATTTGGTTTGTTTTTTTTTTCCTTCGTGACTAGAGATAGAGCTATATTTGCAAAAAAAATCTTAACGACCCGTCTATAGGAATTGAGTAAAAGAAGTTTTTCGTTTTTAACTCTAACTGTTTAATTTCATCAATTGACTAGCATAAAATTCGGTAAGACTAAAGATGATTTTTTCTTTCGTTTCTTTCCGGATAGACCTTATGGAACGTTCGACGAATTTGGTAACTGAAACAATTTACGTTCATTAAATTTTTAGTTATTATGTATACGCTATGCGCACGCGCTGTGCAAACTGTGCGTCTCCGATGTGAGTGCCGGTAAATCGGTGAAGCGGTGATATTTCAATATTACTAATTTATACATTATCGAAAAATTTTAAATCCGCAAAAATTCTCTACAGATAGGCTATTGACAACTTTGATGAATTTGCTTTGTGTTCAGTGAGTGTGCGATAAAAGTTTATAGAATGCTTCAAATTAAACAATCGACGGAGGGCATTAAATTCAATTGGTACGACTTATATGTGGGAAAAAGATTTCTTTTCGTTTAACGAGGACTTTCATTTCGTTGACGTTGCTGTCGATGCACCGGTGCTTTCGCTGTCGTTTAGATTACCCACTGTAGTTCCGCTTCTCGGCGGACTCGGCGATGTTGAGCGGCGCGGACGATCGCGATTCGGACTATTGTTGCAAGTGGCATGATGGCCTCCGGCTTCCCAATCACGATGCTGACAAAAAGAGCCGCAGTATCTCGCTATTCCGCAACCACCGCAAGTCTCTAACGCTGCTCTTCCGCAATTCCAACAGCCCTAGAATTCAACAACAATTTATTGAAACAATTAATTTTTCTCTATAAACAAATTATTTAAGATATATCATCACATTCCCATTCACAAGTCAGATTCATAGGAAATTTCAAATGTTTCCCAATGGGATAAAAATATTATGAGTTTCAACTCTACAATAATGATTGCAAAAAATGATTAACAAATTCATTTTAAAAAGTTGCCTAACAAATCATCTGGCAATAGAACTGTTTTTAAGCAGAAGTTCTTCGATCTTTGAAAATGTCGTGTTTCAATAAATGTTTAATCGGTATCTGGGAATATCTTCGATCAATAAAGCGAAACTCCTTGAATATAATACGTAGACTTATTGTAAAAACATATTTAAAATTCGCAACATTAAAAAACGAACAATTTTGTTATCGAAAGTCTCTGAAGAACTAACCGATCCAACAACATTTGTCATATGTCCGACATCCTTTTCGTCATCGCAGGCGGCCGAATTTCCGGACAGCGAAGTAGTCGAAGGTGTACTTCCGCCGTTTCTTACCGCAGCTTCCGGGTTATTAGGATTAATGTGGGCGGCAACGCGTAGGTATGAGTTCTGTCGGAGAGCAGCGTGACTCCGGTGGGGTAATGGTAGATCGAGAAGACGGTGAACCCGCAATCTCTCGTTGGCTCTTGACTCGGCGACGGCGACGGCTACAGCACGCTGAACTTCCGCTACCGCTGCTCTTTTGACCTCTTGTACAGCTTCCTCTGAAAATGATACTCAATCTATAAGTACAGAGTAACAATCATCGCGAGGAGTAAATAGTTTTTAAATACGACATATACGGATTCGAAAATCCGAAATGTCGATCCCACTGATGTTTTCAAAGATTAAGATTCAGCGAAAATCGTTTGACAATGCACGCTCACCGGCTCGTCTCTTAACTTCGGCAACTCTGTCCTCCGTTGCTCGGATGGTCTGAGCAACGATTTCGCCGGAAAGTCTTTTTAAATTGCCGGCATCTCTATCTCCGGTCGAAGACTCAACGGGTGATCCACCATTACTGGACGATGGATTCCCAGTGCCGTTACTGTTTTGTCCTCCACCCGCGGAACCCGGAGTGACCGGAGATGCATTGGCAGCCGGACTTGGCGATCCGCGTCTCTGCAATATCGCTAGTGCACGTTTAGTCTTCTCAACCATTCCGAGAATGCAATTCAGCATAACGTGAATATTTTTCCACTCGTCGTCGAGACTTGAGCCATTTTGCGTTTGTCCGATAGGATGACTCAATTGCTGTTGCTGATGCGGTAATTGCGAAGATCCATAGGACGTCAACTGATTAACTTGCACGAGACCCGGTGGTAGGGGACTCGGGCCATGCGGATGGCTTAGCGAATGCGCTTGTATCGAGTTACCCGACGAGTGCAGAGGCTGATACCAGCAGTAAGGCTCCGGTAGCTGCTGCTGCTGATGATGATGCGCGTGGTGATTCCATTGATTCGATGACCTCTTCCCGTAGATCGGACCATCGTCGAGTGCGCCACCGTTTTCATAATACCTATGGAAAGAGTCATTGTTCAAATTATCGCTTCGAATATTTAATTTTTTCAAGTCCTTTCGATATTATTTTTTTATATATAATATTTTATAAAAGTTGAAAAATAACATTTGGAAAAAATGTCCGATGTAGACGGTAAGAAGAATGTTAATTAATTTGCAACACACTCGAGTTACTACCTTTGTGGTCGTTTCTCATTCAAATTGGCCGAAATCAGCGAAGAGATTCGGAAGTTATGAAGACTTAAAATTTTGAAGTTTGTCAAAAATACTATTCGCCAGAATTGCGGTTTCGGCACGTTTTAAGAAAATAAGCTGAAACTTTGCACACGAGAATAGTGACAACCAAGGTCCAATCAAGCTCCAACCTATCAATTGGTCCAATTTCGTCCAAATCGGTAGGGTAATTTTCAATTTATGACTATTGTCGATTCTTTATATTATTTCCGAATTAGTATGCGCATTTTTCAATTCATCGGGCTACAATTGTTTCATTGAATGACGATGTTTTGTCATATTGCGGTATTAGTAAACTTCTCGTGGTGCGTCTCAAAAATAAATATGTAAAAACGATAAAAACAAAATATTTTTTCAATTGTTTTCAGTGTAAACATATTTGGTTAAAAACCAATTATTCTCGAAACTAATTACGAAACGAGAGGGATTTTCATTACATTATACAGTACATTTTTACAGATACGGTATTTTTTTGTTCACGCTGCAGCAGCCTCATTTTTAAACTTCTGGATGGAAAATTAGCGAATAAGTGGGAGCCTATTTTAGGGAGTTTTAAATTTAATGAAAAATTACTAAAGTTGTTTTAACTTCAATGAATCTGTAAATATGGCACGGAAATCTAATTAAATGTCCATTACTCAAAAAGATTGGCGCTTGATATCATCTTGATATAATATTGGAAAAATGGAAAAATGTGAGAATTGTACATTTTCGCATTGCGTCCTCATTAATTCCTTAAAGTGATGTGAAACTTGTATAAGTGTGAGAGAGATAGTGTGAGAGAATATGTTTCACATCACGTTAAATCATATTGCTACCTCATTGAGGAAGTCAAAAAATGGTAAAAACTGCGTTGGTAATCGTAGAAGCTTCGTGGGTAAAAGTAATGAGAATTTACAATATATAGAGTTTTTTTTATGTTCCTTTCGTAAATAATTCATGAGCGGAGCTCTCATCGATTACAGATTCCATCCCATTAGTATCATTGAAAAGGACAAAAATTTCAATGACAAAGAACCTCCTGATTGTCCAAAGTAGACAAACTCGATCCGCTCGATGGTCCAACTTGATTTTGTATGTATTCGGCCGGTTGCATTGATACCTGCGATTAACTGGTTTGTCGCAGGTGTGCGAGTTGCCAACCGGGGGTTCCGATGCACCTCGTGAAATCGTATACACCGCAGCTCTCGCCGCGTTACGATGTGGTTGTGGACGATATTAGCGGCGTGCCAATAGGTACTCGAGAGACAAGTTTGGAGGAAGGGTACGTGCGCGTCCGCGTGAAAGGTGTGTGCGGTGTGATATATTGAAATGTCAGCGGCAGACATGTCGAGGGTGAGATAGAGAGCAAGCGAAGAGAGAGAAGATTCGGAGGGCAAGCTATACTGACGTCGGGGTCCTAACTCCGTTGGCTCGCCTTGGCCTGAGCCCTGTTGGCATAACTTTCGTCTTTGCTCCGAGTTGAAATGCTCATGTGAAATGCGTATGCGCTATTATGGATACGTGTGCTATTGAGTTTTCGATCGAAAACATGCCTTGCCACTGTCCTCGTAGAGTAGTAGTAATCGGGCATACCGAAAATTGAACTAAGTTCGACGAGCGATCGATGGATCAAAGGAAAACGACGCGTAGCCCAGAGCGCGCTTGCATTGAGTTCTGACTAACCGGAAATTCATTTTCCGAAATTAGGTTTCCGAAGAGGTAGAGCCAATATCTGTAAGCGGGAGTACGGTGTACCACGTTATTATATGTAAGCGCGGTATATGCGTAACACATGGGCTCGAACAGGCGTTAAATGTTCTCCGCAGGCTCGAAGCCAATTTTTTTTTTATTCTTCATTGTTATTTTATGCTTTTAGTTTTTTTTTTTTTTTTCATTTTCGTCGGGATAGTTTAAGCGTTCGAACATTTTGCGGTTATTCGGTCAATGTAAATCCCACTCGTGTGTAGCTGCCCCAGGTGTGCGTTGGCTATTTCAAGGGAGCGTGTCCTTGTCGGTGATTTATAGTAACACCCGCGAAACGGATTCGGGCAATTCAGTTTATATGGACATTTGTTTGTCGAGGAACGAAATTAAAGTACCATAGAATTCTTGTATACTCACGAAGCGTCCGATGCTCTGCGTTTCGTCGCGAGATTTGTCGGAGTGCCCGAGTAATGCTGATGCAAAGAACCCGCGTTGCCACTGTTCGCGTGTTGGATAGTGCCGACAGCTGCGCCAGAATTCGATCGCATAATTCCGTAATTCGTCGTTCCGGTAGTGCCGTTACAGTTGCTCTGATCGCCGAAAGGGTCGACCGCCTCGGCCGATTGTGCAAGAATCACATTTTCCAGAACCGCAGATTCGTTTGAGCGCAAGTATTGCACGCATGTCTGAAAATGTTGATTCGGAAAAAGTTGCTTTACCGTGGAGTATTGATATTGTCGATTCGGAGACGAATAATTTTTTTAATGGTATTTTTGTTATTCATTTTTTTGAACAATATCTCTTCGTCACTGAGATACTTTTCCAATGTAATCAATAGCTAATAGAATCCCCATATTCTTTGACGTCTTTCGGTTGGTATCAAAGAATTCAAATATAAGCAAGTGTAATTTCTACGTGACTAAGCGAGTACGACATAAAATCTTGAGAACTTTGAACGGGTAATTAGTCTATGCGAGATTTCACGCATAAAAACACGAGAAAATCATCGTAGGGCGACATCGGCATTATTAATGTATTGTAATGAATCGCAACGGATGTGGTCTTTCGCTCGAATGCCGCAGTATCGTAGATGTTTGCAGAAGGTGTACAGTATGCCGGAGAGCAAGTAGACATTGCCGGAGAAACGGTAACATAAAAAATAATAAAAAAAAAGTAAAAAAGCAATACCGGCGATCAGTTGAAATTTTAATATTCGTCTCCGGGTTTCTTTATCGCTGGCTTTTCCTTAGCTCCTATCGCGCGTTTTACTTCTCTTTCTCTTGCTCTCGATCAACCTCTTTCCACCCTTCGTTGGCGCAGTCAGAGCGTACAGTTGTTGGCTTTCTTCGTCTCCTTCTTCCTATTCCGCATTTTTCTCCTTTCTCTCTTAATACCGAATTTAGTTTCCGGCAAGCTACGATTTATGGTTACTAATTCAATATCGGGAAAGTCGTCAGCCGATACCTAATTAATGATTACCGATCGATATTCCGGCGCAAGCGAAATCGTCCGTCTTATGCACAATCACCGATACCGACTCTAAAAACGAAAAAAAATCTTGTGACCGAGCTTCTAATATTTTCGCGATTGATAAATTATTATTTCAACTTGTCTTTAGAGCCGTAGGTAAGTCGTTTCTCGAGTCTAGTACCGTCTGCAAAATGTAAATGTTCATTATTAATTTGCAATTCGTTATCTCCGTCCTCTCCGTGACTGCCTTTCGTCGGTGCGACTCCCGATGGGCGACAGCTGGCAACCGTTCTTAGCCAGCGTCACAGAGTATATGGATTATATTGTACGCTTATAATATATAAAACAAGACGAAAAAAAAATACAGTAACGGAGAGACATTTCTTCGCTATTTTTCAGTTGGAAGGAGACGTTGCTCCCATTGATGGTGCTGTGTCACGCACATGTTGGCGGGTAAAAAAATAGAATAGAGTAGTTACCACGCAAGATTGAGCGTTCAATAAGATGTACCATTTTGTTGCTTGTCAAATTTAGACCCCCCTCCGTTTTCGGTAAAACGCCAACGATCGCAATGCGTAGTCGACAACTGGATTCCCCTTTGTGCGTTCATCCGCCTTGCGGACACACGGACGGCTGCTCGAAGCTCTCACCGTAGTATAGGAGAAAGCGAGCGGAATTAGAAACACGAAAAGTAACCCGGCCGCGATCCTTGGGTAGTCTGGGAAATTGAAACAAGCTGCCAGCCGTTCCAGCCTTAGTGTGTTGATTTTGCAACGTTCCCTTCCCTCGCAACTCTGTATCTTTGTTCGCGTTCTTCCGCTCTTCTCGTTGTACCGAAACGCCTTTTCTGTATATTCTACTGCGAGTCTGTATTACATGCGTTACTACGATAACGCACCCCGAGATTCAACGCATCTCGTCTCATAGATACTTTTCATGAAAATAACATTTCAACCAGATGTCGGACAAACTCTTTATAAAAAATGATTGTATAGTTAAAAATATTAATCTAGTTTACTTGATAGTCAATTCAATTAAATTTAATTAATCAAGTTTATGTTTTCGATATATTACAACACAGATAAATGTACCGTAAATGACAAAAGAATAAATTGAAGACTTAACCGAACTTTGCCCATTAACGAATATAAATTTTATCGTCAGATTTTGATCATCAAAATATAATTTTTAACGGTTAGAATTATAAAAGAATGAAAGTATAAATCGAATTATGATCTCTTGATTCAGTTAGCGCACTAATTGAATAGTTATATATACAATACTCGAATAATGTTATACAAAGGAGAGAGACGAGAAAAGAAGGCAAGGGGTCGAGATGGAAAAAGAAACGATGAAGCCACGAAGACGCGACGAGGGAAGCTCGGCCTCTGAATACAAATATACGCGCTCGTCGTAATCTTGGATGGTCGGTGTGCTCGGCATGCCAAAGTGGAATTTCGAGAGAGCCACTCGACAGCCGGTATAAGAATGTCGAATGAGGATCCGATATTTCCCAGCATTTTCACCGAGCTAAGCCCAATGGGCTCTTTCCCTCAATCGGCGTTATAGCGTTCGACGACGGCAATCGCTGCCGTGAGGAGATATCCACGGTGCCGCACACACGGAGCCCGTGAGGGAGGACGCAGATGTTGGAGGATTGGCGCTCGTTTAAAACCGCTAGTCGAATTCGAATAACGCCCTGCTATCACTCTCCCTATTCTATCTCGCTCTTCCATATACATGCATGATCCACGCGTACACGTTAAAACTTTGTGTGTAGAGCTCACCGGGTATAAAGCTTGTATTTATGCGTCGTTTTCACGCTACCGCACAGCGTTGCGCGGCCTCCCCTACTGTGTGTACTTGCACTCGGGCCGTGGATTCCGGGCAACGGCACGCAGTGATTTATTATCCGTGCCTCGTCGGTCTAATAAAGCAAACAGCCCCCTTGCGGCTTCCCACGATTCTGACATTTTCGTTTGGTACTCACCAGGTGAGTCTCGGTGCGCCTCGACGACGCGAACGATTGCAGATATGCTCAACATTTTTTCACTATAGTATTATTTTTTCTTCTCAATACTTACTGGTATTGTAGTACTTAAAACCGTCGAAACAAATCGAAATATCAACAAAAACGGATGTTAATGATGTATTGCTTTGTTATTTTTCGTCAACACCCGTCTCAAATTTGAAAAACTTCGTTAAATCTACTTATAAACAGCGACGATAAACAGAAATGAGCGATTTTTCCTCATCGAAGCTTTAATTTTTAGTCAAGTCCCTCGCTTTGATCAAATTGTGCGGTACAACTATTTTCGCTGCGGGTCCGGTGGAACCAAGAAGACATCCAATATCGTCTCGAATCGTAGGTTTTCTTTGTCGCAACGCCCGTGGATTTCGGTTGCGAGAAAGATTGTTACGTAAATCAATTCTTGGATGTTGAATACAATGTTCACGAGGCAATATCACGAGATGAAGGATAACGAGGAACAAAAAGGCTAAGCTCACCTGATTATTGACTCTGGCAGCGGCAACAAGATCTTTTCGAAGAGAGGGCAGAGTGTGTCTAAGGTATGGTAAGACGAAGCCTCTCAACGGGAAATTTGTTGCTTCTTGAAGAGCCGAGTGAAACTCTTCGGCGGTCATTGCGCCACTCTGCATGATTAAAAAATAAATTCGTACGAAGTTCGATAGAAAATACTTTTGGTAGAATCGTCGTAGATACGAGAAAAAAACGGTTTACCGAGTCCTTACCAAGAGACCGAGTACCAGTGTCCGTACGGAATCCCCGGTATCTTGCGATATGTTGGTAGCGAATTGCACGAGAGTGCCGAGAAGCCTCTTAAGTTTTCCGTGAGCCGCGAAAATGCCGGAAACGCACCTGGCACCGTTCGATATCGATGCGCCGTTACTGTCGTTTTTCGTATTTTGGCTCTCGTCCTGTTGCCTCGAACTCGGAGAATCGTCATTCTCGGGTTTGACGGAATGAGACGATACTGGACTTTCGGTGCCGGCTGCGCCTGCCGAGCCGTAATGTCCTCCTCCCGAGGATTCGAATTGTGTCGCACCATTGACTTGTCCCTGATGACCTTTTGTCTTGTTAATCGTGCAAGGCGACAAACGATTGTCTCTCGATACCGTTTGTTCTTCATTTGCATCGTCTCTCGATGATTTCTCGCGTGACGGCGATGGCCCGTTTGGTAGTACTGCAATGAGAGTCTATTTTCCGTTTTCAAGAAACGCCTACCCCGCGCAATAAACAACCGAGTGCATTGAAATTGCTCTTTCCATTAATAAAATTTTATAAATTATAATACATTTGCACGACTTTAGGGTGCAGTTTGAGTATATTGAAAATTCTGGGTTTATCCGTGTAGCAGTATTTTCGCTTGTGACACGAGTGAAAGATCCAAAGCCAACAGTGATACTGGCAATTTAAATATTTTTTTAATACAGCAAAGAATCCAATCAAAGTTTCGTCGATTATTTAATCGGGTTCTCTTTGAAATTTTAATTCACTTGCATTCTCTCTTTCTCTCTCGAGTCGCAGAATAGAAACGAGGTGTCCGGATTTGCCCCGTGGGAGGTACGTTTCAAACTCAGTGGATAGGCAATACATTCAGCTACCGCGGAGGATGATATTTCCACGCGCGTACTAGGCGATTCTACCGCACAAATATCCCCCCGTATAGTGTACGGGTCTCGTAGTTGTACAGCCGTCTCTCTACTAACACGGTAACGCGCCTTCCCGCGGATAACATGCAATTACGGCTCGTGTCATCCACGTTGGCTTGTTCCCACTCTCCTCTACTCTGCGTTATCACGCGTGGAATACCTCTCTGTCTGCCAACCAGCCTCCGCTCGCTCACTCGCCGGAGCCTTGTATGCACCGAAACAACCGAACGGAAAATACATACACACGGGATTAGAGTAAAAATACATATCTACCGATAGTACAAGGATAACATTTTCGTTTCAGCAGTCGTAATAAGTTGCAATGTTAATTGATAAAAACAATAACAACAAAAGCTCCGAAACATCATTCTATGATACAAAACGCTTGATGTATAACTCCATCGGTACTACTGGGAGTCTCGATCATGTATTCACATTTACTTTATTCGCGAATTACACACGCGAAAGTAAATTCCAAATCCTTCGATCATTCCTTGCGCATCGGAATCGATTGAAATGTACAAAAGTTCAACCGAAACAGCGGGATCATAAAAATTCAGGAGGGCTGTTCGAGCTCGGGATCGTTTGAATTTACACCGTTTCCCTCTAAATCCGATCTATCGATCGAAAAAAGCTACCCGCAAGATTCGTCTATTTTTATCGACGACGCTTCGTCCTAATAAGAAGGTCAGCGTTCACGATAGCGGAAGTAGAAACGGAGATTACCATTGTCGAGTGTCGGTCGTTGTAAAACGGACGCGATTGCAATTTTTCTATTTCTCTCCTTATCTCTTCTCTCGTCCGTTTACCTCACTCGGTGCGCTCGCCACGTTCGGATATACGTCTTTCGAGGCTACGTATATGAATTTCCGCGAACGGTATCTTCAGCGAGACGAACCGGAAGGGAGGGAGACGATGGTAATGGTAAAGCTCGCTCGGCTGCTACCGTTGGTGCCGCTGCTGCTGCTGATGTTACTGTCCCTTCGACCAGCTGTTACTTCCTCCGGCGACTCTCAAACCCCCTTCGTTTAACCGCGTTTCATCTCCTACCTCTGCTCCTACTCCTTTCTTTACTTTCGCACTGACCCCCCCAATTCCGCTTCAATTTCAATATCTTTCTATTCTCGTAGGCCGTAAACTTCATATACTTATGTGCATACGCCCGTATGCATGCAATTTCTCGTCATATCTAATACAATATTATACGGATAAGCATCAACCTTCAGTCGGAATAAAGGAAAATGATGAAACAGATCGAACGGAGAGGATTTACACGATTGTGAGAAACCCACGGGGAATATCGTGCGAAATCTGCGGACTTTACCCCGCCTATCGTCCTCTTCCGCCTTTTCGTCTTCGTCGTATACTTCCTATATTCTCGCCGACGCAGTTGAAGGATCGATAAGCCGCACGTGCTCCAAGCGCCACAGCATTGAGAATCGCTGGAGGAAGTAAGTACGGTGGAACTCAGCTGTCGCCTCCTAATTGCCGGGACAATGCAACAGATGGCTTTGATCGCAATCCCTCCCTATTCTACACGTTTGTTCTCTCCTTCTCGTATCTCCCTCGCTCTTTCGGCTCTTCTCTTTCACCTCTTTGCCTCTCATTCCGGAAGTCGCTACTTCCTTCCCATCTTCCTGAAACTGCATCTTGGTATACCGAACGTTTTCCTATTCTTATTTTTTCTCAGCTTACAATTTTTGTATCGGCTCGTCATCGATACACGACCTTTTCTTCACAACGCTTCGTTTTCTTTTTTAATGACGACGGGAACGACTTAGTCATCTCGAATAACTGGCAATTAATAGCCGCATTTTATTATGTACCTTCTACCATTCAAATGAGACGAAAAGAAACAAGGAACGTAATGATTTCGGGAATCTGCGGGTTTGTTAAGACGCTTAGGCGCGTTACTTGCGAATTTTTTCGGAGCCCATTAAAATTCCTATTTTTCATAGTCGCCGTTCGTCATCTCTCTTAATTAAAATGACGATAATAAGGGACGTTGAGTTGTGTCACGGTGTGTAAAGCGTTATGCATGAATGTATGTGTACGCGTGTTAGCGAGAAGGAGAGGGTTATAACGGAGAAACACGGAATATTGTCGCAAGCACAGCCGAGGACGTTAGCGATAGAGCTCGTGAGAGATAGATATACAGTCAAAGAGGGAGGACAGGAACCGGCCGAGTGCGGGGTCTATCATGAAATACCTACGTGGCACAGGGGAGTTCCTGGGGCCGCGAGGATACCGGATATGATATCAGCTGAAAGCAGAATCCCGGTGGAAGTGTTGGACGTGCCTTATCGCGTCTGGACCAGGCAGTCAGGCAGCACACGACCGAGCTACCCGACCCGACCGCCCAACATCGGAGCACACCGAACCAGCCAGCTTGACTGACTGCTCGCAGGGAGTTCTCATGTTCACCCTCTCGAATCGCGGGACGCAACCGCGACTCTCGCATTCCACAACGCGAAACATTCGCGCATTCTCTGTTTGCCAAATCTGTATTAACGTTGCGGATGAGACCATTGCGCAAGAGATAACTCGCCGTTGAACATATTAATCACTTCAATATCAATTGGATATTTATTAAAAAAAAAAATAATAACAAAGTTAGCGCGTATAATAATACGATTGAACAAAAAAAAATAGCACTTGATGTTTTTTTTACCGATTATTTATACGATCTCTTTGTAAGATCCTCGTTCAAATTGTTGATAATTGTGATATTTTTTCTTGCTTTTTAAATCATTTACCGAGGGTAAAACGTGCTACACCCTATTTATTTTGCTTTCATTGCTTTTTTTTTTTCCATTCGAATGATGCTGCAAAAGTGTGCGAGATAAGTACGAAATGCGAGAGCTTAAAGTTTCGTTTATCCAGAGTTACGATGTGGGATAAAAAGACAGAAAGGAGAGAAGTGTGTTGATTTTGTGTGGGTAGATAGCGGTGGTGCAAAACTAAAAGAAAAAAAAAAACAGTAAAAGACCGTGTGTCCTCTCGCGGGTAGGTAGGACGGTGAGAGGAGTGAGCATTCGCGAAACGGTCGGGGAAAGGGTTTTTGTCTACTCGGTATAGCTCTCGGGAAGCGGGCTTTCTCTTGGCGGGCGCTCTCTTGGCGCTTGCGAGGGTAAAGGTAGCTGCGGGCTCTCGTTGCGTCCAGAGATAACCAGATCGGTGCTCTCTGAATGTACGATTCGCGGAACGAGTATATATACGGGGAGGAGGGGGGGGGGGGACTTGCAATAGGAGAACTCATCGTGCATTCCTGGATACGGGTGCCCCCATACAATATTCCAAACTAACGTACGATTGGCCTTAACGCCAGGCCAATGTGTAACCAATGCGAAATGCGACGAATCGTATATCGTTACATGCGTAAATGGTATTGGGTATTGTCGGTACAAATATCGAACACGAGTGGCACTTTTCGTTTTTTTTTAGATTGGTGCGCAGGTGTGAAGATTGGTAAAAAAAAAATTTAATGAATCGATGGTCAATGATAAACTGCACCCCAATGTTCGTACAAATGGATTTATCTAATCAAAAAGGAAAAAAATAGATCGAAAAAGATGTACAAAAGAAGACATACCTTGGGGTACCTTGGTCTTGAGGTCGAGATCGACGGGGAAGGATTCGGAACTTTTGTTAACCATTGTAACGAGGGAGTTCGGCGCGGAGGCTTGACAAATGAAGCTCGAGGATTGAGGAATAGCACAGGAAGCGGGTGAAACGACAACGGTGCTGGGGGTCGGAGAAACAGGGGTTGTCGATGCGGTTGGGTTTACGGTAACGGCGGCGATGATGCTGGTCTCGCACGGGTCGACTGTAACATCAAGGATAGTTGAGGCCGTGGTGATACTCTTGTCGGTAGTAGAAACGGCGCTTATCGGTGAAACGCTCGTCGTCGAGATCACAGTTGTCGCAGCTGTCGTTGATACCGAAGATGAGGACACCGAGGGACTCTGCTGAAATCCGCAGCATACCTTTGCCTCTTCCTTAACCTTGATCTTGTGCAAAACCCCAACGGCTTCCTCCACTTTCATAATCGAAGCAAACCTCAGTATACACCTGCGCGCATATCAAAAGATATTTCTCATGAAACAAAGAGAACAAGCGATTTTTATACATAAGTTCGAATCTACCGTCGTGCTCAGTATTCCTAATTCGCGCATACATTTCAAACAAAAAATTTAATCCGATAAAGTTTCAGTACCCACGGCATGCTAAAGATCTGAAAAAAATCAACCGAATTGAAGATGGCAAGATGTTCTTTGATTTTGCATAATAATAATAGCAAAAAGTTGTTAAACAATTATTTTAAAAATGAATTCCTTAACAAAAAAATCAGAGACCCTTTTATTTTCTCATTTTGAATAAATACCTATATTTCTTATAATTCATATGGACTGTTTGAGAATTTTCTGAAAAGTTTCGAGGCGACGGTATCAACCGTTTCGTAATTACACTTGTTTATAAAATTTCAAACCGGGAGATTTAAAAATGTGGAAAAGTTCGGAAAAAATTGATATGGATTATAAAATTAATGAATTCATTTAAAAAGAGAAAAAATCAGGTTCAATGATTATTTGCTGAAATTTTTTTTTTTTTTGTAATCCGTAAATAAGTTTTTTAACATTACTATTATGTGAAATTAATATTCTTGGCACCTTTAGGGCAGTTCATCTTTTTCAGACTTGTACATCATTAGGAAGCATTGAAAGTCTCACGGAATCTCACTTGTGGCTAACGATTGCCCGGTGCTCCGGTAATATCAATTGATAAATTATAAATAATTAATAATAATAATATATTATTATTGTTTTCAGTTTATTATGCTATGTATGAAAATAAATAATTACAATCGTTTAATTAATAAAAAAAAAAAAAATTTTCTTTTTTTTCATCCTTTTTGCATCATTGATCGAACAAAATAAAATACTCCTTGGGTACGTGTTACACTAGATAATACAATTTATATTGAACACTTTTGTTCGATTATCAACAATTCGATTCAAGTGCCATGAGAAATCTCGTTAGAACGCTTAGTTGAATAAACAAGAGGAGTATCATGGCTCATGAAATTGCCAAAAAATGCGTAGCTATTGTAATTCCCCGAGCAAATACCCCACGACGCTTGACTTTCTCAAAGAGTTCCGAGAGGTCGCGACGATTAGCTTGAATTTTAATAATCTCTTTACCATTGTCATGCATATGAAAAATCCCGTTTTTAATAAACTTGAGAAATGAAACATTGTTTAAGTCAAATTTATCCGAAACGCGGTTTACGAGAGAATAGAATAACAGCCGAGACAGTTCGAGGGATTTTCCGAGAATTTTATTGCGAGCTCACCTGTAATTAATTTCAATTAAATCCGCTTCATTATTGTTTAATAAAATGCGTCTCCATTATCTGGCAATATTTCGAAAGGAGCAGTGCGCACAAAATAAAACACGAAAAATATATAAAAAGCAACATTATAAAATATCGAAAAAAAAAAATAAATAATAACACACACACATAGTTTCCGCCTCTAAAATCCGCCGCACTTAACCGTAGAGTCGGGCGGTATTATTTTTCCTTTCTCCACTAGAGATTTCTCGAGTCCGTTGCAGTATTTAAGTCATCAAGTCCAGCGGTAGAGAATACGTTGTTGACGGAGTTGATCCTCAAATCACCGTTTACCCCGTATAATTAGAAAAGTAAGACGGAAGGGGTGCGAACGGCAAAAGACAAAAAAACAAATACGCCTTCACCGATGCAATTTCGCTCTCTTAGTTTCCAAATGTACGGACTCGAAAGGTCTCTTAAGAAAGTGCTTGGATGCTGTTGTTCGCTGTTGGTTCGCAACAGCGCTCACTACTCTTGCTTCTCGCAACTTTGCAATGCTGCTGATTTCCGTTTCGTAATTCGCTAAGGCGATACACTCTCCCGGTAGCGCGACGCTTGCCGACAACGAGGAGAACAACACGCCTTGACGTACCGAGCAAATATTGTTAACGGCATGGGATTAATTCATTTTCTCTCTACGCTTCATTCGTTTTTCACAATGACGAAAATGGCGCGGTAACAACGACGACAAAAACTTTGTCTATAATTCATTTTTCCGCGAGCAAAAACAAACGTTTTACTGTGAGTAAAAACAAAAAAAACTCAAGTCATCGCTTGAAATTTTTTTTTCCATTAATTTGACGTGGTGATTCAAATATATACAAGTGTTATGCTGTCGATGATACACTAGTGGACGTTTTAAGAACTTATATTTATACGCATATGTTGCGCACATGGTACGGTATAGAAGTGGGTACTGTACGTCAACTCGTCGCCTTCAACTTGATCGCTCGTTCGTATTGGTATAGTCACCGATATACGACGGGAGGAATCGTGTGCTAAAAATGTTCAATATTAGAACGTCCAGACGAAAGAGAGACAGGCAGGCAGGCAGACCAGATGTCTAGCAGCGACCGTGTATACCGAACGAAGAGCGAAAGAGTAGAGAACCGTAGAGAAAGAGGAAGCAACGTTTAACTCGCTTTTCATTACAAAAATGTCACGCACAGAGCCGGTTGCACGTTGCATGTAGTACACAGAATCCAGTGCGGCCATCAGCATGACGCATATTCGATGCCACACAACGACCTCACGAATGTATAAAGCCGGCGCGCGCTTCGACTTTATTCAAATTTTTTCTGTGCTCTGCGTTTCGTCGCAATCGCAAACGCCGATGAATATAGCTTATTAATAAACCTTCTATTATCAATCATGCACGATTAAAATTTCTATTGGAAATTTTCTATATCTATATAAATACGATAAATTTTGAAAAATTTATTAGCGTGCGCTAATAATATTAATCGGGTTGCTTTTCCTCCGTCAGAGCTGAATCGGGTTAAGCGAACGGGCTCGATGTGAATTTGCGGTCGTGTTTCCCACTTCCTCGTTTGCCCGCTGAACAATCAATCTACACGTACGCGTAAGCGTCCAGCACCTACGGTGTATAATTAATAATATGTCCGTAGGTACACAGGTGGAAAATTGCGCGTAGAAAAAAGTAATAATGAACCAACCAGAATAGTACATGTATTTGAAGAGCCATTGCGCTTAGGCTTCTTTTGCGACCAGGAAAATTTCAAAAATTTATATTTGAAAATTACATCAATCATGTCCTACCGCTGGCCGACTGGCTCTCTCCGCGCTATCCACAGAAATATTAAACTGCCTTCCCAGGTGCGCTTCCGGCCGAGCGCGCGGCAGTTGGTCCACCATTATCGGAGAAAATGGTCAGTCACGTAGTTATACACGCGGGTTATACTTCGAAGCTCTTACGACGTGTAGCTATATACATAGCGTACTCGTTGACTATGGTACGTGTATTGGTTCGACACGCGAACGAAGAATCTATATTGCACGAATAACTCTCGTACACGCGCATGCATAAAACCAAAATATCACGAACATTCCGAGCGAAGCTTGCAACGAAATTTCAATCAATTCCATCGTCGGCGAGTTAAATTATGGATGGCGGATGCTGCGGTGAAAAAAAAAAAACAACAAGAAAAAAAAATAAAAGTGTGTTCATATTATATTTTCCTCGGGTACCGTCAATCTCGGTATTGTCTTCGGCAAGTGAGGTATAAAATAATGTAGCGCGTCGCAAGCATTTCAGCTTAAGCATAGCGCATAAGAATAAAAAAGATGATTGCTTACAAAGTAGGTGTCTCCCGAAGCTTTTCGATGAAGTATCCCATTAATAATTACGGGCTCGGGGTGGCCGAGATAAATGAAATGCTTGCAAAATCTGAGGATTCGCGGGTGCCCCGTGTAATTATTAAACATGGAATTTTCGGCTGCTGGTTTAACGCTCGAGGGTTTGTAAGTAAAGGATGCCACAGGATTTTCGTCATGCCATCATCCTCTTCGGATAAACAGGCGTGCGTGGCAGGTGCGTAGGAGTTTAGAGGAGCGGGTCCTCAGGCGTATGTGTATAATCGAGAGAAAGGAAGAACGCGTTTGTAGTATGTAATCGTATAGGATGCATGCGCGTGTTGGGGCGCATAGAGAGCGAGGTAGAGGGGTGGGTCTCCGGCACAACTCTTGATTCTCTTTGACCGACGGAAGCTGCCTGCAACACCTGACTGACTCGACAGCCGTGTAGGTATATGGCAGGTTCACGAGCGCAGCAGAGGCAGAGAAGCCCCTGGTACTCTCGCAAGCTCACCGGTGGGGCACGGCACAGCGGCACAACGGCAGCAGTGGCAGAGGAGCCGCCAGCAAGAGGGGTCCCGGACGGGCAGCGCGCGCGAGAGAGGGAAAGATTAATAATATAGGGAAGCCAAAGCCACGCTGGCCGACCTCCTCCTCGCACAACCCGACAAGCTTTACTCTGCCTCTCTTCTGTTGCCAACAGTTAATCGATATAATACTTCGGTATAACACGCGCAAACACCACACCACCGCACCGGCAGCTGCCTTCGAACGAACTACCCCTCTCGCTCGCTTTTCTATTAATATACCTATAGGTGTCTTAAACTTCTTTTCACGCAACACTCGCTGACGGTGCAAGGGAAAAGACCACGCGCCGCATCCCCGATTCATTCCGTCTTTATCTGCTATATACCATATATCATCCCGCCATTCGAACTTTTATCCACGCGATATTTTATTGTACGATAGATATAGGGATTGCATTAGCGCGAAATATTTCGAATTTCGTTCGGCACCCGATATAATCGACTAATCGAGACACATCGGTATCGCCGATAGGTACCTTGCCAATCCGACTTTCGAAGAGCAATTAAACGATTTTTTTTATTTTCATCTTCGCCGACAAGATTCATATTCTAACGAAATGCAATCCCTTCCATCATTGTATTCTTGAATTTCCTATTTCTTTTCTTTTTCGTGTACCAGATATTTTACTCGGTGTTACGTTATGACAAAACTATTTTTATCATTAATGTTCCTTTCGCTCGGTTACTTGACAACGATAGAATATATTCATCGTCGGCTATTGTTCCGGTTGCTTAATAATAAACAATGATTTAGCAAAGTCCCCTCCTGTCTGAAAGACGCTCAGGGACTGTAACCACGAGAAGACGCGATTCACGCTACCACCGGTTCCGATTATCGGCGAATATTGTGCGAAAGCATGCAGCTGACAGTTCTCCACGAGTCGCGAAAGCCCGCAGGTATTCTTCTTATCTGTCTGTCATTCTACTTTGTACACCAAAGAAAATTCGGTACACGATCTTCTACTACGGTTGTACAGGCGTCTTGTTCGCATGGTAATTTTAACGGAATTTTGATATTTATCCAATTGATCTATGTACGTTGAAATGGAAACAATTTCACTGCCACGTGAGACTAATCGAATGAAAACTCACCTGTGCCGCGTTGACTCTTCAAACTCGTATGACAGTTGATATATCTTCCTAATAGCGTTGAATAAAATTGATATTCACAGCGCGATTAGCCAGAGTGAGAAACGAACGGAAAAACGATATTTGTTGGCGCTGCTCGATGCCCGGTCTCGAACAACGAACGAACGTGTCACTAATTGGCGCATCACGCACGACGCGACGGCCACATGGTGCACGCTTATTATTCCGAACGATTAGTCGCGTCGATTATCATTCCGGACGAACGAACTCTCGCCATCACCTCTCGACATTACGACGAGGCCACCACGTGCGCGAACGTTGACACAGACCGCTGTCTCATTTAACCTCGATGATCTTTACATTAATTTTTTATCATTCAAACAATTCTCTATTCTATTAATTCTCATGAAATAATACATTCCGTTAATATACGCAAGTTTTTGCTTTCTTTAGACCGTTTTGTCAGCGCATAACAGCGTGTTTAACGTTTTTTCATCACTGCCGGTGAAAAAGTCGAAGTTCAGTATCAGAGCTGTCAGAGCTTGCGACGCGACACGCGAGCGCGTTACGCTCGAACGGCTACTGGCGGCCGACTGAACGTTCGCTGGGCTTGGAGACCACAGATACGGAAGCCGCGCCAACCGCGGCGAGAGGTTTACCAACACAACCCCTCTTCCTCCCTCTGGTTCTCTCGCTTTCTTTGTATACATATCGAGGATCAACAATAAGACTTTCCACCTTCTCATCGTTATTTCAATTGATAAAAGATGTTGCGCTTCATATACTACTTTCAACGATGGATGAATATGTTGTTGCGTGTTTGTTAACTCAGGAGGGTCGTGTCGTGTACATTTTTTATTTCTCGAATTATTCACTTTTTTCATTATAGTAAATTGAGACGTGTGGGGGGGGGGGGCTTAGTTTTTGTCGTCTAATCGTGCGTGTTCACATATAAATTACCGCACTATTATTCATTGTAATATATAGAAAAGTCATTCGCCAAAAGTAAGCAAATGAATTCGCAGTGTCAAGACCTTCGCCGGTTTTGACTGTTCCCCTGACACTCAAATGGTGTTCATATACATATATATAGGTAAGTACGAGAATCTGGAAACACAACAGCCACACACCGCAGCCTTGCGTTTACCTATATACACGCGGATATTGTAAGCGGGTCTCCGTATGTTCCTGACGCGTCGATATATTCCCACGAAGAAAAGCTCTGCTGCTGAAGCTGAGAAATAGCTCGGTTCTCATACTGCCCCCCCCCCCCCCCCCCCCCCCCCGGCCGTCGTTCTGCTTCTACAACACCTTCGACCACTACTGCGATACAACCTTCTCGCATCTCTGGTGCATATCCTCGTGGGATATACATCGCCAGACACATGTCCTATCGGTCTATCATTGCAAGACATTCGTAAAACTTTATCCATCTTGATGACCACACATGCCATATCTATATATATAAACAGATTTCGCCGCTGTCGCCGCCGCCGCCGTGTACAAGAATCGGCTTATGACCGAGGGGGTCATAAGCCCAAATACATATTCTAAGTCTTCTTTAGAGGGACTTAGATAATATTCTGTCCCTCTAAGGGGGTTTCGAAGGAGGCAGTGCGGTGGTTGGCGGCGGAGAAAGAAGCAAAAATATTCGCCAAATGGGCCTTAACTCAAAATATTCTACAATTGACGAGCGAGCGCGCGTAGCGTGCCAGGCCGGGGAAACACTAGTGGTATATATATATATTATTTATTTCTTTCCGATATTCCATCGATATAATACACGTTGTACCACTTATTTTATCCATAATTCAATGTTTGATGGAAAAAATGATGTCAACATTTTATTTGTCTTATTTTACATGTTTACCAACCATGTTATGTTACGGAAGAACTGGGCTGGCGATTAAAAATCTTATCTCCCGGGTAAAAAATAAAAAGCGGCGTTCTACCTTAAATATTCGAACGGAGTACAATTCTCAGCGCTCCGCATTGGCTACGCGAAATATGCGATATCCACGGGCGTCAAGAGGTTACGTATGGTACTGACGGAAACGTGACGGAGTGCTAATAATAGTATTGCCGAGGGTAACCGAAAATCGAATGCTATATAACATAATTCCTATAGTTCATAGCTTTGTCGAAAAGTCGGAAGGAGAAAGCTTGGCTCTTTTTTGTTTCTTTCTTCCAACGCGAAAAGTGCCTGCATGCGACCTCTCATAATTGTTAATGTCATAATGCCCCTCGTTCGAGACTCGCTGATACATCGCGATCAGGCACTTAAATAGTTTACGAAAGACAAGTATAAAAAATTTGCGTAAAGCGAAAACTTGTTCACTGCGAAACCACCTGCTGGCACCTGCAAGGTAAAACCGGGCGTGTGAGCGAGCGCGCGTGCCTCTCGTGCACCGGTCACTAAGAGGAAACAAAATTACGCATTATGTACATATAAACATACAGTATGATCGTGCGTCGTACCGTTTTTAAGCTCTTTAAGGGTTATGTATATCGCTTATTAATGATTCGCCAAGCCGATAATTTATGTCTCGTTGCACGTCGTTAACCACTCGTATCATAATGTTTCTAAGATCGATCGGAATATTTTGTAACACGAGTATATAAACCTGTTAAATTTCGTACATGATCACCGATATGATTATCGGCATAAGGCAAATCCGTTGCGGGTTTGGTAAATCGTGGTCCGCCGCAATCACTGTGGGCCAACTTTAATCGCACTTCGGACGAGAAATCCAAACGCGATACGATCTATATATATATAAATATACACACAGATAGAAGTAGCGTAGAATATGCTGTACGGGCGACGGCGGTATAACGAACGTCAATTGCACGACAATCGATTATATTTCGCGGTGTTCGACGTGCAGCCGCGTGTAATTTACGAGTTATCTGGAAAGCATGGAGCTGCAGTAGCAGCAGCGGCTTCGTTTCCTCGCCGCCTCTCTCTATCTCCCATTGCTCATAGCTCATAGGTATGCGAATCCATATATAGAACACGCTATCACCATCACCAAGGACATCCGAGAGGTGACATACACGCTTCGATGTAATTTTGGACGAGTGCGAAAATTACACCGTACGGTGCCGAGAGATCGGAGGGATTGGAAGTGACGCCCAAGCCTCCGAGGCCCCTCAGGGAGAAAATCAGATTCAGGGGACGAAAGGACCGACAGCATGGTATATTACTCGCGCGTACACACATACATCCGTATCATAGTACCAGGGGCATAGCGGCTTGTCAATATCAGGAAGAGGTGAATGCCAATAGCACGGAATAATTTTCATAAGAGCCGCGTAAGTGGGAGAACGAGAGCGTCGTCCACAAAATTTACAACGAGATTTTGATACTAGACGATAAAAACGAATCCAAACAATAACAAAAAAATCGTTCATCTTCAATGTCGAAGATGACATCATAATATCGAGTCGCTAGAATGTTACGAATTGCTGAAAGAATCAGTTTTTTTTCGCGAGGCATCCTGTAATTTTTTATATACATTAATTGTTAACTGCGCAGCAATTCTGTCGGTGAACAAGTTTTTACTCCCGACCGTCATGGAAAATGCGCGGTGTACCCTCGGTACAGGATGAGAGAGCTTTTCAACGATTTTCTCTTTAGCTTTGCCGTGGGGATGCTGGTTATCGTTCCCGTACGCGGGAATAACGCGTCAAGCTCAGGGGGATGCGGAATGCCAATAGCAGTGTACAGCTTCACCGACTCTCTCTCTCTCTCTCTCTCTCTCTCTCTCTTTCTTTTTCCCGGCGAAGAGGGGAGGGAGGAGAGTCCCAAGAGTCGAGACATCTTTTCGCCTCTGTAAAGTGTGTTTCCTCGTCTCTCTATGTATACTGCGCTACTCGTGTATGGTTTGAAATGCGTATCATGCGTATTCTCGAAATATCGGTACATGTCAAGTAGCCATTTAGTACTTAATAATATTTAACACTGCGTAAGTACACGCGCGAAAATACATTCGTATTAAGCGTTTTCTAAAAATATGCCATTTTCTGCTTGATAATATTTAACAATATCGTAAAAAGTTTTTGAGGCCATGTTGACTTGCTATAAGCGAAACTGAGCCGAGTTTTCATTGCGGTTGCTTGTCGGGCGCAGCTGTGAAACGCAATCGAAGCTATTTTAGATAAAAGCTTGAAAACGAAAGGCAGCTTTGTACTTCATCGGTGAAGAGAGAGCTCGAGAGAGACGACTTTTCGCGGCGCCTGCAGTTCCTCCTGCCAGTGTCAACACAGAAGGAGCAACTATACGCGGACACAATGCGCGCCGCTTGCTGCCGTTGGCATGTGTGCACGCACGGGGCGAGAGACCGAAAGTATCGAATGGTTGAACAGGTGAGCTCGATAAGCTCGAACAGCTGTTTCCGCGTTTTACCGACTCGAGTGTGTCTGCACACACGCTCGCGCATTTATACAAACAAATACATAAACGTACGTACGGATACACTGGGTCATTCGATTGTTTTCTCTTCTTTGTTTCGTCAGCGAATGATTACTTATGCATTATTGCAAAAACACCTCTACCCGAACGGCTAAAAGTTGAACTCATCGGATCGCAGTTACAAATGTCATCCTTGGTCATTGTCTATTATATTTATGTTGCATCGACCAATTATAACAAAAAAATCAAGCGTTTTAAGATACTCGGATACAGTTTAAAAAAAATTAAGAACGTAATCCTTTTTTTGCTAAAGCATTACGAAAAAAGTGATGATTAAAAGATTATGTCCAACTTGATTCAATTAATTGCATGAAAATGCCATCGGCGATTTCAATCAACTAAAACGGAAACGTCTCTTCGTCTCTTCGCTGTGACAACAAAAAATGTTTTAATTTAAGAATTGGAAGATAATGTATAGAAGTGTTCCGCGTGAACTCAAGGATTTTCAACGCGTAGGTTCGTAATATCGAACGATATAACAAATGCAAAGGCCGTGAAACGAAAAGCTGGTTTCAAGGCTGAAGATGTTCACCAGCTTCCTGCTGTATCGAACCTTCCGCTCTGTGAGAAGATACAAACCGACTGGTCGATATATATATATATATATATAGACTATGAACGTTTTTACTTCCAAATGTCCGCGAGCACCATGGTGCACAAGGAAAAAGAGGGAAAAAAAACGAAAGTGAGATGGCACGGATAGAAAACAGCTGAAGCGCAGATGGTTTCTGGCTTCGCGACGGCTGCCGTTTTCCTCCGTCGGAGCATCGTACTGTATCGATATACATGTATACTTCACTCATTGCGTAAACCGAATAGGCTACATATGCCTAACATTCTATAGGTACATATGCAATTCGCATGGTCGACACGTGTTGCGACGAGTCTCCTTCTCATTCCGAAGTTGTACCAAACTCCTCTCCAGGACATAAAAAAAAACGAGCGCACAACTCTCTATTTATACGAAGAAAAAGATACACCGTTAATTTTAAGTAATATTTCAAATAATCGACATGAAAACAAAAAGTTTCATTCGTATGCGTCATCAATGACCCCGCAAATATTTACATCGTAACCTTTTAGCAATATTAACAATTTTCACCATTCCTTTAATGTTCGTTCGATGTTGCCAAATGTCATTCTTTCACAGATTTCGGTAACGTTAGTGGTGAAGAAAATAAAGAATTTTAACCGCTGATAGTATATACGAGGATTATATGTATTTTATCCATTGAATGTTTCTATAGGGGACCCTTGTAGTCTTTTTAAAATTACAAAATTCTCTCGATAATAACGTTCACCGGTTCAATAGAAGCGTTTTATGCGAGTTACATAACTGAATAGTAAGTCGCAAAGTTACGTTCTCGTATGGGACATATCGTCGTTTATTGTCATCTCTTAAGTCGTTACAACCTTGTTGGTGTCTTGCGTTGTTTTATATGGCCCATTAAGATATAGCATTTTCATAGAAAGAGGGCGGACAACACATTTACAACACACGTACAATTGTCCGGTCGAAAAAAAGAAAAAAAAACTTAAAAAAATCACTTGCCTCATCACCGTTACGTCTCGTTAGCGTACAGTATTTTCATCCTTACTATTCAGCCGGTGTCCGATGTGCAGGATGAGTCCTCCGCGTTACTATGCTCGTTGTTGCTTTCCGTCGACGAACTGTCGTTGCTTTTTATCCGTCTTTTTCGCAGCTTCGCGAACTGAAACTCCTCGACTGGAACTGTATGCATCAACAATTGAAGTTGCAAGTTATTACGGACGTTCCGGGGATAGCATTTCGTTGCAAATGAATGTATCGACCATTGACCGTGTAAATGCATCGTTTTCAATAAGATTCAACTTAACGATATTTTGACCGACCGTGATTCTCCGATGTAATTTCTATGGCGTACTATTGAGTTTAATCCTCGATTACGGAATTACTCGGATAAATTGATCCCCAAACGTTCGCACCGGAAATTTATATAGCGCGCGTCAACGATCGGGACATTCGTCTCGTCAGGAAAACAAATAAAAACTAGACATCGCCGCGTATAAAACGAAAAAGAAACAATTATATTTACAAGTTTTGTTAATTCGCTCGTAAACGAAAAGCGCACGTTTGCGATACAACTTATTATATATTATGCTACAGTCAAAGTGCGGATTCGTTCATATTGAATTACCGTTTTTCTTTTTGTTATTCTCTACCCGAGTACCTACGGAATCGATAGACGCGAATTATGCACTTCGACTTTAACATTCACATTGTACGGTGATAACATGAGAGCCTAAAGAGATTGTCACGTAGGATGTCGTTAATCGATTATCATCCGAACCGCCTTTATAAACACTCTGTTGATAGGAACACTTTACAACTTTATTGTGTGTACGTTCTTTTTCCTTCACTCTTTTAACGCACGAGTTAATAGTAAAATAGAGTAGCGGCACGAGATCTTACGACATATCCCGGTTCGCCGGAAAAATATGAAACGCGTTACATGAAGAAACTATCTTTGAAGATACGCTCGTCAATTTTTATAAACATCGACGCGAGCCTTGCTTTACATCTGAGAATATTCTTTTCTAGTGTCGTACACTCGAGATTTAGCATCAATTCCACCGGCGACTGCGTATTCTTTGTACGATTAATAAATTTCTTTAGCTATGCAATTTACACGGACATCGAAGCTCAAACGAACTAAAGCTAAAAAGTGGATTTTCATACTCGGTGCGTACTGCCGTTCGATGATCCAACTCGAATGTTTTTTTTTTTTTTAAGTGATTACTTCAAAATGCGACATATGAAATTCTTTTGTACGGCTAATCGTTTCAACTTTTCTCGAGAATTTCTAAGAAAATATTTGTTTTGTTGTTGTTGTTGTTGCTGTTATTTCAATGAGATTTAATCCGACTAGCAATGGGACTATGCGAGGTAACGTCGATTACCATCTGAGTCCGGATCAGCGTCGTTAACGCCGATGACCGGAAGCGGCAAGGGCACAATCTCAGGCTGCAGAGGTTTTGGTCCCTGATCCGGATCTTCCACGAGCACTTCCTCCGCCAGGCTACTTCTCGCCGCCTCTGTTGTTAATATTAATTCATTGTCATTGTTCCGTACAGTTCAACGTATATTGTACAAGTATCGAACTCTTTATTATGTACCATTGAAAGCTTGAGGATATTGTTGGCTTAATTTATTCTTGACTATACGAATTTTCTTGAATATATGATCCAAATCACGTTTCATTTCGGCAAGTAGAACTGCGTGTTTCTTGAATTCTACACCAGCTGATTTTAGCCTATTGACCGACAGCTGATTGCAATTTGTCAGCATTTCATTTGTCTTCTCGAATCTCTGTAACCTGGAAAGACAAATTTTCACGAAAAAAAAAAAAATTGCTTAATTCGTACACCGATAAAATTTGTAAAATTTTACTCACATCTGCTTTTGTGCTCGTATCATAGATTCCACATCTTGTTGATCCACAATTCCGGCGAGTCCCTGAACAAATACCTCTGGCGCGGTATAATTTTGAAAGCACTCGAAGCTGCCGGCATCCGACTCCGGAGTTCCTTGAGCCGCCGCCATTACTTTTTTCTCATTTATTCGTAATATGATATATTACGACCGAATCTCACGTCAAATGCTTCTCAATGTAAATGGTGTTTTGACATTGATCTTACGGCTGTATAATCCGTGAGGAGCGGTGGCATACGACGATTCCGGACGAGATTGATCCAATAATGTCCAACTCTCTGTACAACGACATTCTTTCGAAGGTTGAATATTGTTATGTATATAGGTTATGACTGCCATCCGCGGAGGTTACGAAGCCAAACCGACAGTCAGTCGTATACATTCTCATTTTTCTACTATTTGATGCTAATTCAATTTGTCAAAACTGTAGAATATTGGAGTGTCACTAGACGTCAAAGCAATGACAACGAACAACTATGCTTTGAACGTTAATCGCTGAAATACGCGATCGGTGTTGCATGCGTGATTGCGTATTACCACCGAGTTTCTATCGTGACTCGAACGCGCCAGTGGTAGAGAAAAGTAGGGGGATGCACAACGCTCCGGAATGGCGCTAAATCGTAGCGGTGAGCTCGGAACTGAGCGTTACGTGATCATCGCCCCGGGCGATATTGCAGAGCCGGTGATTACCGCTGCGACGGGTAATACAGGCGCGTGATCGCGAGAGAGTAGCTTGGCGAGGAAGAGTTCTCCGCTGGCCGCCGCTTGTTTTTTTGTTAAGAGGTGGTGAAATACCGCTCGTCGGTAATAAAAACTGTAATCAACTTTTTTCGCGTATACTGGCACTTACAATTAAAAAAAAGTGTCATTTGCTGCTTTAATCATTTCCGCAGCGAATGACACTTTTTTTTTACTGTAAATGCCAGTATGCGCCAAAAAAGTTGATTACAGTTTTTGATGCCGATTGAGCTCGGGCAGGTGGGGGGGAAGCGATCGCACCTCCTCTTAACTTATTTTTTGGTTTTTGAGTTGCGCGTGAGAAATCTGTTGGCTCTTCAATATGTACCGCATGACTGTTTAATCGCTGAGGTAGTACGTAAGCGCAAGGAAGATATTTCGTCCATAAGCAAGCTGGCAATTTTCACACGACTTTCGTTCAATGTATAATATTGCGAATGGTTGGTCGTGAGCGTTGCGTTATCAACTTTTTACCTCGAGGATCCAAGGTTCAAGCCAAGAAGATGCTATGTTTTTTTTTTTTCATTTAATGCAATTTCAAGGAAATATTTCTTATCTTTCACCAGACCTTCGTGAAACGTTCTCAATAAACGAATGAAGCGAGTCTTCTCGACCCATTAAGCTGTGAACATTTTTACGATCCAGGAATTGTCACCTATTTGTTGTTTTTTAAAAATGATATCAAACTTTGCCTTCGACGTACACGCTTATTCCAATAATTCATAAAAAAACGCAGAGACGATGGAGAAAAATTTAAACTCTTTGACGTTAATGTAGATTAGAAGCAGAAAAAAAAACAGTATATAGCCGAGTATTCAACCCGAGTCTACGCCGTGCAAATTTTAATCATGTTTATTTTCAAAATACAGGGGGTGACAAAATAATATTGGGAAAAACATGGTATAAACGGAAACAAAAAAACCGTACGAGCGAAGCGCGAATCAACCTGGTTGAATTCAGATCTCGCCGATAAAAAAATAACAATAAATAACTTATAAATTGCCTTTTGAGTTTGGCACAGTGTGTCTCTCTTAGAGTACGAAGAAACCCAGCTTTATTGGTCAAACTCCGTAGAATGGATGACGGTGCTCACATATATGACACAAAGGGTGAAACGGAGTTAGCAGGAGTCAGCGGGAAGCTTAATATTTACGCAAATATATACTCTATTAACAACTAACTCTAATTATATGCTATACTATAAAACTACTATTTACATTCCATTCCATTCCACATATACTGGTCCAACCACCAGTATTTGTTCACTTTTTACGGTAATTATCTTTGACATCTCAGTCCGGAAGTATAATATCGTACATTATATTTGGATAATTGGTTTGGCATACTATGTCGCTATCGCAGAGGGACGTTTTTTGATTAGATCCTCTTTCGATATGGTAAATCGTCGGTACTTTATTTACGTCCTGTATAAATCCTTTCGCATCGAAATACGTGAATGCTTCCCGCGAAACGAGGCTCACGCGGGCTGCTGCGCTCTGACTATTAAATTGCAGGTAAAAATGGCCGTAAATTAGGCTGTTTATACGAAATTTCGATGCCGACGCTGTAATATATTGCTGCATGCTGCATGATATCTCGTTTCCTCGAGATTTGTGGGCGTTACCTAGAACGCTGATTAAAAGCCACCTGAACAGTTAACGTTACTCCGAAAAGATGATCTCCCTCTCTACGTTCAGACGGCAACCCGAACAAACGTATCTGTGTATTGTTCGGAATAATAAAATATTTCTATATCGGCGCACATATTGGAATTATTATTTTAAGCGATCCGATGCAACAGACGCTATATGATTGTGGATGAGTGTCAAGATGTGCATATCAATTCTATGAACCTGAGCTGGGGTATTCTACGATATGTGTGGTGCCTCGATTTGAACTGCATTGTAGTAAACTGCGTAGTTTCTAATATGTCTGGTAAAGTTCGATCTCGCCGATCTGTACATGGTAAGAGACGCTCTCAGACAAAATCTTTTGAAAATTATCAATTTTTCCATCGTGGTAGCGTTGATATTAAACCATATTGGAACGCCGTACGTTAAGACGGCCCTTATGAGTAAGAGATAGCATAGAGTTTTTACTCTCGTGCACAAATTTTTGTTATAAAATAATCTTCTGCAAACTTTAAAAGCTTTTTTGGCTTTATGGAGTTGCGTTTCCAGGTGTTTGTTAAAATTAACATTTTCGTCAATCGTAGTTATATCTAAATACTTTACAGCTGCCTTGTGCGGAATCTTGCCTCCGTCGGTCTCGCTTCTTTGATTTTAAATTTGTGCCAATTTCACTGCATGTCTGCGCAGGCGAGCGTGAGATTGGGTGTAAATAAAATACTTTCTATCGAAATATTCAATCGATGAGGATTTGTCAGAGAGGATAGTAAATTAGAGGTATCGTCGATGTAGTTTGCGTGTATTTAACCATTTTATTAAACCCTTAATAATAGAAAAGAAAGTATTTTAATAAAGTCTCCATATGAGACTAAAGTGGGATCGCACGACGATGGGGTAACCCCGAATGGCCACAATTTTTTAAGTACAAAGTTGTTGGGCACAAATGGATAGTGCACGCAGCTTTGTGCATAAGTATTTTAGAACACAACCTTATTGTGCACAAGCATTATTGTGCACATTGTTATAGTGCACGTTCAAGTACGTAAAAAACGTCGTATACAATTTCATAGTGCACAATATTATAGTGCACAGATCGTTAGTATATAACGATACTGTGCACAACGGAAACAATAAATTGCCGGATGGTTGGTAACACGATAGTACACAGCGTTATTGTGCACACATTCTCTCCACCAGTATCCAACTGCTCGATAGTGCACAACGCAATTATGCACATTGTTATTATGCACATCTGACATGTGCACAGCCATATTGGGCCCAATTACGTATTTCGACATAGGATGACTCGATAGTGCATTCCGCCGTTGTGCACGTCGATAATGTGCACAGCATTTTTATTGTGCACATCGCGGTAGTGCACGGGGATATTGTGCACGTCGCGATAGTGCACGCGCATATCGCGTGTTCGGAAGAGTGACTGCAGTCCACGCTCCGTACTCTTAACTCCCCTTAACTTAACTGGTCCCATATTTTAACTCGTTACCATGGTAACGAATTCCCTTAACTGTATTTCTGCTCAGCCTCTTTTCCCCACTCCAAGTGGGGGAAACCCCGCGCGCATACCCCTCGGTACCCCTACTCACAGGAACTGACCGGGAGTAGGGACGATAGGGGAAATACAGAATAGGGATCGGGTCCGGTCCCGTCGAGTTAAGAATACGGAGCATGGACTGTACATGATACGTCGCGATAGTCCATGTTTACTGTTATCTCTTTTGGTTTCAACCATTTACTCTGCATATGGTAACGGCTTGCAACGTCACAGTGATGAGAGTGTTCGCGAAAAACAAAATTTATTAGAAACTCTAAATTCCTACCTTGGTTTTTACCGAAGCGCATTCAGAAATGCAATGTAAACTGAGATGTCTTTCCCCAATTTCCCGACCTCCACGATGTCGCGAAAGTGGTGTGACTTGCGCAGAAGCCTGGAGGCTCTAAATTCAACGATTCATTTCCTTAAAAAATGAAACGACCGATTGTAGAATAATAAGGGAAAAATGAAAAGTGTATATGCATATACAGGGTGATTCAGAAAGTTTTCGACACCTTTAGCCGTTTATCGAAGTTCGCAATATTTATTTAATTATAAGCATCGTAAACTTGAATAAATCGACCAATCAGGTGAAGCCATTTCCGCGCGTTGGAAAGTTCCATATTGCCATGCGGAGAGCTGGCAACGTTCAATTCACCACTGCACCGTCACACAGACAGAGTCTCCGTTCACGGCGGATCGAGATAGTCGGTTTGCCAGGTTCTGTCATTGTGCAGTACTGTTACGGGCAATCGTACGGAAGAGAAGACAAGGTTATGTGGATTAACCTTTTTCGTGTTTGCTATACGTTTGCGGCAGCCATGTTTTACATATCGCTGACAGTGGTTATTGCGGTTTAGAAAAAAAACGACAATGAGCAGTGAGTGTCATAGATCACACAGTGCGAAGAAGCGGATGATTTCAGGTTGGAGATGCGACGAAAAATAATCCAATTTTTCGTTAGGACAATGAGAGCGAAAATCTTAATAAAAATCCAAGCGGTGTTAGCGTAATTAGGAAAAAAATATTATGAACGAAAAAAAGCGTTGAGTTGTAAGCGTTGGAGCGACTTCCGCATGCGTTTAGATGTCTTTCGCAGGTACTGTCGAGTACAGAATATAAATGATAGTGTCGCTTTAATTGGGAGTGATAATCCAAGACAAAAAAATTTCGATGAGTCTATTCGCACCCTTCCGTGTGTCGTACGTCGTCAAAGAGCTTTTATAGGTCACCTATAATGAGCTTTTTCGTGGGTCGTGTGTCGCGTATCGCACTTTATACAGGACAAAATAGAAAACATGTCGTGTGTCGTGCATCGTGAGTCGTATGCCGCACTTTATACAGCGCAACAGAAAACATGCCGTGTGTCGTGTGCTGTACTTTACTTTTTGTAAGTTCTTGGACATATAACCTTGCGATCATGCGTCTTTTAACGATACACAAATTTATGAAAATTGGTAGACAAATTCATAAAAGACACTGAAAGTTCGTTCGATTTATTATAATGACGTTTTGTAATATATTACATTTCATCCCAAAATATTTTTTTTTTAAAAAAAAAAAAGGTACGCCAAGTACTGAAAAATCCGATTTGCAAATATTGTTTAAAAAAAAAATGAACAAAATTTTATAAGCCAAGCATAACAGAAAAATAAAGATTCTATATAACAAAAAATATTTTTTTTTTGCACAAAAATTGCTGAAAAAAATTGGCGTTCCAATGCTAGTGGTTTATTGTGACGCTTGCAAACACCGGAATGCCGATTTTTTACAGCAATTTTTGTGTTTAAAAAAATATATTTTTTGTTATATAGAATCTTTATTTTTCTGTTATGCTTGGCTTATGAAATTTTGTTCATTTTTTTTTTAAACAATATTTGCAAATCGGATTTTTCAGTACTTGGCGTACCTTTTTTTTTTTTTTGGAGAAAATATTTTGGGAAATTTCACTTCTCTTTGAAAAGCTACTATTTTTTTGTAATTTTCCGTTTAAAATTAATTTCGAACTCAGAAAATTTAGATCGAACAAAATTAATTCTATATGCAAAACCGGGCGAACGGCATGTCACATATTCCATTTGATGATTGCCGGTTATGTTGTTCGAGATCGCAAAGAAAAGTTATAATCGATATAAAATCACACGTATAACACGTAACTCGGAATTTTTCTTTTTTACTTCGCGTTGAGACACTAAACCACGATACGCAATACATAATTATTATTTTCGGAAACACTCAAAAAAATATTCACGCCACAAAAATACGTGCCGACGATAAGAACTGTCAGCTGTGCCGGCTGTGGCGACGAGCGCGCCACCGCTCGAATTTTTCTATGAACTTATGTAAACGTAGACGGCGTATAACATTGCCACCGACAACAGCTGACAGCTACACCGGCTGTGGCGACGAGCACGCCACCACGCACATTTTTCGATGAACTGATGTAGACGCAGACATACAGGGTGATTCAGGAAGTTTTCGACACCTTTTGCCAGATAGTAGTTTGTCGTGTCCTGAGCAAAGTTACTTAGCCGTTTGTCGAAATTCGCAATATTTATTTAATTATAAGCATTGTAAATTTGAATAATTCGACCAATCAGGAGTAGCCATTTTGGCGTGTTGGACAGTTCCATATTGCCATGCGGAGAGCTGGCAACGTTCAATTCACCACTACATCTTCACACAGACAGAGTCTCCGTTCACGGCGGTTTGAGACGGTCGGTTTGCCACGTCCTGTCATTGTGCAGTGCTGTTACGTGCGATCGTACGAAAGAGAAGATGCAAAGGTTATGTGCATGTTTGAGGTTCGTGCGGGGTTCGCGGATTGTACAATGCGACGAAACGAATAATCTCAGGTTAGAGATGCGATGAAAAATAATCGGATTTTCTGTCAGGTCAATAAGATCGGAAATCGTAAAGGATATGCACATAGGATATGACAAACGGTGTTAGCATAATAAGAAAAACAAGCGTCTCAGCGCCCTGTGGGCGCAGATGCTCTTGTTGGTGGGCTCCGCCCCCCAAACCCCCCGAAAAATGTCCCTTCGAGACATTTTTTAAGGCACTCACGGGGGTGCACGTCGCGCTACGCGCTCCGTATCGAGTGTATTTACACATCGCGCTATGCGCTACGGATGAAGTATGTTTATACGTCGCGCTCTGCGTTTCTTTTCGAATGTACGTATGAGGGAAAATCATTTATTAGTTACGTAAATTAATTCATACTGTTTAACCTTCGTCGAATAAAAACATTTCTTTTTTGTACCAATTGATTATTAATATTCATGACGGATATTTCCTTTTTGTTTGACGATAAATTGTCAAATATTCAGACACGAGAAAAATATAACGAATTGCATCACGTAGAACTTGATCAAATTAATTTAACGAATCAAATCATGTCTAGTAAAGTCGTTTTATTGGCTTAAAACTTATGACCGGATTTAATGAATATAAAACAAACACACAAAACATGTACCGACACCAACACGATTACCATTGAGCATTCAGGCCAAATATCCCCTTTAAATCCTTCCCCTTCAGTGTTTTTTTTCTTCCCCATAATAGATGGAATCAGTTCATTATTTTATTTTGTAGGAAAACAAATCATAGTAGAAGAAAAGTTCAAGAAATGTGCTATTCTTGTGATTTTCAATGAAATTTTGTCGATATTTATGGATGCTGCAAAAAAAATGCTATCTCGAGAACGAAAAAATATATCGTCTTGGTTTCTGTCTTGTATTAAAGAGGAAACAGTACGTTACTAGAATCAAAAATTTGTCATCTTGGATGGCTCCGAAATATTTTTTACAGATTGATGAAATTCTTGAAAAATTCGACTGTGAAGGCTCTTTGACAGTCCTCTTATAACAAAATTCATTTCTACCATTTGAGATATATATTTTTTCTTCATCATAATACATGGAATCAGCTCGTCATTGTCTGTGTAGAACAGACAAGTATTGGAGACGAGAAGTTTGAGAAATTCGATAATTTTTTTCGTTTTTCAATGAAATTTTATTGATATTTATCGTCGCTTAAAAATTTAATCACAAACAAGGATAAGTTTCTCGGTCCGGAATAGCTCGTAAAATCGACAAATTCAGTGTTTTTTACTTTGTCGATAAATAATTTAAAATTTTTCTTTAAGAGTACAATTGTTTTTTTCGCGAAAAAAAACTTTTAAGACGTGAGAATATGAAAAAAAAAAATCGTTTTTCGACGAAAATTTGTAAAATTTGAAAAAACGTTGAAAACACGTCGATAGAATAATCATTAGCAGTTTTTTTTATCGACAGTAAACGAATAAATCGAGCGAACAAAATTGACAAAGATTTCGAATGTGATGAATCTCCGACGGTCGAAGTGTAAAAAATTCGATTTTTAAACATTGCACACTTTTTGTCTGCACAATAACGCGGAGAGTTAGTTTGAAAATACAATTTCTATGAGAGGAAAGGATTAGAGCCGGCAATTTCGAGAAATTTGAAAAAACGATTCGTTTTTTGACGAAAATTCGTGAAATTAGTCTGCTTAAAAAAAATCATATCTTGGCAGCGAAAAAAAATATCGACTCCTATCTTGTCTTGTTTTGAAGGGGAGAACATACTTTTCCAGAAACAAAATTAGCAGTTTTTATTATTAACTCTAAACGAATAAATCGGGTGAACATAATTGGCAAAGATTTTGACTGCGATGAATCTTCGACGGTTGAAGGATTGAAAATTCTTTTTTTTTAATGATTGCGTACTTTTTATCTGCGCTATACCGCGTAGAATCCATTTGTATTTAGGTAAAATACGGACAAAGATTGAAACGAGATGTCGATTTCTTTTAATTTGAAAATCATCCGGCCACAGAGTACGCGCGCCGCGACGTATGAGCATCTGTGTATCGTCTGCTACGAAATTGTCATCTGCTTCCAAAGTTTGACAGATAGAATAAAACGAAAAAATATATACTCGCGATTTTTTTTTAGTTCTATTTGGGAAATTGTAATTATTTTGGATATTCGATGAATCTTTTTTGTGAGTTTACAATCAATTTTTTCAGTGAATACGTGAAATTTATCATTTTTATTACGAATGTGAATTAAATATGGCAAAATATTGCGAATGATTTTCGGTTATAATATATTATTTTTGAAATAAAAAACGCAAACATTTGTGAATCTGTGTATGATATTTCGTGTTTTATTTTTCACAAACGAAGTTTTTTTTTAACATGATAAAAAATGGATTTTTGGCAGCCCTATGACACACGGCGAAAACAGTTGCTCGCGAAATGTCGCTTGCCACTAGAGGCGCTGGTAGTCACCTGCTCGGTTAGATATGAAGAGCCGCGGCCGCCGCGGCAGCGTTTCCGATGCCAAGTAAAAAAAAAAATTTGCATAAAAACAAAATTTTTTATAGAAAATAAAATATTTAAAAAAAAATGTTTACCTCGTTTCAAAATAATCGGTGTAGTCCATGCTAAAATATCGACGTTGTTGAAGAGTTTTTTATCAATAAAAATAAAAACACAATTTATAAAATATCAAATTTAATTTTTAACATTAGTTTTTATCATAACTATGCACTATAAAAATACATTTGAAAATGTACAATAGTATTTACGTTTTGCAGAATTTCGATGTTTTTTTTTTTAGTCTATTGATTTTTTGTTGATCTGCATTTATTCGTGTGCAATACTGCTGCAGCTCAGATTTCATTTTTTTTATTTTTTCTCGGGAGTTTTTTTTATCTCGAACAGCACATCGATGCTTCGATTGTAAAGATTGCCATCGTCTCTTTTGTATCGGGACAACAAACGGAATACGTTTCGTCGTCTGTTTCGATTTCCATCTCCGAAGATTTGTCGCAAGACTTTTCTTCGCTTTGCTACATAATTGACAAATTGTCACTCTCTGCAGCAACAAAAGGCACGAATCGTGACGCCAGACTCCGGCTGCATTCTTTTTAATGGTGTTACACTTAAGCTGGTTCATTTCTGTTTCAACCGAACTTCCACTGCATCCGGAGCACACGTTGTAGTTGTTCATCGTCACCAACAAGTCTTCGAGTTGTATAACATTTTTTATGCAACTGGGCACGTTGAAATTTTCGAGATCCAACGCCCGACCCAGTACCGATATTCCGATCGATAAATCGTCTTTCACGACCAGTGCCTTGAGTATAAAAGGCACAAGCGTCTCGTTGACTTTAAACATTTTGTTCGTGAATACAACCATCATCTTCTTCTGTTCGCTCAATTTTTTCTCGAGTATCCATCCTGGAGGTAGAGATATTTTCGCTGCTAACAACTCGCTAAATGTTACTGGTGGTCTCGATTCAATAAGATTTTCCACAGTCAGTTCCTGTGTAACCACAGTAGACTCAACTGCTTCTCTTGTTCCAGTTATACAATTTTCTTGTTGAGAATCCATGACAAGCTCGTCCAATGGAAAATCATTTTCTTCAGTACACGATGACAACTTTTGACGCTTTGCATCTCGTGATGAGTCGTAAAGTTCTGTACCGGATTCATCCTTCTCTGGCGTAATACCTTTTCTATGATGAAGCTCCACTACAGGCTCAAGTTGAAAGTGTCCCGTAGACAATGTACTATGAGGTTCCGTGCAAGAAGGTTCGTCCACTTCGCTCCATGGAAACAGCGAGGGTATCGAACCTTGTTTCAACCGTGGAATTTTATACTGCGTCTGTGAGAATAAAAATATATGACGACAGAAGAGCAATTATACAAATTCAATTGAAAATTGTGTATAAAATACAGAAATCCATGATAAGTATAACTTACCACTCCAAGAACTTTTCCATCGGGACCGAGCAGCTGACGCTGCCAGAGAATCTCTTCCTTTCGGAAATGATTATAGCACACCATTCTTCCACTTTTGACACTGTTATCGTCGCGTTTTATTGCTGCTTTCCAGCACGCAGCGATGGTCGGGTCTTTGGGGATCGCAAAAAAATGAAATTTCCCCGGGTTCGACGCGTACCCCGACGTACATCCGGGTACGATACACGTTGGCATCGTAAATTACAGCGATTTGAGGTTATCTCAGTTATATCGTACGCGACACGGTATATATAGTTAACCGAGCTGGTTACTGCCAGCGCCATACTGCGGAGTAATGTCCGCGGCGACAAAACGCGAGCAAGGTTCTCTTATAGGGAGATCATTCAGTGTCACAGGGCTGATTTTTGGCAAATGTAAATAACATAACCTTTGAAGCAGATCTAGTTATAGCCACTGTTTTTGAATTATTTTATAATATAAATTATATTTGTCAGAATGACTCAAAATTTGTTGTGCATAGTGCTTTCGATGCAATGAAATATTGTTGCGAAAGAGAAAAGAATTGGTTTCCAGGTTTCTTAATTTGAGCACCGTACGGACATCAGATGTGAGAAAATAATTTTTTTATGGAAAATTGTGATGAATAAATAGTTAGATATGTAGGACTGTCTCCAAATTTGCTGTGCATAGTGCTTTTGATAAAACAAAATGATGCTGCGAAGGAGAAAAAAATTGGTTCGTAGAGTTCATTATGATGGCACCGTACGGACATTTGACCGAAGGCAAGTGCAAATTGTGGCCAATAATTTTTTAGAGAATATACTTAAAGGTCTCAGATTGGTTTTAAAAGTAATGTACATACTGGAAATAATGTAATAAAAAAACCCTGCGGAGGATAACAAAATTGGTTCACACCATCTAAAGTTACAATGTGATACGGACGTCCGAGAAGAAAAATTCAGCCAAAAAGTTGTTTTCATTGTACTGCAGGCTAAAAAAAATATTTCTATTCATTGCAGTCACTTCAAAGTAACTACGCATGATGTTGCAGAAACACCGAAGCAAATGGTGAAAAATAAAAAATTTTGGAGTATGCGCTGCGGAGTAATCCCTTCGACAGACTCCGAAGAGCAACGGATGGTCATTTTAATAGGCACTCTTTGCCTATTGTTATAGTGAGTGCCTAAAAATGGTTTCCCCGGAAATCGACCAGAAATTTTTTTTTTTTTTTTTTCGTATATTGCACGTGGAGAATCGAAAATTCAGAGAAAAGTTTCTGAAATAGATCGAACTTATACCAAAAGTAAGTGCTTTTTAGGTGCTTTTGAAATAAGCACAGGACGATTTATGTGCTCCAACCGCGCGATTGAAATTTTTTTCTCTCTTATAAAAAATTGCGATTTCCTTGTAAAATATAGTAAATAAAAGATTACAGCGTTGGACTTGTACCAACGTATCGCACGATTTAAGTGCTCCACCCCCGCGATCGAAACGTTCTTTCTTTCATCTAAGAATATGCTACTTTTTTGAAAAAATCTAAAATATAGCGAAACAACTTTGTCTTTGGACCTAAGGATTGCATGATTTAGGTACTTTCGAGATTCATACAGTACGATTTGAGCGCTCCACTCCCGCGATCGAAAATTTTTAGTGTCTTCTAATAAATGACGTATTCCTTGTGAAAAATAGTAAATAAAAGATTCCAGTGTTGGACTTGTACCAACGTATCGCGCGATTTAAGTGCTTCCACGATTCACACAGCACAATTTAAGTGCTTCACCCCCGCGATCGAAACTTTCTTATCTCATCAAAAATTTGCTGTATTTTCGGAAAAATATAAAATATAGCGAAACAAATTTGTCTCTGAGCCTAAGGATTGCATGATCTAGGTGCTTTGGAGATCCGTACAACGCGACTTAAGTACTCTCTTCCCGCGATCGAAAATTTTCGGTCTCTTCTGAAAAATGTCCATTTTTTTGTAAAAAATAGTAAATAAAAGATTACAGCGTTGTACTTGTACAAACGTATTGCACGATTTAAGTGTTTTCACGATTCGCACAGCACCCTTTAAGTGCTCCTCGCCCGCGACCGAAAATGTTCTCTCTCTCTTATAAAAAATTACGATTTTATTGTGAAAAATAGTAAATAAAAAATTACAGCGTTGGACTTTTACCGACGTTTCGCACGATTTAAGTGCTTCCACGATTCACACAGCACGATTTAAGTGCTCCACCCCCGCGATCGAAACTTTTTTTTTCTATTTATGAAATTGCGATTTTTCCGAAAAACTCTAAAATATTGCGAAACTTTGTCTTTGGGTCTAAGGATTTCATGATTTAGGTTCTTTCGAGATTCGCACAGCACGATTCAAGTGCTGCACTCCATTAATCGTAAGATTTACTCTTTCGTGCGAGAGCTAGACTTTATTCTGCGAAAAAAAATATTATATATCACCTTAATTTTGCACTGTCGCAAGGTACCATTTGACTACGATCGATAATTGAACAGAATGAATTGCGTACCCCATTCTCGTGAACGCGATTTTCGCGCTTACGCATTGAAACGATTTTTTTTTGTAATAATGTTTTATCACGAAATAGCGCTGATCTTTATAATTTACATCTTAGGATATTAACTCTTTAGGTCTACACGAAAAGGATAGATGGCAAGTACGCTTCTCAATAAGAATAGCGTCGGATGGCTGATATATAGTATAGATCGTCGGTAGAGCGAACAGTAGCCCCGCCGTGCCAACGAGCGGAGTATCGCTAACTTGCTTGTTCTTGTGCGGTGCGAAAGAGATACACGCGGTAACTACTACGTTCGTTTTATAGCTACCACGTTTTTACATTATACTGCTCAGAGCCATTGGAAACAATACATTATTTCCAGACGTATGTTACTTCGTGACAGTCTACTGCTTGGCGACTTGTTGGATTATTTGTTTTTGGAGTTTCGCCGATTCTACTTTTGTGAGTCGAGGAGACCAGATAGAAATAAACGGTTAACAGATGAAAAGAAAAAACTTTATTAGAGAAAATAATGCACAGTCTTAGTTACTAAATATATATATCCGGTATCGGGAACTTTTGCTCGCGATCGAGTCGACGTTCGAAGACAGAGAGAAAAGAGTCGATCAGTAACAAGAGGTGAGAAGAGGTTCGTACATACGAACGAACGCGGACTCACCCGAATAATTGCGAATTAATCGCGTTCGACCAATCGCGCGATTACACAGACTACTGTGTACGAGCACGACAACCAAACTCAACACGACTGACTATCGATCGGCGTGCTGTCGATACGAACGATCCTCTGAGGCAAATACCAATTTCTGTAAAAATGACCTGTCGTTATACGACTCGCTCGCCGTCGGTATATTTTTTTAACTTGAATCGTACTGCGCGGTTTGTTATTTTAATTCCGCGTGTAGCGTATGCGCGCTGTAGGTTTACCGCGCTTGGCGACCACTTGCGCGCGGCCGTGTTTACACTCGTAATCGTTCATCCAATGACAAACCAGCAGTGTTCGTGCACCTTCCTATTTACACGTTCCTCAGTTCGTACCGTAGGCCCTATGCCCATTGTCTCGATGCTTAATTGTCATTATCCTTGACCGGTCGAGTGCGTGATACTCGTTGTGTTGTGTCTTTATTATTTTATTTATGTTTATAATGTTTCGTGGCCAATTATCTCTGACGTGTACGCGATAACGTAATGAGTGAGGAAGATGATTGCGAGCCTCCGCGAAAGCGAGGGTGACCGTCAAAAATAAATGCCGATAAAATTCTAACGGTTCTTAAAAGTCACAAACTTCAATTGTGTCATAATGACGATGGACAAAAACTCGTCTCCAAGAACGACGATGTATGGATGGAAATCGTGCGTCAAATAAAAAATACTAAGACTCCAGCGGCTTTATATTCGTATGTGACGTGCAACAAAAAAGGCGTGCGAGAAAAAATCTGGTCGGATTTCGCTATTAAACACGACGTAATCGATAAATTAGATCAAAGCTTGCCCGATGAGCTCATGGCAAACTCGACATTGGAATCAACAATCGACAATGATACCACGTTTAGCTTCACCATCAATGTACCGGGAACCGGTTTTGATAAAGTCGTCGAAACACGATTAGTGGCGAAGAAGAAAAGGAAGAAGCAAGTGGAAGTTAAAAAATTCCGAAAAGGTTAGTATAATATTTTTTCAAAGACTTTTTTTTAACCACTTTTTATACTCAAGGGCAAAAAAACAATAAATCATATTCCTCTTTAGACCAATTTTCTAACCCTGTATTTTATCGGTGGTTCAGGTTAGACCGAAAAATCAAACTGTCTGCAAGATTTTTATTCTCTTTGTCCTAAAATTCCTTCTTGGATAAATATTTTTTTCATCCGAATTTTTTGTTCCTAGGTTTAATGGGAAATATGATAAAATGAAACTGCATGAAGTAAAATTTGCTATAAAAGTCGTTTTGTTTGTTATACGCCGCCGTCTGCGGCGTACTATTTTCCGCTCGTCGTTCCAGCGTCCTGAAACAGAATAAAGAAAAAACTATTAGAATATATAAAATTACATATAATTACTTACCGATGCGATACATCGATGCCATCGTCCCTTCGGCGTCGTCCTCCGTCGTCGTCCTTCTGCGTGGTCCTCCGATGTCGTTCCTCGGCGTCGTCGATGGCGATCTCCGCCGTCATGGACCTTCGGCGAAGTTCATCGTCGCCTTTCGACGATGATCTCCGTCGTCGTCCCTCGATGGCAATCCCCGTCGTCCTCCGATGGCGATCCTCGGCGTCCCTCGATGGCGATTCTCTGCAGCATCCCTCGTCGACCTGTAAAAAAACCAAAAAAACATTAACATTATGAATAGGAAATAACGGACATTGAAATATTACTTACCTCGATGGGGAGTCGCTGCGACGACACAAATCCTTCGCTGGCTCCTCCGATGAATCCTCGTCGACGGAATCCTCAACGCTGGAGATCTCCGCTGCGTCGGGAAACAAAAACCACGCTAATCTCGAACACCTGTACATAATTATCACTTCACTTTAATCGCTTTTTATTTTATATAGTGATCGGGAACTCTCAGAATTCCGAGCCCCCCGATCGCTTCACTACGAAGTCCCGAGAACTTCGATTAATTGCACTATTATTTTTTTTCACCACGACGCACCGCGACACACAAGTTTTACACAAATAATTAATTAATTATTTCGCGCACTGTTCCGCACGTTCGCGATTTCTCTCTCGAGAAATTACCGAAAAATTTTAACTCCGCTAACTGTCAAAAAACATTGCGAGAGGTTAAACCCGTACCTCTTGCGATCACCTCGAGCACCGCCACTCGCTGCGCGAGATTCAAAACAATCAGTCGGGAGTTAGTTCCGACTCAGCCGCTAGGTGGCGATTTCGCCGTAAGCTTCGCGAACACGAATTGTCACTCGCTAGCTATTTAAGTCGCGCATATTCCATGTAATCTGTAGACGGGATTGTGCTGCCCGTACAAACGCACCGATTTTTGTGACTTCACTGCAAAGTGAATGGAACGTTGAGACTGAATAAAACTCAGAATTATATGTACCAGTGGGAGAAAGGTCCCATGTTAGAGCGCGATCCTTAGACGGACGCACTCTTGTGGCACGGACAAGTACTAACCGCTAACCCAACCTTACCTCGACCCATTTTCGGCAGGCCGATTCGAACGCTTTCCACGCTTCCCTCAAATATATCAAACCAATTTATTCTTCGGATCGTACATGCAACTTCGAATACAATTTTATGAGAAACTTGATGAGATAACGCATAAATGAATGCTGGTCCCGTACGTTGGTACAATCAAATAATAATTTAATAATTTGTTTAGGCATAATTAAACTTGTAAATATCCGAAGTTAGATTCCCAAGTTTAATTTTCAATTAAGCAAAAAAAAACAATTTTTTTTTTAAACTTTTTACTCGATTCACATGTTTAAGTCATATACAAAGGCACATTTATACCCAAATATCAACATTACAAAGACATTACAATTGAAAATGCACATAAAAACCGAAGAAAAATTGTGTGCCTCAACCGGGGATCGAACTCGGTTCGCTGGTGTTGTGTTGTTGTCGGAGTGTTTAGAGCGGACGCGTTGACCATTACGCTACGCAGACCTTGTGAGTATTGATGAAAAAATTGTCTTAATGAATGTTTTATAAAGTTTGATTCATTTGGATACTGATTCTAAGAACGGCCAAATAAACTTAACGTTATAAATATTAAGATATTGAAAGCATATTTTCACTTTCATACTTGCAATATTTTTGCCGTGTGGAAAGGACCTGGGTTTTATGAATATCGCATATAAAAAAATAATACAACATCATTTTAGATAGAATGTAAAATAATTTATTTTATTTTCATTGACGATAGTAAAAAATTATAAAATGTTAAAAATATATGGTACAAGATGAACAATAGAAAATTACGATTTTTAAACATTATATTTTACATATTTACATTTATTTACATATTGTATTTATATTTATCAGTGGTATAAAATCCACATGTCAGTTAGGACCGCAAGGTCAGTGTCTTATTGCTTGCAGAAAATATATTATTATAAAATATATTATTTGCAGTGTTTGGCTCTGTAAGCGCGAGCTTGCTTTACCATACAGTTGGAGTGATTTGAAAAAGTTATTTCTTGTCCGTTTAGAATTCGGTTAATCGAAGTGCAGAAACAATTCACGTACCAAGTGATTATTCGTTTGTAAAATAAGGCTTTCACTGCTGACATGTGCTCAGGGCACTGCATCCATTGAACCGGCTCGTCCTCAGCAAGATATTGAGTCAATTTTGAAACGAGCTTTCGTTGATACGAGATGCGTGGGAGAGTTGCTTTCAGAATTTCGGAGCAGCGCTTAAAACTGTTTGCATAGCTCGAGCAAAGGATGTTATTTGTCTCTGATTCTAAGATATTACTATTACAATCCTGTTGTGGTTTGGAATAAAATATCGAAGCTTGACATTGTTGGCAGTGATCAACGCTTTTCAGAATCACTGTTGCTACTCGAAAGGCTGCTCGTTCTCTAATAGCTGTGAGGATTGCTCCCTCCGATTTTTTATTGCCAACAAATGTTCCTTCTTCAGATGGAAGCGGGATATCGTCTTGGATAAATGGATGATCAATAGCATCGTTTTTAAGCGCGTCGCGGTTGTCCAGCGCTCTCGTCAAATTCAAGAGCATACTGCCGTTATCATTTTCGCAATTTGCTTTCAGCGAATGGCGTGAATGCAAATTTCGAGTCAAAAGAGCTTTGTATGCTCCAGTAACTTGCCAAGACGAGGGATTATTATCATGATGGCCCTGATCACGCAAACATCCGAAAAAGTTTTCCAAACAATCTTGACTCACGTATCTCGGCGAAAAAGAATCAAAGTCCTCTGTCTCAAGACGCTCCCAGATTTTTTTAAATCCTTCGATTGTTAAAATCCAGTTACGGAGACAGGGAGTATTTAATCGAGCCGGCTTCATCGATTTCGCATCGATGTACTTCATGGTGCGAATGGTTTTGATTGCACTTATCCAAAAATTCTTGTGCGTGGAATACGAGCTCACTGCACTTCGTAACACTGTGCTATTTTTTTTACCGTGCTCTCCGTTCACCGAGTCGAACAAGCTATTGCCAAAGTTCAGAAGTCGGCTGGTACCCTTCGCTTCTCGTGGCATAGCATTCGTGGTGTCTGTTGTTTCTGATCCTGAAAATTCAAACAACATAATTATTTTAAAAATTTTAATTATATATATTGTGACGTATTTTTCTTCGAAACCATAACGCGAACTCTAAAAGCCAAAAAAACCAAAATTACGAAACGAAACGAAATTCAAGTTCAAACCACAGGGGAGGATAAACGCGAAATCGAAAATTATGTCACCTTCGGCCGTTTGCTTCCGCGAGTGCAACGAGATCCCGGGGGCGCCAGTTAATTTTTATTTCGCAGGTATCAACAACCGGACTCGATCTGGAGGCGGTGGAGCGTCCAACCTCCGAAGGATAATTTTTGTTTCGCCAGAATTATCAAACCGGACGGAACTGGAGGTCGACGGAACGATCGACCTCCGCAAGGACAAAACGAAACGTAAATCTAATCCTAACTCTCACCGCCTTCGCGAATACAAACGGTTACGGAAATGCGCGGTTGCTCAGGATGCGGGTTATGTCAGAGGGTCGCGATCCTTAGCCAATAAAATAACGAACGGTAACAAAACAACAAAAAAATCGAACTCTCGAGCCCTTGCGAGCGAGAGTAATGTTCTTATTGGCTATAAGCTACGGAAACGCACGCGAGTGCACCAAAAACGCTCAGCTGATCGAACGATCGAAGCGAGCTAACGAGAACGTAACAAGAGCGGATCGATAAGCGATCGACAAATTTTCATAATCCAAAAACTCACCGAAACTTCATATTAATCCTGTAATGAGCGGGAACCTGTATCTCACGATACACCGAGAACCGAATCACTATCACCGCTGCACAAAGACCATTATTTCTAATGCTTCACTCACGCACGGGATCGCGAAGAATTTATTACAAAATTCTTTCGCTGCACTCAACTCACGAAACTCGAGCGATAGCCGAACGCGAACGAGAAATGTGACAGTTAGGCTACAGTGTGTGCGCGAGAGAGATAGCCTCACTCGAGCGCGCGAACAATAGGCCGAACGTTAACAACACGGGAGCGCGAGAGAAATCCGAGGTACCTCGAGGGCGTCTCTCGGTAGACTAACTTGCCTGTTACACTATCTCGACGAAATCTTATTATTATTTCGGAGATCGCTATCGATAGCTACTGCCCTCTCAACTATTTCACGACGTTATCGATACGAGAGTCGAAATCCTTAGCGGTAATCGGGGATCTAAGAGGGATCTTCGCAATCGTTACCCCTAGTCAATGCGGGAAAACAAGGCACTCACCTCGACTGACAAAACCGCGGCAGGGTGCTCCAACCTTGCCCGGGACTCAAACCAAACCTCCGCCTGTTCTTCCACGCATTGCACTATGTCGCGGGGTGCCGGGTTTGCACCGGACTTTGCCGTCTTGCAACTACACCTTGTCCGGACTTTCCTTTACTCGGGCTTTTAATTCTTCGCGATTCACCACCGAGTAAAGTCAAGTACGTCGACCTAACTAAACTTGACTGAACAAAACTGAAGCTAATAAATCAAAACTAAATTCATAGAATAACTGCAAAAATCCTGAATCGAGAACATACGAGAACAAAACCGTAATGCGAAAGTTAGTGAGAGGCAGCAAAACCGGAACTATAACAACAAGAATCAATATCCGTAGAAAATTGTACTTCTTGTGCTATTTGTGACGATGATTGAAAAAAATCACGTCACAGTATATATATCAAGAATATTGTCCGAACGCGAAATTTTTATACTAACCACAACTCGCCAGTAGATGCATCGCACTGCTTACGCTTTTGCTGAATACGTGAGCCGCGTACTTCACCTTCATCTTGGCAGATCCTTTTGGTTCCACGTGCTCGGCGGTGAGTTTGCTGGTTCCACGATACGCCACCTCCTGTCTGGAATCTAAATGAAACAATAATTTTATGTGACTCCACTTAGCCAAGAACGTTTGTCCTACACCGTTTAATTTGAACTGCAAATGCTTGGTGATCAAATTATTCCGCAAACATTTGAGTAAGTGCGGAGGATCGTACAGTGGGACTACTCTCGTATCGGCAATAAGCATGATATTGCGTTCGCATTCTTCATTTCGTTTTAGTGACTGCTCTCTGGCTCGTTGCACCAAACTTTTTATCGCGGCAACATTTGGTGCCTCTTGGTCACAGACAGTGGCGATGACTGTCAAGCCAACTTTTTTTAAAGCTTCTACATGAGCTGTGATCAGAGAGATCAATTGATTCGACTTTGTCGCAGCACTACAGAAATTGAAGCTCAAAGGCAATAGCCACTTATTTTTTACGCCAGATACCATGAATACTAAAACGTGATTGGAAAAAATTGGCGTTCGTCGGACTCCCCAGTCTTCGAAACCAACGATTTTGTCGGTTTTTGTATCGTATTGAAGATGAGGTGCCAAACTCATCTCATTCCAACACAGATACACGGATTTATCGCGAGGATCTTTGATTGCGTCGACTGTTTCTTTCAAAGACTGGAGAATCATACGATTAAGCCCTGTGTCTATATCTACGTTCGATAGCGTCTTTCTCAATGTTGTCACATTCGGCAGCGGAAATATAGTGCGAAGATGGCGGTATGCACTTGGTGATATTTTCCATAATCCGAGAGCAAGAGCCTTTTCCTCCGCAGTATATCTTCGACCGGATGCATTTTTTCCGAAATCACGAGTCGCGATGTCAAAAAATTGTTGCTGAGATGTGAGCATGCTTCTCGTCTTTTCGTGACTCTCGGGATTCGTAGACTCGGCAAGTTTCTGTTGAGTATGAGATAGCTTCCTCTCATATTGCTGACACTTCTTACGAGCATCTTGCATCTCACGATACAATTGCCGAGCTTTCGGTGATAACTGAGCCGCACTTCTCACTAACCTTGATCGTTTCAAGGTGCGCGCCGGTATTTGGAGTATTTCTGTAGAAACTTGAAGAGTTTCTTAAGATTGGCACGATGCTGATGGCTCCGGAGATCTTGTTTTTTGTGAAACTATCTCCATTAAACACTAGGGCTCATTCACACGGATGATATTTCCCGGCGAAGTCTCTGGACAGGAAACCGTTTGGGAACTGGTTGTCTCTCTGTTCGTCAACGAAGATTTGATGTTCGGCACAGAAACGTTATTATCACTAATAGTTTCCGAAGGAAGCAACAACGATGGTATAGTTTCTGGCTTCCTCATTGGCTTTTGTCTTTGTTTTAGATAACAATCGTCCGTAAAATGCAGTCTGCAAACTGTATACTTTTTATTGAGCTCTTTTAATGTGAAGTTCTCTAATTCAGGGTTATTAACTACACGTTTCCACTCTAGTGCCCAAGCTTCATTCGCCGGAAATCCATGAGTTGTGATTTTTTAGGCACTCACTATAACAATAGGCAAAGAGTGCCTATTAGAATTACCATCCGTTGTTCTTCGGAGTCTGTCGAAGGGGTTACTCCGCAGCGCATACTCCAAACATTTTTATTTTTCATCATTTGCTTCGGTGTATCTCCAACATCATGCGTAGTTACTTTGAAGTGACTGCGATGAATAGAAATATTTTTTTTAGCCTGCGGTGCAATGAAAACAACTTTTTGGCTGAATTTTTCTTCTCGGACGTCCGTATCACACTGTAACTTTAGATGGTGCGAACCAATTTTGTTCTCCTTCGCAGGGTTTTTTTTATTACATTATTTCCAGTATGCACATTACTTTTAAAACCAATCTAAGACCTTTAAGTATTTTTTCTAACAAATTATTGGCCACAATTTGTATTTGTCTTCGGTCAAATGTCCGTACGGTGCCATCATAATGAACTCTACGAACCAATTTTTTTCTCCTTCGCAGCATCATTTTGTTTTATCAAAAGCACTACGCACAGCAAATTTAGAGACAATCCTACATCTCTGACTATTTATTCATCACAATTTTCCATAAAAAAAATATTTTCTCACATCTGATGTCCGTACGGTGCTCCAATTAAGAATCCTGGAAACCGATTCTTTTCTGTTTCGCAACAATATTTCATTGCATCTATGCACTATGCACAACAAATTTTGAGTCATTCTGACAAATAAGAGCACTATGCACAACAAATTTTGAGTCATTCTGACAAATATAATTTTAATTATAAAATAATTCAAAAACAGTGGTTATAACAAGATTTGCTTTAAAGGTTATGTTATTTAGATTTGCCAAAAATTCATTTTTCATCATGTTAAAAAAAAAACTTCGGTTGTGAAAAATAAAACACGAAATATCATACACAGATTCACAAATGTTTGCGTTTTTTATTTTGAAAATAATATATTATCACCGAAAATCATTCGCAATATTTTACCATATTTTATTCACATTCGTAATAAAAATGATAAATTTCACGTATTTACTGAAAAAATTGGTAGTAATCTCACAAAAAAGATTCATCGAATATCCAAAATAATTACAATTTCCCAAATAGAACTAAAAAAAATCGCGAGTATATATTTTTTCGTTTTATTCTATCTGTCAAACTTTGGAAGCAGATGACAATTTCGTAGCAGACGATACACAGATGCCTATCCGTCGCGGCGCGCGTACTCTGTGGCCGGATGATTTTCAAATAAAAAAAAAATCGACATCTCGTTTCAATCTTTGTTCCTATTTTTTATTTACGTAATTTACGTAACTGATAAATGTTTTTCCCTCATACGTACTTTCGAAAAGAAACGTAGAGCGCGACGTATAAACATACTTCATCCGTAGCGCATAGCGCGATGTGTAAATACACTCGATACGGAGCGCGTAGCGCGACGTGCACCCCCGTGAGTGCCTTAAAAAATGTCCCATCGGGACATTTTTTGGGGGGTTTGGGGGGCGGAGCCCACCAACAAAAGCATCTGCGCCCGCAGGGCGCTGAGACGCTTGTTATATATTTAATAATCGTTGTGATCCGAAATGAACCAAACGTTTTCCTGTCGCTCCTTCGCTCATTTGAAGCGGAGCCTCATTAGCATTACCTCAGATATACGCAACGGTTCACTACGTTAGTTTATTGATGTATTAATTTGTCCGGGACAGCGCATTCGAGAAATTGCCAGTAGAATTACAATAATCTATTTTTTTGTTGTTCTATTTTACACTCTTTTATCACAGATTTTTTTTTTTTTTTGACCGCGAATCATGTGAAAGTCAAGTAATGACCAATCTCTCCCGATTATATGACTATAGTTCATTCCATTTTTCTCCACTTCGCCGTTACTGCTTATTTTCTGTTTTTTCTGCACATAATCTGTGTAAACAGGAATAATTTTTTTATTCCTTTTGCAATGCCTTTTGCCGTTCGTCGGCTAATTCAACGTCTGAAAAATGATGTTGTACGGATCAAAAAGGTACTTATTTCTATATTATTACTATCATTACTATTACACATTGTTACCATTTCTTGTAATGTCTTTTTTTTTCATATCATATGGCTATACGGCAGCACGCTTCAAAGGCGGAGATCTCTGGTTATTGGTTGTGGTATGCTTCACCGGAGCAAGTGACCGGCAACGCGTATCACCGCAGATCCACAGTTCTCTCTTCATCGGACTCTCGAGGCGATAACAACAATTCAGTGTGTGTTCCACGATTTTCGGGTCAACGTTAGGGCGCCGCGAAAGCGGATCGTGTTTTCGTATTGCTCCGCGGAGGGAAGTTTCGAAGTACGTTTAACTGCTCGACGTTTTATTTTACACTTCAGTGCAAATAATTCGCAAGTGCTTTAAAGACGAGTCGAATTGAACATGAAAAATAAAGTAACAAGCGCCTCAGCGCCCGGCGAGCGCAGAGGCTCTTGTTGGTGGGCTCTGCCCCCCAAACCCCCCGAAAAATGTCCCTTTGGGACATTTTTTAAGACACTCACAGGAATACACGTCGCGCTACGCGCTCCGTATCGAGTATGATTACACTTTGCGTTATGCGCTGCATATCGAATATGTTTATACGTCGCGCTGCGCGTTTCATCTCGGAAGAACGTATGGCGGAAAATCATTTATCACTTCTGTAAATTGATTCATAGTTTAACCTTCATCGAATATAAAAATTTCGTTTCTATACGAATTGATTATTATTATTCACAACTGATATTTCCTTTTTGTTTTACGATCAATATAACGAATTGCATCACGTAGAACTTGATCAAATTAATGTAACGAATCAAATGATATCTAGTAAAGATCGTTTTATTGGCTTAACACTTATGACCAGATTAAATGAGTATAAATCAACACAAAAAATATTTACCAACATGAACACCATTACCAAATTACCAACAGGTCTAATGTCCCCTTTAAATGCATCTGTTTACATGTTTTTTTCTTCCCTAAAATACATGGAATCACTTTATTATTGCCTCTGGACAGGACCCGAAGTATTGGAGCTGAATATTAAGAAAAATTGCTTTTCGATACGATTTTCAATTAAATTTACTTGATATTAATTGCTGTAGCAAAAAAATTACACCTCGAGAACGAACATAGATATCGTCTTGGTTCGTGTATTGAAGAGGAAGTAGTACCCTGCTCAAAATAAAGTTGTAGTGTCTTGGATGCGTCCAAAATAAAAAAAATCAATTTCTCGATGAATTCGACGGCGAGGACTCTTGGACTGTCGATCTATAAGAGAATTCGGTTATAACACTTTAAGCATTTTTTTTCTTCCCTGTAATAGATAGAATCAATTCACTGGTTATTGTCACTGTCGGAGAGTAAAACATTGCAGACGAGAAATTTGAGAAATTTTATTTTTCTATCGTTTTATTCTGTTTTGAGATAAGTATATTGAAACAATTGAAAAAAAAATAGAATGGTGGTTGGAAACATACGAGGTAAATATTGATTTTTTTTTTGTTTCAAAAAATTGTTAGAGATTTGAAAAAAATAAACAGCAGTTTCCCAATATTTAAAGTTATATACGTTAAACAATGAGAAAACAATAAGATTTTTATTTTCGATTCAAATCATCCCGACTCAGAATACCAACGTCCCGGCGTATGCAAACTTTATCACGTCTGCTATCGAATTATCGTCGGCTTCCAAGGTTTGACAGATAGAATAAATGGAAAAAATAAATGGCCGCGATTGTTTTCAATTTTATTTGACCAATTGCAATAATTTTGGATATTCGATGATTCTTCTTTGTGGAATTATAACCAGGTTTTCAGTGCACCCACGAAATTTTTTATTTTTATTATGAATGTGAATAACGTATATAAAATATTGTGAATGATATTCGTTCAAAATATATTATTTTCTAAATAAAAAGGATTAATATTTGGCAATCAATGTGTGATATTTCGTATTTCATTTTTCGCAACCAAATTTTCGTTTGTGACATGACAAAAAATTGTTTTTTGGAAAATTAAAATAATATAACCTTTTAAAATAATTCCTCACTAAAAATAATTCGAGAATAAAAATACTAAGAAATGTCAGAATGTCTTCAAATTTGCTGTGCGTGTGCAGTGCTTTTCATAAAATAAAATAATGCTGCGAAAAAGAAAAAATTAGGTTTGTAGACTTCATAATTGGAGCACCGTATGGACATTTAGCAGAACAAAATTTAAAACACCTCATTAAAGGCTTCGCAGTAGTTTCAAAATGATTGTGCACAATGGTGATGATATGATACATCACCTCTGCGAAGAAGAGAAAAATTTCTTCGCACAGTCCAAAGTTACAGCACTGTACGTCACTTGTCGAAGCAACAATGGATTTTTTTTGTTAAGCGAAAGTTGAAATGCTTTGCAGGGGCTTCAAAATGTATGTGCACAATGGTGATGATATGATACATCATTCCTGTGAAGAAGAGAAAAATTGCTTCGCACAGTCCAAAGTTACAGCACCGTATGGACACTTGACGAAGCAAAAATTGATTTTTTTTCTTAAGCATATATTCAAATACTTCGCAGAGGCTTCAAAATGTATGTGCACAATGGTGATGATATGATACATCATCCCTGCGAAGAAGAGAAAAATTGCTTCGCACAGTCCAAAGTTACACTGTGATATGGACGTTTTTATTCAACCGCAGGCGAAAAAAAAATTACCAGTCATTGTAATCACTTCAAATTAACAACACATGATGTTGGAGATACATCGAAGCAAATGGTGAAAAATAAAAATTTTTGGAGTATTCGCTGCGGAGTGACCCCACCGACCCTCTCCGAAGAGCAACGGATGGTCATTTCAATAGGCACTCTTTGCCTATTGTTATAGTGAGTGCCTAAAAAGGAACAACATTTCTCCTTATTCTTAAATTTTACTAAATTTACCCATATATTATAATTTCTAACCTGACCTAGTCATAATAATTTAACCACCCCTACTAACCCGAACAACTAAAGCTTCTCCTTCCGAGAAGCGAGATAAGTCACATTTTTGGCCGTCAGCACTTTTGCCGTGAGAGCGACAATCAGATTGCCGTCTCACGACAACGGTCAAGCCGCCGCGCGACAAGCATCCGCGCGACAGTCCTTATCAGCGCGCGGAGGCGCGCGAAGTCCTTTGCTTTGACGCTCGATTAGTCAGTTCAACTCCGACCACCCAGCGTTTAAGACAGTACATTCTCCCTATTACTACGACCAATAAAATACTTTGTGACGTGCTTCTTACAGGCTTCGGACCCCCTGTAATCGGCTCCCCGTCCAAAATATGATGACATCTTTGTTTTTCAATTCCCTTACCTTTCCCTTTTTTTCTCGCCGAATTGTTGCTGGGCGCCAGGATATCTATCACCCGATGTCTAGGGAATTTTCCGTTTCTCTTACTCTCTAAATAACATACTCTTACACGGCTAGCGGGATAGGGAGTGCAGTTCGGGCGCGAAGTAAATGCAATAATCAAATAATTTTTACACACGTTACGAACAAATAAAAGCAACAAAAATGATGATAATTTATTCAATTATTTTTCGTAATTCAACGCAAAATTTTAGCCTTTCCGATCGGCTTTCTCCGAACGACGATTCGTTCGCAACAATACAATATTTTCTGACTCGCGGGATTCGACATGAATTTTTTTCTTGGTCTTTCGTCGTCGCGATGAGAATATTACGAAATTTTAACCGGCGAATTGGCGAATACGGGGGAGAAAGCACTCTGAGATTCGCATGTCGCTCTCGGCATAAAGAAAACCAAAGATGGTGTGCACCACGTGCACCTTTTAATTATCCGCGACCGATGCGATCGTCTCTCTAACTTCCTTCAGCTTTCCTCGACACAACGGTTTATTTCGGCCGTCGACACGGCGTTAATTCTCCTCAGCGGACGTTGATTCGGAAACTTCTCCCTCCCGGAGATCACAGTTCACGGAATCCCTATCGCTCGTTTTACAACTCAACAATATCGATTGTCACTGCTTATCAATTGTAACTACTGCCTTTGTTCTAAGCGGTTTACAAAATTACGAGAGTGCGACTATCTATTAGCACGCATCCAGCGAGAGTTACGATAATGCGTCTAACTAACAGCACGCATCCAGCGAGAGTGATGCTCGCTCGCCCGTACTTTGTTACGCGGACCGGTAAATGAGGGGAAGGCGGTCGCGACGGATCCTTTCCTGTACTTCGGCAATTATCATTGGCTCCTCGCGGCGCCTCTCCTATAGTCTTCTCCTCACGCGGTAACCGGCGTAGCTACGGCTTTTCGCAAACCTATAAAATATAATATAGATCTCCGGCAGACTCGTGTTCTTTATATTTTCGTTTCCTCGGGTTTCGCGGGGATTGACTCTGTGCGCGCGCCAACAAAGACTCTCGCGCGTGCCCTACCTACAGCGTGATGCGAGAGCGTCTATTACGCCTTGTCACAACTTATATCTTAGTATACCTCTAATTCACGACTTCGTTATTTCAATATAATTCAATCAACCCGCATACCTGGCTGTCCATTACACCAATCAAGCGAAGATTCAAGCGGAAACCTACACTGGGTTAGTAGATTATTTGAACACTGCCGCACACGACGCGAATGCTCGAGTCGGAAGAGTTATCTTTTTACCCACAAGCTTCACTGGCTCACCAAGAAATATGATGCAACACTATCAAGACGCAATGGGAATAGTTCGAGAATTTGGCAAACCATATCTTTTTATCACCATGATTTGTAATCCGAATTGGTGCGAGATTAGAGAAAACTTACTTCCCGGTCAACAACTAGCGGACCGACCTGATCTTACAGCACGTGTTTTCGATATGAAGAAAAAACACTCACTGAATTTGATCACACGACAAAATTTTTTCAGCGAACCAACAGTATACGTTTACACAATCGAATCGCAAAAGCGCGGTTTATTACACATTCATTTGCTGGTAACGTTGGAGCACAAGCTCACAACAACACAACTGGTTGACCAATTTATTTCTGCAGAAATTCCAGATCCTCAATCGCAACCTGAATTGCATCGAATAGTTATGCGCAATATAATTCACGGTCCTTGCGGAGCATGGTGTGAAGTGAACGGGAAATACTCCAAACACTTTTCGAAACCATTTCACGACAAAACAACGTTGGATGCAGACGCTTACCCACACTATCGTCAAAGAAACACCGGACGCTTGTACGAAAGGCCAGGAGCATACGTGATCGATAATCGATGGGTTGTCCCATATTGTCCAACATTAATGCGAACATTCAATAGCTGCATTAATGTGGAAGTTGTAACGAGTGTAACTGCTCCGAAGTATCTGTACAAATACGTTTACAAGGGACACGATGCAGCGGCTATTCAGATAACAAACGGCGAAAATGGAGAGCCGGGAAAACGACTTCTCAACCACGACGAAATAAAGAACCACATAGAAGCTCGCTATGTAATTTAAGGAATTTAAAGTAAAATTATCAGAGGACTAAGCGAGGCACATAGGCATGGAACAAGCGCAAAGAAAAGCGTATAGTCAAATCGCTCGTATGCTTAACAGAGAAGGTTCGAATCTATCGAGATTTCCCGCGATGGAACAAATGGAGATATTCGATCAAGACGAACCTGAAACGTTACCGACTAACTTCACCGAAATCGGCGGTCAACAGTACGGGCAGTTGACTGAAACTCAGAAGACCATCGTTGATGCCGTTCTTAATGCAATCGATAATAACGATAGTGGGCAAACTTGCTTTTACATCGACGGTCCTGGAGGATCTGGTAAGACTTTTACATACACAACCCTTTCGAATCTCGTTCGAGGTAGAGGTAAGTGCGTCAGTGCAATGGCTTTCACCGGAATCGCAGCGATATTACTTCCTGAGGAAAAAACGGTACATAAGAAGTTTGGGTTACCAGTACCTTTATACGGAGATTCTACATCAAATATTAAAGTACAATCGAAACAAGGTGAGTATTTGAAGAACGTTTATATTTTCATCTAGGACGAAGCACCAATGGCTCCACGTTACGCACTAGAAGTAGCTGATCGAACATTGGGCGACATAATGAACAATAATAAACCCTTCGGTGGAAAAGTTATCGTTCTCGGAGGAGATTTTCGGCAATTGCTTCCGGTTAAGATTCGAGGCACTCGTAGCAAAACAGTGTCAATCACTTGTCAATCAAACACAGTGCACTCTGGCAGCACTTTTCGAAATGCGCGTTGACTTAGAATATGAGAGTTAGAATATGATTCAGATGACAACCTTCAAGTTCCTGTACGTTGTCTCGTTGCTGCGAATCAAGATATAGTTCAAAGAAGTAGCGAAATGTGTAATTCTATCCGCTAGAAATGTCAATGTTAGAGAAATCAACTCAAGGGTCATGAACTTTTTTGACAAATGTACTAAACGATTCTACACAAGCGTTGACACTACAGAAAATTGTGGTGATAATGACCAAATCAACGAAACAATCTTACCAGAATACCTGAACAGGCTATCACCTACGAGTTTACCACCTCACGAGCTTCGTCTTCGTAAGTATTTTATCATTATGCTAATCCGAAACCTAAGCATTATCAAAGGTTTATGCAATGGAACGAGACTTCTCGTTTTGGATGTAGGTAATAGAGTTTTGCGATGTGAAAAACTATCTGGTGATAAAACTGGGGACATAGTTATCTTGCATCGAATCACTCTTTACTGTGAGAATGAATATCCCTTTACCTTTAAGCATCGTCAGTTTCCGGTAAAGATAGCTTTTGCTATGACTATTAACGAATCACAAGGACAAACCTTCGAAAAAATAAGCGTTGATCTTCGTAGAGATGTTTTCAATCATGGTTAACTATACGTGGCCTTTTCCCGCGTGCGCTCTTGGGAATCTCTGAAGATTTATGTTGGACCACAACAAAACGGAATTGTAAAAAATTTTGTGTACAAAGAATTGTATCAATGAACAAGAACTTTATTTCAAATGATATATAATAGGCAATATGTCATTTACACCAAAACAAAACATTAAACATAGTTTACATTCAACTATCGTTTAAATATTTTTTGTCTTCTTTTTATGTCAAATTTTATTCAAAATTTTTTAAAACATCTGACCAAACTTACAAATTCATTTTATTTTTTTAAAGAGGGATTTTTCATCAGAAATTTGTTCCCCATCAGCTGATGGTGACACGCCTAAATTCGATACGAAAGCGATGAGTCCCACTGACGGGGGTGCAGAAGGAGGCCCGTTTCGCATTAGTTTGGATCTCTTCAAAAATATCATCCAATCTTAATATACTAATTGAAAATTATACCTAATAAATTGTAAATAACAAACAGACCACAATCAGAGCGCTGCAGCGCCTCAAGTGGCAAGTCGCGCGCGCAGACTCTCTAGTCGGAAAAAAGCCTTTGTTTCCTATGCAATAAGAATTTGTCGTTCAGAAAGAATGGAAAATGTGTGTTTTTTTTTTTCAACGGATTTTTTTGACGCATTCCCAACGACGATTGTCTACCGCTAATGGAAAATGGAAGAATGGAAAATATGTTTTATTCGGAACAATCGGATATTTTTGTTAATACGGCGTTTCGGCACTCGGAAATCGAGATCGTAAGAAGCAGCAACGACAAACGAGCATTCTACGATTTCGCTGAAATAATACTTCAAGTCCGATGTTAATGGTAATCTGTTGTTGGGAATGGGTCAAAAGTGTGTTTTTTCATAAAAGTCGGGTATTTTTGTCACATCGGTGTTTTTGACCCTTGGTAATTGAGATCGTGAGAATCCATGACTACAATCGACCATTTCAAGATTCCGCTGAAATACAACATCAAGTCCGATGTTAATGATGTTTTGTCGTTGGGAATGCGTCAAAAGCGAGATTTGTCATAAAATTCAGACGGAAATCGAGATCGTAAGCCAAGTACTGAAAAATCCGATTAGCAAATATTATTAAAAAAAAAGCATAAAATTTTATAAGCCAAGCATAACAGAAGAAAAAGGATTCTATATGACAAAAAATATTGTTTTTCTTGCAAAAAAATTGCTGTAAAAAATTGGCGTTCCAATGCTAGTGGTTTATTGTGACGCGTGCAAACACCTGAACGCCAATTTTTCACAGCAATTGTATATCGCGCCTCTTCCTTCAAGATCATAAACGTAGTACCCCTACTCTATGTCGATGTGCCACAATTTCAAAGCTAAAATTTTTTAAACTTTTCACTCGCCGTCTCTGTCGCCACCGTCGTTGGCGATCGTCTTCATTCTTCTTTTTTGTGCCGAAGAGCCACGTTATACGCCGTACAACATGGGAAAGAAAAGAGCAAGAGATAAAGATTAGAGGGATGAAGAAAAGGAAAATCGCTACTACAAACGGTTGAAACGTGTAGAGGCGAAATTACGAAAAGAAAAAAGACGATATCGTCGAGCGAAGCGCCGTAGCAACGTACCCGGATAAAAATACTGTGAGCAGATGGCTTACGAAAGTATTTTTTTGTTTCTTCTTGTTGATAATAGGAGATGAAACAATAGAAGACTCGGAATCGGGGTCAAGTTACGTACAAGAAGTACATTCGGAAGAGGAGGTAGCGGAGAGCCACGACGAGATACGTGTAGTAAAATCGGTCGTAGTGGCAACAGCGAAGGGAGACGCTGCGTCAGGGTCAACCAATCCACTCAAAAATCTGGTTTCGCCAACTGCGGAACCAGCTGTTGGTGTAGTCGCTGTATCTCAAATCGATCCTTCTGCAGTTGATCTCTCCGCAGTCTCAAACTCTCAAATTGAGTCTTCCACTGCGTTAACATCTCAAGTTGACCCTTCCGCAGTCTCAAGAATCGAAATCGATCAGTCCGCAGTATCAAAAACCCAAGAAGGTTCTGTCGTAGCTGCCAGTTCAGACGCAGGCACACCAGCCGTGTCTCAAATGAAACGCGGCTGGTGTGCCGAGCCGAGACTTGAGAGCCGAGACTCAAATGAGTCTCAAGGGACCACAGCAGAACTAAATAAGACAAACGATTAGTTGGACGAGAAAATTCTCGAAATTATGGAAAAGAGGCTCATACGCGATAGGCTTCCGGCACCGGATATCCACAAGGATTTTACAATTCGTTGGCAGGAAATCCTTTTGAAGGGGTTACCGACCGAAGAGAAAAACGATTACTCGAGAAATATCCTCCACCAGCCAACTGCACAGCAATCGATCCCCCGGAACTAAACACAGAGGTGAAGATTACCTTATCGGAAGCCATCGTTAAAAAAGATGGACGAGTCGTCGAGAGACAAGAAAGAATAGCCGCGTGTCTCGCATCGTTGGGGAAATCGTTGACCGGTATCCTTAAAGCTAATCGTCCAGACGATTTGGCTCTTTTGGAGAACTTGAGCGATACGGCGAGACTGTTGGCAGACGTTCAGCACGACGATTCGTTAATCAGGAGAAGCCTAATTTAATCGAACTTGAACACGTCGCTCAAGGACACGTTGAACTCCACCGTCGTCGATGACTTACTATTCGGCAAGAATTTGGAAGATCAGCTAAAGGCCGCGAAGCTATTGGAACGTTCGTCGCAGGTCCTTCGTCCGGAGACGAAGGTACAAACTACGGCGCCAAAAAACTCGAAGGGCCCGTCGCTTCGACTTCCATACAAGAAGCCGATGACACAGGGCGGGCAGCACTACTCTGGCAACCAGGGGAGCTCGGGTCATCAGAGAAGTTGGGGCACTCACCCAAAACCCTCGAAAGGCCGGGGATATCAGAATCGCGGCCATTCGAAGAAGTGGTAATAGTCCCCGTAAGTACCCCGGCTGGTAGGCTGAAATATTTTGTAAGCCAGTGGCGTGAAATAACGTCGGACCGCGTTATTTTGCAATGGATCGAAGGGTTCAAAATATGTTTTGAATCCCGTCCGGTTCAATCATTATCCCCCAGAGAGCCCGCGTGGTCGTTGAAGGAACGGATATTAATCGGCGAAAAAATTGACGAATTGACAGAAAAGGGCGCGGTTCAGGAATGTCAGGAAAGAGAAGATCAGTTTATTTCCTCGATCTTTCTCACGCCAAAACCAGACGGGTCCCATAGATTTTTTTTAAATCTCAAAAAACTAAATGAATTCTTAAAGTTCGAACATTTTAAATTAGAGGACTACAAAACTGCAAAGAGATTGATTACCGCGGGATATTTCATGGCTAAAATCGATCAGGACGCATATTATATCGTTCCGATGGCGGAGACGGATAAGCGTTTTTTAAGGTTTCGTTTTAACGGTATACTATTCGAATGTAATTGTTTGCCGTTTGGTCTTACTTCTGCTCCGTACGCTTTTACAAAAGTAATGCGACCGGTCGTAACACACTTAAGGTCCTTGGGACCTCTCTCGGTGATATATCTAGACGATATTTTATTGTTTGGGAAGAGTTACGAACAGTGTCTCAACAACGCCACCGCGACTTGTTGTCTTTTAGTAAAACTTGGATTTATTATAAACGAAGAAAAAAGTCAGATGTTTCCCGCGCGATCGTGTACCTTCTTAGGTTACGCTTGCGACTCTGAGAGGATGGTTATTGAGGTCCCGAAAGAGACAAAAGTTAACGTCGAGAATCAGTAGTAGTAGTAAAAACGCATTTATTGACAATACCGCTTAGATTATACAATTTCTGATACATCAGTTGTAGTTACTACGTTTACATAAATATTGTCAATGGGCCATCGACCGGAGTCCTTCAGCCCAAGATTTACACATATTTGGGGAGATTTATATATAGATTTAGTCCTTGGTTTATTAAAATGATAGCTGTAATTTTTATTTTACTATTGTCGTTTCTGGATTATGTACGTGTACAAGTAAGTGAATTATATTTGTGTTTATATGTTATCTTGGCCCTCTATATTGGCCATTTGTTGAAGCTGTTGGAAGATAGTGTGAGCTGGTGATTTGTATGTGCGTGTAATCTGTTGTTGCGGCTGCGTGCATAGTGGCTCAAGGTTATTTAGTTGGTTAACAGCGAATCGTTTGGTGAGTTGTTTACATCTATCTACTATGGGTTCGATGCCTGTTGACTCAGAAAGAAGGGTGTTGCGTGGGTTATAGAGAGGGTTAGCAGGATGACGAATGCATGTTAGTCGCCGGATTGCACACGTTTCCGCAGTTCTTATTTTTTTTAGAGCATTGTCTTTGCAGTTGAGAAAAATTGGGTGGTCATATTCAATTATTGGTCGGCATATGCTCTTATATATTTTAGTTAACTGTTTTATCCGGAGCTTACGGTTTCTAAATGTGATGCTTCTGAAGTGTGAAGCTCTAGTTGATATCTTAGCTTTACATTGTTGAAGATGGAAGTTGAAGTTCAATTTGTGATCTAGGTTTATACCTAGATATTTAGCGTGTTGGCGAGCAGGGATTTCCACATTAAACATATTGATTTTGGGAGATTGCGGATTGATTTTATGGTTGAAGATTAGCAACTGTGATTTTTCTGGGTTTGGTTTGAGTCTCCAGTTATTGAACCAGGTTATAATGTTCTCTACGGAGTGTTGAAGTGCTTCTATGCTATTGTTTACATTATTTGTATGCGTTATTAGTACTGTGTCGTCGGAAAATTGTAAAATATATTGCGTTGGGTCCACCCACTCCTTATTGACTATGTTGTAGTTATACATATCGATGCAGTAAATATTGTAGAGTAATGGCGAGAGCGGCGAGCCTTGCGGAACTCCCTGCTCTGGTACGAACGCAGTAGATGTTGCTGAATCTATTCTGACTCTTAGTGAGCGTGTTTCCAGGAAGTTTTTTACCAATAAAATTAAGTACATTGGGCACTGGAGTGACTCTAGCTTGTATAACAGGTCTTTGTGCCATACACTATCGAAGGCTTTCGCTATGTCAAGAAAAAGTGCTGTAGTTTTTTTGTTTGATATTTTATGGGCTTCTACATTCGAGGTTAAAATCGTCGGTGCGTTTAGCGTAGAGAAACCGAACTTTTGAAACGGCGGAACCGCCATTCTTGAAACCGAACTGATATTTAGGGATACGATTAACTATTGCTTTTTCTAACCTGGATTTAACTGTTCTCTCGAACAGTTTGCCGATAGTGGGTAAGAGTGTAATTGGTCTGTAGTTACTTATTAAACTATGGTCTTGGTTTGGTTTAGGAATTGTTATAATTATACCGGTTTTCCAGAGTCGTGGAAAGTGCGTGTTGATCAGACAGAAGTTGAACGCTTTAATGATAAATTGGTGAACACTCTGGTCGAGTTTTTTGATTATTGAAATTGGAACATTGTCGATGCCCGGAGACGTGTTCTTGCAGTTTTTTAGGCACTCACTATAACAATAGGCAAAGAGTGCCTATTGAAATGGCCATCCGTTGCTCTTCGGAGTCTGTCGGTGGGGTTACTCCGCTGCGAATACTCCAAAAATTTTTATTTTTCACCATTTGCTTCGATGTATCTCCAACATCATGTGTTGTTAATTTGAAGTAATTCCAATGACTGGTAATATTTTTTTTCGCCTGCGGTTGAATAAAAATACCTTTATTACTGAAATTATCTTCTTAGACGTCCGTATCACAGTGTAACTTGGGACTGTGCGAACCAATTTTTCTCTTCTTCGCAGGGATGATGTATCATATCATCACCATTCTGCACATACATTTTGAAGCCCCTGCGAAGCATTTGAATATTTGCTTAACAAAAAAAATCCATTTTTGCTTCGACAAGTGTCTGTACGGTGTTGTAACTTTCGACTGTGCGAACCAATTTTTCTCGTTTTCGCAGGAATGATGTATCATATCATCACCATTGTGCACATTTTGAAGCCCCTGCGAAGTATTTGAATATATGCTTAAGAAAAAAAATCCATTTTTGCTTTGACAAGTGTCCGTACGGTGCTGTAAGTTTGGACTGTGCGAAGAAATTTTTCTCTTCTTCGCAGAGGTGATGTATCATATTATCACCATTGTGCACAATCATTATGAAACTACTGTGAAGCCTTTAATGAGGTGTTTTACATTTTGTTCTGCTAAATGTCCATACGGTGCTCCAATTATGAAGTCTACGAACCTAATTTTTTCTTTTTCGCACCATTATTTTATTTTATGAAATGCACTACGCACAGCAAATTTGAAGATATTCTGACATTTCTTAGTATTTTTATTCTCCAATTATTTTTAATGAGGAATTATTTTGAAAGGTTATATTATTTTAATTTTCCAAAAAACAATTTTTTATCATGTAACACACGAAAATTTAGTTGAGAAAAATGAAATACAAAATATCACACATTGATTGCCAAATATTAATCCTTTTTATTTCGAAAATAATATATTTTGAACGAATATCATTCACAGTATTTTATATACGTTATTCACATTCATAATAAAAATAAAAAATTTCGTGGGTGCACTGAAAACCTAGTTATAATTCCACAAATAAGAATCATCGAATATCCAAAATTATTGCACTTTGTCAAATAAAATTGAAAACAATCGCGGCCATTTATTTTTTTCCATTCATTCTATCTGTCAAACCTTGGAAGCCGACGATAATTCGATAGCAGACGAGTAGTAGGTGGTGCACTATGGCGACCCCCACTCCTATCCCCACTCCTATCCCCTCCACTTCGGCCCTGTCTTGAGCTCGGCTTGAAGTGGTGAGATAAAAGTGGGGATAAGTAGCGTTTTGGGGCGTCATAGTGCACCACCAGTTTATTAGAGCCATTAATAATTTTTAAAATTAAAATTAAAAATTTAAAAATTTAAAAAATTTTAAAAAATAATTTTTAAAATTAAAAATTTAAAAATTTAAAAAATTTAAAAAAATCATTTTTAAAATCAAAAATTTAAAAATTTAAAAAATTTTAAAAAATAATTTTTAAAATTAAAATTAAAATTTAAGAATTTAAAAAATTTTAAAAAATCATTTTAAAATTAAAAATTTTTTAAATTAAAAATTTAAAAATTTAAAAAATTTAAAATTTTTTAATAATTTAAAAAATAAAAAAAATGTAAAAATTAAAAAATAAAAAATAAAATTAAAAAAGAAAATTACCTTTACTGCATCCTCTCTTTTCTCCTGTCTTTTCACTCTCTCTCTCTCTCTCTCTCTCTCTCTCCTGTCTTTTTTCACTCTTGCACTCTCCTGTCCTTTTTAACACACTCCTGTCTTTAATACACTCCTGTCCTTTTATCACACTCCTGTCTTTAACGCACTCCTGTCCTTTTTTCGCGCACTCATTCTCCTAATATTCCTAGCAGCACCTTCATGCTGCGGATACACTCGGCTGCGTGAAATTTAAACGACCGAACTTTAACGCTGCCCCTACACAAGGGGCAGCGTACTTTTTTATCGGGTCTTAGCTGCGAGCGTGCAGCTCTAACGACAGCCCTGAAGCAGCGTAACCAATTATGGTCCGCTCCTTCAGGGCAGAAAGGGCAAATATTATTTTTAATTTTTTCTTCGATTATTTGCAGCCGGCCGTTTGTACGATTTAGCTGCACCTCCTGAAAGCCCGTCGTATCGCGTTCCGGATTAAATCGCGTGCTGAATCCCCAATCGTTATTATCAGCCATTTTTTAAAAACAATTACAGCACTTTTTTTAAATAGCGTTATTCGCGCACTCGATGTTCTCGCACACGCGCTACTCGATGAACTGAGTGCCTGTTGCTGCAGTTGTGCAGTAGCTCGCGAAGAAGTTGCTGACACTGCAAATTCTCAGACGCTCTACGGTGCGGACGCCGTCCGAGTCGTCAACGGGTTGGCGATCTCTGTCGCACCTATTCGACGATATGTAAAATTTTAAAGAATTAAATTTAAAAAAAAAAATTACGTCAACGGTTTGTCGGTCTTTGTCGCGTCTGTTCAATGATTAGTAAAAAAATTTAAAGAAATATTTTCAAAAATTTTAAAGAATTAAATAAAAAAAAAAAAAAAAAATTACGTCAATGGTCTGTCGATCTTTGTCGTGCCTATTCGCTGATACGTAAAAATTTTAAAAGAAATATTTTCAAAAAATTTTAAAGAATTAAATTCAAAAAATTACCTTTCACTGTATCGTCTCTCTCTCTCTCTTTCTCCTGTCTTTTTCACGCTCCTGTCTTTTTTCACTCTCCTGTCTTTATACACTTTCACTCTCCTGTCTTTTTTTTCGCGCACTCTCCTGTCTTTACACACTTCCACTCTCCTGTCTTTTTTTCGCGCACTCTCCTGTCTTTTTTTGTTACTCCTCCGCTATATTGTTACCCTCCTCCTCGACATCATCATTTACGAGAGCAATGTCGAGGAGCTCGTATTGCCGATTAAAATGCTCTGCAATAATACGACCTATATCTATAAAAGGCATCTCCTCTCTATTACCCCCGTAATTGGTTTTGTATAACGCTATGACGGGGTAGGGAGTGCCTTGTTCTACCGTTAAAGCCGTAAACGCAACGGCATTATTATTATTATTATTATTATTAATGCGCACAGCATCACCAACACCACCGCCACCATTGTCACCATCACCCCTCTGTTCTTCTTCTGCCGGATCGTCCTCACCTGCGAAGCCCTCATCGCTGTCGTTATCACTTTGATAACCCCACATGTTACCTGGTTCTTCTTCTTCTTCTTCCTCGTCAGAGTCTTCGCCGTTGTCGTTTGCGTTTTCATCTTCCACGGCTTGAGCGATTTCTTCGTTCAGGTGGTTTTCAGCCTCATAATTCACGGTCTCGTCGTCTGCCAATTCGCGAAGTCCGTGAATTTCGCAGTACACGACGAGAGCCGGAACGGTAGCAAAGAGGGGGTGAGGCCTGAATAGTTCCCTGAACTCACAATATGTCGAAACGTCTTCGTCTACCAGATAAACTTCTGTGTAGCCGTCATCATCTATATAGACGATTTCGCATCGATACATATTATAATTACGCAGCAGTACACAAGCCGTGCCGGGTGCTGTAAACCGGCGGGGAAGCTTCCACTGCGAGCTACAGTTTTTATAAAAATCGTTTATTAAAGTTTTGAGGGTCTTATAGGACCCACACAAATTATCGAATCGGATGGCTATTATGCACGCCGACACTACATGCAACACTTCGCACACAAAACCCTCGGGCATTTCGGTGGTGGGGTATTGGAGATACATTTTTAGAAAAAAAATTTAAAAAATCACGTACACGCACACGTACACACGCAATAACAACTCGTACGATGCCGATACAGCTCTAATAAATATATCAACTATTTAACCCGAACACTAACGATGAAATTATTATTATTTTTATATTTTTCCTGTAAGCTGTGCGCTATGTTTGGAGGCTGATGAAAGACTAATGATGCGTTTCATATATTTGTGAAAATAGAGGAGGTGATATAGAGAGCATAGCAACCATCTTCACTGTAATTAATATCGGTACAGCCCAGACAGTCGCTCAGGGTCACCTCACGGATTGATTCCCGAAAATGCAGTATCAGTGCATTCCCAGGTGCGCTCGTGCAGCGAAAAGAGATGCTCTTTATAAAGAGGAATTATAGAATTAAATATTGTGATTTTCTCCACCTAATGAATGCTAGCATATTAGGGTGTGGCACTTTATTTGGGGACCTCTAACTCGTGAACGAGGGGTGCTAGCCGAATTCTGATCACGGTGGTACCACCCCTATGAGCCCCTCTTTCGTCTCCCGAGAGGGCCAATCACTGTACCGATTGGTAATTCGCGGTTTTCGCGAGGTACAGTCATTGGCATAGCGTATTAGCGTATTAGCAAATTAGGGTGTGGCACTTTATTTGGGGACCTCTAACTAGTGAACGAGGGGTGCTAGCCGAATTCTGATCACGGTGGTAGCACCCCTATGAGCCCCTCTTTCGTCTCCCGAGAGGGCCAATCACTGTACCGATTGGTAATTCGCGGTTTTCGCGAGGTACAGTCATTGGCATAGCGTATTAGCGTATTAGCAAATTAGGGTGTGGCACTTTATTTGGGGACCTCTAACTAGTGAACGAGGGGTGCTAGCCGAATTCTGATCACGGTGGTACCACCCCTATGAGCCCCTCTTTCGTCTCCCGAGAGGGCCAATCACTGTACCGATTGGTAATTCGCGGTTTTCGCGAGGTACAGTCATTGGCATAGCGTATTAAATGTATTAAGAGCGACTCTTTATTTAGGGTGGGGGGATCGTCATTGGTTGATCCTCATCGAGAGCAATACCAGAGGATTCAAATAGCTCAGGGTCACTTAGCGGATTGATTCCTCAAAATGTAGTGTCAGCACATTCCCAGGTGCTGTAGATGCGAATGTGATTTTCTCACAAATAAAAAATTTACGATCATCAGGCAGTAGCGCTTCGCTTATCGGACGATTTGGAAGTAATGAGCTATTGTTAATAGAAAAAAATGTCAGACCATACCATACGTGAATGTATTATAGATTTATTGAAATTAACAAAATTACGTAGTGCGATACTTCAACGACGGTGCAATGAACAGTGGTATAGAGATTTGCGCGATTTATCGGGAAATGGCCTTGTAAGGCGTTTGAAATTCGTTGTATGGTGGTCGCCAGTACGAGCCCTCGCAAAAGCTTACAAGAGAGGGATGTTTAATGGACATGAGGTGTTGACATGCGTTTTCAATGAATTACGACGACGGTGTGTCGAAGATTTACCATGCTTCCGTGGTATAGCCGAAGAAATCAGAGGTAAGTTTAAAAACTGTACAGTATTCCCCTAAAAAACGGAATCATCTCGGAAATTGCGTGTACTTCAATGTGTATAGGCAATGGGAATGCGAGGATTATTCCTTTGACTTGCTTTCTAAACGCTTAAGGAAAAATTTCGTGAATAGGGTGGGGGGCCTTAGTGTGTTAACGTATGTAGTGTTGCATGTGACCCCGACCTCCTATCAAAAAAACTATTAATTAGTATCTGACTTGTAGCGTATCACGAACTATTGGACGCGCCTCCTCATGAAGAGGAAGAGCTTATTGTAGCGGCCGATAATACAGAGCGCCAATATCAGCAGGGGCATGAGGCCCCTCTTATAGAGGCAGCAGCCGATAATACAGAGCATCAACATCACCAACGGTGTGAGACTCCCCTTATAGAAGCAGCAGCTGCAGCCGATAATGGAGAGAATATGCGTCAAGACGAGCCTACTGAATATTCACTCGTAAATTTCCCGCGTGATATTCCCTTTGCGCGTGAGTATAAAACTGAAACAGTATGAGAATTAAAGGAAAGCATGTAAGTGACTAATTATATTCAAAATTTACAGCAGCATTTCGGCTTCGTCTAACGAGACCTCTAGAAGGTGAAGATGACGGAGCGTGTGAATTACATACACCCGAGGGCCCTATGGAGAACGAAGAAGAAGAAGTCCAGCATTCGCAACGTTCAGAGGCTGATGATGATGATGATGATGATGAAGAAAACTGTATATACCATGAAAATCAGTTGTGGGCGTGCCGACGCTGTAACCCTGTCTTAACGAGGACTGAGTGTGTAGGAGAAGAAGAGGAGGAGGAACTCGTACCACCCTCTGAACTACCCGTACCGTGGAGGAGGGGCGAGGAAGAAGAAGCGTCATTACTACGCGCTGAGGTACAGCAGAATGAGGGCGAAGAAAACCAACTATTGGAGAATACGATAGCAGAGTGTGAAATACCGCAAACTCTAGAGCCTCGAGATCACAGCTGGTTTCACGATCTGATGTCTGATAATAACGATACAGGTAAATATACTTTAATTTAGATTTCGAAAATATAGTAAGTTGAATTATTTTGTAACAGGGCGATTGGTAGCAGCTTTAATTGATGATGATGAAGATACTTAAATTGCTTCAGCAGGTACTAGCAATATTTCAGCGAATTTCCGAAACAATAAATGTTTATCATTAATTCATAATGCCTTTTTACAGAAATACAGACTGGCACCGGTAGAGTACCCAGCGTAGCGACGAAAACCTCAACATTTGGCGACGTACAACCACCGGGGATGCGAGTTGAGATAGTGCAAAGCATCAGACGCTATTTTAAGCGATTTAAACTTCGAGGTCAGGAGACTACGTTGCGAATACTCAGGCCTCCCCCCGAAACAAATATCATAGAGTGGCTCGAGGGAGCGTTCCGTGACCTATTAACGTATATGACTAATTCCTGTGAGGGTGGCGACTATGCCGGCATTTCGTTTACAGCCGACAATTTATCTCAGGGTCCCGTATGGCTTTCTTTTAGACCCGTTCGCGACTTTACGTTTGAAGATATTTGGCAATTGATATTCAGTGTTGCTCAAAGTGCGGCGTCAATAGATATAAATGACTCGTGTAATATAAAAATGTCTGTTGTCAAGGGTATCGAGGGTACAGGTAGAAAAACTCTCACGCACGAGGCCGTCGCAAAAAAATCCATTCTGACAATACGAAACGATGATAACCTATGCTTGCCGCGCTCACTCGTAGCAGCTCGAGTTCATGCCGAACGGGGCGAAATTCGAACAGGGGCTCTGCATGCAAATTGGCAAAGAATTAGACAGATTAATGGATCGCTGCAGAAAGAGCAGGCATTACAGCTCACCAGAGCTGCAGATGTTTGCATACCTAGAAACGGTTGTCGTCTCAGCGAAGTTACACAGTATCAAGATCATTTAGCATTAGAGGGCATAGCGATTGTGGTTTTTGAATTTTTGGGCTTAGGTCGTCGTAAGAAAGAAGCTATATTCAACGGTACACAAAAAGTTCTGAATATATTCGGTTCGGTTCAACATACTCTATATATTGTGTATTACGAGCGTTCGCACCATTACGAGCCAATTTTAAATCTTAGAGGAGCTGTCGGCTGCTCGGGTTTTTGCCATCTGTGTAACAGGCTACATCGTCAATTAGATCACAGATGTGTGAAAAAGAAATGTCCGCGGTGCTGGAAACAGCCACCATGCGATCCCCGTGCAAATGAGTTAATAAAATGCGTAGGGAGCAATCGTGAATTTTTTGGGGAAGAATGTGCACGTCATCACAGCACAACCGTAGTAGTAAAGTACACGCGAAATAAAAAAAAAGGCGCTACGCTTTGCGAGGCACTTAAGCGATGCAGACTATGTTTCAGAACGATACATCCTTTGGTGAAAAAAAAGAAACATGTATGCGGCTATAGTTTTTGCACGATATGTAAATCCGATCAGCCACACAATCATTTATGTTACATGTCGACCGTTCGACGAAAAGCATTTAAAAACAATATTTACATTTTTTATGACTTTGAAACGCAGCAGTGTACACCGTTACAAGGCGATCCTACTGTATTTGCGCACGAGCCGAACCTCTGTGTGGCTCAACGTGTCTGCACATTCTGCTGTGATAACGTTTCTATAGACGACCCCTGCGAATATTGCGGGACACACGAATTTGTATTTAGACATAGTCCCGTATGTCAGCTTGTGGAATTAGCTATGCAAGACAACAGAGATTTTTCACGCACAATTTTAATTGCTCATAATGCAGGCGGGTTTGACGCACAGTTCATTTTGCGCTATTTAGTCAACGAAAAAAAGACGCAGATGCCCGAATTGATAATGAATGGGACGAAAATTATTACCATGCGAATCGGCAAACTCGTATTTCTCGATAGCTTAAATTACTTTCACATGCCTCTAAGCGCGTTACCAAAAGCCTTTGGCTTAACGGACTCTATTGCTAAAGGGGCTTTTCCCCACTTGTTTAATAGGCCTGAAAATCAAAATTTTGTGGGAAAATTGCCGCCCATAGAATATTTTTCTCCGGAAACGATGAACGCTGCTGCTCGCGAAAAATTATTAGGATGGTATAAAGAATTGAGTGATGCCAACTATGTATTCGATTTTGCAAAAGAGATAGTGTCCTATTGTAAGACCGATGTCACAATATTGAGAAGAGCTTGTATCGCTTTTAGGCGTTTGTTCATTACCAGCGGAAATGTTTGTCCGTTCGACGAAAGCACTACGATAGCTTCAGCTTGTTTTCGCGTTTTTCGAAAAAACTTTCTGAAAAATGATACGATAGGCGTCATTCCCACCGGGGGCTACAGATGGGCTCATAATCAGTCAAAAAAAGCGATCGCATGGCTCGTATGGATGGAGCATTCTCTCGGATGTTTAATAACTCACGCAGGTCGAACGCGTGAAAATAAAATATTTCAAAACCTACTGGTAGACGGGTACTATGAAACCCAGGACGCGGAGCACGTATTGCAGTTTCACGGCTGCTATTGGCATGGATGCCCTCACTGTTTCGCGATAAACAGAGAAAGCGAACAGAGCGACGGGGTATCAATGAATGAGCGTTTCGAGAGAACAATTGCTATGAGTAATAGAATTCGGGCGGGTGGGTACATACTAACTGAGATTTGGGAATGCGAGTACGACCGTATGTTAGAAACAAATGGCGAAATGAGGGAATTTGTACGAAATCACCCGCTGGTTATGTTAGAACCTCTCAATCCGCGGGACGCATTCTTCGGTGGGCGTACGGAAAATATGGTTACACTCTACGATGTAAACGATACAGAACAGATACGCTATGTGGATGTCTGCTCCTTGTATCCTTACATCTGTAAATTTGGCAAGTATCCTGTTGGTCATCCCACAGTATATGTAGGCGACGAGTGTAAGGCTTTGACAGGTTCTGATAACACAGACCTGTCAAAAGTCGAAGGGCTTGTAAAATGTACCGTATTACCGCCGCGGAATTTGTATCATCCTGTCCTACCTGTGCGCATGCATCATCGTTTGTTATTCGCTCTGTGCCGAAGTTGTTGCGAGAGTATGAGCCAAGAAGAGTGTGTGCACGAAAATCCGGAAGAACGCACGTTCGATGGAACATGGGTGGTAGACGAACTGCGAAAAGCTGTCTCGTGTGGGTATAAAGTGATGAGAGTTGATGAAATATGGCAATATCAAATCACGCAGTTTCAGCGTGAAACAAACGAGGGCGGTCACTTTGCTACCTATATAAATACATTTCTGAAAATCAAACAAGAAGCCAGTGGATGGCCCGATAACTGTTCCCAAGACAGCGCGGCTCAAGACCAATATATTGCTGCTTTTGAACAGTCTGAAGGCATTAAGCTGAACCGCAATGCAATAGACAAAAACCCCGGATTACGGTCCGTGGCTAAGCTATGCCTCAATTCATTCTGGGGTAAATTCGGCCAGCGCGAAAATTTGACACAAACGGCGATAGTATCCACCCGTAAGGAGCTTATGGAATTACTGGATAGCCCCGAGTACGAGGTCACAGGAATTCTGCCTGTTAATCATAACATTTTATACGTTAGTTATACGAAAATTACCGATGCTGTACAACCGACAGGCATTGCTAACGCTGTAATAGCTGCTTATACCACAGCTCAAGCTCGATTGAAACTTTATAGTTACCTTGAGCACTTGGATCGTCGTGCCCTCTACTGTGATACGGACTCGGTAATTTACGTGACAGACAAAAATAGACCAAACGAATACGAACCTCCGATAGGTCAACTTCTAGGAGAACTAACGGATGAGTTGGGCACGGGGCATTATATTAAATCTTTCGTTTCCGGAGGACCTAAATTTTATTCGTTCATAGTTTGTGCTCCCGATGGAACTGAAAGCGAAGTCTGTAAAGTAAAAGGGATCACGCTTAATTTTAAAAACAATGCGTTAATCAATTTTAACTCAATCCGATCGTTCATTATGGGTGAACGCGAAGAACCGATCGTACTGAGTTCCAACTCTATTCGTCGCACGCCATTTCATCAAGTTGTAACGCGCACCGAAACAAAATCGTGCAAACCATCGAGTGTCAAGCGAAGACAAGATGGCCAGTATGGTAGTCTACCTTATGGTTATAAAAGTTGAAAAATATTTTAGAATTACACTGTATGTTATTGTTATAAATAAACTATCTATAATTTAGGAAAATGCTCCAAGACCTCTTTATTAGCTACATTGTAGCAGAAAGCCTGATCACTCACTCGGATGGATACGAGGTGGAAACATCCCTGGACCGCTATGATCTGCGGTCCTACAGGTTGCGGTAAGACGTTTTTTGTGAAGAAGTTTTTGAAGTTCGTTACACGTATGAACAGTGTGCCTCCTTTGAGAGAATTATTTTCTATTATTCTGAATGGCAATCAGCTTACACGGAATACGGTAAATCAATAGAATTTCATGAGGGCCTGCCTCAGCCCTCCGATTACGCTAATGACCCCCGCGCTAAACTAGTAATTATCGATGATTTGATGCGCGAGGCCTCGAATAACGCAGTCGTTGATCTATTCACGAAAGGTAGTCATCATAAGAATTTAAGTGTTATTTTTATAACGCAAAACTTGTTTCATCAGGGTCACGGTCAGCGAGATATTTCTCTGAATGCCAATTACATAGTTGTTTTCAAGAACCCTCGTGATCGTGCTCAGATACAACATTTAGCACGTCAGATATATCCCGAAAACCCTCGGTTTTTACAAGAGGCCTATCACAATGCTACCTCCGCTCCGCATGGCTATCTTCTACTCGACTTGAAACAATCGACACCCGATAACTGTAGGTTTCGCACATGTATTTTCCCCGATGACCCGCATCATTTCGTGTATTTGCCTCGTAAACAGATAAAAAGCAGCCGCACACAAGACGAACTTCCAGTATTGCGCTTGTAATGGACAATAACGGGTCATCAGACAGGCAACTGAGCATTGCACAAAATAAACTGTCCGCGTCTCGAAGCGCTTGTGAGTGTGCGCTTAAGGTTCTGCGCGGTAGCGTTCCATCTCGCGCTCATTCGACTAAAAAGTTAGAGGTCTTCACTGCACTATCAAAAGCCTGTCAGTTCTACGCCTGTGATGGCACGAAACGGATCACCTCTCTGTAGGAAGCACATTGCGATATTGCAGGTTCTTCAGCATCTCAACAAAGATCAGCGTGAGGCTGTTTTACGTAAAGCAGACTCATCCACAATACGGTGTATTTGTGAGTGTGCACTAAACATACTTCGTGGCAATGTACCACTGAAGCCCGAGCAGAAGAAAAAATTACGACGACACGCGCATGTTCTTCGCCTCTTAGCAGCAAAGAAAGGTTGCTGGAAAAGCAAGAAGAGGTACGTTGTCCAGAGCGGTGGCTTTTTACCGCTCTTGCTAGCTCCTATACTGGGCACTGTTCTGTCAAGTCTGATAGGTAAATAATGGAGCATGCCCGAAAAATGGTGCTAGTGCCTGAAGAAAATTTGCCGCAGTTGAGTGCCCAGAATCAGAGGCAAATAATTTTTAATGAGCCTACGGTATCACCAGAGTTACGAGCTATTGGTGCTACCTTGAGTAGGCTGGATACGGAAATGAATGATATTTTGACGTGTAACACCTACAAGGATGACAGGGAGAAGTGGTCAGCATATTTGGCAGTGTTGCAGCGCTATCTTCATTTTGCTGACAGTGAGCGAGCTCAGCAATACATGAATATGACCGTAAAAAAAGAGATACCTGTGCAGAACTATGAAAAGAAAAAGAAATCAGTGCACATGCATGATTCTGTCATAATTGAAAGTATACCCGCGAAATATCGTCCTAAAGCAAAGCTTTTATTGCGGCGACTGCACGACGTGCCTGAGCCAAATTTCGCATGGGATTCTGCAGGTGTAGTTTCCATTAGCGGAAAACCAATCAAAGACTCGAATATTGTTGATCTTGTGAACGATGCGATGCGAGCGAGAAAAGCTCCTAAGCCTGTGGGTCGAAAAGCGTTTGCTCGCTTTTTGAGAGAGATACAGGCACCTCGAGAGTTTGTGGGTAATGATGAACTCTGGGCTGAATCCCGAGCCAATTCAACACTGCAACCCCGCGATAGTGACGCCAACAGAGACACCTGTGACGACGATGGTGATGACGAAGAGGAGAAGGAAGAAGAAGCTGGCATCAGCGATATAGAGCCTGATTTTTCCAGTGACCCCTATCAATCGGGCCGCAGTGGTGGGAGTGATAGCATCGGTAGACCTAGTCCACTTCGTAAATCAAAACGTCATTTACAGAGTGGAGGATCTGGATATAAAATTAAGCGTGTAACTTGGTCAAATCTCAAATTATAATCATGAAAATATTAGAAAAGGTGTACTTTGATTCGTCCCATCCCGCATCCTTTTCGGGTGCTACTAATCTATTGCGCTTGGCTCGTAAGAAAAAAATTAATGATAAAAAAGCGTTACGATGGTTGGAGGCTCAGGAAGCGTTTACCAGACATAAACCTGTAAGACGGCGCTTTCCACGACGTTTCTACAATGTACGAAATATTGACGATGTTTGGGAGGCTGATCTCGTCGACCTTCGTTCACTTAAGGATTACAATGACGGTTTCGTCTATCTTCTCCTAGTCATAGATGTTCTCAGCAAATACGCTTGGGTTGAACCTCTGCGCGATAAGACCGCCTCGTCAGTGGCTAAAGCATTTACACGCATTTTATCACAGAGCAAAGGAAGGTCGCCGGTTTGTCTTCAATCGGATAAAGGTAAAGAATTTATTGGCACTGCTTTTCAAACTTTACTGCAGAAAAAGGATATTACATTTCGGACAGCTCGAAATCCCGATATAAAGGCCTCTATTGCAGAACGATTCAATAGAACATTGAAGGAGAGGATGTGGCGATTTTTTACGTATTCCAGGCAAAAGCGATATATCGATGTTCTGCAAAATATTGTTTCGGCATATAATCACGCCCAACATAGCAGTATAAAAATGGCTCCTACAGATGTAACGCTCGTTACAGCCGCTAGGGCGCGATCTAATCTGCTGAAACGCTATAGTAAAAAACCTGAGCAACAAAAATCTCCTAAATATCGAATAGGGGATATTGTACGTATTAGTAGTGCAAAAGCAGCCTTCGCAAAAGGTTACGAAAGCGGTTGGAGTAGCGAAGTCTTTAAAATACATCGTATATCTGATAGTTGTTGGCCCACAGTGTACATATTACGCGACCTTCAAAACGAGGATATCGACGGTATCTTTTACGAGGCTGAATTATCGCGAGTGCAGGAGTCTATTCAAACAAATAAGAGCAAGACAAAAAAAAATCATTAGAATGAAAGACGAATTTTATATTGTACTGCCTAGCAATAGTAGCATGGCGTATTACCCCGATAACACAACAACGCTCTACACTACTCGCTTACCGCAGTACGTGACTTTGCATGGCAGTTGGGCTGTTTCGTTAGCTGAAATTCATATGCCTATGACCATTTTACATGTCCCCCCTGAGGGCGAACGGAACTTTATCAGTATAGTCACGAATGCTGTGACGCCTGCTTCCGGCGCTAACACAGATTTTAAAGAAGATCGTAATTGTGTACCGTCGGGAATCTATCAAAATATAGATTCGTTACTTGAAGCTATAAACGAAATTTCGTGTGTCAACGGGCACTTAAGATTTCGTTGTGGTAGTAACGGCTACGTTACGGCAGAGACTATTTGTCGTGAGTGCACGGGTTTAGAACATGCCTTCTTTTTTTCGCCTGAGTTAAATAAAATTTTAGGTTACGCACATAGTCAGGCTGTTGTAGTCCAAAGCGGTACTAAGTACGCTGCTCAAAGGCCAGCGAGTCTCACGAATGGTGTACCAAATATGTTTTTCGTTTATACCGATATCTGTGAGCCGTATATAACAGGCGATGTCCATACGCCTCTGCTCCGAGTCGTACCATCAGCAGCCGCTGACAATTCTAATTTCGGGTCCATGAAAATTAGAAGTTTTTCACCACAGCGCTATGTGCCTCTATTACGCACTAATTTTCAAACTATAACTATTGATATAAGGGACGAATTCGGTGAACCTATTCCATTCGAGTACGGGACTTTGACGGTGACGCTGCACTTCAAACGTACAGATTAATAGAAATGGATATCTACAGTGATTACTTTGACGCCCAGACAGGAGGCGGTGCGCGGACAGGTCACGGCGGCATTAGCAATGTATACGTTGGATCACCAAATCAACGTGGACACGGTATCGGTAGTTTTCTTGGCGGTCTCTTCAGACGAATTATACCTCTCTTAAAACAGGGGGCTCGAACTGTCGGTAAAGAGGCACTACGTGCAGGCGCTAATGTAGCTAGTGATGTATTGAGTTCCGGTTTGCACCCGCGAGAAGCTTTTAAAACGCGCCTGCGCGAGTCAGGTCAAAATCTAAAACGAAAGGCAGAGGAAAAAATTGATAGTCTTATGAAAGGTTCAGGGTATAAAGGGGCTAAACTTAACAGTTTGATGCATTCTATTGACGGACGCTCGTCTCGTTGCATCGCCCCAAAAAAACGAAAGAAGTCGGCAGTGAGGAGAAAACGCTCGAGAAAAGCGAATAAGAATAAGAAGAAGAAGTCTGTGACACGGAAATTAGGGGCCTGTATCAAGAAAAAAAAGAGGAAGAAGGTGAGGTCCGTGTCTGATATTTTTGCCTAGAAAAAAAATGGCTTTCCTGCATGCTCACTCGTGCGAATGCATGAAGTCGGAACTTGAACTATTTACGTTACCACCGACTCAAACGACGATTGAGGGAACGCAATGGGTATACTATAAGCCCATTTCATCACTGACCGATGATTCACCTATAGAGTTTGTGGTGCCTGGTCACGGGGATGAGTACATTGATCTAGCCCATACTATGCTGAGTTTGCGTGTTGAAATTCCAAAGACATCCACAAAAGATGAACAGGTTAAAGTAGGCCCTATTAATAACCTACTGCACTCAATGTTCAATCAGGTAGATGTATACCTGAATCAGAAACTTGTATCACCTCCTAACAACGCTTATGCGTATAGGGCTTATATTGAAACACTTTTGAATTATGGTCAAGGCGCAAAGGCCTCTCATCTTACGAGTGTTCTATGGTACTCAGACACGGCTGGTAAAATGGACGATTTAAATGATGGCAACGCAGGTCTTAAAGCACGTAGTACTTTTCTGAGCGATGGGCAAACAGTCGATCTTCTAGGGCATCTTCATTGTGATATTTTTAATCAGGACAGGTTCTTGCTAAATGGTGTTGAAATGCGCTTGCGCCTCGTGCGTACCAGCGACGCGTTTTGCCTCATGACCACCTCGAAAAATAGCAAAATCCGTATTGCGGAAGCATCGCTTCTTGTGCGCCGTACTAGGATAGCTCCTGGAATACTGTTGGCTCACGCAAGAGCTTTGTCTAAATCTACAGCCAAATATCCCTTGACGCGGGTAGAGGTTAAAGCCATATCAATGCATGCTGGTGTGCATGGAGACACTCTGGATAATGTTATACTTGGCCAGCTGCCCAAGCGCATAATTATCGGCTTCGTGAATAATAAAGCCTTCAACGGCGACCGCACACTAAACCCTTTTAATTTTCAAAATCATGACATCAACTATCTCTCTTTATACGTTGATGGTATTCAGATACCCTCGAAAGCTCTACAACCGGACTTTACAGCTACCTCTCTATATGTAGATGCTTATCATACGCTGTTCTCGGGTACAGGCATTCATTTCCTCAATCAGGGCAACTGTATATCACGCTCATCTTATCCTTGGGGATACTGCCTTTTCGCTTTTGACCTTACACCCGACCTTTCAGCAAACAGTAACAGTCATTGGAATTTGGTGAAGCACGGTAGCGTTAGAATAGAAGTACGATTCAAGGAGTTTCTAACCGCAACAGTTAATTGCGTTGTATATGCTGAATATGATAATGTATTGGAAATCGACTCCTCCCGCCAAGTTATTGTAGACTTTAGCGGCTAGTTTATGATCACTGCTTCTTCTTCAGTTAACATCGAGAGCTCGCTGCGACAAGATGCCGCGTAACTCCGTGAATATTGTAATTGATATACAGGGCTCAAAAGACGAATTTAATAAGTTTGTACCTAAAGAAGTTGCCATTGTCTCAGTGACAAGTGATTACGTCGGGTGGTGGGTTATAAAACCACCCTGTTCGTTTATGAATCTGCCTACTGACATAAAACGGCAAAACGTATGGCTCAAATGTAATTGTCATGGCCTGGCATGGTCCGAAGGTGACACGTCTCTAGAAACTATCGAGAATACTCTGAAGAAAATAGCTGAACAAGCTGATAGGATATTTACCAGAGGTGCTATAAAAGCATCGTACTTGACCAAGCTTACAAACTGTTTCATTGTAAACTTGGAGAAAGAAGATAACGAGGACCCCTCCTCATTCCGTGAACTTGATGATGGTCGTGATCGTCCTCGTTGCATGTATCATAGCTTGCTGCATAGAAGACCCCTGTACACATGCGCCCTGGACTACGCTATAAGGATCAAAGAATGGCTCCGTCATGGCGATCGCTTTGCCCGATTAGGGGAATATAGGACTACGCGCTCCATAGCTCTGTCGGAGGATGAAGATCGCGACGAAACAGATCGATAACAATTATGAATAGTCTTCAAATTCTTCATTGTCTTCGTGGCATAGAAAATCATACAACTGGAGTGTACCCTGCAGATCGCATCCCAAAACTGCTGACGAAACCGGCAGCTATTGTCGTTAATACAGATGGACACAAACGTCCCGGGAGTCATTGGGTCGCCATGTACATCGATCGAAGTGGACACGGATGGTTCTTCGATAGCTACGGACTCCCACCAATCATACCAAACCATCTCATACGTCTCCGGGGAAACTGTCGACTCTTCCAATATAACACAACCCAGCTTCAAGGAGCTACTTCACAATGCTGTGGTCATTATTGTGTTATGTTTCTTCATTATATGTGTACTGGACTCGGTCTTCATAAGTTTAAAAGCTTATTTTCAAATAATCTGCAGCGAAACGATAAAATAGTTTACGACTATTACAAGGCATATATTAATAAAAAACATAAATTAATAGCTCTTGACGATAATAATAATACTGGTGCTACCGTAGGGGGCAGCTATAATAAGAAAAATTGTGGCTTTTGTAATAGATATTTACACTGTATACAGAGCTGTTGTTCTCGTGAACGTTGTCTGTAAAATATCATGATTTTATTTAATAAAAATAACATATAAAAAGAACACAATGCATTCCTTGTCTTAATCAGTCTTCCTCGCAAATACTGCTGAGGTTAGCGTGAGACACAGGGTCAGCAACACGCATAAGCGTGCTGTAATTCTATACGTATCACCTTGAATATCACGCGCATCTCTATTAATCATAGCAGCCATTTTCTTCAAAAAGGCGAATTCAGCAGATATTATGTTACGCATGAAACTGAGATTTACGTGAGTCACGAATACTGCTGCGGTAGCAAAGCATCCATTTCTTCTTCTCAAAATGGTGGTGGTGGGAGCATCAAATAATAATCTCATCAACTGCCGTTGTTCTTATCAGTCGTTCTCTGATCGCTCTACGTACACCAAGTCCATACAGAAAAAACAGCACGAGTTAAAAAAGCGACTAGAGAGGCACTTGGAGAATATCAGTGCTATTAAAGATTTAATACATTCGAGAACTGAACTTTGTCTTCTAACGCGCTCGTTAAAACACTTCAAACTCTAAAAAATGGATTTCTCGCGAATCAACAGAATAGGAAGATTGGCGGAATTTCTACCTGTGATGAAATTAAGTGAATTGGCGACTGATAAAGACTACAAGATCACGAATATCCGGTATGCCAATAGTAAATGGGGCACTCGTATTACCATCGATGTGGAAAATGAGTTTACGTGCTTTCTGCCGAATCGATTCGTCAAAGCTTTCGATGAAGACACAGAGATGTTTCGCCAAATGATAGCAGCAGCTCAAGAGAACGCATTGTACATGCGATATCTCGGTACCGAATATAATAACGTCGAGTTCAAAGCAGCGCCTCAGTGATTAGTGCTACAAAAAACATTTTGGAATGGAGCACTATAGCTGATACTGATTACACCGAGGAAGCCATTGTTCGTGCGGCATGTTGGGGGCAGAATATAATAACGCGTGCTCAAAGCAACACCGCAGCGTTACTGCAGAGTCCCTTCGGAGTGCCACACCTATTTTTTTCGAGAGTGACATTATGGCAGGTACTGGCTTCGATATCGTGTTTGATATTCAAAGTTTTAAAGGCAAAGACAATGAATTTTTGCCTAAAGAAGTAGCGGTCGGGTCAGTACATAAATTACGTCGTAGAGTATTATGGGTTGTTGCGCCTCCGTACGATATTAGCGAGTTACCGCCACAAGTACGCGCTGAAAATAACTGGCTAACCACCAATTATCATGGGATACATTGGTCTGAAGATGGAATTACTTTTGAAGAACTGTGCTATGAGTTGTACGACACTGCTGAAGGTACTGGTGATGATGGGATAATTTACGCCAGAGGATATGATGCTGTAAAATTTTTGGAAGAAATTACTGGCCGCAAAATTGTAAACCTGGGCAACAATGAAGATCTACCATTGAGGATTGATCCTTCACCATCAGCAACACTGTGCTCGTGGCATAGGAGGCATGACAACGACAAGAATATTATCTATAATTGTGCTCTCGAAAATGTAAAAAAACTCCAGTATTATCTTAATCCCTTTCCTCTTGATAGAATGTGGCGAGATATAGTCAATAGCAATAAGAAATGATTATATATATATAAATACTGTGGTATGAAAAATGATTATATTATTTGGGAATTGTGAAAAAAAAAAAAAATTATTATATTATTAGGGTATTGCGAAAATAAAATGTAATATAAAAATAAAAAATAAAAATAAAAAAAAAAGTGGTGCATTATGGCTATCTCCACTGAATCCTATCCCCACTCTTACCCCCCCCCCCCCCCCCCCCCCCCACACCACTTCAAACCGAGCTCAAGACGGGACCAAAGTGGAGGGGATAGGAGTGGGGGTCGCCATAGTGCACCACCTACTACTCATATCAAATCTTAATTATTTTTAGGAATTTGTTTACGAATTATTAATATTAAAATTACAAATAACTCAGGCAAATAATTAGACATAAGAAAGGAAAGGGAATTCAATAGAAACGGGATAAATTTACAATTATCTCGCAATACGAATATTCCAGAAATCCTGGAATCTCGAGCAAGCCGAGAGGAGAATAGCGAAGGGGCAACATTACTCATCAGGGGAGCAGAATGCCCGGGATACATGAGGGAGGGTTCTTCCCCCTCTGATTACCATTTTTCTAGTATATAAGAGCCCGCGAAAAGAGGGCACGAGAGTACCAGGACAGAGTAACTACAGTCAGGATTAGAGATCAGGAGTAGAGTTAGGAAGTCAACGGAAGCGCGCAACCGGCGCATCCGATCGGTAGGCTGGTGCTCCGGCTGGGCGGCGAGAAGGATAGAGTCAGAGACCGCGCACTGTTTACCACCATTAGAAAGAGACATGACGGGCATTTTTCGGACAACGAATAGAATTCTACCGCTCTCCTATTGGAGAAGTTTGTTTATAATATTTTCCATCTCCAAAAATTGTACTCATTTTCACTGTGACCAGAGTTTTCTTGGTCCAGTCCAGTTCACCAAATTGTCACTCTCAATTCATCCGTTGTAACGAAGTCAGCTTCGCTTCACCGTCAAAATCCTCTCTTACTTTATTGTTGAAAGAGATTTCTGTACGAATAACGGTCTTGGAATCAATTGTACTTTCCAAAACTCGCATTCTCTTGCATTCTTTTTGAATCTGCTGTAACAGAACGGCCGATATCTTCGATGAGGTGATGGCAGACGATGATGCGACGGTAGGGCCAGAAATAAATGATAGAAAATATGGTGACCCCGGGATTCGAACCCAGGTTGATCAGGTACTAATTAAGAGCGCTAACCACTGCGCTATAGTCACCCATATGTTTCTATCATTCGTGTTGTCTACTTATATGCAAAGCTGGACCCGTCCGTCACACACCGTTACACACCTCCTCTCGCGATTGTCGACGTCCTCGTCGACTGTGCAGCGTTGCGAGTGTCCTATTGCGCGGACTGGGGCATCATGTTATCTCGTCAGTCGGTCTTTGCCGTCCTGGTATCCGCGGGGGACTTTTGTCTCATGCCGCATTCCCTAAGAGTTTAATGGCTTCCCAGTGGACGTGTTTAGTAGCTCGATAACTTCTGACACCATGTAATGGATGGCCGGGTGAGCGGATAATTGAATCGAATAATAAAGACTGAAATTTAATGAAATACTAGTAAGCAAATATTTTATATGTCGAAGATTATATATGTATAGGGAGAGTGTACCGTCTTACACTCTTGGTGGTCTGAGATGAACTGACTAATGAAGTGTCGAAGCAAAGGGCTTCGACGCCGGTAACTCGTATTGTTGCGCGCGTGAGGCATACCTCCGCGCGCTGATAAGGACCGTCGCGCGGATGCTGGTCGCGCGACGGCTTGACCGTTGCCGTGAGACGGCGATCGTATTGTCGCTCTCACGGCAAAAGTGCTGACGGCAAAAAATGTAAGTTATCTCGCTTCTCAGAGGGAGAAGCGAGTTGTGGCGAAATATTATGCCCGTTATATTAGAAAAAGATTTTTTTTATATGAGGGGACCGTTACACACTAATCACTGAGGCGCTGCTTTGAACTCGACGTTATTATATTCGGTACCAAGATATCGCATGTACAATGCGTTCCCTTGAGCTGCTGCTATCATTTGGCGAAACATCTCTGTGTCTTCATCGAAAGCTTTGACGAATCGATTCGGCAGAAAGCACGTAAACTCATTTTCCACATCGATGGTAATACGAGTGCCCCATTTACTATTGGCATATCGGATATTCGTGATCTTGTAGTCTTTATCAGCCGCCAATTCACTTAATTTCACCACAGGTAGAAATTCCGCCAATCTTCCTATTCTGTTGATCCGCGAGAAATCCATTTTTTTAGAGTTTGAAGTGTTTTAACGAGCGCGTTAGAAGACAAAGTTCAGTTCTTGAATGTATTAAATCTTTAATAGCACTGATATTCTCCAAGTGCCTCTCTAGTCGCGTTTTTAACTCGTGCTGTTTTTTCTGTATGGACTTGATGTACGTAGAGCGATCAGAGAGCGACTGATAAGAACAGCGGCAGTTGATGAGATTATTATTTGATGCTCCCACTACCACCATTTTGAGAAGAAGAAAGAAATGGAGGCTTTGCTACTGCAGCAGTATTCGTGACTCACGTAAATCTCAGTTTCATGCGTAACATAATATCTGCTGAATTCGCCTTTTTGAAGAAAATGGCGGCTATGATTAATAGAGATGCGCGTGATATTCAAGGTGATACGTATAGAATTACAGCACGCTTATGCGTGTTGCTGACCCTGTGACTCATGCTAACCTCAGCAGTATTTGCGAGGAAGACTGATTAAGACAAGGAATGCATTGTGTTCTTTTATATGTTATTTTTATTAAATAAAATTATGATATTTTACAGACAACGTTCACGAGAACAACAACTCTGTATACAGTGTAAATATCTATTACAAAAACCACAATTTTTCTTATTATAGCTGCCCCCTACGGTAGCACCAGTATTATTATCACCAAGAGCTATTAATTTATGTTTTTTTATTAATATATGCCTTGTAATAGTCGTAAACTATTTTATCGTTTCGCTGCAGATTATTTGAAAATAAGCTTTTAAACTTATGAAGGCCGAGTCCAATACACATATAATGAAGAAACATAACACAATAATGGCCACAGCATTGTGAACTAGCTCCTTGAAGCTGGGTTGTGTTATATTGGAAGAGTCGACAGTTTCCCCGGAGACGTATGAGATGGTTTGGTATGATTGGTGGGAGTCCGTAGCTATCGAAGAACCATCCGTGTCCACTTCGATCGATGTACATGGCGACCCAATGAGCCCCGGGACGTTTGTGTCCATCTGTATTAACGAAAATAGCTGCCGGTTTCGTCAGCAGCTTTGGGATGCGATCTGCAGGGTACACTCCAATTGTATGATTTTCTATGCCACGAAGACAATGAAGAATTTGAAGACTATTCATAATTGTTATCGATCTGTTTCGTCGCGATCTTCATCCTCCGACAGAGCTATGGAGCGCGTAGTCCTATATTCCCTTAATTGGGCAAAGTGATCGCCATGACGGAGCCATTCTTTGATCCTTATAGCGTAGTCCAGGGCGCATGTGTACAGGGGTCTTCTATGCAGCAAGCTATGATACATGCAACGAGGACGACCACGACCATTATCAAGTTCACGGAATGAGGAGGGGTCCTCGTTATCTTCTTTCTCCAAGTTTACAATGAAACAGTTTGTAAGTTTGGTCAAGTACGATGTTTTTATAGCGCCTCTGGTAAATATTCTATCAGCTTGTTCAGCTATTTTCTTCAGAGTATTCTCGAAAGTTTCTAGAGACGTGTCACCTTCGGACCATGCCAGGCCGTGACAATTACATTCGAGCCATACGTTTTGCCGTTTTATATCAGTAGGCAGATTCATAAACGAGCAGGGTGGTTTTATAACCCACCACCCTACGTAATCACTTGTCACCGAGGCAATGGCAACTTCTTTAGGCACAAACTTATTAAACGCGTCTTTTAAGCCTTGTATATCAATTACAATATTCACGGAGTTACACGACATCTTGTCGCAGCGAGCTCTCGATGTTAACTGAAGAAGCAGTGACCATAAACTAGCCGCTAAAGTCTACAATAACTTGGCGGGATGAGTCGATTTCCAATACATTATCATATTCAGCATATACGATGCAGTTAACTGTTGCGGTTAGAAACTCCTTGAATCGTACTTCTATTCTAAAGCTACCGTGCTTCACCAAATTCCAATGACTGTTACTGTTTGCCGAAAGGTCAGGTGTAAGGTCAAAAGCGAAAAGGCAGTATCCCCAGGGATAAGATGAGCGTGATATACAGTTGCCCTGATTGTGGAAATGAATGCCTGTACCTGAGAACAGCGTATGATAAGCATCTACATATAGAGAGGTAGCTGTAAAGTCTGGTTGTAGTGCTTTCGAGGGTATCTGAATACCATCAACGTATAAAGAGAGATAGTTGATGTCATGATTTTGAAAATTAAAAGGGTTTCGTGTGCGGTCGCCATTGAAGGCTTCATTATTCACGAAGCCAATAATTTTGCGCTTGGGCAGCTGACCAAGTATAACATTATCCAGAGTGTCTCCATGCACACCAGCATGCATTGATATGGCTTTAACCTCTACCCGCGTCAAGGGATATTTGGCTGTAGATTTAGACAAAGCTCTTGCGTGAGCCAACAGTATTCCAGGAGCTATCCTAGTACGGCGCACAAGAAGCGATGCTTCCGCAATACGGATTTTGCTATTTTTCGAGGTGGTCATGAGGCAAAACGCGTCGCTGGTACGCACGAGGCGCAAGCGCATTTCAACACCATTTAGCAAGAACCTGTCCTGATTAAAAATATCACAATGAAGATGCCCAAGAAGATCGACTGTTTGCCCATCGCTCAGAAAAGTACTACGGGCTTTAAGGCCTGCGTTGCCATCATTTAAATCGTCCATTTTACCAGCCGTGTCTGAGTACCATAGAACACTCGTAAGATGAGAGGCCTTTGCGCCTTGACCATAATTCAAAAGTGTTTCAATATAAGCCCTATACGCATAAGCGTTGTTAGGAGGTGATACAAGTTTCTGATTCAGGTATACATCTACCTGATTGAACATTGAGTGCAGTAGGTTATTAATAGGGCCTACTTTAACCAGTTCACCTTTTGTGGATGTCTTTGGAATTTCAACACGCAAACTCAGCATAGTATGGGCTAGGTCAATGTACTCATCCCCGTGACCAGGCACCACAAACTCTATAGGTGAATCATCGGTCAGTGATGAAATGGGTTTATAGTATACCCATTGCGTTCCCTCAATCGTCGTTTGAGTCGGAGGTAGCGTAAATAGTTCAAGTTCCGACTACATGCATTCGCACGAGTGAGCATGCAGGAAAGCCATTTTTTTTCTAGGCAAAAATATCAGACACGGACCTCACCTTCTTCCTCTTTTTTTTCTTGATACAGGCCCCTAATTTCCGTGTCACAGACTTCTTCTTCTTATTCTTATTCGCTTTTCTTGAGCGTTTTCTCCTCACCGCAGACTTCTTTCATTTTTTCGAGGCGATGCGACGAGACGAGCGTCCATCAATAGAATGCATCAAACTGTTAAGTTTAGCCCCTTTATACCCTGAACCTTTCATAAGACTATCAATTTTTTCCTCTGCCTTTCGTTTTAGATTTTGACCTGACTCACGCAGGCGCGTTTTAAAAGCTTCTCGTGGGTGCAAACCGGAACTCAATACATCACTAGCTACATTAGCGCCTGCACGTAGTGCCTCTTTACCGACCGTTCGAGCCCCCTGTTTTAAGAGAGGTATAATTCGTCTGAAGAGGCCTCCAAGAAAACTGCCGATACCGTGTCCGCGTTGATTTGGTGATCCAACGTATACATTGCTAATGCCTCCGTGACCTGTCCGCGCACCGCCTCCTGTCTGGGCGTCAAAGTAATCACTGTAGATATCCATTTCTATTAATCTGTACGTTTGAAGTGCAGCGTCACCGTCAAAGTCCCGTACTCAAATGGAATAGGTTCACCGAATTCGTCCCTTATATCAATAGTTATAGTTTGAAAATTAGTGCGTAATAGAGGCACATAGCGCTGTGGTGAAAAACTTCTAATTTTCATGGACCCGAAATTAGAATTGTCAGCGGCTGCTGATGGTATGACTCGGAGCAGAGGCGTATGGACATCGCCTGTTATATACGGTTCACAGATATCGATATAAACGAAAAACATATTTGGCACGCCATTCGTGAGACTTGCTGGCCTTTGAGCAGCGTACTTAGTACCGCTTTGGACTACAACAGCCTGACTATGCGCGTAACCTAAAATTTTATTTAACTCAGGCGAAAAAAAGAAGGCATGTTCTAAGCCCGTGCACTCACGACAAATAGTCTCTGCCATAACGTAACCGTTACTACCACAACGAAATCTTAAGTGCCCGTTGACACACGAAATTTCGTTTATAGCCTCAAGTAACGAATCTATATTTTGATAGATTCCCGACGGTACACAATTACGATCTTCTTTAAAATCTGTGTCCGCGCCGGAAGTAGGCGTCACAGCATTCGTGACTATACTGATAAAGTTCCGTTCTCCCTCAGGGGGGACATGTACAATGGTCATAGGCATATGAATTTCAGCTAACGAAACAGCCCAATTGCCATGCAGAGTCACGTACTGCGGTAAGCGAGTAGTGTAGAGCGTTGTTGTGTTATCGGGGTAATACGCCATGCTACTATTGCTAGGCAGTACAATATAAAATTCGTCTTTCATTCTAATGATTTTTTTTGTCTTGCTCTTATTTGTTTGAATAGACTCCTGCACTCGCGATAATTCAGCCTCGTAAAAGATACCGTCGATATCCTCGTTTTGAAGGTCGCGTAATATGTACACTGTGGGCCAGCAACTATCAGATATACGATTTATTTTGAAGACTTCGCTACTCCAGCCGCTTTTGTAACCTTTTGCGAAGGCTGCTTTTGCACTACTAATACGTACAATATCCCCTATTCGATATTTAGGAGATTTTTGTTGCTCAGGTTTTTTACTATAGCGTTTCAGCAGATTAGATCGCGCCCTAGCGGCTGTAACGAGCGTTACATCTGTAGGAGCCATTTTTATACTGCTATGTTGTGCGTGATTATATGCCGAAACAATATTTTGCAGAACATCGATATATCGTTTCTGCCTGGAATACGTAAAAAAACGCCACATCCTCTCCTTCAATGTTCTATTGAATCTTTCTGCAATAGAGGCCTTTATATCGGGATTTCGAGCTGTCCGAAATGTAATATCCTTTTTCTGCAGTACGGTTTGAAAAGCAGTGCCAATAAATTCTTTACCTTTATCCGATTGAAGACAAATCGGCGACCTTCCTTTGCTCTGTGATAAAATGCGTGTAAATGCTTTAGCCACTGACGAAGCAGTCTTATCGCGCAGAGGTTCAACCCAAGCGTATTTGCTGAGAACATCTATGACTACGAGAAGATAGACGAAACCATCATTGTAATCCTTAAGCGAACGAAGGTCGACGAGATCAGCCTCCCAAACATCGTCAATATTTCGTACATTGTAGAAACGTCGTGGAAAGCGCCGTCTTACAGGTTTATGTCTGGTAAATGCTTCCTGAGCCTCCAACCACCGTAACGCTTTTTTATCATTAATTTTTTTCTTACGAGCCAGGCGCAATAGATTAGTAGCACCCGAAAAAGATGTGGGATGGGACGAATCAAAGTACACCTTTTCTAATATTTTCATGATTATAATTTGAGATTTGACCAAGTTACACGCTTAATTTTATATCCAGATCCTCCACTCTGTAAATGACGCTTTGATTTACGAAGAGGACTAGGTCTGCCGATGCTATCACTCCCACCACTGCGGCCCGATTGATAGGGGTCACTGGAAATATCAGGCTCTATATCGCTAATGCCATCTTCTTCTTCCTTCTCCTCTTCGTCATCACCATCGTCGTCACAGGTGTCTCTGTTGGCGTCACTATCGCGGGGTTGCAGTGTTGAATTGGCTCGGGATTCAGCCCAGAGTTCCTCATTACCCACAAACTCTCGAGGCGCCTGTATCTCTCTCAAAAAGCGAGCAAACGCTTTTCGACCCACAGGCTTAGGAGCTTTTCTCGCTCGCATCGCATCGTTCACAAGATCAACAATATTCGAGTCTTTGATTGGTTTTCCGCTAATGGAAACTACACCTGCAGAATCCCATGCGAAATTTGGCTCAGGCACGTCGTGCAGTCGCCGCAATAAAAGCTTTGCTTTCGGGCGATATTTCGCCGGTATACTTTCAATTATGACAGAATCATGCATGTGCACTGATTTCTTTTTCTTTTCATAGTTCTGCACAGGTATCTCTTTTTTCACGGCCATATTCATGTATTGCTGAGCTCGCTCGCTGTCAGCAAAATGAAGATAGCGCTGCAACACCGCCAAATATGCTGACCACTTCTCCCTGTCATCCTTGTAGGTGTTGCAAGCCAAAATATCGTTCATTTCCGTATCCAGTCTACTCAAGGTAGCACCAATAGCGCGTAACTCTGGTGATGCCATCGGTTCATTAAAAATTATCTGCCTCTGATTCTGGGCACTCAACTGCGGCAAATTTTCTTCAGGCACTAGCACCATTTTTCGGGCATGCTCCATTATTTACCTATCAGACTTGACAGAACAGTGCCCAGTATAGGAGCTACCAAGAGCGGTAAAAAACCACCGCTCTGGACAACGTACCTCTTCTTGCTTTTCCAGCACCCTTTCTTTGCTGCTAAGAGGCGAAGAACATGCGCGTGTCGTCGTAATTTTTTCTTCTGCTCGGGCTTCAGTGGTACATTGCCACGAAGTATGTTTAGTGCACACTCACAAATACACCGTATTGTGGATGAGTCTGCTTTACGCAAAACAGCCTCACGCTGATCTTTGTTGAGATGCTGAAGAACCTGCAATATCGCAATGTGCTTCCTACAGAGAGGTGATCCGTTTCGTGCCATCACAGGCGTAGAACTGACAGGCTTTTGTTAGCGCAGTGAAGACCTCTAACTTTTTAGCCGAATGAGTGCGAGATGGAACGCTACCACGCAGAACCTTAAGTGCACACTCACAAGCGCTTCGAGATGCGGACAGTTTATTTTGTGCAATGCTCAGTTGCCTGCCTGATGACCCGTTATTGTCCATTACAAGCGCAATACTGGAAGCTCGTCTTGTGTGCGACTGCTTTTTATCTGTTTACGAGGCACATACACGAAATGATGCGGGTCATCGGGGAAAATACATGTGCGAAACCTGCAGTTATCGGGTGTCGATTGTTTCAAGTCAAGTAGAAGATAGCCATGCGGAGCGGAGGTAGCATTGTGATAGGCCTCTTGTAAAAATCGAGGGTTTTCGGGATATATCTGACGTGCTAAATGTTGTATCTGAGCGCGATCACGAGGGTTCTTGAAAACAACTATGTAATTGGCATTCAGAGAAATATCTCGCTGACCGTGACCCTGATGAAATAAGTTTTGCGTTATAAAAATAACACTTAAATTCTTATGATGACTACCTTTCGTGAATAGATCAACGATTGCGTTATTCGAGGCCTCGCGCATCAAATCATCAATAATTACTAGTTTAGCACGGGGGTCATTAGCGTAATCTGCGGGCTGAGGCAGGCCCTCGTGAAATTCTATTGATTTACCATATTCCGTGTAAGCTGGTTGCCATTCAGAATAATAGAAAATAATTCTCTCAAAGGGCACACTGTTCATACGTGTAACGAACTTCAAAAACTTCTTCACAAAAAACGTCTTACCGCAACCTGTAGGACCGCAGATCATAGCGGTCCAGGGATGTTTCCACCTCGTATCCATCTGAGTGAGTGATCAGACTTTCTACTACGCTGTAACTAATAAAGAGGTCTTGGAGCATTTTCCTAAATTATAGAAGTTTATTTATTTATAACAATAACATACAGTGTAATTCTAAAATATTTCAACTTTTATAACCATAAGGTAGACTACCATACTGGCCGTCTTGTCTTCGCTTGACACTCGATGGTTTGTACGATTTTGTTTCGGAGCGCGTTACAACTTGATGAAATGGCGTGCGACGAATAGAGTTGGAACTCGATACGATCGGTTCTTCGCGTTCACCCATAATGAACGATCGGATTGAGTTAAAATTGATTAACGCGTTGTTTTTAAAATTAAGCGTGATCCCTTTTACTTTACAGACTTCGCTTTCAGTTCCATCGGGAGCGCAAACTATGAACGAATAAAATTTAGGTCCTCCGGAAACGAAAGATTTAATATAATGCCCCGTGCCCAACTCATCCGTTAGTTCTCTAAGGTCAAAGCCTTACACTCGTCACCTACATATACTGTGGGATGACCAACAGGATACTTGCCAAATTTACAGATGTAAGGATACAAGGAGCAGACATCCACATAGCGTATCTGCTCTGTATCGTTTACATCGTAGAGTGTAACCATGTTTTCCGTACGCCCTCCGAAGAATGCGTCCCGTGGATTGAGAGGTTCTAACATAACTAACGGGTGATTTCGTACAAATTCCCTCATTTCGCCATTTGTTTCTAACATACGGTCGTACTCGCATTCCCAAATCTCGGTTAGGACGTACCCACCCGCACGGATTCTATTACTCATAGCAATTGTCCTCTGGAAACGCTCATTCATTGATACCCCGTCGCTCTGTTTGCTTTCTCTGTTTATCGCGAAACAGTGAGGGCATCCATGCCAGTAGCAGCCGTGAAACTGCAATACGTGCTCAGCGTCCTGGGTTTCGTAGTACCCGTCTACCAGTAGGTTTTGAAATATTTTATTTTCACGCGTTCGACCTGCGTGAGTTGTTAAACATCCGAGAGAATGCTCCATCCAAACGAGCCATGCGATCGCTTTTTTTTACTGATTATGAGCCCATCTGTAGCCCCCCGCGGGTATGACGCCTATCGTATCATTTTTCAGAAAGTTTTTTCGAAAAACGCGAAAACAAGCTGAAGCTATCGTAGTGCTTTCGTCGAACGGACAAACATTTCCGCTGGTAATGAACAAACGCCTAAAAGCGATACAAGCTCTTCTCAATATTGTGACATCGGTCTTCCAATAGGACACTATCTCTTTTGCAAAATCGAATACATAGTTGGCATCACTCAGTTCTTTATACCATCCTAATAATTTTTCGCGAGCAGCAGCGTTCATCGTTTCCGGTGAAAAATATTCTATGGGCGGCAATTTTCCCACAAAATTTTGATTTTCAGGCCTATTAAACAAGTGGGGAAAAGCCCCTTTAGCAATAGAGTCCGTTAAGCCAAAGGCTTTTGGTAACGCACTTAGAGGCATGTGAAAGTAATTTAAGCTATCGAGAAATACGAGCTTGCCGATTCGCATGGTAATAATTTTCGTCCCGTTCATTATCAATTCGGGCATCTGCGTCTTTTTTTCGTTGACTAAATAGCGCAAAATGAACTGTGCGTCAAACCCTCCTGCATTATGAGCAATTAAAATTGTGCGTGAAAACTCTCTGTTGTCCTGCATAGCTAATTCCACAAGCTGACATACGGGACTGTGTCTAAATACAAATTCGTGTGTCCCGCAATATTCGCAGGGGTCGTCTATAGAAACGTTATCACAGCAGAATGTGCGGACACGTTGAGCCACATAGAGGTTCGGCTCGTGCGCGAATACAGTAGGATCGCCTTGTAACGGTGTACACTGCTGCATTTCAAAGTCATAAAAAATGTAAATATTGTTTTTAAATGCTTTTCGTCGAACGGTCGACATGTAACATAAATGATTGTGTAGCTGATCGGATTTACATATCGTGCAAAAACTATAACCGTATACATGTTTCTTTTTTTTCACCAAAGGATGTATCGTTCTGAAACATAGTCTGCATCGCTTAAGTGCCTCGCAAAGCGTAGCGCCTTTTTTTTTTATTTCGCGTGTACTTTACTACTACGGCTGTGCTGTGATGACGTGCACATTCTTCCCCAAAAAATTCACGATTGCACCCTACGCATTTTATTAACTCATTTGCACTGGGATCGCATGGTGGCTGTTTCCAGCACCGCGGACATTTCTTTTTCAGACATCTGTGATCTAATTGACGATGTAGCCTGTTACACAGATGACAAAAACCCGAGCAGCCGACAGCCCCTCTAAGATTTAAAATTGGCTCGTAATGGTGCGAACGTTCGTAATACACAATATATTGAGTATGCTGAATCGAACCGAATATATTCAGAACTTTTTGTGTACCATTGAATATAGCTTCTTTCTTACGACGGCCTAAGCCCAAAAATTCAAAAACCACAATCGCTATGCCTTCTAATGCTAAACGATCTTGATACTGTGCAACTTCGCTGAGACGACAACAGTTTCTAGGTATGCAGACATCTGTAGCTCTTGTGAGCTGTAATGCCTGCTCTTTCTGCAGCGACCCATTAATCTGTCTAATTCTTTGCCAATTTGCATGCAGAGCCCCTGTTCGAATTTCGCCCCGTTCGGCATGAACTCGAGCTGCTACGAGTGAGCGCGGCAAGCATAGGTTATCATCGTTTCGTATTGTCAGAATGGATTTTTTTGCGACGGCCTCGTGCGTGAGAGCTTTTCTACCTGTACCCTCGATACCCTTGACAACAGACATTTTTATATTACACGAGTCATTTATATCTATTGACGCCGCACTTTGAGCAACACTGAATATCAATTGCCAAATATCTTCAAACGTAAAGTCGCGATCGGGTCTAAAAGAAAGCCATACGGGGCCCTGAGATAAATTGTCGGCTGTAAACGAAATGCCGGCATGGTCGCCACCCTCACAGGAACTAGTCATATACGTTAATAGGTCACGGAACGCTCCCTCGAGCCACTCTATGATATTTGTTTCGGGGGGAGGCCTGAGTATTCGCAACGTAGTCTCCTCGAAGTTTAAATCGCTTAAAATAGCGTCTGATGCTCTGCACTATCTCAACTCGCATCCCCGGTGGTTGTACGTCGCCAAATGTTGAGGTTTTCGTCGCTACGCTGGGTACTCTACCGGCGCCAGTCTGTATTTCTGTAAAAAGGTATTATGAATTAATGACAAACATTTATTGTTTCGGAAATTCGCTAAAATATTGCTAGTACCTGCTGAAGCAATTTAAGTATCTTCATCATCATCAATTAAAGCTGCTACCAATCGCCCTGTTACAAAATAATTCAACTTACTATATTTTCGAAATCTAAATTAAAGTATATTTACCTGTATCGTTATTATCAGACATCAGATCGTGAAACCAGCTGTGATCTCGAGGCTCTAGAGTTTGCGGTATTTCGCACTCTGCTATCGTATTCTCCAATAGTTGGTTTTCTTCGCCCTCATTCTGGTGTACCTCAGCGCGTAGTAATGACGCTTCTTCTTCTTCCTCGCCCCTCCCCCACGGTGTGGGTAGTTCAGAGGGTGGTACGACTTCCTCCTCCTCTTCTTCTCCTACACACTCAGTCCTCGTCAAGCCAGGGTTACAACGACGGCACGCCCACAACTGATTTTCATGGTATATACAGTTTTCTTCATCATCATCATCATCAGCCTCTGAACGTTGCGAATGCTGGACTTCTCCTTCTTCTTCTTCGCTCTCCATAGGGCCCTCGGGTGTATGTAATTCAGACGCTCCGTCATCTTCACCTTCTAGAGGTCTCGTTAGACGAAGCCAAAATGCTGCTGTAAATTTTGAATATAATTAGCCACTTACACGCTTTCCTTTAATTCTTATACTGTTTCAGTTTTATACTCACGCGCAAAGGGAATATCACGCGGGAAATTTACGAGTGAATATTCAGTAGGCTCGTCTTGACGCATATTCTCTCCATTATCGACTGCAACTGTTGCTTCTATAAGGGGAGTCTCACACCGTTGGTGATGTTGATGCTCTGTATTATCGGTTGCTGCCTCTATAAGAGGGGCCTCATGCCCCGCTGGTATTGGCGCTCTGTATTATCGGCCGCTACAATAAGCTCTTCCTCTTCATGAGGAGACGCGTCCAATAGTTCGTGATACGCTACAAGTCAGATACCAATTAATAGTTTATTGATAGGAGGCCGGGGTCATATGCAACACTACATACGTTAACACACTAAGGCCCCGCCCTATTCGCGAAATTTTTCCTTAAGCGTTTAGAAAGCAAGTCAACGGAATAATCCTCGCATTCCCATTGCCTATACACATTGAAGTACACGCAATTTCCGAGATGAAGTACATGCAATTTCCGAGATGATTCCGTTTTTTTTTTTTTTTTTTAGGGGATACTGTACAATTTTAAACTTACCTCTGATTTCTTCGGCTATACCACGGAAGCATGGTAAATCTTCGACACACCGTCGTCGTAATTCATTGAAAATACATGTTAACACTTCATGCCCATTGAACATCCCTCTCTTGTAAGCTTTTGCGAGGACTCGTACTGGCGACCACCATACAACGAATTTCAAACGCCTTACAAGACCATTTCCCGATAAATCGAGCAAATCTCTATACCACTGTTCATTGCACCGACGTTGAAGTATCGCACTACGCAATTTTGTTAATTTCAATAAATCTATAATACATTTACGTATGGTATGGTCTGACATTTTTTCTATTGACAATAGCTCATTACTTCCAAATCGTCCGATAAGCGAAGCGCTACTGCCTGATGAGCGTAAATTTTTTATTTGTGAGAAAATCACATTCGCATCTACCGCACCTGGGAATGTGCTGACACTACATTTTGAAGAATCAATCCGCTAAGCGACCATGAGCTATTTGAATCCTCTGGTATTGCTCTCGATGAGGATCAACCAATGACGATCCCCCTAAATAAAGAGTCGCTCTTAATACATTTAATACGCTATGCCAATGACTGTACCTCGCGAAAACCGCGAATTACCAATCGGTACAGTGATTGGCCCTCTCGGGAGAGGGAGGCGGGGGTTACAAGGATGGTACTCCCGTGGTCTAAAATTGCGTAGCAATTACCGTTCTTGAATTAGGTCCCCCCAAATAAAAGTGCCACACCCTAATATGCTAGCATTCATTAGGTCGAGAAAATCACGATATTTAATTCTATAATTCCTCTTTATAAAGAGCATCTCTTTTCGCTGCACGAGCGCACCTGGGAATGCACTGATACTGCATTTTCGGGAATCAATCCGTGAGGTGACCCTGAGCGGCTGTCTGGGGATGTACCAATATTAATTACAGTGAAGATGGTTGCTATGCTCTCTATATCCCCTCCTGTTTTTTCACAAATGTATGAAACGCATCATTAGTGTTTCATCAGCCTCCAAACGTAACGCACAACTTACAGGAAAAATATAATAATAATAATAAGTTCATCGTTAGTGTACGGATTAAATAGTTGTTATATTTATTAGAGCTGCATCGGCATCGAGTGAATTGTTATTGTGTGTACGTGTGCGTGTACGTGATTTTTCAAATTTTTTTCTGAAAAATGTATCTCAGATACCCCACCACCGAAATGCCCGAGGGTTTTGTGTGCGAGGTGTTGCACGTAGTGTCGGCGTGCATAATAGTCATCCGATTCGATAATTTGTGTGGGTCCTATAAGACCCTCAAAACTTTAATGAACGATTTTTATAAAAACTGTAGCTCGCAGTGGAAGCTTCCCCGCCGGTTTACAGCACCCGGCACGGCTTGTGTACTGCTACGTAATTATAATATGTATTGTGACGCGTTTTTTTTTGGCGTCACAAAAGGAGTGCACGAGAGGGTTGGCTAGGCGACGTGCTTCGCCAGTGCGAGAGTCCCAGGCAATTTCGAGGGAAATTTCGAGAGAAACGACTTGGTAACTAATTTCTAGGATTTTCTTTTATTTTTTTTTGGTCACGAGGAACGAGGGGAGCTGAGCCGATGGCGAGAGGATAGCCATGCATGAAACACAAACGGTACCAACCGTCCTGGGCGCAGGATAATAAGTCGCAGCTTGGCGGGTTATACCGAATTTCTCCTTCAGCATTGTTCTGGGCGCAGGAGCGTAAGTCGCAGCTGGACAATTGCATCTTCCGGTACCGGTACCAAGGGGCTTCCGCACGACATTTTATTTAAATCCTCGCGCTCGCGAATAGTTGCGTGTAGAGTAGCGAGAGATAACGAGGGATTTGTAAGGGGTGGGGAGAGAGAGAGAAGCCTCGCGCTGGACGAGCGAAATTTTCTCGAGGACTCTCGACGTAATTGTGGTGCCGAAAGCACGTGTGCTCCGCTCTCTCTCTCGTGTATTCCCGAGGAAGGATTTTGGCGGTTCCGTTTCCGAGGAGAATATCTCGAATTTCAAGGAAGGAAGGAAGGAAAGGAAGTCGAGATTAATTTTTCCAAGGAGTTAAATATCCTGCAAACGGTAAGGCTTTCTCCTCTTACGCCCGGACACGTGTGATAAAGATTTGTAAAATTTTCGCCGAGCTACACGCGGCTCGGAAGATCGTCGGGTACCGTCCCAGGCAAATTAGAAAAACTTCTCCTTCGTGCGCGTTAATTTTTGTGAAGTGTTTTCGGTGTTTCGGCAAAGGAGAAGTTGGCCTTTAACAGTCGGACGGCCTCGCGATCGTAAATTCAGTAGATCCCGTTTCATTCGAATTCTGTTTCTCGCAATTGCCTGTTAGAGTCATCTTTTTTATTATCACAAGAGTCGAGAGATCCACTACATGTAAGTGTGGGGGGGGGGGGGTTTATGAACCCGAACGGACGCGTGTGGAAAATCGTAGACGTGTGCGACGGCTTTGGCTGTTCGTTTCCGTATTGCGAGCTCCAAAAATTAAACGGATCCAGTGCCCGCTTCGCGCCGAGTAATCACGCGGCATAGAATTAATGTTTCGAATTGTTTTCCGACACAATTTCGGTATCGCTGTGCGCGAACTGTCCATCGAGCGAAGAATATTAGTAGGGAAATTTTGTCGTAGAGACTGTCATATATTTTACCAACGAGCAATATTTTATTTGAGTAGGAATTCGAACCGGTGAACTGAGTAGCTGGGGAGAATTTTAGTAGGGACTGTTTTTTTTTGTGTCGAGTCAAGGGGTACCGACTCCCCGCCGAAATAACAAATTGTGAAAAATCATTTTTGATGCTACGACGAATAAATAAATAATTTTGTTTTCTTGAGATTTAAATCAAAGGTGTACCTCGGAATTTATTCATTGCGAATTCGAACCGTCCCTCTACCCTTGTGAGCTGCAGCTAGTCGGCCTACATCCGTTGTCGTTAATTAAAAGTACTTTAATCCGATCGCGTCGAGCTCGATGCTCGGCTGGCGCCCTACAAAATTAAATAAGCGATCGAGACGATTTTTGTGGCCAACGGGGTACCGGTTTCGTCGTAATTATTATCGTTATATTTTATTTTCGGAGTGAGAGGGTGACACTCCGGGGAAATTTTGGTCACAGTATCGATGCGAAATTGTCTATATAGACGATGACGGCTACACAGAGGTTTATCTGGTAGACGAAGACGTTTCGACATATTGCGAATTCAGGGAGTTATTCAGGCCTCATCCCCTCTTTGCTACCGTTCCGGCTCTCGTCGTGTACTGTGAAATTCACGGACTCCGTGAATTGGCAGACGATGAGACCGTGAATTACGAGGCTGAAAACTACCTGAGCAGTGTAATAGCTCAAGCCGTGGAACAGGCAGCCTCAAATGACGACGACAACGACGAGGACATTGACGAGGAGGAAGAAGAAGAAGAACATAATATGTGGGGATATATTGGCGATAATAATGATGGTGATGATGAAGGCTTCGCAGACGAGGTCGATTCAACGCAAGAAGAAGAAGAAGAACAGAGAGGTGATGGTGGTGCTCTAGGTGCAGTGCGTTCTAGTAATAATACCGTTGCGTTTACGGCGATAACAATAGACAGTGACACTCCCTACCCCGTCATTGCTCTGTATAAAACTAATTACGGGGATGATAGAGAGGAGATACCGTTTATTGACATAGGGCGTATCATCGCCGAACATTTTAATCGTCAATACGAACTCCTCGACATCATTCTCGTAGATGATGTCGAGGAGGGGGATAACAATATCGTGGAGGAGTGACAAAAAAGACAGGAGAGTGCGCGAAAAAAAAAGACAGGAGAGAGTGAAAGTGTGTAAAGACAGGAGAGTGCGCGAAAAAAAAGACAGGAGAGTGCGAGAGTGAAAAAAAAGACAGGAGAGTGAAAAAGACAGGCAAGTGAAAAAGACAGGAGAAAGAGAGAGAGACGATACAGTGAAAGGTAATTTTTTGAATTTAATTCTTTAAAATTTTTGAAAATATTTCTTTAAAATTTTTACATGTCATCGAATAGGTGCGACAAAGATCGACAACCCGTTGACGTAATTTTTTTTTTTGAATTTAATTCTTTAAAATTTTTGAAAATATTTCTTTAAAATTTTTACATATCATCGAATAGGCGCGACAAAGACCGACAACCCGTTGACGTAATTTTTTTGAATTTAATTCTTTAAAATTTTTTAAAATAACTCTTTAAAATTTTTTACATATCATCGAATAGGTGTGACAGAGATCGCCAACCGTTGACGACTCGGACGGCGTCCGCACCGTAGAGCGTCTGAGAATTTGCAGTGTCAGCAACTTCTTCGCGAGCTACTGCACAACTGCAGCAACAGGCACTCAGTTCATTGAGTAGCGCGAGCGCGACAACACAGAGTGCGAGGCTAATTGTTTTAAAGTAATAGTGCGGTAATTGTTTAAAAAAAAAGAAAAAAAAAATGGCTAATAACAATTGGAGTTTCGATACAAGTTTTAATCCGGAACACAATCGGACGGCTTTACAAGAAGAGAAAATAAATCAAACAAACGGCCGACTAATAATAATCGAGGAAAAGCTCAAGAAGAAAATTTGCCCGTTTTGTCCTGAAGGAGCTGACCACAATTGGTTGCTCTGCTTCAGGGCAGTCATTAGGGCTACGAAGTGCCAGTTAGGAGCCGACAAAGAAGTGCGCTGCCCATTGTGCAGGGGCACAGTTAAAGTTCGGCTCTTAAAATTTCATGCCGACGAGTGCATTTGTAGCATGGAGATACTGCTAGGAATATTAGGTGAATAGGAGTGCGCGAAAAAAGGACAGGAGTGCGATAAAAGGACAGGAGAGAGTAGTAGGACAGGTGTGTGCGTTAAAGACAGGAGAGTGCGCGAAAAAAAGACAGGAGAGTGCGAGAGTGAAAAAAAAAGACAGGAGAGTGAAAAAGACAGGAGAAAGAGAGGGAGACGACGGGGATACAGTGAAAGGTAATTTTCTTTTAATTTTTTTGAATTTAATTCTTTAAAATTTGTACATTTTTTAAATTATTAAATTTTTAAATTTTTAAATTTTTTAAATTATTAAAATTTTTTAAATTATTAAATTTTTTATTTTTAAAATTTAAAAATTTTTTTAAATTATTAAATTTTTAAATTTAAAAAATTTTGAAAATTTTTAAAATTATTAAATTTTTAAATTTTAAAAATTTAAAAATTTTAAAAATTTAAAAATTTTAAAAATTTAAAAATTTTAAAAATTTAAAAATTTTAAAAATTTAAAAATTTTAAAAATTTAAAAATTTTAAAAATTTAAAAATTTTAAAAATTTAAAAATTTTAAAAATTTTAAAATTTTAAAATTTTAAAAATTTAAAAATTTTAAAAATTTTAAAATTTTTAAATTTTTAAAATTTTTAAATTTTTAAAATTTTAAAATTTTTTAAATTTTTTAAATTTTTTATGGCTCAAATAAACTGGTGGTGCACTATGACGCCCCCAAAACACTACTTATCCCCACTTTTATCTCGCCACTTCAAGCCGAGCTCAAGACGGGACCGAAGTGGAAGGGATAGGAGTGGGGATAGGAGTGGGGGTCGCCATAGTGCACCACCTACTACTGATATGTTTAACATAGGAGAGAGAGAAAATCAACTGATAGTTGCTGTTTGTAAAATTCTCCGGTATGTCTTCGTATTCCGAGGACGGTGATAAGAGTCGAGAGATATGTATATTTTATTATTAATAATTTCGTAGCATTGTCATTGTTTGGGTATCAAATTATTATATACCTGAAGGGTAAAAATATTTCTCGGCTATTGTACAAATTATTTCATTATAAAATATCAGCATTTTCCTAAATATCCGAGGTATCGGTAGCATAACCGGCCCGATCTTTGGGCGTTGCCCCCCTAAGAGGCGTGCAGCAACTATTGCGCGTGCCCGGTAACAACGTCGTACGATCGTCTTATTCCCTTATATGGTCATTCCGGAACTACTGTTCCGTTGCCCGGGCGAGCTGTATGACTCCCCTCTTTCGATGTACCTGCTAGACCTTCCCCTATCGTCGTGAACTAACCTTGACGCTATGCAGCTTAGCTTACGCAACTCGTTCCTTGCCCGGGCCCCTTTTATTATCCTTACAGTTTGCCGATTCCGACTTATTTTCTGTCTTTGAAAGTGAATTCTGCGAATGTTAAATAATATCGATAAATTAACAATTCCATGTTAAAGGTGGAATGTTCCTGAACATTTTGATATAACCTGCGATGTTTATTTTTATACTATAAATGGGGGGGGGGGGGGGGGGGGGGAGAACCGAGTCAACTGTATGCGACGGACGTTTTCCTGCTACATGTACTTTGTAGTTGCTCACGTTACGATTTTTTTTCCATAAATTTTGGAAAAAATAGTTGCGACATAAGAATAAGGAATTATTCCTGATTAATTTGATATATTGACTGATTTATAAATTTGTGCACCATGAGCCGAGAAAACGAAATTCCAGGAGAACATTTTTACTCCTAATACCAATTTATACGGTGAACATTATCGGAAGGATAATAGTTACATTAAAATATCATTATTTCATTCTCCCGATCGTAGGGAGGCATTTCTTCTGCGCGCGGTATGTGACTTTTCTCGACGGAATTGCGTCTTCGCGCTCGGTGGTTGAGCCGCCTTGCCTTCGTGACTCATCGTCGAGGCATACTTGTGTTGCATCCCGCGCTACCGCAACTCGGTTCGGCGGTTCGGAAATGATTTACGACTCTCTTCCTTGAATTGTTTAGCTTTAGTAATGTAAATTTTCTGTTTCATTCGTTTGTTATTTCTCAAATTTTGACCATCTTTGCTCTTTCCTTCACCGTTACATATTGTGTTATCAAACATTATGGTGACTGCACGTGTTTCACGAAATCACAGACGTTTATTCGTCTCGACTATTTTTCGTGTCTTTGCGTGATTCGACTAATCAGCCTTTGTATGATCGTATTTGATTTCTTGCCATAAATGATATTTCACTCTTAACTAGTATCGAATAGCACTTCTAAGTTCAAAAATAATTTTGCTGTTTTGAATTTATTAATATTTTCATGGCATTAGTAGCGTTTGCCAATAACTTGCATCGATTATTCCTCCTGTAATTCTGGACAATTTTACCATCTTTGATTCATTTGATACCGTAATTTATAATTTAATTGCGAAGATTTTTAAAATGGTCATATTCATTAAATTAGCGTTAAATTAGAAAGCGTGTGGGAGTATGAAACCTTATTTCTTTTAGGATCGTGATTAAAGAAAATTATGTCATTATAATGATAAGTGGTTGGATGATGTGGGGGATGTTGTGACTCTCAATCGCGTGACTCGTATATTCAGAAATATTATGCAATGCTGTTCGGTGTCGAAATACTGAAACTATTTCGGTAGTCGGGGTTAATTTCCATACATAAGGTAATGTAGGTTCCCCTTTTTACGTTGGAGGCCCTTTTTGACCTTCAGTTAGAAAAACTTTAATGGTCTGGCCGCAAGGTAAAAGCTTAGATCTATACTCCTTGAGTCGATGCAGTAGTCGATTGTACCGACGTCGGCAGCGGAGTTCGCTGTTTCACCGAGGGTAGCGCGTGTGTCGAGGGGGATTGAGACCTCTGTCCGCATCTAGCTCGTGTGGTAGATAATTTTATCATCTATCTTTTACCCTGTTTTTAGCTGTACATGCTGATTATTTTAATCTTCCTGGACATATTTTTCCCAATGGAAAATCATTCCTGAAGTATCGTTCAACGATTGATGAGAGAAATCATTTCTTCTCGTGATTTTTATGAGGATGAGTGATATTTGGATTTTCCGTGAGATGTATGAATTGTTTTGGAAGGAGAAAGGTTTGCATATAGTAAGAAAATAAGCAGAAAAATGAGTTGCGAAAAACTGTTATTAATGAAAAATGAAGAGAGTTACGTCAGGACGTAACATTATAACCGAATTCTCTTATAGATCGACAGTCCAAGAGTCCTAGCCGTCGAATTCATCGAGAAATTGATTTTTTTTATTTTGGACGCATCCAAGATACTACAACTTTATTTTGAGCAGGGAACTACTTTCTCTTCAATACACGAACCAAGACGATATCTATGTTCGTTCTCGAGTTATAATTTTTTTACTACAACAATTAATATCACGCAAATTTAATTGAAAATCGTACCAAAAAGCAATTTTTCTTAATATTCAGCTCCAATACTTCGGGTTCTGTCCAGAGACAATAATAAAGTGATTTTATGTATTTTAGGGAAGAAAAAAACATTTAAACAGGTGCATTTAAAGGGGACATTAGACCTGTTGGTAAATGGTAATGGTGTTCATGTTGGTAAATATTTTTGTGTTGATTTATACTCATTTAATCTGGTCATAAGTGTTAAGCCAATAAAACGACCTTTACTAGATATCATTTGATTCGTTACATTAATTTGATCAAGTTTGTTATACCGCCGAAACCCAGTTAGCTACTCTGAGTCCGCGGTTTCGAAGATCTTCTTCAAATTTATGTAAAACGGAATACCAGTTAAGGGTTGGAACCCAAGTAAGAATTGAATCGGAGAGTAAATTACAAAAGAATACTTTATTCGTTGAAAGTCTTACACGTAGATACAGTTTGTATGTTCCAATATCCCCTTGAAACAGTTGTACAGTTCGCACACGTTGCGTTCACACAGTTCACACAGTTCTACGTGTATCAGTTAACAAGATTGTTACCTTAAATCTTGCCGGTCCAAACGTACAGTTCACGAGTCGATTAACAACTCCCTGACACTCGATCTCTGTTCCCTTTATATGAACGGAGATCGATGTCAGCTCGTATATTTTATGTTATTGTTTACCGTGAGCTCGCGCCCACATTTTACCGAGCGTAAAGTGGAGCGTTCGACTCAGCGGATTCCCTTGATGATGGGCATCGTCTCGATGCTCTCATTTCATCATCTTTTGTTTAATAATATTTTTACTCCAATTTCTGTATGAATTCAGATATCCGAGTTACCTCGATTTGCGTAAAGCCGACTCAGGTGTTTGACGAGTTTCGCAATCGGACCCTCGCCGAGGAGGTCTCGCTCGCGAAACTGCTGACTATGCGTTTGGCGCGACGATGGCACGCTTAAGCGCGTGCCACTCGAATTCCTTGTATTTCGTCAGTGCATATGTAGTACACATGTCGCAAGGAATTCGATACTTACTTACTTGTATTTTTATTCCACTTTCCTCTTTGTAGAGTTTTATTTCCCATCTATGTCTTTACTACTACTAACTACCATTACGAATTCCCGTGTACCGAGTACAGGGGTTACGCGGTACAACAAGTTCTACGTGATGCAATTCGTTATATTGTTCGTAAAACAGAAAGGAAATATCAGTTGTGAATAATAATAATCAATAAGTATAGAAACGAAATGTTTATATTCGATGAAGGTTTAACTATGAATCAATTTACATAAGCGATAAATGATTTTCCGCCATACGTTCATCCGAGACGAAACGCGCAGCGCGAAGTATAAACTGTGACGTGATTTTTTCAATCATCGCCACAAATAACGCAAGAAGTATAATTTTTTACAGATAGCGATTCTTGTTGTTATAGTTCCGGTTTTTGCTGCCTCTCACTAACGTTCGCATTACGGTTTTGTTCCCGTATGTTCTCGATTCAGGATTTTTGCAGTTATTATTTGAATTTAGTTTTGGTTTGTTAGCTTCAGTTTTGTTCAGTTAAGTTTAGTTGGTCGGCGTACTTGACTTTACTCGGCGGTGAATCGCGAAGAATTAAAAGCCCGAGTAGAGAAAAGTCCCGACAAGGTGTAGTTGCAAGACGGCAAAGTCCGGTGCAAACCCGGCACCCCGCGACATAGTGCAATCCGTGGAAGAACAGGCGGAGATTTAGTTTGAGTCCCGGGCAAGGTTGGAGCACCTTGCCGCGGTTTTGTTAGTCGAGGTGAGTGCCTTGTTCTCCCGCATTGACTAGGGGTAACAATTGCGAAGATTCCTTCTAGATCCCCGATTACCGCTAAGAATTTCGAGTCTCGTATCGATAACGTAGTTGAGAGGGCAGTAGCTATCGATCGCGATCTCCGAAATAATAATAAGATTTCGTCGAGATAGTGTAATAGGAAAATCAGTCTACCGAGAGACGCCCTCGAGGTACCTCGGACTTCTCTCGCGCTCCCGTGTTGACGTTCGGCCTATTGTTCGCGCGCTCGAGTGAGGCTATCTCTCTCGCGCACACAGTGTGGTCTACCTGTCAGTTTCTCGTTCGCATTTTCGGCTATCGCTCGAGTTTTGTGAGTTGAGTGTAGCGAAAGAATTTTGTAATAAATTCTTCGTGATCCCGTGCGTGAGTGAAGCATTAGAAATAATGCTCCTTGTGCAGCGGTGATAGTGTTTCAGTTCTCGGTGTATCGTGAGATACAGGTTCCCGCTTAGTACCGGATTAATAGGAAGTTTCGGTGAGTTTTTGAAGTACAAAAATTTGTCGATCGCTTATGGATCCGCTTTGGTTACGTTCTCGTTGGCTCGCTTCGATCTTCGATCAGCTGAGCGTTTTCGGTGCACTCGCGTGCGTTCCCGTTACTTATAGCCAATAAGAAAATTACTCTCGCTCGCAAGGGCTCGAGAGTTCGATTTTTTTGTTGTTTCGTTACCGTTCGTTATTTTATTGGCTAAGGATCGCGACCCTCTACCATAACCCGCATCCTGAGCAACCGTGCATTTCCGCAACCGTTTGCTTTCGCGAATGCGTCGGCGTTAGTTCTCGTAACGTTTCGTTCGTTTCGTTTTGTTGTTGCGGAGGTCGTAGCTCCATCGACCTTCAGTTCAGTCCCCTTTGATAATTCCGGCGAAACAAAAATTATCCTTCGGAGGTCGGACGCTCCACCGCCTCCAGCTCGAGTCCGGTTGTTGATACCGGCGAAATAAAAATTAACTGGCGCCCACCGGGACGCCGATGCATCCGCGAGGGTGGACGGCCGAAGGTGACGTAAGTTTCGTTCGCGTTTTGCTCCCGTTTTGTTTGAGCTTTTCGATTTTTGGTTTTTTTTTATTATTCTAGTTGTAGAGTTCCAGTTAGAGTTTCCGTTAGGTGAAAATTACGTCGCAAAACATATTCGATATGCAGCGCATAACGCAAAGTGTAATCATACTCGATACGGAGCGCGTAGCGCGACGTGTATTCCTGTGAGTGCCTTAAAAAATGTCCCAAAGGGACATTTTTCGGGGGGCTTGGGGGGCGGAGCCCACCAACAAGACCCTCTGCGCCCGCAGGGCGCTGAGGCGCTTGTTAGTATTTGTGTGAATTCACTATTGGTTATTAAGTTTATTGGTTCATCTTGAGGGTGTGGGCGAGTGAAGAAATCTTCGTATCAGTTGGTTACCTTCCTGAAGTTTTCGTCATCAAAGTTGGGGTCAGCGGCTGGACTGTACGATTTTTCAAAGTATTCGGTAAAAGCTCTGGCTTTCTCGAGGCTAGTCGTGAGAGTATGACCGTTGCACGTGACATTGGCCGTTGAGTTGCGAGCTGTCGAGAATCAAATAAAAAAATTCAGTATAATAGATCGGTGTAAAATTCGCGAATTCGCGGCATTTATTGGAACTCTCGGGTTCTGTTGTCAAGCAGCTGAATATGGTTGGGCCCGCGTAAAAGAGTTTGAGCGTCAAAAATATTTAGCTCTGGCAAGGAACAGCGATAATTATGACGCGTACATGAATCTCGACAAGTCGTTGCAGAGCGGCTTTCGTTGGTGGACCGTGAATATTAATTCGACATCGATGTCGCTTAGTAATAGACAATACGCTCAGATTATTTCGTCCGACGCGTCTCGCTCCGGTTGGGGAGCCTGTTGCGGAGAAAAGCGAGCTAACGGACATCGGAAGGTCGAGGAACACAGTTTTCATATAAATTATCTCGAATTACTTGCGGCGTTTTTCGGTCTTAAATGTTTCGCGATCAACGCGAAAAACTGCGATATTCTCCTGAAAATCGATAATACGACAGCGATCTCGTATATAAATCGTATGGGAGGGATTCGTATTGCGGAATTAAGTCGACTGGCCCGGGAAATATGGTCGTGGTGCAAATCGAGAGATTTGTGGATATTTGCTTCGTATATTTCGTCGAAAGAAAATTCGGAGGCAGGTACGGAATCGCGAAGACTCGAGGCCGAAACAGAATTTGAATTATCAAACGCGGCATTCGCAAAAAATAAAAGAGACTTTCGGATGTCCAAAAATTGATCTTTTTGCCACTCGAAAAAACGCGAAATGCAAACGGTACGTTTCGTGGCAGCGAGATCCAGAGGCAATGGCAATCGACGCATTTACATTGAACTGGACCTTAGAATTGTTTTACGCCTTCCCGCCTTTCGCGATTATTCTGCGAGCGTTACAAAAAATACGATCGGAGGGTTCTCGGGGGATTATGGTTGTTCCATACTGGCCAGCGCAACCATGGTTTCCGCTGTTCCAGTCGATGATCGAAGCAGGCTCGCTTTATTTTAAACCGGATATTAAGTTGTTACGTTGTATGGATAGAGAACCACACCCGCTTTGGCGAACAACTACCTGGTGGCTGCGAGATTATGCGGAGAGCTTTTGAAGTAAGGGACGTCCCCAGAGAGTCGATACAGTTCATGATCTCGTCTCTCAGCGAATCATCGAAGAAACAGTACGAGAGTGCATTCAAAAAATGGTGGACGTTTTGCCAATCTAATGAAGCGAATCCTTTCAGGGCTACGACTAGAATAATTATTTAGTTTCTTACCAAAGAATTCGAAAACGGAGCATCGCACGGATCTCTAAATACGATGCGATCGGGGATTGCGTTCCTTCTCGGTCCAGAAATCGGATGCGACGACAGAATCAAACGATTCTTTAAAGCCGTGATAAAATTACGGCCTTCACAGCCGAAATACGACTCCGAGACGGCGAGCGAAAAGTTTTAAAATTTTAGCTTTGAAATTATGGCACATCGGCATAGAGTAGGGTTACTACGGTTATGATCTTTCGGAAGAAGCGCTTCATACAATTACAATAGAACTTCACTTACAGGTAAGTTCGTTTAATTAGTTAATTTTTTTGCAAAAAAAAACAATATTTTTTGTCATATAGAATCCTTTTTCTTCTGTTATGCTGGGCTTATAAAATTTTGTGCATTTTTTTTTTTTATAATATTTGCTAATCGGATTTTTCAGTACTTGGCATACCTTTTTTTTTTTTAATATTTTGGAAAATTTCACTGCTTTTTGAAAAGCTAATATTTTTTCGTAATTTTACCTTTAAAATTAATTTCGACAGATCGGATAATTTAAAATTTAAATTTGACTTACTATTATCTGACTTTTTTTTTACTCTTTCTATTTTATCCTGATCATATTTGGCGACCACGAGACGCGTGTCTTCCGATTTTCACGGTCTTCGATATTTACGCTCTCGAGAGCCCGCGTATTGAAAGGTCGAATCGACCTCTATCTGTTTGCCGCGCGATCGCGCTCCGTAATTCGACCACCGCTACCGAGAACAAAGATTTAAGTTTGACACGTCGAATAATTATTGTATTGTTTCTTTTTGCTACCGAAAGTTGTGTTAAACAATAAAAATTGTTAAATTCGTTTCCCCGAATTTTGAGTGTTGGTGATCTAATCGCATTAACGCCTGAACCAACCCCTCTACCATTCCCCCATGGCTGCGGTCTACCCGAGCAATATCTTGCTCTCGGATTTCCTCGATAAAAATTTGCCCAGAGGAACTCCTGTGGTCTGGCGGGATAAGGCGAGTTCACGGGAATTCGCGTGACACAATATACCTCAATATACCTCAAAACAAAATAAAACGATAGAAAAATAAAATTTCTCGAATTGCTCGTCTCCAATGTTTTACTCTCGGACAGTGACAATGACGAATTGATTTTGTCTATTATAGGGAAGAGAGAAAACGCTTAAAACGCTTATAACCGAATTCTCTTATACATCGACAGTCGAAAAGCCCTCGCCGTCGAAGTCATCGAGAAATTTAATTTTTTTTTTTATTTTGGACGCCTCCAAGACACTACAACTTTTTATTTGAGCAACGTACTACTTCCTCTTCAAATTGAAGAGGAAGGATTTGAGGAGGAGGAGGAGGAGGAATTGATTTAAATTTTAAATCCCATAAAATTAATTCTATATACAAAACCGGGCGAACAGCACGTCGCATATTCCACTTAATGATTTCCAGTTATGTTGTTCGAGATCGCAAAGAAAAGTTATAATCGATATAAAATCACACGTATAACACGTAACTCGTAATTTTTCTTTTTTACTTCGCGCCGAAACACTAAATCACGATACGCAATACATAATTATTATTTTCGGAAACACTCAAAAAATGTTCACGACGTGAAAATACGTGCCAACGATAACAATTGTCAGCTGAGCCGCCGCTGACGACGAGCGTGCCAGATCGTGAGAATCAGCGACGACAAACGAGCATTCCACGATTTCGCTGAAACACATCTGCAAGTCCGATGTTGATGATGAATTGTCGTTGGGAATGGGTCAAAAGTGTGTTTTTTCATAAAAGTAAGTCATTTTTGTCAAATCGAGGTTTTTATCCCTCGGAAATCGAGATCGTGAGATTCAGCGACCGCGAACGATAATTTCACGATTTCGTTAAAAAAGACTTTGTTTCCGATGCAATAACAATTTGTCGTTCAGAAAGAATGGAAGATACGTTTTTTGCGGAACAATCGGATATTTTTGGTAATTCGGCGTTTCGACGGGTGGAGTCCGACTCTACACCTCCCAAGTCTACACGAAATCAACTTTACACCAAATGTGCACACCGACTGACGTACACGCGAAAGACTCCAATACCTCCACACTGAAATTTAACACGGGGGTTGCTTGGAAGATGGCGAACCGGTCAGTCATACTGTAACGGTCACCTATTCAAAAAATTTCATTATTTTATTGTAACCATAATATTTCGTAACGTTCGCTTCTCCTTCTGAGAAGCGAGATAACACATATTTTGGCCGTCAGCAGTTTTGCCGTGAGAGCAGCAATTAGATCGCTGTCTCACGGTAACGGCCAAGCCGCCGCGCGACCAGGATCCGCGCGACGGTTCTTATCAGCGCGCGGAGGTATACCTCACGCGCGCAACAATACAAGTTACCGGCGTCGAAGCCCTTCGCTTCGACACCTGATTATTCAGTTCATCTCCAACCACCCAACGTGTTAGACTGTACACTCTCTCTATTATTTCTACGACTAATAAAATATTTGCATTTTAGTATTTCACTCGATTTACGACTTCATTATTTCGATATAATTATCCGCGTATCTGGCTGTCCATTACAATACTCTCAGTACAAAAATTGTAATCCGCCTTCATCGAGTGCATTGTTAAGTCTTTTGCTTAATCTTCTTCACGCATCGTAAGAAGAATTAATTTTGGTACCTTCTCTGCTGTTATTTCTCGCTGGAAGAAGCGAACGGAACTTTTTTGGAGCAAAACTCGTCTCCGCCTCGTCGGCGAAGTCCCCTCGTGGGCGGTCGTCCATCTCATCGACCTCTTAAGCGATTTATTGACGGTTGGCTGTGCTTTTTCCTCTCTAATGTTTTTTACTTTATTTTTTCTTGTGTCTATAAATGTTCCTGCGGATCCTCTGGGATATACTGAGATCTTTTCTTTGAGGTTAAGTTTAAGTCAAGTAGGATGGCTAATGCCGTGTGACCGTGGCTAGCGCCGTTAAAGTTCCTCCATTGGGGGAGGGGTCTCAATTGTCGGATTGCTCTGGTGCAAAAAGGAAATTACCTCGAGATGCGGAGAATGATTCGGCGGAAAAGTGAGGTCCGCGTATAACAGAACCGATATCGATAACTCATAAGGTATCTATCGTTGGAGCGGCTCCTATTGACATCGGATCCATGCGTAGAGACGTCCCTGAAAGGAAAAACCGTTATAATGTTAAGAGCGTTACCTCTTTTATAGTCTTGATTAGCCAGGTCATTCCGGGGGAGAACTCTGCTCGCTCTGACGCTGTTGGTTGCCTCCATCCATAACACGAAAGCACGTATTTATCTTTATCGTTTCGGCGACTTTATTGCCGCGATTCTTCTCGGCTGCCGGGAACCGAACGCCAGTCTCTACATTTATATTGAACGCCATGAAAATTGTTTGCAGGTATCTCGTGTGCAAATAAAATTCAAAGAACGGATGCTGCGGGCGAGGAAATGTTCGGAACGGTATTTTCGAGCAAACGGCCGATCACGAGTGCGGCGATCCGGATTCCCTACTGTAACCGTTAGAATGCTTTCGACAAGCATTGAAGGAGATCATGGAGGAAAATCGCATGACCGCTCGTCAAGCGTATGACTTCATCAGCGTGAGGCAAGTAATCATTTTCGAAAATCACGTTTGTTCGAAAATATTTTTGCAGCGAAATCGTTGAGACGGGAATCTTTATTAGATTGCTAAAAAGCAATTTCGTGTGTTCATTTGTCTTTTTCTTTTATTTCTTTCCACTTGGGGTCGTTAATTTCCTCAATTAATCCTGAACCTAATATTTGCTAATGATGTTTTTTCGAATTGTTCAGAAGATTTATACGATGTACTCAGTATTTTTTTTTTCCACAGTAGCCACCCTTCAAACCCTCCCCCCCCCCTCCCCCACTACCCTTCTTTGATTCCCCTGTCTTTTTTTCTTGTTTCCTCTATATTCTGTTCATAGACACGAATTCGCAGCTCGGCATTTGCCTTTTATCGACATCGAACGCAGCATGAATCATTGGAAAGAAAATAATATGCCACGAATATCCGGCAATCGAACATTGAACACCGTGGAGGAGTTTCATGCATTCCTCAGTTCGCCGCAGATGATCGAGCACCTTAAATATAACGGAGGGCAAATGACGGCTCTTTTAATTCCATCTGGACAAGGGAAGTCGATTGCTTTGTTGGATGAAGATTTTGTATCTCGTTTCATGGTTGCGAAAACGATTAGTATCGACGGCACGTTTGCAGTTGTACCGCTTCTCGGAAATAATAGCCTATAATCAGCCGTAAGATGAAACGCGAAGCAAAAATAATAAAAAAGGAAGGCTGCAGGGTATCAGCTGCTCGTGGCGGTCACCGAAGTCACTGGCCGTGTACGTAGAGATAATTTGTTTTTTCGCATTATATATGGTTTTAGAGCGCTTTCTTAACTTCATCTGATATAATTCTCATAGCAATTAATTAACTTTCTTATTTTTTTTTACAGAATTTCCCCATAATGTGGGTTATTATGCCGGAGAAGTCCGAAGCGGCATATAAGTCGGTATTCAACGTCGTCTTGAAAGAGTTCAAGTGTTTTAACGGTGTTGTAATGAGCGATTTCGAGATCGCTCTTCGGAACGCGTTACGTGCAACGGTGCCACACGCTGAAGTGTTAGGCTGCTTATTTCATTATGCGCAGTGTTGTAGCCTCGAAACCCGGTTGATCATTCCGTGCTCAAAGGTTGAGATTTTAACCCGAAATAATAAAAGGGATTGTACCAGCCAGGAGTTAGAACTCCAGTGAGAACCTCCGAACGTAGACCATTAGACAAAATTAACGAGAGAACGTAGACAAAATTATATTTATTAAAGGAGAAAAACAACAGAACAGCTTACTGAACTATTCACAATTTCACTTTACGATATAACTCACTCTTCGATAGAACTCGGGTTCGACCCGCTATCGCGTATAATACTTTTAACTTCGATTTCTTGCTTGAATTCCTTGCTCGAACGAGTCAATTCGGACCCCCTGTATCACGAGTCAATACCAGACTGTCTGATGCTCGCGCTCGTATCGATATATATGGACGAGCTTGTCAACATAATTCCGAAGACGAAGCATTATTACGATATTCGGTAATAATGTGACCACCGGATATATTATGACAATCGTCGCTTTTTGTTGACTGCTGTTTATTATTTACCGCTCCAGATTCTGTTCAAGAATTCGGAGACTCCGGGCTACCTTAACTGCTGACGCGTTGCATTACTTGACTGTGATTGAGAGTCTCGCGCTCGATGCGTCGATTACTCAATCGCTCGCGAGGCGTTCGGTTTCGGCGATCGCGCCTCACGCGTCGCCTGCATACCTCTGCTATTGCACAATACATCTTTCTGTAATGCCTGTGATATTTGGGGTACAACAGCAGGTAACATCTATTTATTGTTATTTTTATATAACGTTTGAGTATATTTAATAAGTATCGAGGGAACTGGTTTTGTTATTTTGTTTTGAAGTTTAACTAATTGCAGGCTTTGTACAAAAGAGCGCGAAAACTCGGGGTCTCACGATGTCTGAAGAACAATAATGCTGGAAAAATATTGCTTCGAAAATTTGTCGCGTTAGCACTCTTGCCACCTCATCTTATTCAAGAAGGCTTTCAATTGATTCGAGACGCTGCTAATGACGATTTGAAAAGGATTTTTAAGGATTTCTTTTCGTATTACGAAGACTACTGGATTGCATAACGGGGTCCCAGCGATTTCTGTGTTTATGGCCAACTGTCCCGAACGAACAACGTTGCAGAATCCAACAATGCATGTCTGTCGCGGAAAATGCAAAAAGGCAAGTAAGCAAACCTTAATACTTTTATAATTTCTATTTAGATGCTCATTCGCCCATTGTATACAAAAATTATTTGTAATTTACAGGGGTGTTCGGGATTCCGTGTCGCAAAGCAGCGGCACGAGCGACTCTCCCCGCAGCGCGAACGATCCGTTGCGCGGCAGCACCTCACGGGCGCAGCCGGCTGGCAACGCGAGGCATCGTGGAAGGATCTAGAATTGACCACGATGTTCTCGCAACGGCTCGCCGGCCGGCGGCAGCCATCTTAGCTCATTAGTCTTCATCGATACGTGCCACGCGCTACCTCGCTGCTGGTCATTTTCAATATTCTTTGTCTTTACGCGCTCGATTACTGATGTAATCGCACTCACAAAACTCAGGAGAACTCATCCTCAACGGTTGTCGCACCGGGCGCAATCGCAAATCTATAGTGCATCCTCATTTGAACGATCTCATTCTCAGCACGTGGACTCGCCAAACTCGTGCATACAATCGTGTACTCACCGGCGCGATCTCAACGTTGTCCGCGTCAAATTAAGGGGGCTGAGTCACCTAAAAATTATTTTTTTATTTATTTTTTTTTCTGAATGTACATGCGGTGTACTACATACACACCAAATTTTAGATCGAAATTTAAAAAATTACCGAAGTTAGAAGCATTTTAGTAGTGTGAGAAATAAATAATGCGTGAAAAAAAAAAATGCCGAGATGCAACACGAACAATGCCGGAATACCGCATCTCCGCATGTTTTTTTTTCTTCTAATAAGAAGAATAAGAAACATCGAGAAAGGAACATAAAAAAAAACAATCGATGTCGAAACTGCGTTCGGTAGGTAACGATTTACCGACCAAAGGGTCGTTACGTCTAATCGATGCGACTCAGATTATCGCCGCTACCGCGCTTTGTTTTGAGTCTGCGATACACCGGCGTAATGTAGCAGCGATGATTTTTACTCGATTGTGTCAATCGGGTAAAAAACTGAGCTTGTAAACTCAGTGTATTAGTTATGTGTCAGTGTTTACAGTTTTTCCGAATGAACGGAATATATTCTGTATTTTTGCCCGCAATAGTGTAAAAATGTTTTTCACAGTGACAGTGTCGCAAAGCGAAAAGTCTCGCAGACTTAACCTCTTTTTTAAACGTCAGATTTGACGTAAGAGTATATTTTTTTATGTTTTAAACATTTTTTTTGCATTTACGAGATTTGTGAAGTGAAAAAAAAACCAAAAAAGAAAATCTGATTTTTATGTGATAGAAAAAAAAAGTGGACATTTTTATGTGACAAAAAAAAATTTTAAATAATTTTTTTTATTGCGGATCACCCAAGTTGGTTATTTTCATTAATCTGTGAAATTCATTTTTTTCCATTTTATTTTTCTTCGCTTGCCGCAGGTTTCAGAGAGAATGGCTCCACCAATTTTGGATTGCGATGGCTTATTTTCTTCGTAACAGTCAGTGTTACGGAACGAGTGCGGGGATTTTTCATGCGATCAAAAATGGATTTATCGCAAGCCATTATGTGAGTGGTTACGAGACAAAAAGTGGAAAAAGTGAATTTTTTGGTAGTTTTTAACTCATAGCTTCCCCAGCGAAGCTTCAAAAAAAAATCCCCGCACTCGTTCCGCAATAAACTGTCTAACGAAGAAAATAAGACATCGCAAGCAAAGATTGATACTTTCGTTCAGTCCGAAAGCTGCGGCAAAGGAAAAATGTTTGACCATTGCGCATTACACCGGAATAAACTGTAGGTCTCCAAAAAAATTCACAGCGGTAGTCTAACACATATATATTATGGAGGTAAAATGGAATTTTTCATTAAACTTATATATGCTGCAAAAAAAAAATTTTACTTTTCGATTTTTTAGGTGACTCAGTCCCCTTAATATAACTTCGTCGCGGCATCGTACTATTGTAAAACTCATCTTAATAGTGTAATTTAATTTCGCGGATTTTCTCATTAATATTTTAGTGATTGACGCGACATCATAATCATTGACATTGAACGATTTTCACCCATTAACCGTGCGCCACTTTATTCAGTGACATTATTTATTTTTACATCAAATAAAGACGTGTGTTTTTCGTCACATTTTTCACGAAAAGTGTCGGAACTTTTATTTAACACCCTTTGTCACGATCATCCTACATCCCGGCAAAACTTTCGGCATTTCTCAAACATTTTGGTCCTTCGAGCCGGATCGTGACAAGCAGTGAATACTCGAGTGAATTTTGTGAATTTTTGTGTGAAAATTGTGGTGCAAAATCATCGGGAAATCTCAACGGAAAATCATCAATTGTGCAACTCATCGTGTGGCGTCGTTCAGCAGCCAATCGCCGTCGCGCTCTCGAGTCACGCGATCGTTCACCGACGCTCTCGCGGTAAACAGTCGATCTCAACCGCTCTTGTTCTCAAACCGACGAATCGCGTTCGTTCTTCGTCGGCACTCAGCCAATCATGTTGTCGCACTCATTTTCTCGATCAATTCTCACTCGACATCGTGAATCCTCACAGTGCTTCGCGGCTTTTATCTCAAAAATATAGTTTTCGCATAATAACAGTGAATTTCGGAAGTTCTCATCGCGATTTTGTGTTGCGCGAATTTTCTGCCAAATTTTCGTGTGACATTTCATCGTTTCGCGAAATTCAGTGCACTCAAAAAGGCCTGAAAATTCGTTTAACGCGTTTCGTTCGACCTTAAATTAATTCGACGGATCTCAACCCGGTTATTAATCGTTTCATCGATTTTTTCGAACATTAATTTCGTGAAGTGCGCACTCTTCCAGATCCTCAACATGTCGAAACAAAGCTCCGGTCGTACGACTCCGGAAATCATCGAGGAGACCTTTGAAATCACCAAGGAGGAGCGATCCGACGCACCTCCTACTCAAGAGGTTGAAAAGATCGATCCTTCTCAAGCGAGCACATCAGGTCTCAAGGTGAGAGAAAAGCTCAGCGCGCGCTCTTCAAGGCAAAACTCACCCGCGCGTTTACCGACTGAACTCACCTTGAAATACAAGAGTCAACTCAACCGACTCGCTTGTATCGACTCAATCGCAGACGATCTCCCTGAAGACCCGTCTGAACTCGCACTCAACGACGTCGATTCGGAACTCGAACAACTCAAAGCGCTGCACGAGGAGTTCAGATCAACTCATACATACTTTGAACTCAATTGGCCCGCCGCTCACGTCGATCATGAGTACTTTGCCGACGACGTCCAAGGGAGGGAGGCAAAGCTGTATCGACGCACTCGCAAAATACTCACGCGGGCGAAAACCGCAATCCTCGCCAAGCTACCTCCTCCAAGGCCGAACTCACCAGACGCGCGACCTGAACTCAAGCTACCTGACATCAAGCTTCAACAGTTCAGCGGCGAATACGCTGATTGGCCGCGATTCAAGGAGATGTTTGAAGGACTCATCATGAGTAACTCACGCATCACCGACATCGAGCGTCTACATTATCTCCGCAGCTGCATGGCAGCTGGTCCAGCTGAACTCATCGCGAATTATCCACTGGCTGGGAGTTCGCTGCAACCATCGTGGGAAGCACTCAACGCCAGGTACGAGAACAAACGTCTACTCGTACAGGCTCAGCTCGACAAGATCTGCAGGCTGGAGAAACTCACGAAAAAGTCGGCAAAGGGACTCGAAAAAATCATCTCCACGGTCTCGGAGGCTCGCATGTCTCTAGAGTCATTGGGGATGATAGAACAACTTGGCGATCTCATCCTCGTGCATCATGTATGCCACAATTTGGATCCCTCTACGCGGGAGGCTTGGGAAACTTCACTGGGCTCATCTCAAGATTACCCTCCTTTCAAGAGGCTCGAGGAATTTCTCACCTCGAGAGTACGCGCTCTTGAGAGGATCGAGGCTGCTGCTCTGCAGCCATCGCACTCAAAGGCGATAGCAGAGAAAAAACCGGCAGCAGCTCACCACGGATCATCTCAGCAAAGTGGAACTCAACCGGAGCACAGAGCGTTCTCATGTGATTGCTGCAAGGGCACTCACTTCATCGTTTCGTGTCCTACATTCCGGAATATGAATGCGACCGAACGAACGAACGTCGTGAAGGAACGTCGGCTGTGCTTCAACTGCATGGGACGTCATAGTGTCCATGCATGCAAGTCATCAGTTGTCTGCAAGACATGTGGTGGCAGATATCACACCATGTTGCATGAGCAACAAAGACGGCCGACGACAACTCAACAAGCTCCTGCACCTCAACCATCAACATCAGCAGCTACTCGCTAGGAGCTCGGTGCAATCGTCAACTCATCAGCTGCTCCTCGCACTCAACAAACAACGCTGCTAGCCACAGCGCTCTCAAAAGTTTACTCATCCGATTGTCGCACTCAACTGGCTCGTTTACTCATCGATCCTGGATCAGAACTTACCTTCGTATCAGATGCACTCATCTCGCAACTCAATATCGTTCGACAGCACTCATCCATACCAATCATCGGAATTGGAGGGAAAAGGACTACTCAAACACGTGGTATCGTAACACTCACTCTTGAATCTCTCAATGCAAACTTGCAAGTTACGGTACGAGCTCATATCCTCTCAACAGTCTCCTCAATTCTACCATCCTTCCAATTACCTACGCAATCATGGCCTTATCTCGAAAAATTAAAACTGGCCGATCCCAACTTTCTTGAACCGCGCGCCATTGATATCATCATAGGCGCTGACTCATACGGCACGATCATCAAGCCTAACATCATTAAGGCATCAATATCAATGCCAATAGCCCAACTATCCATTTTTGGTTGGCTTGTTCTCGGTCCAGTAAACTCACCTGACTCATCGCCTTGTGTCTCATACCATGTTCGCACTCTACCAAATAATTCTGAGCTGCAGGATTTACTCACGAAGTTCTGGGTACAAGAAAAACTCAAATCGGACTCCGCAAGCGCACTCTCATCAGAGGAACTCGAGTGCGAAGAACACTTCAAGTCAACGCACACACGCGACTCCACGGGTCGCTACGTTGTCCGACTACCACTCACATCTTTAACAAATTTGTTGGGAAACTCATAACGGCAGCTCACCATTGTCTCAAGAGAATAATCAGAAAATTCCAGAAGGACGAATCGTATAAGGAACTCTACAAGAACTTCATGAAGGAATACGAACAGCTTGGTCACATGGTTCGGATCTCACCAAATCCATCATCTTCAACTCACTCAGGCGTGTTCAACGCTTGTGTCTCTGAAGGGGGGATGACCTTAGCACCAGATGCCTCAAAAACATCCGGAGGGTTGAGGGTCTCTTCCGACGGGGCACAAGCACGAACTCAGCCCCATCCAGTTTACTACTTACCGAACCATGGGGTACTCAGACCAGGAAGCAAAACAACAAAGCTGCGAGTCGTGTTCAATGGCTCTTGTCCAACATCATCTGGACACTCGTTAAACGACATCATGCACACGGGGCAGAACCTTCTGCTAGATATCACGGATGTCCTCACCTGGATTCGTCATCATCGCCACATTTTCGCGACGGACATCACGAAAATGTACCGGCAAATCAACGTACACAAGGACGATTGGGATCTACAGAGAATTCTGTGGCTCGACGAAGAACTCAACGAGGCTCATTATCAACTCACCACAGTGACGTACGGTACTAAAGCAGCTCCGTATCTCGCTGTGCGAACTCTACTGCAGCTTGCCGAAGACGAAGGTCACCGCTACCCACTCGCAGTGCCTTCACTCCTCAAGGGGAGATATGTCGACGACATATTCGGCGGCGCAGACTCTGTCGATCAACTCATCGAGATTGCAACTCAGTTAAAAAATATGTGTCACGCGGGAGGGTTCCCTCTCGCTAAATGGCAATCGACACACCAGGATCTTCTCACGGCTGTAGACTCAACACAGGAGGCAGCACCAGTCATCACATTCGACGATTGCGCAACCAAAATACTCGGTCTCAAATGGCTTCCATCAGCCGACGAATTCGCATTTTCAGTGAATCTCAAACTCTGGTAAACTCTGGTAAAGTCACGAAGCGACTCATATTATCTGAGGTAGCGCAGATATTTGATCCACTCGGCTTCATCTCACCCGTCACGATTCGAGCCAAGGTTCTTCTTCAAGAGCTTTGGTTGCATAAAATCGGTTGGGACGACTCAGTGCCATCCTCTGTGGCAACACGATGGCAACTCATCCGAGAAGACTTGAAAAATTTGGCCAACATCTCAATCCCCAGGTGGTTCAACACTTGGAGCGACTCAACGGTAGAAATTCATGGCTTCTCAGACGCGTCGCAACTCGCAATGTCGGCAGTAGTCTACATTGTGACTAACTCACCGTCCACAGGCGCCAAATCGGCTCTCGTTTGCGCAAAGACGAAAGTCGCTCCACTCAAACAGCTAACCATCCCGAGGTTAGAACTCGCTGCAGCGCTGCTACTTTCAAAACTCATCAGTCAAACCCAGAGAACTCTTCAGCTACCAGTCACATCGACACATTTGTGGACGGACTCTCAAGTAACACTCACGTGGATCACAGCACCCGCTTCGCGTTGGAAAGACTTTGTAAGAAACCGAGTCTTACAAATCCAACAACTCACCACCAACGCTCAGTGGAGGCATGTCCCTGGCACGTCAAATCCAGCAGACGGCCCTTCCAGAGGACTAACCACTCAGCAACTCAAAGATCATCCAACCTGGTGGACGGGACCACCATGGATGATAAAATCTCAGAACTCATGGCCTCGCCAACCAACAGTCTCAAGCGACTTCAGCGCCCCTGAAGCTCGTCCGGGAGTAGCGCTCTTCGTAGCCACCCCGAAGGTTGATTATCACTGGGATTTAATTTACAAATTCTCATCGTTGCAGAAACTCACACGGATAACAGCAATCTGCTTCAAAGTTATCGCGAGACTGAAGAAGCAGCTCACCTCTACGCCTGTAACCATCATCTCATCACGTGAGATGGAAGCAGCAAAACTCTTCTGGGTAAAGGCCACTCAAGCGGCTTTTTTCGCAGAAGAACTCAAGACTCTCAAGTCGAACTCAACCTTTGGAAGGACTCACGCCTTCTCACGCTTAACTGCCTTCCTTGATCACGAAGGAGTTATCCGAGTCGGCAGAAGACTCAACAAATCAATGCTCTCCTCAGAGAGCAAACATCAAGCTATATTGCCTCAGTACTCACGTTTGTCAGAACTCATCATTCGAGAATCTCATTACAGAACGCTCCACGGTGGCACTCAGCTCACACTGGCAAACATACGAAATTCATACTGGATCATCGGAGGTCGTGCACCGGTAAAAACTCATGTTCTTCGCTGCGTCACGTGCGCACGGCAGCGAGGAATTCGTGCTCAACAACTGATGGGACAACTACCGATGGCCAGAGTCTCACCATCGAGACCATTCACTCACACCGGCATTGACTATGCTGGTCCACTCACCATCAAAACGTGGAAAGGCCGTGGAGCGAAATTATCAAAAGGGTGGATCTGCGTGTTCGTCTGTCTCACGACCTCGGCGATATATCTCGAAGTCGTGAGCGATTACTCAACCGACGGATTCATTGCCACATATCTACGGTTTGTCTCACGACGAGGAATCCCCGGCACGCTCTACTCCGACTGCGGAACCAACCTCATCGGAGCAGATGCAACTCTACGGAAGATGTTCACGCAAAGCACTCAAGAACATCATAGAATTGCCTCACTACTGTCAAATGACAGCACTCAGTGGCAATTTAATCCACCCGCAGCTCCACACATGGGCGGTAAATGGGAAGCCGCAGTGAAATCAGTCAAATTTCACCTCAAACGCACCATCGGCGAGACGCAACTTACGTTCGAGGAACTCACCACGCTTCTCACGCAAGTCGAAGCAACTCTGAACTCACGACCTCTCGAACCACTCAGCGACGATCCGGACGACGTATCAGCACTCACACCTGGACACTTTCTAATCGGAAGTGCCCTCACATCTTTACCTGAAGCGTCACTCATGGATCTCAACGTCGCTCGCCTAGACCGGTGGCAACTCATACAACAGAAATTTCAATGCTTCTGGAAGCAATGGAGCACTCATTACCTGCAACAACTGCAGGCAATCTCAAAATGGCATCATCCTTCGCACGACATCCAAGTGGGAACGCTCGCACTCATAGCCGACGAGCGTTTCCCCCCCAGCAAATGGCCGCTGGCTAGAATCACAGCTCTACACCCTGGCAAGGATGGACTCACCAGAGTGGTTACGCTGAGGACAGCAACAACCACACTCACCAGGCCCATCACCAAGCTCGCACCGCTTCCAGTGCGACTCAAGGATCACCTCATATGAAGACATCATCAACCCTGTGATGATGGCGGGAGAATGTTCGGGATTCCGTGTCGCAAAGCAGCGGCACGAGCGACGCTCCCCGCAGCGCGAACGATCCGTTGCGCGGCAGCACCTCACGGGCGCAGCCGGCTGGCAACGCGAGGCATCGTGGAAGGATCTAGAATCGACCACGATGTTCTCGCAACGACTCGGCGGCCGGCGGCAGCCATCTTAGCTCATTAATCTTCATCAATACGTGCCACGCGCTACCTCGCTGCTGATCATTTTCAATATTCTTTGTCTTTACGCGCTCGATTACTGATGTAATCGCACTCACAAAACTCAGGAGAACTCATCCTCAACGGTTGTCGCACCGGGCGCAATCGCAAATCTATAGTGCATCCTCATTTGAACGATCTCATTCTCAGCACGTGGACTCGCCAAACTCGTGCATACAATCGTGTACTCACCGGCGCGATCTCAACGTTGTCCGCGTCAAATTAATATAACTTCGTCGCGGCATCGTACATACTATTGTAAAACTCATCTTAAGAGTGTAATTTAATTTCGCGGATTTTCTCATTAATATTTTAGTGATTGACTCGACATCATAATCATTGACATTGAACGATTTTCACCCATTCACCGTGCGCCACTTTATTCAGTGACATTATTTATTTTTACATCAAATAAAGACGTGTGTTTTTTGTCACATTTTTCACGAAAAGTGTCGGAACTTTTATTTAACACCCTTTGTCACGATCATCCTACATCCTAACACCCTTTGTCACGATCATCCTACATCCCGGCAAAACTTTCGGCATTTCTCAAACAAGGGGAGATTGTGAAAATTCAAGAGCGGTCTTACCGGGAATTCGAGACTGTCGAAACGACGGGAAAAGCAGTCAGTCGAAGAAAAGTCCGATACATCACGAAGAACGCAGATCTGAAACGAGCGTGGAGAGATTTAGACGACGGCGTTATCGATATCGATCGATTTCTTTTGCAGGCTGCTTCAATCGTGCGGAAGTATCCCAAGTTGTACACGACGAACGCTGACGACGAAGCCGTGTGTATGTCTTTCATTAATATTGTCTCTAATATCCCATAAACATCAATTTAATATTAATAATTTTATATGTGTTTTTTAACTCGTTTCGATTATGTCAGCAGCATTTTCCGATGGTTCCGGCGACCGAGTTGACATCGTTGACGACCCGGAACATTCTGGCGAGGTGCACAACAGCGATCTCGACAATTATGGCGAACAAATCGACAATTCTGGGACGGATACTCGCGAACTAATTGGCGCTATTGACATCGATGGTTGGGAAGCAACTGAGCGAAATGATTCCACGCTCCACGATTCAATGATTCGACAATTCGACGATTCTCGTGACGAAATGGACGAACTTGCTGCGGTCAACGATATCAGTAATAGTAGTGCCGGACAATCTACGGAGATCAACGAAGTCACTCGAGATATCGTTGTCAGCGAAAATGTCCGAATAGAATACGGCACGCAGCTTGCCTCAGAAATATTGGCGATTGGGAAGATTTATCCGTCGATAGCCTCGCGGAAAGTGTACGCGCCAGCGGTGCTCGAGAAAATCGTCGTCTAATCTCAACTGAATATTCTTATCCGTGACGAAGCATACCCAACGACGGATGCGACTTTCGAAAGCCACGAACAGCAATCGAGAATCTCAGTGAAATAGGATCGGCGGTGAGAAATGTCGCAAGTACAGCAATCAAAACCGTAACATCTGCTTCGACCGTCTCAGATTCGCAAAAAATATCTCAAAAACGGCCAAATTGAATTCCATTCCAAATTGAAACATCGTATATCGGCCCAAAGACGATTCCGGACTGTAAAGAACAATTCCACACAATGCCTATTGCTCCTTCGTTCGTACCGAAGACTTACGGAATTTCTATTATAAAACACAAGGAGAAAGGGACAATAATATGCAAGCGCATTTAAATTCATGACGATTGTCCGATGTGCCATCCAAATTTTACGGTGTTGAAAAAGAAGGTAAGAAATAAAGATTTCAGTATCATTTATGTAAGTTTGTTTTCTTTTTTCTTTCATTTTGGCAAAAACATGTTCAAATTGAAATTTTTTTTTTTCTAAATGTTTTTTCATAAAACAAAAAAAAGATTGTATGTATACAATCTTTTTTTTTTCGCGTGAAATATTTTGTTGTGGCCACAGTAGAGTGTGTGTAGTAGAGACTATACGGGATATATGTATATCACTCTGGCACTTGGTCGAACTTCTTACGAAATTGATCGATCTGCTGGTATTGTGGATCAGTTGTGTTTACGCTCTCCTTGCATACGCTTTGCCGCGTTCGTATTGTGAGAGACGAGTTAATTATCGGTATCGCGACGGCAGACGAACTATAAGTTTACGCGTATCGCCACCCGCTCGATTTATCTGATTGTAAATGCATTAATAAACGCAGAGTTTATATTCGCGTCTCTATATTTATCGCCCAAAGCATTTTTCCTGTCCTACAGCCGATCCGAACCCCCCTCTTTTCGCCCAGGCGCGTTCATCTGGCCTTTCGAGCCGGCTCGGCTGTGCAGTGTGCTAAGTGCATCGGAAATTCGAGAGCAAGATTCGACAAATCAATGCATCTTTCTTCGCATTTATGTCAATTTTGAAAATATAATTCGCGAGTGCCTCGACGGCGGTGATATTTCGTAGAATTGGGCAACGTGGAACGGGACTCTGTGTTTCCTCACCCCTCGCGTCGCGCCGCGTCTTTCAGAGTAAACACATTCAATCGATCCTCGTACGCATCCTTTCCGAGAATTCTCTCGTTTCATTGTCGCTAGTGTCAAGAGTCTATCAATTGCTATTTCGCTCAGCAAAGCATTGCTAATACCGGAATCTTTGCAAAGTGTATAATTCTGGATCGAGTGTTTCGCGTGCTCGTATTCTTCGTATGCAAGTTGACGCGTGGAATAGCTCGCTCGTTCTTCGCAAGATATTCGCCGGGTTTTGACTCGATCAGCCACGTGGTATAACTCGCGTGTTATACGTCGTGGTTTGAACACTTCGGACATTAGTGCTTAGTATTATAAAGTGAGACAGTTACCCCTTTCGTTCGCCTGTGTCAATCACAAGTGACTGTTAAGTGACTGTTGAGTGCACGATGGAGGCCGCTATCGAGTCCCTTGAAACGTCTTCGCGTCTCATACTTAAGTTCGAGATAAATCTGAAAAAAACGGCGCGTGACAAACGAACGGCTATGTTCGTTAACTCTCGCTGAGAGGTTTTGGAGCAATACTGGCAACACTACCTCTTCACGTATTTGAGTTTCATGCAGTTACCGGGAGCAGGGACATCACAGTATGAAATAGACGAGAACTTTATAGCAGTTCAAGACTGTTATCTCGACGCAAAGTCACTACTATATGCATGGATGCCAGTCAGCCAGCCGAACCCCACGCAGGTAGCTGCCACCCCGGCAGTACCAATGACCGGTAGGCTTCCAAAATTGGAAATACCACACTTCTCCGGGGATCTTCGGGAATGGGAAACCTTTCGTGACCTCTTTAAAGCGATGGTTGATGAACACAAGGGTTTGAGCCCCGCAGTAAAGCTCCAATATTTGAAAACAAACGTTACTGGAGAAGTGGCTCAGCTTCTCCGAAATATTCCGGTATCGGACGCAAATTACGGTGACGCGTGGGCATCCCTCGTTGCTCGCTATGATAACCCGCGTATTCTAGTACAGAGTCACGTGAGAGCCTTGCTATCCCTCTCCGCTGCAGGCAAAGAATCGGCGTCGGGAATCAAAAGGTTGCTCGATGCGACTAATGAATCGGTACGGGCACTCAAGAATCTTCAACAACCGGTGCAACATTGGGATGCTATTCTCGTCGATCTTACTTGCCAACGCCTCGATCATCAATCGCGGAGAGATTGGGAGACATCGTTGGGAGATTCAAGAGATTTCCCGACGTGGACGCAGCTGTCAACGTTCTTGGAGACACGTGTTCGCGCCTTGGAAGCGGCTTGTGCCACTACAACGCCCTCAAGCCAAACCCACTCGTCTTCGCCACCGACGTCTAAGCCTTATAAGTCGAATGTATCATCTCATACGGTTTCGACACCTTCCGAAGAAGCCACAAAGAAAGAGGTACGCAAGTGCCCGCTGTGTACGGCTCCGCATTACATCGGCGCCTGTCCACAGTATAAAGTGCTGGACGTTTCTCGCAGAGAAGAGCAAGTTCGTTGTTTGCGGCTATGTCGAAATTGTCTCGGCCAGGGTCACCTCGCAGCAGCGTGCCCTTCGACAAAAAAGTGCAATGGATGTGGAACGAGTCACCATACGTCTCTGCGCCCTTCAGATGGAAGCTCTGTACCCCCGACGCAGAGTACATCCCCCCAAGCAGTACAGAAACCAACAGCGACCCTGATTGCTCCAACCTCATTGCAGATTAATCACGCAAGTACAGTGACACCCCGCTCTAATACGGTTCTTCTCGGTACTTCTTTGGTTACGCTGACGTCTCAGTCGGGACGACAAGTCTCAGCTCGCATCCTCATCGACCCCTGCTCTGAGGGATGCTTCGCGAGCGAAGACAAAGCTCAGGCACTCCGTGCAAACCGGACACCAGTCATTGTGCCAGTAAGTGGGGTCGCGGGTGCAAAGGCGGGTGTCTCGAAAAGCTTGATCTCTGTCGTCGTTAGTTCTCGACTGGATCCGTCTATCCAGATTTCGGTTCTCGCGTGCGTGCTTCCGCGAGTCACCGGTGACCTGCCGTCACGCGTTGCTTCGAAAACGCGTTGGAATCATGTTGTCAATCTACAACTCGCGGATCCCGAGTTCGATAAACTGAGGAAAATCGATATGATCCTCGGCGCGGACGTATATCGCGAGTTACTCATGAAGGGAGTTCGTTTTGGCCCACCTAGCACTCCACTCGCTCAAGAGACGATCTTTGCTCGGATCCTGACGGGATTGGCGTCGACTATTCCGGATAGTTCGATCAACCCGTCAAGTGAAGTCCATGTCCACCATCGCAGATCAGAAACAGATCTATATGGGCTCGTGCGAAAATTCTGGGAACTTGAGGAGCTTCCAGCACGAACTCACCACACCGAAGAGGAGGAAAGATGCGAAAAGCATTTTCGCGAAACACATAGTCGTGATGAAACGGGTCGCTACGTAGTTCGACTCCCCTTTGGCAAGGACCCTGGTAGCCATTTGGGTGAGTCACGCGCGTTCGCGTGTCGTGCGCTCGTCCGAGGCGAACGTCGCCGCGAGTCAGAGCCGCAACTGGACGCAGAATACTCGCGATTCTTGTCCGACTATCCCGCGCTGGGCCACATGAAGCCAGTCAAGGTAATAACGTCTGGTAACCGTGCTCCTCGGTACTATATGCCTCACCATGCCGTCGTGCGTGAGGTAGACGGGGCGACAAAAACACGCGTCGTGTTTAACGCATCACACACTATGTCATCCGGTGCATCATTAAATGACATACTGTTGCCTGGACCGAAACTCCAGACAGACATTTCGAGCATTCTCATGCGGTGGAGACGCCATCGCGTAGTGTTCGCTGCGGACATAGTCAAAATGTTCCGTCAGATTCGAGTTGCATCAGAGGACTGCGATTTTCAGCGAATAGTTTGGCGTGCATCTCACAGTAGCTGTGTGCAAGATTTTCGTCGTCTCACAGTTACGTATGGATCGGCTTGTACTCCATACCTCGCGATTCGTACTCTTCAGCAGCTTGCTGACGACGAGGGTAATCGGTTTCCCGCAGCCGCTTACGCACTTCGCCACGACACCTACGTCGACTATACTCTGACCGGTACCGACGATCTCAACACTGCGAGAGAACTAAAGAGTTCCCTCACTGACCTCCTGAAGAGCGGGGGTTTCGAGCTCAGCAAATGGATGTCGAACAACTCTAATCTCCTTCTTGACATCGATCAAAGCGAAGCATCCTCACCGGCTGTTCGAACGTTTGAACCCAACGAATGGGTTCGGACACTTGGTGTCGTCTGGACAACAACTCGTCAGCTACGAGGAGGTCGCTTCTTTCCGAGCTAGCACGAACTTTCGATCCACTGGGGTGGATCGCGCCCGTACTCATCAGCGCAAAAATTTTGTTCCAAGATTCATGGATCTCAGAAGTCACGTGGGATGAACCGCTACCACCGAAGCTATTAACACCTTGGCTTCAACTCAAAACAACCCTTGCGCGTCTGGACGACCTCGCGATACCGCGTTGGCTTGGCCCTACGACTCATCCGCGTCGGTATCAGTTGCACGGTTTTTCGGACGCATCGGAGCGTGCAAACGCTGCGGCAATGTACGCACGAGTGACAAGCAAGGATGGTACCGCTACCATCTCGCTTCTGTGCGCGAAAACCAAGGTCGCTCCGGAAAAGTCAATGTCACTTCCGCGACTTGAACTGTGTGGTGCTGTGCTTCTTGCACATCTGATGACATACGTCAATACCGCGCTAAAGGACGATCTTGCAGAAGAAATGTTTGCCTGGTCTGATTCGGCAGTGACGCTAGCTTGGATACGGGGTCATCCGTCGCGCTGGGTAACATTCGTCGCAAACCGCGTTGCGGAAATACACACATTGCTGCCAACCACCACGTGGCATGTTACATCAGCCGACAACCCTGCGGATCTCGCAAGACGAGGTATAACGCCAGACCACCTTCTTCAGGCCGAGCTCTAGTGGCAAGGTCCGAGTTGGTTGAGGAAAAGTCAACAAGAATGGCCGCGACGTCCACTCGCATCGGTTGAGACGACCGACCTCGAGACGCGCATTCAACGCCACGTGAATGCCGCGCTCATAGCACAAGAAAATGATTTTCTCGCTCGCTACTCTGAGTTAAAACGCCTACTCCGAGCCACCGCGAGGTGTCTTCGCTCTCGTCAACGTAACCACGTCAGTCCCCGCGATGCTCCAAGGTATTTACGACCCCTCTGTGCTTCAGAAATCGCGGCAGCGCGCCAACGGTGGATGATTATCACGCAAAATGACGCCTATCAAGAAGAAATTACTGCGCTTCGCAACGGTAGATCGCTACCCTCTCGCAGCGCGCTCGTGAGACTCAATCCGTTCCTCGACGACAGAGGCGTACTGCGCCTTGGCGGGCGGTTGCAACGAGCAGCTGTCTCCTATGAAGTGAGTCATCCGGCGATCTTGCCGTGAAATTCACGGAGTTGCTAATCCGTCAAGCGCATGAAGCGACTCTTCATGGCGGACCGCAGCTGACAATGAGCTACCTCCTTCGATTTTGTTGGATTGTGGGCGGCCGAAGGAAAGTCCGCGCAATGGTGCACCAGTGCGTCGAATGCACGCGGCACCGAGCGTCAACGCCACAACAACAAATGGGACAACTGCCATCAGCGCGAATAACAAAACCCTCTCGACCCTTCGAAAGGGCAGGGTTCGACTACGCTGGCCCCTTCGTGCTTCGCGCCAGTCCTGGAAGAGGTCGAGCGACGGTCAAAACCTATATTGCACTTTTCGTCTGCCTTGCAACGAGAGCTATCCACCTCGAGGTGGTAGGTAGCTACACAACTGCTTCATTTCTCGCAGCATTCAAGCGTTTTACGGCTCGACGAGGCATTTGCGCGGAGTTATACAGTGACAACGGAACGAATTTTCGCGGTGCCGATCACGAGCTTCGCAAGATGTTTCTCGCCGCCTGAGACACGTCGCGTGAAATCGCGTCGGCTCTCGCCGATGATGAAACGCGATGGCACTTCATTCCACCTAGTGCACCGCACTTCGGTGGCATATGGGAGGCAGGAGTGAAGTCTACGAAATACCACTTACGACGCGTCATTGGCGAAACCATCATGACCTTCGAGGAGTTCGCTACAGTGGTAACCCAAATCGAGGCTTCCCTCAATTCGCGACCTATCTGCCCGTTGAGCGCGGATCCCGCAGATTTAGTCGCTCTCACGCCTGGGCACTTCTTGATTGGAGGTGCTCCGACTGCACCACCAGAACCTAGCACTGAACATCTTCCCTTGGGCCGATTGGGTCGATGGCAACTTACGACGCACACGCTCGAGAGTTTTTGGCGACGATGGTCGTCGGAGTATCTAAACCATCTCCAACAACGGAACAAGTGGCTCGCAACCAAGCGAAACATCACCGTCGGCGACCTCGTACTGGTCCGAGATGACTTACGGCCACCATCGAAATGGCCTCTTGCACGGGTCACGGAAACTCACCCCGGACCAGATGGACTCACTAGAGTCGTCACCGTAAGAACGGCCGCTTCCACCTTCAGACGACCGATCGTCAAACTCGTGGTTTTACCCGTGCGAGACTCCAACGGCATGCCGGACGGGGCAGTCACCAACTAAGCAGCAACGTAGCATATCGCGGCGGGCGGCCGTACAGTCCGAACACCGCCATAGTTTCTACGAGCGCATCATTTTGTTTCGTCCATCCGACGAGGCGGGCGGTATGTTGTGGCCACAGTAGAGTGTGTGTAGTATAGACTATTTGAAATTGATCGATCTGCTGGTATTGTGGCTCAGTTGTGTTTACGCTCTCCTCGCATACGCTGCGCCTCGTTCGTATTGTGAGAGACGAGTTAATTATCGGTATCGCGACGGCAGACGAACTATAAGTTTACGCGTATCGCCACCCGCTCGATTTATCTTATTGTAAATGCATTAATAAACGCAGAGTTTATATTCGCGTCTCTATATTTATCGCCCAAAGCATTTTTCGTGTCCTACAACCGATCCGAACCCCCCTCTTTTCGCCCAGGCGCGTTCATATTTAAAAAATAACAAATTGTGCAATTTAGACCATTTTATGTATATATGCGGAAAAATAAATTGCAGCCTCGAAAAACCCTTCGATTGTTGCTATGGATTGTTGCTATGGCAACGGTTGCTATGGCAACGGTTGCTATGGCGACCGTTGCTATGGCGACCGTTGCTATGGCGACCGTTGCTATGGCGACCGTTGCTATGGCGACTGTTGCTATGGTGACCGTTGCTATGGCGACGGTTGCTATGGCGACCGTTGCTATGTCAACCGTTGCTAAGGCAACCGTTGCCTTAGCAACGTCAGTCCCCCTTAAAAGGACTTAGAATATTCCCCCCCCCCCCCTTCGCCATTACTCCTTCGACCAAAAATATTCTAAGTAACTCTAGTATATATATATCTCTCTATATATATAAAGTTTCCGCCGCTGTCGCCGCCGCCGCCGTAGCGCGCGAGCCCGGGGAAACTCTAGTATATATATATATTGTAACGTTCACCTTTTTGGCCGGTGCCACGCACACGGTTCGAAGGCTCACGTTAAGGGTTCGGGGCGAGCAAATAATCGTTAGACGTTGTCGATTCAGTGATATTGTTCCTTTTATTAAAAAATTATTAGAAAACGTGATACATTGGAATCTGTAATATCAACGCTTACCCTTTTCGTAGTTTTCTATTTACTCTAAAGATTTCGAAACACACTCGAGTTCTCGGCGAGCTGTAATTATCAATTTCTCTACAATAAAACGTTTATTAGTTGCTTTACACGCGGATGGCGCTAAAGAAAGCGGAAAGTGTTTGAATTATGCGAAATTCTCTATTTACGCATCAATTCATGCTAATTTGACTGAATTTCTTCTTTGAGTTGCGACTCTACCCAAAAAGAAAGACCGAAAAGCGATTTATCGACCGAATGTCGGTAAATCGTGAAAAATTTAACTCTACGAGTTGTCCCCCTTTTATTCTATCATCCTCCTTTCGTTGCGCGTAACGAGCGAAGCTCGATACGAGAGATAGTGTATTTTACAATCGATGCCGTTGCATCGATGAAGTTTCTTCGCGAATTTTTCTAAGTTGCATGATTTAAATTTTGGTTTAAGTTTGGGAGTAAACTATTATTAAAAAATGAATTTTAATTGCGTTTCTATTCTGCCGTGCCTACGGAGTATCCCACAGGAATATCGTGCGAACCTGTCGACAACGATCTTCCGATACCCGTAGCGCAGGGCCCTCGTCGGAGAGTTCGGCTTCCACGAGATCGTGAACCGACCGTGTCATCACTTGGTCGATCCGCGACTCGCTTCCGGCTCCCTCCCTTTCGGGTTACCTACCTACTCGCGACCCTACTAGCGGTGACTGGATACAGGAATGCCCACTACTTCGTCACCAAAGATGTGTGCACCCTGGTTCGGGAATTTGAGTACACCTGGAGCCAACGTCACCGAAGGCTCTGGGGACCCGGAGGATCAAAAATGGAAATAATGCCTATTTTTCTGTTGAAGAACTCGGTGACTATTCGACTCGCGCTCGCCCTTTTACGCTCGCGCTGTCGATCATCTGTCCGCGAGAAAATACGGCATCTCGCGGCCGCCTTGCCGACTACCGGCGCGTACTGTACAGTTAGGGGAGTCGGAGCCCACGCGGGCTCTCGCGCTATACTCTCTATACTTACTTATAGTATGCGCCTATGAGATACGTCTCAATATACTAGAGTTTCCCCGGGCTCGCGCGCTACGCGCGCTCGCATTTCTTTTATCAACATTATAATAATGTTTAATCACCGCCGCAACTTTTCACCAATAGAGGTCGCCGCCGCTTTTTTTTGTATTTTTACTTAGTCCGTCCCCCTTGAAGGGACTTAGAATATTCCCCCCCCCCCCCCCCCCCCATTCGCCATTACTCCTTCGACCAAAAATATTCTAAGTCCCCCCTTGAAGGACTTAGAATATTTTGACTTTCCCCTCCCACGACCCCCCCCCCCTTCAGAAAAATATTCTAAGTCCCCCTTAGAGGGACTTAGAATATTTTTCTTTTCCTCCTTAGAGGGACTTAGAATATTTTTCTGATGGGTCTCTGTTTGAGAAATGCCGAAATTTTTGCCGGGATGTAGGATGATCGTGACAAAGGGTGTTAAATAAAAGTTCCGACACTTTTCGTGAAAAAATGTGAACAAAAAACACACGTCTTTATTTGATGTAAAATTAAGGGATGTCACTGAATATTGCGGTGCACAGTCAACGAGTGAAATGAGATCAATGTCAATGATTAAACAATGAGAGTCAATCACTAAAATATTGTTGAGAAAGTCTACAAAATTAAATTACACTATTAAGATGAGATTTACACTAAAACGATGCCGCGACGAAATTATATTAATTTGACGCGGACAACGTTGAGATCGCGCCGATGAGTGCACGATTGCATCCACGAGTTTGGCGAGTCCACGTGGTGAGAATGAGATCGTTCAAATGAGGATGCACTATAAATTTGCGATTGCGCCCGGTGCGACAACCGTTGAGAGTGAGTTCTCCTGAGTTTTATGAGTGCGATTACATTAGTAATCGAGCGCGTAAAGACAAAGTATATTGAAAACGATCAGCAGCGATGTAGCGCGTGGCACGTATCGATGAATACTAATGAGCTAAGATGGCTGCCGCCGGCCGGCGAGCCGTTGCGAGAACATCGTGGTTGATTCTAGATCCTTCCACGATGCCTCGCGTTGCCAGCCGGCTGCGCCCGTGAGGTGCTGCCGCGCAGCGGATCGTTCGCGCTGCGGGGGGAGTCGCTCGTGCCGCTGCTTTGCGACACGGAATCCCGAACAGTCTCATATACCGGGTGTCTCATAAGTATGTATCAATTCCTGACACGGCGGCGGCGGCGGCGGCGGCGGCGACAGCGGCGGAAACTTTATATATATAGAGAGATATAGTTTCTAATCTCTCTTTCTAATATATCTCTAATATATCTCTCTCTTTCTAATATCTCTCTATATATATAAAGTTTCCGCCGCTGTCGCCGCCGCCGCCGTCGCCGCCGCCGTGTCAGGAATCGAGGGGAGGTCAAAAATATTCTAAGTCCCTATTGATCCGAATATTGATCCGAATGGTAATACGATACCGGACAACGAGTAAAAATATTTGACATACGGTCGAGTCGTTTGTATCGCTCGACTTTACCAAGATTTTGCTTCCGGTACGATCGATGATTTAAACTAACGTTCCAATCAATCTCGAGAAGCGCGACCGAGTAAAACATCGATAGTATCGAAAGTACAACCCCAAACCACGTGTAAAGACACGATTATTATGGACGGTTTCATCTCTATCGTCCGGCCGTTTCAAGATTTTGCTAACGGTATAATTCATGTTTTAAATTAACGCTCGACTCAATCTCGAGAAGCGAAACCGAATAAATAATCGATCGCGTTGATAATAGAATATCAAATCGCGAGCAAAGAGACGAACCATACAGACAGTTTCATCTCTATCGGCTCTTCGTTTTCAAAGTCGGAGTTCCGGTGTGTCCGCAAAACGATTGTTTCAATTAGCAATTTCGTTGGATCTTTCCTGTGCATCCAATACTTACCTGCTTGGTTGTCTGACGCGTGCGACTTGTGCATAAATGAAATCAAAATTATCGATAAACTACTTCATCGAAAATAGTTTTGTGCTATTCGCATGAATTTGTTTCAGGATATAACCAACGTTGTCTTCGACTATTCAGCGTGAAGCCGCGAGTCGTTCAAAGTATGCCGCGAGTCAATTATTTTTGCCGAACGCTTTCGTTTGTCACGGACAGACTATACTATAGAACATATTTCCGGGCGTGAATTACATCGTCTATCGGCGGCTCCTGATTGGCTGAACTTCAATTGCCTCGCAATTAAACGGTATTGCGAATTTTTTAATTCTGCAAACGGCGATCGACTCGGACAAATATCCCGAATCCGAAAATCCCGGATCATACGGGTATTCTGGGACACCCTGTATATATATTGTGACGAGGCGTTGTAAACGCTCTCGCATCACGCTATAGGTAGGGCATGCGCGAGAGTCTTTGTTAGCGCGCGCACAGAGTCGATCCCCGCGGTACCCGAGGGAATAGAAAAATATAGAACATATGTCTGCCGGAGAGCCGTATTATATTTTTCAGAAACGCGAGAAGTCGTAGCTACGCCGGTTACCGCGCGAGGAGAAAACAATAGGAGAGGAGCCGCGAGGAACCAATAAAATTTGCCGAAGTACAGCAAGGAAACCGTCGCGACCCCCTTCCCCTCAGCTATCGGTCCGCGTAACGAAGTACGGGCGAGGAAGCGTTACTCTCGCCGGAAGCGTGCTAAAAGTTAGACGCATTATTATATCTCTCGCCGGAAGCGTGCTAATAGTTAGACGCAAAATTAGAACTCTCGCTAGATGCGTGGAAAAAGTTAGACGCATAATAGTAGAATCGATCAGTAGTGAATCGAGAAATAGTTGAGCTATAGTGAGCTAATAAACGAGCGATAAGGGATTCTGTGAAGTTGTATCTCCGAGAGGGAGAAGTTTCGTAAATCTCAACGTCCGCGGAGGAGTATCAACGCCGTGTCGACGGCCGAAATAAACCGTTGTCTCGAGGAAAGCTGAGGGAAGCTAGAAGGTCGATCGCATCGCGTCGCGGATAATTAAACAGGTAGGTGCACGTGGTGCACACCATCTTTGGTTTTCTGTATGCCGAGAGCGATACGCGGATCGCAGAGTGCTTTCTCGCCCGTACTCGGCAAATTACCGGTTAAATGTCGAATAGTTCTCGTCGCGTAGACGATAGATTGAGAAAATAATTTACGTCGAGTCCCGCGAGTCAAAAATATTGTATTGTTGCGAACGAATCGTCGTTCGGAGAGAGCCCGTCGAAGAGGCTAAAATTTTGTGTTAGACTACGGGAAATAATTGAATAAATTTTCGTTTTATTGCTTTTATTTCGTGCGTAGTGTGTGAAAAGTTATTAATTTGTTGAATTTACTTCGCGCCCGAACTGCACTCCCTATCCCGCTAGCCGTGTAAGTTAGTTGTAAGTTTGAGATAATAGAGAATCTGAGAATACCCTGGATATCGGGTGATAGATATCCTGGCGCCCAGCAACAATTCGGCGTGAATCAGAGGGAAAGGTAAGGGAATTGAAAAACAAGGGCGTCGTTATATTTTGGACGGGTCGCGGATCGAAGTAAAGTCCGAGACTTCGAGAAGCACGTCACAATATATATATTGTGACGGGCCGTTTCGATCAATCGGGTGGACCGAAACCACCGCCGCCCAATAATTATGACGCCCTGGGATTTTTAATTCTATGTCTCTTACCGTTAGGCGCCAGGGAGTTGTTTCTACTCCCAACTCCCAAGGAGGTCAATTTTTACTGATGTTCCCTGCTCCTCTGTACGCTGATACAGGGGTGCAGTCCGACGGGCTAATTAATATTCTTGGATATGCGAGCGAAAATAAAATATGAATACCAGCAATTCGTAAAATAATAATGATCACAATATATTTCTCGGATCTTCGTACAATAACAAAATAAAATAAAAGAAAATAAGAAAATACAAAATATATCAATTTCTCTCTCGGAATTAAACGCCAGTAATATTCACGCGGAATTCGACGTAACGTCGGAGAGGCCGGCACGGCCGAGGATACGATGACACGCGTATTCTACCCCGGGAGAGACACTTCTCATCCACGGAAATTATGCAATGGAAACAATTCGGCTTCGCCTACCTTTACAATTTTCCGCCGCTGGACCTCGCGTCTATCCTGCTCCCGAGTACTCGGCTCTCGCTATCCTCAACTTCCCCTGCGGCTTCGCCTCGCTCGGCGATTACACTTTCCTTGGAAAATCGGCACGGCCACTAATACTTTCCTCGCGAACTATTATTACTTTTAACTCGATACTGGATTAACTACCAGCCAGACTATAGCCGCTCTCGGTTCTATTATACGAGAAAATAATTCTCTATACTATTCGTTATGCTAACGATTTCGGACTCCTGCTGAATTACTACTCAGACGAACGCCGATTACAATCTCTCACGTCGACTGTCTTCTCTCGACTCCCCGCTACGCTCGTCTCCCGAAAATCGCTCATCGACACCTCGGTGTGTCGCGTGCCGGTGAGGAGAGGGGGCAACGCTCTCGATTATCGAACGTCGCCTCACGTAGATCCTTCGTCTATCGCTTCTCACGCTGTCTCTCCTCTCGCGTGGTTGCCGAATTTACCTGTAACGAAGTCGAATAAACGGCAGCAACGCGCTCGATGATTTTCGGTTATCTATCGGCGCTCGGCGGGAGAGACGATCCAGTGGCTTATACTATAGCCTATATCGCACGTTACGATGACGGTGGTAACGCCTCGTCACAATATATATATCTCTCTATATATATAAAGTTTCCGCCGCTGTCGCCGCCGCCGCCGCCGTGTCAGGAATCGAGGGGAGGGCAAAAATATTCGAAGTCCCTCTAAAGAGGAAAAGAAAAATATTCTAAGTCCCTCTAAAGAGGAAAAGAAAAATATTCTAAGTCCCTCTAAGGGGGACGAGCCCGGGGAAACTCTAGTATATATATATATATGTATTTAGAAGACATATAATTCGTCGATAAATCTCGAAATCCTTGTCCGCCTTTAATTCTTGTTTTAAGCCATACAAAGATCGATGCTTTGTAACTCCGACGGGTTCACCGGGAAGACAATGCCCATGGAAATGCAAAACAACGGGAATTCTACGATATCTGTGGCGCCACAATTTGACCATAGAATAAGCATTTTTAGGTCGAGATAAACTAATGTCGAAAATTAGTCGGAAAATAGTGGCAGTCGTCCTCTTATCATCTTTATCATCATACATACACATACACATACATACGCCCAGATGCCGGCTAAAAATTGGATTTCTCGACGTTTTAGACTGCTTTAAGTACGTTACGTTTAAGTTGTTGCTACTTTGGGTATCAAAATCTTGACATTTTCTTTCCGAAAAAATCAAGATTGGTGACAGCGTCAAATGTCGATATCTCAGTAATATTTCGAGATCTATATTGCAATCAACTCAAGATGTACAAAGACAAGAAGACTTGTCTCGTAAAAGCTTGAAGGTTGGTTGCAGACCATTTGCGCTACCCAGAATGCACCACGGGGAGGTTGTCTGCTTCGCATTCCACACACAGACACATGCACACGCACACACACTCACAGATGCAAGAGATTAGGACCGCGGCTCGTCACTACCGCATTTTATAAACTCAAAACCCTCTCTACACGCACACGCACACGCACACGAACACACACACGAACACGCACACGCACACGAACACGAACACGAACACGCACACGCACACACACACGCACACGCACACGCACACGCACACGCACACGCACACGCACACGCACACGCACACGCATTCCTTGCATGTGTGTGCGCGCGCGCAGATATAAGGACCGCGGGGCGTCACTACCGCATTTGCTGAACTCAAAACCCTCTCTGCACACGCACACGCACACGCAACAGACACACACACATACGCGCACATTCACCTCTGGAGGGTGAATGTTCCGTTGCAATTGACAGCGTGCTCGTTCCACTTTTTGCACAGATTTTTTGGTCCTGGTGCCGGTGGTTTGCGGATCGTGCGTTCAACCGCCATGCCGCACCTATCGCATACGTATACGTATGCTTGTGGAAGAAGATGCCATTGCACATCTTTCTCGCTCTCAATTTTGCATTTCGCATTTTTATTAACTCTGGCTAATTCTCGTGAGTATAAGCCATTGTGCTTGGCATTATCGTTTCGATGCCCACCAATTAAATCAACATACGCGTGAAGCATCTCATGAAGAATCGTCGTCACCAAAATCGATCGCGGCTGTCCCTCCGTATCTTTGACCGAAATTCGGATTAGTCGTTGAATGAAATCAGTAACCCCGAACAACGTCCTGATTCGTCGATCCCAGCGGAGTTGGTACCCCTTTAATTTATTGTCGAAAAATCGGATGTTGAATTGGCGAAATATTTTGTGTATATCAGGGTCCGTGTCGGCCTCGAACGCGGGGTGCACAATTGAGGATCGTGCGGGATTGAAATTAGCCGGCAATGGAATAGGCTTTGTAATGCCCAGATTATAGGCCATTGGCACTGAAATATCCGAGCCCGCCGAATTTTCCCTTTTTCTTTTGTTTCGCGTCTCCATATTGGGCGACTCTTCCTTGTATCGACTGTACAATTACGACCAACGACTGAACGATGACCAACCGACGACGAACCCAATATTATTTCCGACAATTACAATGACTGACGACGAATTGAATGACCGACGACACGATTACGATCAACGACCGAACGGCGACCAACCGACAACAAACCCAATATTATTTCCGACGACACGATTGCGACCGACGACACGATTGCGACCGACGACCGAACGGCGACCAACCGACAACAAACCCAATATTATTTCCGACGACACGATTGCGACCGACGACACGATTACGATCAACGACCGAACGGCGACCAACCGACAACAAACCCAATATTATTTCCGACGACACGATTGCGACCGACGACCGAACGGCGACCAACCGACAACAAACCCAATATTATTTCCGACAACCCGATTGCGACCGACGACACGATTGCAACCGACGACACGATTACGATCAACGACCGAACGGCGACCAACCGACAACAAACCCAATATTATTTCCGACGACCGAACGGCGACCAACCGACAACAAACCCAATATTATTTCCGACAACACGATTGCGACCGACGACACGTTTGCGACCGACGACACGATTGCAACCGACGACACGATTACGACCTACGACACGATTACGATCAACGACCGAACGGCGACCAACCGACAACAAACCCAATATTATTTCCGACGACACGATTGCGACCGACGACACGATTACGACCAACGACCGAACGACGACCGACCGACGAGAAATCAAATATTATTTCGGACATTTATAATGACCGACGACACGATTACGACCAACGACCGACCGACGACAAATCAAATATTATTTCCGACAATTACAATGACCGACGACACGATTACGACCGAGCGACGACGGACCGACGATCCTTCCAATACAATTTCCGGCAATTACAATGACTGACGACGAATTCAATGACCGACAACGTCGATGACGAAATGAATTCCCAACGACAACAGCGACTATAATGATGACGAATTACGATACACAAACATCCGAATATAAACTTCTTGTTGTAATTGTTCTTGTGCCACTGGGCTTTCGACAAAATTATTATGCTATTATTATTTTAAATGTACATTTAAACAATTAAATTTTTTTTTTTCTGGACCAACATTACACAGTATCTGTATGACTGCAACAATTTTCTTCATATCCACTACCGATCATGGGATTATAAATAATAGTTCAATTGTGCATTACCTTTTAGGCCGTTATCTCAAGAAGGTGACAGGTAGAGCGCGTAAAAACATTCGATTTTTAATTTGACAAGATGTGAAAATATAACAATTGCGCAGATCCTTCTTCAAAAAATCCGTGGCTAAAATATATCGAAATTTCGATACATGTATTGTTGTCGCTTTATTCGTCGCCTGATTGGCTGTCAGAAGGGGCTAATGCTGTTAGACAAGCAACTTCAGTTATGTTGCACTTTGATAGCTGATAGTTGATAGTTGATTGACAAACTTTGACAGTTCAAGTAAATAATAAAGTCGAGTCGAAAAAAAAAATTTAAATAGAAAGATAAGGCTACACACGCGAAGCCTGCGCTCACTGCTAGTGTTGTTAAAAATTAGACCGCAAAATGGTCAATATGTAGTATAAACTTCGTCTCAATTAAAAAAAAATTAGAGCAGCTACTTGCGGAAGCAAAAAATCAATACCATTTCACAAAAAAATTAAAAATAAAATATTGTTGCGCTAAGTACTCAAAAACCTTGATCAATAAATAATTTGCAAAGAAATATTAAATTTTCATAGACCATATCACATTATTACAGATTGGCCCATGAGATTGAATTATTTCAATTGAATTATTCGTTGATGAAGATTTTTAAAGTTGTCCTTGTAAGCAACGGTGCTCAACGCCCTTCAACGTAAAAATTCAGAGACATTTGGAATACTTCTCGATGGAATAAAAACCGAATAAAAATCAAGCATGTGCAAGGTGCTAAAAAGATTCATTTTGCATAATAATAAATCCAGAGTATTATTAACAAAGGTAAAAAAAATTGTTTAACAAATTATCTGCAATTATCCGCGTCAACCTAACTTTTTTTCAAACGAAAATAATATGTCAGTTTTTCTGAATACGTATGAATTTTTTCAGAATTTTTTTCAACCATCGAAAATTAGTTTCTATGAAATTTTTTTCTCTTACAAATGTGCTTCAAGTTACGAATTTTTTTTATGTTTATCATAAAATCACCAATTACACCCAAGAAGTTTCCGGAAGATTGAACAAATAGATTCGCAAATGCAGCTCAATCATGAAAAAAAGCAATTTCGAAAAAGTACACAAAATTTTGAAAAAATTAATATGTGTCCAGAAAAATTGATATAACATTTTCATTTGAAAAAAGTTATGTTGGCGGATAATTTGCCGAGCAATTTTTGTTTCATCTATTCGTTAATAACATTTCAGAATTATTTTTATGCGTAATTAATTTTTTCAGCTTCTTCTGTATGCTTGATTTCTTCCAGATTCTTATTTCATCGAGTAGCGTTCGAATTTTCCTCTGAATTCTCACTTCTGAGGGCATGCTTCCCGGCACAGTGGAAGGTACAGAGGTTGGTCCTTCTGTCCAAGGGCAACAAACCCCCGGACGAACTTTCCTCGTACCGACCGCTGTGCATGCTAGACATAACCGGGAAGCTATTCGAACGAGTCATATGTGCCAGGCTAGAGGCAGCCATACAGGGAGCTGGAGACCTGTCTGAAAACCAGTTCGGCTTTCGTAAGGGTCGCTCAACGGTGGATGCCATCGGCCGGGTTGTGGCGCTAGCTACGGACGCCATCAGTGGCAGCCGGTGTACAAAGCGCATGTGTGCCATCATCGCTTTGGACATCCGGAACGCATTCAACTCGGCCAGGTGGGACAAGATCTTGCTGGCCCTGCAAGATCTCAAGGTGCCGCTCTACCTGCGAAGAGTCATTTCGAGCTACCTGACGGACCGGACCCTGCTTTACGACACCGACGCCGGCACGCACTCCTATAACATCACAGGAGGCGTGCCACAGGGTTCGGTCCTAGGGCCCCTCCTCTGGAACGTCTTGTACGATGGCCTGCTTCGGCAGCCGCTTCCAGACGGGGTATCGATGGTAGCCTTTGCGGACGACGTCGCCCTTGTCGTCGTCGCGAAAACCATCGATGAGGTGCAACACCTCGGAGACGAATCAATCGAGGTAGTAGCTGGCTGGTTGAGCGACCATGGACTGAGTCTGGCGGACGAGAAGACTGAGGCGGTGCTCATCTCTCGGACGAAGAAGAGGGCGTACGCCACATTCACGGTCGGTCATAGCAAGATCAAGACCGCAGACACGTTGAAATATCTCGGTGTCATCCTGGATGCGCGGCTGTCGTTCAGAGAACATCTTCTGAACGCGGGCTCGAAGGCATCACGGGTTGCGGGAGCGCCAGCGGGCATCATGCCCAACATCGGGGACCGAAGGAGCCGCGACGGTTCCTTCTTTCCTCTGTTGTGAGCTCCGTAATTCTCTACGGGGCTCCGATTTGGGCTGGTGCCATGAAGACCAATGCGAGTTACGGAGCCACATGCCGACGGGCCTGCCGGACTGTCGCGCTAAGGGTGGCCCGAGCGTATCGAACCGTGTCTGACATCGCTGTCTCGATGATCGCAGGACTGCCTCCTGTTGATCTACTGGCAGCCGAGAGGGCCAGGGTGTATCGTGAGCGTAGGCGTACTGGTGCTGATGGCGACGATCAAGAGCGTGGTGATGATCGATGGTCCAGCAGAACCTTCGAAGAATGGCAGCAGAGATGGGATTCAGCAGGCGAGGGTCGGTGGACCCACCGCGTGATTCCTAATGTGAGAGCGTGGACGAGCAGGCACGGTGGACTAACAACTTTCCACCTGACCCAGGTACTCACCGGGCACGGCTGCTTCCGCAGCTACCTACATCGTATTCACGTGCTCTTCTATTGCCCGAGATTCGCCGATGACCGGGAGCGATTCCGAGCGTCATGGGGAGGATCCATGACGCCTGAAGGCATGGGAAAGTGCCTGCTTGGCTCACAGGATGGTTGGGATGCGGTGGTTACCCTCGCCACGTCCATTGTGGAGAAGCTGAATTCCATCAGGAAGATGGAAGAACGGAGAGGCGGACGCGCCTAAAATCAGAGCGCGTGCTAGAAGGGCCGTCTGAGGCTTAGACTGCCCCTCGCGAAGTAAAGCCTTTTGGGCGGCTTCCGCGGGGGGGAATACAGTCGAGAGGAGGAATGTTTTAGTGGGTATTGCCAGGAATGGCCGAGTCCCACATAACCCACTCGGGTATGCGTAAATGCACTTTCAAACCTCCTCTATAAAATAAAAAAAAAAAAAAAGACTCTCACAGACACTCACAGACACCCCTCACAGACACCTCTCACAGACACTCACAGACACTCACAGACACATATAGAACATAAAAGTAATCTGTAAAAATCTTACTTCATTTTCGGTTTTTAATGCTGCCTATTGTGAGAACTTAGATGATTTTTTATCGGAACAAATTTGATTCGGATTGCGCCGGTGGTGTTGTAAAACACCATCCTTTTTTGCAAACATTCGTTCACAATAATTGTACTGAAATTTATTCGTCCCAGGGACATACGCAAAAGAGTTATTGAGAGTCTGTAATTGTTCTTGATTCTGTCGATAGTACCCGCGTAGAAAAAAGTAGTATGGGAAAGCGTATTTACCTGTGTATGGGATTTCGATGGGAAATCGCATGGGAACTAGTATGGGAAAGGGTTTGGGAACGGTATGGGTTTTGGGACGGAGCCATATTCACCCCGTACGCTTTTCCAGAGTCTCCCCCAGCTATCCCATATGACCGGGGAAACCTCGCGCAATCAATCCCATATCTGTTATCCCATATTATATGTAAACGAAAGAAGAAGGAAAAATTAATTTTATCAAATGGAAGGAAGAAATGGAAAACGAAAAAATATGCCTGAAACCAATTTTTTTCGACGGATATGAGTTCCCCGAGCAAAGTTAAATGCTGCTGTACGTAATCGGCGCTTGAAATTCGGTGTCGGCCCCAAAAATATTGTAGAGTATTGGTTGAATCTCACATAGATCTTTCAATTTGTCTATCCAAGCTTTTTCGAGTACATCACAATATTTTTGGGACCTTCAACGAAATTGAAAGGCCGGTTATGTACCACAGCATTCAACTTCGCTCGGAAAACTCATATTCGTCGAAAAAAATTAGTTTTCCGCATATTTCTTCGTTTGTCATTTTTTCCTTCCATTTGGCAAAATTTATTTTTTCTTCTTCTTTCATTTAAACGTAACATGGGATTCTATGTATGGGATTAATCGCGCGAGGATCCTTATGCTGGGAGAGACTCTGGAAAAGCGTATAGGATTGATGGAGCCAGGATTCCCGCGGTCGTACATGATGGCTAGGACAGGGTCTGGGAAAGCGTATGGGGTGAATATGGCTCCGTCCCAAAACCCATACCTCTCCCAAACCCTTTTCCATACTACTCCCCATACTATTTCCCATCGAAATCCCATACACAGGTAATGACGCTTTCCCATACTACTTTTTTCTACGCGGGTATTTGTATGAGATTTTCGACAAACTCTTCCTGTAATACTTAGAGGCAGTAAAGCCGACGCCATTAATGCATGTGTGAAATCATCTTTTTGTGGGAATCTGTCGGAATTTTGACTCTAACAATAAACATGCAAGGTTGTTTAGCAGTAAAGCCGACGCCATTAATGCATGTGTGAAATCATCTTTTTGTGGGAATCTGTCGGAATTTTGACTCTAACAATAAACATGCAAGGTTCTTTAAAACGTGACACACGAGCAGGTGTATTTTGTGATACACTACTGCAAGTTGGCAGTGGAACGTACCCTGAACAGAATGGCGAAAATAATATTAATTCAAAATTAGCGACGGTGGTACCTGATCTGACTGAATTAATATCAAAAGTCTATCCGAATATATCGACACCTTCAAAACATACGGGCTCTTGATTTCCGGAACGCGCTATACTTGCGCCGAGAAATGACAGAGTTAATTTCATCAACGAATTGATAGTTAAAGATACACATAAATATGTGTATCGGTCGATCGATACTGTCACAGAAATTCAGCAAGTAACAAATTATCCCATTGAATTTCTAAATTCTCTCAACCCTCCAGGACTTCCATGACATACCCAAAAATTAAAAATCGTAACCCTTATCATACTATTGAGAAATTTGAATGCGCCAAAACTGTGTAACGGAACCAGATTAAAAATTACAAGATTAATGACTTACACATTAGAAGCTGAAATCATTACCGGTAATTCAATCGGCGAACATGTGTTAATACCACGCATACCCGTGATACCAGTAACTTACCCATTCGAGTTCAAACGGATCCAATTTCCATTCAAACTATGTTTTGCGATGACAATCAACAAATCACAAGGTCAAACTTTTCAAGTTGCCGATATTGATTTACACGATGTATGTTTTTCACACGGTCAACTATATGTAAGGTGCTCACGCGTAAGTTCAGAAAAAAATTTATTCATTCACGTACCTGGAGATAAAACACCCAATATTGTGTACACAGAAGTTCTCCAATTGGGTGGCAATTTTAAATTATGGTTTTGATTTTTCAAAATCGTGTTCGTGAACCAAATTTGTAAATTTGGTTAATACAAATGAAATTGATAATCAATATACTTTATAATTTTCAATTGCTATTTTAATTCGATAATGGTTACGTAGTAATTTTGAAACTCGCTACGTAATCAATCGCGAATTTAAATGAGATGCTTAGTTGTTTACCTTCCCATGGTGCATCTCGAAAAAAAATTCTCAACTCAAAGACTATGACTCAATTACGAGCGAATTTGGCCAAAAACCAACAAATAAAAATCTATCAATTGTAGTAACACGTCGAATTTTTTTCGTTTATTCTTAAATATTCACTGACACTGCATAGGCAACCCTTTACTTAGATAGTTCCAATGTAATCCAATACGAGCGCGAAGCGGGCGAGCCCAACAACCTGCTAGTTAACTCATAAATCGAAGAATTTTTATTTCCTTTCGCACAACATCTCGATTGAACGCGCAACGCTCGCGATTATAATACTTTTTATTTGTACGCGCATCCTCGCGCACGCCGATTATGATATTTGCAACGATATTTGCTTCGACCGCTAATAAGACGAACGGCTAATAATACAACCTGTAATTAACTTATGAATCGAATGATCTTTTATATCCTTTCGCGGATTGAAATTTCATGTTCATCTGTTTTGTTTTTTGTTTTTTTTAATGCTATTTTTTTCTTGAATTTTTTTTCTTGAATAGAGAGAATTCCAGTGCCACATCCAACATCCAAGGCATCGCGGTAGCTTTCGGTTCGCACCGTATCCTATGGAAACAGCGGCGCATTATTTCAACGCATTATTCGGTACCTACGCAATCTTCGATTTTTCTAACATTTATTGCTTTTATTTTCGTCGCTATTATAAGTCCCGGCATTTATTTTCTACTTTTTTAAATTAATTGGCCTACGGCTTTTTTTATCATGCCAATCGCATACGCACATCGAAAAAAACATTATTTTATCGCGCGTCAACGGCAAAACTCACTCAGCATTTCATGATGGATGACAAAGTGACTGTAGGTACTGAAATATCTCTCATCGTCGTCAACGCCGATACTTTTAACGCATCTCGGAGCATTGACGTTTGTAGCAACGTCAACGGTGACAGAAAATTATACGCAAATGATATGCTTTCGATTGTAATAGGCGGGATAACGATTCAACGATACAACAACGAGGATTATTTAACTCATTTTTGCGAATTATTTTCTCTGTTTTTTTTTCTTTCATCTAAAATTCGTTCTTCATCTAAAAAACGTTCTCCGACGTTTCCTTAAATTGTTTCGAAAGTTCGATTAATTGCTCCATCAGATTTCCGCAGAAATTACCGCCATCGGTTTGATTACCGACAGTGGCGAAAGATTTTAAGACATCTGTCTGAGTTGTGCGACTAACATTTTCGACGGCATCTGTCTGAATTGTGCTACTAAAATGCATGGCTTCTACATTTCGCAATGCGTGATTCGGCGCGGTCACGCGACCAACATTTTCGAAGTGTTCATTTTGCTTCTGTTTTTTCGTTTAGATCACGCGACCAGCATTTACGAAGGCTCCATTTCGCTTTAGATTCGATGTCGTCACGCGACCGCCATTTCTGGTATCCACGCTTTGTCTATGTTGTCTTGAATCGAGTCGATTCAGCGAGTCGTTCTCAGAGTCGTCGTCGTTGAAAGGGGATTGTGACTGCAGAAAAATTTAAATTGAAATAAAAGGGCAAGAATTATCAAGAAAATGGGACGTTTTACGGGAATATAGGTCCACTCTCGTGATGTAAAAAATGTAAGATGTATAACTAAATATTAAAATCCGGCGAACTCGTACCTTTCGTTGCTGTGACTCGCAGTTTTCGTTCACTATAAAACCCGCGTCAATGCGGTTATCATCATCATCCGATTGTACGATGCTCGGTCCAATCCACTCTCGTTGGCACTTTTTATTGACTTGCAAATTCAAATCACTCTGAATACGTTTGGATGAACCCTTATTGACGGATTGTTTCGACTTGTACACATCTTTCGAACCCATCTGCGACGAGACGACGGATTGGCGGATGAACGGATTCACCTGTGACGAATTTCATATGAGAGTATGTAATGTGTAAATAGCTATGAATGCACGCTGTCGAGTTTTATTTACACACCTTGATGTCCGCCCAAACCCTTCCCTTTTCCCCACGGAAGACCTTCCTCCCGCTCAATCGAGGGGAGTCTTTAAATAAATTTGTCTCAAAACTATTAGTAGTATTAAACATAATTATAAGTCGTATAGTATCTCACGAGTACACTATTTCTTTTCTTTTTTCCGGGCGCTTACTCGAGTCCCGGTCAATACATTCCCGGCCGTGCGCGACAATAGTTTCCCCAGCCGCGCGCAACAATAGTTTTTCGCTTCGAGTCGAGCGCGGCCGATGACGTCAGCGCGTAAGCGAGGCAGCAACGCGACAGCCACGAGGCCTAGTGCTGTCTCGCTTACGCGCGACAATCACGTATTACATTTGCACTATTTTTACTCCCCCGCGCAATCGAAATAGGCAGACTGAATAACATTTGTACGCTATTTTTTCCCCTCTTTCTAATGATAGGCCGCCCTTAGGGATTCCGCGTAAAAGTGCGTGCCTTTAGGTGAAACGAAAAACACCCGAGACAACGGCTAGAGAGAGAGGGCTGTCTTCCAGGTGTCGCGTGACTATCTCGAATTTCGGTAAATCCCAATCGTCTCGCGAATCTCGTCCTTACGACTAATTTTCTTTCCCCCATTTCACGATCGAACACCCCCTCTCGCCGAGGGGGTGCCGCTTTAAAACAATCTTTTTTTTTTCCTCCTTCTCCTGATACCAGTTTCGATCGCGATCGATATTCCGAAATGCACGATATCATGCATACAAAAGCACAAGAACAGCCCCCTGTCGCGCGCCCGCGCTCGGAATACTGTATTTTTTTCCTATTATTAATCTCTTTCCTCTACTCTAACGTATATCATTAACATCTGTGAATTTTCCGCTATTGTTGGTAACTATAAAATTGTATAGAATCAAGATGGGAGGGCGAGATAGCCGAGAGCAGAGATCTCTCGGGAACACAAAAACACGCGCTCGCGCACACGCGAAATTTCGGCGGTCTCTCTACGAGATCCGCGCTCGTCGATAAGGCTCGGCTATCTCGCCTATCCCATCTTCCTACAGCGCCCACCGACGACCTGTACACTACTTTCCAACGGAATAAACTGGCTCTCAACTATAATTCGCTCCCGAATTATTTCTCGCCTTGGCTTCCCACGGACTACGCAGCTCTACACGGTTTTTTCGGATCTCTGGCTACTCCTCGGACAACCCGACTCCCTCGGTACTCGGACCTCGGCCTTTCATCAGGACTGACTCTTAATTCGCTTCGCCTTTTTCAAGGCGGTAAACTACCGCAAAAATCTGTCCTTTTCAGGACAAATACCTCTTCCACTCTCCTCTGCTCCTCCACCCCCCACGACCACCTCTGTTTCGCGCACTTTTCGTGCTCCTCTGAGACGCACGCGAGTCGTGCTCCTCCTGGGACGCACGCCGTGCCGGGACTCGGGAGTCAGGGAACCCTCCTCCTCTTATCCTCTCCGCCGCGCCACTCTCTCCGCCCCTTTTCGCGCTCGTACCGATATCCGTGCTCCTGCGGAGCAGGAAGCACGCACGGCCGAGGCGGGAAGGGTACCTCGTAACCCTACGCACTCCTTCCGACTCATCCCGTCGCCAGCATCGAGGCACGAGCGGCAAACGAGTCTCTCCCGCTTTAGTTAGGGTATCGATGCCAAAAAGAGCAGGACGGAGGCGCTTCCTCGTGCACCTCCGAAGGATCGAAGAGAAGAAGGGGCCTCGCAGGGGGCTCATCTGGCTCCTAAATCAGGACCTCGAAGAGGAACTTCGGGGACAAGCCCATCGTACGCTCCCACTCCCATTACGGGAGCCTCCGCTCGCGCCGTTGCCCCCGCTTTTCCGCTGGTCCTCGACCCCCGCCGGCTCCGCCCGCGAAACCGCGCATCATCGCTGACGTCCGTCTGTTTCCTCGCGTACGGGTGATCGACGCTCCCCCTCCGGAACCCTACGTTCCCGAACCCGTTCCTCGCGCTCGCCCTCCTCCGAATATCCCTTACACCCCCTCTGGCCCCCCTACGATCCTCCGGGAAATTTGTACCCCTCTCGCTCGCCCTCCTCCTAATATCCGTTACATCCCCTCTGGCCCCCCTACGATCCTCCGGGAAATTTGTACCCCCCTCGCTCGCCCTCGGACTCCCGAAATTCGGGCCTCCTCGGACTCTGAAGTTGAACTGGAATCGTCCGCCTAGCTCCTTCCTCCCCCCCCCCCCCTCTTTTCCCCTCTCTTTCATTCTCGATTTTTTTTTTCGTACAGGTTCCCGTCGACTCGCGATAACAACGCGGCGTAGAATCAACCGACGAGAACTCTTTGTCCGCAGCTACCGAGCTGCGTTTGACAACCTCATTGTATTTCCGTATGTTTTGACTAGTCGTAGGATGTACATTTTCGTACTGCTCTCTAATCATGTACTTGTTGCTAATCAAGTTCGGATCGTAATCGTTTTCCGTATCCGACACTTCAGGATAGCAGGATTCGAGTGATTTCTGTGATACAAATTGAAATTCACATTATTTGCCACAGAAATATATGCTGTCCGAGGTATAACTCGGATTAGTTTTAGTCACTGACATTTTGTTTTTTTAACTCACGTTGGAATCGTCCAGAACAGCTTCCATCGTCGACCCGTCACCGTCAATAGCACTTTTGCCTTTTATGGCCATGAGTCGTTGGTCGAAGTCGGTGAGTGTCGCTTGTAACGGCGGTTACAACGCGTCTGGTAACGCTCTGATAATTGGCGTTGAGACTAAAAAGGTTTTACACGTGGGCGTAAGGAACAAATATTGTTCTATATGTGCGAAAGCTCTGCAATTGAAGAGAGAAGCGCCCAAGCATAAATGCTATAAAAACTGGGGACGTGATCAGAGTTCGACTGCCATGGAGGCTGACATTATTGTCGAAGGCTTTAATGAAAGCGTTGATAAACGAGGGCTCATTTATAAAACTCTTATAGCTGATGGAGATGCGAGTACGTTTCAATCGATTCGAGATGCTAATCCATATGCTGAGTACGGAGTAACTGTCAACAAAATTGAATGTAACAATCACTTATTTCGTAACTTTTGTAGAAAAATTCGAGATGCCGCCAAGTCCAAAATGACGTGCCATCCTGATAAAGAAGTGATCAACAAAGGAAAGTTTCAAAGTTACGTTGAAGCTAGCGCTTTGCAGATGCGTAAGCTAATTACGAATATACGTGATATTCGCAAAGACGAAGCGATTCCCAAAGTAGAACAAGCAGTGAAACTGCAAAAAGATATTTTTATTATACTCGATCACATTTTCGGTGATCATTCTGGATGCGCAATATTGCCGATCGAGTGCAATCCCAATGCCAATGAAATCAATTTACTACCGCAGCTTCATAGAACTGGGGCGTACGGCGCAGTGTTCGAGGCAGTCCGTTATTTAAGTTGTCATGCTGACAGTCTGCTAGAGAACGTTACAAACAATGTAGCTGAAGGTGCCAATTCTGTTGTCAATAAATTGAATTCCGGAAAGCGAATCAACCATTGCGCGAAAAATTCATTTCAAATGCGCAGTTATGGCGGGGCTGTCCAACATAACACGCAAGAACTCGTCTCACGCGTTCATCTGTCTGCCGGAATGGAAGTGCCAGTCGCTGTTTCTAAAATGGAAGAAAAACGGCAAATTCACGCTTCCACAAACAGAGATGTGCGAGGTGTACGCAGACCTCGACGATGGCGAGGGACGGACAAAGACTACGGTCCATCGGCTGAAAAACCAGACGTGACTGGGGATGCCTATGATGTTTGCGTTGAAAATCATTTTCATAAATTGAGAGAATATCAAAATAACCGCAACCAAATCGAGCGCGACACTGTATTGCAAAGCAATTGTGAAATTTGGCATCAGTTGCGAACCGACATAATCACTGCGTCCAAATTTGGAGCGATATGTCGCATGCTGGAGTCAACTTCGTGCTCGAAACTTGTTTCAAGTATTCGTTACCCGAAAGTCCTCGACACTTTAGCCATGCAGTTTGGTATAAGTAACGAGCAGCTTGCAATAAAAGCGCTTGAGGTTAAAGTTGACAAACGGATTGCGGCGTGTGGGCTTTTTATAGATGCAGAAATTCCTTATTTAGGAGCGTCACCGGATGGTCTCATCGATGATGATGGCATCGTTGAGGTTAAATGTCCCCATTCCGCTAAAGACATTGCTCCTGAAGTAGCCATACAGCAGATTCCGCATCTCAAGTCAATCTTTGACAAACGAAATAACGAAAAAATGAATAAAAATCATGCGTACTATTATCAAGTACAAGGACAACTGCATGTTACAGGACGACAGTACTGTATTTTTGCCCTCTGGACGCCAGTAGACGTAAAATATATTAAAGTAATCAAAGATGATGAGTTTTGGGATTCCAAAATGAAGCCGTTCCTAATCCGATTTTACTTGGAATGTTTGCTTCCGGAAATCGTGGATAGTCGGCGTAACAGAAGTATGCCAATACGGGAACCGGATTATATTTTGCGGGCCAAGGCTAAACAAAGTCTGAAAACAGTGGAAAAAGGAAAGCGTGCACGTGAACAGGTACCGCATGACATAGACGGACATTGTGGTATAACTTCGGATCCGGCAACGATCGAAGTCGATCTAGACGTAACAAAAAGACCATGCTCCGATAGTAATTGGGTAACAATCGATATGAACAATGATATTGAATGTTCGGAACAAGATCGCGGCGTTCTTGAAGTGGTACGACAAAATATCAGTGTACAAGAAGTTGTAGAGGATATATTGCCATCTACTAACTTACTGAATGACACAAGCATCGATTTGTTTCAAACGATCGTACATGAAAATTCTAATTTTTGTTTTCACCCCACAAGTTACTTCGCGTAACATACTTTCATCAAGCCATGTACATCGGATAACGATATGCATATAATTGGTGGAAATGTTACTAGGCACTGGTGCTGTGTCTATTACGACGGTTCTAATGTCTTCATTTATGATAGTCTGTGTAGGCAAGAGTACCATTTCTTACACGAAGAAGAAAAGCGATACCTTCACAAGCGTTATCCCCATGTCGAAGTCAACAATATCGTTTTTCAGCCAGTTACGCATCAACCCGATCAGTACGCTTGTGGGGTCTATGCCGCTGCTTTTGCTACCACAGTTGCATTAGGAGGCGACCCTGCTTATGTGACGTACTCGCGCGAGGCACGGAAAATGCGAGAGCATCTGATTTCGATTATTGTAAGTCGAAAGTTGTCTCCATTCCCAACGGTATAGATGTGTATCCCAATTACCGTATTGCTTCTTGATTGGTGTTGATTGATGACTACTTAGCTATCTGCACCTTCTATCGAAACGTCATGGAAACGTGCTCATAACTCAGTATGAGTGGGTAAGCGCGGGTGGGCGTTTCCTTGGCGTTTTTCAAAACGCAGTACGCACTTGAAACTAGTGATAATTGTACAAATACTACAGCGTCAGCCAGCAGTATAGCTAAGGATATGAAGCAGCATTACTTATGCCAGCGGGACCGGTATAATGTTTTACAATTTGCTATCAAATTGAATTTTGATAAGGCAATCCACAATGTTTGTAGTTGTTTTGTCTTGATTGGTGTTGATTGATAGCTACTTAGCTATCTGCACCTTAAATCAAAACGTCGCGGAAACGTGCTCATACCTCAGTATGAGTGGGTAAGCGCGGGTGGGCGTTTCCTTGGCGTTTTTCAAAACGCAGTACGCACTTGAAAATAGTCATAATTGAACAAAACTATAGCGTCAGACAGCGGTATAGCTAAGGATATGAAGCAGCATTACTTAGGCCAGCGGGACCTGTAAAATGTTTTACAATTTGCTATCAAATTGAATTTTGATAAGGGATTCCACAATGTATGTAGTTGTTTTGTCTTGATTGGTGTTGATTGATGGCTACTTAGCCATCTGCACTTCATATTAAAACGTCGCGGAAACGTGCTCATACCTTAGTATGAGTGGGTAAGTGCGGCTGGGCGTTTCCTTGGCGTTTTTCGAAACGCAGTAGGTATTTAGGATTATGAATACTGAGATTACAGATACTATACTTTTAGCCAGTGATACTGCTAAGGAAATTAAACAGCATTACCTAGATCAGCGGGACCTGTAAAACGCTTTCTAATTTGCGCGAGTGGAAATAAGACAGAACGGACACAAGCCCCAACGATTGAAATTAAATTGTCATAACCCTAAATAACCTCAACACTAAACGATAATAAACTGTCTATTTTTTTTAACCACGAGGACGACCCCGGATATTTCATTCGTCATGGGAATCGGCAATATCTTTGTTATAACGTTCCGTAAAATAATGCATTTACTGAAACGCCAATGGGACAAGTTGACCTAACAACCGAACGCTGAAGAGAAGGTGAAAGTCACGTGACCACGCAACGAGAGCGAGAAAGATAGCGTGATTGACGCTTTTGGTGAGAGAGACACACTGAGAATATGTTTCACATCACGTTAAAATAGAAGAATTAAATAAATGTGATTTTTATTCTCAACGCAAACTAGACCGTTGAATCGCGAACCGTTGCGTGTGGCATATATCGATAATAATGAAGTGGGAAACACGGCTCATGTAATCGCTCGAACTTTTTCTTGTGTTCTCGTGTAACAAAAAAAATATGTATACAGTGAAGTTTTCTTGAAACTAGACCGGGCTCAGGCGCTTTTGCGTTAAAGCACCGACTCTCCGCGTTATTGTCCACCGGCGAGAGTAGGTAGCCCGGTCCACGGCCGTGACGGAGTAGGGAGGAGGGGACCCGGGGGGCCCGAATAAGTTCGAAGTCTCGATCACGTATTGTCAATCGTACCGGAAACTCCGTCAAATAGACCGCGATAGGCCAAGCATTTTTAGTGAAATGGATAATGAAGGCCGTTGCCTTGCAAAAGGAAGGTGTGCAACATTTTGGGGATCATGCTGGTGTGAAACTTTCAAAATAACTATATTTTTCCTTATTCGATAATGTAGACTGTTCAAAGCAGGGTGTTCAAATCGCAGCCATTTTTCTTACATTTGGTCGAAAAAAAAATTCCATGGTGCCACAGCGGCATCAATCCTGATTAATAATCCGGGATAAGTTTAGTTCCAATAATGTAGATTTAATTATTATATTCTAATCCTTTTTTTTCTGTTTCAGGGGTTTCGACGAAGGACGACGGCGCTGAGAGACTATGTCGAGTGCAAACAGTAAATATGTATCGCTAGTACTTTTATAGATAATTTATAATATATTTAATTCCTGTTTTTTCTACATTTTTTCAGACACGCGCGGCGATCGAGCGGAAAAAGGTGCACCACGAAAAGCAGCGGATAACATGGATACCAAGAAATCGCGCAAAGTTAGGTGTTCACGGTGAATAATGATCGATAATGAAGGTGAATCTATTACGCATTCTTCGAAATATGTCGAATTAAAATATTTATTTAATAAGCGACGTCCAACGGGTTTCGAAGATAAATGGAAATTCAGGGTAAGGGTAAAAAATTAAATATCGACGAAATAATTATAAAATTTTATTTATTAATACAGGATAAAAAAGAAGAAAAATAAACGAAAAGAAAGAATTATGAAAAAAAAAATGATCCTTAGTTGGTCTGCTACGGTCTCCAATACGTTATTGGCTGCATCGATGGCATCGATGGCACGTAAGCAGCTCCTGGTGGCATCGGTGGCATCGGTGCCATCGGTGCCATCGGTGCCATCGATGTTAAAAGTAGCGGCCCTGCCGTCGACCGACTTAATATTGCCGCATTTACGGCCTTTTCTATTTTCTGAAATAAAGGAGTTTTAATTAAAACCAAGTTTTATTTGTTATTGATTATTATATACATGAGATCTATTTATTTATTCTCACCTCTTCAAGCGACAGCTTCGGCACCTTCGCTGCCAGTTCTTGCGGTTGCCGCTGTTGCTGTTGCCGCTGTTGTTGCCGCTGTTGCTGTTGCTGCTGTTGTTGTTGCCGCGGTTGCTGTTGCTGTTGCTGCTGCTGCTGCTGCTGCTGCTTTTGCTTATCTTTTCGGATCTGCCACCAGGCTCGACCAGAAGCAGCCTGCAGTGACGGCTCCGGTGCCTCCGACTGCATCTGGCGCTGTCGCTGCAGGTCTGCGATGACCGCTTGATTATGTTCAATGATTACGCCCTGGCGATGAACAAGGCATTGCAATTCTGCAATTTGCTTATGTAACGCCAGGACGTAATCATTGGGGCCTGGTGGCGGCAGCGGCAGCGGTTGTTGATGCTGTGGCAACGGCGGCGGCAGCTGTTGTTGTTGCTACGGCAGCGGCGGCGGCAGCTGATGTTGTTGCTGTGGCAACGGCGGCGGCAGCTGTTGTTGTTGTTGCTGCGGCAGCGGCGGCGGCAGCTGTTGTTGTTGTTGTTGCTGCGGCAGAGGCGGCGGCAGCTGTTGTTGTTGTTGCTGCGGCAGCTGTTGTTGTTGTTGTTGCTGCGGCCGCTGTTGTTGTTGCTGCGGCCGCTGTTGTTGATGCTGCGGCTGCCGTTGTTGTTGCTGCGGCTGCTGTTGTTGTTGCTGCGGCTGCTGTTGTTGTTGCTGCGGCTGCCGTTGTTGTTGCTGCGGCCGCCGTTGTTGTTGCTGCGGCTGTTGTTGTCGCTGCGGCTGTTGTTGTCGCTGCGGTTGTTGTTGTTGCTGCGGCTGTTGTTGCTGCGGTGGCGGCGGCAGCGGTTGCCGTGGCAGCGGCTGTTGTTGCTGCTGCTGCGGTGGCGGCGGCGGTGGCTGTTGTTGCTGTTGCAGCGGCGGTGGCGGTGGTGGCGGCTGTTGTCGCTGCGGTGTTGGCGGCGTCGGCTGTTGCTGCCGTGGCGGCTCCAGCGGCGGGAACTCTGGCGGCGGCGACCGCAATCGTACAGGCAACCGCCGTTGCCGCTGTTGCCGTGGTGGTGGAGGTGAGACGTATTTCTTAGTCACACGACACGACACGACACGACACGACACGACACGACACGACACGACACGACACGACACGACACGACACGACACGACACGACACGACACGACACGACACGACACGACACGACACGACACGACACGACACGACACGACACGACACGACACGACACGACACGACACGACACGACACGACACGACACGACACGACACGACACGACACGACACGACACGACACGACACGACACGACACGACACGACACGACACGACACGACACGACACGACACGACACGACACGACACGACACGACACGACACGACACGACACGACACGACACGACACGACACGACACGACACGACACGACACGACACGACACGACACGACACGACACGACACGACACGACACGACACGACACGACACGACACGACACGACACGACACGACACGACACGACACGACACGACACGACACGACACGACACGACACGACACGACACGACACGACACGACACGACACGACACGACACGACACGACACGACACGACACGACACGACACGACACGACACGACACGACACGACACGACACGACACGACACGACACGACACGACACGACACGACACGACACGACACGACACGACACGACACGACACGACACGACACGACACGACACGACACGACACGACACGACACGACACGACACGACACGACACGACACGACACGACACGACACGACACGACACGACACGACACGACACGACACGACACGACACGACACGACACGACACGACACGACACGACACGACACGACACGACACGACACGACACGACACGACACGACACGACACGACACGACACGACACGACACGACACGACACGACACGACACGACACGACACGACACGACACGACACGACACGACACGACACGACACGACACGACACGACACGACACGACACGACACGACACGACACGACACGACACGACACGACACGACACGACACGACACGACACGACACGACACGACACGACACGACACGACACGACACGACACGACACGACACGACACGACACGACACGACACGACACGACACGACACGACACGACACGACACGACACGACACGACACGACACGACACGACACGACACGACACGACACGACACGACACGACACGACACGACACGACACGACACGACACGACACGACACGACACGACACGACACGACACGACACGACACGACACGACACGACACGACACGACACGACACGACACGACACGACACGACACGACACGACACGACACGACACGACACGACACGACACGACACGACACGACACGACACGACACGACACGAGAAAATATTATCGAGATTGCGACGTACCACGAAAAAACACGAAGAACGACAAAAATTAAACATTCCACCGCGTCCGAAGTTGAATCCGATCCCCATGGATTCCAATAAATGACGTGCGCGGTTCATCTTTTATCTTTCGGGCTTTTCTTGCTCGCATGGCATCGTTCACAAGATCAACAATATTTGACTCTTTAATGGGTTTGCCACTAATAGAGACAACACCCGCAGAGTCCCATGAAAAATGCGGTTCGGATACCTCGTGCAACCGACGCAATAGAAGTTACGCCTTTGTGCGAAACTTTGCCGGTATGCTTTCGATTATCACAGAATCATGCATATGCGCTGACTTCTTCTTCTTTTCATAGATATGCACGGGAGTCGGCTCACTTTTTGCCGCAAGTGTCAAGTATTGTTGAGATCGTTCGCTGTCGACAAAATAAAGATAGCGTTGCAGTACAGCGAAATATGCAGACCACTTTTCCCTATCATCCTTGCAGGTGTTAGACTTCAAAATTTCATTCATCTCCGTATCCAATCGGCTCAAGGTAGCGCCGATAGCTCGTGTCTCGGGTGATACCGTAGCATCGTTGAAAATTGCCTGCCGATGATTTTGCGTGCTCAACTGAGACAAATTTTCTTCGGGTACAAGTACCATTTTTCTTGTATGCTCCATTATTATTATTTGGCTATCAGATTTGACAGAACTGTACCCAATATGGGTGCTAGTAAGAGCGGCAAGAATCCACCGCTCTGCACAACGTAGCGCTTCTTACTTTTCCAACAACCTTTCTTTGCCGCCAGGCGACGGAGCACATGTGCATGTCGCTGCAGTTTCTTCTTTTGATCTGGTTTCAACGGTACATTACCGCGAAGGATGTTTAGCGCACACTCACAAATGCACCCTATCGTAGCTGAGTCGGCTTTGCGCAAAACAGCCTCGCGCTGATCTTTGTTGAGATGCTGTAGAACTTGCAATATGGCGATGTGCTTCTTACAGAGAGGTGAACCGCTGCGTGCCATTACAGGCGTAGAACTGTCAAACTTTTGACGATGCGCTGAAGGTCTTTACTTTTTTTATTGCAGGATATACGCGATGGCGTGCTATTACGAAGGAGCTTGAGGGCACATTCACACACGCTTCGAGCTATCGACGATTCCTTTTCTTTATGCAGGAAAACGGTGTTACGCTGTTCCTGACTGATTGGCGATCCGTTATTGTCCATTACAAACGTAATACTGGAGGCTCGTCCCGTATGCGACTGTTTTTTATTTGTTTGCGCGGTACATACACAAAATGATGCGGATCATCGGGAAAAATGCATGTGCGAAATCTGCAGTTATCGGGTGTAGATTGTTTCAAATCGAGTAGTAGATAACCATGAGGCCTAGACGTTGCATCGTGATAGGCCTCTTGTAAAAATCGGGGATTTTCCGGATATACCTGTCGCGCAAGGTGTTGAATTTGAGCGCGATCACGCGGATTTTTAAAAACCACGATATAGTTAGCATTCAATGAAATATCTCGTTGTCCGTGGCCTTGGTGGAATAAGTTTTGCGTGATAAAAATAACGCTGAGGTTTTTGTGACGACTGCCTTTTGTGAAAAGATCTATAACACTATTGTTGGATGCTTCGCGCATTAAATCATCGATTATTATGAGTTTAGCGCGCGGAACATTTGCGTAATCAGCACTCTGCGGCAGGCCTTCGTGGAATTCAATCGTCGTGCCGTACTCGGCGTATGCCGACTGCCACTCGGAATAATAAAAAATAATTCTCTCAAAGGGCTCACTGTTCATACACGCGATATACTTTAAAAACTTTTTCACAAAATACGTTTTACCACAGCCCGTGGGTCCGCAGATCATCGAAGTCCAGGGATGTTTCCACCGCGTGTCCATTTGCGCGAATGAGTAAACTCTCTATGACTAAGCCCTTTTTCATTTTTAACACTCTATATATTGTGACGAGGCGTTATAGACGCTCTCGCATCACGCTATAGGTAGGGCACGCGCGAGAGTCTTTGTTAGCGCGCGCACAGAGTCGATCCCCGCGGTACCCGAGGGAATAGAAAAATATAGAACATATGTCTGCCGGAGAGCTGTATTATATTTTTCAGAAACGCGAGAAGTCGTAGCTACGCCGGTTACCGCGCGAGGAGAAGACAATAGGAGAGGAGCCGCGAGGAACCAATAAAAATTGCGGAAGTACAGCAAGGGAACCGTCGCGACCCCCTTCCCCTCAGCTATCGGTCCGCGTAACGAAGTACGGGCGAGGAAGCGTCACTCTCGCTTAACGCGTGCTATTAGTTAGTCGATCCGCAGTAAAATTTTTTGTGTGAGAACAAAGGCATTAGTTAATCGAATAAGAGATTCGATAAGTAGTTGAGGATTAGTGAGCTATACACGAGCGATAAGGGATTCCGTGAATTTTCATCTCCGTGAGGGAGAAGTATCGAAAAATCAACGTCCGCCGAGGAGAATTAACGCCGTGTCGACGGCCGATAGAAAACCGTTGTCTTGAGGAATAGTCGAGGAAGTAGAAGGACGATCGCATCGCTTCGGGGATAATTGACAAGGTAGGTGCACGTGGTGCACACCATCTTTGGTTACTTTATGCCGAGAGCGATACGCGAAATCGCAGAGTGCTTTCTCGCCCGTACTCGGCAAATTAGCGGTTAAGTTTCGGATAATTCTTGTCGCGCCGACGACAGACCGAGAAAATAATTTACGTCGAGTCCCGCGAGTCATAGTAATTGTGTTTTTGAACGAAAACGACTTTCGTTCGTTCGTTTTTGAGTAGCCGATCGTAAAGGCTGAATTTTTTTGTTAAAAATACGGGAAATAATTGAATAAAAATACCGTTTTATTGCTTTTATTTCATGTGTACTGTGAGAAAAATTTATTTGATTTCTGAGTTACTTCGCGCCCGAACTGCACTCCCTATCCTGCTAGCCGCGTAAGATAATGGTAATTAGAGAGTAAGAAAAACGTTAATCCCTGGATATCGGGAGATTGATATCCTGGCGCCCAGCAACAATTCGGCGGAAGGAAATACAGGTGAGAGTTGCGAATTGAAAAACAAGGGCGTCATCATATTTTGGACGGGTCGCGGATCGAAGTACAGTCCGAAACTTCGAAAAGCACGTCACAATATATATATTTTTGGATAAGCCTACTTAACGATACTTGTAGCCGTATGGGAGAGAGCCGTTGTTACGTCAAAAATGCGGATGTTTCTCCTTTCACCCTAATTTTTAACGCGTGGTTGCGTCGAGTACGATTGAATACGCGCTGGTCAAGAGAGATCTCTCCCTCCTCTACCACTCCTGGCATCAATTATCGGCGCAACTGCCCATTTTCTAGTCTAACCGTGAGGAAATTTACTAAGGATAGGGCTTGGAATGCTATTCGTTGACTTGTCTGAGAGGTATTACGAAATATCTTATCTGTCGCGTAAATAGAATGCGGATCATAGGTGATTTTAATTATGTCGAAATATTTCAACGCGGTACAAACGATCTGGTAACCTGAATGTTGTTCTGTGAGTAATGTAGATGATGTCTGGCGACGGCTAGGCGAATTATCGGGGAGATAGAGTGACACAGTATATTATACACACTTCTAATTATAGAAATATTGAAGAAGTTGAATTAAAATTGTACTTACGTTGTTCGTTGAGGTGTTGATTGTTGCGATGAAATCGGTGAAACACGACTTTGTACGCGGGATTCTCGTAATATTCAAATTTTATTCAAAGAAAAATATCTCAGGCAGATTCAAAAAGAATGCAAGAGAATGCGAGTTTTGGAAAGTACAATTGATTCCAAGACCGTTATTCGTACAGAAATCTCTTTCAACAATGAAATAAGAAAGGATTTTGACGGTGAAGCGAAGCTGACTTCGTTACAACGGATGAATTGAGAGTGACAATTTGGTGAACTGGACGGGACCAAGAAAACTCTGGTCACAGTGAAAATGAGTACAATTTTTGGAGATGGAAAATATTATAAACAAACTTCTCCAATAGGAGAGCGGTACAATTCTATTCGTTGTCCGAAAAATACCCGTGATGTCTCTTTCTAATGGTGGTAAACAGAGTGTGCGGTCTCTGACTCTATCCTTCTTGCCGCCCAGCCGGAGCACCAGCCTACCGATCGGATGCGCCAGTTGCGCGTTTCCGTTGACTTCCTAACTCTACTCCTGATCTCTAATCCTGACGGTAGTTACTCTGTCCTGGTACTCTCGTGCCCTCTTTTCGCGGGCTCTTATATACTAGAAAAATGGTAATCAGAGGGGGAAGAACCCTCCCTCACGTATCCCGGGCATTCTGCTCCCCTGATGAGTAACGTTGCCCCTTCGCTATTCTCCTCTCGGCTTGCTCGAGATTCCAGGATTTCTGGAATATTCGTATTGCGAGATAATTGTAAATTTATCCCGTTTCTATTGAATTCCCTTTCCTTTCTTATGTCTAATTATTTGCCTGAGTTATTTGTAATTTTAATATTAATAATTCGTAAACAAATTACTAAAAATAATTAAGATTTGATATGTTTAACATAAGAGAGAGAGAGAAAAATCGACTGATAGTTGCTGTTTGTAAAATTCTCCGGTATGTCTTCGTATTCCGAGGACGGTGGTAAGAGTCGAGAGATATGTATATTTTATTATTAATAATTTCGTCGCATTGTCATTGTTTGGGTGTCAAATTATTATATACCTGAAGGGTAAAAATATTTCTCGGCTCTTGTACAAATTATTTCATTATAAAATATCAGGATTTTCTTGAATATCCGAAGTATCGGTAGCATAACCGGCCCGATATCTTTGGGCGTTGCCCCCCTAAGAGGCGTGCAGCAACTATTGCGCGTGCCTGGTAACAACGTCGTACGATCGTCTTATTCCCTTATATGGTCATTCCGGAACTACTGTTCCGTTGCCCGGGCGAGCTGTATGACTCCCCTCTTTCGGTGTACCTGCTAGACCTTCCCCTATCGTCGTGAACTAACCTTGACGCTATGCAGCTTAGCTTACGTAACTCGTTCCTTGCCCGGGCCCCTTTTATTATCCTTACAGTGTGCCGATTCCGACTTATTTTCTGTCTTTGAAAGTGAATTCTGGTCGAATGTTAAGTAATATCGATAAATTAACAATTCCATGTTAACGGTGGAATGTTCCTGAACATTTTGATATAACCTGCAATGTTTATTTTTATACTATAAATGGGGGGGGGGGGAACCGAGTCAACTGTATGCGACGTACGTTTTCCTGCTACATGTACTTTGTAGTTGCTCACGTTACGACCTTTTCCATGATTTTTGGAAAAAATAGTTGCGACATACGAATAAGGAATTATTCCTGATTAATTTGATATATTGACTGATTTATAAATTTGTGCACCATGAGCCGAGAAAACGAAATTCCAGGAGTACATTTTTACTCCTGATACCAATTTATACGGTGAACATTATCGGAAGGATAATAGTTACATTAAAATATCATTATTTCATTCTCCCGATCGTAGGGAGGCATTTCTTCGGCGCGCAGTATGTGACTTTTCTCGACGGAATTGCGTCTTCGCGCTTGGTGGTTGAGCCGCCTTGCCTTCGTGACTCATCGTCGAGGCATACTTGTGTTGCATCCCGCGCTACCGCAACTCGGTTCGGCGGTTCGGAAATGATTTACGACTCTCTTCCTTGAATTGTTTAGCTTTAGTAATGTAAATTTTCTGTTTCATTCGTTTGTTATTCCTCAAATTTTGACCATCTTTGCCCTTTCCTTCACCGTTACATATTGTGTTATCAAACATTATGGTGACTGCACGTGTTTCACGAAATCACAGACGTTTATTCGTCTCGACTATTTTTCGTGTCTTTGCGTGATTCGACTAATCAGCCTTTGTATGATCGTATTTGATTTCTTGCCATAAATGATATTTCACTCTTAACTAGTATCGAATAGCACTTCTAAGTTCAAAAATAATTTTGTTGTTTTGAATTTATTAAATTTTCATGGCATTAGTAGCGTTTGCCAATAACTTGCATCGATTATTCCTCCTGTAATTCTGGACAATTTTACCATCTTTGATTCATTTGATACCGTAATTTATAATTTAATTGCGAAGATTTTTAAAATGGTCATATTCATTAAATTAGTGTTAAATTAGAAAGCGTGTGGGAGTATGAAACCGTATTTCTTTTAGGATCGTGATTAAAGAAAATTATGTCATTATAATGATGAGTGGTTGGATGATGTGGGGGATGTTCTGACTCTCAATCGCGTGACTCGTATATTCAGGAATATTATGCAATGCTGTTCGGTGTCGAAATACTGAAACTATTTCGGTAGTCGGGGTTAATTTCCATACATAAGGTAATGTAGGTTCCCCTTTTTACGTTGGAGGGCCTTTTTGACCTTCAGTTAGAAAAACTTTAATGGTCTGGCCGCAGGGTAAAAGCTTAGATCTATACTCCTTGAGTCGATGCAGTAGTCGATTGTACCGACGTCGGCAGCGGAGTTCGCTGTTTCACCGAGGGTAGTGCGTGTGTCGAGGGGGATTGAGACCTCTGTCCGCATCTAGCTCGTGTGGTAGATAATTTTATCATCTATCTTTTACCCTGTTTTTAGCTTTACATGCTGTTTATTTTAACCTTCCTGGACATATTTTTCCCAATGGAAAATCATTCCTGAAGTATCGTTCAACGATTGATGAGAGAAATCATTTCTTCTCGTGATTTTTATGAGGATCGGTGATATTTGGATTTTCCGTGAGATGTATTAATTGTTTTGGAAGGAGAAAGGTTTGCATAGTAAGAAAGTAAGCAGAAAAATGAGTTGCGAAAAACTGTTATTAATGAAAAAATGAAGAGAGTTACGTCAGGACGTAACACCTCCCCCCTTAAGATGATTGTTAGGGGAAGCCTAACGATCATCTCGATGGGTATGCATCCATATAACCTTATACATAATTTTTTTTTTTATATTTTAACGAGTGTATATACTGTGGTTTTGTTACCATCGCTCGTTCGTTTCTTAGAATGAGATTTATAAATTGAATCAAAGATAATGAATTGTTACATTTTATATTTCTTTTCTCTTTCTTTTCCTAAGGTAAGTATAAGATTGTGGCTTTATTGTCTTTTATGTAGTTGTTTTCTCTCTGCTTATGCGAAACATTCGTTTCTATGTGAATATATGATTTCTTCCCTATCTCCTATGCTTTTGGCGGATATGCTTTATGAATAATATTTAAGTAAGGCACTACTTTGGCATTAAGCGAGATTAATAATTGTATAATTTGTAAAAATTAACCATAATACCCACTAACTATAATAAAATTCGAAATGGCTTCTCTCCCTTTTTTATAACTAGTCGCTAACATACGCGAGTTTTGTGAGGTTGTCTTGTTGCTTGTGATTGTCGACGTGAGGTCTTCTTCTTGATAATGCATGCCAGTTTATTATAGCCATTCTTCGACGCCGAAAGCGTAAACATCGCTAGTGGTGACTACGGTGTTGAAATCCTGGCCCAGCGGTAATAAAATGTCCTCCACCATTGTGTATTTTGTTCCGCCCAAAATGACGGATCGGCCTTGGCGTGGTAATTTACATGTCCATTCCGCGAGTACGCCGTTGGGTATGTCCTTCCACTCCGGTGGGACGTAACACCCGGGTTTCAAGGGCCAATAAAGTTGTTGTAGATATATTCTTCCTTCTCTGTTCTTTGGGTGGTTGATGGCAATCGACAGGATGTACTGGACCATCTGTGAATTTTGACAATGATTACATTAATTAGGTGCATATAAAGTTCTTATTTATTGTTAGAGGTTATTATTATTATTATTATCATTGTTATATCATTATCTTTTTATTAGTATAGGAGTCTATGGTATTTCAATTAAAAGGGAGGGGAATTTATCAAAAGGGGTAGACTCACTTGACCGTCGACATAACCGTTTACTTGTTATCCGGCGTCTCTTTATTCTCCAACTCTCTCCCTGCTAGACTTCTGGCGTATTCTAATTTCCTTATCTCCTCTTCGAGACCCGAAATGCTTCGAAGGGATAAATTCGAAGGTACCGCGCGGGTGTCAACTTCCAATAGTCCCTGCAGCGAATAGCGTTCTACTTCCATATCTTCGGACGTGGCTTTGCTGGAGAGATCGAGAGCATCGTTGGTGGCTTCTTCGTCGCTATTGCTCTCGTCCTCACTATTGCCTTCTGCAACTGTTACGTGACTGTATTGTCCTTTCCCCATGTATTCGATGAGTTCCGGCTTCTGCGTGAGGGGTGTCAGTGTGTCGAGGTACCATCCGTACGTAGTTCCTCCGAGATGAATATCCTGACCGAGCCGGACGGATGCTCGTCTTAACCATTGGTCGCGTGTTCTTTGGCTTAATCTACGCCATTCTGGCGGTACCCAAATGGATCGCTGTTGATAGCCAGGCGGGTCCAATGGCACTCGCCAATAACAGATGAGTTTTTCCATTCCTAGCCGAGGGCTTGTATATCGTCGGTTGACGGCAATGGGCAGGTGTCTTCCCAACCCTTGTAGTTTAAGTGGCTCGTGCCACTCAGGTACCGGTTCGTTGATCTCTGGCCATCCTCTCGTGCCAGGTATGGGGATCGTAGAGTATCGTTGTCCTTGCGGCATGAGGATATCGTTGCGCCACTCATATTGCGTTTGCCCTAGAGTAACATCTTCGAGCGGATTAGCTCGTAATTGAGCGATCCATTCGTTCAAACGGTTCTTCTCGACTTGTCGCCATTCAGGTGGAACGTACAAGAAGAAAGGTCTATCCACGATATCTAAGTATAAAGAGAGTTTCCAGTAACAGTAAATAACAGCAGTTCCTGGCACCAGGTTTGCAGGTGCCACTTCGTTGATTCTGATTTTCAGCGTTTCCGGCAGCGGTGCATGTTGATCAGATCTGGTTTGTATTATCGTAGTAAATTCGCGTCCACATTTGCATCTCGCCATGTCTTCGGATTTCTGTTGTTAAATTTTAATTGTTGGTATTAATTATTTGTCCAATTTCGATTTTATTCCTAGTTAATAACCTACGATTGGTTGATTATAGATAATATGTTCTTAGTTTATAGATTATATAACGTATATTTCTTTCGTTATTATTATATATTCCTTATCCCCCTTTTCTTTTCATTTATGTTTCTTTCCTCAAGAAATGAGTTGTTGAAAATGGGTTCTCGGGATATATCTATATATTTATTTCTCCTCTCTCTTTTTCAATTCACTTTCCTTTGTTTAGCCCTGGGTCGAAAATAGTAATCTTACTTCGTATATTTCTTCCTTTCTTTTTCTTATCGTAGTCATTGATATAGCGTTTTTCCAAGCCCCCATTCCGTCATTTGTCGCGAGGCGTACGTATGCCGTTTTAAAACCGTGATCATCGATATCATTATTTTTTTTCTTTTTTTTTTTTCCTTTCTTTCTCCCTCTCCTTTTTTTTTCCCACTTAAAATATAGTTACGTTTTTTATGTGTTTTTTTTTTTTTTTTTTTTTTTTTTTTTTTAATGTTTTTTTTTCTTTTTCGTGTTATTCACAATTGTTAAAAATTCGTATATATTTTATTATGGGTTTCCCTATCTTATCCTTACGCTAGTCTTTCTTTTAGATTTGGCCTGATTTTATTTCTCTCCAGCTTATTGCTTATCCTCCTTCTTTGGTCTTTGCAATAGGAAATATTGTTGTTTATTCTTTGTGTTTGAGCCTTCGCCCGGTTCTAACCCATCAATTTTCAGTTCGTGAGATAAAGTGTTGGGTTCACTAATCTCTTCCGCACCATCTGAGTAAGTAGTCGAGGTGGATGCGGCGGTGTCTTTCGGTGACACGGCTCTAGCCTTCGGCAACGTGTCATAAACCGGGCGAGTGCGTATAGCTACAGTCTCCCCGGCCCCGTTTATTTGCGCATTTGCTAAGTCTTGCATCGGATATAATTCTTCTCTTCGGCATGGATGGGGTAGCGTACGAAAATTTGATCCGGAGTGTCTCATGATTTGATCAAAATCTCGGACCCTCGGGTCGAATTCATATGTTAAAGGTGGGACGGTAGATAGGTCTCCGATGGGAATTCCGCAACCTTGGTATGCGGGCGGCTGGAGCGGTTCGGTAGTTTCAGTCTCGGTGTCCATATCGCCTTTATTTCCCCTGCCCGGTTTGGGTTGTTTTTTACTTAGGTGCAATAACAGACTCGTGACAGAGTCCCAAACAGCGCCTAACAGATGTATGGACCATCCGTATACCGTGTGCAGAGCATATCCGTGTATTATTGTATCGATGATGAGTTTAATGCCCCTGATTATGATCATTACTCCTATTACTCCTGCACTTACGTTCCCGAATCTAATGAGATACCCCCATGTTTTGTCCCATGCGGATTCTACAATTTTGTTTAATGCTTCTTCATCGAGAAGATTTGATAACGAACCGCCTTGAACGATGGTGGAATGTCCTGTAATTCCTCGCGCCAATGAATTTAATATTGCTGGTCTTTCCGCGGGGAACATTAGGTGATCGCGGAGTTCTTCCAATTCTCTCTGCGTATAGATTCCACTTGTGGCTAATGCGTAGGGACTAACGTATTTCCAGGTGGGTTTTGTAAGTGGTTTGAGTACTGTGGGGGTTTGAGTTTGCATTGGAGTGGGTCCGAAAGAATACCATTCTCCGTCTAATAGATACATAGGAGCGAGGAGTCGATTACACGATACCTCGGTGCCAGGTTTCAATAATATGTGAGTTCGTGGTGACAAATGAAAGGAGAAATTTCCCCTTGTTACTGGTAATTCGTTATAACATTCGGTCGTGCGGGCAATTTTTACTTCGACGGGAATACATTGGGCAATGTGTGCCACTTCTCCGGCTAACACAGCCATATATCCCGGTCCTTTCATTAGATCAAAAGCAAATTCGTCCGGAGAAATTCTTGCTATTGTTAAAGTGGTTTGCAATATTTGTCGTTCGAGATTGCAACGTTGCATCAATATATCGCGATACATATCTTTAATCTGCGTGCGAATATGTTTCTCTACGAACACGAATTTAGAGTTCATGTATGTGAAGATATCCAAATTATTTACTTCAATTGGTTTTTTCGCGATGAAGGGATTTCCCCGCGAGATTTCAACGATAAGCAGCTTAGGATGCTCGGTCTTCGTCAAAATATATCCGCAAACTTTAATTTGGTTTTTGCTAGAAAGTCCGAACGTTACGTCTCCTTCAGTGAGAGTGTATACTGTTTGTTCATTGCCTACGTTGTAATCCGTAATTCTATCGGCAATTCCTTCGTATAAGAGTCCGTACCTGCCGGTTTTACAACTGTCTTCGGGCAGCGGATCCCAGTATGTATCGCCGCCGTCGAAATCGACGCAATGACCCTCGTTTAACTCACAGTTTGTTCCGGAGCGTAGATGTATTTTATTAGTATCTACATTTACTCGAGCGTTGTAATCTCTCAACGATATTTTCACACTTCCATGTACTATTACTTTATCCCATGTCCCGTACGGATCAGAATAAGTACTGCCTTCGCAAGAACCATCGTTATAAATCGACCCTACTATATGTATAGGTCGCGTAATCGTTCCGTTTGTCGTAATCCCTGTAACCGTTGTCTGTCCTATTTTAATATTACCGTATCGATACATATCGAGACAAGATTCGCGGTTGACGCTATCTATATATCCATATTCTCCGTTGGTTACGTCCATCGTGTGGGAGTGCATTCCGCATCTTTTGATCGTTCGATAAATTTCCACTTTACATTGCCTTACTTTTATAGATGAATATTCATTGATTTGTATTAGTTGGATATAGGTGCGAGAGACGTTAACTTCCTGTTGGGGAATGTTGCATTCTCCCACTCCCAGTAGTGATACGCTGGTGATGTTTGACGTAACACCGGCGCAATCGTATCCAATCAATCCATGAGTCGGCGAGATTCGTGAATTTAACCAGATCATCGTAATCCACGCGAGAAGAATTCCGAGCTTCATTTTTCTGCAATATTATTGTGTTGTGAGATACCGACCGTTTAGTAATATTATATTCTCCTTCTCTCCTTTTTTTTTCTTTAAATTTCAAATGTTCGTTTCTACTCTATAATCTGTGGACACGAAAATTTCGAGAGTATTTTGTGCCTTGACCAATGGGAAATCCTCTCCCTCCTCCGTTGACGGGTTCAACGCGTGGAACAAGGGTTGCCGCGTTGAGTTTCCGAAAATTTCGGGAGTGGGACTTTGTGTATTTAAACGGCTGTTCCCGGGGAAGAAAAATCATTCTTGTCCTTGCACTCGAAAAATCACCGTTTCGACAAAAAAAAAAGAAGATGTTCTCTTTCTTGAACACGGAACAACTGAATGCGGCCTACATGGAGGCGTACGCTGCCCTACTCCGCAGTGGATCGCAGGAGACTTTTAATAGGAGGGTAAGTGTTAAAAATTGTATATATATTTTCCTCTCTGTTTTTTCGTGTTTTTTTTTTTTTGGTTTTTTTTTTTTTTTTTTTTTTTTTTTTTAACGACCCTTTTTTTCTTTTTTTTTTTCAGATTACGGAATTGCGGACCCCTCCGTCCGTCGACTTCGAGTCGGACGAAAATTGGGACGCCGAGGAGTCGGGCCCCAGCTATTTGGAGGTGCTGAGGGACGCGGGGGTGTATCCCCCCCTCCCTTCAAGCTTCCCCAATTTGCTCCCGGGGTTGGTGGACCGGGACGAGGGCGATTTTTCGCATGGAGAGGATCCTCTTCCGGGCTTTGATCCGGAGGACTATGCTTTCGTCCCGCGGCACCGGGAGGAGGAGGAAATGGAGGTGGACCCGGATTCGGAGGAAACGGGGACACCGCCGATATCTCGGGTTGGTGAGGGGGACGAGGATCCCCCTGGGACGCCTGGCTTGCTGCGGCCCTTCGCGCAATTTAATTGGTAATTATTGTTTTTTTTTTCACCGGTTTCCTTTTTTTTTTTATTATTATTTTTTTCTTTTATTAATTTTGTTATATTTTTTCTGTTTCAGTTCGCGTTTCCGGCCCTAATAGGGTTCCGGGCGAGGGGGGGGGGGGGGGGGGTTTAGTTTTAATTTATATTTTTCTTTATTAAATTTAAGTTTCTTCTTTTTTTTTTTAGATTTAAGTATAATATAGAGATATAATACCATAGGTAGTAGTAGATTTTAATTTAAATTTTAATTCATAGGTTAGAATAAAAGATTTTTTTTTTTTTTTTTTTTATATACTGTTTTGTATTTTCTTCTTTTTTTTTTAATAAATGCCCGAAAGGGCTTAAACTTAACCTTCTCGTTTCTACCCTTTTCTTTCCTCCCCCCTTTTTTTTTTTTTTTTTTATTATTGCGGAGGTTTAGCTCTTGTTTTGTAATTAACTTTTACGACTGCGCGGAATGTGTTGTTCCGTCAACGCTTCCATTTTTTTTTTTCAGAATTGCGATGAGGCTGTTGTTCTGCCAACAGGCCTCACTTATATTGCGTTGGGTTCTGTTGCTCCGCCAACAGTCTAATTTTCATTATTAACCTGTAAGCGTATCCTTTTTTCCCACTCTTTTCTTCTTGGTTGAGTCCTCGGGATTCCCAATAATTTGTTCGAAATTCGCTTTTCTCCTTTTCCTTTCGGTCGAGTCTTCACGGCTCCCGTTAAATGTAAAAAAAAATTTTTTTTTTTTATGTATATTATTTATTCATTTTTTTTTTTTTTATTGATTTTTTTTTTCTTTTTTTTTTTTTATTAAGAGGAAAAGTTAGTTGGTCGAGTCTTCACGACTCCCGAAAAAAAAAAAAAATATATATTTTTTTTTTCTATATATATTATTTATCTATATATTTTTTCATTATTATAGAAAATTTTGTGGTGGGTCAAGTCTCTACGACTCCCAGCAAATTTTTCCTATTAAATCCCCGTTTTTCTCTCTCCTTTTTTTTCGGCTTAAGAAAATTTATTATTGTTATTATTATGCTTTACATTTAGATTATAACAAGAAAATTGCTTTTTAAATTCTATTTCTTCTCCCCTTTTTTTTTTTAATAAAATATATATAATTTTTTTTTTATATATATATATATATATATATATATATTTTTTTTTTTTATTATTATTTGATTATTTATATTATTATTGTTGTTTTTTTTTTTTTTTCATTTCCTTTCTAAATTTTCTTCTTATTAATTCTCCGGTCGACTTCCTCTAAGAATTCCCGCCTTTTTTTAATTTTTTTTTTTTTTTTTTTTTTTCGATTTTTATTTTGGTATATATATATTTTTTTTTTATTGTTACTGTTGATTATATGTTTCCTCCGATTGAGTTCCTTGTGAGCTCACCTTTTCTTTAATAGTAATATCTATAATTATCTATTTTTTTCTTGAGGCCTCTAGGTTGTATTCCTCTCTTATTATCTATCTAGACTTTATGGTTATTAACATTATGTTCAGATATGTTTCCTTATTCTGGCTATTATGGTCATTACTATTATTATTACTCCCTTTTATTTCATGAACCTCGTCTTGCTTGCATCCTTTCATTCTTGTCCGCCTTCTCAAGTTTCTATTTCCACACAATTTCTATAGTATTTTACCCTACTTGCTATCCTTTTTTTTTTGTTCTGATTAGCCTTATTATCGATTAAAATACTTTGCCTATGTATGGGTATATATATCTATATATTTATATACGAGGACTGACAATTAAATTCCGGGAATTTTGTAATAGATTAAGAATAAATTAAAAATTGTCAAAACCAACCTTAGACACCTTCGCAGTAGTCCCCTCCTAATTCTATGCACCGGCGCCAACGGCGCTCCCATGCCTGGAAACAATTTTCGTAGCGCGCTTGTGGAATCTGTTTCAGAACTCGCGTCGTGGCTTCTTTCACCTTCTCTAACCCCCCGTGATGAATTCCCTTCAGGTGATTTTTTATTTCTGGGAATAGAAAAAAGTCACAGGGGGCTAGATCAGGGCTGTATGGGGGGTGCGGCAGCGTTGGAATGGAATGTTTGGCTAAAAATTCGCGAACAGCGTACGAGGAATGCGAGGGAGCATTGTCGTGGTGCAGCGTCCAACCATTAAGCGCCAAATCGGGGCGAACGCGAAACACTCTGGACCGTAAACGCTTTAAAACTTCAATATAAAAGTTCGCATTGACCGTCTGGCCTGGAGGAACAAATTCTCGATGAATTACTCCATTAATATCGAAAAAAACAATGAGCATCGCTTTGATTTTGGACTTGGACATCCGGGCTTTCTTCGGGCGTGGTTCACCCTCTCCCAACCACTGAAAACTTTGCCTTTTCGTTTCTGGATCATACTCAAAAACCCAGCTTTCATCTCCGGTCACAATACTACGCATCCAATCTCTTCCTTCTGAGTCAATCCGTGAAATCAAATCTTGCGAGATCGAAAAACGAAGGTGTTTTTGTTCGGCGGTGAGCACTTTTGGAACCATTTTGGCACACACTTTGCGCATCCCTAAATCTTCATGCAACATGCGTCGAATTGTTTCTCGATTGATGCCTAGTTCCTCCTCTAACATTCGAAGGCTAACACGCCGGTCTTCGTTCAGTTTCGCGCGCAAACGGGCAACATTTTCGTCGGTGCGAGACGTGGAAGGAGCACCTTCCCGCGGATCGTCATCGAGCGACTCTCTTCCCTCCTTAAACCGCTTGGCCCACTCGTAAACGCGTGTTTTCGAATAACAATCATCCTTGTACACTGTCTGAAGTTTTTGTAAAATTTCTGCCGGTTTTGTCCCAAGTTTCACCAAAAATTTGATCGCACATCTTTGTTCGAAATTTACATCCGACATTTTCGCGACACGGGTATAAAAAGTAGCTTTGTTTAAAATTCTATAAAAACACAACCACGGCACCAATTAAGCTGAAATTTCGTATACTACTATAGAAACGTGTTAGCTTTCGAATGCGACCGGAGCGAACGCACCAGTGTTACCTGGAGAGACTGCAGAGCGAAATTCCCGGAACTTAATTGTCAGTCCTCGTATTTTTTCCTGTTCTATATGTATTTTCTTTTTTTTCCTTTTTCTTCTTTCTTTTTTTTTCTTCGATCAATTAATTGTGATAACTATTACTATTTTCTTCTCTTTTTTTGTTTTTGTGGGGTTTTGTTTCTTCCTTTGAGAGGGATTTTATTTATCATCATATTACTAATTGCATTTTCCTTGGAACTGCTCGATTTCCTCATCTTTTTATATTTATTTCGTTTGAATGTTTTCACTTATCATCTCTAATTTTACCATAAGAAAACGTCATTGTCGTTTCCCTTGTTTATTCATATATATTTTTCTTGTAGTATAATTATTATTATTATTTTTTTTTTTTTTATACCGGGGTTTCTAGTAGCTTCTTCTCTTCGAGAGTTTCGTCCTCCTCTTCTATGTGAGTGTATAATTTCCTGCATATTTCTTCAAAAAGTTCTCTTTCGTCTATTTGTTGCGATCCATTTTCCATAGTGTCCAGGGTGCCAATACCGTCGTTCTCATCACCAGAACCTGGAGCTGTTTCGTACGGTGTCGAAGGCACTAACGTGTCTTCTTCTTCGTCATCGGTGTCTTCGGGCGGATGGTAATTGAAAAGTCCGTAGCCTTGGCTTTCCATTGTTTCCACTAATTGACCTTCGGGGAGGAGAGAATCGCCTCTCCACGTGTATCTTACGCCTCCGAGCACGATGGGTTGATACATATTCTGACATAACAACGAGGTGTAACGGGCTCGCCCCTCTTTATTGAGTCTTCTCCACTCGGGGGGTACCCACAGGATGAATTTGCGCCCGTTTTCGAGGGGCAATTCGAGTTTCCAATAACAGAATATTTTTTCCATCCCATTTATAATGTCGTGGGGTATCTGTCGGTTTATTCTTATGGGTAGATGCGTTCCGTCTGAATATTGAAGCCGGGGTTCGCCCCAGAAAGGAACTTCCTCCTGAGATTCCGGCCATCCATCGCGCCCTGGCATCGGTATGTCCGATAGCCTTTGTCCTAACGGTACGAGTGCGTCGGGTAGCCATTTGTACAGAGTGGCTCCAAGAACTATATCTTCGTATGGATTATCGCGTAATTTACCGACCCATTCATCTAATACTGCCGGTTGGATCGTTCGCCACTCCGGGGGCACATACAGATCTACTCTTCTTTTCGGAATTTCCAGATAAAATGCAATTTTCCAATAACAGAACAACGCTTCTGTTCCCGGCACGATTACTCGGGGCCTTATTCGATTAAGACAGATCCAAAGCGTATCTTCGTGGGTGTCGTTCATAAGTGGTCGGCACCAACTGAACTCCGTACAGTAGCAGTGATGTAGAGCCATTGTTCCACACGTTCCTGTGTTTGGAAACGTTACTTATGAAATCTTAACGTACATATGTATGTGTATTTTTTTTATTTTTATTTTTAAATTATTGAATTTTTTTTTCTCTTTTTTTTTTCCTTTTTTTTTCCATTAAGTCGTCCTTATGTAACGATTATTATAGGTATTTGAGTTTTTATATTTAATTTATTAAGTATATTCTTATATTTTGTTCGTAAAATGATTATTAAAAATTTTTGTTTAGTTTCTTTTCTTCCTTTTTTTTTTCGCATCTGATGCTATCTGTTAATTTTACTATTCGTAATGTCCTAACAATGCCTTTCCCTTTTTCTCATTCTTAATTTACATCCTACTCGTAATTGGTTAATTATACGTGCATATATATATTTTTTTTTTTCCGTTTCCTCCCTTTTTTTCTTTCATTACTTCCTCTTTTGCGGCCGGGTGCCTTCAAGTACAGTTACGTTACTGGGAACGACTGAGATTCCCCGGTCTCTACAATTGTAATCGTGTACTATCGTAATCTTGGTGTATCGGAATATCAAAGCTCCGCAGATTACGCAATCGCCGTTCTTCTTGGCGCATTTGCCGCAGTAGATTGCGTGTCGGCAGGGTAAGAGTATAGTTTCGATACCGGCCGACCTGCAACCCTCACAAAGATTGTCGATAACGTACTGATTGATTTCTAGGTCATTATAACCTGGAAGCGGTGGGGCGAGCAACGTTATCAAGTCATCCGACGTACTAGCGGATTTCTTTGTCTTTCTTGGTTTAGTCTTGCCGGACGGAGGTGTTGCCACACCAGCTTCCTTAGGTATGTCGTTTATTGCCTCGTCGAGCGTGTATACCGTATACCCTGCTCTCTTCAATGATCCATACTCGGAATCATCGGTTTTGTAGGTAGTCTCACTAGCGAGGAACTCGTTAATTGCCTCCGTAAGATTTTCCAGACGACGGAGGCGAACAGCGGGGTCCTTCTTTACGAACTCCGGTTGTTCGGTTACTCGAGTGTCATTAACAGTTGGCTTCGGTACTGGCCCTCCATTCACTTCTTTTACGTAACTCGGCCCTTTTATCGAAAGTAGGTACTTGCATTTCGGAAATAGTCGTGCGTGACGTTGCCACGGTTTGTCGTTGGGTTGCCAATCCTTTAATCCTCCCGCGCAATGGTGGCAAACCACGAAGTCGCCCGTTCCCGGCCAGAAAAATCCTGCGCGAGCAAGACTCTCCTTTGTCTGTGGCGAATTATTCGGCCAATCCTTGAAAGTCTTGAGACGTTCACAATAATCATGATACTCTGGATATCCCATATCCTCCCAGTTACGAAGCGTCATAGACGTTCTCTCTGTTTTCGTTATTTCGTTGTTTTTACCTTTCGTTTCGATACCGTTGGCGCAAGGGATCGGTTTGTTATTCTTGGCGCGTAGACAACTCTCGGGCACCGGATCCGAGGGGATGAGCGTCACGCCGCCCATGTGCGCGTATAGTGACGGCGGTGGGCCCGAAGGGGTATCGATGGTGACTACCGAAGGTGCGTTTATCTGCTTTACATACTCCGGTCCCTTCACCGAAAGGAGGTATTCGCACTTCGGAAACCATCGTGCGTGTTGCTCCCATGGTACGTCCTCGGGCTGCCAATCCTTTAGCCCGCCTCCACAATAATGACAAATTACTCGATCGCCACTTCCCTCTCGAAAGAATCCCGCGTTGGCGTGATCCTCGGCCGTCTGAGGGGCCCATTTAGGCCAATCTTTAAAGGTTTCCATACGATCCTTAAAATCGAGAAACGCTGGATGCGCAGCTTTTTTCCAGCTCCGAAAAGTTAATGACGTATTTCCGGGTTTCGGCGTTATGTTGCCGCACATTCTTTCGCATTGTATACAAGAATGCCTTTTTCCCTCTGTGTTGGTCGGAGCCTTTTTCCTCTCCGGCCGAGGGGGAGGAATCGTCGCGGGGTCCGTACCGATAGGGACGTTGCCACACGGTAGGTTCCTCACGAATCGACACAGCTCTTGATACTTTGCATGATCTCGCATGGGATCATCGTCTTCCGACCATTGGCTTATGGCGAGTTTGCACTCAAAGCATCGAACGTAATCCTTTATACCGGTGTAATAAAATCCAGCAGCGGCAAACTTTGCGGCATCTAACGTAAACTGTGGGGGACCTGGATAACTTTGTAGACGGACACTTTCGAACCGATAATCGGGCTGCGGTGGTTGTTCAAGTGTCGACATTGTGTCGCTGAATTATCCGTATATATTTGTGAGATTTCTTGTTGTGTTTTTTTTTTCCCTTTTTTTTTCTTCTTCTTTTTTTTTTTATAACTTCATAAATATGAGTACGTTTAATAAGTAGTATTATTCCCACGCAGTAGCTATATGTCTATTTTCCTCTTCCTTTTTTTTTTATTTAGTTAGGTAACTATATTTTTCTTTGTAAATTTCCCTGAGAGGTTATAATGAATATTCGAGAATGTTCACAGTTTATCTTATTTGCTGTCTAACGGCTTCTTTTCTTCTTTTGGTTTTACGATGCAGGAATACGTGATTTTCGTAGCCGATTCGGATGTACAACACGTGAGCCCTTTTTTATCTTTATCCGCACGTTTCCCTTTTCCAGCAGCTCCAATACCTCGTATGGTCCGACGTAATGGTCTCCTAGTTTTCCGGGTTTCGGTCCTTTAAGCAGAAATACTGGTTCACCTACTTTGAAATTTATTGTATTTATTTTTCGATCGTGAATTTCTTTAGCTTTTTCTTTTGCTAAGATTAAATTCTCACGACCGATCTGTTGTATTGAATGTATTTGCGTTACTAGCTGAATTAAATAATCGTCGTAAGTGGCGAGTCTTTCTCTTGCGGCCAGCGGCATGCTGGAGGGAGTTCTAGCTATTTTGCCAAACACCATTTCATAGGGTGTGTGTTTAGTCCCCTCGTGTACATTCGTATTATAATTGAATATTGCCAATTCGACCCATTCGTCCCAGTTTTTTTCTCGCGTCGTGTATTGTTTTAAGTATTCTCCCAAGACGTGGTGAGATCTCTCTAAAGAACCGTTTGACTGGGGGTGGAAAGCGGTCGTTCTAATTTTCCGGATTCTAAATAATTTAGCAATTTGTTGCATAAATTTGCTCAAAAAATTTGCCCCTTGATCGGTTAATACTGCTCTCGGTGCGCCGAATTGACAGATATAATGTTTCACGAACGCTTCTGCGATAGTTACGGCTCTAGCATTAGGGAGTGCTATTGCCATAGAAAATTTTGTCAATTGATCTTGAATTGTGAGTATGTATTCATTATCTCTTTTAGTTTTTGCTATGGGTCCTACTATATCCATGGCGATCTTGTCGAAGGCAGTGCCGGGTGTATCGGTAATTACGAGAGGTTGTTTAGTTTTAACTCTGACTAATTTTTTTAATTGGCACTGTAGACATCGCTGGATAAACTGTTGAATGTCTGCCTTTAGATTTTTCCAATAATACTGGTGGCGAATTCTATTATAAGTTTTGCTTACTCCACGGTGTCCTCCGATGGGTGAACAATGCATTTCTCGAATTATTTCGTCGTGTTCATCTTCGGGAGGTTCTCTAACTATCCCATTGCAGATTATTATCTTAAAATCACTTTCTTCAAATATTCGCTGAATTTCCGAATGTATTCTATCCCAAGGGACATTGCAAATTGTTTCGGATTTGGCGATGCTTAATGACTGAATGCCTAATCTTCCTGCCAGGTATTCACAGTTGTGTAATACTTCTGTAATATTTTCAAGTATTTGCGTCGGGCCTTCGGTCTCGTCGTCAGAGATCGGTAGGGCAATATTAAATTTATTACCCCGTTTCACAAAGGATTGAGGGCGCTTTAATCTTAAATTTTTCGTTTTTGGCAGTTCATTTCTTTCTTGTAATTTTTTACTACCGTCGTCCAATGGTTTACCGGTCGTAGTTATGAAATATGCGAGGCTATCTTTCCGAGTGTGAAAGAGATCTCGAGATTGTTTAACATTTCCGATGGTACCGCGATCAATGGTTGTATCGCGATTGTTTACTCGCGTATTACCGTCGGGCTCTCTTATTCCAGTTGCATCGATATTCCTTTCTTCATCGCTTGCTTCATCAGCATTTTCATGTTCTTCGCTAGAATTTTCAGATTCGCTCTCCTCGATTGGCACCGGCCTGTGGTTTTTTCGTTTACGATGTACAATCTCCTCTTCCGTTTCTTCGTTTTCAGCTTCTAATATCCTTGGCGGTATATAGTCTCGTGACGTACCGGGCCCATAGGGGTCGGTGACGGGCGCGTGCCACGCTTCGGCACTGTCTTCAGGGTAGCATTGTTCGGCAGGGGTTTTATGGCACGATTCATTGGCTTCTCCGTCAGGTACTGCCGATGGTACTTCCTTTACCGTAGTCTCATCCATTGGAGTTCCAGTTGTCAACTCGACGTCGCGAGGATAATTATCATTCGTGTTTCCTTCTATTTCAACTGCGGCGGATGTTGCGTTGGGTGACTCGTGTTCCCAATCGCATTCCTCGAACTCATCATATACCAATGCATAATTATTATCTTCTTCGTCGCTCTCTACGATGTCTGCTTCTTCATCGTCTGTATCGTGGCTGAGTATTTCTCTGATGTCTTCCTCCGTCAGTTGTCTTCTCTTTTTCCTTCTTGTTTTGGTGTCTTTATTGACACGAATTATAAAAATGTCGTCACTGCCGTCGGGTTCCGGTATCGGGTTCCTTGACAATGCGTCTGCGTTAACATTCGTCTTTCCGGCTTTATACACGACATCGTACTCGTATTCGGCGAGTTTTAAACGCCATCGTAATATTTTCGCATTTCCATCGGTAGCACGCCGGAACCACAATAAAGGTTTATGGTCGGTTACTACCGTAAATCGCCGTCCATACAGGTAGGGACGAAAATGAAGTATCGAATATACAATGGCCAATGCTTCTTTCTCGTATGTATCATATTTCTCTTCGGTCTTACTCAACGCTCGAGACGCGTATGCACACGGGTGATCGTGGTTAATCACTCCTTGTGATAATATGGAGCCGATAGCGACTCCAGAGGCGTCTGTTGTCAAAATAAATGGTTTCAAGAAATCTGGATATCGCAAAACCGGAGCGGTGCATAGTTTTCCCTTTAATATTTCGAACGCTTCGTTTTGTTCCTGACGCCACTCGAAAGGTATATCTTTCCGAAGAAGTTCCGTGAGCGGTTTGGATATTTTCGCGTAACTTTCTATAAATCTTCTATAGTAGCCCGTCAATCCTAAAAATTGGCGAATGTTTTTAACGTTTTTGGGTCGGGGGAATTCGCGAACAGCTACGAGTTTCCTTGGATCAGGGCTAACGCCATCCTTTCCTATCACGTGCCCTAGATACGCTACTTCCTTTTTTAAGAATTCGCATTTGTCGGGTTGGAGTTTTAAATTGGCTATTTCTAGTCGCTTCATTAATTCCCGATAAGTGTTTTCGTGTTCCTCGAGGCTTCTTGCGTATATTACGATATCGTCAAGGTAAACGAATACGCCCTTTCCGAGGATATTTCCTAGTGTTAAATCCATTGTACGTTGGAACGTCGGAGGTGCGTTTCGTAATCCGAACGGCATGCGAACGAATTCAAAATGCCCGTGCGGCGTTGTAAAGGCGGTTTTATGACGGTCCCCGGCGTATACTTCAATTTGATGAAACCCTGAGGCCAAGTCGAAGACTGAGAAATATTTTGCTCCTCCTAATTGATCAAGTATTTCCGTAATGTTAGGTATAGGGTACGCGTCAGCGATTGTTTTTTCGTTGAGCGCGCGATAATCGAATACCACTCGCCATTTCTTATTGCCTTTGGAGTCGAGTTTCTTCGGCACGACCCATACGGGGCAATTATACGGCGAGGTGGAAGGGATTATAATCCCGTTTTTCAACATATCTTCGACCTGTCTTTCGATTTCCTTTCGCGTACACTCTGGCCATCGATACCCTCTTGTATTGATAGGTAGATCATCTGTAGTGGGTATTCGATGCTGCAGAAGCGTCGTACAACTCAAACTTTCGCCGGGTAAATGGTATAGGAAAGCGCTTTCTTTCAAAAGGTCCTCTATACTTTTCCTTTCACTATCGTTTAAACCATCGAGTCTTAATAATTCCTTTATCTGTTCAAAACGGGCGATAGTAGCCACCTCATTAATTGCATAGCAATATTCCTCTCGAATGATAGGATGGATTTCGCGAGAAATGGGGATGGCTCCGAGCCTCATTACTAACGCGATGTCCTTAATTTCGTACGTTCGTTCATTTTCCTTTTTGTTTATACTTTTCCTTCCCTGATTTCCTTGCAATGACTCTCGGATATTTTGCTCTTTAACAACACTTGAATCTTCTTCGAATATTTCTGTAATACACAATTTTTCTGAATTTTCTCCTGAATTTTTACTTTCTTCATCTGAAATTATTAAATATAACTCATCGATATCGTCCGACCTTTTATCGCTCACCGTATTCGAACTGCAAACTGAATTTACTGAAACTTTATTATCAAGATCGCTTGCTCCTTCCATGAGCATTTGGTCTTTACTTATATATGATTCACACATAATCTTGTCAACATTTTCTGAACCGATTTTCTTTATAACGCCTGGCCTTTTGCGAGACACAGAGTCGCTCATCGTATAATACCTGGAACCCGAATCGTCTATGGCGCCTGGCCTCTCACAGGGCACAGAGTCGCTCACAGAACGAGAACTTGAAACTGAACCGTCTATGGCGCCTGGCCTCTCACGGGACACAGAGTCGCTCATAGAACGAGAACTTGAAACTGAACCGTCTATGGCGCCTGGCCTCTCACGGGACACAGAGTCGCTCATAGAACGAGAACTTGAAACTGAACCGTCTATGGCGCCTGGCCTCTCACGGGACACAGAGTCGCTCATAGAACGAGAACTTGAAACTGAACCGTCTATGGCGCCTGGCCTCTCACGGGACACAGAGTCGCTCATAGAACGAGAACTTGAAACTGAACCGTCTATGGCGCCTGGCCTCTCACGGGACACAGAGTCGCTCATAGAACGCGAACTTGAAACTGAACCGTCTATGGCGCCTGGCCTCTCACGGGACACAGAGTCGCTCATAGAACGAGAACTTGAAACTGAACCGTCTATGGCGCCTGGCCTCTCACGGGACACAGAGTCGCTCATAGAACGAGAACTTGAAACTGAACCGTCTATGGCGCCTGGCCTCTCACGGGACACAGAGTCGCTCATAGAACGCGAACTTGAAACTGAACCGTCTATGGCGCCTGGCCTCTCACAGGACACAGAGTCGCTCATAGAACGCGAACTTGAAACTGAACCGTCTATGGCGCCTGGCCTCTCACAGGACACAGAGTCGCTCATAGAACGCGAACTTGAAACTGAACCGTTGATATCGCTCGGCCCTTCACTGGGTACCGAGTCGATAATCAAACACGTATCTTTCACCATATTAATTGGATTTCCTTTATTATTATAATCGATGGTGTTCGGCCCGGCGACGGGTCCAGTATTGCTATCTGCACGCTCTTTATCAAAGTTTTCAACCGATTTCTCAGAATTATCTTTTATTATCGTTTTGTCAATCATTGTCCTGGAGTCATTGCGTGATGTTAGTGTTTCCTTTCGATACCTGGAGTTTCCTGGCGTTGGGACGGGTCGAAGCGCCATTACAGGTACTTCTACCTCAACATTGTAGCTGTTACTGTTGGTAATAAAAATGTAAGCCTTTCCGTTATTGTTTTCTACAAACCCACTCTCGAGCGTAAGTCCTTCGCCTGCGTCGAGAGGCGGTAAATATCCTTCTCTGATATCTAAATTTTTAATCCGCACAAAACACAGTTTCTTTGTGTTGGCCGGTATAATCATTCTTTCCTGTGTCGAGAACGGTATCTTTGTATCTTGCATTTTTAATTGTCGTTTCTCGTAATCTATTTTAACGCGATTGCCATCGAGATATTCTGAACCTAATATTCCCTCCTCTGTGATAGGGAAATCATTGCTAACCACATGGAAAGTAGCATAACGCCCGTACGCTTGGATTTTAACGTGACCTAACGTATAGATTGAAGATTCGGTAATACCGTTGAGTTGTAAAATTTCTTGCCGGTTCACGCGTGTCTCGGGGTACAAGCAACGTTCTTTTATGATATTGGGTCCGGACCCTGTGTCAACCATAAGGGTTATAGGAGACGCGACTTCTTCACTATGTAATAAAACGGTAGGTACTGAACTTTCGTTATGCAATTTTATCGTGAAGATTTTTAAAATTCTGGGTTGGCGAATTCTACTGCTCTGATCACTCGGACAGGGTGCGAGCTCGTTGTGGCCTCTCTCATCGCACCCGAACTCGGGAGACCACTCGCGTTTCCCGACGTATCTTGCGCTTTACTTTCATTTGCCAGTCTCTTGGGACACTCTCTAATGAAATGTCCCGACGTTTTGCAATAATGACATATGAAATTATTACTTGTCTCTCCGTATGACTCTTGCGGTGTTACTTGATTTCGATTCGGAGGCTGCGAATTATTCGTTCGATAGGGGCATATATAGGCCCCGTGGCCGTCTTTTTTACAAATCTGGCAGTTTATAGGGGGTTGCGGCCCATACCTCAGGCCCTGGGGCACCTGTGCGTCTCGTCCGCTGCCTGGCGCTTGAGCAGACCGCGGTAGTTGCGGGCAGTTCGCAGCTATGTGTCCCGTCTGTTTACACAGCTGACATAGTGCAGAGGGTTGCCCTTGATTTTTCTTGTCAGGGGGAAAAATTTTATAACATCGATCTGCCGTGTGGCCACGTTTATCGCACACCTGACATAAAGTTATCATCGGCGCGGCGATTTGATTCGACTGACTGTCGTTATTTTTAGGGGGAAAGAGTTTAAAACACCTTTCCGCGGTGTGGCCGATTTTATTGCATACTTGACATACGGGGACATTCTTCTTTTCAATTTCGTTTTCCTTTGTTCCTTGCGACTGTGTGTTAACCGATTTATTCAATGAACATGTTGCGGCAGTGTGTCCTGTTTTTTTGCAAAGTTGACAATTTACTTGGTCTCCGGTTACTACGTGAACATTACGCTTATTGTCGGATTTATTTCCTTTCGTTTCAGGGGGGTTGGTGGTCTCACCTCGGAGCGCGGCACGCCCGGCTAGTTCTCTCTCTATTTTTACTGCCATTTTAATGGCTTCGTCTATCGTGTCGCACGGTCTCATTCTTTGTTCGATTTCGGGTTTTAATCCATTTATAAAACACGGCGGAAGGCTCTCGGTAGTGTTTTTCTTGAAAATTTCATCAGCTGCGCTATTTTTTCCGAATTCGTATGCGTCTAATATTTGGTAACCAATGTCGCGTAGTCGATTTGAAAAGGTAATTACTGTCTCGTTTGGCTTTTGGTAAATTGCTCCCAATTCTCCTTGCAATTGATAAATATTGCGAGCGGAAGAGTAAATGCTTTTCAAAAAGTCTGTTAATTCTTCGACCGTCTCGAAAGTGTTTAGATGAATTGTTCGTCGCGGTTCGCCTTTAATTTTTACTCTGAGTGCTTTTACTAGATTTTTCTCGTTTTCGGGTTCCAACATTTCGACTGCCTCCTCGCATCCTTGTATAAACGCGCCAAGTGACGTGGTTTTCCCATCGTATTCTGGTATTACTGCGAGTGCGTCTCGAAGGGATACGACTTGGCTGTGGTTAACCATCGTTGTACAACCTATTTTACTGTCGAGAGGCCTTTCACTATATTTACCCGGTGTCTTTCCTTCGGCCCGGTCTATACGAGTAACGTTACTAACTTTGGTTGTAATACGTTTTTTATCTGCGTCGTCGATTAAATTTTTTTCATCAAGGTTGTCCTCTTTTGTCTTGAAAAGACTTAATATAGCCTTTTTCCTGTTTAGTCCCAATGGCTTTAAAACTGTACGCGTTATTGAGTTACTTAATTCTGGATTTACTTCCTTTGTATGTTTTCTTTGTGTCGTTCTTATAGTTCCAAATATTTTACGTCTCAGAGATCGACCGTTTTTCGCGGAAAGATCACAAATTGTTCCTTGTGGTGTAGAATATATATCAAGATCGGTGCTGGATGCATCCGATTTAATAGACTCGTGAGGGGATCCTGGAGGGGTCTCGATAATTTTTATTGTTTTTTCGTTTCCTGAGTGGTCTTCGTGGGTTCTATTAAATGGCGGAGCAGTGCCTTCGTCTACCTGTTGTTCTCGTTCAAAGTTTTCCTCTGAATTTTTCCTAGACGGAATTACAGTTCCCGGGTTTACAATCGCTACGGGAGTGTTCTCCGAACTTGATTTAGGGGAGATAATAACAGTTCCTGTGTCTGAGATCCCACCGGGAGAGAGTTTTGGCGTAGATTCGGGAGAAAACGTGATTTTCTTTCGAAACGATGTCACTGGTGTTTTGACAAAACTTTTCATAGGCGTTTTCACAGGAGAATTCACGGGAGATTTTCCTACAGGTGTCGGTATTTGCTCGGTTGTTTTCATGATCTTAACTATAACAGGGAATTCGCCCGTACTTTCCGCCTCTTCCGTTAGCTGAGCTACCTCATCGGCAGTACGAAGGATATTGGCTTCTATTGTCTCAAGTTCCGTAAAAATGTGTCCTGCTCTATCCTGTAATTCCTTGATTTCTTCGTTCGAAATTGCTTGCACCGATGTGATCTGTATATTAAATTTTCGTTCTAGTTCGCGGATCTTTGCCTCTGTATGAGGGTCAATATCGACGGTTATAGGAGTGGGTAATTTTATCGCCTCAGAATTTATCAAAGCAGGTGACGAGTTATAATGAACCTTTGTTTCCTCATTAGATTTAAAGTTGAACTCCGACTTTACAGTACCGAGATTTATCAACGCAGGACACGAGTCGTAATGTACAAGCGGGTATCGTTTCCCGAGGTTTAAAGCTTCGATAGTTTCTTTACGAGACTCATAGTATTGCGATGGTCCACTCACTTCCTTAGTTTTAGCTTTCGGTTTTGTTTTTCTTTTACGTTCCTCTGGGTATTCTCTAAGAACATCGTCGCCTTGGATTTTTAATTGAGACCGAGTCGCCGGCATTTATTTCACGATTATTTTCATTATATTGAATTTATCGATTACTGCTCCATTCTTTTTATTTTTATTAATATGGATTTATCCTCTCTGTTTTATCTATTGTCCCGAAGGTTTAATCTTTCAGAATATCGACAGAAACGGAATCTACGTTTTCTCTTCCGACTTCTTATTTTCTTTTTTTTTTTTTTTTTAAATTTGTTTTGTGGTAATTTCTCGAGTATAAAAAGAATAAATGACCCTACAGCGTATATCAATTTTAAGGACAATCGCGTCAAATTCTAGTACAAGATGAATATTATACGAATTTAATGACGGAGTCCGAGTGGTTTGCGACACCTAAGATAAACGTGTTTCTCTTTCCTGATTTTATTGCTGCTTTTCTTGTACACGTATTTCTTTATTCCTTTACCGTTATATCGACTCCATAAAATTATGAAAATCAATACCATCCAATAGTGTAGCATTACTGTTTATTTCTTCGTATTAAATGCCGATCTGCTCACCTTCGTGTGTTTTTTTTTTTCTTCCCTTTTTTTTTTTTTTATTATTATTAGTGAAAGATTTTGAGTAGTCCTTCGTCGTCGAGCTCAATAATCTGAATTAATTTCCCTGTTTAATTAGTTTCTCCTGAAGGGATAGATTTTCCCCCTTTTTTTTTTGGTAATTTAGTCTATGTAGAAATTCAGGCTTCAAACTTACGCCGCAGAAGGAACACCGCGATACCTATGTTTGCTTTACGTATTATATATATATATATATATATTTTTTTTTTTTTTTTTTTATTTTACGGTTAGATCTTTAGCTTGATGAATTCGTTATGGTTAAAAATGTTTCACCGTTTCCTTCCTTTTGTTTTTATTAAATTTGTTTCTGCAAACTACCAGATTTAGTCCCAGGATGTTGGAGACTTTCTTTTCCTTTCTCACTTTTTTTTTTTGTTTAAATTTTATGCAAGGTGCCTTACCCCCTTCTCTTTTTATGTGACTGGATATTTATTATGAATTTTTATTATCTGGTTTCTTTTTCGTTATTATTTAATTACCCTTTTATTCGTCCGTATATTTTTTTGTCTTATTCTCTTTCGGTTCTGAAATTATTCTGGTTTTCGTAAAATTCCCGTCGCAGATCGTACCAGCTAATGTTTTCTGTGTCTACAGGTGTCGGAGTGAACTCGATAGGTTTCAATGAGTAAATGATCTGTGGCACAATATTTTCTTTATTGTTCTCCGAAGTCCGTGCGTTTCGTCGAGCTTCTCTCAAGACTACACCGTGTTCGTGCGGAGTTTGAGAGTTATTATTTCTCGCTTGTAACCCTTGTGTGTCCATAAGAAACGATTATTATAAAATACTAATAGAACAAAATTGAACGACTCGAACTTTGAATCTTGCAAAGACCGCAGAGCTGCAACTATCGCAATGCAAACTGGGGTTTAGACAGGAGAGCGTGGCCTTTGCAGCGAACTGCGCAGCGACTTAGGAAAGGGTTTTTGAGTGGGGTTGCGTGGCGAACCGCGCAAATCCCAGTTTCCAGTCAAGGTTATAAAAGGTTACAATTTGCATTAACGCAGCGGCACAATGCTATACAGATATAGTTTTGATCAAATACGCCTCCAATTGTCGTTACACGAACTGGGGTTTAGACGGGAATGCGTGGCTTGGCAGCGAACTGCGTAGCGACATAGGAAAGGGTTTTTGAGTGAAACTGCGTGGCGAGCCGCGTCAGTTCCAGTTTCCAGTAAAGGTAGTTGTAGGTTACAGTTCGTGTTACCGCAACGGCGCAGTGATTTAAAAATTACGTATTAATTCTTCCAAGACACCGCTAACGCTGTACGAGCCGGGGTTGCAGCGAACCGCGCAGCTAACGCTGTACGAACCGGGGTTTAGACAGGAGTGTGTGGCTTTGCAGCGAACTGCGCAGCGACTTAGGAAAGGGTTTTTTGAGTGGGGTTGCGTGGCGAACCGCGCGAATCCCAGTTTCCAGTCAAGGTTATAAAAGGTTGCGGTTCGCACTAACGTAGCAGCTCAATGATATAAAATTATAGACTGTAATGGAATTAATTCTCGTTTGCTTTGAATAATCGTTACTTATTTTCCACACTTTTCCTTTCTTTTTTTTTTCGTTTTGTGCGAGTGTGCATGTAAGTACGCTGTTATTTCAGGAAAATCGTTTGGACTTCTATCCGCGAATATTTATTGAGTATAATTTATTATAGCGAGCATTCCATAGATCCCGGACGAGCCCCCAAAATTTTTGTTACGTCAAAAATGCGGATGTTTCTCCTTTCACCCTAATTTTTAACGCGTGGTTGCGTCGAGTACGATTGAATACGCGCTGGTCAAGAGAGATCTCTCCCTCCTCTACCACTCCTGGCATCAATTATCGGCGCAACTGCCCATTTTCTAGTCTAACCGTGAGGAAATTTACTAAGGATAGGGCTTGGAATGCTATTCGTTGACTTGTCTGAGAGGTATTACGAAATATCTTATCTGTCGCGTAAATAGAATGCGGATCATAGGTGATTTTAATTATGTCGAAATATTTCAACGCGGTACAAACGATCTGGTAACCTGAATGTTGTTCTGTGAGTAATGTAGATGATGTCTGGCGACGGCTAGGCGAATTATCGGGGAGGTAGAGTGACACAGTATATTATACACACTTCTAATTATAGAAATATTGAAGAAGTTGAATTAAAATTGTACTTACGTTGTTCGTTGAGGTGTTGATTGTTGCGATGAAATCGGTGAAACACGACTTTGTACGCGGGATTCTCGTAATATTCAAATTTTATTCAAAGAAAAATATCTCAGGCAGATTCAAAAAGAATGCAAGAGAATGCGAGTTTTGGAAAGTACAATTGATTCCAAGACCGTTATTCGTACAGAAATCTCTTTCAACAATGAAATAAGAAAGGATTTTGACGGTGAAGCGAAGCTGACTTCGTTACAACGGATGAATTGAGAGTGACAATTTGGTGAACTGGACCGGACCAAGAAAACTCTGGTCACAGTGAAAATGAGTACAATTTTTGGAGATGGAAAATATTATAAACAAACTTCTCCAATAGGAGAGCGGTACAATTCTATTCGTTGTCCGAAAAATACCCGTGATGTCTCTTTCTAATGGTGGTAAACAGAGTGTGCGGTCTCTGACTCTATCCTTCTTGCCGCCCAGCCGGAGCACCAGCCTACCGATCGGATGCGCCAGTTGCGCGTTTCCGTTGACTTCCTAACTCTACTCCTGATCTCTAATCCTGACGGTAGTTACTCTGTCCTGGTACTCTCGTGCCCTCTTTTCGCGGGCTCTTATATACTAGAAAAATGGTAATCAGAGGGGGAAGAACCCTCCCTCACGTATCCCGGGCATTCTGCTCCCCTGATGAGTAACGTTGCCCCTTCGCTATTCTCCTCTCGGCTTGCTCGAGATTCCAGGATTTCTGGAATATTCGTATTGCGAGATAATTGTAAATTTATCCCGTTTCTATTGAATTCCCTTTCCTTTCTTATGTCTAATTATTTGCCTGAGTTATTTGTAATTTTAATATTAATAATTCGTAAACAAATTACTAAAAATAATTAAGATTTGATATGTTTAACATAAGAGAGAGAGAGAAAAATCGACTGATAGTTGCTGTTTGTAAAATTCTCCGGTATGTCTTCGTATTCCGAGGACGGTGGTAAGAGTCGAGAGATATGTATATTTTATTATTAATAATTTCGTCGCATTGTCATTGTTTGGGTGTCAAATTATTATATACCTGAAGGGTAAAAATATTTCTCGGCTCTTGTACAAATTATTTCATTATAAAATATCAGGATTTTCTTGAATATCCGAAGTATCGGTAGCATAACCGGCCCGATATCTTTGGGCGTTGCCCCCCTAAGAGGCGTGCAGCAACTATTGCGCGTGCCTGGTAACAACGTCGTACGATCGTCTTATTCCCTTATATGGTCATTCCGGAACTACTGTTCCGTTGCCCGGGCGAGCTGTATGACTCCCCTCTTTCGGTGTACCTGCTAGACCTTCCCCTATCGTCGTGAACTAACCTTGACGCTATGCAGCTTAGCTTACGCAACTCGTTCCTTGCCCGGGCCCCTTTTATTATCCTTACAGTGTGCCGATTCCGACTTATTTTCTGTCTTTGAAAGTGAATTCTGGTCGAATGTTAAGTAATATCGATAAATTAACAATTCCATGTTAACGGTGGAATGTTCCTGAACATTTTGATATAACCTGCAATGTTTATTTTTATACTATAAATGGGGGGGGGGAACCGAGTCAACTGTATGCGACGTACGTTTTCCTGCTACATGTACTTTGTAGTTGCTCACGTTACGACCTTTTCCATGATTTTTGGAAAAAATAGTTGCGACATACGAATAAGGAATTATTCCTGATTAATTTGATATATTGACTGATTTATAAATTTGTGCACCATGAGCCGAGAAAACGAAATTCCAGGAGTACATTTTTACTCCTGATACCAATTTATACGGTGAACATTATCGGAAGGATAATAGTTACATTAAAATATCATTATTTCATTCTCCCGATCGTAGGGAGGCATTTCTTCGGCGCGCAGTATGTGACTTTTCTCGACGGAATTGCGTCTTCGCGCTTGGTGGTTGAGCCGCCTTGCCTTCGTGACTCATCGTCGAGGCATACTTGTGTTGCATCCCGCGCTACCGCAACTCGGTTCGGCGGTTCGGAAATGATTTACGACTCTCTTCCTTGAATTGTTTAGCTTTAGTAATGTAAATTTTCTGTTTCATTCGTTTGTTATTCCTCAAATTTTGACCATCTTTGCCCTTTCCTTCACCGTTACATATTGTGTTATCAAACATTATGGTGACTGCACGTGTTTCACGAAATCACAGACGTTTATTCGTCTCGACTATTTTTCGTGTCTTTGCGTGATTCGACTAATCAGCCTTTGTATGATCGTATTTGATTTCTTGCCATAAATGATATTTCACTCTTAACTAGTATCGAATAGCACTTCTAAGTTCAAAAATAATTTTGTTGTTTTGAATTTATTAAATTTTCATGGCATTAGTAGCGTTTGCCAATAACTTGCATCGATTATTCCTCCTGTAATTCTGGACAATTTTACCATCTTTGATTCATTTGATACCGTAATTTATAATTTAATTGCGAAGATTTTTAAAATGGTCATATTCATTAAATTAGTGTTAAATTAGAAAGCGTGTGGGAGTATGAAACCGTATTTCTTTTAGGATCGTGATTAAAGAAAATTATGTCATTATAATGATGAGTGGTTGGATGATGTGGGGGATGTTCTGACTCTCAATCGCGTGACTCGTATATTCAGGAATATTATGCAATGCTGTTCGGTGTCGAAATACTGAAACTATTTCGGTAGTCGGGGTTAATTTCCATACATAAGGTAATGTAGGTTCCCCTTTTTACGTTGGAGGGCCTTTTTGACCTTCAGTTAGAAAAACTTTAATGGTCTGGCCGCAGGGTAAAAGCTTAGATCTATACTCCTTGAGTCGATGCAGTAGTCGATTGTACCGACGTCGGCAGCGGAGTTCGCTGTTTCACCGAGGGTAGTGCGTGTGTCGAGGGGGATTGAGACCTCTGTCCGCATCTAGCTCGTGTGGTAGATAATTTTATCATCTATCTTTTACCCTGTTTTTAGCTTTACATGCTGTTTATTTTAACCTTCCTGGACATATTTTTCCCAATGGAAAATCATTCCTGAAGTATCGTTCAACGATTGATGAGAGAAATCATTTCTTCTCGTGATTTTTATGAGGATCGGTGATATTTGGATTTTCCGTGAGATGTATTAATTGTTTTGGAAGGAGAAAGGTTTGCATAGTAAGAAAGTAAACAGAAAAATGAGTTGCGAAAAACTGTTATTAATGAAAAAATGAAGAGAGTTACGTCAGGACGTAACACCGTATTGGCCATCAGGTCGTCGTTTCACGCTTGACGGTTTACATTTCTTTTTTTCTACCCGTGTGACGACATGGTGAAATGGTGTACGACGAATCGCGTCATATTTTATCTCAATTGGTTCTACTTTGTCGTCGTGGTCGTTGTCGTCAACTATATAGGAACGTATCGTGTCGTAATTAATCAATTGACTATTTGCAAAATTGAGTGTTATACCTTTAACTTTGCACACTTCACTTTCGGTACCGTCAGCAACAGAATACGTTCTGAATGCGTAAAATTTTGGACCTCCGGAAATGAACGATTTGATATAACATCCCTGTTCTAATTCGTCTGTCAAATCTCCCAAGAGCTGTCCTATCGGCGGTTCGTACTCAGTAGGATTATTGTTTGTCACATAAATAACCGAATCGGTGTCGCAGTACAGTGCACGTTGTCCTAGGCGCTCCAAGTAACTGTACAGTTTCAAGCGTGCTTGCGCTGTTGTATAGGCAGCGATTACAGAATTTGCTATACCCGACGGCATCACAGCGTCGTCATGTTTTATATAACTGACATACAATATTTTATGATTGACAGGTAGAATACCAGTGATTTCGTACTCGGCGCTAGTCAATATTTCCATGAGCTCCGCTCGCGTCGACACAATTACGGTTTGCGGCAAATTTTCGCGCTGCCCAAACTTTCCCCAAAAAGAGTTGAGACACAATTTAGCTACTTGGCGCAAACCGCTGTTTTTCGTTACTGCTTCCCTATCCAATTTGATACCTTCAGAACGTCCGAATTCCGCGATATATTGCTGCTGCACCTCTTCATTGTGCAAACACTCCGCAGGCCACCCACTGGATTCTTGTTTAATTTTTAAAAACGTGTTTATATAATCGGTAAAATGGCCACCTGAGCGAGTATCACGATTATACTGCGTTATCTCGTATTGCCAAATCTCCTCTACGCGTATCACTACGTAACCACACGATACAGCTTTTCGCAGCTCGTCGACCACCCACGTCCCATTGATCGTGCGCTGCTCTGGATTTTCGTGGGTACAGTCGTTTTGATTCATGCTTTCACAGCAAGTACGACACAGAGCGAATAGTAATCGTTGATGCATACACACAGGCAACACAGGCTGATAAAGATCTCGCGGTGGCAATACCGTGCACTTAACAAGACCTTCAACGTTCGAAAGATCATTATTATTGGGCCCTGTGAGCTCCATACACTTATCGCCTACGTATACCAGCGGGTGGCCTACAGGGTACTTGTCGTATTTACAAATATACGGGTATAAAGAACATACATCGACATAGCGTATTTGCTCGGTATCCTTAACGTCGTAAAGTGTTACCATATTTTCCGTACGACCTCCGAAAAACGCATCACGTGGATTAAGAGGGTCCAGAGTCGTCAAAGCATGATTCTGTACAAGCTCGTTCATTTGCTCATTCGTCTCCAGCATACGCTCATAATCGCACTCCCAAATTTCTGTCAACGTGTAGCCGCTGCTACGTATCTTATTAGCTACCGTTATCGTTCTCTCGTAACGCTCGTTCATAGATAGGCCGTCTCCGTCGTATTCTCGATCTCTCTTTATCGGAAAGCAACGCGGACAGCCGTGCCAGTAACAGCCATGAAACTGCAACACATGCGTCTGACCAGAAACCTCGTAATAACCATCTACCAACAAATTCTGAGGTAGCTTGAACTCGCGCGTTCGACCGGCGTGAATGATACGTTGACCGAGAGATTGCTCCATCCATAAGACCCACGAAACTGCTTTCTTTGACTAATTGTTGGCCCATCTGTAACCCCCTCTAGGAATGATACCAATAGCATCGCGTTTGAGAAAATTTTTCCGAAATATTTGAAAGCAGGCCGAGGCTATCGTCGTACTCTCTCCGAATGGGCAAACATTCCCTTTGTCAATGAACATTTTCCGCAAAGCCATACAGGCTTGTCTCAAAATCGTAACATCGTTCTTACAGTAGGAAACGATTTCTTTCTGAAAATCGAATACGTATTGCGTGTTTTTCATATCGTTGTACCAGGGTTTGAATACACCGTTGCGCTCAGCTGTTGACATACGATCAGCGGAATAATATTCAATCGGTGGTAGTTCCCCAATATAATTCTGATTTTCTGGTCTATTAAATAGGTGCGGGAAAACGCCTTTTGCCATGGCAGGTAGTCCGAAAGATTTTGGTAATTTACTTAGAGGCATATGAAAGTAGTGAAGACTATCGAGAAACACAAGTTTTCCTGATCGCATGGTAATAATTTTTGTACCGTTCATTATCAACGATGGCAACTGCGTCTTTTTTTCGTCGATAAGATAGCGTAGAATAAACTGCGCATCGAAACCGCCTGCATTATGAGCAATTAAAATTCTTTTCCGAAACATTTCATTTTCTTCCATAGCTAGCTGTACAAGTTGAGCTACCGGATTATGCTTGAATACAAACTCATGTATGCCACAGAACTTGCAAGGATCCTCTATGGATTCGTTATTGCTGTACTCGGTGCACACCCTCTGAGCCACGCAGAGATTCGGTTCGTGTACATATGTATCTGTGGTGCCTTTCAAGGGTGTACACTGTTGTGTTTCAAAATCATAAAATATGAACGGTTGATTTTTGTTTTCGCTATCTTTCTCCTGAACGAGTGGACTCATGAAGCATAAATGGTTAAATGGTTTGTGGTCTTCACATGTTTTGCAGAAACCTACACCGCACACGTGCTTTTTTTTGTAATCTAGCGGTCTTAGCGTGCAAAAACAGTTGGGGCAGCACTTGATAGATTCGCAAACACTCGTCATTTTCGTTGTCGGATTACGGACGCGGTGTCTCTCAAAACACTTTACACCCCAAAAAACTCGATTACACGCTCTACACATGATTGTTTTTTTTGTCCGCAAATTACATGAGGGCGTGGTAAAACATCGTGGACAACGCTCACCTCGACAGCTATGATCTACCTTACGATAAAGCGTATCGCATAGCGTACAAAAACCTGTACTGCCTGTTGCTCCTCTAAGGTTAAGAATTGGCTGGAAATGTTGCGAACGCTCGTAATACAAAATATATAACGTATGCCGTACTTGACCTACCATGTTCAAGACGGTTTGCGTACCATTGAAGATGGATTTTCGTTTACGCTGACCCAGACTCAAAAATTCGAAAACTACAATGGCTATTCCTTCTTGAGCCAAGTAATCTTGATATTGACGAATTTCATTTACACGGCATCCTTTCTTTGGTATTTTAACCTTTGCATACTGAGTTAGCTCGAGTGCTGCATTTTTTTGGCCTGAGCGATTAGTTTCTTTCACTTGTAGCCATTTTTTATGTAATTCCCCCGTGCGTATTTCGCCTCGCTCCGCATGCGCACGTGCTGCTACCAACGAGCGAGGTAGACATAAGTTATCATGATTACAGATCGTTAAAATAGATTTCTTTGATACACCCTCGTACGATAAACCTTTTCGCCGCCCTTTACCTTCAATACCCTTGACAACACACGTTTTTATACGACATTCATCATCGATATCGAAAGATTCCGAGCTCTGGCCCACGCTACTTATGAGTTCCCATATATCTTCGAATACGTAATCGCGAGCAGGACGAAAAGAAAGCCAGACAGGACCATGCGCCAAATTACTGGCTGTGAATGATACGCCTACATAATCTCCACCCTCACACGAGTTTGTAATGTGCGTGAGAAGATCGTTGAACGCTCCTTCAATCCAGCTCATTGTGCTAGTTCCGCGTGGCGGACTACGGATGCGCATAGTCGTTTCTCGTCCACGCAATTTGAAGCACTTAAAGTAGCGTGTAATGTCCTGAAGAATTTCGATGCGATTTCCTGGTGGCTGTATGTCGTTGAACGGCCGTGTATTTCGCTGTCTCCCTGCTCCCGACTGTATGTCTAAAGAATAGTAGGAGGGGTATATGAATTAATTACCTTTGTATTTTTTCAGCTTTATTAACAAATTCTGGACATAGGGAAGCAGTTTAGGTAAACATATTTTCACTGATGTTCATCTTCATTCTATGTTCACCGTGAGACAGCTGTCGAATATCCTGATAGAAAATAGACGCTCTTATTTTTCTTTCTAACAAGGAGCATACGTCTAGGGTAAAAGAGTAATTTACCTGAATCTTCCATCATCAGATGCTCGAACCACGCATGACCATCTCTCTGCAGGGGTAACTGTCTCGGCTGGTTCTGTATTCCCCCCTCCTCCTGAGCCAACTGTTCTAGTGGCAAACTCTCTTCCTGAGGTTGATCTGACGGTACCCTAGGTGGTGGTGGTGGTGGTGGTGGTGGTGGTGGTGATGGTGATGGTGAAGCTATCACTTCTCCTGAAGGCTGTTCTGCAGGAGCACCTTGTGCCCCCGCTTCTGACTCCGCTGGTTGTGGTGATGATGATGGTGGTGATGGCGGTAGTGGTGGCGGTGGTGGTGGCGGTGGTAATAAAACACCCAGTGGATAAATCATTAACTGATTTTCCGCATAATCCCACACACTGTCTGACGCATCCGGAGCATACTCTGAAGGTCCTGCTATTTCGTCCCCTATTTTTTTCAAAATTATTATTATTATTATGTAAATTTAGAACAATGTTTTTCCAAGATTTCAATTTACTTACAATTTTCTGCATGCTGTAGTCGTTCCCCCGCATCTACAGCACGTGCTGTCTCTATAACAGCAGTAGTTATAGGGTCCTCATCGTCGTCATCTTCTTCTTCTACTTCTTCTTCTTTTTCGGATGCTGTCTCTGTCTCTGCTAATTTTTTTCATTATTACTAATTATTTAATAAGTTCGACTTTTTAAAGAAAAAGACTTACGGCATTCAGACTGGCCCTGTAGCCACAAATCGCGGCCTTCTACCGCGCGCGTCTCCTCTATGAGAACTGCTTCATCATCGCTTGTAGCAGACAGAAGTTGTCTGTATACTGAAAAATGTAAAAAAATCTGAAATACTCTAATTTGAGTAATAACTCGAGAACGAGGGGGCCCAGGCGATCGCCGATCACGGGGGTACCATCGATTCGATTCACCTTTTCACCTCGCGAGAGTGCCAATCACTGTGCCGATTGATTTTCGCGAGGTACAGTGATTGGCCACCGCAATAAAATACACCCAACCGTATTTAGTCAATTAATTATTGATAACTTACCTCTAATTTCATCAGCAATACCACGAACACTCTGTGATTCTTCGACACCGCGATGACGTAATTCGTCGAAAACACACGTTAAAACTCGATATCCGTTCAATATTCCCTTTTTGTACGCTTTTGCAATGACACGTAGGGGCGTCAAGTATAGAACGAACTTCAAACGTCTGATAAGAATACTTCCCCGTAAATTGCGTAAATTTCGACACCATTGCTCATCACACCGACGCCTGAGTTCAACGCTATGCAGTTTTGTGAATTTTAACAAATTTAAAATACACTCGCGTAGACTGTAGTCGGACATTTTTTACGTTAAAAAGTGTTCACGACGTTCGAATCGTCAAATCGCTCGAGTGCAACTGAATGGCTCGACCGTTTAACAAGAATATATTGTAATTACTACAAGCCTGCGCTATTCATTGAATCATAAGAATATCTATTTGAGAAAAAAATGCCACGTTCAACAACGGTAATTCAATAATTAATCTCATGGTCAGTTTGGCACGTGCTCGTCTCGAGCGAGCTACTCTCAGGATGCCACCTGCAAATCTGCTAGCACTCATTTTTCGGAAATGCATCTGCAATTGTGTGTCATAGCGTGCAGCGTTCCGTTAAGGCCCAGGCGATCGCGAAAAACAATAATTATTATTTAACTGTTTTTTGGCTGTATCTCGTGAACGGTGAGAGATACGACAAAACGGACGAACTTTTGCAGGGTTGCCCAGGGGGACCCTACTCCGCGAGATCAATCCAATGGCATCGAAGAAAAGAAAAAATTGCGAAAAACAATAATTATTATTTAACTGTTTTTTGGCTGTATCTCGTGAACGGTGAGAGATACGGCAAAACGGACGAAATTTCGCGGGGTTGCACAGGAGGACCCTACTCCGCGAGATCAATCCTATGGCATCGAAGAAAAGAAAAAATTGCGAAAAAACAATAATTATCATTTAACTGTTTCGCGGGACGGCGAAGGGGCTCCAATAAAACACGTAGAGTTGCTGTGTTACATTGTGAGCGCAATTCCCAGATGACCACCTGCGAATCTGCTGATATGCATCCGCGGAATGCGCTCGTCTCTCGCGCGAGCTTCTCTGCCTCTCAGGAGACCACCTGCAAATCTGCTGACACTAATTCTTCGGAAATGCATCCGCAATTGTGTCGCGCAGCGTGCAGCGTTACGTTAATATGCCATTCGTCTGACAGACTTCGAGCGGTGAAGTGCGCGGTTCAGTTATTATTACTCCGAGTGGTGAAATGCGCGGTTATTTATTATTAATTATTATTATTAATCAATAATAATACTCATCCCGTTTTTATTTGTTTGTTTTGCTGTGCGCTGTGTGTGTGTGTCCGTGTAAAATATTTTTGTGATTTTTGCGATTTTTTTTTTTCCATCACTCCGTTTTTTTTTGTGATTTTTTTTTTCATAAAAAATGTATTCGCGATACCGCTTTGATGTGTATGGTCTGGGGTTTACGTGTAAGTTAATCAAAATCATTGACCGTTGTAATGTTCTCCTGAGATCGGTGCAGATGAGCATTACATACGAACGCTATGTCCGATGATAGACGATTTTTATAAGAATCCGCACGAGAGGTGGCCGCTACAGCGCGAAACAGCTACAAGCGGTGCGTCGTGTGTGTTGCGTCGTGAACTCGGTACCGGTGCAATAGCAGCAGATCGGTGCGAGATAATCGATATCGACGACGACAACATTGTGGAGGTATATCTCGTGGACAAGGGAGAACGAAAGTTGTGTCCACTTACTGAATTATTTGTGGTTCATCCTATCATCGAAGCGATTCCGGTCTTGGTAGTGTACTGTACAGTGTACGGTCTAGAATGGCTCGACGAAGTTGATACGGCGCAAACTGACGACGCCATTAGCAATGAATGGACCAGTGCCCTACAGGCACAGATAGACGAAGATATGGAGCGCCGCGCCGAAGGGGAACCTCCAGAGCAACTGAGGTACGAAGATTATTTCGTCGCAGTTGTTCAGGAAGAGCAAGAGCACGAAGGGGAGGATTGTTATACGATTGTCATACGATTATATAATCGTAGGCATAATGATATTGCCGAGGTTGTACTCCACGCGATCAATCCGGACATCCCCTACGATCGAGATTCGGACGACGAGGGGCTCGACGACGACACCGGCAGTGACCGCGACGATGAAGAGGAGTGAAAGTGAAGTGTAAATAGACAGAGAGAGAGACAGGAGTGAAAAAGAAACGGTGACAATTAGTGAGTGAGAGAGACAGGAGTGAAAAAGTGTAAATAGAAAGAGAGACAGGAGTGAAAAAAAGAATGGTGACAATTAGTGAGTGAGAGAGACAGCCGCCCTTCAGCTCCGATGCCGTCCCGGCCTAACCATTGTTGCGAGTTGCAGGATTCATCATGCCCGCAAATAAGCCGCCAACACCTGGACGCACCCCACCCTCCGACGACGACGTGATGGTCACGGAGGACTATGAGGAGGTGGCCTGGTTCGACGCGATGGTCACGGAGGCCTACGGGGTGGAGGATCGGAAGGATTTCTTCCTCCGGCCTCCGATGAACGAGATGACGCAGGCGTGAGCCGCCGCACTGACCAGCTCGGGCCAGCTGGATGACCGGTCGACGGAGGCATTGGTGCGGACGATCGGGGAATTGGCCGTCAACGCTGACGACCGAGATCCCCGATCCCCGCGCCTGCCCTACGTCGACTTAGGCCACCCAGTCGATGCTCCGATGCCGCTGGCACCGGTGGTGGCGGACAAGCCAGCAGAGGTACCCGTGGCGACTCCACCAGCGGTGGACGGGTCGGCGGGGATAGTCGGGGACGAGGGGGCTAGTTCGCTGGCCCACTCCCCCCGGTCCCCGAGCCCTGTTCCCGCGGAGGATCCGTCAGCGGGTTGCTCCCGCTGGACCAAGCCGCGTCCGATCCCGACCGACGTCCCTACGGCGAGTGGCGATCCTCCAAAGGATCCCCGCCACAAGAGGACGACTCGGCGCTCCCGCCATCGTCGGCCGAGCAAGGGAACGAGTGCACAAGGGGTTCCCCCCTTGGTCGCACCTCCCAAAGCCCCGACGACTTCTCGCCCGGTGCAGCCTGTGCAGCCACCGATACCGAGCTACGCGGCGGTCGCTGCGACCGCTGTGGTGGCACCCTCGACGTCGCGCCCGATGCCGTCAAAAGCTCGGCCGGTGCCGTACAAGATCCCGAAGGTGGTCAGACCACCCCCGGTACCGAACCCCACGGCGGTCGGAGCGACCATCGCCGAGGTGATCGGCACGCCGCCGCCTGAGGCTCGACGCTCAGTGGGCCCTATCCGCCCGCTGCCGCGCTCGATTGCCCGGGCGTGCTGGAGTTGTGGGGGGGATGGGCACCGGTACTCACAGTGCCCGCTCGGACCCCCTAAATTGACCTTTTGCCGCCGGTGTGGTCGCAAGGGTAAAACCTTGCGCACCTGCCAGTCGTGCCAAGGGCAATGGCAGAGGGAAGGGCCATACATCCCACGAGCGGGTCGATGTGTTCCGCGGGCGGAGCTGAAGGCGGCGGCCCGGGCCCACCGGCTACAACCGGTGGACACCGACCGACCGGGGACGGTTCCCCCGAAGGAACCCACTGCGGTACCGGCCCCCGCACCACCCACGGCGACCAGCAGCAGGCGTCGCCAGCGATCGAGGAGGAGGTCGGCGAAAGCCGCACCGGCCCCTCAAGTTCCCGCATAGGGCCCCAGGGGAGCCCTGACCTCGCGGTTCTCGCCTTGCAGGCTTAGGCTTCGGCGATCGAGCTGCTAGAGGTCCAGTTACCGCACGTGACAACCGTCATGTTTCCGCTCTGTAGGCCTTTTGGCCACAGTTCCCGCCACATGGACGAAAGTCCAAGTTCTCGTACGCGACAGCCGTCGCAGATACCGTTTTGCAGGCCTTTGGGCCTCAGATCCCGCTTTGTAGGCCTCCGGGCCACAAATTCCGCCTATTGGACGAAAGTTCCAAGCTCTCGTACGCGACGCCAGTCGCAGCTTCCGCCTTGCAGGCCTCCGGGCCGCAAATCTCGACGGGTGAAGGAACCATCGGACCCCGCTACGGTGCCACCGACCACCGGAATCGACGCCGGAGGATGTTGGGGTAACGTAGAAAATGTCTATGACTACTTGTGGTTGTCCAAAAGGGGGTGGTGGGTTGTCGTACCCGTTGAACAAACAAATTTTTTTTATATATACTTCCCGTTCCACGATCGAGACTTTGTCCCTCGTGAGGTTCCCGTCTTACCCCAAACTTTAGTTACCGACGAGCAACAGGGGTAAGAGCAAGAGATCATGGCGACCGAATTACGGGCCGTGGGTCTCTTCCGACGATTCCCGTACCGAGAGGCAAACCCTCTCGTGCGCTCCTCCACGAAGAACTCGCGAGTTATTCGCTGAGGAACCGTGTTAGAGACGAGCCGCTACCGATACACGCTACGCGTGTCAAGATTCCGAAAAGTTCCCGCAACCTCATCAGGTTAACCTCAAGACCTAATGTTCTTGAGTCGTCGTTCCCGTAATCCCCGGATTGGCTACCGTTTCGAACTCTTGTTCGAAACCTCCCCTAAGAGGTGAGGAGTTGTGACGTGATTTTTCCAATCAGCGTCACAAATAACACAAGAAGTACAATTTTCTACAGATATCGATTCTTGTTGTTATAGTTCCGGTTTTGCTGCCTCTCACTAACTTTCGCATTACGGTTTTGTTCCCGTATGTTTCCGATTCAAGATATTTTTTTGCAATTATTCTATGAATTTAGTTTTGATTCATTTGTTTATTTGGTTTTGACTTATTTTGTTTTGCAGTTATTTTATGAATTTAGTTTTGATTGATTAGCTTCAGTTTTGTTCAGTTAAGTTTAGTTGGTCGGCGTACTTGACTCTACTCGGTGGTGAATCACGAAGAATTAAAAGCCCGAGTAAAGGAAAATCCCGACAAGGTGTAGTTGCAAGACGGCAAAGTCCGGTGCAAACCCGGCACCCCGCGACATAGTGCAATGCGTGGAAGAACAGGCGGAGATTTGGTTTGAGTCCCGGGCAAGGTTGGAGCACCTTGCCGCGGTTTTGTTAGTCGAGGTGAGTGCCTTGTTCGCCCGCATTGACTAGGGGTAACGATTGCGAAGATTCCTTCTAGATCCCCGATTACCGCTAAGAATTTCGAGTCTCGTATCGATAACGTAGCGAAATAGTTGAGAGGGCAGTAGCTATCGATCGCGATCTCCGAAATAATAATCAAAATTCGTCGAGATAGTGTGATAGGCAAATCAGTCTGCCGAGAGACGCCCTCGAGGTACCTCGGACTTCTCTCGCGCTCCCGTGTTGACGTTCGGCCTATTGTTCGCGCGCTCGAGTGAGACTATCTCTCTCGCGCACACAGTGTGGCCTAGCTGTCAGTCTCTCGTTCTCGTTCCGGCTATCGCTCGAGTTTGTGAGTTGAGTGTGGCGAAAGAATTTTGTAATAAATTCTTCGCGATCCCGTGCGTGAGTGAAGCATTAGAAATAATGCTCCTTGTGCAACGGTGATAGTGTTTCAGTTCTCGGTGTATCGTGAGATACCGGTTCCCGCTCAGTCTAGGATTAATAGGAAGTTTCGGTGAGTTTTGAATTACAAGAATTTATCGATCGCTTATAGATCCGTTATTAGGCACTCACTATAATAATAGGCAAAGAGTGCCTATTAAAATGACCATCCGTTGCTCTTCGGAGTCTGTCGAAGGGGTTACTCCGCAGCGTATACTCCAAAAATTTTTATTTTTCACCATTTGCTTCGGTGTATCTCCAACATCATGCGTAGTTACTTTGAAGTGACTGCGATGAATAGAAATATTTTTTTTAGCCTGCGGTGCAATGAAAACAACTTTTTGGCTGAATTTTTCTTCTCGGACGTCCGTATCACACTGTAACTTTAGATGGTGCGAACCAATTTTGTTCTCCTTCGCAGGGTTTTTTTATTACATTATTTCCAGTATGCACATTACTTTTAAAACCAATCTAAGACCTTTAAGTATTTTTTCTAAAAAATTATTGACCACAATTTGCATTTGCCTTCGGTCAAGTGTCCGTACGGTGCCATCATAATGAATTCTACGAACCAATTTTTTTCTCCTTCGCAGCATCATTTTGTTTTATCAAAAGTACTGCGCACAGCAAATTTAGAGACAATCCTACATCTCTAACTATTTATTCATCACAATTTTCCATAAAAAAATTATTTTCTCACATCTGATGTCCGTACGGTGCCCCAATTAAGAATCCTGGAAATCAATTCTTTTCTGTTTCGCAACAATATTTCATTGCATCGAAAGCACTATGCACACCAAATTTTGAGTCATTCTGACAAATATAATTTTAATTATAAAATAATTCAAAAACAGTGGTTATAACAAGATTTGCTTTAAAGGTTGCGTTATTTAGATTTGCCAAAAATCCATTTTTCATCATGTTAAAAAAAAAACTTCGGTTGTGAAAAATAAAACACGAAATATCATACACAGATTCACAAATGTTTGCGTTTTTTATTTTCAAAATAATATATTATCACCGAAAATCATTCGCAATATTTTACCATATTTTATTCACATTCGTAATAAAAATGATAAATTTCACGTATTCACTGAAAAAATTGGTAGTAAACTCACAAAAAATATTCATCGAATATCCAAAATAATTACAATTTCCCAAATAGAACTAAAAAAATCGCGAGTATATATTTTTTCGTTTTATTCTATCTGTCAAACTTTGGAAGCAGATGACAATTTCGTGGCAGACGATACACAGATATGCTCATACGTCGCGGCGCGCGTACTCTGTGGCCGGATGATTTTCAAATTAAAAAAAATCGACATCTCGTTTCAATCTTTGTTCCTATTTTACGTAAATATAAATGGATTCTACGCGGTATAGCGCAAATAAAAAGAATGCAATCATAAAAAAAAAGAATTTTCTATCCTTCGACCATCGAAGATTTATCGCAGCCGAAATCTTTGTCAATTATGTTCACCCGATTTATTCATTTACAGTTAATAATAAAAACTGCAATTCTTTTTCTGGCAACGTATTTTCTCCTCTTCAAAACAAGTCAAAATAAGAGTCGAAATCTTTTTTCGCTGCCGAGATATGATTTTTTTTAAGCAAAGACTAATTTTACGAATTTTCATCAAAAAACGAATCGTTTTTTCAAATTTCTCGAAATTGCCGTCTCTACTCCTTTCCTCTCAAAGAAATCGTATTTACAAACTGTCTCTCCGCGTTATTGCGCAGATGAAAAGTGTGCTATGTTTAAAAATTTAATTTTTTACACTTCGACCGTCGGAGATTCATCACATTCGTAATCTTTGTCAATTTTGTTCGCTGGATTTATTTGTTTACACTTGATAAGAAAACTGCTAATGATTATCCTATCGACGTATTTCCAACGTTTTTTTTTTTTCAAATTTTTTCAAATTTTCGTCGAAATACGAATTTCTTTCATATGCTCACGTCTTGAAAAGTTTTTTTTCGCAAAAAAAAGAAACAATTGTACTCTTAAAGAACAATTATAAACAATTATTTATTAAGACAGTGAAAAACACTGAATTTGTCGATTTTACGAGTTATTCCGTACCGAAAAACTTATCCTCGTTTGTGATTAAATAAAATTTTAAAAAATACGATATGATATGATGCTAAATTTGATATTTTTAAGCGACGATAAATATCAATAAAATTTCATTGAAAAACGAAAAAAAATATCGAATTTCTCAAACTTCTCGTCTCCAATACTTGTCTGTTCTACAGAGACAATAACGAGCTGATTCCATGTATTACGAAGAAGAAAAAAAATATATCTCAAATGGTAGAAATGAAATTTGTTATAAGAGGACTGTCAAAGAGCCTTCAAAGTCGAATTTTTTAGGAATTTCATCAATTTGTAAAAAAATATTTCGGAGCTATCCAAGATGACAAATTTTTGATTCGAGTAACGTACTACTTCCTCTTCAATACAAGACAGGAACCAAAAAGATATATTTTTTCGTTCTCGAGATTGCATTTTTTTGCAGCATCCATAAATATCGATAAAATTTCATTGAAAATCACAAAGAATAGCAAATTTCTTGAACTTTTCTTCTACAATGGTTTGGTTTCCTACAGATAAAATAACGAACTGATTCCATCAATTATGGGGAAGAAAAAAAACACTGAAGGGGAAGGATTTAAAGGGGATATTTGGCCTGAATGCTAAATGGTAATCGTATTGGTGTCGGTACATGTTTTGGGTGTATGTTTTATATTCATTAAATCTGGTCATAAGTTTTAAGCCAATAAAACGACTTTACTAGACATGATTTGATTCGTTAAATTAATTTGATCAACTTCTACGTGGTGCAATTCCTTATATTTGTCTCGTGTCTCAATATTTGACAATTTATCGTCAAACAAAAAGGAAATATCCGTCGTGAATATTAATAATCAATTGGTACAAAAAAGAAATATTTTGATTCGACGAAGGTTAAACACTATGAATTAATTTACGTAACTGATAAATGTTTTTCCCTCATACGTACTGTCGAAAAGAAACGCAGAGCGCGACAAATAAACATACTTCATTCGTAGCGCATAGCGCGATGTGTAAATACACTCGATACGGAGCGCGTAGCGCGACGTGCACCCCCGTGAGTGCCTTAAAAAATGTCCCGAAGGGACATTTTTCGGGGGGTTTGGGGGGCGGAGCCCACCAACAAGAGCATCTGCGCCCGCAGGGCGCTGAGACGCTTGTTCTTACGTTCTCGTTAGCTCGCTTCGATCGTTCGATCAGCTGAGCGTTTTCGGTGCACTCGCGTGCGTTCCCGTTACTTATAGTCAATAAGAAAATTATTCTCTCGCTCGCAAGGGCTCGAGAGTTCGATTTTTTTGTTGGTTCGTTACCGTTGGTTATTTTATTGGCTAAGGATCGCGACCCTCTACCACAACCCGCATCCTGAGCAACCGTGCATTTCCGCAACCGTTTGCTTTCGCGAATACGTCGGCGTTAGTTCTCGTAACGTTTTTGTTCGTTTTCGTTTTGTCGTTGCGGAGGTCGTCGCTCCACCGACCTCCAGTTCAGTCCGGTTTGATAATTCCGGCGAAACAAAAATTATCCTTCGGAGGGCGGACGCTCCACTGCCTCCAGATCGAGTCCGGTTGTTAATACCGGCGAAACAAAATTAACTGGCGCCCACCGGGACGCCGATGCATCCGCGGGGGTGGACGGCCGAAGGTGACGTGAGTTTCGTTCGCGTTTTGCTCCCGTTTGGTTTGAGCTTTTCGATTTTTGTTTTTTATTTATTTTATTTACAGAGTTTGCGTTAGAATTTCCGTAGATGAAAAATACGTCACAAAATAAATACATCAAGACAAAATTACAACTTATTGTTTTTATTCAATTACAAGCAGTTCGAAAGCAGTCATCAGTCAGCAGTCAGCAGTCAGCAGTCAGCAGTCGGCAGTCAGCAGTCAGCAGTCAGCAGTCTATTATTCTATCATCCTCGACGAGGGCTTTTTCCTGACCAGCGATCTTCTCTTGAATTTTCTCGTCATCCCTCTGATCTTCTTGCTCCGTCTTCTCACCCAATATCCCGCCTTCTTCTTCAACCGATTTACTTCTGTTTTCACAAGCATTCTGCAACAGATTGATACATATGTTAGGAGATACATTATGTACGTTAAGATGCATGGTATAATAATAATACATACCCCTGAGCGCCGTTGCCTTCGCTTCACGCGCGCTCTATACTGACGTCTGCGTATATGCCACATTTTGGCGTGTGGTTTCGGTTGTCGTTTTCGACTTTCCAGCCAGACGAAAATGTTGCGGCCCTGTTTTTTAAGTTCTTTACTGGATTTCCAATCTCGTTTCTTAAAGCTGTCTGCGCAACTTTCGTTGCGTTTGTTGAAATGCTCCATTGTTGTAAGGGCACCGACTGTAGCTATGCTGCACCTGAACTGCCCCCACTAGCCGAAAGATGGACTAAAACGAAGTGGAGGGGTGGATTGGCTTTTTTTGGATTGTTCCCCTTCAAATCTAGAGTGGGAGTGGTACTGATACCCACACTGCTAATATTTGTTATCTGTGGTGCTAGCCACGTCTGTAACGCGGGCCTGTAGTAGTACATTGTCAGCCATCAGTGGGTATAGTTTTGTTTTCACCCCTATACCGGCAAAGAAAAAGCAAGAGTAGACTGGACTACGTCGTCGATATTCAAGGGTTCTACGATAAGGATGACCGTTTCATTGCTAAGGAAGTAGCCGTGCTGACCCTCGATAAGGCTTTCGTTGGACATTGGATCACATCAACAATGCATATTTTCACGGATATCCCAAAACTCGTGAGAACAAAGAATAATTGGGCGACTTGTCATCAGCTGGAGTGGTTCGAGGGAGATGTACCGCTCAGAACGCTGCACGCAAATCTTATGCAAATTACCCGTACAGCTGGGATAATTTATACTCGGGGTCGTGAAAAAGCGAAATACAGTAAAACCTCTGAATTAGTCCCCTCTATATTAGTCCAACCTCTACAATAGTCCAAGCCGAACCTCTCCAATAGTCCAGAGGCTCCGCCTACCTGTTACCTACACAAAGTAACTAATCCTAGCGTCTGTGTACACGGCTGTGCGCCGTTACCGAATTCAAATTTATAACGTTATGCCTACAAAGTATAGTGTGCAGAAGATTATTTCTGTTTACACTTTCAAAAAAATTTGCTAAAAATGTAATATACTTACCATGAGTAAAAGTTCTTATGCATAAACTTGTACATTAAATTTATTGATTACGCATAAAAATATCCAGTACTAAACCATTGAATTATCAATTTTTTTTGTTAGAAGAAATGCGTTTTATGACAACCGAAATAATGTGGAGAACAAAAGATAATTTTAATTATGCCGATTCAAAAGTTCAATAGTAGATTGATTAATGATTATAATAAAAATATTGATATTCTTTGCATTGCTCTTATTATAATAATTTAAAATATATTATTATAATAACTGCAAAAATATAATATCATAGAACATTATAATATATATTATTATAACGACTAATTTGTAATTTTTTAATAAATTTTTACTCTGTCTGTTATGTTGTAATGCACTAGACTAGCATTTTGTACAAAAATGCATTCAACTACATTGGTATAGATTTTCTGACAAAGTATCTGTGTCGATTTGGATGCAGTAAAATAAAAATTCTTGAAACGCGAAGGAAAGTTTAAAAAATACCCGGGTGCCTGTTTAGAGTCGTACAGCCCTGTACCGACGGGGTCCTATTTAACATAGGTCGTCCCTGACAGAGATTCGCTCATTGGCTACGAAGCGAAGGCAGAGTTACGCCTATTTTTGGACTATTAGAGAGGTTCCCAAACAGCGCTTGGACTAATAGAGAGGTTTTACTGTACCTGCAAAACATCACAGCCCGGGAGATTAAAAACCTCGAAGAGACCGTGTGCCCTTCATTTCACGATCTACCGTCATCGGCAGAAGTCTGTATTCACCACGGACTGTTGAGGCGACCCGAGCTATCGTGTGCTTTAACTAACGCTACAAAACTGAAGGAGTGGATTTTTCGAGACGTGCCTCTTACGTCCGTGCACGCACCAACTTTACACCTTCCATCGGAACCCATAAATCTGAAGAAAAAACCGGATAGTTGCTACTCGCCATCCGTATCAGGCGATGAATACGATCCAGATTGGCCAGGCATTGCGGGGTTTGCATTCAACGGTGGCGAGAAGTGTTCGCGCAGCGGACCAGATACCAACTCTGTTGACGAGACCGACTGCCCTTGTTGTTAACACAGATGGACACACGCGGCCTGGATCCCAGTGGGTCACAATCTACATTGACGCCAGAGGCCATGAATCATATTTTGATAGTTACGGTTTGCCGCCGGTTATACCAAATCATGTTCACCGTTTGCGCAAGAACTGCACCCTCTACCGTTGGAACACAAAGCACATTAAAAGTTTCTCTTCAAATGTGTGTGGTCAGTTTTGTATTATGTTCTTTTATCATATGTCTCGCGGTGGATCTCTTTTACAATTCGGCGATCTTTTCAGCTTGGACCTCAAACGAAACGATCGCATTGCCGCCAGTTTTTATAAACAGTTAATGAAAAAACTACGAAATCGAGCGAAGGCTATCGATAAACAGCCTGAAAATTCGGTAACAGGCGGAGGTGTTTTTGCTGTAAGACCTATTCAACACTGCTGTGCCCGACTAAGTTTATATGTTTGATTATTTTTCTTTTTTTCTTTTTTTTTTTTACTAAAAAGATAGAAATGTACACACTTGATTCAAGATAAATTATTTAAAATAAATAAAAATATTCATCATAATTTATTTTTTCACTTACCTCCTGTCGAACACAATGATTCAGGAAAAAAAAATACCAAACATGGGGCTCGAACCTGTGCTCTACCGTGACGTAGTAGTGGCGTTCGAAGCATCACCATACCCCCCACGAGCCGCTAGACAGCAGCAGCTCTTCTGGCCTTTAGCGATAACACGGCCTAGTACGCGGATTCGACGCAATACAGCCCTGGTGCTCCAGGCACACAACATCCCCACACGCTTGCATTTACTCTCTCCCACTCTTCACTCACGCCTCCCTCCATACCACATCTGGTCAAGCTAGTCGAGTGTTCGAGTAAAGGCGGGTGGTTGGGACCTGACAGCCGACGAAGTAATATCTCTCCCGACCACCCTAGCCCCCCCGTGGGCTACCACGACCCCGAACACCGAGGTGTGGGGGGGGGGGGGGGATGCAGCCCACACAATCACATCCGCATACACAGCAGCAGCTCGCAGCAGCCCCCACCACCAGCCGCCGCCATCGTGAAAAAATCCGTATAGGTACATTACCTACTGTTATGTGATTTAGATTTGCCAAAAAACCATTTTTCATCATGTTAAAAAAAAAACTTCAGTTGCGAAAAATAAAACACGAAATATCATACACACATTCACAAATGTTTGCGTTTTTTATTTCAGAAATAATATATTTTCACCGAAAATCATTCGCAATATTTTACCATACTTTATTCACATTCGTAATAGAAATGATGGTTTTCACGTGTCCACAGAAAAAATTGGTTATGTTGTACCCCTAATATCACGGATATTACAGAAAAGGTGGATTGTACAATAGCAGAGGAATGCAGGCGACGCGTTAGGCGCGATCGCCGAAACCGAGCGCCTCGCAAGCGATTGAGCAATCGACGCATCGAGCGCACGCCTCTCAATCGCGGTCAAGTAATACAACGCGTCAGCAGTTAGGGTAGCGCGGAGTCTCCAAATTCTTGAACAGAATCTGGAGCGGTCAATAATAAACAGCAGTCAACGAAAAGCGACGATTGTCGTAATATATCCGGTGGTCGCATTATTACCGAATATCGTAATAATGCTTCGTGTTCGGAATTATGTTGACAAGCTCGTCCGTATATATCGATACGAGCGCGAGCATCAGACAGTCTGATATTGACTCGTGATACAGGGGGTCCGAATTGACTCCTGAAACTGTACGTCTGGTCCGAGGGATTCGAGCAAGGAATCCAAGTTACAAGTATTATACGCGATCGCGGGTCGAAACCGAGTTCTATCGAAGAGTGAGTTATATCGTAAAGTGAAATAGTGAATTCTTCAGTGGGCTATACTGTTCACACGAATTGTATTTAATTGTAAAACTGTTCTGCTGTTTTATCTCCTTTAATAAATATCATTTTGTACAACGTTCGGTGATTCTCACTGGAGTTCTAACTCCCGACTGGTACAATCCCTTTTATTATTTCGGGTTAAAATCCCGACCTTCGAGCACGGAGTAATCAACCGGGTTTCGGGGGTACAACAGTTATAAACTCACAAAATAAATTCATCGAATATCCAAAATAATTACAATTTACCAAATAGAACTAATAAAAATCGAGAGTATATATTTTTTCATTTTATTCTATCTATCAAACTTTGGAAGCAGGTGACAATTTCGTAGCAGACCATACACAGATGCTCATACGTCGCGGCGCGCGTACTCTGTGTCGGGATCATTTCCAAATAAAAAAAAAATCGACATTTCATTTCAATCTTTGTTCGTATTTTACCCAAATACAAATTGATTCTACGCGGTATAGCGTAGATAAAAAGCGTGCAATCATAAAAAAAAGAATTTTCTATCCTTCGACTGTCGAATATTTATCGCAGTCGAAATCTTTGTCAATTATGTTGCCCTGATTTATTCGTTTAGAGTTAATAATAAAAACTGCTAATCTTTTTTCTGGCAACGTATTTTCTCCTCTTCAAAACAAGACAAGGTAAGAGTCGATATCATTTTTCGCTGCTGAGATATGATTTTTTTTAAGCAAAGACTAATTTCACGAATTTTCGTCAAAGAACGAATCGTTTTTTCAAATTTCTCGAAATTGCCGTCTCTAATCCTTTCCTCTTATAGAAATCGTATTTGCAAACTGATTCTACGCATTATTGCGCAGATAATAACGTACTACTTCCCGAAGGGACATTTTTCGGGGGGTTTGGGGGGCGGAGCCCACCGACCAGAGCATCTGCGCCCGCAGGGCGCTGAGACGCTTGTTTTTGTGTTCTACAACGTTTTTCTGTGCGGTTGGTTTTTTTTTGTTTGCACATTCTTTCTGCGGGCCTGTCTCTTTTTATGAGCGACAACCTGACCTCGCCAGTTCTCGTGAGCGCACGATTCGATTAGTTGACGTGCATTCGACTTTAAGAAGCACGAGGCACAGATCCGTTTTTGTCCGAAGCCTTCGTCGCTGTCACTTGCGGGCACGGAACACGGTTCGATTGCGTGGATTGCTCGGTTAGAGATCTATAACAAAATATATGTATCAGATAATTCACTATAACTATAACGCTTTTATATCCAGCCATAAAATTATATCTATTCACATAGCCGATTCTTACCATTAAGGGGGCTGAGTCACCAAAAAATTATTTTTTTATTTATTTTTTTTAATTTTTTTTTCTGAATGTACATGCGGTGTACTACATACACACCAAATTTTAGATCGAAATTTAAAAAATTACCGATGTTAGAAGCATTTTAGTAGTGTTAGAAATAAATAATGCGTAAAAAAAAAAAATGCCGAAATGCAACACGAACAATGCCGGAATACCGCATCTCCTCATGTTTTTCTTTCTTCTAATAAGAAGAATAAGAAACATCGAGAAAGGAACATAAAAAAAAACAATCGATGTCGAAACTGCGTTCGGTAGGTAACGATTTACCGACCAAAGGGTCGTTACGTCTAATCGATGCGACTCAGATTATCGCCGCTACCGCGCTTTGTTTTGAGTCTGCGATACACCACCGGCGTAATGTAGCAGTGATGATTTTTACTCGATTGTGTCAATCGGGTAAAAAACTGAGCTTCTAAACTCAGTGTATTAGTTATGTGTCAGTGTTTACAGTTTTTACGAATGAACGGAATATATTCTGTATTTTTGCCCGCAATAGTGTAAGAATGTTTTTCACAGTGACAGTGTCGCAAAGCGAAAAGTCTCGCAGACTTAACCTCTTTTTTAAACGTCACATTTGACGTAAGAGTATTTTATTTATGTTTTAAACATTTTTTTTGCATTTACGAGATTTGTGAAGTGAAAAAAAAAAAAAACAAAAAAAGAAAATCTGTTTTTTACGTCATAGAAAAAAAAAGTGTACATTTTTATGCGACAAAAAAAATTTTTAAATAATTTTTTTTATTGCGGATCACCCAAGTTGGTTATTTTCATTAATCTGTGAAATTCATTTTTTTCCATTTTATTTTTCTTCGCTTGCCGCAGGTTTCGGAGAGAATGGCCCCACCAATTTTGGATCGCGACGGCTCATTTTCTTCGTAACAGTCAGTGTTACGGAATGAGTGCGGGGATTTTTCATGCGATCAAAAATGGATTTATCGCAAGCCATTATGTGAGTGGTTACAAGACAAAAAGTGGAAAAAGTGAATTTTTTGGTAGTTTTTAACTCATAGCTTCGCCAGCAAAGCTTCAAAAAAAAAATCCCCGCACTCGTTCCGCAATAAACTCTCTAACGAAGAAAATAAGATATCGCAAGCAAAGATTGATGCTTTCGTTCAGTCCGAAAGCTGCGGCAAAGGAAAAATGTTTGACCATTGCGCATTACACCGGAATACACTGTAGGTCTCCAAAAAAATTCACAGCGGTAGTCTAACACATATATATTATGGAGGTAAAATGGAATTTTTCATTAAACTTATATAAACTGCAAAAAAAAATTTTTACTTTTCGATTTTTTAGGTGACTCAGTCCCCTTAAATACAAGCATATTTTAGTTAAAAAAAAATTATTGAAAAAATACGGCAAGTCTAACCAATTTCTGTTTTTATAATTAGAATTAATGTAACAATCATTACCATACAATGGTGTGCCTCACCTGGCATGTCACCATTTTTACATGCCGGACAAGTGCTTTCTTTATCTTCCGTCAAACTCGGTTGTTCATCACTGTGCTCCGTTGTGCTGTTCGGTTCAACGTCATTACCGTGACAGGGAGTCTCGTCTTTCTGGACTTCGCTGACATCGGTTTCACTTGTATACTGCTGTTCAGTGACAATTTCTTCGTTGACAGCAGCCTTGATGATTTTAGAATACCCGTCAAGATACTTTTTGTGCAATTGTACAAACTCGTCAACCCGTAACGGCGGTTTGAACTCTGCCAGCATCTGTCCCTTTAAGGGGACTGTCACCTAAAAAATAAAAATTTCATTATTTTTTTTTCTGTTTTTGTCATCACAAATAAAAAAATTTTCTCACCTTCATTGAATGTGTATGTTACACTACCGCTATGAATTTTTTCAGCGGTCTATAGTGTATCGTAGCCTTACTGGTACGTGACAAACTTTTTTCATTTGCCGCAGCTTTCGGACCAAACGAAAGCATGAATCTTCACTTACGAAGGCTCATTTTGTTCGTCAGACACTTTATTGCAGAACGAGTGCGGGGATTTTTTTTTAAGCTTCGCTGCCGGAGTTATAAATTAAACTGCGTCAAAAAATGCACTTTTTACACTTTTTGTCACATTACCTGTTATATAATGTCTCGCCATAAATTCAATTTTCATCGCATCCAAAATCCCCGAACTTGTTCCGTAACGTCAACTGTTCTGAATAAAACAAGCCGTCAAAATCCAAAATCGATGCAGTCGTTTAGTCTGAAACCTGCGACAACCGAAGAAAAATATTCTTCCGAAAAAATGAATTTCAAAGTTTGGAAAAAAAATTCAATTTTTTTTATTTTATATAAAAAACAAAACTTTTTTATTTCATATAAAAAACAAAACTTTTTTTTCTCGTTCAGAAAAAAATTATCAGAACAATAAAAAAAATGTTTTTTTTTTTATGCATATCACTGTTTATTCGCGAAGAATAATTACTAAAAATGCGGAAAAAAAATAAGATCACGTCAGATGACGTTTCATGAAAATTGAATCGACCGAAATTGTGTCACCACTCGCGTAATAACGAAAAAAAAAAAATAGAGATGGGGAAGAAAAAAATCTTTTTTTTGCCAATACTCGATGAAATCTTTTTGATGCACAAAAAATCCTCAAAAATCCGAAAAAAAACACTGCGTCGTCAGATGACGTTTAAAAAAAGAGGTTAACTTGACGAATCATAAACTGAGATTTTACACATTGCGCCACTGTGACTACAAAAATTCCTGTGTCACTATTTGGGACGAAAATACCGCTGAACACATGAAGAAACACATAATAATAGCACAGAGTTTTTTAGGGGTTGATAAAATCGATTGAAAATCATTGCTACTGCCAATACATCGGTGTATCATAGACTCACCGAAGCCGTAGCGGTGGTAATCTGACTCGCATCGATCGGGAGTAACAACCGCCGGGTCGGTAAATCGTTACCTACCGAATGCAATTTTATAATACACATTATTTTTCGTTGGCGCTGCACGTGTTATATCGCGGACGAGTTTCGAGAACGAATTGTTGTGACAGCATCGAGCAAACACTTTCTCTATTTTCGCTACTTTCTACATTTCATTTTCTCTTCATTTCGCTTCTTCATTTTTCGTGTTATCCCTCTTTTTCGCTGAGATCGTTTGTTTATTTTTTTTCTTTGTTTTTTTTTCGACTATCGACTTTATTCTTCGCTTTGCAACTAACATCGTTTTTTTTTTTCATTCCTTCGATTCAAGAGTGCTATTTGATTAGATTTTTGTACAATATAAGTGTTATTTAGATTATCTACGAAATATTTATTGAGACTAAAACTGTGATTATTTGTATACTGCGAGTGTGTGATTTGTGCCAGTGACAAAGTGACGTGACGGACAATAGGACGAAGCAAGCGAAGACCGATCAGGGACAAAAAACACATGACTGGCCGACGTCGTAACAGGCCGAAACGATGCAACACAGTCAAAACAAAAAAAATCTTTGATTTTTTGAGTGCGAGCGCGACAAAAATTCGAGATGAAGATATTCCGTCTTCCGATTTTGAGGGCTATCGACTGTTTGATTTGTCTCTCTCTTTGAAAGTCTTCAAGAGGCATTTTGCTGTACTGTGTGTCACGGAGCCGTCGTGTTCATCGAGATTAGTCTGCGAGATCTCGGAGGGAAATACGAGATCCGACGCCAGAACTGCGACGTGAAAACAACGTTCGCTAGTTCTTCGACCGTTCAAGGTGGCCGCGGATACGAAATAAATCGGCGTAGTGCATTGACAATGCGTTGTATCGGCCAAGGCCTTGCGGGTCTAAATACGTTTTGCGAAATCATGGACTTGCCGCACCTCGTACAATTGTCAACGTGGAAGAAGATCGGTCAAAAAATGCTGGAGGCTACCACGGAAGTGATTCAACATAATATGAACAAGCGTCTCAGCGCCCTGCACCCGGCGCAGATGCTCTTGTTGGTGGGCTCCGCCCCCCAAACCCCCCGAAAAATGTCCCGAAGGGACATTTTTTAAGGCACTCACGGGGGTGCACGTCGCGCTACGCGCTCCGTATCGAGTGTATTTACACATCGCGCTATGCGCTACGGATGAAGTATGTTTATACGTCGCGCACTGCGTTTCTTTTCAAAAGTACGTATGAGGGAAACACATTTATCAGTTACGTAAATTAATTCATAGTGTTTAACCTTCGTCGAATAAAAATATTTCTTTTTTGTACCAATTGATCATTAATAATCACGGCGGATATTTCCTTTTTGTTTGACGATAAATTGTCAAATATTGAGACACGAGACAAATATAACGAATTGCATCACGTAGCACTTGATCAAATTAATTTAAAGAATCAAATCATGTCTAGTAAAGTCGTTTCATTGGCTTAAAACTTATGACCCTATTTAATAAATATAAAACAAACCCACAAAACATGTACCGACACCAATACGATTACCATTTAGCATTCAGGCCAAATATCCCCTTTAAATCCTTCCCCTTCAGTGTTTTTTTTTTCTTCCCCATAATTGATGGAATCAGTTCGTTATTTTATCTGTAGAAAACCAAATCATTGTAGAAGAAAAGTTCAAGAAATTTACTATTCTTTGTGATTTTCAATGAAATTTTTTCGATATTTATGGATGCTGCAAAAAAATGCTATCTCGAGAATGAAAAAATATATCGTTTTGGTTCCTGTCTTGTATTGAAGAGGAAGTAGTACGTTACTCGAATCAAAAATTTGTCATCTTGGATAGCTCCGAAATATTTTTTTACAAATTGATGAAATTCTTGAAAAATTCGACTTTGAAGGCTCTTTGACAGTCCTCTTACAACAAATTTCATTTCTACCATTTGAGATTTATTTTTTTCTTCTTCGTAATACATGGAATCAGCTCGTTATTGTCTCTGTAGAACAGACAAGTATCGGAGACGAGAAGTTTGAGAAATTTGATAATTTTTTCGTTTTTCAATGAAATTTTATTGATATTTATCGTCGCTTAAAAATATCAAATTTAGCATCATATCATATCGTATTTTATTTAATTTTATTTAATCACAAACGAGGATAAGTTTCTCGGTGCGGAATAACTCGTAAAATCGACAAATTCAGTGTTTTTCACTTTCTTGATAAATAATTGTTTATAATTGTTCTTTAAGAGTACAATTGTTTTTTTTTTTTTTGCGAAAAAAAAACTTTTCAAGACGTGATCATATAAAAGAAATTCGTATTTCGACAAAAATTTGAAAAATTCGTAAAATTAGTCTTTGCTTAAAAAAAATCATATCTCGGCAGCGAAAAAAGATTTCGACTCTTATTTTGGCTTATTTTGAAGAGGAGAAAATACGTTGCCAGAAAAATAATTTGCAGTTTTTATTATTAACTGTAAACGAATAAATCGGGTGAACATAATTGACAAAGATTTCGGCTGCGATGAATCTTCGATGGTCGAAGGATAGAAAATTCTTTTTTTTATGATTGCACACTTTTTATTTGCGCTATACCGCGTAGAATCCATTTATATTTACGTAAAATAGGAACAAAAATTGAAACGAGATGTCGATTTTTTCTTTATTTGAAAATCATCCGGCCACACAGTACGCGCGCCGCGACGTATGAGCATCTGTGTATCGTCTGCTACGAAATTGTCATCTGCTTCCAAAGTTTGACAGATAGAATAAAACGAAAAAATATATACTCGCGATTTTTTTTAGTTCTATTTGGGAAATTGTAATTATTTTGGATATTCGATGAATCTTTTTTGTGAGTTTACTACCAATGTGTTCAGTGAATACATGAAATTTATCATTTTTATTACGAATGTGAATAAAATATGGTAAAACATTGCGAATGATGTTCGGTGATAATATATTATTTTCGAAATAAAAAACGCCAAAATTTCTGAATCTGTGTATGATATTTCGTGTTTTATTTTTCACAACCGAATTTTTTTTTTTAACATGATGAAAAATGGATTTTTGGCAAATCTAAATAACATAACCTTTAAAGCAAATCTTGTTATAACCACTGTTTTTGAATTATTTTATAATTAAAATTATATTTGTCAGAATGACTCAAAATTTGTTGTGCATAGTACTTTCGATGCAATGAAATATTGTTGCGAAAGAGAAAAGAATTGGTTTCCAGGATTCTTAATTGCAGCACCGTACGGACATCAGATGTGAGAAAATCATTTTTTTATGGAAAATTGTGATGAACAAATAGCTAGAGATGTAGGATTGTCTCTAAATTTGCTGTGCGCAGTGCTTTTGATAAAACAAAATGAGGCTGCGAAGGAGAAAAAAATTGGTTCGTAGAGTTCATTATGATGGCACCGTACGGACACTTGACCGAAGGCAAATACAAATTGTGGCCAATAATTTTTTAGAAAAAATACTTAAAGGTCTTAGATTGGTTTTAAAAGTAATGTGCATACTGGAGATAATGTAATAAAAAAACCCTGCGAAGGAGAACAAAATTGGTTCGCACCATCTAAAGTTACAGTGTGATACGGACGTCCGAGAAGAAAAATTCAGCCAAAAAGTTGTTTTCATTGCACCGCAGGCTAAAAAAAATATTTCTATTCATCGCAGTCACTTCAAAGTAACTATGCATGATGTTGGAGATACACCGAAGCAAATGGTGAAAAATAAAAATTTTTGGAGTATGCGCTGCGGAGTAACCCCTTCGACAGACTCCGAAGAGCAACGGATGGTCATTTTAATAGGCACTCTTTGCCTATTGTTATAGTGAGTGCCTAAAAAGGCTGTTGAAGAAGAAATACAGTTGACGCCGAACGACGACGAGGAGCCCATCGCTAGTACAAGCGCTGCTGACCCCGATAACCGCTGTATCTCGGTCCAAGGTGATGCCACCTGGCAGCTCCGGGGTTTTAGTTCGCTCACCGCAGTCTTCACAGTAATCGGCACCGAAACGGGAAAAGTTTTGGACCAGGAAGTTCTGTTGCTGTGGTGCCGACAGTGTCGAAAATGGGCAACGGCCAATAAGAACGCCTCAGAAGAAGAAAAACAGAATTGGAAAAAAGCACTTGGAGAAGTGTGCACAAAAAACTCTTCCGGATCGTCAGGATCCATGGAGGTCGATGGAATGATGAACATTTTTCATCATTTAGTAGAGAAGTACGATGTAAGATACACGAACTACATCGGGGATGGTGATACGAAAAGCTACTCAAAAGTTAGTAGCTCTATGCCTTACGGTCCAAACATCGAGATAAAGAAGATAGAGTGCACCGGTCACGTTCAAAAACGCTTTGGAAATCGGGCGCGAAAACTGGAGTCTTTTCTCGCAGGCAAAAAACTCAGCGACGGCAAAACAATAGGAGGAAAAGGACGACTGACAAATGCATTGATCGACGAAATGCAGTCGTACTTCGGAAATGCGATTCGCAATAATTCTGCATCAGTCAGCGACATGACAGACGCAATTTGGGCAGTTTGGCATCACAAGGCGTCTACAGATGAGAAGCCACAACACCACTTGTGTCCACCTGGTGCAACGTCTTGGTGCAAATATCGACAAGCAGAAGCATCAGGAAGAGAGAAGGACTATCGCCATCCCAAAAAAAGAATAATGCCAGCGGCGGTAATGGAGGCAATCAAACTGATTTTCGAGGATTTGACATCTCCAAGTCTTTTGCAACGCTGCATCGGGGCAAACACTCAGAACGCAAATGAATCGCTGCATAGCGTAATTTGGAAATTCTGCCCGAAAACAGTCTTCGCAGGTATGACTGTGCAGAATGCTAGCAACCTGGGGACTATTCAGTTCAATTCCGAACTGGGAGGCCTCATCAAAGTGATCTTTGAGTGAAGTGATCAAAGAGTCGTGGAACTGTCCCAGGAAAACTCGCCGTCGCTGCTGCGAGAAAAAAAGCTGAAGTTCGAGTCACGCAAGCCGCACAAAAAGCTGAAGCAAATACGAAAGAAGCGAGGATCAACAGGCGTCGTCAGCAGATGATAGTAGCAGACGATTCCTATGAACCTGGAGGATTTTGAGTGCACTGAGTGTAGTCAGAGTGTGTTCAGTGCAATATTAGAATATAAATTTTAGTAAAAAAAACGGACATGTTTGAGACAATAATAATAATTATATATATGAAGTGTTATTGTAATAATAATTGAAAATTATTATAAGATTTCTATCATTGTGATGTATGTGATGTATGAAATGTATGTAACGTATGCATATGTGTTCTAGAATTAGTCCTCTCGCTCTCGGCAGAGTGGTGTAGCAGCCACTACGGGGCAGCACCTCCCGGGTGCGCTTGTCGCCGGCACGGAGACCTCGCGAAGGATTGAGAATCGAACGCGAGGGCCTCGTGTCGGGAAGCCGGCAAGCGACGCCATCATTGTTCCACTCGTGGTGCCATGTGCAACAGCTCACGCGAAGAAAATATTCAATAGTTTTTTCTTGTATCACTCATCGGGTTAATTCCATGTGAAAACTCATTAACCTGTTTAACTCATCGCGATCAGTGTGCAGGGACATTGATCTGCATTTACAGTACGAAATCATAGTGTTTTACACATCTTCTCAGCTTTGTCATCGCGTGGTGTTCGCATGCAAAGCCTCGTGTCTACGAGCACTCATACGCTTTCGGGTGCCGATTAATATAATCGTTTTCCCTCTCATTCAGTTTCACTCTACGCCTCATTTGTTATATTCGTAATTTCAATAAAAGTGTTGTTGTTAAGTTTTAATTCACGTTGTGTTACCATATTTTTCTCTTCCATCCATTATCGCTATCCTAAATTAAAATTAATCAGCCGCGTAATCACACAACAATATGTGAATTGTATATAATGTATGCACTGTATGGATATGTATGTATTGAATGTATACGTATGTATGTATGTTGTTGTATGTATGTATATTGTTAGCACTCTCGTTTCAAGATCTCGCCATTCTTTATCTGTATTTATAGCTTTCCCAAATGTCGATTTGCATATTTGCTTTATTTCGAGCCATTTTTTACTTTCATTTTATTTTTCATTCATTTATTTCATCCATTCCTTTTACCTTCCAAAACCGCGTCCCAAATCCTTCCCATTCCCCTCCCGATGGAAGTAAACCCGCCACCTTCACGTGGTTTCTGTCGAACGGTGACATCCAACCAATAACCGAATTATTTCCGAATTAAAAAAAAAAATTATTTACATTTTTTATTCTTTTCTGCTTTGAATGGTTTGGTGTCATTGACTGAGAGTGGGAAATATTATAGAAATTTTTTTATAGCGATGCAAAACACAATTTCACAATAATACCCGCAACCATTATTTGTCATCTAACTAAAATAATTCTAGCTTTGGTAATTTTCGGAATTTGGATCTGAAACTTGGCAAGTAGGTAGTATACAGTGTAGACATTCAGAAAAAAAATTAAAAAAAAAATCGATTTTTTTTTATTTTTAGGTGGCTCAGCCCCCTTAAGGTCTCAAACTCAGACTCGACGTGGACACTCGATGCTGGGCATCGCCCAAACAGATATTTGTCCCTAAAAACACAACTCCACAGAGGAATCCACTTTATCTCTTTGACAAGCCCATCCGAAAAATGTGGTGCCCAGTGAGGATTGATGTCAGTTCCTGGAGCATGATCTATTTCGGTTTTTACGGAATCAGCGATTTCGGTGGCCCAATTGGGCCACAAGCTTGGTTCTGCTCCGCCAGTGGCTCCCATTTCGAGTTTGCCGTTGGATTCGTCATCCATACAACAATTCTCGTCGTCGAACTGCTTCGTGAATTCGTTCATCTCGGCGGTCTCAAGATGATGTTTCAAAAACACTTTTGCTTCCTCGCAGTTCGACATGCGTCCTTCAATCGTTAGCCTGCATTCCCTACTGTACGAGATCGTCGGTAAAACCGAAATGATTTCCCGAGCATCATCGATATTTCGGGACAAAATGATCTTCCCGACGCAGGCTTTTAGGAATTTTGAAACTTCGACTCGCACGTTTTTCAAGAAATCCGTCCATGTTTTGATGCAGTGCGCTATATCGATCCGTATATAACACGGTGAAAATTCAGACCTTAGAAATGCATCCGCATACTCGTTTATGGTTTTGTGCGAGGTAAACTCACGAACGGCCGCTGATAACAGGGCAACGGATTGGTCGCAGACAACCTCGTTCGGCGGCGATAGCCCCCAGTGTTCAACCCATTGAGATAGCCAAAAGTTGATTGCTCCTATAGTGTGTCTTTCTGTAAGCATCTGCGCCACTGGCAATTGGCCCGAACTCGTTGATATGACCGCAAGATATAAAAGTATAGGCCCCGATTTCTTCTTGTTTCTCCGCATAATCGGCCTGATTATCGAACCTGTTGAGTCGATCGCGAGCCGCAGATCTTCTTCATTACTGATCTTTGTATAGAGATCCCGTTGAAATTTCGTAGAATAGTGCACGAAAAATGGCTTGTGCCCTATCCACGGAATTTCTCCTTTCATATTATACTCGCTCAATATTTCCAAAGCGACAATTGGATCGGGATCGAGTCAGTTCTCTTTGGCGACTTGCTGTTTTATTCGCCGTAGAATTCCGGTTCTCGGAAGATGTGGTGGCTCAGGGTCTTCCTCGTCCATGAGGATCTTCCTCGATTGCAGTTTCTCGCCGAGTTCATGGCGAATTCCGCCTCGCACATAGCGTTTTCCGCATTCACCAGCACCTTTCGTAGTGGAACATATTATGGCGACAACATTGTCCGCACTGCGTTCTATCATGCATTCCATTTTAGATCCACAGTTTCATAATCCTACGAAATGTCCGGCCGTAACCTCCTTATTCGGATAATGGTACTTAAAATTGTAACCGCATTTCAACCGTGTGTTGCCCCATATCTTCTGCGTTACAAAGTCTTGCCATAAATCTGTGAACGAAGTTATTAACATTCTGCAGTGGCTGTTTTCAAGTTTTTGTAAATCGTTTCTATTTTTCGTTACTGGAGAGGCTGAGATAATTGTTTATACATGGCGGCAATGACAGCTGTAAAGAAAGCATTTTGAATGCAGTTACATTCGAAAGTGCCGGTTCAACATCAACATGTATACTTTATACTCAGTGCGCAAATATTACCTTAGGAACACGAAAACAATAAATCATTTGTTTCTTCTGCGTAAAAATATTTATTAGATACTCATATGATGATAATATGCTGCCTTTTGCAGGAAATTATTTTCTCAACTAGTGACATAGAATGAAATTTGCTGTGCATGAGGTTTGCGAAGCTTTTTTGCATGCGCAAGATTTTTCATTTTCATCACTTTTTTTGTGTTCACCTTTTTCTAGGTGTGTAGTAGTTACTGTGAGGCTCGCTGCGGCGAAATTTCGCTCGATACACGTCGCGCTCGATCGATCGCTCTAGTTATTGTGAGCGCGGCGCGGCGCCTCGCTCACCGGCACAGCGACGCGTACGCTTTGCCTACAGGCACGTCGGATGCACCGAGTTTCGATTAAAACATTTGGCTAACGGGCAATTATCGGTATTTCTTTGCAATGCTATGTTCTTGCGTCGGCATAAGATTTTTTAGCTTCTTAAGTTTATTTCCGCTTGCTATAAAGGTCCGGGCCCACGATCATAAATTGTTATTATTAATTTTAAATAACAGAAAACAGCTTGAGTTTTTATTTTAAGAATACAAACCGAACAAATTTTCGATAGATACATGGCGCTCTCGATTGATCATTCTACGTGACGATAAACGATTGTCATTAATCTAATAAAACGCAGATCAACTTAAGTTTTTCTTTTATTCTTCGAAGAAAAAAAACTTTCTCGCTCGATCATTCCAGTTGCTACGAGGGTCGGCGCAAAGGCTCAGCTTACCGAAATGGCCGGTGTGTGACGAGTGACGACCAAAACACTCGACTTACGCACGACTATCGATACTTTATACGTGAACAGTACGATTTTTTTGTCTGTACGTGAAATTCTTATTTTTATTGAATGCTTGTGGGTGGATAACATGTTACCCGCGCTTTGGCGTGAGCAACAAGGGGGAGGGAAGGGAAAGGAATTGCTGAAAACAGCCTCGATGGCCACTTGTCAGTGGGTGTACCTGAAAAAGTATTGTTGGCCACTGGACAGTGGGGTACCTGAAGGAAACTTTTGGTTTTCAACGTTTTTGGCCCCGTGAGGGGCACTAAAAAATGAAGGACGTAAAGTCCGAGTTACGTAAAGACCTCGATACGCGCGGGAACTAGTTTCGGCCACATATGCTCCTCGGCATAACGGTTCGGGGCACGTGCAGGTGGCGGAATTATAACCACGCTACGTATCGTAGGCCTGTTTATTTTCCCTGCGATTTCCCTAATAGAGCGCGTGGGAGCGGGTAGAGTAGGTGCGGGTTTGGAAAAGCGGCCTTCCGGAAGGCTGATCTGAGCCCGAGTGCCCGGCGGAGGTATGTGCGGTACCTGGGGCCTTGTCGGGATTCGCGGCGGCGCGTACGTTTCCACTGTTTTCGCCGAAAGTCTCGATGGTGCGTATACCGCGAGAGGTTGTAAAGGCACCCGCGTCGGCGTGTAGACAGAGGTCGGGAATACTGGGGTGCCCGGCTTCTCGATCTCTGCGGCTAGCTCTGCGTATAGTGCCTCGAATTCCTCGTCGTGATAGTCCGACGACCGATCAAAACGTGGCGAAAACTTGGATGACGGTGACGCGTTGTCAATTTCCGCAGGATCCGGTGAAGTTAACGATCAGGGCGGTATCGGATCATGCTTAAAAAGTCATGACGCGCGGCGCGTTTTTCTTTTCGCCGAAGATACGACGGGTTAGTTTTCGATCACGGCATAGACCTGTTGTACCGCGGAACCCCTGTACTCGGTACACGGGAATTAGTAATGGTAGTTAGTTGTAGTAAAGGCATAGATGGGAAATAAAACTCTACAAAGAGGAAAGTGGAATATAAATACAAGTAAGTAAGTATCGAATTCCTTGCGACATGTGTATTACATATGCACTGACGAGATACAAGGAACTCGCACCAAACGCATAGTCAGCAGATTCGCGAGCGAGGCCTCCTCGGCGAGCGTCCGATTGCGAAACTCGTCAAACACCTGAGTCGGCTTTACGCAAATCGAGGTAACTCGGATCTCTGAATTCATACTGAGATTGGGGTAAAAATATTATTAAACAAAAGATGATGAAATGAGAGCATCGAGACGATGCCCATCCTCAAGGGAATCCGCTGAGTCGAACGCTTCACTTTACGCTCGGTAAAATGTGGGCGCGAGCTCACGGTAAACAATAACATAAAATATACGAGCTGACATCGATCTCCGTTCATATAAAGGAAACAGAGATCGAGTGTCAGGCAGTTGTTAATCGACTCGTGAACTGTACGTTTGGTCCGGCAAGATTTAAGGTAACGATCTTGTTAATTGATACACGTAGAACTGTGTGAACTGTGTGAACGCAACGTGCGCGAACTATACAACTGTTCCAAGGGGATATTGGAACATACAAACTGTATCTACGTGTAAGACTTTCAACGAATAAAGTATTCTTTTGTAATTTACTCTCCGGTTGAATTCTTACTTGGGTTCCAACCCTAACTGGTATTTCTTATTACATAAATTTGAAGAAAATCTTCGAAACCGCAGACTCAGAGTAGCTAACTGGGTTTCGGCGGCATAACAGATCCGTATAATTTTTCCCGACGCGGTTGACCACCACGCGGTTATACAGTGGGGAATCGATTCACTTTAGCATTGAGGAAAAGGACACTTTGCAGTGTGGAAAGGTCGCTTTATCAGCGAAGAAAGAACACTTTAACAGTGGAGAAGAAGTCACTTGAACAGTGAAGAAGCGGAGCACTTTATCAGTGGAGATCGCAGGGAGCGATATTGCACTTAGCACAGTGCGAAGCCGAATGACTTCTCCGAGCTGGTGACCCGCTTTATATGCGGGTCGAGCTCCTAGCGACGGGCCAATCTCGTCGCTGTGGCGGATCCCGAACCAGGGATTGGTCCTGCGCTTCCATCACGAGTTTTCGCGCGAAACTAAGTTGGAGTTCCCGGCGATGTCTAAATCCCGAAGGGAGAACGAATTATCTTATGGAAGATATCCGTTCGCGGACTTTGGCAAAATCCCGAGCCTCTAGATCAGTGGGCAAAAGGTAGCATGGGCGACAATTTCCTTAGAAGTTGCCGTATTACCGCAACAGAGGCGCTGCACTCGCAAGAGAGAAAGCAATAGATCATCTGTCTCACTCGCTCCGTTGATAACTCGAGAGCTGCGTTGTATAGCGCTGAGGATTGAACACCGTTGATTTCATGAGTTATAAGGTCTGGAGTTCAAGTCCGGGCCGATGCATTATTTTTTTTTTTTTTCATTTTTCACGTATTTCTACAAATGAATTTGAGCACAGTACATCATAGTACGCAAGCATAATGATAGATCGACTGTACGAAAAGATAAGAGCCTATCATTTCCATGTCAAATGGTGTGGGATGTGCGCTTCTGTTTCTCAGCAGCCGATCTATCAAACTGTCTTTTCAGAGATATAGTACAGTTACGACGTCAATATAATAAAAAAAATGGATCAGATTGCATAATTATAGTTTGTGACGTGCTTCTCGAAGTCTCGGACTTTACTTCGATCCGCGACCCGTCCAAAATATAATGACGCCCTTGTTTTTCAATTCCCTTACCTTTCCCTCTGATTCACGCGAATTGTTGCTGGGCGCCAGGATATCTATCACCCGATATCCAGGGTATTCTCCGATTCTCTATTATCTCAAACTTACAACTAACTTACACGGCTAGCGGGATAGGAAGTGCAGTTCGGGCGCGAAGTAAATTCAACAAATCAAATAATTTTTCACACACTACGCAAGAAATAAAAGCAATAAAACGGTATTTATTCAATTATTTCCCGTAGTTGAACACAAAATTTTAGCCTCTTCGACGGGCTCTCTCCGAACGACGATTCGTTCGCAACAATACTATTAAGGGGACTGAGTCACCTAAAAAATCGAAAAGTAAAAATTTTTTTTTGCAGTATATATAAGTTTAATGAAAAATTCCATTTTACCTCCATAATATATATGTGTTAGACTACCGCTGTGAATTTTTTTGGAGACCTACAGTGTATTCCGGTGTAATGCGCAATGGTCAAACATTTTTCCTTTGCCGCAGCTTTCGGACTGAACGAAAGCATCAATCTTTGCTTGCGATGTCTTATCTTCTTCGTTAGACAGTTTATTGCGGAACGAGTGCGGGGATTTTTTTTTGAAGCTTCGCTGGCGAAGCTATGAGTTAAAAACTACCAAAAAATTCACTTTTTCCACTTTTTGTCTCGTAACCACTCACATAATGGCTTGCGATAAATCCATTTTTGATCGCATGAAAAATCCCCGCACTCGTTCCGTAACACTGACTGTTACGAAGAAAATAAGCCATCGCAATCCAAAATTGGTGGGGCCATTCTCTCTGAAACCTGCGGCAAGCGAAGAAAAATAAAATGGAAAAAAATGAATTTCACAGATTAATGAAAATAACCAACTTGGGTGATCCGCAATAAAAAAAATTATTTAAAATTTTTTTTTGTCACATAAAAATGTCCACTTTTTTTTTCTATCACATAAAAATCAGATTTTCTTTTTTGGTTTTTTTTTTTTTTTCACTTCACAAATCTCGTAAATGCAAAAAAAATGTTTAAAACATAAAAAAATATACTCTTACGTCAAATCTGACGTTTAAAAAAGAGGTTAAGTCTGCGAGACTTTTCGCTTTGCGACACTGTCACTGTGAAAAACATTTTTACACTATTGCGGGCAAAAATACAGAATATATTCCGTTCATTCGGAAAAACTGTAAACACTGACACATAACTAATACACTGAGTTTACAAGCTCAGTTTTTTACCCGATTGACACAATCGAGTAAAAATCATCGCTGCTACATTACGCCGGTGTATCGCAGACTCAAAACAAAGCGCGGTAGCGGCGATAATCTGAGTCGCATCGATTAGACGTAACGACCCTTTGGTCGGTAAATCGTTACCTACCGAACGCAGTTTCGACATCGATTGTTTTTTTTATGTTCCTTTCTTGATGTTTCTTATTCTTCTTATTAGAAGAAAAAAAAACATGCGGAGATGCGGTATTCCGGCATTGTTCGTGTTGCATTTCGGCATTTTTTTTTTTCACGCATTATTTATTTCTAACACTACTAAAATGCTTCTAACTTCGGTAATTTTTTAAATTTCGATCTAAAATTTGGTGTGTATGTAGTACACCGCATGTACATTCAGAAAAAAATAAATAAATAAATAAATAAATAAATAATTTTTAGGTGACTCAGCCCCCTTAATATGACTCGCGGGACTCGACGTAAATTATTTTCTCGATCTGTCGTCAACGCAACGAGAATTATCCGAAATTTAACCGCTAATTTGCCGAGTACGGGCGAGAAAGCACTTTGCGATTTCGCGTATCGCTCTCGGCATAAAGTAACCAAAGATGGTGTGCACCTCGTGCACCTACCTTGTCAATTATCCCCGAAGCGATGCGATCGTCCTTCTACTTCCTCGACTATTCCTCAAGACAACGGTCTCTTTTCTCGGCCGTCGACACGGCGGTAATTCTCCTCTGCGGACGTTGATTCTCGATACTTCTCCCTCACGGAGATGAAATTTCACGGAATCCCTTATCGCTCGTTTATTAGCTCACTATAGCTCAACTATTTCTCGATTCACTACTGATCGATTCTACTATTATGCGTCTAACTTTTTCCACGCATCTAGCGAGAGTTCTAATTTTGCGTCTAACTTTTAGCACGCTTCCGGCGAGAGTTATAATAATGCGTCTAACTTTTAGCACGCTTCCGGCGAGAGTAACGCTTCCTCGCCCGTACTTTGTTTCGCGGACCGGTATCTGAGGGGAAGGGGGTCGCGACTGTTCCCTTGCTGCACTTCGGCAATTATTATTGGTTCCTCGCGGCTCCTCTCCTATCATCTTCTCCTCACGCGGTAACCGGCGTAGCTACGGCTTTTCGCGAACCTGAAAAATATAACATAGCTCTACGGCAGACTTGTGTTCTATATTTTTCAGTTTTCTCGGGTTCCGCGGGGATCGACTCTGTGCGCGCGCTAACAAAGACTCTCGCGCGTGCCCTACCTATAGCGTGATGCGAGAGCGTTTACAACGCCTCGTCACAAGTTATACACGAGTAAAAGATAGTATTTTTGTAGCCCATTCAAAATTATGAAGCGATATTATATCAGTCCTTCATTTTTACGAAAGTTAATTGACCTTTTACGTTATAACATCGACATGAGTTTAAAAATAATAAAAAATAACTTTAGTAGATATAATATTTATGTAGTCAATATACAGCAGAGTAGAGTAGAGTTTCAATATTTGCGAGTTTTATGTGTAACATTCATTTTCAGTATTCGATAATTAAGTACTACAGTAATAAAAGTCATATTTAATCTATCGGAAATTATTTCGTATTGAAATTATTTCAGCACGATAGATTAAACGCTACTTTTATTACTGTAGTACTTAATGATCCATCACTGAAAATTAATCACTGAAAATGAATTTTACAAATAAAACTCGCAAATATTGATACTATACTCTGCTGTATATTAACTGCACAAATATTATAACTACCAAAGTTATTTTTTATTATTGCTGAAATAATTTCAGCACGATTAAACACAACTTTTATTACTGTATTATCAAAACGAAAATAATGGAACATAACGGGTCATCATGGACAATAAACTTTTTTTTTTTTTTTTTTTTTTTTTTTTCCTTTACGGTACCCTTGCGGATACCGTAAAGGAAAACAGAAGTTGCGGAATCCAAGTTACGGATTCCACCAGCCCAACTGGTGGATATGTGGGACTCCCGTAGCCTACCCACTAAACCGCCCTCTCCTTTCGATACCCCCCCAACCAGGAACTATGTTAATATTACTTCTGGTTGGGGGAACTGTCTGTGTACGTCTGTTCGTTCTGTTTATCCGTTTCGTCTCACGTCAGTCCGTCTGCTCTGTCATTCGAGGCAGCCGTCTGCGTTTTTTCGTCTCAGTATCGTCTCTGTGTAGGTGGCAACTAGCTGCCACCACTCTGTTGTGTGGAGCATCACCGCGACAATATTGTCTGCGGTGATGTGACCGACGGTCGTCTCCAGTCTCCGTCTGAGTGCTGACCAGCGGTCACATTCGAAGAATGTGTGTTCCGCATCGTCCTGTTCGTGTCCGCAGTATTTGCAGTCCGGCGTCTGTACTTTGTTCATCCTGTAAAGGTACCGTCTAAAGTAACCGTGCCCTGTTAGGAGCTGGGTGACGTAAAAGTTTACGTCCCCGAACTCCCTTTCAAGCCACGGTCTCAGGTCCTGTATCAGCCGTCTCGTCCAGTTGCCTGTAGCTCCTTCTGTCCAGCGTTGTTGCCAAGCCTGTATCGTCCTGTTTCTTTCAGTGGTTGCCGCATCCTGCCGTCTCGTGTCCGCGCTCCTCCCGTGTATCCTCTTGCGCTCGAACGCCAGAAGGTCCACGGGAATTACGCCCGCCACCACCAGGACAGCTTGTGCAGAGACAGTCCGGTAGGAGCAGGCGATCCTCAGCGCACCCTGTTTCTGTACTGTCGTCATCGCGTGGCAGTACTTCTTAGTCTTTAGAGCGTCTGCCCAGATCTCCGCGCCGTATAGCAGAATCGAGTGGGCCGTCGACATTAGTAGTCGTCGTTTCCCCGGTCTCGGTCCCATCGTGTTTGCCATTAGGCGGCTTAAGGATGTTATCCTCTCGGCCGCCTTTCGGGCTGTCCTTTGTATGTGGGGCCAGAAGGTCAGTTTCGTATCCAGGGTCACCCCCAGATACTTGACTTCTCCTCTGGTCCCGATTTCGTCTGTCCCGACCCTCATGGGTAGTGTCGTCTGTATCCGTTTCCTTGTAAGGAAAATCAGTTCTGTCTTTTCTGTTGCGAGTTGCAGTCCGTGGTCAGTCATCCATCGGTCGATGCGTCTCATTGTCTGATTCAGCTTAAGCTGCGCCAGGTCTGGAGTCCGCTCAACGATCACTGCCGCCACGTCATCAGCGTAAGCGACGAGTAGAACGCGGAGCGGGAGCTCCAGTCTGAGCAGGCTGTCGTACACTCCGTTCCAGAAGTCTGGTCCGAGTATAGATCCCTGCGCGACCCCCGCAGTGATTTGTCTCGTAACCTGTCCTTCCGTTGTTTCGTACGTGATACGTCGGTCTCTCAGGTAATCCTCCACCACCCGGACTAAGTACGGTGGAATCCCGAAGCCGCCTCTCAGCGCCTCCAGAATGTCCACCCACCTAGCCGAGTTGAAGGCGTTCCTGATGTCTAGCGTCGCCATGAGCACGATTGGTCGCGCCGCGTGGCAATGTCTGTCCGTGTCCCTGAAGGTGTCAACTACTTTTTGGATCGCTCCAATCGTTGATCGACCCCTTCTGAAGCCGAATTGATGGTCCGAGAGGCCACCTCCGGCTTGTATCGCGTCTGTGAGTCTGGGTCTCAGTAGTCGTTCGTAAAGTTTCCCTGTCGTGTCGAGTAAGCTCAGCGGCCGGTAGGCCGACGGCGTGCCAGGGTCGCCCTTACCCTTGGGGATAAGTACCAGCCTCGCCACCTTCCACCGGTCACTGAAGGTTCCCGTTGTCAAGCACGCGTTGTATAGGTCGAGAAATATCTCGGGCCTCAGGTTGACCATCAGCCGGACAATCTCGCCCGGTACTCCGTCCGGCCCGGGTGCCTTTCTAGTCTTCATCGAGTTGGTTGCTCTAGTGAGCTCCTCCGCGGTGAAGATAGGGGCTGCCGGTGCCTCCGTGCCGTCAGTGTCGTCCGTACGTATCGAGTGTGTCGGGAATAGTCCGTCGACGATCCGTCGTGCGGTTTCAGCGTCTTTGAGTTCCGGCGGAGCTCGGGCCCCTAGTTTGCCGGTCACTATCTTGTAACCAGTTCCCCAGGGGTCGCGGTCCACCTCCTCGCAGAGCTCCTTCCAGCATCGCGTCTTGCTGTCCCTGATAGCCTTCGTCAGTGACTTCCGCGCTGTCTTGTAAGCGGCTTGGAGGTTTTCCCTTTCGGGTCTTCCGCCAGCCCTTGTGACAAGTCGTCTGTTTGCCAAGCAGATTCTGCGGAGTTCGGCTATCTCGTCCGTCCACCAGTACTGTGCCTGTCTGTTTTGTCCGTTTCGTCGTTTTGGCATAGTGCTATTACATAGCCGTTCTGTAAGTTTGGCCGTCTCGTCCGCCAGCCTTTCCGCCCTTTGCCGGCCAATCAGCTCCGGGGGGATTTGTGTTATCGGGGCTGGTGCTGCCACCAATTCCTCCGAAAACTTCCGTGCGTCGAGTTTGTTTAAGTTCCACCGCGGGGGGCGCTGGATCCTAGTCCGTGTCGTTGTTGTCGGACCTGCCACTTCGAAGGCTATGTACTGGTGATCGCTGGCCGTATAGTCGTCGATCACCCGCCATCGCCTCACCTGTGACAGGACTCTGTCCGATGTCATCGTTACGTCAGGAATGGAGTCTCCAAACCCTGGCCGTCTGTACGTCGGTACGTTTCCTGTGTTTGCTACGACCAGATCTAGCCTCGCAGCCATCTCCAGTAGCAGCCGTCCTCGTTTGTTCGTTGCTGTCATTCCCCACTCGATCGCCCTCGCGTTGAGGTCCCCCGCAACTACGACGTCTCCGGGCAGGTCCCTGATTCCGTCCTCGAGGAGTTCCACCTTTCTCTCGAACTCCGCCGCGGTGCAGTTGGGGGTCAGGTAGACGCTGACATAAGTGACAGCGCCGACCTTAGCCCAGACGTAATCGTCGCCCACACCGCGGTTAGTCATCCGAGATCGGGCAGCGCCCCTCACCCAGATAGCTGTTGTCTCGGTCTCGTTCGTTATCCATGTCTGTGCTGTCCTTCCTTTGTAAGGTTCGCACAGTATCAGGATGTCCGCGTCGTGTTCGTCGGCTATCTGAGGCAGTAGCATGTCTGCTGTCCTGCTACGGTTCAGGTTTCCCTGGATTACCCTGTCCGTCGTCTTGCCTGTCTCCTGCACTCCTCCAGGGCAGCCCGAAACACAGCGCACTTCCCGGATCCCGCGATGTGCGCCGCGTCCTCGTGTCCCGCCTCAGTGCACAGGGGGCAGGCTGGTCTGTTTGTGCAGTCCGTTGCGTAATGTCCCGTCTCGCCGCATTTCCTGCAGCTTTTGGTCCGGTCCGCGTTCATGCAGTTTGCCCTTGTGTGTCCGTACCCTAGACACCTGAAGCATTTCTGCACTGTCACTCGTTCTCGGATGCGGCAACGCACCCATCCGATCCCGATCCGACCCCGGCCGAGGAGCACCGCGGCCTCGTGCGGTTCGAGCTCGCACACCGCCATGTACTCCTCGTACCGGTTCGGACCGAAGATGTGGACGCCAAAGTCCGCGTCTCGTCCTGTTTCTCGTCCTAGTGCTCGTCTTATATCGTCTTCGGTCGTGACGCAGTCGAGGTCCATGATCTCCAGTTGAGTCCTGGAGGTCGTGATTCTCACGCTGCCCGTGTCCCCGACCGCTTCCTGCAGAGCGCGCTGGAAGTTTTCCCGTCCGTCCTTGTTGGTCTGAATCTTTAGCAGACACCGACCGTCTTTGGTTTTCCTCAGAGTCGTCACCTGCACGTGACTCTTCGTCGGATCCACCGTCGTCCGTATTTTCCGTACTATGTCGGAGTATGTGCGGTCTTTCGCCGGCTTGACAAACACAGCCGTCCCCCGTTGTTTGGGTGCCGGCTTGCGTTTTTTGGCCTTGGCATTCGTCGCGTTTGTCGCGTTTGTCGCGTTTGTCGTTTTCGTCGCTTTCGTCGATTTCGTCGCGTTCGTCGCGTTCGTTCTGTTTCTTCGGTCCGTTTTCTTTGCCGTGACTGTCGTCCACGTTTCGGCCGTTTCCACTCTCGGAGGTCGCTTCTGAGAAGTCTCCGGTGGGGTCGCGTTCGCCGAACGTTTCCGTTTCGTCCGTGCCGTGTCCCGTTCTTTCGTCTCCGTTTCCGTGTCCGTCAATTCGTATTCGGTAACACGGCTTCTTGGGGTAGCCTTCATGAGCTTATGCAGCGCCACGTCGGCCGCCTCAAGAATCGTTTTTATTCCGTTCTTCACCGTCATGTTCATGTTCTTTTGAACAGCGGCTGCCTTTGCCATTTTCCTTGTCGTTTCCTGTATGAGCATCAGTTGCTCCGTAATGTCCGGGTCATTTCGTATCGTCTCGTTAGCCGGTTCCGTCTGAACGAGTGTCTCGCTGAGAGCGGAGGTAGCCGAAGAGAGGCTTGCTCCGCTGCCCGCGCTCGACACGCTAGACGTCCTTCCCCTGCCAAGCAGGTTCCGGTTTGTCCTGTCCGTTCCGTTTTTCGTGTCCGTTTTCCTTATCGTTGTCTTCGTCGTTGAGTCCTTGCACATTCTGCGGCCCTCAAAATCCATGCCGCTGCCCTGGGCCACCGGAGCTTCCATCCGATCGGAACCCGGGGTGGATTCCCCCTGTTTTGGGGTTACAACTTGAGGTATTTTCTCGTTTTGTTTGTGCATGTCCATTTATTGTGTTCCTGTCTGCTAAGGGTCTCTCGGGGGCGCGACTCCCCGTACCGTGCCGGAACGCAGCACGGTCCCTGAGATCCCCATCCCTCTGTGTAGTGTCCCCCGGTGTGTAGTGTGCGTGCGCGTGAGTGCCCGTGCCAGTGGCGAAACAGCCGGTACTTTCATCCGTCGTCGGGAGAGCCCGTTCATAGGGGTCCCGGCCATACGCTTTTCGGTGGGCCCCGTTTATAGGGATCCGCCGAGCGTTCGCTTTTTCAGGATGACCCGTTTATAGGGTCACCTGGACATTCGCATCACCGGTATGTTACTCGGGCGTGTTTGTGTAGGTGTTTGTGTATGTGTATGTGTAGCGTGATTTTGGTCCGCCCCGAAGAATCTCGGTACCTTCCATTTCTGGAAGGCGTCCCCCTATCCGCCACCTGGGGAGGCGCCCGATGCGGGACCAGCAACCCGACACGGGGGACAATAAACTTTATTGCGACCCGTTACAAGGTTGTCATGGTTCATGCAACCGTGACCCGGTCGCCAATGTGCGCCGACCAACGGTACATGTTACCTGTTAGTATTATTGTTAAGAAATCGATGGTGCATAATTGACGACTTCGATATCATCTGATTGGTCGCAAGTGCGCCAGGTATTTGTACGTGATTGCTATAATTACAGCGGGCAACGACAGATTGTTTCATTCAATATCGCAACGTGATCGAGTTCACAGTGAAATTTATCTGTTTTGCGTTATTTGAATTCTTGATCGATATAATGTTGTGGTGAAAGTTTCGACAATTCGTTCGAGTTCTTCACAATCATGTTTGTACCGAGAAAAACTTTAAGCACGAGTAGGTATGTGGTTCCTAACAGTGGGAGAAAGGTCCCGTGTTAGAGCGCGATCCTTAGACAGACGCTCTCTTACGGCAGAGTAGAGCACTACCCGCTAACCCAACCTTATCTTGCCCCATTTCCCGCAGGTCGGTTTCGACGCCCGCCGCGGCTTTCTTCGAGTATATCGAAATAATATCATCGTTTGAATCGTATATTGAAGCTCGATTAAATTTATACCAGATACTTGATGTAATACGCATAAATAAATGCCAGTACCGTACATTGATACTGTTGATTAATACTTTAATCACTTATCTAGATGTAATTAAATTTGTCAATAGTTCAATTTAGATTTGCAAGTTTAATAAAAAAAAATTTTTTTTTACCCATTTAATATTCTTATTACACAACACGTTTAAGACATATATCGAATCGAGGACATACTTTAAATACATTTATAGACAGTCATCGATATTTCAAACGCATTAAAAACTCACATAAAAATCGTCGAAAAATTACGCGCTTCAGGCGGGGATCGAACTCGGTTCGCTGGTGTTGACGGAGCGAGGAGCGTACGCGTTGACCACTGTGCTACGCAGACTTTGTGAGTATTCGTGGACAAAATGTCCTAATAAATTCTTACTTCAAGAAGTAAGCATAAGTTTAAGATTTTATAGAAAATTGATTCTGAGAACGTCCTTGTAAAAAATTACTCGTTATAAATATTACCATACCGAAAGTATACATTCAATTTCATACTTGCAATATTTTTGCTGTATGGGAAAAACCTGGGATTTATGAATATCGCATGTAACGAAAAAATACAACATTATTTTAGATAAAATGTAAAATAATTTATTTGAAATTCACTGACAATAGTAAGAGAAGATGAAAAATTAAATGTACATGGTATAAGACGTATAACAGTTAACTACGATTTTTGAAATATTACATATATACGTATATAATATCATTTATTAAATTCACGATACAAAGTATGATACTAAATTATAATTTTTAAATATTCCATATTGACAATTGTTCACATATTACATATTTACATATTTGCATTTATCAGTGGTATATAATCCACATGTCAGTCTGGACAAACAATTTCGGTGTCTCATTAGTATTAACAAAAATATATTATTTGCTGTGCTTGGCTCTGTAGGCGCGAGCTTGTTTCGCCATACAGTTTGAGTGATTGGAAAAACTGACATCTTTTCCCTTCAGGATTCGGTTAATCGAATTGCAAAAACAATCTACGTACCAAGTTATTACACGTTTGTAATATAGGGCTTTCACTGCTGCCATGTGTCGAGGGCACCTCATTCATGCCATCAGTTCGTCCTCAGCCAAATATTTTGTCAAGTTTGAAACGAGCTTTCGTTGATACGAAATGCGTGGGAGAGTTGCTTTTAAAATTTCGGAGCAGCGCTTGAAACTATTAGCATAACTCGAGCAAAGAACGTTCTTTTTCTCCGATTCCGAGATATTACTATTACAATCCTGTTGTGGCTCAGAATAAAATATCGATAATTGACATTGTTGGCAATGGTCAACGCTTTTCAAAATTGCTGTAGCTACTCGAAATGCTGCGCGTTCTCTGACAGCTGTTAAGATTGCTTCCTCCGGTTTTTTGTTGCCTACGAATGATCCTTCTTCGGATGGAAGCGGGATATCATCTTAAATATTTTGCTGAACAGCAGCATCATTTTGAAGCGCATCGCGGTTGTCCAGCGCTCTCGTCAAATTCAAGAGCATACTGCCATTATCATTTTCGCAATTTGCTTTCAGCGAATGGCGTGAATGCAAATTTTGAATCAAAAGAGCTTTGTATGCTCCAGTAACTTGGTAAGACGATGGATTCTTATCCTGATGGCCCTGATCACGCAAACATCCGAAGAAGTTTTCCAAACAATCTTGACTCACGTGTCTCGGTGAAAAAGAATCAAAGTTCTCTGTCTCAAGACGTTCCCAAATTTTTTTCAATCCTTCGATTGTTATAATCCGGCTTCATTGATTTCGCAATCGAGCCGGCTTCATTGATTTCGCATCGATGTATTTCATGCTGCGAATGGTTTCGGTCGCGCTCGTCCAAAAATTTATGTGCGTGGAATACGAGCTCACTGCACTTCGTAGCACTGTACTATTTTTTCTGCCGTGCGCTCCGTTCACCGAGTCGAACAAGCTATTGCCGAAGTTCAGAAGTCGGCTCGTATCCTTCGCTTATCGTGGCATGGAATATGTGGCCTCCGTTGTTGTTTCTGGTCCTGAAAATCCAAACGACATAATTATTTTTAAAATCTTGTAGATAAATACAAAGAAATGTACATATATTGTTACGTAAAGTTAAATTTTTATACTAACCACAACTCGCCAGTAGATGTATCGAACTGCTTACACTTTTGCTGAACACCTGAGCCGCGTATTTAACCTTCATCTTGGCAGATCCTTTTGGTTCCACGTGGTCGACGGTGAGTTTGCTGGCTCCGCGATACGCCTCCTCCTGTCTGGAATCTAAATGAAACAATAACATAATGTGGCTCCACTTAGCCAAAAACGTTTGTCCTTCACCATTTAATCTAAACTCCAAATGCTTGGTGATGAGATTATTCCGCAAACATTTAAGTAAATGCGGAGGATCGTACAGTGGGACTACTCTCGTGTTGGTAATAAGCATGATATTGCGTTCGCATTCTTCATTATTCTTTAGTGACTGCTCTCTGGCTCTTTGCATCAAACTTTTTATCGCGGCAACATTTGGTGCTCCTTGGTCACAGACAGTCGCGATTACTGTCAAGCCAACTTTTTCTAAAGCTTCTACGTGAGCTGTGATCAGAGGGATCAATTGATTCGACTTTGTTGCAGCACTACAGAAATTGAAGCTCAAAGGCAATACCCACTTATTTTTAACGCCAGATACCATGAAAACTAAAACGTGATTAGAAAAAATCGACGTTCGTTGGGTTCCCCAGTCCTCGAAACCAACGATTTTGTCAGTTTTTGTATCGTATTGAAGATGAGGTGCTAAACTCATCTCGTCCCAACACAGATACACGAATTTATCGCGAGGATCTTTGATTTCATCAACCGTTTCTAACAACGACTGGAGAATCAAACGATTGAGCCCTGTATCTATATCTACATTCGATAGCGTCTTTCTTAATGTTGTCGCACTCGGAAGCGGAAATATAGTGCGAAGATGGCGATATGCACTCGGTGATACCTTCCACAATCCGAGGGCAAGAGCCTTTTCCTCCGCAGTATATCTTCGACTCGAGGCATTTTTTCCGAAATCGCGAGTCGCGATGTCGAAAAATTGTTGTTGCTGAGACGTGAACATCTTTCTCGTTATTTCTTGAGCCTCTGGATTCGCACACTCGGTAAGTTTCTGTTCAACGTATGATAACTTCCTCTCGTATTGTTGGCACTTCTTTTGACCTTCTTGCATCCAACGATACAATTGCCGAGCTTTCGGCGATAACTGAGCCGCACCTCTCACTAACCTTGATCGTTTCAAAGCACGTGCTGGCGTTTGTTCTATTGATGATGAAGCTGAAAGAGTTTCTACGGTTCGGCACGGTGTTGATGGCCCCAGAGGTTCTACTTCTTGTGAAAATATCTCCATCAAACATTTCGACGCATTTGAAGTGACGATATTTTCTCCCGAAATCTCGGGACACGAAGCCGTTTGCAAAATAGCTGTCTCTTCGTTCGGCAACAAAGATTTAGAGTTCGACACTGCAACGTTATTATCACCAATACTTTTCGGAGGAAGCAGCAACGACGGTATAGTTTCTGGCTTCCTCATTGGCTTTTGCGTTTGTTTTAAATAACAATCGTCAGTAAAATGTTTCCTGCAAACTGAAAACTTTTTATTAAGTTCTTTTGCTGTGAATTTTTCTAGTTCAGGATTATTAACAACGCGTTTCCACTCTAAAGCCCAAGCTTCGTTGGCCGGAAATCGATGAGTTGTCACTTTTTTAATTTGTGAATTGCAGTTAGGGCAATTGCCAGTGGCAAAACGTAGCATGGGCGACAATTTCCTTAGAAGTTGCGGTCTCTGCACGTGCAGAGGCGCTGCTCGCGCAAGAGAGAAAGCAATAGATCGTCTATCTCGCTCGCTCAGTTGATGGCTCGAGAGCCATGCAGTATAGCGCTGTGGGCTGAACACTGCCGATTTCGTAAATCGTAAGATCTGGGGTTCAAGCCTGGTCGATGACATTTTTTTATTTCGCATTTTTCTACAATTTAATATAAGAACAGTACATCATGGTACAGGTGCATGACGATAGATCGACTGTAAGCGACGAGAGTATACATTACTTTCCACATTACTTCTTCCCATGATAAATTGTATCAGACGCGCCGTTTTGTTTTTCAGCAGGTGATCTATTGAACAGTCAATAGACAATAGATTTCAAGAGATGTAGTAAAGTTGTAACGTCAAGATAGTAGAAAATGGATTAGATTGCATAATGTTTTCTAAACTTAGATAAAATTATACGCGGATATAAGATAGTACTTTTCTAGTCCATTGGAAATTATAAAACGATATCGTATAAATGATACATTTTTACGATCTTTTTTTTTGGCATCGGCTTCTATATGGCCATTAGCCCTTTTCTTTGTTTTCTATTCTATCTTTTCTTTATTTGACTTTCTTATGCTGGAATTTAGACTTTACAAATAATACATTTTATATAATACCACGTATAATAACTATTTCGATTTCCTTTTTATTTGAATGTTCTTTTTGTCTTTATATTTTCTTAAAAAGAAAAAAAATTGCGAAATTAAATTGACATTTTACGCTACACATCGATATGAGTATAAAAATAAAAATAATAAAATATTATCTTGGTAGACATAATATTAATGTATAGTTTATATACAGCAAATTGTTGAGATTTAATATTTGCGAGTATAGTGCTGAATCTTTTTTTTTTTATATTCATTTATGTTATATTTTATTTTATGTTATATTCATTGTCAGTGATCCATAATAAAATTTCAGTACGATAGATTAACAGCTTTTATTACTATACTATGAAAAAGGAAATTAAACATAACGGGTCATTATGGACAATAAAGTTTATTGCGAAGAGCTTGATGGCGCAAGACCCGTTACAAGGTCGCCATGGGTTATGCACCACGCAACGGTACTTGTAACTTATGAATGATTGTTAACAAATCGATGGTGCACAATTGACAATGACTTTGATATCACCTGACTGGTCGCAGGTGCGTCAGGTATCTGTACGTTATTGCTATAACTACAGCGAATATCGGCAGATCGTTTCATTCAATATCGCAACGTGACCGAGTTCCGAGTGAAATTTATCTGTTCTGCGTTATTTGAATTATTGTTCGATATAGTGTTGTGGTGAAATTTTCGACAATTTGTTCGAGTTCTTCACAATCATGTCTGCACCGAGAAAAACTTTAAGCACCGGCAGATGTGTGGTTCCGAACTGCAATTCGGACATTAAATAAGCGTCTCAGCGCCCTGCGGGCGCAGATGCTCTTGTTGGTGGGCTCCGCCCCCCAAATCCCCCGAAAAATGTCCCGACGGGACATTTTTTAAGGCACTCACGGGGGTGCACGTCGCGCTACGCGCTCCGTATTGAGTGTATTTACACATCGCGCTATGCGCTACGGATGAAGTATGTTTATACGTCGTGCTCTGCGTTTCTTTTCGAAAGTACGTATGAGGGAAAAACATTTATCAGTTACGTAAATTAATTCATAGTGTTTAACCTTGTGACGTGATTTTTTTAATCATCGTCACGAATAACACAAGAAGTACAATTTTCTACGGATATCGATTCTTGTTGTTATAGTTCCAGTTTTGCTGCCTCTCACTAACTTTCGCATTACGGTTTTGTTCCCGTATGTTCTCGATTCAGGATTTTTTTGCAGTTATTCTATGAATTTAGTTTTGATTTACTAGCTTCAGTTTTGTTCAGTCAAGTTTAGTTTGGTCGGCGTACTTGACTTTACTCGGTGGTGAATCGCGAAGAATTAAAAGCCCGAGTAAAGGAAAGTCCCGACAAGGTGTAGTTGCAAGACAGCAAAGTCCGGTGCAAACCCGGCAACCCGCGACATAGTGCAATGCGTGGAAGAACAGGCGGAGGTTTGGTTTGAGTCCCGGGCAAGGTTGGAGCACCTTGCCGCGGTTTTGTCAGTCGAGGTGAGTGCCTTGTTCTCCCGCATTGACTAGGGGTAACGATTGCGAAGATCCCTTTTAGATCCCCGATTACCGCTAATGATTTCGAATCTCGTATCAATAACGTAGTGAAATAGTTGAGAGGGCAGTAGCTATCGATCGCGATCTCCGAAATAATAATAAGATTTCGTTGAGATAGTGTAACAGGCAAATCAGTCTACCGAAAGACGCCCTCGAGGTACCTCGGACTTCTCTCGCGCTCCCGTGTTGTTGACGTTCGGCCTATTGTTCGCGACACAGTTCTCTCGCGCACACAGTGTGGCCTAGCTGTCATTTTCTCGTTCGCGTTCGGCTATCGCTCTAGTTTCGTGAGTTGAGTGTAGCGAAAGAATTTTGTAATAAATTCTTCGCGATCCCATGCGTGAGTGAAGCATTAGAAATAATGCTCTTTGTGCAGCGGTGATAGTGATTCGGTTCTCGGTGTATCGTGAGATACAGGTTCCCGCTCATTACAGGATTAATATGAAGTTTCGGTGAGTTTTTGAATTATAAAAATTTGTCGATCGCTTATCGATCCGCTTTTGTTACGTTCTCGTTAGCTCGCTTCGATCGTTCGATCAGCTGAGCGTTTTCGGTGCACTCGCGTGCGTTCCCGTAGCTTATAGCCAATAAGAACATTACTCTCGCTCGCAAGGGCTCGAGAGTTCGATTTTTTTGTTGTTTTGTTACCGTTCGTTATTTTATTGGCTAAGGATCGCGACCCTCTACCATAACCCGCATCCTGAGCAACCGCACATTTCCGTAACCGTTTGCATTCGCGAAGGCGGTGAGAGTTAGGATTAGATTTACGTTTCGTTTTGTCCTGGCGGAGGTCGATCGTTCTGTCGACCTCCAGTTCGGTCCGGTTTGATAATTCCGGCGAAACAAAAATTATCCTTCGGGGGTTGGACGCTCCACCGCCTCCTGATCGAGTCCGGTTGTTGATACCGGCGAAATAAAAATTAACTGGCGCCCCCGGGATCTCGTTGCACTCGCGGAGGCAAACGGCCGAAGATGACATAATTTTCGATTTCGCGTTTTATGCTCCTATGTGGTTTGAGCTTGGATTTCGTTTCGTTTCGAAATTTTGGTTTTTTTATGGCTTTTAGAGTTCGCGTTATCGTTTCAAAGAAAAATACGTCACAACCTTCGTCGAATAAAAATATTTCTTTTTTGTACCAATTTATTATTAATATTCACGACGGATATTTCCTTTTTGTTTGACGATAAATTGTTAAATATTGAGACACGACACAAATATAACGAATTGCACCACTAGAAGTTGATCAAATTAATTTAACGAATCAAATCATGTCTAGTAAAGTCGTTTTATTGGCTTAAAACTTATGACCAGATTTAATGAATATAAAACAAACACACAAAACATGTACTGTTACGTCGCGAATCGTGAATTTACGTGAGGAGCCGGCCTCATCTCGGTCAATGAACTTAATCAATTTACTCGGTATCGAAGCGGCTACGATTCGCGGATGCCTCGTTTTGAGTCTAACCTCGCGGAAAATTGCTCGGGAAGAGGCTAGAGTTCATTCGCGAAATGGGAACAAAGGGGTATTTAAACGTTTTCATTGATAGGGTGGACAACATGACAATAAGGGCAAAAATATTCAAGGGGAGCACTAGGTGCTGCAACGACTTCTTGCGGGGTAACGGAACGGAAAACACGGAGATACCAAACTATCGCGGCTATTATAGAAACTATGAGAAAACAACTAAGGATAATCACGACAATCAAAGAGGAGTTCATCGTGATATTGAAAAATTAACTAAACTCGCGGATTAATCTGAGTGACTCGACGCGCGGTAGACACTGGATAAATTCGTACACCCGAGTGTACTACAGGAGTTTCACGAGTGACTCTAGAATCGCGAATATTAACGGTGATTTTAATAGAAATTCCACACAAAAGAATAAAAATTAACACGATCACTATAATTGCCAGAAGGGCGATAATAATCTGAGATGCGTACATCTCTTAAACTTTTAAATGGAGTGGAAGGGTTGAGGGGAAAAAATCGCAAACTCAGGAAAAAAAAAAATAAGACTTACCGAAGAACAAAACTATCCGGAGGACAGGAAACACGAAGACGTTGCTGCTGGTGGTCGTCGGTGGATCGCTGGTCGATACCCTCGGCTTCGAGTAAGTGCCGAGCGGTTGAAGGATTTTCACGAAGAACGAAACACACAGTTGAAGCACAACGATTTTTATTCTATTAACTTCACTGAAGTTAATAAATGAAAACGGAAAGTTAGTTACAATTTTTCACAACACAAGAAGAATCACACAAATCACACGCAATTCCGAAACGGGAAACTAAACTTGAAATAATTTCAAAGTCTTTTAACAAAAAGGAAAAATTGTCGCGAACAAAGTGACGTCGTTGACTTCCGGAGGAGTAATAAGTGACTTGACAAACGTTGAGTAGCATTATAGCAGTACAGAATATGAAAATGGCAGTGTCCCTCCATAAAGGGCACAGTTTAAATAGTCTTGACATAGACCGTGGTGGAAGGGGCAACTTTTCGGTCGAGGCGTGATTTGCCACGCCTCCCTTGTTCTCTTTCTATTGGATGTCGATTATCGATAATTATTCTAATTAACTATTTCCAGATTGATTTTGGATTTGTTAATTAACAATTTATTCTTTTTATTTATTTCGGAAGTGTCTCGAATTTGAATCACCTTTCTAGGTGGAAAATTACGGATTTTAATACTTGATAAAAATGAAAATTTTCTTGATAAAGAATTAATTAATTATCAAACCCAAAAATATTAAAATGAACTCTATTGATATTTTGCTTTCATTCTTCACTCTATTACATGCATTTTCATTCGGTTTTTACTATAATATATGAAATATCGATCGATATCGATTTGACAGATCTAATTAAATTGATTTTAAATTCAATATAAATTTCATAATAACCAGGGTGTTCTGGTATTCATTCTTAATGGTTTTTCGTCGGCTTTCAAGATAAAATGATGAATTAATTAAATTAATTAACTAATTTGTTTAACCTTTCCATTTGTCAAATTAACAAATTTTGGGTTAAACCTTTACAACAATTGTGACATTTGGCTATTGTAAAACATGGAAAAAATGGTTATTATTAACGATTGTTAATAATTATTATTCGGTTATTCTCTCTTTCTTTATCCCTACTCTTGGCTAAGAATTGCATTTGTCTCTTGATTTTTATGGCTCTCTTCCTATTGGTTGAGAAAAGTTCGGCTATCGATGAGTGGTGGGCCTTCTCGTTCGCTCTATGCATTGCGCGGGTGGCTCACCCTTCCCCTACTCTCTCGGTACGATCACGTGTACCGTAGCTGGCCCGCGAGCTAGACAACAGCGCTACCTCCCCTTTGGGGTGGCTCTTGACTTCCCTTGTTCGTACCAGCCACGCGCACGTGGTCGCTTCTCTTTCTATCCTACCTAAAAAGTATGCTGGTACAGAGGCTTTCTCCGTCGTGGCGACATAGCAACATCGTGCAATCCTCTGTTCTTTCCCAGCACAGTCTTCTCCTTTCTTTCTTTCTAGGAACCGTGACATATCAGCGAGCTGAATAGAATCGCTTCTTCGAACGAGCACCACTTATCTTTATTTATTTCAACCAAATGTTTAGAAGAAACTTCTCGGAGGTGGTTGTTGAAAAAAACACTTCATATGTCACTCGATATTCTTCTTTCGTCGCTGGTAAATATCGTAAATTGAACTATTTATCTTTGAAGCAATATCGGTTTGCAAGATATTTTTCATTTAAATGTTTAGTCTCTGAGTAATGCGAGATATTGCTGAAGGCGTAAATAATATAATTCGGCGTTTTTTCCGAATTGCTTTTTATGATGGGAAAAGACCAGAAGGTTTATGATGGTTACCTGAGTAACGCGCAAATACCTGACCTACCCCTAGCAATAAAGTATAGCCGGGGAAATACATGAAAATATATAAAAAATAATATGATTACAAAGTTTGAATATCGATGACGAACTGACCAATATTCATATACATGCGTGATTCTATCGGAAATTATCTAATTGTCAAATTCGCGACATTCGCGAATCTCTTATTGTTCGCGGGGGTGGCTGTGAACGATGCCCGAGAGGCGCTGCACTCGTCGGAGGAGATCGGAAGTTTTTCAACTCACTGGGCCCTATGCATAGTGGTTGGGGGTGAAGCTGTCGATATCGCAGCTCCGAGGTGTTGGTCGTCTTCGGAGTCGTCGAGCGCTCGTGTCCATGAGCCTCGCTACGGCGTGGTGTTGGTAAACTTCGATGCCATCGAGCACTCGTGTCTATGAGCCTCGATGGGTCATAGTGTTGGTAAGTTTCGGAGGACAGCGCCTTGCTGCCTTAGCAACAGCCTAATACCTTCGATGTTGACTGGCCCAGGTACATGAGCCGGCGTTTCTTGCTGGTGTTAGTGAATTTTCTTCACAGCATGGTGTCGAGGCCACGTGCTCAGCTTTTGGTGATCGAGCCGTGGTCCTATATCTTCAAACAAAACGTTGGAATGCTCGAGTAACTCGAACCCATTGAGGATGTTGATTTTTTTTATGTCTTTGAAGACAGAATTATTTTACGACTTCGTCTCAACGATGTCGCTTTCGAAAGTTTGTTTGATTTTCTCCAGTCAATGGTCCTCTGTCTGCGATTCCCACACACAGCGATTTTGGCTTTTTCCTTTATTTCCCTCAGTCTTTCCGTCTCCTCGCGAGTGTACGCGTGCAGCTTCTCTCGGTGCGGTCGAAGGGCAGCGCAAATTTCGCGAAAAGAGTTCCCAAAAAGTGCGTGACGTAACAGTACCGACACCAATACGATTACCTTTTAGCATTCAGGCCAAATATCCCCTTTAAATCCTTCCCCTTCAGTGTTTTTTTTCTTCCCCATAATTGAAGGAATCAGTTCGTTATTTTATCTGTAGAAAACCAAATCATTGTAGAAGAAAAGTTCAAGAAATTTGCTATTCTTTGTGATTTTCAATGAAATTTTGTCGATATTTATGGATGCTGCAAAAAAATGCTATCTCGAGAACGAAAAAATATATCGTTTTGGTTCCTGTCTTGTATTGAAGAGGAAGTAGTACGTTACTCGAATCAAAAATTTGTCATCTTGGATAGCTCCGAATTATTTTTTTACAAATTGATGAAATTCTTAAAAAATTCGACTTTGAAGGCTCTTTGACAGTCCTCTTATAACAAATTTCATTTCTACCATTTGAGATATATTTTTTTACTTCTTCGTAATACATGGAATCAGCTCGTTATTGTCTCTGTAGAACAGACAAGTATTGGAGACGAGAAGTTTGAGAAATTCGATAATTTTTTTCGTTTTTCAATGAAATTTTATTGATATTTATCGTCGCTTAAAAATATCAAATTTAGCATCATATCATATCGTATTTTTTTAAATTTTATTTAATCACAAACGATGATAAGTTTCTCGGTACGGAATAACTCGTAAAATCGATAAATTCAGTGTTTTTCACTTTCTTGATAAATAATTGTTTATAATTGTTCTTTAAGAGTACAATTGTTTTTTTTTTGCGAAAAAAAAAAACTTTTCAAGACGTGAGCATATGAAAAAAATTCGTATTTTAACGAAAATTTGAAAAAATTTGAAAAAAAAAAACGTTGGAAATCCGTCGATAGAATAATCATTAGCAGTTTTCTTATCAAGTGTAAACGAATAAATCCAGCGAACAAAATTGACAAAGATTTCGAATGTGATGAATCTCCGACGGTAGACTTAACGGTTCGCGGCGCACCGGGATCCAGACGGTCATTGAACAAAGTAGACGTAATTTGCTATTACTGCAACGAGAAGGGACACATTTACAGGAACTGTCACACACGAATGCGAGACGAAGGGATGACTGAAGAGGAAATACAAAATCTGATAGTATCGAATCAAGAACGCAGTCACAACTGGAGAAACAATTACCAACAACGGAGCAATTACCAAGGCCAATACAGCTACAGACAGCATAATCAAGAACAAGATCACCAAAATCAAGGGAACCAAGGGCCGATCAACCAAGCACAGAACAAACAGAATATATCGCACTGGAATCAAGGGAACAGTGGCGAAACAACAGGATCCAAGGAAAACGAGCCGCAGAAGAAAACATTGGGGATGCTACAACTCCACACACTTACCATAAGGAACGTCGAGCCGATCAGCAAAATAATCAACACGGAAGATCCAATGAACGTCGAACTCGAAAACGCACACATCAACACACCACCAGCGACGGTCACACCAATTCCCAGTCGAAAAATCGACGAGGAAATACGTTGCAGCGTACCAGAAGAGAAAATACCGACGATTGAAAACCGACGTGACGACGACAACGACGATACCGGAATACCGGAAAATAGGAGTCAGAAAAAAGAAAAATCATTTGGAGAAGAAACAAAAAATTTTCGACCGAAATATTTTTCCGACATTGATAGCAAAATAAAGTACGAGTACGAAGCGAAGAAAATCAAAACAAACGCGTTCGCACTTAGCCGCACATATGCACACACTGGAGCTCGAGAGAGAGCGACGAAACGCGATGAAGACGGAGATAACGACGACGACACAAGCGACGGTGAGCCAGCAGGTACGAACAGCCGCACAAAGAGGACGAGAGAAGAACGGGACGCGGAGCGCGGGGACAGCAACCGCATAGGCGAGAGATACGGCGACGGAGAAGCAGCCAACGCACGCGACAAGGATAGCTGCAGCATAGGCGTAGCCTGTCAAGGCGAGAACAAACCCGGAAAAATACAAGGAAAAAATTGCGAAGCCCCTCCGGATGCACACCACAACGAGCACTTTTAACACAGTTAGCACTCACCACACACATAACACGTCGAAGTTTCGAAATTAAGAAACCATCGAAGAAAATCAATCGGCACCGCGAAACGCAAAATGGAGAGACGAATATCGAAGGACGGGACGCGAAAGAAAAAACACTCAAATTCTGGAGCACAAAGCGGAAAACCGCTAACACTTTTTATTTGTTAATAAAAAAGTTTAAGCGTAGCGCACGGGTTCGCGGCGTACAAGCCGGCGAAAAACAAATGCACACACGGAGCAACACCAGCATTCAAACCCGAAAAGGGCCCCAAGTCCGTCAAAATCCGGATAAGGGTCCTCCTCGCCCCGGAAAATCCCGTCACTCCACAAAGCGTCGACGAGACCCCGAAGACTACGACGCCTCTCGCGAATCATCCTCGCATGACGCACGAATTCCGCCTCGAACCGTGGAAGCCGCATACGCGGAGTATACATTTCGTGCTATAAGGAAAGCGCCGACGATAAAAGAAAAATCGCGAAGTGAAAAAGCAAAAAACGGACTCGAAAAACTCACCACCTGCCGCATAAGATTTGCCGGCAACACACCCTTGTATACAATCACATGCCGCGCATCCATGACAAGCGAACGGGAGTTACTTACTCTGCTTCAAAGTCAAAGCAGAAATGAAGCAAGAGGACCAGACCGCAAGGGCTTAGGCATACAAATCTGCTGCATAAGGGCAACCGGAGAAGAATTCAGCACTGATAAAAACACAGACAGGAACGAGAACAGACGAATAAAAAAGCCGCGCTAAATACAAACAGGAGACAAAAACCCCATATTGATAGACGTGCAAAAATCCCAACAGAAAGAGTAATAAATCGCGATAACATAACCCTTAGTAGGAACATATAAACAAAAAATATAATCGTGAAAAACAAAGTATATATATCAGGAAATCACAAGAATTAGGTATACTGGCTTTAGTAGGGAACCGCGGCGTGACTGCCAACAAACTCGCGAATTAATACAAAAAAAAAGACAGACAAAGTGTTAGTGACAGTGAAATTACATCAGAAGTGACCGCGAGTGGAACTACAAAAAAAAAAGGAAAAACATTATCAACAAATTAAATGGGAAAAAAAAAGTGAAGGTAAAAATAAAGTGGAACGAAAGAATATCACTGCGAGAAAATAAAGAACGAAAATGCATTAAGCGATGAGTGAATGAACTACGCAGCAAACAGCTGACCATAAACGAGTGTGAAATATGAGCCAATCTCCGAACCGACCAACGTTGCGACGAATAAATCTCGTAAACTCGATTTCTTCTTTTAAGGGGGGAGGGATGTTGTACCCCGAATTATTTTTCGAAGGATAATTCGACAAATTCGTATTATAAAGGAATAAAATAATATAGTGTTAGAAAGAATATCGCTTCACGATATTCTTTAGTTAGAAAGCAGTTAGAAAGAATATCGCTTCACGATATTCTTTCGCAAATCCACCGAGTCGCAAAGCCGACACGTGTAGGAATTTGCAGAGTAAGTATCGGACGATGCCGATTCCCATGCCCATGTATGGATACGGGCCAATAATGCAAACGCATCAAAATCAACCTCGCGGATAGCAACCGGGTAATTGCCAGTCTTAACTCGACTTTTGAATTCACCGGTTGGTCTCGGAGTTAGGCTCACGTTAGAAAAGAATATTAAAACTGTAACGGAACTTTGTACAATTTAATTAAGAAAACGAAATTCATTCTTTTAATTCAATAAATACTGAATTTAGTTTGTAATCGCAAACTTGAGTTTCAACTCTTCATTTGGCAGCGATCACTTCAATTAAATAAAATTATTTCGTTGCGTCGACGACACAACAAACGCATCAAATGCGATTAAGCATACTTTAGACATATTAAGATTACATGAATTCAAAAAAGAAAAAAAATATAAAAAAATGTTTGTCTTTACCTGTGAATTTCCATATAGATGGATGTACGCCCAGGCGTACTTTCAATATTCGGTGATAAGATTCCGCAACATTGTTTGTTTTGCTTTCCAATTTGAAAACGCTAAACACTTCCGGAGTAACGTTTCTCATCCAAAACTGTTCAAAATATTGAAACAGCCTCTCAAAATCTCTTGCGACGTCCGGGATTGCGTTTCTGACAATCCAGTCAAACGCGGGTCTAATATCAGGTGCGGGTAATAATGGTAAGGCCATTAACATCCGAAAAAGAATCTGTTTGTTGTTGCAGACCTCGATCAGTCGAAATAGTCGCAGGTTCTTGACTCTTTTCATCAAAGCCAATAACAGCATTAACGCCAATCTTTTAATTCCATGAATCCTTTAAATCTATCCTAAATTTGTTCGACCCGTATATCGATCAATACTTTTCAGGTTTTGCTATATAGCTAAATCGAAACGCGTAGGGTATACCCGTACTATTTATGTATTATGACAACGACTTTTGGGATATTTATGAACTAATGCAATTAATTATTTGGCACTTAGATAAATAGAAATCATTAAAATAAGTCAAACTCGCCAATGTATAAAATGCTTTACCTGGCAGTAATGGAAGTATGAACGTTCGGGTACTGCTTCCGGATACGTTATCGCAAGCGCTGACGCAAGAGCTCTTTCGTAATCAGTCATATATATAGACGGTCGAAGATGTGGTGCCAGAATAGTAGAAAAATGGTGCAACACAGAGAGGTAAGCCTCCGTTGTCTTCCGTTCCATGAGTGCCCATGCGATTGGTAATACCTACAAACACACAGTATAGGTTATATCAGTTAGATGAATTTCAATTTTATAAGTTTACACGAATAATGACTATACGTTATCATAACTTACGCAGTCGTCTATTTGAATCATAATCGTGAGCAGTTGCAAAGCTCGAGGCTGAAGTGGACAGACTTGAAATGTTGCATCCAAATAAAAGCGATTACCCTGAATGGATCTCAGGAAATCGATGTCCCCGTACATAATTGAAGTCGATCCATCTTCACCTTGAACATTCGTCACGTTTAAACGACCAGTGGTGTACGTTGTTAATTGGAGCCACGCTTCCGTTTCCAATGTCTCAATATAGTTCGCCCACGTACGAGGTATCTGTGGGCGAATTATGGACCGCCATCGCAACATCGACTGTTTTGCTGTAGAAAATGGTACAAACACAGCACCATTAGGGTCTCTGGACAGTGTCAATCAATACAATATTCATGAAAGGTCACAATATTTTCTTCAATTGAAAGTTAATACTCTTCAAAATAGTATATTATGATACGAGTCCTCAACACAGGTGATTACAACACTCGCCTTCGGCTCGTGCTGCAAACTCACACTTGTCAGAAAAAGTTTCTCGCACGAGTTTCGTACAAAATTTTATTGCACGAGTGCGTACAGTGCAACTTTATACACGCACAGCGAACGAAGCGTGCGTAAAGTCGCACTTTACGCACGCAGTGGCATAAAATTGTTGTATCAATTACGAAGGAAACTTGAGCTCACATCATAAAAGAATATTGTTGGCTTACGCAGCACAAATTTCATCATCAACTACACGTAAGTCGCGTAGAGAAGACGTGACAGCGTTGAATAAAGCTTCGTTGAACCGATGAACACGGATCAGACGTTGATTGACCGGATGGTTATGTGGTTTTTTGAGGGCAAATTGTCCATCGATTATGTTTGCCGTAGCGCCACACGATTGCAATCGTTTTTCTTTGCAGCACAGGTATCTGCAACAAGAGAGGACTATTTTTATTTAATAAATTTAACAACGTGTAGAAACAAATCATTTACGTTTTTTAATAAACTGCAATCAAAAAAAAGGTCTGCGTATAAAAATTCTTCCATTAGCCTCCTGAAAACATACCTTACATTGCCAACGGTGTTTACGATGGTGTAAAAATAACCGTCATGCTCTCGATCATCCGAAATATACCGCAATCCGTGAGCAAACATCATGAAAATAGCGAAGACAAAGCTACGTGCGTTTGGAGTCACTACTAACGAGTACCTCTTGCAAAATAAAACAAAGATGTGTAATAAAAGATAGAGAATGGAAATAACATATTCATCGACTTTGAATATTGCTTCATTGCAAAAACAATTGCTTAAAAAAAATTGACGTTCCAATGCTAGCGGTAGCGCGGCCACATAATTTTATTGATTTTTTTAAATTGATTTTTGCCAACATCATTTTTGAGTACTTAAGGCGCCTGAGTCACCTAAAAATTCGAAAAACAAACTTTCTTTTTTCAATGTATATATAAGAATAAATAAAAAATCTACCCTACTATCATTAAGTATATATGTTAAAGTATGACTCTGAATTTTTTTGAATTCATATATTGCATCTAGTTGCTGAGAGACGCAGTCACACTTTTTTCACTTATCGCAGCTTTTCAACCCAGCGATTGCATGAATTTTAGCATGCGATGTCTCACTTTCTTCGTAAGAGACTATGTTGTGGCATGACCATTGGATTTTTTTGCGCTTTTATAGTGTACTTATTGAATAAAGTACTTTATACTTTACTCCCGCGTAGAAAAAAAGAATCGCAGCGAGATTCTTGCCGAGAATCTCGGTGAGATTCCTCTGAAAATCTTTCCGAGATTCTCAGCGATCTCGGTGAGATTCCTCTGAGAATCTTTCCGAGATTCTCAGCGAGATCTTGCTGAGAATGCCGCATGTGTCCCGGACCGCGATTATCGCCGCGCTTCTCCGCGAGATTTTTGTTTATCGCTGCGGGGAATCTCTCGCACAATCTCGCAGTGCTTCTTGCCGAGATTTTTATTTATCACGGCGGGGAATCTCGCACACAATCTCTCCATGCTTCTTCGTGTTTGAGCGAAAAATTAAAGAGAAAAAAAAATTAAAATTAGTCAAATAGAAGGCGAAAATAAAAAATGTAGAAATTAGCTCGGAACCAAATTTTGGCAACAAAGTTGCATTCAGCGATCAATATTAGACTCTATAGTAGAAAACGCTGATTTTTTTTTTTTTTTTTTTCAAAATTCTGCAAACTTTTGGCCGTCATGTGGGACTCTTGCTAAGATTCCTTGCGGAAAACCGGGAGCACTTGGAAAAAAAACCAGCGATTTTCCACTATAGCGTCTAAAATTTCTCGTTGAATGCAAATTTGTTGCCGAAAATTGATTCCGGCCAAAATTCTACGTTTTTTATTTTCGCCTTCTATTTGACTAATTTTAATTTTTTTTTCTCTTTCATTTTTCGCTTGAACACGAAGAAGCACGGCGAAATTGTGTGCGAGATTCCCCGCAGTGATAAATAAAAATCTCGCCAAGAAGCACTGCGAGATTGTGCGAGAGATTTCTCGCAGCGATAAACGAAAATCTCACGGAGAAGCATGGCGAGATTGTGTGCACGATTCAAACAATCACGCGGAGAAGCACAGCGGGATTGTGCGCGCGATTAAATAATCTCGCCAAGAAGCACGGCAAGAATCACGGTCCGGGACACATGCGGCATTCTCAGTGAGATCTCGCTTAGAATCTGGGAAAGATTCTCGGAAAGATTCTCACAGGAATCTCACCTAGATTCTCGCCAAGAATTTCGCTGAGATTCTTTTTTTCTACGCGGGCTATCATTAGGACTTTATATAGTACACTTTATTCAATAAATACACTGTTACGTCCAAACTAGCGTTGTTTCTTTACTAGTTTGAAATATAACAGTTGTCTCCGTTATAATCGCACGCGCTGGTCAAGTGGGTGTTAAACCAACCTTTACCACACCTGGTGTCGATAAGGAGGACAACGATTGCTCCTTTTTAAAGCCTAACCTTGCGGAAAATTGCTTGGGATGGAGCCCTTAAGAGTGCTTGTTAAATGCGTGTCGTAGGGTGTAAACTAATTAGTAGAGGGTTCGGCGTCTCTCAGGCAAAAGAGAGATAGAGAGGAAATCTTCGGTGTGACGGCAGCTACCTGCCATTTCTTGACCAGGTGTCGGAGCACGCGACACGGTTAAACGAGATTTGGTGGTCACTTTAAATCACTGGGTTGCGAGAATAAAATGAAATTATGCACGGTTGATAAATAAATAAACAGGTACTTACGGTAATAAGCGGTGTTTTCCTGGAGTTCGTAGATATAGAACTTTCTTCACGCTGTTACGTCCCGTATCTTTTCGCGTATTTTCTGACGGAAAATTCCCGAAACGAGACGAGACGTAACTCTTCTTAGCAACAGCGCATGGCTGAGCTCATCTGGGGTGTGATTTCACACCGCAGCTGCGCTTATGCGATGCGTTGCTGAATTGTATCCCTCAATATGCTTTGATATTATATTGCCGATGAAAAAGAGATCTACGAGGTATGAAGTTTCCGACACGCTCAGCGATCGCAAGATCCCTGCGCGTGGAGTGGACTTCGTACCTCAAAACTGCAGAATCGCAGATGCTGATTCTACGAGACTGTCTTCTCTCTCGCCCTTTCGACAATCGGGTAGATTCTCGCAAGATCGAGAAGAGGCCAGTCTCTAGACAGCAGCGATCAAAGATAGATCGGTCTAGAGGTCTCCACGATCTCGTGTCATATAGGACTGTAAATCTTCGTCAGTTAACATCTGGTACTGCTACAAAGATAGCAGCAACAGTATCGGAAACGAGGCTCCGTAGTGTGTTCCGCCGTGTGTAAATCGCGTCGTGTTAGTCTTAAGGCCCCGTAATTATAATCATAACCCATAAAATATCAAAGACTCTGTAGAGACAATATAAAACCGAGTAGTGAGTAGGAAAGTGTCTCTCGTAGTGTGCAGTAAAAATCTAAGAACCCCCGCTGGGAGAACAACACCTGTAGGTACGGGAATGTGTGTATGTGAGTGTGAGTGAACGAATGAGAACGACATCGACATCAACCAACCTCTTTATCAACACATAAATTCTGTAACTTCCGATTCCTTTGACCATAATTACTATCAATATATTTCGATATTACTGTTCAGCCAAAATCCCTCTTATTATTTTATGTCGAGACTTCTCACCCTTTTACAGGTAATCGAGAAACCGGGCCCGTATGGGACGGAGCGAAGCGCCCACGTAAAAATAAACTCTACGCTTCTCGCAGAGGTTTATATGCGGCTAGCGAGAGCGAGCAAAACCCTCTCTCTATAGCACGTAACAACGTTGGTTTAATTCGAAAATGAATTTGAAGGAAAAAAATGTGTTTCAGGGAAATGCAGGTAGAGTTAACACTTTTTTAATGTCGCATAAAAATATGAGTAATACAGGTGATAATATTGAACAAAAAAACAATGGAGACCAAGTGTCTATATGGTTGGAATTTCTAAAACTCGCGAAATACAATGTCAAATTATAAACTGAAGAAATAATTTCGTTTCTCTGAGTCCTGGATTTTATACTGATAACTCGAAAAGTCTGAAAGACAATCGGGTTATACCTGAACTTCGAACAATGGATAACTGATTTGAACTGTACTACTGTGGTATTTTTAGAACAAATAAATGAAAGAATATGATGAACAAAAACTGAACAAAAACTGAGGGAATATCCTCCTCTAATAACAGAAAAACGTGTGCTCCTCTAATAACTGGGAAAAAAATGTGCTCAACAGAACTGAAGGAATATCCTCCGATAATAACTAAAAAAGGTGTGCTCCTGAGCGTACAATTTCGGGGGTTTTTATACCATTTTCCTTGGTGACAAGTAGAGGGGATGTTGCTATGCGAGTGTCTTTTTGTATATCTATTCGGTATAAAATTCTGGTACAGTAACGAGAAGATGGGGTGATGCTACCGGTCTCATCCCTGATTGATTCGTGATCTTAAGTCCTTCTTTTAGGCGTAATGCGTTTATCGGGCCCCGCGCCGTGGATGACGGGGTGGGGTATCGAAAAGTAAAAGGGCGCAGACGAGATCACGTAGGCATCAATCCCCTCCTTTTCTCGTTTCCGTTTTCCGGGAAGTCATTACCAGAAAGATTTTTGTTGGTATGCAGCCTTTTATGGCTAAATACTTTATATGTAAACTAGAGTTTCCCCGGGCTCACGCGCTACGCGCGCTCGCATTTCTTTTATCAACAGTATAATAATGTTTAATCACCGCCGCAACTTTTCACCAATGGAGGTCGCCGCCGCTTTTTTTTGTATTTTTACTTAGTCAGTCCCCCTTGAAGGGACTTAGAAAATTTTTCCCCTCCCCCCCCCCCCCCCCATTCGCCATTACTCCTTCGACCAAAAATATTCTAAGTCCCCCCTTGAAAGACTTAGAATATTTTGACTTTCCCCACCCACGACCCCCCCCCCCCCCCCCCGCCCCCCCTTCGGAAAAATATTCTAAGTCCCTCTAAGGGGATTCCCCCTGCCCGCTTCGACCGAAAATATTCTAAGTCCCCCTTAGAGGGACTTAGAATATTTTTCTGATGGGTCTCATATACCGGGTGTCTCATAAGTATGTATCAATTCCTGACACGGCGGCGGCGGCGACAGCGGCGGAAACTTTATATATACACTCTAAAAAAAGTATACTTCTATTGAGTATATTTTAATACTTGAACAGCTTATACTTGGTATTATATTTACAATGCTTATTTGAAATGTGAAAATGTTCTTCGTTTGAAAAGAAATATCTTTAATAGAAGAACATTTTTTTCTTTGAATAAATAGATATATACTTAATTCAAGAAATTATATATCTTATTCATTGTAAAAAAATATTCTTGATACGAGTATACTATACTTATTTCAAGTATAAAAAAATTCTTCGTTTGAAACGGAATATTCTGTCTGGAAATAAGTATATGTACACCCAATTTAAGAAATTATATTCTTGATCGGTGAAACAAATATTCGCTGGACACCTCGACTATTTTCGCTACCGACAGCACGTGATGTTGTGAGCTATTATTGCGTCGACGCTCGTCGTACGTGTGTATACATGGCGCTGTAATGAAATCTCGAAAATTCCTGCAAAGTCAAATCCGTAAACAACGCCGAACGAATAGACGCCTAAAATATCGCTTTGTCTCGGTGCGTTGTACTCAGTGTACGAAAAACTAGCGACGCGAGTGGCTCGAATTTTCGGATGGACTTATCGCAGAACTTGTCGCAACTGAGTCTAAGTTCGGTTGAGGTAAAGCAAAATACATTTACGAATGTGATTTTCGAGAGAATTTCAACATAATTTTCTTGTTGAAATAATTGCGACGACTCACAATGATTCTTTTATTTATCGAGTTTGTCAACTGTATATTTTTTTTTATTATTTACCTTAGCAACTGTCAGATTCCGATTGATCTGTACGAAAGAAAGATTCTGTTCTCGATAATAAACTTTGTTCGTTTCTATTCGGTAATTATCTGCTTGATTAAAACCAATAGGTTATGGGCCCAGACTTGCAATAATTCGTAGAGAAAGAATAATGACGGAAGCAACGCGAATTACAATTGCGAAGCTAAATAACGAGAACTACCAAATATGGAAATATAAAGTACAGCTACTGCTTATGAAAGAAGATCTTTGGGATATAGTAGAACAGGATCCTCCGGCACCGTTAACTGCTGATTGGACGAAGAAAAGTAATAAAGCACGTGCAACGATATGTTTATTAATCGAAGACAATCAATTCGTACACGTTCGAGATTGTACTACAGCAAAAGCAGCATGGGATGCGTTAAAAGCTTATCACGAAAAATCCAGCCTATCAAGTAAAGTATTTCTTCTCAAGAACGTTGTTAATCTGAGATTACAAGAAAATGGTGACATGGAAGAGCATCTTACAGCAATTTTGAATCTGGTAGATAAATTAACTGCTCTCGGTGAGAAAATCGTCGACAGTTTGTTAATTGCGATTATATTGGGAAGTTTGCCCGATTCATACAGCAGTTTAGTCACAGCGCTTGAAAGTCGATCTGAAGAAGATCTTACACTCACTCTTGTAAAAGGGAAGCTAATAGATGAATATAAGCGAAGAAAGTCTTCGAAAGAAGAGGGAGAAACTGAAACGGCTATGAAAATTCGATATAGCAAGAACGAAACAGTTTGTTTCTTCTGTAAGAAACCAGGACATTTAAAGAAAGATTGCTTTGGATACAAGCGATGGAAGGCGAATAAAGAAAAAGCCGCAAGAATATCCGCAGATAAAGACAGCGACGAAGAGGAAAGCGTACATTTATGCTTCTCAGTGCGGCAAGAATCGGTAATCTCTGAACATTGGTACATTGATTCTGGAGCAACGAGTCATATGACGGGAAATAAGGAGTTCTTTATCCAAATGATGCCGACGGATGGAAGCGTTAAATTAGCAAACGGAAAGAAAGCTCCCATCGAAGGAATAGGAAAAGGAAACGTAGAATGTTTCGAACGAGACGGTAAACAGTCAACATTCGTCCTCGAAGATGTTCTTTTCGTCCCATCTCTCGACGAAGGTTTAATATCGGTGAGAAAACTAACGAAGGATGGATTGCAAGTCACATTTCGTAAAGACGGATGTGAAATTATGAAGAGCGGTCAACCAATCGCGCAGAGCATCTCAACTTCGGGGTTATACAAACTTCATCAAGCAAATGTTGCTATAGGATTGAATCAGTCACACACCGAGAACTGCCAACATACGTGGCACCGAAAGTTTGGTCATCGTCACCCCGATGCGATCTCAAAACTGAACGATGGATTAGCTACGGGATTGACGATTACAGATTGCGGTATACGATCAACTTGTGAATGTTGTATCAAAGGAAAAATGGTTAGATTACCATTTCCAAAGAAGTCAGAAACAACAACAACAGCTGTATTGGATCTTCTACACACGGATATATGTGGCCCTATGCAAGTTGATACTCCGAGAGGTAAGCGTTATGCTCTTACGATTATTGACGACTACAGTCGTTTCACTCATGTGTATTTACTCGAGAAGAAGTCCGATACAGCGGATGCTGTGAAAAAATACATCGAAATGGTAAAGACTAAGTTTGGCCGACGACCAAAGGTCATACGATCAGATCGAGGAGGAGAATATTTGAATAAAAAATTAATTGACTGGCTGGAAGAAGAAGGTATCCAGATGCACCTTACTGCACCATATTCGCCGCAACAAAACGGCATCGCCGAAAGAAAAAACAGGACTTTGATAGAGATGGTAAGATGTATGCTTCTCGATGCAGATATGCCAGAAAAATATTGGGGAGAGGCGATGAGCACGGCGAATTATCTACAAAATCGTTTGCCGACTAAAGGAGCAGAGAAAACGCCTTATGAACTCTGGGAGAACAAGGTTCCTCACGTCAAGGATGTACATATCTTCGGATGTACAGCGTATACACTTATACCAAAAGCAAGGAGACGAAAGCTTGACGTTAAAGCCAACAAACTAACATTCGTAGGTTATGAACCAGGATCGAAAGCATTTCGCTTATTGGATACAAAAACGGACAAGATTACGATTAGTCGAAACGTTAAAATGGTATACGAAGAAAAAGAAAAAATATTAGCAGATAAAGCGAATGAAAGACACGAAAATGTACGAAACGAGGTAGAAGTTTCACTAGAAAATTCAGATTGCGAATCAGTAAGGATTTCCGACGATATAGAACTCGAAGAACAAGAAGAAAATAACGAACATCCGAATATTCAAGAAGAACACAATCACATTGATGACATCAACGCGGATGTGCCTCAAGAAATTAATGTAATTGATGATCTCATTGTATTCAATGATCCAGAAAGTCCACCACAGCTTGTACGACGATCAACTCGTGAAACGAAGGGTATTCCTCCAAAGAGATTTTCTGCATGCCAAGTTGTCGAAGAAATAATTGAACCAAGGAATATTCGTGAAGCTCTCGATAGCTCCGACGGAGAACATTGGAAAAAAGCTATGGAGGAAGAATTAAATTCGCTTTATAAAAATAATACCTGGGAACTCGTCGATTTGCCGGAAGATCGAAAAGCGATAGGAAACAAATGGGTATATAAAGTTAAACGAAATGAAGAAGGTGATATTATGAGATACAAAGCACGTCTAGTGGCACAAGGTTTTTCGCAAAAATACGGCGTGGATTTTGATGAGGTATTTGCACCCGTAGCACGTCAAACAACGATCAGAACGTTTCTTACTATAGCAGGAAAAAGAAGATTAATAGTACAGCAATTTGACGCGAAAACCGCTTTTCTCAACGGCGATCTGAACGAAACAATTTATATGACACAACCAAAAGGATATGTAGATGTAAGAAACAAAGATAAAGTTTGCAAACTGAATAAAAGTTTATATGGGTTGAAACAAGCAGCAAAAGCATGGAACGACAAATTGAATGACGTACTTAAGCTTCACGGTTTTAAACAAGGCGAAGCAGATCCATGTTTGTACATAAAACAAGAAAAAGAAGCTAATACATATCTCATAGTCTATGTGGATGATATTCTTGTAACTTCAAATACTAACGAAGCGATCGATGCTGTAATAAATGCATTACAACAGTCGTTCTGCATTGTAACACTGGGATTGGTACGGCAATATCTCGGTTTAAGAATACGAAGAGATAAAGATTCGCACTTCTACATCGATCAGAGCAAATATATTAAGGGAATACTCAAAGATCTCGGAATGGAAGAGTGCAAACCCTCGAACATTCCCATGGATCCTGGATATTTGCGACTGGAGCGTACAGAGAATTTTGAGAATAACGAGAAATATCAAAGATTAATAGGAGAACTTCTGTATCTTGCAGTAAACTCAAGACCGGATATAATGGCGACGGTTTGTATACTCGCACAGCATACGGCTGCTCCTACGGCACAAGACTGGATCGAAGCTAAACGGACAGTTCGCTATTTGAAGGGATCCATAGAGTTACAACTAAAACTAGGCCCAAACTTGAATTCGGATTCACTAAAGCTTATTGGATATGCTGATGCAGATTGGGCACAAGATAGGTACCAGCGAAAATCGAACAGTGGATATATATTTTTATTCAACGGAGCACCGATCTCATGGAGCTGTAGAAAACAATCTTGCGTTGCTTTATCTACAATGGAAGCAGAAACGATCGCGCTGTCCGAAGCTTGCAAGGAAGTGCAATGGATAAAAAGACTTCTTATAGATATGCAGGAAGAACAATTAAATCCCATCGAGATCCGAGAAGACAATCAAAGCTGCATTAAGGCATTGAAGAACTCAAAATTTAGTAATCGAACGAAGCACATTGCCACAAAATTCCTTTACGCCAAAGACTTAGGACAGCAACGAGAGGTGTTCTTCAATTATTGCCCAACCGAATATATGTTGGCTGACATGTTAACAAAACCACTCTTGGCAGTAAGACTTAAGAAACTGAGGGAAGAGATTGGTCTACGCAATTGGCATGAAACGAAGAAATAAGATCCGAGGTATTCATCGCCGTCGAGGGGGAGTGTTGAAATAATTGCGACGACTCACAATGATTCTTTTATTTATCGAGTTTGTCAACTGTATATTTTTTTTTATTATTTACCTTAGCAACTGTCGGATTCCGATTGATCTGTACGAAAGAAAGATTCTGTTCTCGATAATAAACTTTGTTCGTTTCTATTCGGTAATTATCTGCTTGATTAAAACCAATATTTCTTACGCATGTGTATCATGCATATGTGTATTGTAGTTTTCCGAAGTGATTTTATCGCAAAGATCGACGATTGTGTGGGAATCGAGAACAGTGAAGCAGGAGAATCTCGACGCACTCGTAAGTACAAATATGTCTCCTTAACGTATTAAATTTATGTGTAGCCTAGAAATGATATCGCATTGTATCATTTTTTATATATTTTGTCATTTAACATTTTCGATAATTTGATACATTAAAAAGTTTGTGAAATGTGTCATCGTGTGGATCCTTCTCGCTTCGCTGCGAGTACCTATGAATGTATCTCGTTCACACTCGATAATATTTGATACAGTCGTAAATAATTTGCTCTATGTAGAATTATCCAACGTCTCCTGTTCCAACAACGAGTGCTGTTGATGAGTCCGGAACAGCGACACGGCAAAGAAGGGAGAAGGTCCGAGAAAAAAGTCGCTCGCCCCATTCGTCGCGAGTAGCGGTAAGTGGGAAAAACGCAGAAAAATCGAGTACCAGCAGTACTCCAAAAACTGTATCGACGAAGAGACCGCTCGTTGACACTGCCGTACTATACGCACAACGAAAAAAACATTTGGTCGCGCAGCATATTCTGATAAACTTAGTAAGTGTTTAGACGAACTTTAGTAATTGTGATTGTCACATGAGCCCTTTATTCTCACTATTAGCTATAAATAATTTGTTTTTGAATTCACAGAATTTAAAAGCGCTATTGGAGAAGTGAGGGTATACCCCTTGAGGGTATATCGATATTGAAAGCGTCTGAAGAGTACGACTGCCTTGAAGAGGACGATAGACGACTGCTGTGCGATCTCACTGTGAAGTGGCTATTATTACACAATCCGGAGTACGTACGCGTTCGAAAGTGCACTGATTTCACACAAAAATATGTTAATACTTATTTAATACTTAATTCTATTATCTATTAGGCCAGGGAAAAAAGATCTGATTGTCTTGAGCAATAAAATACTTCAGTTGTTCCCGAACGAAGAAGTGCGTATATATGTTAATTGCCTCATTTTACTAGTATTCTACAACATTGAAAAAATACTGTTTATCGGTACCTTAAAAGAGCCACAATATCGATATGAATTTCAACTTTCTGGTTTTTAGTTCAATCCTTTTTTTCGTGTTTTGGCAGTACCTACGCTGTCGCCCTATGTATATCGTACTACAGAGCTCCTTGGTCACAGGTGGAAGAAAACTGGAAGCTCACGTCAGCATATAGACTCGCTGAACTCCGTCGCGAATCAGGCAAAGTCTTGGAATACACGAACAAATTTCAAGTGCTCCGACAACCCACCGGTTGGATGCTTGTAAGCTGTTTTTTTCGTTCTTATGCTTCTACTTCACGATAAAATATGTACATAATTATCGAATGTTAAGTAATATTAAATTGTACGGATAATTATCGAACAATCGAATGTGCGAATGTTCAAATGTATCGCACCGCGAGCTTCAATGATATTGTTCACGCATACGAGGTAATTAAAGAAGAAGCGTTGCAGTGTATAAAATATTGAGACTTAATAACTCATACTCCGACTCATATTCGGACCGGTCCGGACGGAAAACAATATGTCACGTTCCGACATATTTTGTAGATTTTTTTCAACAGTATTTTGTGTTTGTTATTAGACGATTGTAAATAAATTAGAATTTCTATGATACAATGCCTTGGTCATTTTTATGCTATTAGTTAAGGAATTAAATACTAGAATTAAATGCTCTAATACTGAATGTAAGTATATATTCTTAACCTATAGGTCTTCACTTCCAGTCGATTTTATACTTGATTCAAGCATAGAATATTCTGGGTTCAGATCTAAGTATAGAATATGCAAAAAAAAAGTATATTTATGCTCAATTCAAGTATATCTTTTTTAGAGTGTATAGAGAGAAAGGTCGCCAGAGTTCCAATCAGACTATAGAATTTCGTCAACTGTCTAGACAAATAAAAACCGGTATTGAACAGTGAAAATACGCTCTCCTATGTCTTCTGAATTTTATACGTATTACGTGAATTATAAAATTTGTAGTTTCTCGTAAGACTCTTATAACCAGGACTCGCTTATTCCTAACAGAAATGAATATAATAACGAAAATATAATAATGAATATTATTGATATAAACCATAACCTATTATCGGGAACTAATTATTTAGTACTCGATTAGTTTGTACTCGTCTGTCTGGATAATAATGCAAAAGTATAATTCTATATTACTAATAAAAATAATAAAAGAAAAAGCAATAAATCTTTTCCATGTTATTTCGCCCAGGGGCGTGCCATGGAAAAGACTTTCCTCGGCAAATGCTTTACCGTTAACTCCTCCAGTCATTTGTTTAAACAAATGGCGTACAAGTTGTCCACGGCTAAGAATTTCTCGAAAGACAAACTAAATTAATAGGGTACGTGTAGTAATTTCTTTACAGTCGGAGAGTTAATGGACAAGTTTTCTGCCCGTTGCGAGAGGACTCTTTCGTTACTCGGCGGTTTTGTGCCTGTGTTACGTCAAAAATGTGGATGTTTCTCTTTTCATCCTAATTTTTAACGCGTGGTTGCGTCGAGTACGATTGAATACGCGCTGGTCAAGAGAGATCTCTCCCTCCTTTACCACTACTGGCATCAATTATCGGCGCAACTGCCCATTTTCTAGTCTAACCGTGAGGAAATTTACTAAGGCTAGGGCTTGGAATGCTATTCGTTGACTTGTCTGAGAGGTATTACGAAAGATCTTATCTGTCGCGTAGATAGAATGCGGATCATAGGTGATTTTAATTATGTCGAAATATTTCAACGCGGTACAAACGATCTGGTAACCTGAATGATGTTCTGTGAGTAATGTAGATGATGTCTGGCGACGGCTAGGCGAATTATCGGGGAGGTAGAGTGACACAGGATATTATACACACTTCTAATTATAGAAATATTGAAGAAGTTGAATTAAATTGTACTTACGTTGTTCGTTAAGGTGTTGATTGTTGCGATGAAATCGGTGAAACACGACTTTGTACGCGGGATTCTCGTAATATTCAAATTTTATTCAAAGAAAAATATCTCAGGCAGATTCAAAAAGAATGAAAGAGAATGCGAGTTTTGGAAAGTACAATTGATTCCAAGACCGTTATTCGTACAGAAATCTCTTTCAACAATAAAGTAAGAAAAGGATTTTGACGGTGAAGCGAAGCTGACTTCGTTACAACCGATGAATTGAGAGTGACAATTTGGGGAACTGGACTGGACCAAGAAAACTCTGGTCACAGTGAAAATGAGTACAATTTTTGGAGATGGAAAATATTATAAACAAACTTCAGTGGTAAACAGAGTGCGCGGTCTCTGACTCTATCCTTCTCGCCGCCCAGCCGGAGCACCAGCCTACCGATCGGATGCGCCGGTTGCGCGCTTCCGTTGACTTCCTAACTCTACTCCTGATCTCTAATCCTGACTGTAGTTACGCTGTCCTGGTACTCTCGTGCCCTCTTTTCGCGGGCTCTTATATACTAGAAAAATGGTAATCAGAGGGGGAAGAACCCTCCCTCATGTATCCCGGGCATTCTGCTCCCCTGATGAGTAACGTTGCCCCTTCGCTATTCTCCTCTCGGCTTGCTCGAGATTCCAGGATTTCTGGAATATTCGTATTGCGAGATAATTGTAAATTTATCCCGTTTCTATTGAATTCCCTTTCCTTTCTTATGTCTAATTATTTGCCAGAGTTATTTGTAATTTTAATATTAATAATTCGTAAACAAATTACTAAAAATAATTAAGATTTGATATGTTTAACATAAGAGAGAGAGAGAAAATCAACTGATAGTTGCTGTTTGTAAAATTCTCCGGTATGTCTTCGTATTCCGAGGACGGTGGTAAGAGTCGAGAGATATGTATATTTTATTATTAATAATTTCGTAGCATTGTCATTGTTTGGGTGTCAAATTATTATATAACTGAAGGGTAAAAAATATTTCTCGGCTCTTGTACAAATTATTTCATTATAAAATATCAGCATTTTCCTAAATATCCGAAGTATCGGTAGCACAACCGGCCCGATATCTTTGGGCGTTGCCCCCCTAAGAGGCGTGCAGCAACTATTGCGCATGCCCGGTAACAACGTCGTACGATCGTCTTATTCCCTTATATGGTCATTCCGGAACTACTGTTCCGTTACCCGGGCGAGCTGTATGACTCCCCTCTTTCGGTGTACCTGCTAGACCTTCCCCTATCGTCGTGAACTAACCTTGACGCTATGCAGCTTAGCTTACGCAACTCGTTCCTTGCCCGGGCCCCTTTTATTATCCTTACAGTTTGCCGATTCCGACTTATTTTCTGTCTTTGAAAGTGAATTCTGGTTGAATGTTAAATAATATCGATAAATTAACAATTCCATGTTAAAGGTGGAATGTTCCTGAACATTTTGATATAACCTGCGATGTTTATTTTTATACTATAAATGGGGGGGGGGGGGGGGGGGAACCGAGTCAACCGTATGCGACGTACGTTTTCCTGCTACATGTACTTTGTAGTTGCTCACGTTACGACTTTTTCCATAAATTTTGGAAAAAATAGTTGCGACATAAGAATAAGGAATTATTCCTGATTAATTTGATATATTGACTGATTTATAAATTTGTGCACCATGAGCCGAGAAAACGAAATTCCAGGAGTACATTTTTACTCCTAATACCAATTTATACGGTGAACATTATCGGAAGGATAATAGTTACATTAAAATATCATCATTTCATTCTCCCGATCGTAGGGAGGCATTTCTTCTGCGCGCGGTATGTGACTTTTCTCGACGGAATTGCGTCTTCGCGCTCGGTGGTTGAGCCGCCTTGCCTTCGTGACTCATCGTCGAGGCATACTTGTGTTACATCCCGCGCTACCGCAACTCGGTTCGGCGGTTCGGAAATGATTTACGACTCTCTTCCTTGAATTGTTTAGCTTTAGTAATGTAAATTTTCTGTTTCATTCGTTTGTTATTTCTCAAATTTTGACCATCTTTGCCCTTTCCTTCACCGTTACATATTGTGTTATCAAACATTATGGTGACTGCACGTGTTTCACGAAATCACAGACGTTTATTCGTCTCGACTATTTTTCGTGTCTTTGCGTGATTCGACTAATCAGCCTTTGTATGATCGTATTTGATTTCTTGCCATAAATGATATTTCACTCTTAACTAGTATCGAATAGCACTTCTAAGTTCAAAAATAATTTTGCTGTTTTGAATTTATTAATATTTTCATGGCATTAGTAGCGTTTGCCAATAACTTGCATCGATTATTCCTCCTGTAATTCTGGACAATTTTACCATCTTTGATTCATTTGATACCGTAATTTATAATTTAATTGCGAAGATTTTTAAAATGGTCATATTCATTAAATTAGCGTTAAATTAGAAAGCGTGTGGGAGTATGAAACCGTATTTCTCTTAGGATCGTGATTAAAGAAAATTATGTCATTATAATGATGAGTGGTTGGATGATGTGGAGGATAATCTGACTCTCAATCGCGTGACTCGTATATTCAGAAATATTATGCAATGCTGTTCGGTGTCGAAATACTGAAACTATTTCGGTAGTCGGGGTTAATTTCCATACATAAGGTAATGTAGGTTCCCCTTTTTACGTTGGAGGCCCTTTTTGACCTTCAGTTAGAAAAACTTTAATGGTCTGGCCGCAGGGTAAAAGCTTAGATCTATACTCCTTGAGTCGATACAGTGGTCGATTGTACCGACGTCGGCAGCGGAGTTCGCTGTTTCACCGAGGGTAGTGCGTGTGTCGAGGGGGATTGAGACCTCTGTCCGCATCTAGCTCGTGTGGTAGATAATTTTATCATCTATCTTTTACCCTGTTTTTAGCTTTACATGCTGATTATTTTAACCTTCCTGGACATATTTTTCCTAATGGAAAATCATTCCTGAAGTATCGTTCAACGATTGATGAGAGAAATCATTTCTTCTCGTGATTTTTATGAGGATGAGTGATATTTGGATTTTCCGTGAGATGTATGAATTGTTTTGGAAGGAGAAAGGTTTGCATATAGTAAGAAAATAAGCAGAAAAATGAGTTGCGAAAAACTGTTATTAATGAAAAATGAAGAGAGTTACGTCAGGACGTAACACCTGAACTGTCGAATGCCAAACGTTGTATAATTTTCATAAGGTGAAAATCCCTTTTCGTTTTTATAATGGTATCATTCTCCGTGTAATTACCACTACGTACTTAATTAATACCGTAAGGATAAACACAGGCGTTCAAGAGAGCAATTCCTGGGGGGTGAATTGTCTATTATCATTTCTTTTTAACTTGACTATATTCTCAGTTTCGTTTCTCTATTTATCATTACTTTATTCTTTTCTTCTTCAGAAGTCTGACCTCTATTACTTTCCGATGTGTTATAATGAGAGGAATCCGTGGTTTACTAATTATTTAAGGATTAATTAATTAAGATTTAATAGAAGATATTTCCTTCTTCCTGCTAAAATCAAGGTCATGAGCCCCGTCTCCTTTGTTTTAGCTTGTGGAGTTCGGTTCAACTAAAACACTGTTTAAAGCGTTTCCCTTAACGAGGATAACTTGTCGACCCGATTGTATGTATCTAAAACCCGATGGTTTAAATCGACTGTCTGTAACCCCTCCCTGAATGGTTTCGAGCCATGGTAAAATAGATTTACTGATCTACGGGGAGATAGTCGATATCGATACTAGTAGGTCCCAATGGTAACTGTCAGCGGGCCGCGTTTCTTTTAATTCCTTTTTGGGACTCTAGGGGAGCGCTCAGGAGAGGGGTCAGAGATCGCCTTTCTCGACCTCCGCCTGTGAGGCCAGGATCTGTTTTACCCTGTTTCATCGGTATCGACTCGTTAAGGTGGGACACCGATTTTTGGTAACACTCTGGGCTAGCTTGACACTGATTAAGCAGTAGGTAAAATAGATATTGTTAATGAAGAATTTTTAGATCAGATTCCCCTTTTTACTTTCACAAAGAAGTTTAGGCTCAACTGCTGTTGAAGGTAAAGCAGAAAATGAACTATGCGTTACGCTGGACGTAACAACACTATAAAAGCCTTAAGGAAACATTAGCCAAAATTTCTGCAGTCGCTGTGTCAAAAAGCTGCGACAAGTGAAAAAAGTGTGTCTTCATCTCTCAGCGACAAGATGCAATATATGACATGCAAAAAATGTAGAGACATGCTTTAACATATATATTTTACCAGCAGGGTGCTGGGCTCGCGCGCTTTGCGCGCGAGCATTGGATTACATTGGAACTATCTAAGTAAAGGTTTGCGTACGCAGTGTCAGTGAATATTTAAGAATAAACGAAAAAAATTCGACGTCTTACTACAATTGATAGATTTTTATTTGTTGGTTTTTGGCTACATTCGCTCGTAATTGAGTCATAGTCTTTGAGTTGAGAATTTTTTTTCGAAATGCACCATGGAAGGTAAACAACTAAGCATCTCATTTAAATTCGCGATTGATTACGTAGCGAGTTTCAAAATTACTACCTAATCATTATCGAATTAAAATAGCAATTGAAAATTATAAAATATATTGAATATCAATTTCATTTTTATTAACTAAATTTACAAATATGGTTCACAAACACGATTTTGTAAAATCAAAACCATTATTTAAAATTGCCACCCTATTGGAGAACTTCTGTGTACACAATATTGGGTGTTTTATCTCCAGGTACGTGAATGAATAAATTTTTTTCTGAACTTACGCGTGAGCACCTTACATATAGTTGACCGTGTGAAAAACATACATCGTGTAAATCAATATCGGCAACTTGAAAAGTTTGACCTTGTGATTTGTTGATTGTCATCGTAAAACATACTTTGACTGGAAATTGGATCCGTTTGAACTCGAATGGGTAATTTGCTGGTATCACGGGTATGCGTGGTATTAACACATGTTCGCCGATTGAATTACCGATAATAATTTCAGCTTCTAATATGTGAGTCATTAATCTTGTAATTTTTAATCTGGTTGCGTTACACAGTTTTGGTGCATTCAAATTTCTCAATAGTATGATAAGGGTTACGATTTTTAATTTTTGAGTATGTCATGGAAGTCCCGGAGGGTTGAGAGAATTTAGAAATTCAATGGGATAATTTCTTACTTGCTGAATTTCTGTGACACTATCGATCGACCGATACACATATTTATGTGTATCTTTAAGTATCAATTCGTTGATGAAATTAACTCTGTCATTTTTCGGCGCAAGTATAGCGCGTTCCCGAAATCAAGAGCCCGTATGTTTTGAAGGTGTCGATATATTCGGATAGACTTTTGATATTAATTCAGTCAGATCAGGTACCACCGTCGCTAATTTTGAATTAATATTATTTTCGCCATTCTGTTCAGGGTACGTTCCACTGCCAACTGGCAGTAGTGTATCACAAAATACACCTGCTCGTGCGTCACGTTTTAAATAACCTCGCATGTTTGTTGTAAGAGTCAAAATTCCGACAGATTCCCACAAAAAGATGATTTCACACATGCATTAATGGCGTCGGCTTTACTGCCTCTAGGTATTATAGGAAGGGTTTGTCGAAAATCTCCCGCAAATACTATCGACAGAATCAAGAACAATTACGGACTCTCAATAACTCTTTTGCGTATGTCTCTGGGACGAATAAATTTCAGTACAATTATTGTGAACGAATGTTTGCAAAAAAGCATGGTGTTTTATAACACCACCAGCGCAATCCGAATCAAATTTGTAAGCGATTTTACACTTGTATTTATTGAAAGAAGACGTTCCGGTAAAAAAATCATCTAAGTTCCCACAATAGGCAGCATTAAAAACCGAAAATAAAGTATGATTTTTACAGATTATTTTTATGTTCTATAGATGTGTCTGTGAGTGTCTGTGAGTGTCTATGCGTGTCTGTGAGAGGTGTCTGTGAGGGGTGTCTGTGAGTGTCTGTGAGAGGTGTCTGTGAGTGTCTGTGAGAGGTTTTTTTTTTTTTTATTTTATAGAGGAGGTTTGAAAATGCATTTACGCATACCCGAGTGGGTTATGTGGGACTCGGCCATTCCTGGCAATACCTACTAAAACATTCCTCCTCTCGACTGTATTCCCCCCCGCGGAAACCGCCCAAAAGGCTTTACTTCGCGAGGGGCAGTCTAAGCCTCAGAAGGCCCTTCTAGCACGCGCTCTGATGTTAGGCGCGTACGCCTCTCCGTTCTTCCATCTTCCTGATGGAATTCAGCTTCTCCACAATGGACGTGGCGAGGGTAACCACCGCGTCCCAACCATCCTGTGAGCCAAGCAGGCACCTTCCCATGCCTTCAGGCGTCATGGATCCTCCCCATGACGCTCGGAATCGCTCCCGGTCATCGGCGAATCTCGGGCAATAGAAGAGGACGTGTTCCACGTCCTCGTCGATCCCAGGGCACGCCGGGCATTCCGCGCTATCGTACACGCGAATACGATGTAGGTAGCTGCGGAAGCAGCCGTGCCCGGTGAGTACCTGGGTCAGGTGGAAAGTTGTAAGTCCACCGTGCCTGCTCGTCCACGCTCTCACATTAGGAATCACGCGATGGGTCCACCGACCCTCGCCTGCTGAATCCCATCTCTGCTGCCATTCTTCGAAGGTTCTGCTGGACCATCGATCATCACCACGCTCTTGATCGTCGCCATCAGCACCAGTACGCCTACGCTCACGGTACACCCTGGCCCTCTCGGCTGCCAGTAGATCAACAGGAGGCAGTCCTGCGATAACCGAGACAGCGATGTCAGACACGGTTCGATACGCTCGGGCCACCCTTAGCGCGACAGTCCGGCAGGCCCGTCGGCATGTGGCTCCGTAACTCGCATTGGTCTTCATGGCACCAGCCCAAATCGGAGCCCCGTAGAGAATTACGGAGCTCACAACAGAGGAAAGAAGGAACCGTCGCGGCTCCTTCGGTCCCCCGATGTTGGGCATGATGCCCGCTAGCGCTCCCGCAACCCGTGATGCCTTCGAACCCACGTTCAGAAGATGTTCTCTGAACGACAGCCGCGCATCCAGGATGACACCGAGATATTTTAACGTGTCTGCGGTCTTGATCTTGCTATGACCGACCGTGAATGTGGCGTACGCCCTCTTCTTCGTCCGAGAGATGAGCACCGCCTCAGTCTTCTCGTCCGCCAGACTCAGCCCATGGTCGCTCAACCAGCCAGCTACTACCTCGATTGATTCGTCTCCGAGGTGTTGCACCTCATCGATGGTTTTCGCGACGACGACAAGGGCGACGTCGTCCGCAAAGGCTACCATCGATACCCCGTCTGGAAGCGGCTGCCGAAGCAGGCCATCGTACAAGACGTTCCAGAGGAGGGGCCCTCGGACCGAACCCTGTGGCACGCCTCCTGTGATGTTATAGGAGTGCGTGCCGGCGTCGGTGTCGTAAAGCAGGGTCCGGTCCGTCAGGTAGCTCGAAATGACTCTTCGCAGGTAGAGCGGCACCTTGAGATCTTGCAGGGCCAGCAAGATCTTTACCCACCTGGCCGAGTTGAATGCGTTCCGGATGTCCAAAGCGATGATGACACACATGCGCTTTGTACACCGGCTGCCACTGATGGCGTCCGTAGCTAGCGCCACAACCCGGCCGATGGCATCCACCGTTGAGCGACCCTTACGAAAGCCGAACTGGTTTCCAGACAGGTCTCCAGCTCCCTGTATGGCTGCCTCTAGCCTGACACATATGACTCGTTCGAATAGCTTCCCGGTTATGTCTAGCATGCACAGCGGTCGGTACGAGGAAGGTTCGTCCGGGGGTTTGTTCCCCTTGGACAGAAGGACCAACCTCTGTACCTTCCACTGTGCCGGGAAGCATCCTTCGCGAAGACATGCGCTGAATATATTCCCAAAGATATCGGGAGCATTCAGCACAGCGGTCTTCACGGCCAGGCCAGGGACCCCGTCCAGCCCTGGAGCCTTACGGACGGTGATCCTGCTGGCAGCCATCTTCAGTTCGTCTTCCGTGACGTCTGGCGTCTCGGCTGCACCATCGTCTACCATCAGACCGGTCTCGGCATGCCGCTTCCGGTGTTCCGGGAAGAAGTGTCGGACGACCCTGTCGAGGAAGATTGGACACGTTGGAGCGGTGGCACCCCTGGGCTTGATCTTATTCATAACCGTTTTGTACGGTCGGCCCCAAGGGTCACTGTCCACTTCCTGACAGAAGTCCAGCCAGCACTTTCGCTTGGAGGCCTTGATGGCAGCCTTGAGGCGTTTCCGCATTATTTCATAGGCCGCAGCCAGTTCCTGGTATTGCGGCCTATGAACAGCTCTTTGGTGCAGCCTACGTGCTCGGAAGCACTCTCGGCGTATCTCTGCGATGTCCTCGTTCCACCAGTATACTGGTGGACGACCGCGAGGGTTGGACTTCGCGGCCATGGAGGCATTGCAGGCCGCTGTGATGGTTTGCGAGAGGCTTCGAGCTCGTTCCTCGAGCGTTCCCTGCACTGTCGCTCCCTCTAGCATGCAGAGAAACGTCTCCCGGTCGAAGGTGGCGGGTGCCCATCTCTCTTTTTTGCGTCTGCACGACGCCCCTGCTGTCCTGCTGGTCAGCTGGAGCTGGTATACCAGGGCGTGGTGGTCGCTGCCCGTGTACCGATCGCTAACTTTCCAGTCGAGCCCTTCCCTCATCGTCTAGGGTCGATAATGGAGGTCCTGCCGCCTTTTGAGAAGGTTGGCTTGGACCCGGTGTTAGCGATTTCCAGCTCCAGTATTGCGAAGGCCTCGAGGAGGGCGCGACCGCGGTGATTGGTGCTCGCGCTGCCCCACTCCGTCGCCCATGCGTTAAAGTCCCCTCCGATGACGACCGGCAATCGGGAGGTCCTAGCACTGTCGACGATGGCATCCAGGGATCTCAGGTATTCGTCGGTGGTATCACTGGGTGGAGGTAGCAACTGTATATTCTTATACCAGCCACCTCCACCCAAGTGAAACCGGGCCGAGGGGCGGCCATCTTGTTGGATATATGGAGATTTCCGCATACCCAGATGGCCGCCTTGCCGGTCGAGTCCCCTACCCAGTTCGGTTCACTGAGATCCCTGTACTCCTCGTTGACGATGACTACGTCTGCCTTCTCTTCCCTGACCAGCTGAAACAACAGGTCCTAGGCCACAGCGCAGTGGTTCAGGTTTATTTGGAGCACCTTAGCCATTGCTGGTCGATGCCCCAACCTCCTGCACTGCCTGTCGCCTGACTACGCAGTCTACAGCCCTGTGACCATCTTTGCCACACCGGAAGCACTGCGCCGACCGGTCGACCTCGCTCTCGCAGTCTTTCGCCAGATGCCCAGTGTTGTGACACCTGAAGCAACGGGAGGATGTTTGGCGCGGCCGAACCCGGCAATTCACCCATCTAATCCTGAGCCTTCCGCTTTGCAACAACTTCTTTGCTGCTGCAGCGGGAAGCAGGACGCTAGCCGCCTGGGTGCCACTGTAGGAGTTCCTGAGTTTAATATCTTCAGGGGTTACTGCTCCTTGCCCAATCGCCGCAGTGATAGCTTGTGCCACTTCTTCTACGGTTGTGGCCTCGTCCATGTCCTTGATAACCAGGACTTCCCTATGAGTCAGCGTCTGAACAACCGCCGACTCCACTAAGGTGGCCGAGACCACTGCCTGTAGCACTGGGGTCTCTACACCAGGCTTCCCCAGCTCCAGGAGTAATTCTCCAGCTCGGGTCCGCCTGATGCGGGTCACCCTATCCCCCAGAGGTTTGAGGTCCGGTGCGGCTCGAACTCTGCGAAGAATGTCAGCATACGACACCTCACCCGTTGCCTTGATGTGGATCGCATCAGGACGAGGGGGTCTAAGCGAAACCTTGGGCTTTGCCTGCCTTTGGGCGCGCCTGCCGGACTCTTCCATTGACAGCGGCTGCTGCTGCTGTTTTTTCTTGCCCCGTTTGACGACTGTTGCCCAGTCGGGGTCTTTCTGCTGGGCAACTGGCTGCTGTCTGGCTTCAGCTAGCCGGGGCGGATCCCTCTCGGGCGTCGCCTCTCTCTTCTTCTTCTTCCGCTTCTTCCTCGCCGGCGGAGACCTAGGCGGCGAGGGGCGCTCGCGGTCCAAGTCTCCATGGGGCGCCCGGTCGTTGCGGAAGAGAGGCGACGTTTGGCTCGACCCCTCCTTGCTCGGTCGAGCTGCCCGGGCTGGGGTTGCCGCGGGCCGCGCCGCCGCAAACTCTTTCAGCGCCCTTAGGGTGCCCCGTGCTTTGACTTTAAGCTCTGTGTGGAGGTTCTTCTTCTCCAGAATGAACCCCACCAAGGACTCAAGTTCCTTTGTTAGGCGCTGAAAAGCCTCTTGAGCATTCAGCGTCACGCTCTCACCACCTGCGTCACTTGTAGCATTAGATGCTACAGAGGCCGAGTGACCAACCTCTGTAGTACTGCGGTCGCTAGATGACGACGTCCCGGGGCCCGCTTGCTCACCCCCGACGGACGCCGGTACTGGGGATCCGAACCCCTGCACCGTAAACGTTAAATCCTTCGTACTTCCCATGCCGATTTGTTAACGGGGTTTCTTCCCCGGATCTGTTTGGTCCGCGGGAGGTATTTTAATTGCCTCCTACCCTCTATATCTAGAGAGCGTTCCCCTATCCGCCACCTGGGGACGCGCCACGTAGGGGTTTCAGTTTCCCCCCGTGGTGTGTCTGTGAGAGGTGTCTGTGAGTGTCTGTGAGTGTCTGTGAGCGTCTCGTGGATAATGGTAAGAGAGATTTTTAATTTATTTTTATACTTATTTATTTATTACTTATATATTGTGACGGGCTTTTTGTCGCTTTCGGACTACGACAATCGGCTACCCCGCCCAAAATATAATGACGCCCCGTTCGCACACTCTCTTCCCCTTACCGTCTCGTTGGGCGCCAGCGCATCGTACCAACCCCGATGTGCAAAGGTTTTCTTTCCGACCTTATTTTCTACTATCTCTTACGGCTAGCAGGAGTCCGGGAACAATAAATTGATTCACGCCTTCAATTATAAAAATCACAATAACATTCGTTTTATTCGACAACAACAATTCTTCAATACCACTGACTGCTGTCTGACTTCTCGAACGGACTCGCGAGATTCGATATAAATTTCCCGTGCAATCGAATAATCTTGTCTCTCGTCGCTGCGAGCGGAAATCACCCGAGAAATGTCTCGGAAACACCGGGCACGAGCGAGAAAGCCACGGCAACAGGCGTACGGCACAAAAAGAACCGAAGATGGTCTGCACTGCGTGCACCTACCTTGAATTTCCCTGTCCGTTATCCTACACGGGTCGTCCTCGTGTCTTTCCTCAAGCTACGGGCCGTTATCCTCTATTCCCTCAGACAATTCCTCGGCCGTCGTCACGGTGGTTAATCCTCACAATAATTAATTCCTCAGCCGATGACACGGGGTACAATGATTTCGCTCACTCCCGTGGCTCGCACGGCGTACTAACTGTCACGGACTTATTTTCTTTGCACTAATTTCTAACTAATCGAATCTCTATCGCTTTCGACGCTAATCGATCTACTTCGTTCCACGCGTCGCGTGAGAGTGCCTGTCGCTCGTGCTCAAATACGCGTCTCGGTAATTGGTGGGAGGGGGAACGAGCCCTTTGTCGCCGAAAATCGCCTGATTGCTGGAATATTCGCGACGTCTCTCCTCTCGTGGTTCCCCTCTCGCGTCTCCCACTGGCCGTCTTCGCGTAGCTGGACACCTGTAACGTATAATATGACCCCTGTCAAGTCAGCAGACGAAAGTCTCCAAAATGGATTTAACTTATATCAAAATTAGGTGCTTTTTAGGTGCTAATTTGGTGCCGTAGTTAAAATTTTGGTGCTCTTTTTATTTAGCAGGGAATCCAGTTGCAATAAGTCTCTGCTAGCTTGATATCAAGCTAGCAGAAATCGACATTTTTGTAAAAAGCTTTTTACAGGAATTAAGTGCTTTTTAAGTGCTTTCGAAATGTAAAAAAAATTTCCCCGAAATCCGACTGGAAATATTTTTTTTTTTTTTTTTTTTTAATGTCGGTAATCGAACATTTAGACGAAAGTCTCCAAAATAGATTCAACGTATACCAAAATTAGGTGCTTTTTAGGTGCTTTCAGATTGTAAAAATGGTTTCCCCGAAAACCGACCAGAAACATTTTTTTTTTCCCCTATATTGCACGTGGAGAATCGAAAATTCAGAGAAAAGTCTTTGAAATAGATCCAACTTATACCAAAAGTAAGTGCTTTTTAGGCGCTTTTAAAATAAGCAAAGCACGATTTAAGTGCTCCATCCCCGCGATCGAAATTTTTTTTTTCCTATTTATGAAATTGCGATTTTTTCGAAAAAATATAAAATATTGCAAAACAACTTGGTCTTTGGGCCGAAGGATTGTATGATTTAGGTGCTTTCGAGATTCGTACAGCACCATTTAAGTGCTCCACGCCCGCGACTGAAAATTTTCTGTCTCTTCTTAAAAATTTCGATTTTCTTGTGAAAAATTGTAAATAAAAGATTACAGTGTTGGACTTGAACCAACGTATTGCACGATTTAAGTGCTTTCACAATTCGCACAGCACGATTTAAGTGCTCCATCCCCACGATCGAAACTTTTTTTTTCCTATTTATGAAATTGCGATTTTTTCGAAAAAATAGAAAATATTGAGAAACAACTTTGTCTTTAGGCCGAAGGATTGTATGATTTAGGTGCTTTCGAGATTCGTACGGCACGATTTAAGTGCTCCACTCCAGCGATCGAAAATTTTCTGTCTCTTCTTAAAAATTTCGATTTTCTTGTGAAAAATTGTAAATAAAAGATTACAGTGTTGGACTTGAACCAACGTATTGCACGATTTAAGTGCTTTCACGATTCGCACAGCACGATTTAAGTGCTCCATCCCCGCGATCGAAACTTTTTTTTTCCTATTTATGAAATTGCGATTTTTTCGAAAAAATATAAAATATCGCGAAACAACTTTGTCTCTGAGCCTAAGGATTGCATGATTTAGGTACTTTCGAGATTCGTACAGCACGATTTAAGTGCTCCACTCCAGCGATCGCAAATTTTCTGTCTCTTCTTAAAAATTTCGATTTTCTTGTGAAAAATTGTAAATAAAAGATCACAGTGTTGGACTTGTTCCAACGTATTGCACGATTTAAGTGCTTTCACGATTCGTACAGCACGATTTAAGTGCTCCACTCCAGCGATCGAAAATTTTCTGTCTCTTCTTAAAAATTTCGATTTTCTTGTGAAAAATTGTAAATAAAAGATTACAGTGTTGGACTTGTACCAACGTATTGCACGATTTAAGTGCTTTCACGATTCGCACAGCACGATTTAAGTGCTGCATCCCCGCGATCGAAACTTTTTATTTCCTATTTATGAAATTGCGATTTTTTCGAAAAAATATAAAATATCGCGAAACAACTTTGTCTCTGAGCCTAAGGATTGCATGATTTAGGTACTTTCGAGATTCGTACAGCACGATTTAAGTGCTCCACTCCAGCGATCGCAAATTTTCTGTCTCTTCTCAAAAATTTCAATTTTCTTGTGAAAAATTGTAAATAAAAGATTACAGTGTTGGACTTGAACCAACGTATTGCAGGATTTAAGTGCTTTCACGATTCGCACAGCACGATTTAAGTGCTCCATCCCCGCGATCGAAACTTTTTTTTTCCTATTTATGAAATTGCGATTTTTTCGGAAAAATATAAAATATTGCAAAACAACTTTGTCTTTGGGCCGAAGGATTGTATGATTTAGGTGCTTTCGAGATACGTACAGCACGATTTAAGTGCTCCACTCCCGCGACCGAAAATGTTCTGTCTCTTCTTAAAAATTTCGATTTTCTTGTGAAAAATTGTAAATAAAAGATTACAGTGTTGGACTTGTTCCAACGTATTGCACGATTTAAGTGCTTTCACGATTCGCACAGCACGATTTAAGTGCTCAATCCCCGCGATCGAAACTTTTTTTTTCCTATTTATGAAATTGCGATTTTTTCGACAAAATATAAAATATCGCGAAACAACTTTGTCTCTGAGCCTAAGGATTGCATGATTTAGGTGCTTTCGAGATTCGTACAGCACGATTTAAGTGCTCCACTCCAGCGATCGAAAATTTTCTGTCTCTTCTTAAAAATTTCGATTTTCTTGTGAAAAATTGTAAATAAAAGATTACAGTGTTGGACTTGTACCAACGTATTGCACGATTTAAGTGCTTTCACGATTCGCACAGCACGATTTAAGTGCTGCATCCCCGCGATCGAAACTTTTTATTTCCTATTTATGAAATTGCGATTTTTTCGAAAAAATATAAAATATCGCGAAACAACTTTGTCTCTGAGCCTAAGGATTGCATGATTTAGGTACTTTCGAGATTCGTACAGCACGATTTAAGTGCTCCACTCCAGCGATCGCAAATTTTCTGTCTCTTCTCAAAAATTTCAATTTTCTTGTGAAAAATTGTAAATAAAAGATTACAGTGTTGGACTTGAACCAACGTATTGCAGGATTTAAGTGCTTTCACGATTCGCACAGCACGATTTAAGTGCTCCATCCCCGCGATCGAAACTTTTTTTTTCCTATTTATGAAATTGCGATTTTTTCGGAAAAATATAAAATATTGCAAAACAACTTTGTCTTTGGGCCGAAGGATTGTATGATTTAGGTGCTTTCGAGATACGTACAGCACGATTTAAGTGCTCCACTCCCGCGACCGAAAATGTTCTGTCTCTTCTTAAAAATTTCGATTTTCTTGTGAAAAATTGTAAATAAAAGATTACAGTGTTGGACTTGTTCCAACGTATTGCACGATTTAAGTGCTTTCACGATTCGCACAGCACGATTTAAGTGCTCAATCCCCGCGATCGAAACTTTTTTTTTCCTATTTATGAAATTGCGATTTTTTCGACAAAATATAAAATATCGCGAAACAACTTTGTCTCTGAGCCTAAGGATTGCATGATTTAGGTGCTTTCGAGATTCGTACAGCACGATTTAAGTGCTCCACTCCAGCGATCGAAAATTTTCTGTCTCTTCTTAAAAATTTCGATTTTCTTGTGAAAAATTGTAAATAAAAGATCACAGTGTTGGACTTGTTCCAACGTATTGCACGATTTAAGTGCTTTCACGATTCGTACAGCACGATTTAAGTGCTCCACTCCAGCGATCGAAAATTTTCTGTCTCTTCTTAAAAATTTCGATTTTCTTGTGAAAAATTGTAAATAAAAGATTACAGTGTTGGACTTGTACCAACGTATTGCACGATTTAAGTGCTTTCACGATTCGCACAGCACGATTTAAGTGCTGCATCCCCGCGATCGAAACTTTTTATTTCCTATTTATGAAATTGCGATTTTTTCGAAAAAATATAAAATATCGCGAAACAATTTTGTCTCTGAGCCTAAGGATTGCATGATTTAGGTGCTTTCGAGATTCGTACAGCACGATTTAAGTGCTCCACTCCAGCGATCGAAAATTTTCTGTCTCTTCTTAAAAATTTCGATTTTCTTGTGAAAAATTGTAAATAAAAGATTACAGTGTTGGACTTGTACCAATGTATTGCACGATTTAAGTGCTTTCACGATTCGCACAGCACGATTTAAGTGCTCCATCCCCGCGATCGAAACTTTTTTTTTCCTATTTATGAAATTGCGATTTTTTCGGAAAAATATAAAATATTGCAAAACAACTTTGTCTTTGGGCCGAAGGATTGTATGATTTAGGTGCTTTCGAGATACATACAGCACGATTTAAGTGCTCGACTCCCGCGACCGAAAATGTTCGGTCTCTTCTTAAAAATTTCGATTTTCTTGTGAAAAATTGTAAATAAAAGATTACAGTGTTGGACTTGTACCAACGTATTGCACGATTTAAGTGCTTTCACGATTCGCACAGCACGATTTAAGTGCTCCATCCCCGCGATCGAAACTTTTTTTTTCCTATTTATGAAATTGCGATTTTTTCGGAAAAATATAAAATATCGCGAAACAACTTTGTCTCTGAGCCTAAGGATTGCATGATTTAGGTACTTTCGAGATTCGTACAGCACGATTTAAGTGCTCCACTCCAGCGATCGCAAATTTTCTGTCTCTTTTTAAAAATTTCAATTTTCTTGTGAAAAATTGTAAATAAAAGATTACAGTGTTGGACTTGAACCAACGTATTGCACGATTTAAGTGCTTTCACGATTCGCACAGCACGATTTAAGTGCTCCATCCCCGCGATCATAACTTTTTTTTTCCTATTTATGAAATTGCGATTTTTTCGGAAAAATATAAAATATTGCAAAACAACTTTGTCTTTGGGCCGAAGGATTGTATGATTTAGGTGCTTTCGAGATACGTACAGCACGATTTAAGTGCTCCACTCCCGCGACCGAAAATGTTCTGTCTCTTCTTAAAAATTTCGATTTTCTTGTGAAAAATTGTAAATAAAAGATTACAGTGTTGGACTTGTTCCAACGTATTGCACGATTTAAGTGCTTTCACGATTCGCACAGCACGATTTAAGTGCTCCATCCCCGCGATCGAAACTTTTTTTTTCCTATTTATGAAATTGCGATTTTTTCGGAAAAATATAAAATATCGCGAAACAACTTTGTCTCTGAGCCTAAGGATTGCATGATTTAGGTGCTTTCGAGATTCGTACAGCACGATTTAAGTGCTCCACTCCAGCGATCGAAAATTTTCTGTCTCTTCTTAAAAATTTCGATTTTCTTGTGAAAAATTGTAAATAAAAGATCACAGTGTTGGACTTGTTCCAACGTATTGCACGATTTAAGTGCTTTCACGATTCGTACAGTACGATTTAAGTGCTCTACTCCAGCGATCGAAAATTTTCTGTCTCTTCTTAAAAATTTCGATTTTCTTGTGAAAAATTGTAAAATTCTTGTGAAAAATTGTAAAAAATTGTAAATATTGCACGATTTAAGTGCTTTCACGATTCGCACAGCACGATTTAAGTGCTCCATCCCCGCGATCGAAAATTTTTTTTCCTATTTATGACATTGCGATTTTTTCGAAAAAATATAAAATATCGCGAAACAACTTTGTCTCTGAGCCTAAGGATTGCATGATTTAGGTACTTTCGAGATTCGTACAGCACGATTTAAGTGCTCCACTCCAGCGATCGCAAATTTTCTGTCTCTTTTTAAAAATTTCAATTTTCTTGTGAAAAATTGTAATTAAAAGATTACAGTGTTGGACTTGAACCAACGTATTGCACGATTTAAGTGCTTTCACGATTCGCACAGCACGATTTAAGTGCTCCATCCCCGCGATCATAACTTTTTTTTTCCTATTTATGAAATTGCGATTTTTTCGGAAAAATATAAAATATTGCAAAACAACTTTGTCTTTGGGCCGAAGGATTGTATGATTTAGGTGCTTTCGAGATACATACAGCACGATTTAAGTGCTCCACTCCCGCGACCGAAAATGTTCGGTCTCTTCTTAAAAATTTCGATTTTCTTGTGAAAAATTGTAAATAAAAGATTACAGTGTTGGACTTGTACCAACGTATTGCACGATTTAAGTGCTTTCACGATTCGCACAGCACGATTTAAGTGCTCCATCCCCGCGATCGAAACTTTTTTTTTCCTATTTATGAAATTGCGATTTTTTCGGAAAAATATAAAATATCGCGAAACAACTTTGTCTCTGAGCCTAAGGATTGCATGATTTAGGTACTTTCGAGATTCGTACAGCACGATTTAAGTGCTCCACTCCAGCGATCGCAAATTTTCTGTCTCTTTTTAAAAATTTCAATTTTCTTGTGAAAAATTGTAAATAAAAGATTACAGTGTTGGACTTGAACCAACGTATTGCACGATTTAAGTGCTTTCACGATTCGCACAGCACGATTTAAGTGCTCCATCCCCGCGATCATAACTTTTTTTTTCCTATTTATGAAATTGCGATTTTTTCGGAAAAATATAAAATATTGCAAAACAACTTTGTCTTTGGGCCGAAGGATTGTATGATTTAGGTGCTTTCGAGATACGTACAGCACGATTTAAGTGCTCCACTCCCGCGACCGAAAATGTTCTGTCTCTTCTTAAAAATTTCGATTTTCTTGTGAAAAATTGTAAATAAAAGATTACAGTGTTGGACTTGTTCCAACGTATTGCACGATTTAAGTGCTTTCACGATTCGCACAGCACGATTTAAGTGCTCCATCCCCGCGATCGAAACTTTTTTTTTCCTATTTATGAAATTGCGATTTTTTCGGAAAAATATAAAATATCGCGAAACAACTTTGTCTCTGAGCCTAAGGATTGCATGATTTAGGTGCTTTCGAGATTCGTACAGCACGATTTAAGTGCTCCACTCCAGCGATCGAAAATTTTCTGTCTCTTCTTAAAAATTTCGATTTTCTTGTGAAAAATTGTAAATAAAAGATCACAGTGTTGGACTTGTTCCAACGTATTGCACGATTTAAGTGCTTTCACGATTCGTACAGTACGATTTAAGTGCTCCACTCCAGCGATCGAAAATTTTCTGTCTCTTCTTAAAAATTTCGATTTTCTTGTGAAAAATTGTAAAATTCTTGTGAAAAATTGTAAAAAATTGTAAATATTGCACGATTTAAGTGCTTTCACGATTCGCACAGCACGATTTAAGTGCTCCATTCCCGCGATCGAAAATTTTTTTTCCTATTTATGACATTGCGATTTTTTCGAAAAAATATAAAATATCGCGAAACAACTTTGTCTCTGAGCCTAAGGATTGCATGATTTAGGTACTTTCGAGATTCGTACAGCACGATTTAAGTGCTCCACTCCAGCGATCGCAAATTTTCTGTCTCTTTTTAAAAATTTCAATTTTCTTGTGAAAAATTGTAATTAAAAGATTACAGTGTTGGACTTGAACCAACGTATTGCACGATTTAAGTGCTTTCACGATTCGCACAGCACGATTTAAGTGCTCCATCCCCGCGATCATAACTTTTTTTTTCCTATTTATGAAATTGCGATTTTTTCGGAAAAATATAAAATATTGCAAAACAACTTTGTCTTTGGGCCGAAGGATTGTATGATTTAGGTGCTTTCGAGATACATACAGCACGATTTAAGTGCTCCACTCCCGCGACCGAAAATGTTCGGTCTCTTCTTAAAAATTTCGATTTTCTTGTGAAAAATTGTAAATAAAAGATTACAGTGTTGGACTTGTACCAACGTATTGCACGATTTGAGTGCTTTCACGATTCGCACAGCACGATTTAAGTGCTCCATCCCCGCGATCGAAACTTTTTTTTTCCTATTTATGAAATTGCGATTTTTTCGGAAAAATATAAAATATCGCGAAACAACTTTGTCTCTGAGCCTAAGGATTGCATGATTTAGGTGCTTTCGAGATTCGGACAGCACGATTTAAGTGCTCCACTCCAGCGATCGAAAATTTTCTGTCTCTTCTTAAAAATTTCGATTTTCTTGTGAAAAATTGTAAATAAAAGATTACAGTGTTGGACTTGTACCAATGTATTGCACGATTTAAGTGCTTTCACGATTCGCACAGCACGATTTAAGTGCTCCACTCCAACGATCGAAAATTTTCTGTCTCTTCTTAAAAATTTCGATTTTCTTGTGAAAAATTGTAAATAAAAGATTACAGTGTTGGACTTGAACCAACGTATTGCACGATTTAAGTGCTTTCACGATTCGCACAGCACGATTTAAGTGCTCCATCCCCGCGATCATAACTTTTTTTTTCCTATTTATGAAATTGCGATTTTTTCGGAAAAATATAAAATATTGCAAAACAACTTTGTCTTTGGGCCGAAGGATTGTATGATTTAGGTGCTTTCGAGATACATACAGCACGATTTAAGTGCTCCACTCCCGCGACCGAAAATGTTCTGTCTCTTCTTAAAAATTTCGATTTTCTTGTGAAAAATTGTAAATAAAAGATTACAGTGTTGGACTTGTTCCAACGTATTGCACGGTTTAAGTGCTTTCACGATTCGCACAGCACGATTTAAGTGCTCCATCCCCGCGATCGAAACTTTTTTTTTCCTATTTATGAAATTGCGATTTTTTCGGAAAAATATAAAATATCGCGAAACAACTTTGTCTCTGAGCCTAAGGATTGCATGATTTAGGTGCTTTCGAGATTCGTACAGCACGATTTAAGTGCTCCACTCCCGCGACCGAAAATGTTCTGTCTCTTCTTAAAAATTTCGATTTTCTTGTGAAAAATTGTAAATAAAAGATTACAGTGTTGGACTTGTACCAACGTATTGCACGATTTAAGTGCTTTCACGATTCGCACAACACGAACAACATGAATATTGTATTACTTTTGTTCCTTTCATTTGAGAACAGGCATATTCTAATGAAAAATCCTAATTCACCTATACGATTTATGAAGAACTGTGGTTAGAATTTTGATTAATGTGGGCACGAAATACATTTAAGCTCAAATAATTCTTTGTTATCATTGAAATATTTTCGACGAATGTATGTATTATAAAAACATTGAATGTGTAGTCAGATATGATTAAAGGCCATAACGATCTGGTTTCAACTGAATACACAATATTACATGATACAAATCTTAGTCTTTTTAAGTCAATTGATAAAATATGTTATACTGTCGAACAATGAATGTTATCATTCGCGTTTGCTACATCTCTGCGAAGGGGCGGAGATATACATTAATATTGTCGGAAAAACTTTCGTTGTATTTGCCCGCGACTTCACTTTTTGGTCATATACCCACCAGCGACCATTCCTGTAACAAAAAGCGGAGTAATGGCCGGCCGATTTTTCCGTCTGATTATATCTTAATTTGTGGACGATTGGTGGCGGTTCGAAATGTATTAACCCTTTCAGTTCCATTTCGTCGACCATATCTAATAATTTAATATTCGTCGGAATATTGGCCAACTTCACTAGATCTTGATATTCGTCTCCGACCGTTTCTAGTAGAATGAAATCTTCTGCAATAAGAATAACCTTTGTCGAAATCATTGAAACGTATTATGGAGTTTGATCTATTATCTGTAATATTATATTAGTCTGCTTACTCGATGTTTTCATTTCGGATGTTAGAGTGCCGACACATCCTAACGACGAACATATTCCAGCCTTCGTAGCTATCTCATTGTTAATGGCCTCGTTGTAATCCTCCGACAAAACAGCTGCTAATCTTACGGTTAAGATCGGAAACAGTTTCGTCTTCGGTGGACATTGACCGCTACAGGTCCATTTTTCGACGAAACAGGGAACGTTGTTTAGTATTTTCGTCACCAGAGATGCTACGGAACTGTCGCAATTTATGACGAAACAGTTCATCTTTGAGTACCCCGTTTTGTCAAAATGCTCAGTGAGAATCTCTGCTCGGGCACGGTACGTCGCTGCTATGATCGATTTCACGCGCGTCGTATCGATTAGCTCATAAAAACGATTTTTTGCCTTATTCCTCTGAACGATGTTTTTGAAAAAATCCTTCGAATCGAACGCAACGGTCAACAGAAGTTGAAACAAACTGTCGAAAGCAGATGTATGCGTCAGGTCGATTCGTGAGTCGTTTTGTTGGATGACTTTCAATCTCAAGTCGGCACCACTTTTAAGAATAGGTATCGTCGAAAGAGCATCGGTTAGCTTAAATTCATTGATTGGATATGTCTGTTGTAAGTATTTTCCGCGTGACTGTTTTTTTTCTTGCAATGTTTTTCTTTGGTCTTGTTTTTTTTGCAGCTGCCCAACCCCAGTTCCATTGCCGTCCCGCGCTTCCTTTTTTCTCGGGGTTCCAACATGACTACTTTGCACGTCCGGCGCAAAACTTGGCCCTGCTACATCACAGCACTCTATGATTCCGTTTGGATCGCTATCGTAAGCAGTCTCGCTTTGGTGGACTTCGATTTCGACGGACTGCGTCGCACTTTCAGTGAGTTCCCTACTAGAACTCGGGATGGCGACTAAATTCTCCTGCGAGTGCGTCCCTCGCGTCTCTTGTTTTTTTTTTCCGGGGCGTTTTTCCGTGTAATGATTTTCATTTTCTGTTCATTATTTTCTCGAACTGTTTTTTTTTCCTGACCCCGTGAATTCCCGCGTAGAAAAAATTAGTATGGGATTGACTCTGGGAGAACGATGGTCGAGAGTCTGGGATTTATTTGGGATTGAATCTGGGAAGCACTATGGGCAGGTATCTGGGTTTTGGGACCCGGCTAGATGGTTTCCCAGACCTTTTCCCATAGCTTCAGTGGACGGGGGGAGTCCTCGTGCAATCAATCCCATACGTTTTTCCAGATTCTCTCCCGGCCGTACCGTACGACCGGGGGGATCCTCGCGCGATCAATCCCATGCATAGAATCCCTTATTATGTGTAAATGAAAGAAGAAGGAAAAATAGATTTTGTCAAATGGAAGGAAAAAATGAAAAACGAAGAAATATGCTCAAATCTAATTTTTTTTCAACGAATATGATTTCGCCGTGCAAAGTTAAGCGCTGTAGTACATAATCGGCGGTTAAATTTCATTTAAGGCCCCAAAAATAATGTGATGTACTGGGAAAAGCTTGGATAGATAAATTAAAAGATCTATGTTAAACTCATCCAATACTTTACAATATTTTTGGGACCTACATCGAATTTCAAACGCCGATTACGTATAGCAACATTTAACTTTGCTCGGGGAACTCATATCCGTCGAAAAAAATTGGTTTTAGGCATATTTTTTCGTTTTTTATTTTTTTCTTCCATTTGACAAAATCTATTTTTTCATCTTCTTTCACTTACACATAACATGGGATTCTATGTATGGGATTGATTGCGCAAGGATTCCCCCGGTCGTACGCGACGGCTGGAAGAGAATCTGGAAAAGCATATGGGATTGATTGCACGAGGATCCCCGTTCGTATGCGACGGCTGGGAGAGAATCTGGAAAAGCGTATGGGATTGATTGCACGAGGATTCCCCCCGTCCACTGAAGCTATGGGAAAAGGTCTGGGAAACCATCCAGCTGGGTCCCAAAACCCAGATGACTGCCCATAGTGCTTCCCAGATTCAATTCCAAACAAACCCCAGCCTCTCGCCCATCGTCCTCCCAGAGTCAATCCCATACTAATTTTTTCTACGCGGGTTGTCGTGAACTCGTGATTCGTTTAAGCGACGTGCGTTCGACTTTGGGAAGCACGAAGCACAGATACGTTTTTGACCGAAGCCTTCGTCGCTGCCGCATGCTGGCATCGAACACGGATCGATTGCATGTACTGCTCGGTTACACATCTGTAATAAGATATAAAATAAGTAATTCTTAATCATAAATGGAACCAGTCTGTCAATAGTTTCAGTTTGGCTGTTCCTTTTAATTATTTATCGTTTCTATTTTTAGTTTAGTTTTAGTTTAGTTTTAGTTTAGTTTTAGTTTAGTTTTAGTTTAGTTTTAGTTTAGTTTTAGTTTAGTTTTAGTTTAGTTTTAGTTTAGTTTTAGTTTAGTTTTAGTTTAGTTTTAGTTTAGTTTTAGTTTAGTTTTAGTTTAGTTTTAGTTTAGTTTTAGTTTAGTTTTAGTTTAGTTTTAGTTTAGTTTTAGTTTAGTTTTAGTTTAGTTTTAGTTTAGTTTTAGTTTAGTTTTAGTTTTAGTTTAGTTTTAATTATTGGTATAGATATATATTATATACAACGGAAACTCATTAATGTATTTATCTATCTATAACTGAAATATATATATTGTTCGAAAATAATAAGGCACTTTCAATTATTGCAATTATAAATAATGAGAGCTATTACCATACAATGGTGGGCTCCCGCTGGAATGTCGCCATTTTTACAAGCCGGACAACTGTTCTGCACGTCAACCGTTGAACTTGAATGTGCTACATCGGTGCACTCTGCGATACGATTCTGATCGCTAGCGTAAGCAGTCTCGCTTTGATGGACCTCGACTTCGATGCAATGCGTTGCAATTTCGTCGAGTTCACTACTAGAACTCGTGATGGTGAGGACTTTCGCTTGCGAATGCTTTGGTCGGATCATTTGTTTTTTTTTCTTCTGCAACGTTTTTTCGTGCGGTTGTTTTTTTTTTTGCACATTCTTTCCGCAGGCCTGTTTCTTTTCATGCGCGACAACCTGACCTCGCCAGTTCTCGTGAGCGCGCGATTCGATAAGGTGACGTGCATTTGACTTTAAGAAGCACGAGGCACAGATACGTTTTTGACCGAAGCCTTCGTCGCTGCCGCATGCTGGCATCGAACACGGTTCGATAGCGTGGATCGCTCGGTTACAGATCTATAAAAAAATTGTATGTATCAGATATTTTACTATAACTATAACGCTTTTATATCCAGCCATAAAATTAAATCTATTCACATAGCCGATTCTTACCATTAAATACATGCATATTTTAGTTAAAAAAAATTGTTGAAAAAATACGGCAAGTCTAACCAATTTCTGTTTTTATAATTAGAATTAATGTAACAATCATTACCATGCAATGGTGTGCTCCACCTGGCATGTCACCATTTTTACAGGCCGGACAACTGCTGTCTTTATGTTCCGTCAAACTCGGTTGTTCATCACTGTCCTCCGTGGTGCTGTTCGGTTCAACATCATTACCGTGACAGGGAGTCTCGTCTTCCTGGACTTCGCTGTCATCAGTTTCACTAGCGTACTGCTGTTCCGTGACAATTTCTTCGTTGACGGCAGCGTTGACGATTTTTGAATACCCGTCAAGATACTTTTTGTGAATTTGTACAAACTCGTCAACCCCTAACGGCGGTTTGAACTCTGCCAGCATCTGTCCCTTTATGGTCCCAAACTCAGCCTCGACGTGGGCACTCGATGCTGGGCATCGCCCAAACCCATATTTATCCCGAAAAACACAACTCCACAGAGGAAGCCACTTTATTTCTTTGACTAGCCGATCCGCAAAATGTGGTGCCCAGTGAGGATTGATGTCAGTTCCTGGTGCTCGTTCTATTTCGCTTTTTACGGAATCAGCGATTTCGGTGGCCCAATTGCGCCACAAGCTTTGTTCTGCTCAGCCAGCAGCTCTCGTTTCGAGTTTGCCGTTCGATTCGTCATCCATACAACAATTCGCGTCGTCGAACTGCTTCGTGAATTCGATCATCTCGGCGGTCTCAAGAAGATGCTTTAAAAACACTTTTGCTTCCTCGCAGTTCGACATGCGTCCTTCAATCGTTAGCCCACATTCCCTACTGTACGAGATCGTTAGTAAAGCCGAAATTATTTTCCGAGCATCATCGATATTTCGGGACAAGATGATCTTCCCGACGCAGGCTTTTAGGAATTTCGAAACTTCGACTCGCACGTTTTTCAAAAAATCCGTCCACGTTTTGATGTAATGCGCGATATCGATCCGTATATAACACGGTGGAAGTTCAGACTTTAAAAATGCATCCGCATACTCGTTGATGGTTTTGTGTGAGGTAAACTCACGAACGGCCGCTGATAATAGGGCAACGGATTGGTCGCAGACAACCTCCTTCGGCGGCGATAGCCCCCAGTGTTCGATCCATTGGGATAACCAAAAGTTGATTGCACCTGTAGTGTGTCGTTCTGTAAGCATTTGCGCCACTGGCAATTGACCCGAACTCGTTGATATGACCGCAAGATATAAAAATATAGGCCCCGATTTTTTTTTGTTTTTCCGCATAATCGGCCTGATTATCGAACCTGTTGAGTCGATCGCGAGACACAAATCTTCTTCTTTACTGACCTTTGTATAGAGGTTTCGTTGAAGTTTCGTAGAATAGTGCACGAAAAATGGCTTGTGCCATATCCACGGAATTTCTCCTTTCATATTGTACTCGCTCAGTGTTTCCAAAGCGACAATTGGATCGGGATCGAGCCAGTTCTCTTTGGCGACTTGATGTTTTATTTGCCTTAGAGTTCCGGTTCTCGGAAGATGTGGTGGCTCAGGGTCATCCTCGTCCATAAGATCGTCAGCCAAAGCCGCTCGGAATACATGCGCGGATTTCGATTGCAGTTTCTCGCCGAGTTCATGGCGAATTCCGCCTCGCACATAGCGTTTTCCGCATTCACCAGCACCTTTCGTAGTCGAACATATTATAGCGACAACATTATCCGCACTGCGTTCTATTTTGCATTCTATTTTAGATCCACAGTTGCATGATCCTACGAAATGTCCGGCCGTAACTTCCTTGTTCAGATAATGGTATTTGAAATTGTAACCGCATTTCAATCGTGTGTTGCCCCATATCTTCTGCGTTACAAAGTCTTGCCATAAATCTGTGAACGAAATTATTAAAATTCTGCAGTGGCTGTTTTCAAGTTTTTGTAAATCGTTTCTATTTTTAGTTTAGTTTTAGTATAGTTTTAGTTTAGTTTTAGTTTAGTTTTAGTTTAGTTTTAGTTTAGTTTTAGTTACTGGAGAGGCTGAGATAATTTTTTATACATGGCCGCAATGACAGCTGTAAAGAAAGCATTTTGAATGCAGTTACATTCAAAAGTGCCGGTTCAACATCAACATGTATACTTTATACTCAGTGCGTAAATATTTATACTCAGTGCGCAAATATAGGAACACGAAAACAATAAATCATTTGTTTCTTCTGCGTAAAAATATTTATTAGATACTCATGCAAAGAAAATATGCTGCCTTTTCATGAAGCTGAAGCTAGCCGCTGCGGCTAGTTTCGACAGGGGCGAAGCCTGATGAAAAAGGGGGGCTGTGGTTCCCCATGTGTTACGCCGTTCGCTGGTTGCTGTTCACTGTTCGCCAATTCGCTGATAATTTTTTCTATAGTTTGACACACACCATTAAGCATATGTGCCAAGTTTCAAATCATGTACACCCCCTCGAGCCGAGAAAAAAAATGTTTATTAACAATTTGAAGGCCTCCGCCGACTATCTTCAGATGCCCTTTTCTTTATCGAAGTGTACATTTGCTAATAATTTTTTCTATAGTTCAACACAGTGCCCTGAGTATATGTGCAACATTTCAAACAATGTACACCCCCACGAGACGAGAAGAAAAATGTTTACGATAAACAAAAGTGTATTTAAAGATAGTCGGCGGAGGTCTTAAAATGTTTAATAAACATTTTTTTTCTCAGCTCAAGGGGGTGTACATTGTTTGAAATTTTGCACATATACTCAGGGCACTGTGTCGAACTATAGAAAAAATTATTAGCGAATGTACACTACGATAAACAAAAGAGCATCTGAAGATAGTCAGCGGGAGCCTTAAAATTGTTAATAAACATGTTTTTTCTCGGCTCAAGGGGGTGTACATTGTTTGAAATTTTGCACATATACTCAGGGTACTGTGTAGAACTATAGAAAAAATTATTAGCGAATGTACACTTCGATAAACCAAAGGGCATCTTGAAGATAGTCGGCGGAGGCCTTCAAATTGTTAATAAACATTTTTTTTCTCGGCTCAGGGGGGTGTACATTGTTTGAAATTTTGCACATATACTCAGGGCACTGTGTCGAACTATAGAAAAAATTATCAGCGAATGTACACCTCGATAAAAAGGGCATCTCGAGATAGTCCGCTGAAGCCCCAAAATTGTTAATAAACATTTTTTTTCTCAGCTCGAGAGGGTGTACATTGTTTGAAACTCGGCTCATATGCTTAGTGGACTGTGTCGAGCAGTAGAAAAAATTATTAGCGAATTTGCGAACAGTGAACAGCAACCAGCGAACGGCAAAACGAGGACTACAGTGGCGCATGAGAACCGCTGTTCGCGCGGCGAACTGCCCGCTGAACTGCCCGCTAGTTTCAGCTTCATTCCGATAATGTTTAAATGCGGCAGTAGTCTTTACATTAATATCCCAGCCACGGAGAGTGCAATTTTGCGAAGGGACGAGGTTATTAAGTAATTGTTAATAATTATACAAGTCGAAACTACGACCACGATCGTCCTTGCAGATGGCCGTATTTTTTTTTCAAAGCTCAAACTTCCTAGAGTTGTTATAGTTAATACGCTGTAGACATTACGTGTGATTTTTCGACGGGACGAAATTGTTAATTAATTGTCAACAATTCTTTAAAACACGAAAACACCGAAGATTGCCCCGCATAAGACGCTGGATTTTTTTTTTCAAAGTTAAAGCTCATCCCTTCACAAAATTGCATTCTCCGTGTCTGGTACATTAATGTAAAGACGGCTGCCAAATTTAAACATTATCGGAACGACCATAACATATGGGGCACCATAGCCCCCCTTTTTCATCAGGCTTCGCCCCTGGCGAAACTGTCCGCAGCGGCTAGCTTCAGCTTCATTGCCTTTTGCAGGAAATTATTTTCTCAACTAGTGACATAGAATGAAATTTGCTGTGCATGAGTCTTGCAAAGCTTTTTTGCATGCGTAACATTTTTCATTTTCATCACTTTTTTTGTGTTCACCTTTTTCTAAGTGTGTAGTAGTTACTGTGAGGCTCACCGCGGCGAAATTTCGCTCGATACACGTCGCGCTCGATCGATCGCTCTAGTTATTGTGAGGCACAGCGACGCGTACGCGTTGCCCACAGGTACGTCGGATCCACCGAGTTTCGATTAAAACATTTGGCTAACGCGCGACTATCGGCACTTCTTTGCAATGCTATGTTCTTGCGTCGACATAAGATTTTTTAGCTTCCTAAGTTTATTTCTGCTTGCTATAAAGCTCTGGGCCAACAACCATACATTGTTATTATTAATTTCATGGTTGCATTTGCGGGTGTTAATTCATTCTATTTACCGGGATTGCGGGAGAGGATTCTTCAAGACAAGAAAATAAACACTCACGGCAACTAGCGAGGCTGATTATTATTTAAATAGCCCGGTTTAAATGCCGGGACAATACACTGATCGTGCACTTGTGGAAAACGTAAATACGGTATAACAATAGGGAGGACCGATGAGCGCGTGCACGCGACAGTGCGAGCGATCACCTCGGTGACTCAGACGGGAAGACCCCGTGCGAACACAGTTCGGAGAATCGTTCGGCTTGGCGGCAATCGTCACAGCGAAAAAAGGGGTTTACACCTCTTAATTCACGGTCAAGGCCGCGGACTCGGTTCCCCTTGTTTCTGTGGTCGAACGACGCTTCTCGATACATTTGTTTTCATCTGTATGTCCGAGCGCGCGAGAAATAGTGCGTGAGAGTGAGAGGCAGCGCGAGACAGAGCGCGCGCTTACTGCCGCGCTTAAAAGAAAAATATTGGAAACGGGATCCATCGAAAGCGAGGCAGCGAATGCTCCGAACACATCTCGAGTTTTTATTTTAACAATACAAACCGAACAAATTTTCGCTTGATACACGGCCCTCTCAATGGATCATTCTACGCGACGATAAACGATTGTCATTAATTCAATAAAACGCGAATGAAGTTAAGTTTTTTTTCGTTCATCAAAAAAAAAAAATTTCGCTCGATACACGTCGCTCTCGATCGATCGCTCTAGTTGTTGTGAGTTCGGCGCGGCGCCTCGCTCACCGGCACAGCGACGCGTACGCGTTGCCTACAGGTACGTCGGATCCACCGAGTTTCGATTAAAACATTTGGCTAACGCGCGACTATCGGTACTTCTTTGCAATGCTATGTTCTTGCGTCGGCATAAGATTTTTTAGCTTCCTAAGTTTATTTCTGCTTGCTATAAAGCTCTGGGCCAACAATCATACATTGTTATTATTAATTTCATGGTTGCACTAGCGGGTGTTAATTCATCCTATTTACCGGGATTGCGGGAGAGGATTCTTCAAGACAAGAAAATAAACACTCACGGCAACTAGCGAGGCTGATTTTTATTTAAATAGCCCGGTTTAAATGCCGGGACAATACACTGATCGTGCACTTGTGGTAAACGTAAATACGATATAACAATAGAGAGGACCGATGAGCGCGTGCTCGCGACAGTGCGAGCGATCACCTCGATGACTCAGACGGGAAGACCCCGTGCGAACACAGTTCGGAGAATCGTTCGGCTTGGCGGCAATCGTCACAGCGAAAAAAGGGGTTTACACCTCTTAATTCACGGTCAAGGCCGCGGATTCGTTTCCCCTTGTTTCTGTGGTCGCACGACGCTCCTCGATACATTTGTTTTCATCTGTATGTCCGAGCGCGCGAGGAATAGTGCGTGAGAGTGAGAGGCAGCGCGAGACAGAGCGCGCGCCTACTGCCGCGCTTAAAAGAAAAATATTGGAAACGGGATCCATCGAAAGCGAGGCAGCGAATGCTCTGAACACAGCTCGAGTTTTTATTTTAACAATACAAACCGAACAAATTTTCGCTTCATACACGGCCCTCTCAATGGATCATTCTACGCGACGATAAACGATTGTCATTAATTTAATAAAACGCGAATGAAGTTAAGTTCTTTTTCGTTCATAAAAAAAAAAAAAATTCCCTCGATACACGTCGCTCTCGATCGATCGCTCTAGTTGTTGTGAGCTTGGATTACGCGCGACTATCGATACTTTATACATGAACAGTACGATTTTTTTGTCTGTACGTGAAATTCTTATTTTTATCGAATGCTTATGGGGGGATAACAAAACGACTTTTATAGCAAATTTTACTTCATCCAGTTTAATTGTATCATATTTTCCATTAAACATAGGAACAAAAAATTCGGATGAAAAAAATATTTATCCAAGAAGGAATTTTAGGACAAACAGAATAAAAATGTTGCAGTTTGATTTTTCGGTCTAACCTTAACCACCCATAAAATACAGGGTAAAAAAATTGGTCTAAAGAGGAATATGATTTATTGTTTTTTTGCCCTTGAGTATAAAAAATGGTTAAAAAAAAATCTTTGAAAAAATATTATACTAACCTTTTCGGAATTTTTTAACTTCCACTTGCTTCTTCCTTTTCGTATTCGCCACTGATCGCGTTTCGACGAGTTTATCAAAATCGGTTCCCGGTACATTGATGGTGAAGCTAAATGTGGTTTCATTGTCGATTGTTGATTCCAACGTCGAGTTTGCCATGAGCTCATCGGGCAAGCTTCGATCTAATTCATCGATTACGTCGTGTTTAATAGCGAAATCCGGCCAGATTTTTTCTCGCACGCCGTTTTTGTTGCACGCCACATACGAATATAAAGCCGCTGGAGTCTTAATATTTTTAATTTGATGGGCGATTTCAATCCATACATCGGCGGTCTTGGAGACGAGTTTTTGTCCATCGTCATTATGACACAATTGAAGTTTGCGACTTTTGAGAACCGCCAAAATTTGATCAGCATTTATTTTTGACGGTCGCCCTCGCTTTGTCAGAGGCTCGGAATCCTCTTTCTCACTCATTACGTTGACGCGTACACGTAAGATATAATTGGCCACGAAACGTTATAAACATAAATAAAATAAAAAAGACACAACACAACGAGTATCGCGCTCTCAACCGGTCAACGATAATGACAGTTAAACATCGAGACAATCGGCATAGGGCCTACGGTACGAACTGAGGAACGAACACTGCTGGTTTGTCTTCTTCTTCTTCACAATTTGACTGCTGATTTGTCATTGGATGAACGAATGCGAGTGTAAACACGGCCGGGCGCAAGTGGTCCCCGAGCGCGGTAAACCTACAGCGCGCATTCGCTACACGCGGAATTTAAATAACAAACCGCGCAGTACGATTCAAGTTAAAAAATATACCGATGGCGAGCAAGTCGTATAACGACAGGTCATTTTTACAGAAATTGGTAATTGCCTCAGAGGATCGTTCGTATCGGCAGCACGCCGATCGGTAGTCAGTCGCCAAGCAGTAGAATGTCACGAAGTAACATACGTCTCGAAATAATGTATTGTTTCCAATGGCTCTGAGCAGTATAATGTAAAAACGTGGTAGCTGTAATACGAACGGGGTAGTTAGCACGTGTATCTCTTTCGCACCGCACGAAAACAAGCAAGTTAGCGATACTCCGTTCGTTGACACGTCGGGGCTACTGTTCGCTCTACCGACGATCTATACTATATATCAGCCGTCCGACGCTATTCTTTTTGAAAAGCGTACTTGCCATCTATCCTTTTCGTGTAGACCTAAAGAGTGAATATCCTAAGATGTAAATTATAAAGATCAGCGCTATTTCGTGATAAAACATTATTACAAAAAAAATCGTTTCCATGCATAAGCGCGAAAATCGCGTTCACGAGAATAGGGCACGCAATTAATTCTGTTCCATTATCAATCGTAGTCAAATGGTACCTTGCGACAATGCAAAATCAAAGTGATATATCATATTTTATTTTCGCAGAATACATTCTAGCTCTCGCACGAAAGAGTAAATCTCACGATTAATGGAGTGCAGCACTTGAATCGTGCTGTGCGAACCTCGAAAACACCTAAATCATGATACCCTTAGGCCCAAAGACAAAGTTGTTTCGCAATATTTTAAATTTTTTCGAAAAAATCGCAATTTCATAAATAGGAAAAAAAAAGTTTCGATCGCGGGGATGGAGCACTTAAATCGTGCTGTGCGAATCGTGAAAGCACTTAAATCGCGCGATACGTTGCTGCAAGTCGAACGCTGTAATCTTTTATTTACAATTTTTCACAAGAAAATAGAAATTTTTTAGAGGAGACAGAAAATTTTCGGTCGCGCGAATGGAGCACTTAAATGTTGCTGTACGAATCTCGAAAGCACCTAAATCATTCAATCCTTCTGCCCAAAGACAAAGTTGTTTCGCAATATTTTAAATTTTTTCGAAACAATCGCAATTTCATAAATAGGAAAAAAAAAGTTTCGATCGGGGGTATGGAGCACTTAAATCGTACTGTGCGAATCGTGAAAGCACTTAAATCGTGCATTACGTTGGTACAAGTCCAACGCTGTAATCTTTTATTTACAATTTTTCACAAGAAAATCGAAATTTTTTAGAAGAGACAGAAAATTTTCGGTCGCGGGAATGGAGCACTTAAATGGTGCTGTACGAATCTCGAAAGCACCTAAATCATTCAATCCTTCGGCCCAAAGACAAAGTTGTTTCGCAATATTTTAAATTTTTTCGAAAAAATCGCAATTTCATAAATAGGAAAAAAAAGTTTCGATTGCGGGGATGGAGCACTTAAATTGTGCTGTGCGAATCGTTAAAGCACTTAAATCGCGCGATGCGTTGGTACAAATCCAACGCTGTAATCTTTTATTTACTATTTTTCACAAGAAAATCGAAATTTTTTAGAAAAGACAGAAAATTTTTGGGTCGTGGGAGTGGAGCACTTAAATCGTGCTGTACGAATCTCGAAAGCACCTAAATCATACAATCCTTCGGCCTAAAGACAAAGTTGTTTCGCAATATTTTATATTTTTTCGAAAAAATCGCATTTCATAAATAGGAAAAAAAAAATTTCGATCGGGGGTATGGAGCACTTAAATCGTGCTGTGCGAATCGTGAAAGCACTTAAATCGTGCAATACGTTGGTACAAGTCCAACACTGTAATCTTTTATTTACAATTTTTCACAAGAAAATCGAAATTTTTAAGAAGAGACAGAACATTTTCGGTCGCGGGAGTGGAGCACTTAAATCGTGCTGTACGAATCTCGAAAGCACCTAAATCATGCAATCCTTAGGCTCAGAGACAAAGTTGTTTTGCAATATTTTATATTTTTCCGAAAAAATCGCAATTTCATAAATAGGAAAAAAAAAAGTTTCGATCGCGGGGATGGAGCACTTAAATCGTGCTGTGCGAATCGTGAAAGCACTTAAATCGTGCAATACGTTGGTTCAAGTCCAACACTGTAATCGTTTATTTACAATTTTTCACAAGAAAATCGAAATTTTTAAGAAGAGACAGAAAATTTTCGGTCGCGGGAGTGGAGCACTTAAATGGTGCTGTACGAATCTCGAAAGCACCTAAATCATACAATCCTTCGGCCCAAAGACCAAGTTGTTTTGCAATATTTTATATTTTTTCGAAAAAATCGCAATTTCATCAATAGAAAAAAAAAAATTTCGATCGGGGGTATGGAGCACTTAAATCGTGCTGTGCGAATCGTGAAAGCACTTAAATCGTGCAATACGTTGGTACAAGTCCAACACTGTAATCTTTTATTTACAATTTTTCACAAGAAAATCGAAATTTTTAAGAAGAGACAGAACATTTTCGGTCGCGGGAGTGGAGCACTTAAATCGTGCTGTGCGAATCGTGAAAGCACTTAAATCGTGCAATACGTTGGTACAAGTCCAACACTGTAATCTTTTATTTACAATTTTTCACAAGAAAATCGAAATTTTTAAGAAGAGACAGAACATTTTCGGTCGCGGGAGTGGAGCACTTAAATCGTGCTGTACGAATCTCGAAAGCACCTAAATCATACAATCCTTCGGCCCAAAGACCAAGTTGTTTTGGAATATTTTATATTTTTTCGAAAAAATCGCAATTTCATAAATAGGAAATAAAAAGTTTCGATCGCGGGGATGCAGCACTTAAATTGTGCTGTGCGAATCGTGAAAGCACTTAAATCGTGCAATACGTTGGTACAAGTCCAACACTGTAATCTTTTATTTACAATTTTTCACAAGAAAATCGAAATTTTTAAGAAGAGACAGAACATTTTCGGTCGCGGGAGTGGAGCATTTAAATCGTGCTGTGCGAATCGTGAAAGCACTTAATTCGTGCAATACGTTGGTACAAGTCCAACACTGTAATCTTTTATTTACAATTTTTCACAAGAAAATCGAAATTTTTAAGAAGAGACAGAACATTTTCGGTCGCGGGAGTGGAGCACTTAAATCGTGCTGTACGTATCTCGAAAGCACCTAAATCATGCAATCCTTAGGCTCAGAGACAAAGTTGTTTCGCGATATTTTATATTGTTTCGAAAAAATCGCAATTTCATAAATAGGAAAAAAAAAGTTTCGATTGTGGGGATAGAGCACTTAAATCGTGCTGTGCGAATCGTGAAAGCACTTAAATCGTGCAATACGTTGGTACAAGTCCAACACTGTAATCTTTTATTTACAATTTTTCACAAGAAAATCGAAATTTTTAAGAAGAGACAGAACATTTTCGGTCGCGGGAGTGGAGCACTTAAGGGGGCTGAGTCACCTAAAAATTATTTTTTTATTTATTTTTTTTAAATTTTTTTTCTGAATGTACATGCGGTGTACTACATACACACCAAATTTTAGATCGAAATTTAAAAAATTACCGAAGGTAGAAGCATTTTAGTAGTGTTAGAAATAAATAATGCGTGAAAAAAAAAAATGCCGAAATGCAACACGTACAATACCGGAATACCGCATCTCCGCATGTTTTTTTTTCTTCTAATAAGAAGAATAAGAAACATCGAGAAAGGAACATAAAAAAACAATCGATGTCGAAACTGCGTTCGGTAGGTAACGATTTACCGACCAAAGGGTCGTTACGTCTAATCGATGCGACTCAGATTATCGCCGCTACCGCGCTTTGTTTTGAGTCTGCGATACACCGGCGTAATGTAGCAGCGATGATTTTTACTCGATTGTGTCAATCGGGTAAAAACTGAGCTTGTAAACTCAGTGTATTAGTATGTGTCAGTGTTTACAGTTTTTCCGAATGAACGGAATATATTCTGTATTTTTGCCCGCAATAGTGTAAAAATGTTTTTCACAGTGACAGTGTCGCAAAGCGAAAAGTCTCGCAGACTTAACCTCTTTTTTAAACGTCAGATTTGACGTAAGAGTATATTTTTTTATGTTTTAAACATTTTTTTTGCATTTACGAGATTTGTGAAGTGAAAAAAAAAAAAAAAACCAAAAAAGAAAATCTGATTTTTATGTGATAGAAAAAAAAAGTGGACATTTTTATGTGACAAAAAAAATTTTTAAATAATTTTTTTTATTGCGGATCACCCAAGTTGGTTATTTTCATTAATCTGTGAAATTCATTTTTTTCCATTTTATTTTTCTTCGCTTGCCGCAGGTTTCAGAGAGAATGGCCCCACCAATTTTGGATTGCGACGGCTTATATTCTTCGTAACAGTCAGTGTTACGGAACGAGTGCGGGGATTTTTCATGCGATCAAAAATGGATTTATCGCAAGCCATTATGTGAGTGGTTACGAGACAAAAAGTGGAAAAAGTGAATTTTTTGGTAGTTTTTAACTCATAGCTTCGTCAGCGAAGCTTCAAAAAAAAATCCCCGCACTCGTTCCGCAATAAACTGTCTAACGAAGAAAATAAGACATCGCAAGCAAAGATTGATGCTTTCATTCAGTCCGAAAGCTGCGGCAAAGGAAAAATGTTTGACCATTGCGCATTACACCGGAATACACTGTAGGTCTCCAAAAAAATTCACAGCGGTAGTCTAACACATATATATTATGGAGGTAAAATGGAATTTTTCATTGAACTTATATATACTGCAAAAAAAAATTTTTACTTTTCGATTTTTTAGGTGACTCAGTCCCCTTAAATCGTGCTGTACGAATCTCGAAAGCACCTAAATCATACAATCCTTCGGCCCAAAGACCAAGTTGTTTTGGAATATTTTATATTTTTTCGAAAAAATCGCAATTTCATAAATAGGAAATAAAAAGTTTCGATCGCGGGGATGCAGCACTTAAATCGTGCTGTGCGAATCGTGAAAGCACTTAAATCGTGCAATACGTTGGTACAAGTCCAACACTGTAATCTTTTATTTACAATTTTTCACAAGAAAATCGAAATTTTTAAGAAGAGACAGAACATTTTCGGTCGCGGGAGTGGAGCATTTAAATCGTGCTGTGCGAATCGTGAAAGCACTTAATTCGTGCAATACGTTGGTACAAGTCCAACACTGTAATCTTTTATTTACAATTTTTCACAAGAAAATCGAAATTTTTAAGAAGAGACAGAACATTTTCGGTCGCGGGAGTGGAGCACTTAAATCGTGCTGTACGTATCTCGAAAGCACCTAAATCATGCAATCCTTAGGCTCAGAGACAAAGTTGTTTCGCGATATTTTATATTGTTTCGAAAAAATCGCAATTTCATAAATAGGAAAAAAAAAGTTTCGATTGTGGGGATAGAGCACTTAAATCGTGCTGTGCGAATCGTGAAAGCACTTAAATCGTGCAATACGTTGGTACAAGTCCAACACTGTAATCTTTTATTTACAATTTTTCACAAGAAAATCGAAATTTTCAAGAAGAGACAGAACATTTTCGGTCGCGGGAGTGGAGTACTTAAATCGTGCTGTACGAATCTCGAAAGCACCTAAATCATACAATCCTTCGGCCCAAAGACAAAGTTGTTTTGCAATATTTTATATTTTTCCGAAAAAATCGCAATTTCATAAATAGGAAAAAAAAAAGTTTCGATCGCGGGGATGGAGCACTTAAATCGTGCTGTGCAAATCGTGAAAGCACTTAAATCGCGCAATACGTTGGTACAAGTCCAGCGCGGTAATCTTTTATTTACAATTTTTCACCAGAAAATCGAAATTTTTTATAAGAGAGAAAAAAATTTCAATCGCGCGAGTGGAGCACTTAAATCGTGCTTTGCTTATTTCAAAAGCACCTAAAAAGCACTTACTTTTGGTATAAGTTGGATCTATTTCAGATACTTCTCTGAATTTCGATTCTCCACGTGCAACATAGGAAAAAAAAAAAAAATGTTTCTGGTCGGTTTTCGAGGAAACCATTTTTACAACTCGAAAGCACCTAAAAAGCACTTACTTTTGGTATAAGTTGGATCTATTTCAGATACTTCTCTGAATTTCGATTCTCCACGTGCAACATAGGAAAAAAAAAAAAAATGTTTCTGGTCGGTTTTCGAGGAAACCATTTTTACAACTCGAAAGCACCTAAAAAGCACCTAATTTTGGTATACGTTGAATCCATTTTGGAGACTTTCGTCTAAATGTTCGATTACCGACATTAAAAAAAAAAAAAAAAAAAAAAAAAAAAAATATTTCCAGTCGGATTTCGGGGAAATTTTTTTTACATTTCGAAAGCACTTAAAAAGCACTTAATTCCTGCAAAAAGCTTTTTACGAAAATTTCGATTTCTGCTAGCTTGATATCAAGCTAGCAGAGACTTTTTGCAACTGGATTCCCTGCTAAATAAAAAGAGCACCAAATTTTTAACTACGGCACCAAATTAGCACCTAAAAAGCACCTAATTTTGGTATAAGTTAAATCCATTTTGGAGACTTTCGTCTGCTGACTTGACAGGAGTTATAATATGTGCGCCGGCAGTCTCTCGAATCCTCTAGATTTTTCTCTCCTCGGGTATCGCCGGCGGACGACTCGGTATTCGCGTTATCCTATGACTCTCGCGCGTTCCTAACGGCTAGCGTACCTGCGAGAGCGTTACAACGCCTCGTCACAATATACATTGGAAAAAAAAGTTTATTTTTTGAATCTTTAGGTGCCTTAACGTACCTTTCGTTTCTTTTGTTTTTATTTTTTGTGAAATTTCACTTCGTTTTAAAATGTGATGATTTTTTTTTTTTTTTCAGAGTTTCTTTGTCAACATATTTCCTTAAAAAATAAAAATTTAATTTTTGGAAACCCCAATATTGGAAAAATCTTCGATCGATATTTGCGCATATGCACGTAGCGCGCGACCGCTGCTAGTCAAATACGTATAATTATAATGAATAAGAATATTTATATGAGAAGTATCAGCATCCTTCCGCGATCATAACTCATTGAAGTATGGTAATCATCAATTCTATCATTTTTGTTTACATTCACGTGAATGTTTATTTCAGTGGCAAACGTAGGGGTACAATATTTACCGTAAAAGTTGAATCGCCTAACAAGAAATTTCGTTAACTCCTCGCGTACAGAGGACGGAAATATTCGTCCAAATGTTTTGGCCGGTCGTTACCTCCAATCTCCCCGTGTAACTAAAATGAATTGTGAAATTTTTGTTTTTTCATTTATAAAATAACATTGAACTGTTGTTTTGTCGATGGTGTTCGGAAGGATTTATTTTACGCTCTTGCGTATTGTTGTTACGAAAGAACAAAAGTAGCTTTCGCCTTGGCTAACAAAACGTTGCCCGTACGTGAGGGCTTTAAATAAAAGAAGCAGAGAGGAAAAGGGGAAGTATACAGGAGTGCCGATTCTATCGACGTAGGATCCATCAAATTTAGACAGTTGTTTAATCATAACAAAACTCATTATACAACTGAAATAGATATACATTATGTAAATGAAATATGCGCGAGGTTCCTTCTTACTGTCAGTATCAATAAAATATGAATGTGCATACTTAGTGGTAAGCAAGTGAAACACACGTTTCAAGCACGACGGTGTAGAAAACGTTTTGAAATTAAATAAGAAAATATATCAAAGTACGCCAGTTTAGAATACGAATGTTTTCACAGGGTTCATCGTACCCTATACCGGCTCGACGAAAGCCACCACGCTGCCCGTTCACCGTGACCCGTGGGGGTCAGTTATAAAACAACAACCACAACAAAGCAATTAAAAATAGTCATTTCCTATGACATATTGTGTATGAATAGTTAATTCGATACTTAATTAATTGAGTGCGAAGGACTAAAGAGGCGCATGATACAAAATAAGATATGTATAGACACTCGATCGGCTCGGTAAATCAAAAATTATAAGGTCATATTTTTCAAAGTTAGATAGATAATTAGTTAGTTTGGGGGATTTTTAGATAGCTGAGAATCTCTTCTTTCTGATAAATCAAATTACAATTACCATATCCGCATAATTGTGTGGATATTTTAATTTTTCTGTGCCGTGATTCTTAACTGTCACTATAATAATAGGAGCATTTACCTTACAATGCTTCCAACACGACGCGCGAGCCAATACACAACACCGTCACCGGTCACCGGTATCGCCGTCGCCAGAGGTTCCGGTCGAAAATCGCGCAAAAAGCACATGGCACTATAGCTATCTATGCTTTATCGTATAATTGCTTTATCGTAAAGCACTGTCGCTCGCTCGCTGTGCTTTATACGTGTATCGATTATCGACACAATATGCTATATAGTTTTCGATTTATTAACTTTGAATTTATTCCGTTATTAATTGTTTCAATGATGAAAAAGTCTTACTTTTTATAAGGAATTTCCGTCGTGCCGAATGAGATGAGAATAAAAAAATAGTTTGTTGGTAGTTATCGATGATGCCACGAGATAATTCTTTCGATTCTTCCAACTTTTCATTAAAAAATGACATAATATAAAGTAAGAAGCGTGATATAAATTTATCACGTTTAAATTTTTTTTATTGACCCGAGTAGGGGGCTACACAGCCTTCGTGGACGATTCGTAGACACAGTCCTGGAATGCCAGCACAGCCAGACAATTACCCGCAGTGACGTCTTCAGAATATTAGCTGTATCATGGAGAAAGCAAGTTCTCTACATTACCTACGGTCCGCGATCTCAGTGTTAGTATATTACCTTCTTCAGCCGCGCGTACAAGGTTGATTTCGGCTCAGGATGAATGCTCTCAAGATTGTCACGGGATTAAAACAAGCTGTCTTGCGGAGCGTGGCGGTGATAAGTTGGAGACGCGGGAAAAGTAATTATGCGAAAATGAAACGCTGCCCTGAAACCATCTCTGTTTATGGTCATCTCCGCCGTTAGGACCAATACGTTCAAGAGCTGTCGGGCTCTGAGGATGCAGTTCACCTGGCTTTAGTCGTGTTAAATCGTAACCGTTCAAGTGCGAGTCGTTAATGAAAAATGGTTCGTACAATTGAGTCGCCGTAGGTCAGGATCTCGTGGTCCAGGGGATATCACCGCCCGGGGCGAAACATACCGAGGACGCCGGTGCATGTGGATCCTTTTGTAATAAAATATTTTTGAACCAGGGTGCGATTGGATTATACCTCTATGACTCTCGGGACACACTTGCATGTGGTAAACCCGAGCTATTGGATGCCTGCGTGTAAATGAGGTGGTATGCTTCGGACAGACCTCTTAGCTTTGCTATATCGCACTGGGTCATTTGAAATTGCGCGCATGCTCTAGGGTAGACTTATTTCAGGACAATTTCGTTACAGGAGGCGCTCGTGTTTTGGCAACCTGACAGCCACCCTGTCAAACTTTGGAAGCAGATGACAATTTGTAGCAGATGATACACAGATGCTCATTCGTCGCGTACTCCGTGGCCGGATGATTTTCAAATAAAAAAAAAATCGACATCTCGTTTCAATCTTTGTTCCTATTTTACGTAAATACAAATGAATTCTACCCGGTATAGCGCAGATAAAAAGTGTGCAATCATAAAAAAAAGAATTTTCTATCCTTCAACCGTCGAAGATTCATCGCAGCAGAAATCTTTGTCAATTATGTTCACCCGATTTATTCGTTTACAGTTACTAATAAAAATTGTAAATTCTTTTTCTGACAACGTATTTTCTCCTCTTCAAAACAAGCCAAAATAAGAGTCGAAATCTTTTTTCGCTGCTGAGATATGATTTTATTTATGCAAAGACTAATTTTACGAATTTTCGTCAAACAACGAATCGTTTTTTCAAATTTCTCGAAATTGTCGTCTCTACAAAAAAGAAATATTTTTATTCGACGAAGGTTAATAAACACTGTGAATTAATTTACGTAACTGATAAATGTTTTTCCCTCATACGTACTTTCGAAAAGAAACGCAGAGCGCGACGTATAAACATACTTCATCCGTAGCGCATAGCGCGATGTGTAAATACACTCGATACGGAGCGCGTAGCGCGACGTGCACCCCCGTGAGTGCCTTAAAAAATGTCCCGAAGGGACATTTTTCGGGGGGTTTGGGGGGCGGAGCCTACCAACAAGAGCATCTGCGCCCACAGGGCGCTGAGACGCTTGTTTTTTTTTTGAAAAAAATATTTTGTAATATAATACGCCGGCAGTCTCCCGAATACTATACATATTTCTCTCTTCGGGTATCGTTGGAGGACGACTCTGTATACGCGCCTATCTACGACTCTCGCGCGTACCTAATATCTAGCGTGCCTGCGAGAGCGTTGTAACGCCTCGTCACAAGGTATATTGAAACAATTGAAAAAAATAGAAGGGTGGTTGGAAAAATATGAGGTAAAATTTGAATTTATTTTGTTTTGAAAAGTTGTTAGAGATTTGAAAAAATTAAATTGCAATTTTCCAATATTTAAAGTAATATACATTACAAAAATTTTAAAAATGAGATTTTTTTTTATTTGTAACAGAACGGCCGATATCTTCGATGAAGTGATGGCAGACGATGATGCGACGGTAGGGTCAGAAATAAATTATAACCCATATGTTTCTATCATTCGTGTTGTCTACTTATATGCAAAGCTGGACCCGTCCGTCACACACCGTCACATATTCAAATCATCCCGCCACCGAATACAAACGTCGCGGCGTATGCGAACGTTATCACGTCTGCTATGAAATTATCGTCGGCTTCCAAGGTTTGACAGATAGAATGAATGGAAAAAAATAAATGGTCGCGATTGTTTTCAATTTTATTTGACAAATTGCAACAATTTTCGATATTCGGTGATTCTTCTTTGTGAAATTATAATCAAGTTTTCAGTGCACCCGCGAAATTTTTTATTTTTATTATGAATGTCAATAACGTTTTGTAAAATATTGTGAATGATATTCGTTCAAAATATATTATTTTCGAAATAAAAAAGACTAATATTTACCAATTAATTTGTGATATTTCGTATTTTATTTTTCGCAACCAAATTTTCTTTTTTCACGTGATAAAAAATTGTTTTTTGGAAAATTAAAATAACATAACCTTTAAAATAATTCCTCACTAAAAATAATTGTTGAATAAAAATATTAAGAAATGTCAGAACGTCTTCAAATTTGCTGTGCATAGGGTTTTGGATGCAATGAAATATTGCGGAAAAAGAAAAAATTTGGTTTGTAGACTTCATAATTGGACATTTAGCAAAAAATTGGCATTGGCATTTGGCATTTTTACAAAATTAAATTTTTACTTTGGCTCAACTCATTAAATGCTTCGCAGTAGTTTCAAAATGATTGTGCTCAATGGTGATGATATGATACATCATTCCTGCAAAGAAGAGAAAAATTGGTTCGCACAGTCCAAAGTTACAGCACCGTACGGACACTTGTCGAAGCAAAAATGGATTTTTTCACACATGCGCTTGGAAAGTTCGTACTTTCCTCCCTGATGAGAGGGGAGAAAGTGAGCACTTTTCTCCCCACTTTCTCCCCTCTCCCCTTTCTGCCCTCGGTGAGCAAAGAGGCCCGAGGAAGCCCTCGGGCCCCTGACCCTCTTTACCCACCTCTGGCATCCCCAAACATACTCGTCAGGAATGTTCAACTTTCCGCCCTTGGTGCAAAATATACTATTTTTTGTTAAGCAAATATTCAAATGCTTCGCAGTGGCTTCAAAATGCATGTGCGCAATGGTGAAGATATGATACATCATTCCTGCGAAGAAGAGAAAAATTGCTTCGCACTGTCCAAAGTTATACTGTGATACCGACGGCTAAGAAGATAAATTCTGTAATAAAGGTATTTTTATTAGACCGCAGGCAAAAAAAAAAATATTTCCAGTCATTGGAGTCACTTCAAATTAACTACGCATGATGTTGGAGGTACACTGAAGTAAATGCTAAAAAACTACATTTTTTGGAGCATACGCTGTGCAGATCCCCATCGAAAGCTGTGTGAAGAGGCCTTGCTGGTCATTTTACTAGGCACTCTTTGCAAATTGTTATAGTGAGTGCCTAAAAAATGTATTTCACAGATTAATGAAAATAACCAACTTGGGTGATTCGCAATAAAAAAAAATTATTTTTATATTTTTTTTGTCACATAAAAATGGACACTTTTTTCGTCTATCACATAAAACTTAGAATTTTTTTTTTGTTTTTTCACTTCACAAATCTCGTAAATGCAAAAAAATTTTTTTTAAATAAAAAAAATACTCTTACATCAAATGTGACGTTTAAAAAGGAGGTTAATTCTGCGAGACTTTTCGCTTTGCGACACTCTCTGTGAAAATCATTTTTGCACTATTGCCGGCCAACATACAGAATATATTCCGTTCATTCGGAGAAACTGTAAACACTGACACATCAAGAGACGCGGTAGCGTCTCGACGCCAAGTGGTTTAAAAAGTAAAAAGTCCGCGCGGTGAGTCCGCGCGCGTCGAGCGCTACCGTGTACTTATACGCTAATATCGTGCTCCCTAAAGTATGACATTTTTTTTCTCTGAAACGAGACATCGGATCTGAATTCCAAAGAAACTTTCATTATATAATTCGAATACAAGCTTCAAAATGCGCCTGGAATCAGCCCGATCGGTGCTCGAAATGATGAGATATGGCGATGTGGCCCATAAAATCCTCACTTTCACGATAAAACTTTTCTTCAGAGATTTTTTCGTCTGTCCGTTGTTTGTCCGATGTACCATCATGCCTGTGTGTTCCGTCTGTGTGTCCATGCGTGCGCCCTGCATATACAATGGTATAGGCGGAACGAACGGTTAGTTGTTACCGATTTCCAAGTGTCAGTTCGTGAACACAGCAACTTGTGATATCCGTATCCGCGATCCGCGATCCGCGAATAGTACACTTGGATTCAGTCATCGAAATAGAGGTTAAATACTAAGAGGTTATTTATAATTTTACTATCGCGAAAAGTACTAATAAAAAAATCTCTCTCGTGGTAAAAAAAAGGCATACATGTGTGAAAAAATTATCTTAACTAATGGCAGGCGAGTGGTAATTTTAATTAATAAATATTAAGCGTGTGATACAAAAAAAATCTTTAAAAATAAATAATTCAAATTAATAATAAAAAAATGAATGAAAAAAAAGAATACAATAAATAGTAAAAACATTTTTCTACAAAGATGTAAAAAAAAAGACGCCAAGTGGTTTAAATAATGCTTGCGAAAAAAAAATTCAAAAAATAAAAAATCAATCAAGCCAAGTGAAAATAAAAATAAAAAAAAACTTGGCGAGTCCTTAGACCACAAATAAATGTAGTAGGAATGAAAGAAAGGACGAGCAAAGGTTTTTTATTTTTATTTTTACTTGGCTTGATTGATTTTTTATTTTTCAATTTTTTTCGCAAACATTATTTAAACCACTTGGCGTCTTTTTTTTTTACATATTTGTAGAAAAATGTTTTTACTATTTTAACTAATTACACTGTCGAGTAAAAATCATCGCTGCTACATTACGCCGGTGTATCGCAGACTCAAAACAAAGCGCGGTAGCGGCGATAATTTGAGTCGCATCGATTAGATGTAACGACCCTTTCGTCGGTAAATCGTTACCTACCGAACGCAGTTTCGACATCGATTGTTTTTTTATGTTCTTTTCTCGATGTTTCTTGTGCTTCTTATTAGAAGAAAAAGAAATTAGAAATTTTTTTTTTTCTTTAAATTAGAAAAATTAGAAATGTTTCTTGTTCTTTTTATTAGAAGCCACCAAATAGATTCTTATGAGAAAAACAAGAAGAAGAACATTAGAAGAACAAGAAACATGCGGAGATGCGGTATTCCGGCATTGTTTGTGTTGTATATCAGCATTTTTTTTTTCACGCATTATTTATTTCTAATACTACTAAAATGCTTCTAACTTCAGTAATTTTTTAAATTGCGATCTAAAATTCTTGGTGTGTATGTAGTACACCGTATGTACTGTAACGAATTTTTCACTTAACAGAAACTCTAACTCAAACTCTATAATTAAACTCAAAAAAAAACAAAAAGCCAAAAAGCGCAAACCAAACGGGAGCAAAACGCGAACGAAGCTTATGTTATACCGCCGAAACCCAGTTAGCTACTCTGAGTCCGCGGTTTCGAAGATCTTCTTCAAATTTATGTAAAAAGGAATACCAGTTAAGGGTTGGAACCCAAGTAAGAATTGAATCGGAGAGTAAATTACAAAAGAATACTTTATTCGTTGAAAGTCTTACACGTAGATACAGTTTGTATGTTCCAATATCCCCTTGGAACAGTCGTATAGTTCGCACACGTTGCGTTTACACAATTCACACAGTTCACCCAGTTCACACAGTTCTACGTGTATCAGTTAACAAGATTGTTACCTTAAATCTTGCCGGACCAAACGTACAGTTCACGAGTCGATTAACAACTGCCTGACACTCGATCTCTGTTCCCTTTATATGAACGGAGATCGATGTCAGCTCGTATATTTTATGTTATTGTTTACCGTGAGCTCGCGCCCACATTTTACCGAGCGTAAAGTGGAGCGTTCGACTCAGCGGATTCCCTTGATGATGGGCATCGTTTCGATGCTCTCATTTCATCATCTTTTGTTTAATAATATTTTTACTCCAATCTCTGTATGAATTCAGATATCCGAGTTACCTCGATTTGCGTAAAGCCGACTCAGGTGTTTGACGAGTTTCGCAATCGGACGCTCGCCGAGGAGGCCTCGCTCGCGAAACTGCTGACTATGCGTTTGGCGCGACGATGGCACGCTTAAGCGCGTGCCACTCGAATTCCTTGTATTTCGTCAGTGCATATGTAGTACACATGACGCAAGGAATTCGATACTTACTTACTTGTATTTTTATTCCACTTTCCTCTTTGTAGAGTTTTATTTCCCATTTATGCCTTTACTACTACTAACTCCTATTACGAATTCCCGTGTACCGAGTACAGGGGTTACGCGGTACAACACTTATGTCACGTTCGGCCGTCCACCCTCGCGGATGCATCGGCGTCCCGGTGTGCGCCAGTTAATTTTGTTTCGCCGGTATTAACAACCGGTCTAAACTGGAGGCCGGTGGAACGACCTCCGCAGGGTAGATTTTTGTTTCGCCGGAATCACCAATCCGGACTAAACTGGTGGCCGGTGGAACAACCTCCGCAGGGTAGATTTTTGTTTCACCGGAATCACCAATCCGGACTAAACTGGAGGTCGGTGGAACTGCGACCTCCGCAAGGACAAAACGAAACGAAAACGGTGCGAGAACTAACGCCGACGCATTCGCGAAAGCAAATGGTTGCGGAAATGCACGGTTGCTCAGGATGCGGGTTGTGGTAGAAGGGTCGCGATCCGAGGTCAATAGAATAGCAACGAGAAACGGAGATCGAAATCTCAACGTCAATTTAAGCGGGAACGAAAAATAATAATTTGGCTAAGACGCCACGGGATCACAGACAAGTGCATCGCGACGACTCAACCGATCGAGAGATCGAGGCGAATCAAGCGACCACTCGCGGCACACGAGACCGCCAAAATACTAATATTAATCAACGGAAAAATAACTCACCGAAAGCGTATAATTTATCAAAAAGGACCGAGAACTGCATCTGACGATGCTCGAGAACTTAACTGTATGCGTTACACTTCGGGAGCGTTAATTGTAACGCATCCACCGAATTATCAACTCGAAAGAATTTCTGTTAAAATTCTATCGAGAATAGCGCACACGAAACACACGAGTCGACGAACGAACGAGACGAGACGCACGAACGCGAGAGCGAGAGCGATATCGGGATCGGCGGTACGCGAGCGAGCCACAATGATCACACGACATGCGAACGACTCAAGCGCGAGAACAATAGGCCGAGGCCTATCATAGCGGGAGCGCGAGAGAGAGACCCGAGTTACTTCTAGGGCAGCTCTCAGTAGACTAACTATTTTGCCTACGAAAATTCGTAACGAATTATGATAATTATTTTCGTGGGCTTGACCGATAACTACTGCCCTCTCAACCATCTCATGACTTTATCGAATTGAGAGCCGATACTATAACGCGGTAACTTGAACGAATCTTCGCAATTGCTTCCCCTAGTCAATGCGTGAGATACAAGGCTCTACTCAATTATAACGCAGCGCAAGGTGTTCCACCACACTTGCCTGGACCAAAACGATACCTCTGCCTGATCTCAACGCATTGCACTATTTCTTAGGGTGCAGGGTTTGCACCGGACTTTGACGTATTCGCAAGACTCTTCGCCGAGTCCTTTCTCTATTTGGGTTTTTTATTATCAATTCGTACACCACCAAATAGAGTCGGAAACGGCGACTGAACTGAACTAAAATGGAATCTGAAATCGTGAACCAAAACTAAACAAACGGAATCTCAAAACTCAAACTGGACTAAAATAATAACGGTAATGAAGCTAATTGGAATAATTATAACAAAATGATATAAAATAAACTGCAAAAATCTCGATCGGTGACTCAACGAGAGCGTGACGGTATCTTAAATCGCTAGGAGAGGCAGTAACGTGAAACTTCAGCACTAAAATCGTAATTTCTATGCGAGTAACGGTAGTTTTGGTTTTTGTGACGATGATTAAAAAAAATCACGTCACAGTACACGTCACATTCAGAAAAAAAATTGTTTAAAAATAAATAATAAAATAATTTTTAGGCAAGAGCACTGATATAGCTAATTCGCAACGTTCTACAGCGTCTTTCGTAGTTGTATTAACCTCGAATACTGTCTGTGATGCCGTCATCAATTCAAAAAGATCTAAACGCGAATTGTATAATTCAGAAGTATTCGGCTCCAATCTTCCCGGAAATATCTATATAAACGAAATGCTACCATCCGACATGCGCTCTTGCGGTAAACTAAATCACGAGCAGCTGAACGGCATTATAAATACGTTTCGGTCCGCAATCAGACTATATGCGTTCGTAAAGACACGGGAATGCCGGCCATCGATATACTTACCTCTAACGATCTATCCAAACTTGTTTGACTTGATCGCGATAACCGTCATAACTCCGTTTCGGAAGCGTCCGTCATTGCCTCGACAAATTCTCTTCGGGTTGCAATATTCAATGCCCACTCACTACTCGGGCACATTGACTTCGTTAGACAATATTTTGAGACGAATTTCTATCATAATATTTCGATTTCGGAAACCTGGTTGCATTCGCACATTCATGATAGTCTCATAAAAATCGATAATTATTTCATAGTGCGAAACGATCGTGAAGGCAAGGAAGGCGGCGGTGTTGCATGTTATATTCACGATTCATTGAAAGCCAATGTCATCGCTGCATCACTGTCTATTTTATCTAACAATCCGGAATATTTGCTACAGAATATGGAATGTAAAAATAAACAAGCGTCTCAGCGCCCTGCGGGCGCAGATGCTCTTGTTGGTGGGTTCCGCCCCCCAAACCCCGAATCCCTAAGGACATCCCTAAGGGACATTTTTTAAGGCACTCACGGGGGTGCACGTCGCGCTACGCGCTCCGTATCAAGTCTATTCACACATGGCGCTATGCGCTACGGATGAAGTATGTTTATACGTCGCGCTCTGTGTTTCTTTTCGAAAGTACGTATGAGGGAAAAACATTTATCAGTTACGTAAATTAATTCATAGTGTTTAACCTTCGTCGAATAAAAATATTTCTTTTTTTGTACCAATTGATTATTAATATTCACGACGGATATTTCCTTTTTGGTTGACGATAAATTGTCAAATATTGAGACACGAGACAAATATAACGAATTGCACCACGTAGAAGTTGATCAAATTAATTTAACGAATCAAATCATGTCTAGTAAAGTCGTTTTATTGGCTTAAAACTTATGACCAGATTTAATGAATATAAATCAAACACACAAAACATGTACCGACACCAATACGATTACCATTTAGCATTCAGGCCAAATATCCCCTTTAAATCCTTCCCCTTCAGTGTTTTTTTCTTCCCCGTAATTGATGGAATCAGTTCGTTATTTTATCTGTAGGAAACCAAATCATTGTAGACGAAAAGTTCAAGAAATTTGCTATTCTTTGTGATTTTCAATGAAATTTTGTTGATGTTTATGGATGCTGCAAAAAAATGCTATCTCGAGAACGAAAAAATATATCGTTTTGGTTCCTGTCTTGTATTGAAGAGGAAGTAGTACGTTACTCGAATCAAAAATTTGTCATCTTGGATAGCTCCGAATAATTTTTTTACAAATTGATGAAATTCTTAAAAAATTCGACTTTGAAGGCTCTTTGACAGTCCTCTTATAACAAATTTCATTTCTACCATTTGAGATATATTTTTTTTCTTCGTCGTAATTCATGGAATCAGCTCGTTATTGTCTCTGTAGAACAGACAAGTATTGGAGACGAGAAGTTTGAGAAATTCGATAATTTTTTTCGTTTTTCAATGAAATTTTATTGATATTTATCGTCCCTTAAAAATATCGAATTTAGCATCATATCATATCGTATTTTTTTAAATTTTATTTAATCACAAACAAGGATAAGTTTCTCGGTACGGAATAACTCGTAAAATCGACAAATTCAGTGTTTTTCACTTTCTTGATAAATAATTGTTTATAATTGTTCTTTAAGAGTACAATTTTTTTTTTTTTTTTTGCGAAAAAAAACTTTTCAAGGCATAAGCATATGAAAGAAATTCGTATTTCGACGAAAATTTGAAAAAAAAAAAAACTTTGGAAATATGTCGATAGAATAATTATTAGCAGTTTTCTTATCAAGTGTAAACGAATAAATCTAGCGAACAAAATTGACAAAGATTTCGAATGTGATGAATCTCCGACGGTCGAAGTGTAAAAAATTAAATTTTTAAACATAGCACACTTTTTATCTGCGCAATAACGCGGAGAGTCAGTTTGTAAATACGATTTCTTTGAGAGGAAAGGATTAGAGACGGCAATTTCGAGAAATTTGAAAAAACGATTCGTTTTTTGACGAAAATTCGTAAAATTAGTCTGTGCTTTAAAAAAATCATATCTCGGCAGCGACAAAAAGATTTCGACTCTTATTTTGGCTTGTTTTGAAGAGGAGAAAATACGTTGCCAAAAAAAGAATTTGCAGTTTTTGTTATTAACTGTAAACGAATAAATCGGGTGAACATAATTGACAAAGATTTCGGCTGCGATGAATTTTCGACGGTCGAAGGATAGAAAATTCTTTTTTTTATGATTGCACCCTTTTTATTTGCGCTATACCGTGTAGAATCCATTTATATTTACGTAAAATAAGAACAAAGATTGAAACGAGATGTCGATTTCTTTTAATTTGAAAATCATCCGGCCACAGAGTACGCGCGCCGCGACGTATGAGCATCTGTGTATCGTCTGCTACGAAATTGTCATCTGCTTCCAAAGTTTCACAGATAGAATAAAACGAAAAAATATATACTCGCGATTTTTTTTAGTTCTATTTGGGAAATTGTAATCATTTTGGATATTCGATGAATCTGTTTTGTGAGTTTGCAACCAATTTTTTCAGTGAATACGTGAAATTTATCATTTTTATTACGAATGTGAATAAAGTATGGTAAAATATTGCGAATGATTTTCGGTGATAATATATTATTTTGGAAATAAAAAACGCAAACATTTGTGAATCTGTGTATGATATTTCGTGTTTTATTTTTCACAACGAAAGTTTTTTTTTAACATGATGAAAAATGGACTTTTGGCAAATCTAAATAACATAACCTTTGAAGCAAATCTAGTTATAACCACTGTTTTTGAATTATTTTATAATAAAAATTATATTTGTCAGAATGACTCAAAATTTGTTGTGCATAGTGCTTTCGATGCAATGAAATATTGTTGCGAAAGACAGAAGAATTGGTTTCCAGGTTTCTTAATTGGAGCGACGTACGGACATCAGATGTGAGAAAATAATTTTTTAATGAAAATTTGTGATGAATAAATAGTTAGAGATATAGGATTGTCTCCAAATTTGCTGTGCATAGTGCTTTTGATAAAACAAAATGATGCTGCGAAGGAGAAAAAAATTGGTTCGTAGAGTTTATTATGATGGCACCATACGAACATTTGACCGAAGGCAAGTGCAAATTGTGGCCAATAATTTTTTAGAGAATATACTTAAAGGTCTCGGATTGGTTTTAAAAGTGATGTGCATACTGGAAATAATGTAATAAAAAAACCCTGCGGAGGAGAACAAAATTGGTTCGGAGCATCTAAAGTTACAGAGTGATACGGACGTCCGAGAAGAAAAATTCAGCCAAAAAGTTGTTTTCATTGCACCGCAGACAAAAAAAATATTTTTATTCATCGCAGTCACTTCAAAGTAACTACGCATGATGTTGGAGATACACCGAAGCAAATGGTGAAAAATAAAAATTTTTGGAGTATGCGCTGCGGAGTAATCCCTTGGACAGACTCCGAAGAGTAACAGATGGTCATTTTAATAGGCACTCTTTGCCTATTGTTATAGTGAGTGCCTAAAAAACGGAATAATTCGGCAGCGATAATTAAACATAAGTGAAAATGAAAGTTTTAGGAATTTCGAGCCGTACGATTAGATCGGAAATTTCGAAAAATTCTTATCGCGACGATCCGATAGATCGAGTACGAATCTTCCGCGAGAAATTAACACGGAATTTTCGGAAAAATAAAATTGTGGCGATTCGAAAGTAGAGTCCGAATTTTTCGAGACAGTTAGTTCGAGAATTCCGAAAAATTATTATCGCGCCGATCCGAGAAGTCGAGTACGAATTTTTCGAGGAAAATTAATTCGGAATTTTAACGAAAATTAGATCGTGTCGTTTCGCAAATCGAGTACAAATTTTTCGATAAAAATAATTCGGGATTTTTGGAATAATAAATCGTGCGTCGTGTCGATAATTCAAGTGAGAATTTTTTGAGAAAATTCACATCGGTGAAATTCAAGATGGCCGAAAGTGCAGAAGGGTCACTAGATCCGTTCACACCGATGGATTCGGAAGCGATAAGTGAACACGGCGAGATCGATGCGACATTCGTGAACACACAGGAGCGAACCGCGAAAAAGAAGAAAACAAAAAAGAAGGCGGTCTTCGATCTCAATATCCCCGAGGCGACAGGCGATCAACCGGAGCCGAAGTGAGCGGGTGATCCGCTACAGTGGATCGACATGATCAACGACGCGAAGGTACGACATTTACTACGCGTAGCCGGAACGATAACGAAAGTTCGGGAAGTACTGCAGGCATTATTTCTGAATATGTCAGGGGTACCAGCACTGAGGAAGAGTGAAGAGTCCAGGAGGGTGCGAAGTTCCTCGCGAAGAGTCCAGGAGGATGTACCAGAGGGGACACGAAAAGCCGCTGCGAATCGCCACGGAGGCCACTAATCGTGGCAGACGAAGATCGACAATCCACGGAGCCACGACGCCGCGGCCGCGACGCGGCAGCTTTGGACGGCAGCTACGACGACACGTCGCGGCTCCGGACGTCACGGCAGCTTCGTGGGCAGATTTTCGACGCTTGGCTAGCGTCGAGAGTCTTGTCCGGGCTGAGAAACTGGACGCTGTTGCAAAAAAAAAAAAATTTAACAATGCTAAAAAAGCCTCTTGGACTAAATTCACAGAAACTATTAACTTCCGTTCCTCCTCTGCTCTTGTGTGGTCAAAAATTAAACGCTTCCGTCATAGAAACCTTCCTGATCCCTCTTTGCTTCCCAACAACGCCGACTCAATAGACAAAACAAAAAATCTTATCTCCTCTATATGTCCTCCTCCATGCTTTTTCCCAAACTTTCCTTCGCTGTTTTTTGCCAACCCTGAACTTGATGCTCCGTTTTCAGATTATAAACTTAACTCAGCAATCCGTAGATGCAAACGGGGCTCAGCCCCGGGGTTAGGTATAATCGATTACAATATCATCTCAAATACTCCACTCTCAATCCGCCGTCTCATCTTAGATTCGTTTCATAAATTTCTTAAAACCGGTTTCTTTCCAAACTCATGGAAGGAGTTTCTCGTCTTTTTCATCCCCAAATCCACTCCGGGTAAGTTTCGTCCGATCTCCCTAACATCTTGTCTTCTTAAACTCATGGAAAGGCTCATTCACAATAGACTCATTCAATGGTTAGAAAACAATCAGCTGTTATCACTCTCTCAATTCGGTTTTCGCAAATCTAAATCGTGCGTTGACAATCTTTCCATCTTTTCCAGGGACATCTATACCGGCTTTACTAAAGGTCAATATACAGCCTGTGTTTTTCTCGATATATCAAACGCGTTTGATATCGTGGATCCTGTTTTTCTACTGGGTCGGCATCTAATACTGGAGGGTTAAGGTTCGGGTAACAAATAAACGTACGCGTGAGTGCGGTGCGATCATGCTCGATGCAATGCCGTGGGGCCGACCGACCCAGAGCCTCCTCGGCCGACTCTCGTCGCTCTTACTCTTGGCTCGGTCCCACAACAGATCCTGGCATTTTAACTCACTACCTGAGAGACATCGGTCGCCCATGAACATTATGTAAATTTATTTATAATCTAACCTCTTTCCGTTCTATATCTTTTAAAATTGCTGGACAAATCCACGGCCCCTTCTTCTCGCTGGAAGATGTTGCCATCTACTCAACTTCCAAGAAACTAGATAACTGCATAGCCTCCATCCAAACTAGCTTAGATAATGTCTCTTCATACTTATCTCCCATAGGACTTTCTATAGAACCTTCCAAATCGAAACTAGTAGTTTTCTCTCGCAAAGTTTTCAACCCTCTTGCTCCCTCGGTAACAAACGACTCTTCTAGAGTTTCCGGCTCCGCGGCTCGGTTATTAGGTTTAGAATTCGAGCATCGCCTCCATTGGACTTCGCACCTAACAAAACTTGCTTCCAAATGCAAAAAAGTTATTAATATTCTGAAATGTCTTCGCTCCACCTGGTGGGAGGCTGACTCATCCTCGCTTCTTATAATCTACCGATCTCTTATGCGCAACTTAATAGAATATGGGTCCTCGGTTATTCCCCTTAAAAACAACTCGTATTTGGATAAAATAGCCATCATACAACGTAGAGCACTGACGCTCTGTCTCTCGGTCTCCGCAACTCAAGCCCGAACAATATAGTTTACGTGGAATCCAAATAACCCCTCCTTCAGTTTCGGCTCCAATTTCTCGCAGAAAATGATATGTTAAAAGTTCTTACTGCCTCTCAACATCCACTTCTCAACTCAATTCCATCTTTAACCGTTTCTCTTAGAACGCGAGCTTCCTATAGTCTACTCAACGACCTCCCACTCGTTAAAGCCTTCAATAGACTACAGGACTTCCAAAAATATATTCATTCTCATCCCTTTCCAATAATTTACGAATTGCCTCCGACCGAATACCTTTCTTTGGTTTCAATCGACGTTGAGACCGAGCGGACTCTTCAAGACTCCATCAACCCGAACGCAGTTTTCTCCTCAATTTTCAGTAAACATTTTTCCAATTCTGACTTTTTCTATATGCATGGCTCTAAATTGGAGGAAGGCATATATGTTCGTTTCGCCATTTATAGCCCCACTCTCGATGTTTCACTCGAGTTTCGCATTTCTTGCCACGCATCGAGCTTCTCTGCCGAGGTTTTAGCTATCTGGCACAGTATCAAATTTATCACCGATAACCACCTACTCAGCTCACATATATGTTTACAGATTCTCTCAGTACGTTACAAGCTCTTCTCTACCTTTCTAACTCTTCGAACAGCTCACCTATTATCATAGCCATATATAAAAGTCTATGTCATGCGCAAAACTTAAATTTGAATATTAAATTAGTCTGGATCCCAGGTCGTCCCGGAATCTCAGCCAATGAGAAGGTCGACGCATTAGCCAAATCAGCAATTAGTAACGGTATCAATTACACGGCACCATTACCTTCCTCCGATTTCACGTCTATATTCCGGAAAAAATGTTTAGAAGCAACGAACCGCTCTTTACAACGCGATGGCAGATACAAAGGCAAAATCTATTTTGAAATTTTTTATAATTCCTCCTCAAAACCATGGTTTCATAAACTCAAACGCCTAGATAGAATCGATATAGTTATGTTCTGTAGAATGCGATCAAATCATTAGAATTTTCAAGCCAGCCTCTTTAGGAAAAATATCGTTGAAATACCGGTCTGCTCGTGCGGTTATATGTGGGAGGATTTACACCACGTTTTCTGGACTTGTCCCCGTTAGTAGTAGTGTACAGCTATAGGGAGACAGGATTAACCCCCTCCACGCGGCCACTGGCGCCAACCCCCACCACCACCGTCTACCCCCACCCTCTCCCCCACCACCTGTGGTCCCCTCTCCACCCATAAGGCCCCTTAAGCCACGCTCCTTGGGTTATAGGGAACCAATGAGAGGACGGGTGGAAAATTCTCTGGTTCGTGATTGGTCGTCTTATTTTCCCCGAGCCGTGATTGGCCGACTGGAAATTCTCCGAGCTCTTATTGGCGGACGGCTTTTCCGAGATGCCCTCTACAAATTTTCATCGTTTTTCTGTACTAACATTATTCTAGTAAACTTGTTGTGTTTTGATTGGCCGTCTTATTTCTCCTGGCGCCCTCTAGGAGTTACCGACAATTTTTAAAACTAATGTTTTCTGCAGTCGGTAAATTAGTTTTCGCCTTCTTCTATATACCAAATAGCAATATAGAAAATGTAGGAAGTATAGAAAAAACTTTCGCCCAAATCGGGGATCGAACTTGAGTCTCCTGGTCGCCGAAATTGCTGGTCGTGTACGCTAACCACTTAACCACTGGTGGCGTATTATACTAGCACTATTCTATAGCTAGTAAACCTAATCGTATTCTCTTTAACCTTACGGTTAATATCCTCCATACAGTCGAAAGTCGGAAAGTCGGAAATATTTTCTTTTATTTATTTATCTAATGTCATATTTAAAATAAATTTATTGATTTTGGACAAGTCGTGTAAATTAAAAAAAAAAATTCCGACATTTTCAAATCATTTTCAAAATTTGGAAAAGTGAAATAAATTTGAAAAGAAAAATAAATCCCAAATTTGGGTATGTTCGCGTAAAAGCATTTCTAACCACACTCGTAAAGTTTCGGCGCGAGTCAACGAAAGTTAAAATAACAATAGTGTTAACATTTTTTAGAAAACATACATTTTTTAAAGTTTTCTGATATTTTTGCATTTGTTCGAAATTTTGAAAAATGATTTTTTTCGAAAACATACATTTTTTACACATTTTCTGACATTTTTTAATTTTTTGAAAATTTAAAAAAGAACATAAATTCTGAAATTATGGATATGTTCTTGTAAAATATTTGTCACTGCACTTGTAAAGTTTCGACGCGATTGTGTGAAAGTTAAAGTAACAATAGTGTAAACATTTTTTAGAAAACATACATTTTTTAAGTTTTTGATATTTTGCATTTGTTCGAAATTTTCAAAAATGAAATTTTTTTCGAAAACATACATTTTTTACAAATTTTCTGATACTTTTTAATTTTTTGAAAATTTAAAAAAGAACATAAATCCTGAAATTATGAATATGTTTTTGTAAAATATTTCTCACTGCCCTTGTAAATTTTCGGAGCGATTGTGTGAAAGTTAAAGTAACAATAGTGTAAGCAATTTTTCGAAAACACATTTTTTAAGTTTTCTGATATTTTGCATTTTTTCGAAATTTTGAAAATGAAATTTTTTCGAAAACATACATTTTTACAAATTTTCTGACATTTTTTAACTTTTTGAAAATTTAAAAAAGTACATAAATCCTGAAATTATGGATATGTTTTGTAAAATATTTCTCACTGCACTTGTAAAGTTTCGGCGCGATTATGTCATAGTTAAAGCAACAATAGTGTAAACATTTTTTAGAAAACACATTTTTTAAGTTTTCTGGTGTTTGTATTTTTTCGAAATTTTGAAAAATGAATATAAGTACAAATATCCACGTATTTGCTGTGAGGATATAGAAAAGTGGTAGATACATTTGTATCGCCGGTGACACGTACGTCGTAATCACACGATACATTAAAAAAAGATGAAGACTTCAAAATGCTACGATGTTCACCGAACGCCGCACCAGTAATTTGGCGATCGGTTGGCCGGGACCGCGTTTGACCGGTCTTGCCAGACCGAACATTACATGGAATTTGTCGGTTGTCGGCAAGTTGGTTATAATGAGAAATTGTTGATTTACATTCACCTTTGTTGGTCGAAACTTCATGTATAAAATGCGTCGGAACAATTTTTTGATAAGTTGTTTGGCTGGAAACGATGCAATAGACATTCGATCGGTGTCACCGTCACAAGAAAGACAGAGAGAGAGAGAGAGAGAGAGAGAGAGAGAGAGAGAGAGAGAGAGAGAGGTCATGCATACGAGATTGCCTAGCATTCATTGAAGATGTCTCAATTAAAGAATCGAAAATCCGCAATCTAGAGCTCTCGGTGTTTTTACGAACTTTTTCCAATTTAAATCTGAATCATTTTCTGCATGTTATTCTTCAAATATGTCGGCTACGTTCTGACTCACACAAAGAGGTGAAATACGTTACCTCGCTCTCTCTCTCTCTCGCTCCGTCGTAACGTCCGATCATGTTATCTCTCTCGCACACCATAGGAATCTCCTCTTAAAGATTATAAGGCTATCCGTGCAGTACAGCCGAGAATATGACGATCTTAACAAATGGCTCCTTTGTGCTTTATACGAGAAGTTTTTGTCACCTAATGCAAATTATAAAATAAAACATTTCGTATTATTGACAATCTACTAGACTAATCCTGTGGTGCATTTCCTCAATCAAGTTCCGTCAAACTCCGCCCCGTCCACCCGCACACAGAGTTTCTGGTGGGATGTACGTCCGGTTCGGTCCGGTACGTCATCACAGCATTTTGAAGTATTTAAATTTTTTCAATCAATCAAACGCGAACACACGATTCGTGGCTTTTTCGGAAGATAGACACATGGGAGATTCTCAATGTGTTTTAATAGCATTTTTAAATTTTTGCCAGAAAAATTTCTCAATTTTCGTGTACGTGAATTCGGAAATTCATTTTTTAGTTTTTATTTCTTTGTCGACCGCAAAGAAAAAATATATGTAAATTTTTAAAAATACGCACATGAGAGATTGCAAAATAATTATTAAAATTTAATATTTTTACCAAAATGTTTGCCAAATATTCATTACACGAATTTGGATCGAATATTTATTCTGTCACGAGTAGAAAATTCATGAAGAATCTTTCAAACAAAAAATTACCTGGGATCATATTTTATGTTTAATAAAAAAATCCTTCTTACGAACGAATGAAGATTCGTTAAGCAGTTTCAACTATGTAAAAATTTTTGTTTATTGCGAATACAAGATTCATGAATTTTTCAAAAACTGCTACACGGAAAAATTAAATTTGCGAAATCAATGTGCTTTTAATGACGTTTGTAATTTTTACTTAAACATTTTTTAATTGTCGTACACTTGAAATTGCATTTCATTTTTTATTTCTTTTTGTCGATCGCAAATACAACATTTATAAAAAATGTTTCAAACAATAGATATATGAAAGTTGCTCAATATTTATCAATAGTTTTACAAAAATGTTTGCCAAATATTCATTACACGAATTCGGATCGAATATTTATTCTGTCACGCGTAGAAAATTCATGAAGAATCTATCAAATAAAAGTTACCTGGGTTCATATTTTATGTTTAATAGAAAAAAATCATTTTACGAAAGAATGAAAATTTATCAAGCATTTTTAACTGTATCAATTTTTTTGTTTATCACGTTTGTAATTTTTATTTCTTTTCGTCGATCGCGAATACAAAATTTATAAAAAAAAAAATGTTTCGAACAATTGATATATGAAAGTTGCTTAATATTTTTTATTTTTACGAAAAGTTTGGCAAATGTTCACCGTACAAATTTGGGCCGAATATTTTTTTATCGTGAGTACAAAATTAACGAAAATCTTGTAATTCAAAATTACAGGGCTCTTTCTTATACGTATTTATTTAATTATATTAAAGACAAATTATTAAAGACCAATTATCGAGCAAGCTCACCGAACATAATCCAACAGAACAAATCCTTTACAAACATTCAATACATTTTTTCACATTACCGTAAATATTATATTCTTATTTTAGAGCAGCATTATTAGACTACTTAAAATAATATATATTAATTTTAGACTGAAAAACGCACCTAGCCGTAAAAATAATCAAATCTCTGCCGACAAATAAATTTAAACTAAGTAGAGACACAAATTCCAATGCATTGCAATTTCTATTTGTCACTTTGGCCTGTCAAACTTTTAGCTTTTCGACCGTACGGTGTACTTCGACATTTTCTCGAGTTTTTTCTGTAAACAAAAAAAAAAAAATGTAAAATACATCAATATTGTTGTACAAAATGGAACTCTTCTACATTATACAAATGATTGGAAAATATTTGAATTAATATAAAAATAATATAAACTAATACTAATATAAAAATATCGGTACATACGATTCAATAATGTTGGCACGGGGACGCGTTCGAGCGCTTCTGATTGGCCCGCAACTTTCTCTTTTGTCCAGTAGCCCCACTTCCGATGAAAAACGCTCTACGATCTCAACCAAGACTTGTGGTTCCTCCTCTGAATCCCAGCTTGGCTCGTCGTTTAAGCCCCATAAATCCGTGGTCGTTGGAATAACACGGATATTTTCATTTATATTTCCGTAATATCCCGCATTTTTTTCCTTCTTAGAGGTATCTCGCCAAGATGTGAAGGTAAATGAGGTGAATGCGTCCATGCTTTGTCTACAAAAGACAGAAAGTACATATGATGTAACGCGCAAATATTCACAATCCTTAAAATAATACGCGAGAAGAAAAATATGGAACACAAAAGTCACCTCTCCATTTCTGCAGGTGAACGAAAAGCTCCTTTCGATTGTACGGTGACTCGGTTTTGACGTCTGACGAAAGCAACGACAACGCGCCAGGTTTATATGGATTGTCCCCACCATACCTGTTTTGGGCGTATTTGTTTGACATTTTCTCTAATGCTTCATGCATCCTAAGATTTTAGTGAAAAGATCTGTGAAACTATACGTTTCTCTTACCAATATAGCTGCCCGACCCATTCTATTATCTTTATAACCGAACGACATGAAAAAAATGCTTAACCCCTCGAATAACCCAGGTAAAAGGGTGCAAAAAAAAAAGAAAAATGTCTCTTGTTCACGGTACCGTGGTGAAGTTAAACACCGTGTCTCCTTACATACTAGCTAGAAAAAATATATTTTCACGATACCTTCAGTACTCGAAACACGGTTTTACTTTAGAAAATTATCATAAATCTTCCGGGCATTGAGACTCCGGTAAGAAACTACGGGCGCAACTTTTACAGTGAAGATGATTTGTATAAGTCTTACATACGCATAGAATAAGAGGAAAGGGTGTGAAAATAAAGTATGCTCCACAAACAGATGATTTTGGGCGTCAGCTAGTATCTATCGGAGAGTTGAGGCTTCGATTTACCTTTTGCAGGAGGATGTGAGACATCGCAACACCTTTGTTGAATATTTTAACGAAACAAAATTGTGCGGGAATTAACTTCAATATGACGCCTTGGACATGTAATGTTTTGGAAATCGTGAAAATAAAAAACAACACTTTTATGTATAGTCAATTTTCGGTTTAACATTCAATTTTTATTCGACCTCACTAATCTTTACAATTATGAAAATACGCAATGAGAATTCGAACATCGGTTAAAGATATGTAATATCATTGCGATGTGTATAGGTCACCGTTGATGTACAGTCGTAGCAGTAGCCTAAGTATTGAAGTGTGCACTCGTGAATAGCCCATCCGTAGAATGGCACAACTATGTTAATAGAACAAATGTATAACACATTAAAATTGTGCGATATATAGATGGTAAATGCATATTTTTTAATTTTAAAGTACAACTTACACGTTAACGGTGACAGTACGCTGTGTCCGAAGAGTTGAAAGTCCGAGTTGGGAAAACTTTCAGTAGCTGTATGCGCCGCGTCGGCCTGAGATGAAGTAGGATAACTCGTACGCAAATAGGGTTGTCCGAATGCAAATTCTGCGATATTGGTGTTGAAATTTGAATCAGTAGAATCACTTTGCCGATAGCGCTGCACTGCTATGTAACGATTCATAAGACGACTCACGCCCGGAAAGTCACTACCGCCCCTCGAGCGAATGATTCCAACCGCAATTAAGACGGCTTGGTAAGACACGTCAAATGCTCCACAATCATACACGCGGCCAATTTCTCTAAGAGACAATCGGTTCAAAACCGACCGCATCGTGCGGCGAGCCTGCTGAAGCCTCATACTCCTCAACTTCGATAGGCGACGTAACGTAAACCATCTTGCTATGGTCGCACTCCGGACGCGCATCAAGTTCACCGTTTTGGTAATAGCTTCAATCAGGTCATTTGCAAGATAACAATCCATTTTTATTTGATTTATTTCAATTTATGATCAAAACCAGTACACACGACAATACAGGACAAGTTATACGAGCATCCGTACGATAGGACCGAGGTTGGAAATTGTCAAAATGTTTGAGTATGCGCTGCTTTATACATTTTTCCCAGACGACCGTTACCGGCTTTGCCGAGGGGAGGGTTTTTCGAAATTGTGCATTTACCGTGTACGAAGAAACGCATGATTTGTCGAAATGTACGCTTTCCCTCTATCATTTGTTGGACGAAACCTTTTACTGACGTATTTGGTAATTCAACAGGTAAACCGTTTTCAAATTTTATACTTTGGACAGGCTTTCAGTCCTGAGAAGATCGGCAAAAAAAAATGGCAATAAACAAAAAAAAAAAGGTGTGAAAGCAAAGTATGCTACCGTGAACAGGTGATTGTGGATGTCGGCCAGCGTTTTTCAGAACGTTGAACGGCCGTAAAGACACTTGTGTTTACAGGTAGATATTAGTCACCTCAACAGTGTCACAGGCCATATTAAGGACACAAAGAAGAAATGAGAAACAAAGTCCTGTTGGAGCAAAGCCCTCCGAGTAAATACAGATACTGGTATATACAGCAGAGATTCATAGCGTCTGCAGTATAAACAAGCGTCTCAGCGCCCTGCGGGCGCAGATGCTCTTGTTGGTGGGCTCCGCCCCCCAAACCCCCCGAAAAATGTCCCTTCGGGACATTTTTTAAGGCACTCACGGGGGTGCACGTCGCGCTACGCGCTCCGTATCGAGTGTATTTACACATCGCGCTATGCGCTACGAATGAAGTATGTTTATTCGTGCGTTTCTTTTCGACAGTACGTATGAGGGAAAAACATTTATCAGTTACGTAAATTAATTCATAGTGTTTAATCTTCGTCGAATAAAAATATTTCTTTTTTGTACCAATTGATTATTAATATTCACGACGGATATTTCCTTTTTGTTTGACGATAAATTGTCAAATATTGAGACACGAGACAAATATAACGAATTGCACCACGTAGAAGTTGATCAAATTAATTTAACGAATCAAATCATGTCTAGTAAAGTCGTTTTATTGGCTTAAAACTTATGACCAGATTTAATGAATATAAAACAAACAAACAAAACATGTACCGACACCAATACGATTACCATTTAGCATTCAGGCCAAATATCCCCTTTAAATCCTTCCCCTTCAGTGTTTTTTTTCTTCCCCATAATTGATGGAATCAGTTCGTTATTTTATCTGTAGGAAACCAAACCATTGTAGAAGAAAAGTTCAAGAAATTTGCTATTCTTTGTGATTTTCAATGAAATTTTATCGATATTTATGGATGCTGCAAAAAAATGCAATCTCGAGAACGAAAAAATATATCTTTTTGGTTCTTGTCTTGTATTGAAGAGGAAGTAGTACGTTACTCGAATCAAAAATTTGTCATCTTGGATAGCTCCGAAATATTTTTTTACAAATTGATGAAATTCTTGAAAAATTCGATTTTGAAGGCTCTTTGACAGTCCTCTTATAACAAATTTCAATTCTACCATTTGAGATATATTTTTTTTCTTCTTCGTAATACATGGAATCAGCTCGTTATTGTCTCTGTAGAACAGACAAGTATTGGAGACGAGAAGTTTGAGAAATTCGATATTTTTTTTCGTTTTTCAATGAAATTTTATTGATATTTATCGTCGCTTAAAAATATCAAATTTAGCATCATATCATATCGTATTTTAAAAAATTTTATTTAATCACAAACGAGGATAAGTTTTTCAGTACGGAATAACTCGTAAAATCGACAAATTCAGTGTTATTCACTTTCTTGATAAATAATTGTTTATAATTGTTCTTTAAGAGTACAATTGTTTTTTTTTTTGCGAAAAAAAACTTTTCAAGACGTGAGCATATGAAAGAAATTCGTATTTCGCCGAAAATTTGAAAAAATAAAAAAAAAAAAAACGTTGGAAATACGTCGATAGAATAATCATTAGCAGTTTTCTTATCAAGTGTAAACGAATAAATCCAGCGAACAAAATTGACAAAGATTTCGAATGTGATGAATCTCCGACGGTCGAAGTGTAAAAAATTAAATTTTTAAACATAGCACACTTTTTATCTGCGCAATAACGCAGAGAGTCAGTTTGTAAATACGATTTCTTTGAGAGGAAAGGATTAGAGACGGCAATTTCGAGAAATTTGAAAAAACGATTCATTTTTTGATGAAAATTCGTAAAATTAGTCTTTGCTTAAAAAAAATCATATCTCGGCAGCGAAAAAAGATTTCGACTCTTATTTTGGCTTATTTTGAAGAGGAGAAAATACGTTGCCAGAAAAAGAATTTGCAGTTTTTATTATTAACAGTAAATAAATAAATCGGGTGAACATAATTGACAAAGATTTCGGCTGCGATGAATCTTCGACGGTCGAAGGATAGAAAATTCTTTTTTTTTATGATTGCATACTTTTTATTTGCGCTATACCGTGTAGAATCCATTTATATTTACGTAAAATAGGAACAAAGATTGAAACGAGATGTCGATTTTTTTTTTGTTTGAAAATCATCCGGCCACAGAGTACGCGCGCCGCGACGTATGAGCATCTGTGTATCGTCTGCTACGAAATTGTCATCTGCTTCCAAAGTTTGACAGATAGAATAAAACGAAAAAATATATACTCGCGATTTTTTTAGTTCTATTTCGGAAATTGTCATTATTTTGGATATTCGATGAATCTTTTTTGTGAGTTTACTACCAATTTTTTCAGTGAATACGTGAAATTTATCATTTTTATTACGAATGTGAATAAAATATGCTAAAATATTGCGAATGATTTTCGGTGATAATATATTATTTTCGAAATAAAAAACGCAAACATTTGTGTATCTGTGTATGATATTTCGTGTTTTATTTTTCACAACCGAAGTTTTTTTTTTAACATGATGAAAAATGGATTTTTGGCAAATCTAAATAACATAACCTCTAAAGCAAATCTTGTTATAACCACTGTTTTTGAATTATTTTATAATTAAAATTATATTTGTCAGAATGACTCAAAATTTGTTGTGCATAGTGCTTTCGATACAATGAAATATTGTTGCGAAAGAGAACAGAATTGGTTTCCAGGATTCTTAATTGGGGCACCGTACGGACATCAGATGTGAGAAAATAAGTTTTTTATGGAAAATTGTGATGAATAAATAGTTAGAGATGTAGGATTGTCTCTAAATTTGCTGTGCGCAGTGCTTTTGATAAAACAAAATGATGCTGCGAAGAAGAAAAAAATTGGTTCGTAGAGTTCATTATGATGGCACCGTACGGACACTTGACCGAAGGCAAATGCAAATTGTGGCCAATAATTTTTTAGAAAAAATACTTAAAGGTCTTAGATTGGTTTTAAAAGTAATGTGCATACTGGAAATACTGTAATAAAAAAACCCTGCGAAGGAGAACAAAATTGGTTCGTACCATCTAAAGTTACAGTGTGATACGGACGTCCGAGAAGAAAAATTCAGCCAAAAAGTTGTTTTCATTGCACCGCAGGCTAAAAAAAATATTTCTATTCATCGCAGTCACTTCAAAGTAACTACGCATGATGTTGGAGATACACCGAAGCAAATGGTGAAAAATAAAAATTTTTGGAGTATGCGCTGCGGAGTAACCCCTTCGACAGACTCCGAAGAGCAACGGATGGTCATTTTAATAGGCACTCTTTGCCTATTATTATAGTGAGTGCCTAAAAACAAGCGTCTCAGCGCCCTGCGGGCGCAGATGCTCTTGTTGGTGGGCTCCGCCCCCCAAACCCCCCGAAAAATGTCCCGAAGGGACATTTTTTAAGGCACTCACGGGGGTGCACGTCGCGCTGCGCGCTCCGTATCGAGTGTATTTACACATCGCGCTATGCGCTACGGATGAAGTATGTTTATACGTCGCGCTCTGCGTTTCTTTTCGAAAGTACGTATGAGGGAAAAACATTTATCAGTTACGTAAATTAATTCATAGTGTTTAACCTTCGTCGAATAGAAATATTTCTTTTTTGTACCAATTGATTATTAGTATTCACGACGGATATTTCCTTTTTGTTTGACGACAAATTGTCAAATATTGAGACACGAGACAAATATAACGAATTGCACCACGTAGAAGTTGATCAAATTAATTTAACGAATCAAATCATGTCTAGTAAAGTAGTTTTATTGGCTTAAAACTTATGACCAGATTTAATGAATATAAAACAAACACACAAAACATGTACCGACACCAATACGATTACCATTTAGCATTCAGGCCTAATATCCCCTTTAAATTCTTACCCTTCAGTGTTTTTTTTCTTCCCCATAATTGAGGGAGTCAGTTCGTTATTTTATCTGTAGGAAACCAAATCATTGTAGAAGAAAAGTTCAAGAAATATGCTATTCTTTGTGATTTTCAATGTAATTTTGTCGTTATTTATGGATGCTGCAAAAAAATGCTATCTCGAGAACGAAAAAATATATCGTTTTGGTTCTTGTCTTGTATTGAAGAGGAAGTGGTACGTTACTCGAATAAAAAAATTGTCATCTTGGATGGCTCCGAAAAATTTTTTACAAATTGATGAAATTCTTGAGAAATTCGACTTTGAAGACTCTTTGACAGTCCTCTTATAACAAATTTCATTTCTACCATTTGAGATATATTTTTTTTCTTCTTCGTAATACATGGAATCAGCTCGTTATCGTCTCTGTAGAACAGACAAGTATTGGGGACGAGAAGTTTGAGAAATTCGATAATTTTTTTCGTTTTTCAATGAAATTTTATTGATATTTATCGGCGCTTAAAAATATCAAATTTAGCATCATATCATATCGTATTTTTTAAAATTTTATTTAATCAAAAACGAGGATAAGTTTTTCGGTACGGAATAACTCGTAAAATCGACAAATTCAGTGTTTTTCACTTTCTTGATAAATAATTGTTTATAATTGTTTTTTAAGAGTACAATTGTTTTTTTTTTTTGCGAAAAAAAACTTTTCAAGACGTGAGCATATGAAAGAAATTCGTATTTCGACGAAAATTTGAAAAAATTTGAAAAAAAAAAAGTTGGAAATACGTCGATAGAATAATCATTAGCAGTTTTCTTATCAAGTGTAAACGAATAAATCCAGCAAACAAAATTGACAAAGATTTCGAATGTGATGAATCTCCGACGGTGGAAGTGTAAAAAATTAAATTTTTAAACATAGCACACTTTTTATCTGCGCAATAACGCGGAGAGTCAGTTTGTAAATACGATTTCCTTGAGAGGAAAGGATTAGAGACGGCAATTTCGAGAAATTTGAAAAAATGATTCGATTTTTGACGAAAATTGGAAAAATTAGTCTTTGCTTAAAAAAAATCATATCTCGGCAGCGAAAAAAGATTTCGACTCTTATTTTGGCTTGTTTTGAAGAGGAGAAAATACGTTGCCAGAAAAAGAATTTGCAGTTTTTATTATTAACTGTAAACGAATAAATCGGGTGAACATAATTGACAAAGATTTCGGCTGCGATGAATCTTCGACGGTCGAAAGATAGAAAATTCTTTTTTTTATGATTGCACACTTTTTATTTGCGCTACACCGCGTAGAATCCATTTATATTTACGTAAAATAGGAACAAAGATTGAAACGAGATGTCGATTTTTTTTTATTTGAAAATCATCCGGCCACAGAGTACGCGCGCCGCGACGTATGAGCATCTGTGTATCGTCTGCTACGAAATTGTCATCTGCTTCCAAAGTTTGACAGATAGAATAAAACGAAAAAATATATACTCGCGATTTTTTTAGTTCTATTTGGGAATTTGTAATTATTTAGGATATTCGATGAATCTTTTTTGTGAGTTTACTAACAATTTTTTCAGTGAATACGTGAAATTTATCATTTTTATTACGAATGTGAATAAAATATGATAAAATATTGCGAATGATTTTCGGTGATAATATATTATTTTCGAAATAAAAAACGCAAACATTTGTGAATCTGTGTATGATATTTCGTGTTTTATTTTTCACAACCGAAGTTTTTTTTTTTTAACATGATGAGAAATGGATTTTTGGCAAATCTAAATAACATAACCTTTAAAGCAAATCTTGTTATAACCACTGTTTTTGAATTATTTTATAATTAAAATTACATTTGTCAGAATGACTCAAAATTTGTTGTGCATAGTGCTTTCGATGCAATGAAATATTGTTGCGAAAGAGAAAAGAATTGGTTTCCAGGATTCTTAATTGGAGCACCGTACGGACATCAGATGTGAGAAAATCATTTTTTTATGGAAAATTATGATGAATAAATAGTTAGAGATGTAGGATTGTCTCTAAATTTGCTGTGCGTAGTGCATTTGATAAAACAAAATGATGCTGCGAAGGAGAAAAAAATTGGTTCGTAGAGTTCATTATGATGGCACCGTACGGACACTTGACCGAAGGCAAATGCAAATTGTGGCCAATATTTTTTTAGAAAAAATACTTAAAGGTCTTAGATTGGTTTTAAAAGTAATGTGCATACTGGAAATAATGTAATAAAAAAACCCTGCGAAGGAGAACAAAATTGGTTCGCACCATCTAAAGTTACAGTGTGATACGGACGTCCGAGAAGAAAAATTCAGCCAAAAAGTTGTTTTCATTGCACCGCAGGCTAAAAAAAAATATTTCTATTCATCGCAGTCACTTCAAAGTAACTACGCAAGATGTTGCAGATACACCGAAGCAAATGGTGAAAAATAAAAATTTTTGGAGTATGCGCTGCGGAGTAACCCCTTCGACAGACTCCGAAGAGCAACGGATGGTCATTTTAATAGGCACTCTTTGCCTATTGTTATAGTGAGTGCCTAAAAAGGAGCGGAAACACGGATGCGTCCATCGTGAGATCACCGGAGTCGGCACCCTGTGGCCACTGCCTCGAAGTCGTTGTAAACCTGACGAAATTGCTCAGAAAATCGACGAATTTCCTTCCATTTGCGCCTCTACAAAAAATCAACGAAACGATCTCCTTTTGTTCTTTTACAACAAATCAACAAAACTGCCTCGTGCTGCTCTTCGAAAAGCCGTCGCAACTGCCTCCTTTTCCTCCTCCACACATCAAAATCGAGGAATTCAGTTCGCAATTGCCTCCTTTTCCTCCTACACACAATAAAAATCAAGGAATTCAGTTCGCAATTGTCTCCTTTTCCTCTTCCTTCAACTACCTCCGTTTCCTCTTCCACATACAAAAAATCGAGAAATTCAGAATTAAAATTGGAGCCTGAATTTCTCGATTTTTTGTATGTGGAAGAGCAAACGGAGGTAGTTGAAGGAAGAGGAAAAGGAGACAATTGCGAACTGAATTCCTTGATTTTTAATGTGTGTAGGAGGAAAAGGAGGCAATTGCGAACTGAATTCCTCGATTTTGATGTGTGGAGGAGGAAAAGGAGGCAGTTGCGACGGCTTTTCGAAGAGCAGCACGAGGCAGTTTTGTTGATTTGTTGTAAAAGAACAAAAGGAGATCGTTTCGTTGATTTTTTGTAGAGGCGCAAATGGAAGGAAATTCGTCGATTTTCTGAGCAATTTCGTCAGGTTTACAACGACTTCGAGGCAGTGGCCACAGGGTGCCGACTCCGGTGATCTCACGATGGACGCATCCGTGTTTTCGCTCCTTTTTTTTTATACTGCAGATGCTATGAATCTCTTCTGTATATACTAGTAGCTGTATTTACCCGGAGGGCTTTGCTCCAACAGGGCTTTGTTTCTCATTTCTTCTTTGTTTCCTTAATATGGCCTGTGACACTGTTGAGGTGACTAACATCTACCTGTAAGCACAAGTGTCTTTACGGCCGTTCATCCTTCTGAAAAACGCTAGCCGACATCCAAAATCACCTGTTCACGGTAGCATACTTTGCTTTCACTCCTTTTTTGTTTATTGCCGTTTTTTTTTTTTTTCCTATCTTCTCAGGGCTGAAAGCCTGTCCAAAGTATAAAATTTGGAGGGTATTTCACGCCCGTGGAAGGAAATTCATCGATTTTCTGAGCAATTTCGTCGGGTTTACAACGACTTCGAGACAGTAACCACGGGGAGCCGACTCCGGTGATCTCACGATGGACGCATCCGTGTTTTCACTCCTTTTTTTTTTATACTGCAGACGCTATGAATCTCTGCTGTATATACCAGTATCTGTATTTACTCGGAGGGCTTTGCTCCAACAGGACTTTGTTTCTCATTTCTTCTTTGTGTCCTTAATATGGCCTGTGACACTGTTGAGGTGACTAATATCTACCTGTAAACACAAGTGTCTTTACGGCCGTTCAACGTTCTGAAAAACGCTGGCCGACATCCACAATCACCTGTTCACGGTAGCATACTTTGCTTTCACACCTTTTTTTTTTTGTTTATTGCCATTTTTTTTTGCCGATCTTCTCAGGACTGAAAGCCTGTCCAAAGTATAAAATTTGAAAACGGTTTACCTGTTGAATTACCAAATACGTCAGTAAAAGGTTTCGTCCAACAAATGATAGAGGGAAAGCGTACATTTCGACAAATCATGCGTTTCTTCGTACACGGTAAATGCACAATTTCGAAAAACCCTCCCCTCGGCAAAGCCGGTAACGGTCGTCTGGGAAAAATGTATAAAGCAGCGCATACTCAAACATTTTGACAATTTCCAACCTCGGTCCTATCGTACGGATGCTCGTATAACTTGTCCTGTATTGTCGTGTGTACTGGTTTTGATCATAAATTGAAATAAATCAAATAAAAATGGATTGTTATCTTGCAAATGACCTGATTGAAGCTATTACCAAAACGGTGAACTTGATGCGCGTCCGGAGTGCGACCATAGCAAGATGGTTTACGTTACGTCGCCTATCGAAGTTGAGGAGTATGAGGCTTCAGCAGGCTCGCCGCACGATGCGGTCGGTTTTGAACCGATTGTCTCTTAGAGAAATTGGCCGCGTGTATGATTGTGGAGCGTTTGACGTGTCTTACCAAGCCGTCTTAATTGCGGTTGGAATCATTCGCTCGAGGGGCGGTAGTGACTTTCCGGGCGTGAGTCGTCTTATGAATCGTTACATAGCAGTGCAGCGCTATCGGCAAAGTGATTCTACTGATTCAAATTTCAACACCAATATCGCAGAATTTGCATTCGGACAACCCTATTTGCGTACGAGTTATCCTACTTCATCTCAGGCCGACGCGGCGCATACAGCTACTGAAAGTTTTCCCAACTCGGACTTTCAACTCTTCGGACACAGCGTACTGTCACCGTTAACGTGTAAGTTGTACTTTAAAATTAAAAAATATGCATTTACCATCTATATATCGCACAATTTTAATGTGTTATACATTTGTTCTATTAACATAGTTGTGCCATTCTACGGATGGGCTATTCACGAGTGCACACTTCAATACTTAGGCTACTGCTACGACTGTACATCAACGGTGACCTATACACATCGCAATGATATTACATATCTTTAACCGATGTTCGAATTCTCATTGCGTATTTTCATAATTGTAAAGATTAGTGAGGTCGAATAAAAATTGAATGTTAAACCGAAAATTGACTATACATAAAAGTGTTGTTTTTTATTTTCACGATTTCCAAAACATTACATGTCCAAGGCGTCATATTGAAGTTAATTCCCGCAGAATTTTGTTTCGTTAAAATATTCAACAAAGGTGTTGCGATGTCTCACATCCTCCTGCAAAAGGTAAATCGAAGCCTCAACTCTCCGATAGATACTAGCTGACGCCCAAAATCATCTGTTTGTGGAGCATACTTTATTTTCACACCCTTTCCTCTTATTCTATGCGTATGTAAGAGTTATACAAATCATCTTCACTGTAAAAGTTGCGCCCGTAGTTTCTTACCGGAGTCTCAATGCCCGGAAGATTTATGATAATTTTCTAAAGTAAAACCGTGTTTCGAGTACTGAAGGTATCATGAAAATATATTTTTTCTAGCTAGTATGTAAGGAGACACGGTGTTTAACTTCACCACGGTACCGTGAACAAGAGACATTTTTCTTTTTTTTTTGCACCCTTTTACCTGGGTTATTCGAGGGGTTAAGCATTTTTTTCATGTCGTTCGGTTATAAAGATAATAGAATGGGTCGGGCAGCTATATTGGTAAGAGAAACGTATAGTTTCACAGATCTTTTCACTAAAATCTTAGGATGCATGAAGCATTAGAGAAAATGTCAAACAAATACGCCCAAAACAGGTATGGTGGGGACAATCCATATAAACCTGGCGCGTTGTCGTTGCTTTCGTCAGACGTCAAAACCGAGTCACCGTACAATCGAAAGGAGCTTTTCGTTCACCTGCAGAAATGGAGAGGTGACTTTTGTGTTCCATATTTTTCTTCTCGCGTATTATTTTAAGGATTGTGAATATTTGCGCGTTACATCATATGTACTTTCTGTCTTTTGTAGACAAAGCATGGACGCATTCACCTCATTTACCTTCACATCTTGGCGAGATACCTCTAAGAAGGAAAAAAATGCGGGATATTACGGAAATATAAATGAAAATATCCGTGTTATTCCAACGACCACGGATTTATGGGGCTTAAACGACGAGCCAAGCTGGGATTCAGAGGAGGAACCACAAGTCTTGGTTGAGATCGTAGAGCGTTTTTCATCGGAAGTGGGGCTACTGGACAAAAGAGAAAGTTGCGGGCCAATCAGAAGCGCTCGAACGCGTCCCCGTGCCAACATTATTGAATCGTATGTACCGATATTTTTATATTAGAATTAGTTTATATTATTTTTATATTAATTCAAATATTTTCCAATCATTTGTATAATGTAGAAGAGTTCCATTTTGTACAACAATATTGATGTATTTTACATTTTTTTTTTTTTGTTTACAGAAAAAACTCGAGAAAATGTCGAAGTACACCGTACGGTCGAAAAGCTAAAAGTTTGACAGGCCAAAGTGACAAATAGAAATTGCAATGCATTGGAATTTGTGTCTCTACTTAGTTTAAATTTATTTGTCGGCAGAGATTTTATTATTTTTACGGCTAGGTGCGTTTTTCAGTCTAAAATTAATATATATTATTTTAAGTAGTCTAATAATGCTGCTCTAAAATAAGAATATAATATTTACGGTAATGTGAAAAAATGTATTGAATGTTTGTAAAGGATTTGTTCTGTTGGATTATGTTCGGTGAGCTTGCTCGATAATTGGTCTTTAATAATTTGTCTTTAATATAATCAAATAAATACGAATAAGAAAGAGCCCTGTAATTTTGAATTACAAGATTTTCGTTTATTTTGTACTCACGATAAAAAAATATTCGGCCCAAATTTGTACGGTGAACATTTGCCAAACTTTTCGTAAAAATAAAAGATATTAAGCAACTTTCATATATCAATTGTTCGAAACATTTTTTTTTTTTATAAATTTTGTATTCGCGATCGACGAAAAGAAATAAAAATTACAAACGTGATAAACAAAAAAATTGATACAGTTAAAAATGCTTGATAAATTTTCATTCTTTCGTAAAATGATTTTTTTCTATTAAACATAAAATATGAACCCAGGTAACTTTTATTTGATAGATTCTTCATGAATTTTCTACGCGTGACAGAATAAATATTCGATCCGAATTCGTGTAATGAATATTTGGCAAACATTTTTGTAAAACTATTGATAAATATTGAGCAACTTTCATATATCTATTGTTTGAAACATTTTTTATAAATGTTGTATTTGCGATCGACAAAAAGAAATAAAAAATGAAATGCAATTTCAAGTGTACGACAATTAAAAAATGTTTAAGTAAAAATTACAAACGTCATTAAAAGCACATTGATTTCGCAAATTTAATTTTTCCGTGTAGCAGTTTTTGAAAAATTCATGAATCTTGTATTCGCAATAAACAAAAATTTTTACATAGTTGAAACTGCTTAACGAATCTTCATTCGTTCGTAAGAAGGATTTTTTTATTAAACATAAAATATGATCCCAGGTAATTTTTTGTTTGAAAGATTCTTCATGAATTTTCTACTCGTGACAGAATAAATATTCGATCCAAATTCGTGTAATGAATATTTGGCAAACATTTTGGTAAAAATATTAAATTTTAATAATTATTTTGCAATCTCTCATGTGCGTATTTTTAAAAATTTACATATATTTTTTCTTTGCGGTCGACAAAGAAATAAAAACTAAAAAATGAATTTCCGAATTCACGTACACGAAAATTGAGAAATTTTTCTGGCAAAAATTTAAAAATGCTATTAAAACACATTGAGAATCTCCCATGTGTCTATCTTCCGAAAAAGCCACGAATCGTGTGTTCGCGTTTGATTGATTGAAAAAATTTAAATACTTCAAAATGCTGTGATGACGTACCGGACCGAACCGGACGTACATCCCACCAGAAACTCTGTGTGCGGGTGGACGGGGCGGAGTTTGACGGAACTTGATTGAGGAAATGCACCACAGGATTAGTCTAGTAGATTGTCAATAATACGAAATGTTTTATTTTATAATTTGCATTAGGTGACAAAAACTTCTCGTATAAAGCACAAAGGAGCCATTTGTTAAGATCGTCATATTCTCGGCTGTACTGCACGGATAGCCTTATAATCTTTAAGAGGAGATTCCTATGGTGTGCGAGAGAGATAACATGATCGGACGTTACGACGGAGCGAGAGAGAGAGCGAGGTAACGTATTTCACCTCTTTGTGTGAGTCAGAACGTAGCCGACATATTTGAAGAATAACATGCAGAAAATGATTCAGATTTAAATTGGAAAAAGTTCGTAAAAACACCGAGAGCTCTAGATTGCGGATTTTCGATTCTTTAATTGAGACATCTTCAATGAATGCTAGGCAATCTCGTATGCATGACCTCTCTCTCTCTCTCTCTCTCTCTCTCTCTGTCTTTCTTGTGACGGTGACACCGATCGAATGTCTATTGCATCGTTTCCAGCCAAACAACTTATCAAAAAATTGTTCCGACGCATTTTATACATGAAGTTTCGACCAACAAAGGTGAATGTAAATCAACAATTTCTCATTATAACCAACTTGCCGACAACCGACAAATTCCATGTAATGTTCGGTCTGGCAAGACCGGTCAAACGCGGTCCCGGCCAACCGATCGCCAAATTACTGGTGCGGCGTTCGGTGAACATCGTAGCATTTTGAAGTCTTCATCTTTTTTTAATGTATCGTGTGATTACGACGTACGTGTCACCGGCGATACAAATGTATCTACCACTTTTCTATATCCTCACAGCAAATACGTGGATATTTGTACTTATATTCATTTTTCAAAATTTCGAAAAAATACAAACACCAGAAAACTTAAAAAATGTGTTTTCTAAAAAATGTTTACACTATTGTTGCTTTAACTATGACATAATCGCGCCGAAACTTTACAAGTGCAGTGAGAAATATTTTACAAAACATATCCATAATTTCAGGATTTATGTACTTTTTTAAATTTTCAAAAAGTTAAAAAATGTCAGAAAATTTGTAAAAATGTATGTTTTCGAAAAAATTTCATTTTCAAAATTTCGAAAAAATGCAAAATATCAGAAAACTTAAAAAATGTGTTTTCGAAAAATTGCTTACACTATTGTTACTTTAACTTTCACACAATCGCTCCGAAAATTTACAAGGGCAGTGAGAAATATTTTACAAAAACATATTCATAATTTCAGGATTTATGTTCTTTTTTAAATTTTCAAAAAATTAAAAAGTATCAGAAAATTTGTAAAAAATTTATGTTTTCGAAAAAAATTTCATTTTTGAAAATTTCGAACAAATGCAAAATATCAAAAACTTAAAAAATGTATGTTTTCTAAAAAATGTTTACACTATTGTTACTTTAACTTTCACACAATCGCGTCGAAACTTTACAAGTGCAGTGACAAATATTTTACAAGAACATATCCATAATTTCAGAATTTATGTTCTTTTTTAAATTTTCAAAAAATTAAAAAATGTCAGAAAATGTGTAAAAAATGTATGTTTTCGAAAAAAATCATTTTTCAAAATTTCGAACAAATGCAAAAATATCAGAAAACTTTAAAAAATGTATGTTTTCTAAAAAATGTTAACACTATTGTTATTTTAACTTTCGTTGACTCGCGCCGAAACTTTACGAGTGTGGTTAGAAATGCTTTTACGCGAACATACCCAAATTTGGGATTTATTTTTCTTTTTAAATTTATTTCACTTTTCCAAATTTTGAAAATGATTTGAAAATGTCGGAATTTTTTTTTTTAATTTACACGACTTGTCCAAAATCAATAAATTTATTTTAAATATGACATTAGATAAATAAATAAAAGAAAATATTTCCGACTTTCCGACTTTCGACTGTATGGAGGATATTAACCGTAAGGTTAAAGAGAATACGATTAGGTTTACTAGCTATAGAATAGTGCTAGTATAATACGCCACCAGTGGTTAAGTGGTTAGCGTACACGACCAGCAATTTCGGCGACCAGGAGACTCAAGTTCGATCCCCGATTTGGGCGAAAGTTTTTTCTATACTTCCTACATTTTCTATATTGCTATTTGGTATATAGAAGAAGGCGAAAACTAATTTACCGACTGCAGAAAACATTAGTTTTAAAAATTGTCGGTAACTCCTAGAGGGCGCCAGGAGAAATAAGACGGCCAATCAAAACACAACAAGTTTACTAGAATAATGTTAGTACAGAAAAACGATGAAAATTTGTAGAGGGCATCTCGGAAAAGCCGTCCGCCAATAAGAGCTCGGAGAATTTCCAGTCGGCCAATCACGGCTCGGGGAAAATAAGACGACCAATCACGAACCAGAGAATTTTCCACCCGTCCTCTCATTGGTTCCCTATAACCCAAGGGGCGTGGCTTAAGGGGCCTTATGGGTGGAGAGGGGACCACAGGTGGTGGGGGAGAGGGTGGGGGTAGACGGTGGTGGTGGGGGTTGGCGCCAGTGGCCGCGTGGAGGGGGTAAATCCTGTCTCCCTATAGCTGTACACTACTACTCCCGTTTCGATGCTCAATAGCAACGCTTAATTCGCGCCCTTATTTCAAACAAACACTTGCCTCCGTATAACATGGAATCATTTCTTGCTAATCCTTCTTCTTGCACTATACAGGCTCTTATGTCCTTCGTAAACGCGTGCAATTTAACCTTTTAAACGTTTCCCGCCGTACTCCATTCCTATCACGTGGCCATATGGTATTGTCCCTAGTATCTCCGGAGCCAGTCCCAAGCATATATACATACATAAATGAAATTGAAGCTGTAGACGTGGTGGTTTTATTGGAAGAGGGAAAGAGCTTGTTTGTTGTTAGTGTTTATAGAGCCCCTAATTTCTCAACGAAAATAAAATCGGGGAATTCCTTTCTTCATGAGTTAGTAAGAATTTGTCAGAATAATTATTTGTTTATTGGAGGAGATTTCATCGCGCAATCTTTCAACTGGGGTAGTAACGCTTTAAATCTGTCAGGAAACGCTCTTAATCGATCGTTGATTGGTTTTAATCTTGTTATTTTAAATAGTGGGTTAAAAACTTATTTTTCGTCGCGTTATAAAACTAACGTCTTAGACTTATCATTGGTTAATGCTAGTTTTGCTGCTATAATTAGTTGGGAAACTTCCGAGAAGTTATTGGGAAGCGATCATGTCGTAATTAATATTTTTATTAAGAGTATGACTTTCAAAGATGAAGTTATTCGACCGTCTTTAAAAACCAATAAGGTTGATTGGGAAAAATTCTCTGATTTGTTAAGGAAAACTGAATTTAATTCCGTCAATTTGTCGAATGAATTTTTGGAGAAGTGTAATGAAATTTACGAAGCTATTCAAGCCTCATTTGATTGTGGGGCTAAACTGTAGATGAAGTCTAATTATTCTTTGCAAAGAATCCGTAAGCCGAAATTATAGTGGAATGAAAAATGTCGTTAATAAACGTAGATTAGCGTTTAAAAATTATAAAAATAATAAGTGCGTTGAAAATTTCAAAACCTGGTTGCAAAACACCGATGAAGTTAAAAAAGTATTGAAAATAAAAATTTAAAAACTCCCGACTGCAAAAAGAGTGATAACATTTAATGATAACATTTAAGTTGAGTGATAAGTTGAGTCATTGAGTGATAACATTTAATTTTTGACGTGTTTTAATCGGGAGATTTCCATACTCAAAGTAAAAAAAATCTCCCGACTATAACACGTCAAAAATTAATTGTTATTTCACTCTTTTTGCAGTCAGGAGTTTTTTAATTTTTTAGAAAATTTTTTTATTTGATCTTTTTTAGAGAAGATGTTTTTTATCGCAGCATATACCTCCGTGAATTTGAGGCTATGCCGCACGGAGATCGAGCTCCGTGCGAATGATGACGCTCGACCGACGCGCAACACTTAGTCCGGTATCATACTATCCGCCGTAAAAACATACGCCAGACAAAAATGTATCGCAGAAGATGGCGGCCATCTTCGCTATATTCGATTGATAGTTTACTAAACCGGTTTCATTTCTACCGACATTCCACGGATCGAAATTTTACTTTGCAAACAACATTCAATGTGCGTCATAAAATCTGTGTACAAAATTTTGTCAAGTAATTTTCTGCCATTTCCGAGAACATACCGGACAACGAAATCGCCCGTCGGCGTGAAACGCATAACTCCCGTCTTTTTGCCCCAGCGGGCAGTCGGGAGTTAAAAATGAAAAAAGCGAGACTTTTAAAGCCTTTGCAGGCTCTATAAATCCGGATATGCCAATAAAAAAGATTTGGATCAATATTAGGAAGTTTAGTAGTGTTGTATCTAGTAGGTCGAGTGCTAGATCCTCCAAAAAATTTAAATAAATTTCCATTGCAATTAATAAACTTGCGCCGCGTCAGTCGTCGAATCCTGCTTCTCTTATTGTCCCGGAAAGAAACATTAATTTTATTGTAAAGGGGATCTGGATCCCTTGTTCGGCATTCGAAATTCAGTCACTAATTAGAAAATTAAAATCTCGTTCCGCGGCGGGTAGAGATTTTATCAATAACGCAATTACAAAATCCTTGCCGTGGATTTTTCTTGAGATCCTTGCAACTATTTTTAACAAGATAATGGTTCAATTCCGTTATCTTGGAGTTACTATGAAGTTTCTTTCTTTGATACCCAAGGGTTCGAGAGGTTATCCTATCTCATTGGCGAGTTGCTTACTTGAATTGTTCGAAAGGATGATTAAGGTTAGATTGTATTATTTTCTTGGGACTGCTCTTCAGCAGTCTCAACTTGAGCTTATGATTCTTAATACCCAATTAGGTTTTCGTAAGTCTCGTTCGTGTACTGATAATATCGCTAATCTTTTTGCTGACATTTATAATGCATTGGCCAAAAAAAGCGTTCGTCGCTGTTCTGTTTTTAGATCTGGAAGGGGCGTATGATAACGTGCGTCCTGACAAATGACTAGAGAATCTCAGTAAGCTGCGCATTCCTGCCTGTATCATTAAAATAATTTTGAATCTAATAAGTAAAAGAAACGCCAATTTTCATGCCGATGGGAGATATATTGCGAATAGAGATTAGTATAAGGGTCTTCCGCTAGGCTCTGTTCTCAGTCCTTGCCTTTTTAACATTTACTTAAGAAAAATTAATGAGTTTATAGGTGTTATACCGCGCATCCCGGTTAGCTACGCCGAAGTTAGCGATAAGGAATATTCTCTCAATTATTTGGGATGTGAATCGGTAAAGGGTTAGAACCCTAGTGAATATTTGAACACAGAAGTAGTAAGCGAAAATGTCAATCTTTATTTACGGGTGGATACGCGTTCTCAAATTATCTCACAAGTATCATTACACAAGATTTGGACTACTGTCCGAACGAAGATACGTTATACTACTTATAGACCCTTTGCACGAGTCTCTATACTTCACGCAGCCAACCGCACAGTATCGGATGTCAATTCGTACTCTCTGCCTTGTGCTCACTCTCACACTTTATAGGAGATAAAGTGGAGCGAGCGATTCAGCATTTTCACGAGATTTGGAAATGATGTTTTCCTTATCGTCGTCCCAGTATACAATACTGTGGCAATTGGTGCAACAATTCACGATCGCGCGCCTCGGTTATTGCGTAAGCGTAACCTCGGCTGTGCTCTCATTTCTCGGGGGTATAACATAGGTAAACATTGTTATTCGTTGCAGTGCGCTGACGATATGGTACTGTACGTTAATGATAAAAACCTTTGTTAGAGGCTAAAAACCTCCGTTCCTCCCGTATCTCGCTCGCCTCCTTCACGCGCTCCGATTCGCGATTAGGAAACGGGGAAAGATGACCGTTGAAAAAATGAAGCACATGGGAGCGAGCTATACAGAAAATATTTATTGAGCGAAGTAATAGAAATAAACAAAAAGAAATAAATAAATGAAGGAAACGAAAAAGGGTGTCGGGCGTCTGCCCGCACCAAGTAACTACGTTTCATCGTTACAATTCGGGAATACAAAACACAGATTAACGCGGACGGCATGACTCGCCGTTTCCGTCTCACTCTTGCTACTCTACTCTCGCTCTCCCTTCGATCACACGCGGTTGGGTTCACACTCACACACTCTCCGACTTACTCTCATACGGTCTCGGAGCCCTACTACTCGTCGTTCGGCGCGCCATCTGTTTTTATTTTTGGAGCGAGTTTTCACCGCTAACATTCGGCCATCCTGAGATTAGCTCGTCCTCGAGCGCTTAATTCTACGTACAAAAATCATTTAATTTCTTTGGCACACGTTTCTCACGATTTGAGCGTCGGACGTCCGACCTCGATAGCTCAGTCGCACGGACATTTGTCGAACTCGCAGACATTTTTGCTTTTGATTGTGCGGGTGCGGCCCTTTCTTCGCTCACAGGCGAAGGCGTTTTTTCGTTGTTTTTCAGCACTCGCGTTTTCTTTTTCGTTTCGGCGTCACTTTGCACTGTGCCACTCGCGGATTCGGGCAAAGCACTCGCGGCTTCTTTATCATCTATTTGCACAGTATTCTTTGGTACGGTAATATCGAGATCAGCGGGTTCGTCGGTTTCGCTATCATCTGATTCGGGGCTCGCGGGCTCCCATAGGTTAAGCGGACTCGCGTGAGCGGTGGTCGCGTATCGGCGGCCTCCCGCTTCGGTATTCATGTCGACCACGCGGTATGTATCGCTTGGCAGCTTTTGCGCGACTACCAACGAACCTCGATATTTCACATGAAGTTTAGTGGACTCACCAGTCGCATCAGGGGTCGTTTCCATATAGACTACGCTTCCGTCGCTAAAATCTACGTTGCGCCTCCGGTGGGCGTCGTATCACGTTTACATCTTGTGTTGTTCGTTTAGAATCTTTTCCCTCGCTTCGGCTTGCAGCTCATTCGGGGTGCGATACATCAAGTCGTCGTCGCAAGTGAGTTGTCGCAATTCTCCTTCCGCTCGCTGCGACACGTACCCATACACGAGCTCGAATAGGCTTTTGCCGGTACTAGCACTTCGCATTTCGTTTAAATCGTTTTGGAGCTTTTGGAGATTGTGGTCCCAGCTTCGGCCCTCGCATTCGACTAGGTTACTTTGAATCGCAGGCACAAGAGTCGCGTTTAGCTGCTCCACCTGCCTATTCGCCTGCGGGTGTCGCGGTGAGTTTACAGTGTGTCGAATCCCGTGTCGTTCGCAGAATTGTTCAAAAGCTTTTGCGGTATAACACGTGCCCCGGTCAGATACGATTCGCGCCGGCGCACCGTATTCCTGTACGAACTCCTCGAGTACCCGTATAACTCGGCTCGTTTTCGTGTCCTTCGTCACTCGGATCACCGTGAATTTAGTCAAGTTATCTATTATCGCGAGCACGTATTTATTGCCTTTGGCACTTGAGACGAACGGTCCCAAATGATCGATATATATAACCGCGAACGGTCGATTCCCCGGTGGTATGGGGTGTAACTCCCCCGCCTGTTTACCCAGACGTGATTTGCACGCAATACATTGTAGGCAAGCGCTCACGTGTCGCTTCACGTACGCCCCCATGCGCGGGAAGTAATAGTGCTCGGCTATCCTCGCTATAGTTCGCTCGGTTCCCGGGTGACTCTTTAAATCGTGAAAGCGAACGACTATACTCTTACGCATTACGCTTGGTATTACATACAATAATTTCCTGTCGCGACGTTTGTAAACAATGCTTTCATGTAGTTCGTACTCGCGTATCTGACTCGTCTCGTGTTTCGTTCGCGTGCGCTCGGGTTTCTCAAGGATCTCCTTCTTACTTCGAATCTCGTCGTCGACGTATTGGTACACGCGTACCTCGTCTTCCTCGGTTGTAATCGACATGACGATACGTCTATCACTGCTAGCGTCGGTTTCGTTAACAGGCGCACGGCTGAGCGCGTCGACGTGCGCTAGGCGAATACCCGGACGGTGCACGATGCGATAGTCGTAGTCGGTCAATAGGTCATTCCATCGAATAATTTGTGGATTAATCGTCTTTTGCGTACTGAGGTGACATAGCGCCTAACAGTCTGTTACAATTGTAAATGCTATGTTCGCTAACATTGGCCGTAGTCGCGTCACGGCCCATACGATCGCGCGTAGCTCGAGTTTGCTGCTGTGATACTTCGATTCGGGTTCGCTGATTCGTCGACTAATCGCGTAGACGAGTCAAATCGGTTCGATGCGTCGCGTTGTATCAACATACCTGCGAGGCCTATGACACTCGCATCTGTATGTAATTCGTCGGCATTCAGATTGAAGGTTTGGAGTACCGGTTGCTCCGTTATTTTTTTTTAAATCCGCGAACGCTCGCGCCTGGCTATTGCCCCACTCGAAACTTACGTTTGTTTTCAATAACTCGTACAACGGCGCCGCGATTTGCGCGAAGCGAGGCACAAATTTACGGAAATAGCTGGTTAAACCGAGATATCGACGCATCTCATGTGCGTTTTTCGGTGCCGGAAAGTCTTTTATCGCCGCGACCTTATGACTCCCCGGTTCGATGCCGTTCGATGAGATGATATGCCCTACATATGCTACGCGTCGATATAGAAATTGGCATTTTTCGAGTTTGATCGCTTGCCTTCCTAGGCGCGTCAAATACTAAGCATAGCTTCACTTTGAGTTCCTGCCAACCTTTTCCTGGAATGAGGATATCGTCGAGGTAGAAAAGTACTACACTGTCGCGAAGAGGTCTGAGAGCTTCGTGCATCGCCTTTGAAAAATAAGCGGGCCCATTCATGAGGCCAAAGGCTATACGGGTGAACTCGGCGGTCTCTTCGGTCGTGATTATCGCGGTTTTCTCCCTCGCCTCTTTCGTTAGCGGGATCTTCAAATACCCGTGAGCCAAGTCGAGCACAATGAATAGTGAGCTATCGCGTATTCGCGCCAGATGAGCGTCAATGTTTGGGAGGGGGAAATGTAAGCATTCTGTGACATTGTTTAGTTTTCTAAAATCTACACATAATCGCGATTCTCCTGTTTTCTTTGTTACGAGTAACACCGGACTCGCGTACGGGGACTGCGTGTCCGTAATTATTCCCGCCTCTCTCCATTTGCGCAAGATATTTCTCGTAATTTTTGGTTCGCCCTCCATCGCGAAGTAGGGTTTGCTATGTACCGGTTTCGCATCCCTAATTAATTGAATATCCATACTAACATTCTTCGCATATCCCAGATCCTGCAATCCCGTTGAAATACAGTCGCGATATTCATTTATAGTCTTACGCAAATCCTCGGCGACTTCCGGTGGTTGTTCGAGGCCGATGTCGAGGCTCTCGATGGGAATCTCGTCGCGTCCGTTGCTCGATGATTTCGTACTCGTGCGTTCCACCCCTTCCCCTCGTGGCGTTGGTTCGCCAGCGTCGTTCGTCGACTCGTGAACTCCCACGCTGAGTATCGGAGCGACGCGGTCGTCGTGTACGTTGGCGATGTTGACAAAGTTGATTGATCGTATCGGGAGCGCCACGTCGTCGGCGTCGGTCGCGCTCGCCGTCTCGTTATCCTGCGTTGCCGGTGGCGCCTCGTTCCGTTCGAACGTCAATGTGCGACCGACCAATCTTCTCGCTTGTGTATCGGCCGGCACGACTCGCATCGGTACCCCACCCACCTCTGTACCGTCGATAACAATGGTCGCACGCACGAACCCCGGACTGCTCACTACGTATTCGGCCGGGCCGAACCCCTTTAATGTTACGCGCGACGGCGTCATCGTAAATTGTTCGGTTAGCACCTTCGTGACACGGATCGTGCATTCCGAACTACCGGGATCGCTGAGCACTCGCATGACACAATCGTTGATTTTTGCATCCTTCAAATATTTCTTTGCAGCACCGTCTCCCCGCATCCCGATCGTCTGCATGGTACGCTCCGTCGTCTTGCCGTCAGGACAATTTCTACTGATATGTCCGGTTTTATTGCACTTAAAACACGTGAGTTCGCGTTTCGGTTCGGTGCAGTCTCGTGCGAGTTGACCAGTTTTGTTGCAATTATAGCACTTACGCGGGCTATCTGTCACACGCTTCCTCGCACTCGCACCCGGCGACACGTTATCACCCTCGGAGACCTTGTCGATCGCCTTCTCAGTCTCTTTACCGCTCGGGTTGTTTGCTCCCTGTCGGGTTTTCATCGCGGTTGTGTCTCGCGTCGAGCGAATACGTTCCGTGCGTTCATTCAACACGTTCTCGTAGTAAGTAATGTCATGAAATAGTTCGTCGTATGTATATTGTTGCGTCGGCTGTCATGCCGACGCAACAATAGCTCGCCTGACCAGAGGCCGATCAGTAGTTCTGCTTTTGTTTCACGAAACGACATTTCCAGAGAACCACACAGTTTCACTTTCGCGTGGAAGTACGGCGAGAGTGCCGCGTCCTTCGCCTGTACCCGCGCTTTCATTTTCGCCCATCGTGTTGACACATCGTCGCGCACTATACATGTTTCCCTAAAGGCCGCACGAAACTCGTCCCACGTTCGAAGTTCCCGCGCACGACTTTTCAACCAATCCCGCGCGCCCCCTCGTAAATTCAGGCGAGCGGATTCGAGCAGAAAATTCGGTGGCCACTGGTGCAGCTGCTGCATCGCCTCCAGGTTTTCAATCCACTCCTTCGGTCGGGTACCACCATCGTCCGAGAACGTCTCGATTCCTTTTGATAAATCCGGGATAACGTGGTATGTCGGGATCGCCTTCGTCGGCTATTGTTGCTGCATCACGAGTCCGGCTAGTAATTGCGCGAGGACTTCTTCTCGATTTTCGTTGGCCAACAGATCTCGAAAGGCATTGACTAAGGGCGAAGCGCCCAGTCCAGCGCCTTGGAATGTGGAATGTCCCGTCGGTACCCGCGGTATGGTTCCCCCACTCGCGTGTGACACATTCGGGTTCGGCGGTGGCCGTTCTCCTGCCTACTGACCGGTGTTACCTACGTTCTCTACTACGCTACGAGAGCTACGTTCTCGTTCGCGCGCAGCATCGCGTCTTCCGGCTCGTCCATCCCCGTGACATCGGTTCCCGCCACTTCCGTTGCCGGTCGCTGCTCCGAAATTCCCGCCAAAGATGCTCCGATCGGTGCGTTTGCCCTTCTGTCGACTCGGGCACGCTCCGGTCTCCCGGATTTCGCAGTATTTGTTCTCGATTCGTGTTTTGACCCGCCCGTCCTCGTCCCAATGTCCGATTTAGCCCCATTTCTCGGAAGGCTGCTACGGCGAATTCGTCAAAGATGCATTCGTCGCACATTCTTCGCCCCGCGCGCACTTTTTTTTTTCAGTCGCTCGCCCTCTTGCCGCACACTTGTGAACACATTATGTGAACGTTATTTCATCCCACTTCTGATTTGTTAGAGGCTAAAAACCTCCGTTCCTCCCGTATCTCGCGAGATGGTAGAAAATGGACACTATTTTTTTGTGCACGGCCATATTATACACAAAAGCATATTTTTTCGTCGCTTTTGTGCACAAGCATTATTGTACACAATATTATAGGGCACGTCCTTAGTACACAACGATACTGTGCACAGCGGAAACGATAAATTGTCGGATGGTTGGTAACACGATAGAACACAGCGTTATTGTGCACACATTCTCTCCACTAGTATTCATCTGCTCGATAGTGCACAACGCGATTATGCACATCGTTTTTATGCACATCTGACATGTGCCCAGCGATATTGCGCACAATTACGTATTTCGACACAGGATGACTCGATAGTGCACACCGCCGTTGTGCACGTCGGTAATGTGCACAGCATTTTTATTGTGCACAATACGATTGTGCACATGAGTTCGATTGTGCGCATTGTACACAGCTTTTTTGTGCACAACGTTATAGTGCACACTAATATCTCGTGACCTCAATACCCGCGTAGAAAAAATTAGTATGGGATTGACTCTGGGAGAACGATGGTCGAGAGTCTGGGATTTATTTGGGATTGAATCTGGGAAGCACTATGGGCAGTCATCTGGGTTTTGGGACCCGGCTAGATGGTTTCCCAGACCTTTTCCCATAGCTTCAGTGGACGGGGGGAGTCCTCGTGCAATCAATCCCATACGTTTTTCCAGATTCTCTCCCGGCCGTACCGTGCGACCGGGGGGATCCTCGCGCGATCAATCCCATACATAGAATCCCATATTATGTGTAAATGAAAGAAGAAGGAAAAATAGATTTTGTCAAATGGAAGGAAAAAATGAAAAACGAAGAAATATGCTCAAATCTAATTTTTTTCAACGAATATGATTTCGCCGTGCAAAGTTAAGCGCTGTAGTACATAATCGGCGGTTAAATTTCATTTAAGGCCCCAAAAATAATGTGATGTACTGGGAAAAGCTTGGATAGATAAATTAAAAGATCTATGTTAAACTCATCCAATACTTTACAATATTTTTGGGACCTACATCGAATTTCAAACGCCGATTACGTACAGCAGCATTTAACTTTGCTCGGGGAACTCATATCCGTCGAAAAAAATTGGTTTTAGGCATATTTTTTCGTTTTTTATTTTTTTCTTCCATTTGACAAAATCTATTTTTTCATCTTCTTTCACTTACACATAACATGGGATTCTATGTATGGGATTGATCGCGCAAGGATTCCCCCGGTCGTACGCGACGGCTGGGAGAGAATCTGGAAAAGCATATGGGATTGATTGCACGAGGATCCCCGTTCGTATGCGACGGCTGGGAGAGAATCTGGAAAAGCGTATGGGATTGATTGCACGAGGATTTCCCCCGTCCACTGAAGCTATGGGAAAAGGTCTGGGAAACCATCCAGCCGGGTCCCAAAACCCAGATGACTGCCCATAGTGCTTCCCAGATTCAATCCCAAACAAACCCCAGCCTCTCGCCCATCGTCCTCCCAGAGTCAATCCCATACTAATTTTTTCTACGCGGGTAGTATGAATGAGTTTTTGTGTACGTCACAATACTGCACACCGATATCTCGTGTCCTCAATAGTATCGATGAGTTATTGTGCACGTCGCGATAGTGCACACGTATATCGTGCTCATCGCGATAGTGCACGGTAATATTGTACACGTCGCGAAAGTGCACGCGCATATCGCGTGTCCGGAAGAGTGACCACATGATATTGTGTACGTCGCGGTAATCCATGTTTACTGTTATCTCTCTTTTGGTTTCAACCATTTACTCTGCATATGGTAACTTGCATCGTCACAGTCATGAAAGTGATCGCGAAAGTCAAAATTTACTAGAAACTCTACATTCCTACCTTGGTTTTTACCGAAGCGCATTCAGAAATGCAAGGTAATCTGAGATGTTTTTCCCCATTTTTCCGACCTCCACGATGTCGACAGCCGCATGGAAATAAAAGAAATTCCTGCGACGAATTTATTTTTCGAGCGACGGACGTTCGCGCCCCGGCTCGGCCAGTGTCAGCCCCGTGATTGGGTAGAGTGGGAGGGGTTCTCGCGTCGGAATAAAACCAGTCGAACCCGGATACACCGAGATACACAAAACTCCATATAATATAAATATATTTTCCGTTAGATCGAACAATTCTCGCGTGTCTCAGCAAACTATTCCTCGCGCGTGTCTCACGCGCTCTGACTACACACACCAGTTCCCGCAGACGGGATAATATCTTTGAAACGCGTACAATAAATAACCGGGAAAAAAGGAAACTGAAATTTAGAACGAAAGGAACTGAAATTTTCCCCGCGCGAAGCGCGGTATCTGGCGGACGGACGCGGGTGCGCCACGTCGTGTGATTCTCCAAGGTCTCTGTGCCCTTGACGGGACCGTTACGCCCGGATTATTCTAGATGGACTCGCGCGTGGACTTTACAAAATTTACGTTGACAGAATTACACTCGAAAAAGATGATTTCGCCCTCCGGACCGTCGTTTTAACCAAAATGAATAATCGATATATGAACTAACGTTTCTCTGAGACAAAATTACAGCAACCGCGCGTGTAAAGCGCGCCGTCACGACGATAGCGCGTCCGAGGCCACCGACTTCGAATCTTGACGACTCCTCCCGTTTCTCGGACAGTCGTGGACAGACGGTGAGATTTTTCCCTCGGAGTTCGTGGCACTGAGGCGAACCCCGACGGACCCGGGGAGCGCGCTGTTCCACGCGCTCAGGATAATCTGCGCGACTTGGCAGCGCGACGATGATGGTTGTGCTGCTGCTGCTGGCCTATACTTCCGCACGCTCGGGAGCAAAAAAAACTAAATTCGGGAAAAAATTAGTTATAAGTTTCTAAATTTCTAACCGGCCCTGTTTGTTCGCTCTGGAGGGACTCTTCCCGGAGATAAGGGCGTCGCCTACCACCTCAATTCGCGCACCGTTGCCAGCTTTGTGACGAGGATGGAAAAACCACGTCACCACTCTTCCCCCCCTATGGCAAGGCCGACCTCGGCCGGATAAGACCGTGGCACCACCCGGGAGAGTGTTTCTTTATCTTCCGTCGTCGCGACGGCAGACTGTCGCGCGAGTCGAACAGATAGAGCGCGGGTTTTCCTTTTTTAAATCCCTCTCTCTTCCCTCATTTCTTGTCTCTTCTTTTTTTTTTGTAATTCCCTGGAGAGTGCACCCCTCTGCGCGAGGGCAATCCACCAACCACCGGAAGGCGAGCGGGAATAATACGAACACTTACCTCCATCTGACTACCCAACACCTCCTACAGACGACGCACACAATGATCTAACTGAAACGATCTCAAATATTTACCGGCACCTAGCGCTCCCGGAAAAGCGAATATCTAATGTTCTCGCGAGACGCGATCCTCGCGCGGATATTCCCCGCGCGCGCCCCGCTGTCGCCGGTGAGCGGCGTCTATCGCGCGTCGCGCTTCGGCGCGAAGTGCGCGCCTCCAGGCGTCCCTCGGATCGGTTGGGCTGGTCTCCGCCACGCTTCCTCGACCGTCCTCTACGATCGACACCTCGAACGCGCACCCCGCGCGGCAGTAAATCCGCACTCGCGATCGGGTCTGTTCCGTGCGCCTATCGGTCTCCAAGTAAAGTACCTCCGCTGAATGAAACGGCAGGCCTTCCCCGTTCCGCTCCGGGCGCGCTTGCCCTTCTCCAGTGGCCACTCGACTGTGATTCGGCATCGAGTCTCTCTGGGAAAAAACAAATCTCAAACTCCTTCTCGTGAGCGGTGGTAACGACTCTCACCAGGGATAAGGGTTGAGGAAAGAAAAGATTACATATCGAACACACTCATTTTATTAATTCGGGTGAATACCGTGTTCACATAAGTTACCGAGCAAACCTATCACGCGCCTCCCGCGCAGACATTCCTTACTCGGCGGGCATGGTGTCGGCATCTTCGATCTTTACAGGAGACAAATAAGGTTTTAAATCTTTAATTGCGACGATGTATTTTTTCCGATTCATCGGGTCTTCCAGTTCGTAAACTACAGGGGAGAGCCCCCGGAGTACGCGAAAGGGACCATGATATCGCGTGAAAAGTTCCGCAGCAACGTTTTGTATCGCAGACGATAGAACACGCTGTCGCTTGAGAACGAGGTCGGCAGTCTTAAATGTTTGCACGCGTCTATTCTTATTGTACTGCGCGGACAGTCGCTGATACGCCTCGTCTAGATCGTGCGTGATTCTCTCTCGCACCGACTCGAGATCGCGCATTCTCTCCCGCACCGATTCGAGATCGCGCATTCTCTCTGACCACTCTTCCGGATGAGGCTGAAACTAGCGGCCAAGAGCTAGCCGCCAGGTTGCCCGCCCCTCGAAAACTCTACGTATCTTGTCGTGATACTTCGTCGTATTCGATCGCTTATACTTGTGGTTTTGCATTTTTTCTAAATTTTTCTATGCATGCATTCTTATAGTTTTCGAGACGCCTGATCGAATGGTGCTACTTAGAAAACGGAACTACTTTTTTTTTACGGTACACCCTTATAAACAATCTGTTCACGGGCTCGCGCGAGAGTCTATCGGCTCGCGTAATGACTTTTCATTTTTAAAATTTTTTTCCTATTATACATCTTTATACCTTGTAACGTGGCAAAATTTCAGCCCGTTACTAAAATTCGTTTTCCTCGCACCAGCGCTCCCGAGGCGATTTCTCAGGGCCTAATATTAAGAGTTAGGGTTTTATTTTTAATTTTTCCTTCGTTTTTTTTTCAATATTTCATGTCGTCCGAGTCGCGGACGGGAGAGTAAATCGGCGAGAGAACGAGTTAGTACCGGTTGTTCGTCGCACAACGAGCGATTTTCCGGCAAGAGTCTTCGCTACCGAGTTTCGTCGTCAGGGACTCTCAAGCCGGGGTGTTCGTCGCTATCGAGTCTCCTGCCCTCGCCATGTAAATCGCTATCAAAGCGATCTGAGAAGCTACCGCCACTTCGGAATCGTTGCAAAGGGGTAGTCTTTCGGAAGGGCATCAGCCGAAGGCCGGAGCTGCGTCGTTGCATCACCTTCGTGCATCATTGATTTGTTACATCGGTCTCGATTAGTCGAGATCGAGCGCCACTGCGAGCCGAGTCGTCGGTGGCTCTCGCTAGAGACAATCACGCTACCGTCTTCGCGAGAACGAGAGTCGCCGAATTCCCGAAAAGGGCCGAATATTTGCGAATATCGATCGCGCGATTAGGCGGGGGTAGGGACGCGTTAACGAGAGCGATCGAACGTCGATGCTCGGGGTTATTCCCGTCGAGTGTTGGTGTCAGGAGCACGTGTCGATTGAGGATCCCACGGATAACAGCTAGAGAAGGAAGGAAGGCATCGCGTTACTCGCGAGCCGTTTGTCTCTCTTCGGAAATCTTCGTTACGTCGGTGAGCTCTTTCGTCCCGTGCACTTGGTGCGAGTTAATTAATTATTTTTGTATCGAGTCATCAGTAGTGTTGCGTTGATTTTAGTGTCGTAAATTTTATTGTGTCGGCGTGTTGTGACTCGGCGGTTTCGAAGGAAAACGCGTTCTCGTGAGTCGGCGTAGAGAAATTGTGGGTTTGTGGAAAATTATCGAGAGCTAACCGAGCTCCCGAACGACGATTAATCTTCGCGAAACGGCCGTTCGATAGTGCCGTCGATACTTCGTAACTTTCCTTTGATTATTCTTTTATCTCGGGAGTCGATTCCGCCGGACTATGCCATTTATTGTATCGTCTTTGCGAGCGGCTACCACCGGATCAGCGTGTGTGTGATAATGCGTGTGGGTGTTACCGAGTCGCAGGCGAAAATTAGGAGCCGTGCCGATTTTTGTGTTACCGGGAGAACGTATGACAAATGTTGTGCTGACGATTATTTTTGAGAATAATTTTGTGGAATTTTGGATAAATTGTTACTCGAAACATTGTATCTTTGAAAATGGGTAACTGGTCTCGGGGAATACCGTTAGCCGCCTTGCGAAGCGAGTAATCGCGTTAGTTATTAGTGTGTGTGTGCGTAAGTGTTGTGTGAGTTCCCGAGTGACGGAGAAAATGTTATATTTTGTTAATTTGATTTATTTTGACGGGACGAAGGTTTCCTCCGAGTACTTCGGTTTTTCCTTCTTTAGTTTTTTCTATTTTGTCGAATAAAATATTTTATTTTGGTTCCCGTGAATTTTGTCGAATATTTAATTTTGTATTAGTGTCCAAAACGTTCTCTTCCTAACTCAGCCCCTTTCTGGTTCTCGAAAGCTGCAGCTAGCCGGCAGCTAATCAGCCTCGTCGAATTTTCCCCGGCGCGTTTGCGGGCCTGGCGCCCTTCCCGCGAGGGAAAATAAAAAGGGGAAAACTGTAGTGACGATTTTGAGCGTCGAGGTTGAGGGTTCTCGAGTGGGTAAATTCGGTGTAGAGAATTTACGCTACAACCTTTTTCGATCCCCGATCGAATGGTGCTAATTATAAAACGGAACTACTTTTTTTTTGTCGCGATACATCCTTATAAACAATCTGTTCACGGGCCCGCGCGACACTTTATCGGCTCGCGTAATGACTTTGCATTTTATTTATTTTTTTTCAATTATACATCTCTATAGCTCTTTCGATCCCCGATCGAATGGTGCTAACTAGAACACGGAACTACGTTTTTTTTTTCATAGTATAGCCTTATAAACAATCTGTTCGTGGGCTCCAACGACAGTCTATCGGCTCGCGTAATGACTTTGCATTTTTTTTATTTTTTTTTTTTCATTTGTACATCTTTATAGCTCTTTCGATGACCGATCGAATGGTGCTACCTAGAAAACGGAACTATTTTTTTTTTACGATTTCCAAAACTCTCCTCGATCCCACTGATCGAGGCCCTCGATGAGCTTTCGCAATGGCTTTATGTTGTTATTTTCAGTGGTGTTCTTGTAATTGTTTTAACCTGTTACTCACCACTAGTACTCCAACTATTTTACTATTAAGCGTTTACATTTCTACGTATGTTGAAAAGTTCGACGAATTTGTCGTTTAAAAACTAAATCTGTCCCGTTCTTTGCGTGACCCAAAACCGACGACGAGGACGTGACGGGAAACCGGTTTCTTTTTTTTTCTTTATCTATTTATCTATTTACCTATTCATCTATTATATCTTTTTGTTTTTTGATATTTTTTTATTTTGTTTTTTTTATGTACCGAAACTGAAAATCGATGATCTATAGTTGAAAGACTTATTTCAACCACGTATAATAATCGAATGTATTTACGGATTGCATTGGCAATACCGATAGGGTTTAATTTTTCTTATTATTTTTTATATTATTTACTTTTCTTTTTTTTATATATTTTGACTGTCTTATATTTATTGACTTTTTAATTTTTGGCTTTTTTTTTCCTTTGGTTTTTTTTTTCTCATTGCGGCTCGACAATTGTCATTCATGTGATGGTTTAATGCTATGAATTTATCGCCGGCTTCTCGTCTTGGCAACCATTCTGTCCGTACTGAAAAGCCATTTCAGAGATGCAAAATATTCAAATATATTGACGGCATGCATTGGCAATATAGATGAAGTCACGATGCAATTCTAGCTCTCGTCGTGATCTATTTCATCATCGGTTTCAAAAATTAGATGACGCATGGCTCTTAGCAGCTCTAGCGTGTTGCTTCACCTGGCATTTATCGAGGAGTTGAGCAATGCCCATCCGAACGTACGGCATATCAGCTTCTGTAAAGGAAGTGTAGGACCCCGTAATTATAAGATAAATCCACGACAGGACGTGTACTCCGCAATTGTTCCACGTGGAAGACGAGTCTTGTCTCGGAGTATCTTTTGGAGCAATAAGTATCCACTCACTCCAACAAATGTCTCGTCTTCCTCGACAATGATTTGCAATGAATCTCGTCATTCCACGTACAAAAAATTGAGGAGCACGGCCATGAAGGGAATCTAGATATAAACAGCACTTATGCTCGAAATTTACGATAAAAAGGGTCCAGTGTCTTCGGTCTTCCTCATGTATGGGCACTAGCCACAAATTATGGATCCAGGCTTTTACCGCCTCTGCCCACCTTCGATACCCTGCCGAAGCGTAGCCAATTTCGCACAGTTGCATTGACATGTACGTTTCAAAACAGAGGACAGCGAAGTCATTTTGCCGTGCAAGATCTTGAAAAAGCAGTATCGCGCTGTTCATAATATTGTCGTCAAGCCGCTCGTTCGGTCCAATTCCAATGTTCCAATTCTCATTATTGAGCACTGTTGCGAACGGTCGCTTATTTTCCGGACTGCCGCGCTCTCCTAGCGTGGCAGCACGCTCCGGCATCGATCAGTGATCGATACTCGCGCATGCGCGGCATCGACATCTTGCCGCTGCTCGTCGAGAAAGAGACGAGACTACCGGCACGAGCTCTCGGCGGCCATTATCAGCATCGGCATTGTGCGAACTCCACGTGCGTTCTCGCGTCTCTACGGTTTTCGGATATTCTCGGACGTTTTCTCGGTCTTCTCATCACCGGAATATTCTCGCGATCAGCTCAGTGATAGTGGAAGAGGTGTGTGCGATAACTCAACGCATATTTGCGACCAGAAGCGCTCATCAAGGATAAGTTCAACGACTCATCGCTACTCTCGGCATCGCCAACGGACATCTCAACGAACGACTCAACGGCGTCGCGTCTCACCGTCGATTTACTGTCACACGGAGCGCTCAAGAACTCGACAGGTATTTCTCGCTCTACTCGGAACTCTCGATATGTAAAGCGAAATAAAGACAACGCTCAAACACCTGTAATCCGTCTCTCGTAATAAATTTATTTAATTGCCCTGACCCCTCTCCCGCGCATCCATCTTGCTCTCGATCCCACAACACGCGAGTTTCACGGCGATACGAAACAAGCACGATGTCGTACAAATTACGGTAATTTGCAAGAAAGCCGTCAGGATACGTCAAGGAATGTCGCGACAAATTAACATCGAACTCCGAATTAAGATCGGAGCCAACTGCTTCTTCGACAACTGCTGTTGGATTAGAGATTATAATAAGATCGTAGTCTTTTTTTTTCGGCCATTTCCTGATCGTCGTTTCCATTTTCTCCATCGCCATCGATTTTCTCCTTTGTCGCTCCATTATCTACGAGATCAGCTACGGCGATTGCGTCTTCGTTTTCGGCGATGTCGGATTCTTCTACGCACTTTGGTGGCTTCGATGCCTCGACGAATTTTGCGTGTACAAAATATCGGTTGGATCCTCTATCCCAGCCTTCCTCAGCTAAGTCCCAAGAGACGTTAGTTGCAGCTGTATTCTTTTTTTTTTTTTGCTTTGGCGGTCCTTTTTTCGTTTTTTTCCGGCATTTCGTCGTTGTCTCTCCATTCTTAGAGAATATTTCCTTTCGCGGAGTCGCGGTTCTAAAAACGATTCCAATTTTTGGATAAACCTCGCTGGGTGAAGATAGACGTCGCTTTCAAATACCATATGTTTCACGACGTTTAAACGAGTTTTCAGCCACAGCATTGCTGTCTCTATACAAGCCGAGTCGCGAAATGATCATCCCAGACCATAACGGATAGAACGGTATTAAATGTTCTAGAAAATATTCCACGAAATCCGAAAAACAATATTCGTTTTTTATCTCAGCATTTTCACCATTAAGGCTCTCTGAATCTTCCATGACGGAATCTCGCTTCGCATCGTGATAGACTTCGTTAAATACTCTGTAATAGGGAGAGCCATGATGCAGTTTAGTCTCGACATCGATTGCAGCTTCTCTTGGCAGCTCATTTTCGTTGTCAGAAATATTAGCTGATTCCTCGACGTTGTTTTTTTTCCACGGTTTTTGAGGTGCGTGAGATATTTCAGTGTTTTCTTCGACTGTCGTGAAAACAATGACTGCTTGACGAAAAACGATTTTTGCCTCGTCAACGGTTACGCAGTGTATCATCGTCGACGTAAAACTTTTCACAAGCGATCGAAGCTTAGCTTCTTTCGTAAATCTTGAGTTTTTTTTATTTTTTTTTTTCTGCAGTCCCATTCTGCGTAACGTCGGAAGTGTTCAGCACAACAGATAATAGTGCGTCCACCTTCCTTCCAACTGTGCGAAGTACGTGGGTCGAACAAATATGTACTACTGTAAAGCGCGGTATGTCCGTATTCTCGTCATTCATCGAACGGAAACTGTCGTCTAAAAATCGACTAAGACTTGTGTCATTAAACGAGCGCATAACGCTCTGAATTAGCGCCATACTAAAGTCGACTTCGATTTTATTTATAACGAGACGTGTCGTACGTTTTTTCGGGCGAAGTTAAATGACATTAGAAATTGGGTGATATATAGGACGCTGTGGACAGTTGATATTAATTCCGCCATGAGCAGCGCTCCATACTCGTTTGCTTTCCCCAGTAACGTTAACGCATAATACATTACGGGCCCTTCCGAACCCTCCACCTGCGAAACTATGCGTCCCGTTGCGTCAAGATGTAAAAAGACCTTACCATCTTTCGCTACATCTACGAGATATTCAATTTGTTTTCCTGTAAATAATATAGCGAAAAATGAAAACGCGCTGATTGTCTGGATGTACCCGGCATTTATTCGATCTGGCCACCGTGTGGTTTGTACTTCGCGTAGCTTTAACAGAAACTTGAATATGTTTTTGTCGAGATCGTCTTCCGTGTGGTTGTCACTAGCCATTCTCTGCAACGTCATTCCGGTTGCCAGATTTTAAAACATCGATAGCAGCCAATCCGAGTTTCTTTAATTTTACGACGTTCGGTTTTTGGTTTCGCAGTTCTTCTCGAACGCGTTTCCTATTTTCGCCTTAATGAAGCGTCGATGAATTTCATCCGGCTGATGTTTGATCGGTTCGTCCGTTTCTGTTGATATTGTTACGTCGTGGAACGGTTCATCGACTGGAGATAAATCGCGTGCACAACGGATTCTTGCATCGTGCAATAGCATAAAAATAGTTGTCGTGTCTTTTTTACTGTTCTTGCACTTGTGACTTTCAAACTTCAGTACGCAGTAGGGGAAAGCAATTTTTAAATAAGGGTTGAACTCGTCACTCCAGTTTTTTTCAGCCGGGTTGTATTTTTCCAGTGTCGTTCCCAAAACGTCGCTGGTACAATAATTTCTTTCTTAAAATCGGAGTCGTTGCATACAGTTATCGAAGTCGCAACTATTTGTTTACCGGAATGTTTTCTATTGAGTTTATTGACAATGGGATCGAGAGTCGAATTGTAATCGAACGATGAATTTGACATTCGATCGTCGGCGTTGAATATCGATTTTTACGAAAAATCGATCGATTCATTAAGTTGCGAATCGCTTTTTCGAATGCTTACTTCGACCGATCGATCGTCGCCGTCGTTGACTATTGCAGACATTTCCTCGATATTGTCAACCGTTGAAATACTTACCTTGTCAAAATTCGAAAAAACTTCCTTGCCGTCGACAGTTTGAAAATTTTTCTCACCATCATCAACAGTTTGAAAATTTTTCTCACCATCATCAACAGTTTGAAAAATTTTCTCGCCGTCATCGACAGTTTGAAATTTTTTCTCACTAACGTCGACAGTGTTAAAATTTTTCTCACCGTCGTCGACAGTTTGAAAATTTTTCTCACCATCGTCGACAGTTTGAAAATTTATCTCCTTGTATTCGAGAGCAGAAATTTCTTCGCTGTCGTGAACGGTCGGAACATTTATCGTACCACTGTCAATAGTCGACAAAATTTCCGCGCCGTCGTTTACAGATTGAGAATTTTTTCGAACGCCGTCGATAGTTTCGGAAATTTTTTCATCGATTATTCGAAGTTTCTTAACATCGCCGTTATGTTTTAACGCCGTCGGATTTTCGTTTATTTTTCGCAGAATCTCGGAAACTTTCTTCGCGTTAGTTTGCATTCGGACCCGAATGGCAGAGAAATGTTTTTTAACGTCATCGAACTGTTTTCGAAACAGGATGTAGCATAGTCTTACCTGCCTTTTAAGTGTGAGTTGATGGCATGCGGGATATAAATATCGACCGACCTTTGCCACACACACTCAGTACTTTTATATGTCTACGGGTCTTTCGACGCTTTAAAAATATCAAGATCATCATATTCTAAAATCTGTGAAAGGGCCTTGCCACTTCCTCTGCTGAAACTTTCATTTTTGGCAAATTGCGAAAGATGCAATTGCAGTCATGAATTTGTCAATTCGCTCTTTATTTCATAGATCGTATCGCTTCTATCTTCTTCTTCTTCTCCCGTGTCGTCGGTTTTGTGCACATAGACCAAGCACCAAATCACGTCTATCGTCTACCGTGTATCAACTTCAACTGCTGCTAAGAGCGTCCCCTCTACCTCGATGATCGGACGCTGGCGCCGGCGCTTGCGCATCATAAACAGGACTCCCTCTCTTCTCCTTCCCTTTCACTTTACAACCTCGATTATCCGACGCTGACGGCAGATCGCCGGCAAACGCATTCAGTTTGAATCCGTAAATCCATAGGATTAAAAAAAAATGCAAAACCACAAGTATAAGCAATCGAATACGACGAAGTATCACGAGAAGATACGTAGAGTCGTCGAGCGGCGAGCGCCGCACCAGCGGCTAAGCGGGCGGCCAATCACCCAACCTGGCAGCTAGTTCTCGTCTGCTAGTTTCAGCCTCATCTCTGGGGTAAAGGTTCGAAGTCGAGTTGCCCCTCCTCACGACGACGGTAAAAATTATGTGGTTTAGGTTCACGTCCGAAATTGAGATACGTGGGAGTGTGGTTTATCGATGAGTGGAACGCAGTGTTAAAAGCGAATCGAAATTCCGGCAAGTGCTCAATTCACGCGCTCTACAGGATTAGCTTGGGGGTGGTAAGGCGGGGTGTGAGAGCAATGAATATCGCGCGCGGCGACTAATGCGTTCAGATGCGCGTTCGCGAATTCCGTGCCGTTATCGGTAAGCAATACCTCCGGGGTACCCCATCGCGAAAACACGAGCTCCTCGAGAGCCTCGCCAATTTTTTTTCCATTCGCCTTTCGAAGCGCACAATACTCAACCCACTTTGTAAACAAATCCTATATTACTAATACGTACGCGAAACCGGCGTGACTTCGGAAAAGGCCCCATAATATCAGCCGCGGCGACAGACCACGGTTCCTCCACTATGTTACGCCCCATAAGTCCCCTCGGAGGCATCTGCTCGACCTATACGCGCTGACACCTCGCGCAATGCTTTACGTATCGAATTACGTCGCGAAAACTCGTTGATACGTTTTCTCGATTCCTAAATGGCCGGCTTGTAACGTGTCATGATTTTCGCGCAATACTTCGGCGCGCACGGCGCGGCACCACGTGTTTCCACTCGGAATCATCACCCTTTGCTAGCACGTGTCTTTTCATTCGACGATAAACGTACATTCGATTCTCGATTATTTTCCATTGGGGAAAACGAGCGGGAGCGGTTACGATCTCGCGCATTCTCCTCGTACCACGGATCGACGAGTTCATCTACGGGTTCGCACTCTACCTTTCCCCCACTACACGTACCTACGAGTAGCACAAACGCCTCGGGCTCGACCTCTTGTTCCCAGTCGGGATACCCTCGAACATACGGCTCAAGGCTTCGGGCACGTGGTTAAGCGCGCCCTTCCTATGCACAACCTCGAAGTCATATTGGACGAGCTGTAAGGCCCATCGCGCTAAATGCCCCGCGGGATCTTTAAGGGTCTGTCACCAGCGAAGACTGTGGTGGTCGGTCATTACGGTGAATCGATACCCCTCAAGATACGCGCGGAATTTCTTTATAGCCCATAGGATGGCTAAGCACTCCTGGTCGGTCGTGGTATAATTGCGCTCGGGGCCCGCAAGGGTACGACTCGCGTGAGCGATCGGGTGTTCCGCCCCCTCTTGTTCCTGAGTAAGAATGGCCCCGAGTCCCGTCATGCTAGCATCGGTTTGTAGCGTGAATTCTGCGCTAAAATCAGGGCACGCTAACGTTGGCGGGTCCGCGAGAGCGTCGCGAATCTTCTCAAACGCGCCCTGTTCTTCTTTTCCCCAGACCCAACGCTCCTTCCTTTTCGTTAGCTTTGTGAGATTCGCGGCAATTTCAGCGAAATGTTCGATGAATCTCCGATACCATGAAGCCATCCCCAAAAAGCGTTGAAGGGCTTTGAGAGTCGATGGTATCGGAAGTTCCCGGATTGGTGCTGTCTTCTCCGGATCTACCTGTAAGCCGTGCCTATTCACACGAAAACCCAAGTAACGGACCTCTGGGCAACAGAATTCGCATTTCTCGGGGTTGATCAAGAGACCCGCGCCCGTGATGCGAACGAAAAAACGCGTAAGCCACTCGAGGTGCTCCTCGAAGGTTTCCGTAACCACGATGATGTCGTCCAGGTATGCGAATGCATGCAGTTCCATCTCCGGCCCGATCAACTGATCCAGTAAGCGCTGGAAAATCGCCGGCGCGCTCGTTAACCCATAGGGCATGCGCGTAAATTGAAATAAACCGCGCTGTGGTACCGTGAACGCAGTGATCGGGCGCGACTCGGGCGTCAAACGTATTTGATGGTACGCTTGACTCAAGTCGTGGGTAGAGATATATTTCGCGGAACGCAAACGATCGAGAATTCGATTCATATATGGTAGAGGGTACGCGTCCTTACGCGAGACACCATTGACCTTCCGAAAAACCAGGCAGAAGCGATAGGTTTTATGTGGCTTTTTCACCATTACGACCGGCGTGGACCATTCGCTATTCGATGGTTCGATAATTCCCTCGACCAGCATGCGATCCACCTCCGCGTCCATGGCAGCGCGAACGATGGGAGTCACTGGATAATATCTCTGTTTTATCGGTGCGCTGTATCCAACATCGATACAATGTTCAATAAGATCCGTGACTCCCGGCGCGGCTCGAAACTTCGGCAATTGCTGCGCGAGAAATTCATTTAGCCGTTCGGTCTCACTACGCTCCAAACCCGAAAGGCCGAGCAAAAGCTTCGCGTGCTCGACGCTGTCGCGCTCGAGGAAGTGAAACGCGCGCGCGAGATTTCCACTAAAATGCCATTCACGCTTTAAATGGTCTACGACCATACCGAACGTCCCGAGCACATCTAAGCCGAACAACAAGGGAACGGGAAGCGATAGAAATACCCGCGCGAAGAACGCTCGCTCTCTTCCCTCCAAGCTCGCGGTAATTTCGATTTCCCGGACGCACGCTATCGCTTCCCCGTTCGCAATCGTGGTCGATGTCGGATCTATATCGCGCGAGGGGAAACCGAGTTCATCGAGGAGTGCGAAGGCACCCTCCCCTACGTACGTGTTCGTAGAACCGCTATCAACCACTACGGGCACCGAGCGCCCCTTTACCGTGACAACGACGAGAAATATGGAATTGGTACGCGACGAACGAAACGAGCCACAAAAATATTCTTCCAGTTTTAACGAGAAATTCGGCAAATCCTATAATTGGATCTTAACCGGAGCGGGCTCCACGGGCGACGGAATCACGGCCGCTCTTACTTGTGACTCCCCGATACGATTCCCTAACAGTCATAAGGATCGCGCGTGGTTACATCTTTTTCCCGCATTTGTAACAGTATTTCTGTCGCGGCGCGAGGCACCCGATCGATCTATGCCCTATCTGTCCACAATTCCAACAGAATAAATCCGTTGCTCGCGCTTCCGATCGCTTGGACGTCGCTGGTGACTCAGAGGTCTCGTCACGCCCGGGCGTGGGTGAACGATCCGCCACCGAGCGGTCGGCAGCTGAGCCTCTCGCGGGAGGCGACGCATCGGTTCGAGGGTACACATCGCGACGATCCGAACGACGCGAGCGCGGCTTATCCCCGTAGTGCACGCGCTTCGCCCCGTCCGGGGGCCTACACGAAGCGCGCGAATTTTTCCAATCCGGACTGTACGAACGATCGCGCGAACGATCACGCGAATGACCCTCGCGAGGGGACGATCCCTTCTCGGGAGTTCGTGACGCGTATAAGGTGTACGAATGCCCGGATGACAACGATCTGTCACGAGTCTCTCTCTCTCCCTGTATCGCGAATCACCCCAACGCGAATCCCTGTCGCGCGATCTCCTATTCCCCCTTCTATCACGGGAGCCTCCATCGCGTACCTCTCGCGTCCGATCACTCTCCGCTCGACACGACCGAGAGCGAGAGGGGGAGGTTACCCCTTGCTCGTAACCGAGCGTTACATAATTCGCCCCCCCCCCCCCCCGCGTCGCGACGACGAATTTATCGGATGCCACGCGAGATCGGGATACGCTGATCGCTCCGGTGCAGGCGGAGGTCGATAATATCGTTCCGCGTGTTCACTACGCTCAGCGTTCGAATTCCTCGAAACTTTTTAATTCTCCCTGACGAACGATACACTGCAAGCGAGGTAATAAGTTTCGATGGGCGTAATCCAACTGTTCCCGTATCGGCATTGGCGGTTGAAGTCAATCGAGCTGCGCGCGAAAACTCGTCAAATAATCTATCACATGTTACCCCTCTCCCTGCGTACGACGATAAATGTCTTCCCGGAGAGTATATTGCGCGTCGGCATCCCCAAACCACGACGCGAACGCCTACTCGAAATCTCCAAACCAAATGAGAGCGATGCCTTTCAAGACTAACCGTAAACACGGTAATACCTCCGCTTCGGTAACCGGCGCGATTTCGCGAGCTTCTCGAAGTCGAGTTAGAAAACTCCCAGCATCTTCCTTCCTTTTACCAGCAAAATGCAGACCCCATTTGCGCAATAAATGTGCCGCTCCACGCGTCTCATAATAATTCGACCCCGCGCCGCGATCGTAACGCTCGATGGGCGAGGAATGATGTCGCGGGGGAGAGGAACCGAATATTCCGTCGTTCTCAGACCTACCGCGCCCCCGACCGCGTCCGAGGGAGCTTACGCGCGAGATCGCTCCCCGAGTGACACCGGTCGCAACTATTAGGGGGGACAAGGGTCGCTGGGCACTGCTCGCCCAGGGCATCCGGCGCCGTGTCATTCTCAATCGGCGGGAGCACAGGGGCTCCGGGGATGTCGTTTACCTGCTCGGGATTCGTTTTCGCGGTTACCGTGGTCTCCGAAAGCATGATCCTTAATAACCACGATTGTAACGTGGTAGTATCCCCGTCCATCGCTAACCCTCGCAAACGAAGTTCTTCGCGCGATCGATCGTCGCTTACCGGCCCCTTTGGCGGTGCAGACATTCTCTACGCGCGCGACGGCGCTCGATTGTCACGCGCGTTTCAAGTCGCCCCGGTGCGTCGAGTACACCCCGCGCGACAGCTGTTCCGCGCTCGGATCTCCGCGTCGCGAGAAGCGATGACGTTTTCCCCCCACTCGCGCACTCACGGCACTGTCACTCTCGGCACTTTGCTTTACCGAATTTTCGTTTATTGCCCCGACGCGGGGCCCGTCAGTTATTATTATGATTATTATTAATTTTTTTTTTTAACCGAAGGGAATGCGAAATTTGTATTTTAGTTTGGTTTTTTTTTTTGTTACACGACGGCTGCTTGTTGTCTCGCATGCGGGTTCTCAGGCCGCTCGAGAACTGTCACAAGACAGTGACCCGATATACACAATAAAATAAATATAATTGGACACAATCGACCAAGAATTGAGGATATCTTGTATTAAAATATAATATTTCACGCTCGAGCCCTGGATAACACGCGGTACGCGATGTAAACACTCGGGCGGCCTGCGAGACGGCCGTAGCGCGTGTTTGGAGAGAGTACCGCTACTTCTCTCTCTCGTACTCGAAACATGCGCGATCGTTGAGGCTCGAAAATATCGTGCGTTTCGATAACCACCAACAAGGCGACAGAATCTCGTCAATAATAACCGCAACACTGAGACTACGTTACGATAAAAGGGTTGCGGTCAATTAATAAAATCGAATAAATAAAACGGATAGTCACGATGTAAAAGAAACGAGACAAACCCCTCGCTGACAAAATCTTGAGAAATAAGGGAAATAAAAGCAAATAATAATAAAAAAGAAAGAAAATTCACTAATGTCCAAGGGATCAAAATCGACACGAAAATAAAAGACGCAATAGATTTAAAGAAAACACTCGGTAATCACGCGAGAATACCCCGCGCGGTCGACACTTCACGCGCGTACCCCGATCTTCGATTCTCGCTCTCTCTCTTCTCGCATCGGCGCGAAGGAATTTAGATAGGGAAAAATGACGGGAGAGTCGTTACCTTATTAAAATTGCTTGCCGTATCCTTAATAGTGTGTCCGGCGATTCTGCTGTCCACCACACTTTCGTAACCTTTACGTTTCACGGGAACTCGCCGGGAACACGTGCGCGCAGTAATGCGATCGCAAACAATATGACGCGCCAACGTTAGCCAGAAATTAGTAGGGAGATGCACAACGCTCGGCTTTTGGCCGTCCCCATTTGAGTGGCGCTAAATCGTAGCGGGGAACTCGGGAGTACGATTTTGTGATCATCGCCTCGGCCAACATTGCAGAGTCGGGACGAACGTGATCACCGGTGCGGTGGGTAATACAGGCGCGTGATCACGAGTCAACGCTTGGCGGGGAGAACCTCTGCGCCGCTCGAGCCTCGTTCTCGCAAACTCGGAGATTCGTTTCTTCAGACGCCGATGCATGTTTTTTTTTCATTGACAGCAGTCTGCCGAATACCAGTGTGTACTTAACGTCCACTGAGTGACTTATTAATTAGCCAAGGCATAATATACATACGAGACAAATATTTCGTCAGCAAGCGAGTTCACAACTTTAATACAACTTCGATACTGTAACTTGCAAGACAAGCGGTTAGTTGAGAGCTTTGCGTCGTTCTCTTTTGCCTCGAGATTCCAAAGTTCGAGCAAAGAGAATCGTTTTCTTTTTTTTGTTCGAATTTATTGTCATTATCCCGGGTGAATAGTGCTGATAAGAAAAACACCGAGAAAAGCTTTAAGAGATACTCTTAGCCTTTCTTGGCGTTTTTTTTTTTTTTTTGAAGAGCACAATGAAAAAAAAATGAATTTTGACCGGGACTCGATCCAGAGTTCACCGCGCTACGAGTCTGACCGGCTACCACTCTAACCGATCTCTACTCGTAAAAAGGATTTCATGAAACTGCTATTTGTATTTCAATTTTAACGAAGACAGTCGAAAAAAAAAATGCCGAACCAATCGAGAAAGGCCTTCGGTGCTTTTCTCGAACGTTTCGGCATTTTTTTTTTTTAAGAGCACAATGAAAAAAAATTGAATTGACCGGGACTCGACCCAGAGTACACCGCGCTACGAGTCTGATCGGCTACCACTCTAACCGATCTCTTTTTTTCTGTTTTGAGTTGTTTATTGAAATTAATAGGTACAGTAATACAGAGTAAAGGCAACAATAAACACACAAAAGAATACCTTATAATTAAACGGTTATATAATATAAACTTCACCACCAGTTTGTGGTACTCGCTTATAGGTCAGTATTTTAAGTAAGTAGCTCTCGCTATCCGTATCATATTATACTTTAGAAATAGTAGTATGCGCGCCTTGGCTTCGCTATAGGGACGCTGGGAAAAAGCAGCTCAACTGCGTGTTGTACCCCAAATTATTTTTCAAACGATAACCAACAAAATTCAAATTATAAAGGAATAAAATAATATAGAGTTAAAAAGAATATCGCTTCACGATATTCTTTCGCAAATCCACCGAGTCGCAAAGCCGACACGTGTAGGAATTTGCAGAGTAAATATCGGACGATGCCAATTCCCATGCCCATATATGGATACGGGCCAATAATGCAAACGCATCAAAATCAACCTCGCAGATAGCAATCGGGTAATTGCCAGTCTTAACTCAACTTTTGAATTCACCGGTTGGTCTCGGAGTTAGGCTCACGTTAGAAAAGAATATTAAAACTGTAACGGGACTTTGTACAATTTAATCAAGAAAACGAAATTCATTCTTTTAATTCAGTAAATACTGAATCTAGTTTATAATCGCAAACTTGAGTTTCAACTCTTCATTTGGCAACGATCCCTTCAATTAAATAAAATTATTTCGTTGCGTCGACGACACAACAAAATTGGTGTCAGCGGTGGGATCTGCCAAAAGTTTCGCGAGCATACAATCCGAAGTTAACGACGGCAAGTGCCGAAAAATCGAAGCGAGTGCGAAAGACTCGTTTGTCAATCAACGCGCTGACGTTGAATTGACGGAGCTTCTACCCGACACGCAGACGTTGCGGTACGAACGACAACTCGAGTAAAAACGACCGAGTCGTTGAGTTGCAACAATCTTCCCGAGGATCGACGGCAGGAGACCAACTAAGGAGTCCCGAGGACAACGACGAGGATCAGCAGCATCCAAGCAGGGCGAAATCCGCGGAAGGATATAGCATCAACCAGAAGTCATCGCGCAGAACCGGAAAGCATCATGCAGAGAATCATCGTACTGTAAGTGGCAGTCACACAGATTAATAGTTGCGAGAAACTAAAGTCAGTTAGAGTTATATGTCTGAGGACGAACGTACGAAGTCCTTGACACTACCGGGTACCAGAAATTTATCTAGATCACTCGATTCATTCCTAAATAAATTTATCAATTTTGAGCGCGTAGAGTTGGACGACGAAATCCGTCCGAGTAAAAGAACAAAGTCAGCAGATTCCGAGACAGGTTCCCCTGAATTCAATTTAATAGATTTTTCTTTGATCGAAAATACCGAAGTCGAAATTAACGAAATGCCGGACATAGTGTACATGACGTTGAAAGAAGCTAGGAGTTTGATACCCCGTTTTGACGGGACTAAGCCCGAGGAAGTAGAGGATGTAATAAATGCTTACGAATATGCCGACGAAAAGGTAGCCGCGACAGATAAGGCGGATTTATTAGAGGCCGTTTTAAAAACGAAAATTGTAGGGAAAGCCGCGAAAGATATAAAATACAAACAGATCGACAGCTTCAAAAAATTTAGAGACGAATTAAGCGCGTTGTACGGAACACAACGAACGGTAGCTGCACTATAAGTAGAGTTTAACACGAGCAAACAGAGTCCAAACGAGACAGTACTAGCATTCGGACAGAGACTAGAAAAGGTAATGATGGACTTAATAGACGCGAGTACTGCGACCGAAAATAACGAGACAAAAAAGCAAGCGAGCAATACATCCGTCAAACGGGCCTACATAACTTCGAGAGAGGCCTCCGACGCGAATATCAAATGCTCGTAAAAGCGCGAGGATACGCCGACCTCTCGACAGCTATAAAAGGTGCGATGGAAGAGGAAAAGACGGTACAGGGAAACGAGTGGATCAATAAGCAAACCCATCACGATCGACCACCCTTGCCGAAATGCCATGGGTGTGGGAAAATGGGACACCTCGTAAGAGATTGCAGAAGTTCGCGAGGCCGATTCAGTCTACCCGCACCAGGACCGAGCCGATCAGTGAACATTGTAGACATAGTATGCAACTACTGCGGGAAAAGGGGACATGTGTACAAGGATTGCCGGAAGCGAATGCGCGATCAGGGAATGACGGAACAAGAAATACAAAATCACGCATCGGCAAATCAGGGACGGAGACAAAGCAAAAACAATTATCAGGGGCGGAACAACTATCAAGGAAAAAATTATCAACAAGGGAAAAATAATTACCCAGGACAAAACCGACAGCAGGGTCAATATCATCAAGGGCAGAACGGATACGGACGGAACGGACAGGGAACAAATTCAAGCAACCAGGGGAATACCAACGCAACACCGACGCCCAACGATCAAGAGAGCCGGAGAAGAAAACATTGGGAATGCTACGTTTAACCACGCTAACGATAGGAAATTCAAGAAAAAATGACGCAGAAGCAGCGGAGGTGTACCATCTCGCCTTACCCACATCGAGCGAAACAGCGAGCGATTTTCATTGTGACGTATTTTTCACCTAATGGAAACTCTAACTCAAATGCTATAAAAAAAAACAAAAATCGAAAAGCTCAAACCAAACGGGAGCAAAACGCGAACGAAACTTACGTCACCTTCGGCCGTCCACCCTCGCGGATGCATCGGCGTTCCGGTGGGCGCCAGTTAATTTTTGTTTCGCCGGTATTAACAACCGGTCTAAACTAGAGGCCGGTGGAACGACCTCCGCAAGGTAGATTTTTGTTTCGCCGGAATCACCAATCCGGACTAAACTGGAGGTCGGTGGAACTGCGACCTCCGCAACGACAAAACGAAACGAAACGAAAACGATACGAGAACTAACGCCGACGCATTTGCGGAAGGAAACGGTTGCGGAAATGCACGGTTGCTCAGGATGCGGGTTGTGGTAGAAGGGTCGCGATCCGAGGTCAATAGAATAGCAACGAGAAACGGAGATCGAAATCTCAACATTAACTTAAGCGGGACCGAAAAATAATAATTTGGCTAAGAAGCCACGGGATCACACGCAAGTGCATCGAAAACGCTCAGCTGATCGAACGATCGAAGCGAGCTAACAAGAACGTAACAAAAGCGGATCGATAAACGATCGACAAATTTTTAGAATTCAAAAACTCACCGAAACTTCACTTTAATCCTGTAATGAGAGGGAACCTATATCTCACGATACACCGAGAACCGAATCACTATCACCGCTGCACAAGGAGCATTATTTCTAATGCTTCACTCACGCACGGGATCGCGAAGAATTTATTACAAAATTCTTTCGCTACACTCAACTCACGAAACTCGAGCGATAGCCGAACGCAAACGAGAAACTGACAGCTAGGCCACACTGGGTGCGCGAGAGAGATAGCCTCACTCGAGCGCGCGAACAATAGGCCGATCGTCAACAACACGGGAGCGCGAGAGAGACCCGAGTTACCTCTGGGGCAGCTCTCGGTAGACTGTCGATTTGCCTACGAAAATTCGTAACGAATTATGATAATTATTTTCGGGAGCTTGACCGATAACTACTGCCCTCTCAACCATCTCATGACTTTATCGAATCGAGAGCCGATACTATAACGCGGTAACTTGAACGAATCTTCGCAATCGCTTCCCCCTAGTCAATACGTCAGATACAAGGCTCTACTCAACTATAACGCAGGGCAAGGTGTTCCACCACTCTTGCCTGGACCAACGATACCTCCGCCTGATCTCAACGCATTGCATCTCTTGGGGTGCCGGGTTTGCGCCGGACTTTGTAAGACGTATTCACAAGACTCTTCGCCGAGTCCTTTCTCTATTTGAGCTTTTTAGGCACTCACTATAATAATAGGCAAAGAGTGCCTATTAAAATGACCATCCGTTGCTCTTCGGAGTCTGTCGAAGGGGTTACTCCGCAGCGCATACTCCAAAAATTTTTATTTTTCACCATTTGCTTCGGTGTATCTCCAACATCATGCGTAGTTACTTTGAAGTGACTGCGATGAATAGAAATATTTTTTTTAGCCTGCGGTGCAACGAAAACAACTTTTTGGCTGAATTTTTCTTCTCGGACGTCCGTATCACACTGTAACTTTAGATGGTGCGAACCAATTTTGTTCTCCTTCGCAGGGTTTTTTTATTACAGTATTTCCAGTATGCACATTACTTTTAAAACCAATCTAAGACCTTTAAGTATTTTTTCTAAAAAATTATTGGCCACAATTTGCATTTGCCTTCGGTCAAGTGTCCGTACGGTGCCATCATAATGAACTCTACGAACCAATTTTTTTCTTCTTCGCAGCATCATTTTGTTTTATCAAAAGCACTGCGCACAGCAAATTTAGAGACAATCCTACATCTCTAACTATTTATTCATCACAATTTTCCATAAAAAACTTATTTTCTCACATCTGATGTCCGTACGGTGCCCCAATTAAGAATCCTGGAAACCAATTCTGTTCTCTTTCGCAACAATATTTCATTGTATCGAAAGCACTATGCACAACAAATTTTGAGTCATTCTGACAAATATAATTTTAATTATAAAATAATTCAAAAACAGTTGTTATAACAAGATTTGCTTTAGAGGTTATGTTATTTAGATTTGCCAAAAATCCATTTTTCATCATGTTAAAAAAAAAACTTCGGTTGTGAAAAATAAAACACGAAATATCATACACAGATTCACAAATGTTTGCGTTTTTTATTTCGAAAATAATATATTATCACCGAAAATCATTCGCAATATTTTAGCATATTTTATTCACATTCGTAATAAAAATGATAAATTTCACGTATTCACTGAAAAAATTGGTAGTAAACTCACAAAAAAGATTCATCGAATATCCAAAATAATGACAATTTCCCAAATAGAACTAAAAAAATCGCGAGTATATATTTTTTCGTTTTATTCTATCTGTCAAACTTTGGAAGCAGATGACAATTTCGTAGCAGACGATACACAGATGCTCATACGTCGCGGCGCGCGTACTCTGTGGCCGGATGATTTTCAAACAAAAAAAAAATCGACATCTCGTTTCAATCTTTGTTCCTATTTTACGTAAATATAAATGGATTTTACGCGGTATAGCGCAAATAAAAAGTATGCAATCATAAAAAAAAAGAATTTTCTATCCTTCGACCGTCGAAGATTCATCGCAGCCGAAATCTTTGTCAATTATGTTCACCCGATTTATTTATTTACTGTTAATAATAAAAACTGCAAATTCTTTTTCTGGCAACGTATTTTCTCCTCTTCAAAATAAGCCAAAATAAGAGTCGAAATCTTTTTTCGCTGCCGAGATATGATTTTTTTTAAGCAAAGACTAATTTTACGAATTTTCATCAAAAAATGAATCGTTTTTTCAAATTTCTCGAAATTGCCGTCTCTAATCCTTTCCTCTCAAAGAAATCGTATTTACAAACTGACTCTCTGCGTTATTGCGCAGATAAAAAGTGTGCTATGTTTAAAAATTTAATTTTTTACACTTCGACCGTCGGAGATTCATCACATTCGAAATCTTTGTCAATTTTGTTCGCTGGATTTATTCGTTTACACTTGATAAGAAAACTGCTAATGATTATTCTATCGACGTATTTCCAACGTTTTTTTTTTTTTTTATTTTTTCAAATTTTCGGCGAAATACGAATTTCTTTCATATGCTCACGTCTTGAAAAGTTTTTTTTCGCAAAAAAAAAAAAACAATTGTACTCTTAAAGAACAATTATAAACAATTATTTATCAAGAAAGTGAATAACACTGAATTTGTCGATTTTACGAGTTATTCCGTACTGAAAAACTTATCCTCGTTTGTGATTAAATAAAATTTTTTAAAATACGATATGATATGATGCTAAATTTGATATTTTTAAGCGACGATAAATATCAATAAAATTTCATTGAAAAACGAAAAAAAATATCGAATTTCTCAAACTTCTCGTCTCCAATACTTGTCTGTTCTACAGAGACAATAACGAGCTGATTCCATATATTACGAAGAAGAAAAAAAATATATCTCAAATGGTAGAATTGAAATTTGTTATAAGAGGACTGTCAAAGAGCCTTCAAAGTCGAATTTTTCAAGAATTTCATCAATTTGTAAAAAAATATTTCGGAGCTATCCAAGATGACAAATTTTTGATTCGAGTAACGTACTACTTCCTCTTCAATACAAGACAGGAACCAAAAAGATATATTTTTTCGTTCTCGAGGTTGCATTTTTTTGCAGCATCCATAAATATCGATAAAATTTCATTGAAAATCACAAAGAATAGCAAATTTCTTGAACTTTTCTTCTACAATGGTTTGGTTTCCTACAGATAAAATAACGAACTGATTCCATCAATTATGGGGAAGAAAAAAAACACTGAAGGGGAAGGATTTAAAGGGGATATTTGGTCTGAATGCTAAATGGTAATCGTATTGGTGTCGGTACATGTTTTGTGTGTTTGTTTTATATTCATTAAATCTGGTCATAAGTTTTAAGCCAATAAAACGACTTTACTAGACATGATTTGATTCGTTAAATTAATTTGATCAACTTCTACGTGGTGCAATTCGTTATATTTGTCTCGTGTCTCAATATTTGACAATTTATCGTCAAACAAAAAGGAAATATCCGTCGTGAATATTAATAATCAATTGGTACAAAAAAGAAATATTTTTATTCGACGAAGATTAACACTATGAATTAATTTACGTAACTGATAAATGTTTTTCCCTCATACGTACTGTCGAAAAGAAACGCACGAATAAACATACTTCATTCGTAGCGCATAGCGCGATGTGTAAATACACTCGATACGGAGCGCGTAGCGCGACGTGCACCCCCGTGAGTGCCTTAAAAAATGTCCCGAAGGGACATTTTTCGGGGGGTTTGGGGGGCGGAGCCCACCAACAAGAGCATCTGCGCCCGCAGGGCGCTGAGACGCTTGTTATTATTAATTCTTACACCACCAAATAGAGTCGGAAACGACTAAACTGAACTAAAATGGAATCTGAAATCGTGAACCAAATTAAGCAAACGGAATCTCAAAACTCGAACTGAACTAAAATAATAACGATAATGAAGCTAATTGGGAATAATTATAACAAAATGATACAAAATAAACTGCAAAAATCTCGATCGGTAACTCAACGAGAGCGTGACGGTATCTTAAGTCGCTGGGAGAGGCAGTAACGCGAAACTTCAGCACTAAAATCGTAATTTCCATGCGAGTAACGGTAGTTTTGGGTTTTTGTGACGTCGATTCCAAAAAATCACGTCACATCATATCGAATCGCCACACGCCGTCGCGGGAATACTCACCTTGAAAGCCGACACGTGCGCACAGTGCAGCATAATCAAGGAAGGCGCACTAACGCCCGAAACTCCGAAGACGAGGTAATCGACCTGGCAGGAGTAGCGGGTGGAAAAATAAGGCCTCTATGCAAGGCCCACGTAAGATTAACCACCCCAGCAGTCGAGATAAAACATTGGTTCTACATCGTCGGCAGGGAAGTACCTCTCGACATCGATGGATTACTCGGTATGGAATTCATAAAGAAGCACAAAGCCGACATCATAGGCGGCGAAGTCATGAAGCTATACGGGCACACCATGCCACTTATCAATGGAACAAATACCGTGAAACTACCACCTCGAAGCGAGAGTTTGTTGCACGCAAAAACTAGCAGCAAATTCGTCGGAATGATTAACAAAACCGAAATCGCAGAGGGAATCGTACTAGGATCGTGCGTGACACCGCCGAGCGGCAACAGCTGCGTCGTAAGCATAATAAATACGACGGAAAACGAAGTAGAGATGCAACGACCCACCGTCACGCTGGAACCGCTGACTCTAACCGAATTGACGAGCGAGGCCGACGTAGAGGCACTGCGAATAAACACCATCAGCACGGCAAGTGGAGCAATGCGCCTGGTAAAACTACGAAACGAAGTTGTAACCAGTCACTTGAATAAAGAAGAACGCGACACGCTCATGGAAATATGCGAAGACTACGAGGATATTTTTCATCTAGAAGGGGACAAACTGCAATTCACCGACCAAGTGGAACACAACATCCCGCTCAAGGAAGGAACACGGCCCATCAAAATCAATCCGTACCGTTTACCAGAGGTTCATAAGCAAGAAGTACAAAGGCAGACAGCAGAAATGTTGAAAGACGGGATTATTCGCCCAAGCCAGAGCCAATGGAATGCACCGCTACTGGTAGTGGCGAAAAAGCCGGACGCAACTGGAAAAGTACGAATGAGAGTTGTAGTCGACTTCAGAAAATTAAATGAAGCGACAATTGGCAACTCATATCTACTGCCGAATATTACAGAAATATTGGATCAGTTGGGAAAATACTTTACCACTCTCGATCTCGCCTCAGGATTCCACCAAATCCCGATTGCAGAGAGCGACAAGGAGAAAACAGCGTTTTCGACACCGCAAGGACACTTCGAGTACAATCGTATGCCATTCGGACAAAAAAACGCGCCGCCGACATTTCAACGACTGATGAATTCGGTACTAGCCGGAATGCAGGGAGCAAAATGTTACGTATATCTCGACGATATTGTAATTTTCGGATCAACACTCTCGGAACACAACAAACGACTAAAAGAGGTATTCCAACGACTCAGAACGGCCAAGTTGGCGATACAGCCGTGAAAATGCAACTTTTTGAGAAAGGAAACACACTACCTGGGACACGTGATCTCAGAGGAGGGAGTGAAACCCGATCCGGAAAAAATAAAAAGTGTAAAAAATTTTCCTACACCAAAAAACATAAAGGGCGTACAATCATTTCTCGGACTAGCAGGGTACTACAGAAAATTCATCAACGAATTCGCCAAGATCGCAAAACCGCTTACAGAGTTAACAAAAAAAGAACAAAGATTCGAATGGAGCGCACGACATGACGAAGCATTCGAGAAATTAAAAACCGCATTGACTACAGCACCCATACTACAATACCCGGATTTTACGAAGCAGTTCGTAGTGACCACCGACGCATCCGACAAGGCAATCGGAGCCATCCTGTCACAAGGTGAGGTAGGTCAAGATCTCCCAGTGAGCTACGCGAGCCGCACACTCAACAAATCCGAGATAAACTACACGACAACCGAGAAAGAACTACTCGCAATAGTATGGGCTATAAAACAATTCAGACCGTACGTATACGGAACGAAATTTAAAGTAGTAACCGACCACACAACCCTCATATGGCTAGTAGAAGTAAAGGAGCCAGGATCGCGATTGATGAGATAGAAAATAAAATTATCCGAACACGACATAGAATTCCAATATAAAGCGGGAAAAAGCAACATAAACGCCGACGCTCTAAGCCGTATATGCATCACCACGAGAGCGCAAGCGAGAGTGACAACACAAGACAAAGACGGAGATAGCAGCGACGACTCAAGCGATAGCGAGGAGGCACCTACGAACAGGCGCACAAAGAGGACAAGCGAAGAACGGGACGCGGAGCGCGGGGATAGCGATAGCACAGGCGAAGAGTACTGCAACGAAGAAACCGCCGACGCATCTGACAAGGATAGCTGCAGCATAGGCGTAACCTGCCCAGACGCAAACGAACGTGGCAAAATACTGAAAGAATATCACGATGTCCCCCTGGGTGGACACCAGGATGCAACAGGAACATTAAAACGCATTCAACTAAAATACAAGTGGCCAGGTATCAAAAAACAAATCGAAAGCTATGTAGCGAAATGTGAAAAATGCCAAAAAAACAAAAGTCAACGAAAAATCAAGGCACCGTTGGTTATCACCGACACGCCGAGCCGAGCGCTCGAGAAATGCGCACTCGACATCGTGGGACCATTGACCGAAACCAAAGCTGGACATAAATATATCCTTACATTTCAAGACCTACTGACAAAATACAGCGCCGCAGTACCACTAGAAACACAAGAAGCAAAGGAGGTAGCAAAAGCCTTCGTAACCGAAATAATATGCCAATTCGGAACGCCGGGAATCGCATTGTCGGATCAAGGAACAAATTTCCTCAGCGCCACTTTCAAAGAATCCTGCAAACTACTAAGGATCAAAAAAATACAGACCACAGCGTATCATCCGGAGTCGAACGGAGCTCTAGAAAGGTCGCACAGAACTCTAGCGGAATATCTAAAAAAACTATGCAGACGAAGATCAGGAAAATTGGGATGAATGGTTACCCTACGCAATGTTTACATACAACACCACACCACACACCGCCACAGGTCTCACCCCGCACGAACTCCTGTACGGAAGACTCGCAGAAATACCGACCGCTCCAAAGCAAGAACCGCGTATAACATACGCACATGACGATTACTCGCAAGAATTACGTGAGCGACTACGAGCAGCATGGAAGATCGCACGAGAAAACCTGATAGCCGCGAAGGAAAAAACAAAAAAACAATACGATAAAAAGACGCAAGAGCCCGAATCAAAAGTCGGAGATAAAGTATTATTACACGACATAACAGTACGACGCGGCAGGTCAGCAAAACTAACGCCAAAGAAATTGGGACCATTCGAGATAATCGCGAAAGACTCACCCGTAAACTTATACCATAAAAAAAGGGAGAAAAAACGTAAAAGTACACGCGAACCGTTTGCAACACTTTATCGACCATTAGCAAAAAAAAAAATCCCACATACAGAAATGTACATAACACTACAGAATATAATTCGACTTACAGATTCACGGTACTAACCCACCTGCACCGAGCACCGACAACAGGCAAGAACGCAGCATACGAGATACAAGAGTTCACCGATACGCCAGGAATATTTTAGGAAGAACACTATCCATCTCCCAACACACCTGGACCCTCGTAATAAACCTAAACTTGGCATCAATGCGCGTAAGAGAACACAAGACACGAACCTAGAGGAATTACTAGAACAATGTGAAACCCAAAAACAAGACGACGCACTATGCGCCGTGCTCGCAGACTCGGTACAAACAATGATGCGGAAAATCGACAAAGAAATAAGCATCATATACAACACAATAGGGTACGCCGGTCGTTCCTGAACGGGAATTATCGATGGACTAGGATCAATAATAAAATCGATTACGGGAAGCATGGACGCTACAGACGCAACACGCATAGACAACGAGATACACCAAGTCCAAGTGCGACAAAAAACACTCGAAGAAAGCATGAAGGATTAAATTCAAATCGTACAGACAACAATCAACACCTTCAATCGAACTACAGCTACGATAGGAGAAAACGAAAAAGCGATAAGAGCCATAATGAACAAAATCGAGGTTTGCCTCAATAATAAAATGTCAACAATAACGATCAGACAAGAACTTGACGAACACATTACGGCCCTAGGAATAATAGTAGAAGGACTACTAGACGAAGTACACGACCTCAACACCTTCATCTCGCATCTATCACAAGGCGTTATAGACCCAGACGTAATATCACCGACAATATTGACAGAATATCTCACAGCAGCATCGCCGCACCTGCCAAGAGGGCAAAGTTTCTCCACGCCAGTAACACCAAAACACACGCAAGAACTATTATCGCTGTCCGGAGTAAAAGCTTTCAGCCGACGTAACGCCGTAGTCATAATCATCGAAATACCTCTAGTAGGAACCCAGGACTACCGCGTCAGCATAGCATATCCGTTAGCAACGCGTACTACCAGCTACACATATCAATATCTCGAGATGACTAACGAACCCGTCATTGTAGACAGAGAACACCGACACTAGATAAAAATGACCGAAACAGAACTCGAAAAATGTAAACACCAAGAAAACCGATACATTTGCAAACCGCGACACCCATCGTTGGTCATAAACGCGGACGTACCGTGTGAAGTAGCGACGTATACGAACCTAGAGTTCCAAAACGAAAAATGCGAAAAAAGGGTAATCAAACGAAAGCGACCCATAATAATAACCTTAAAACAAACCAACAAATGGCTATATGTAACGCCGACGCCGGAAACCCTAGCAATACAGTGCGATAAAAAAGAACGAAAAATCGAGAAGTTACAGGGATCAGGTATACTGGCTTTAATAGGGAAGTACACCGTGACTGCCAAAGACTAAAATCGAAACAGAGAAAATAACCACGCAAAATGAATTCGAATCGTACCTACCACCCTTCAACCTATCATTAAGCATGAGTGGCCGAATACCCGAAGTGACCGAAAGTGTAAGTGATAAACCAAAACTGAAAAACATTATAAATAATCCGTTAGAGCTGAATAACTTAGGAGTAAGGATACAACACGTCAAAAAAGAATTAGAGAGCCTAGACGACATTAACACGTATTTCTACCACACAGTGGGAGGATACTCCTTCGGTACCATTATATTCGTAGCCTTAGTAGCCTATATAGTCTACATATACATTTCGCGACGGTGCATTACACGACAGACGCCGGAGAGACCTACCGAGGTAGAGTTACAACCGTGCGTCTCAGGTATATCAGATCGGCGCGCGCCAGCAACCACACCGCGAGCTCCAAAACGAAAGGCTAACGGCAGGCTAAAAATCTCATTCCATTGAAACCAACCCAGCACCAGCACTATGTAGTCCAAATAAGATAAAATAATCGGTGAACAAAACAAAATTAATTGGGGAAAAAATAAGCTATAAAAAAAAAATGTTTAAATTAAATAAAGTAAACAAGTAAATACAATGTGTTATATACATTACATACGTACATTATTGTGAAACATAAGCCAATCTCCGAACTGACCAACGTTAGAACGAATAAATCTCGAAAACTCGATTTCTTCTTTTAAGGGGGGAGGGATGTTGTACCCCAAATTATTTTTTAAACGATAACCAACAAAATTCAAATTATAAAGGAATAAAATAATATAGAGTTAGAAAGAATATCGCTTCACGATATTCTTTCGCAAATCCACCGAGTCGCAAAGCCGACACGTGTAGGAATTTGCAGAGTAAGTATCGGACGATGCCGATTCCCATGCCCATATATGGATATGGGCCAATAATGCAAACGCATCAAAATCAACCTCGCGGATAGCAACCGGGTAATTGCCAGTCTTAACTCGACTTTTGAAGTCACCGGTTGGTCTCGGAGTTAGACTCACGTTAGAAAAGAATATTAAAACTGTAACGGGACTTTGCACAATTTAATCAAGAAAACGAAATTCATTCTTTGCGCAGAGCGATGTATTCTGAGACAGACGCGTAAACACTTTCTCTCGAAAGCCCGTATTTTCTCCATTACCGAATTGCCCGAGTTCCACCATACTGGAGCCGCATACGTGATAACTGGCCGTATCAGGAGCATGTATAATATCACTTTAGCTCGATTAGTAAGGTGAGGGTTAAAGAAAATTTTGCTATTGGCCGAGAACGCTTTCCTGGCCTTAACGAGTTGAGAGTCTGGATGGAGGTTCCCTCGAATTAGCTGGTGAATATTAAAACCGAGATACTTAACCGACTGCTTATGCGGGATAGAGACCTGCTCGTTAGTGCCCGGGACCGTCGTTTCAATTTCGAAATCTTTCGTTCCTTCTCTTGCCCGCGATGATATAAACCTATAAGGTTTGCGGAAAAGAATAGTTTCGCATTTTGATGGATTCACTCTTAAATTCCAGGCACTGTAATAGCGATTTATTTTTTCTACTATTTCCTCTAACGATGTCTGAACTCTAGTAACTTTGTTGTCCTTACAATAAACAATGAGATCGTCGGCAAAAGCTATGGCGTTTAAATCTGAATTACTGTTAATGTTGAAAAGTTTTAGAATATCGATTGTGTAAATGTTGAAGAGAATGGGTGAGTTAACAGTGCCTTGCTGGAGACCTTCTCTAATTGTGAATTCCTCTGACGAAAGAATGCGGCCGTCCCAAGTAACAAACGTTTTGTCTTTTATCATATCCCAGATTAATAGCACCAGCCAATCGGGGAAATTCTTTTTCTGAAGCTTGTAGAGCAACCCGTTCAACCATACGGAGTCGAAGGATTTTTCCAAGTCAAGGAGTGCCGCGCCTACGTAGTGACTCTTAATTACGGTGCTATGGAGATCGGAAAGGAGTTTGTGTATTGCGTGTGTAGTGGATAGTTGATGTTGAAAGCCAAATTGAGTATCCGGGATGATGGAGTTGAGATTACATACGGTTGTGATTTTGACATTAATTAAAGCTCCGTAAACTTTACTGATGCTGGGGGTTAAACTTATTGGCCTATAACTCGATGGGTCTGAAGGATCTTTGTTTTTTTTTTCGCAACCGGGATAACTTTAGCTTTTTTCCATGCTACGGGAAAATAAAAATTGTTTATTGCGTTATTTAGTAGGATCGTGTAGGCTTTTATTATTTTATCTGAGAGATTTTTGAGAATTATCGGGGGGATATTATCGAGCCCACTGGCATTTTATTTGGAAGGCCTTTCAGAATTTTGGCAACTCGTGTAACGCTGCCAAACGGATTCGGGTCGAGCTCGACTTCCAGCGGATTCGTAGCCCTGTTTCGGTTCGAGAATTGAGTTATTGTAGTGCCGATTCTACGCCTATCTTCAAAAGTAGCTTTGATTCTGTTCGCGGTGTTATCAACGAGTACCTTTAGGCGAGTACCTTGATTGAGGTAGCGCGGAGAATTTATTGACCCGTAAAAAGCCCCAAGAATATTTAATTTATCCGAAGAGTTTTCAAAGATATACTCATCGTTTATTTTTTGCGCATTGGAGATGTTACAAGAGCTTCTGTCGAGCTACTCTTGTTCATTTTGATTGACCTTAAGGTCAGCTATTATAATGGGCTCTTTCGGCCTGAGTAAACGGTTTATTCGCGCAAAGAAGTTATTAGTGCTTCTGTGGTCGATTTTTTTAAATTTATTAGTCCAAAATTTTTCCGCCACTGTACGAAATTCAAGCTGTAATGCTTCTCTGACGTTCAGTAGAGCTATTTTTGCATCTATTGTTTGTTGCCGTCTCGATAACGGATCTGTAAGATGAAAGTTATGCAATAAAGAGACTAAAAAGGATTTATCTTTTTGTAGCCTTTTAATTGTGGAGTTGACTAACTTGTTTAAGTTGTTGGTGTCGGTAATTTTAGGAACAGAACTATCTATTGCTGTGGTAATTATGTAGTTGACTTCTGGTAGGTATGAGTCTATTTCTGCGATGGATAGGTTTCGCGTCTCCGGTATATGCTGTGAGGAGATTTTCCGACTCCAGCACCTCATGGCCCCGACAACACCATTCCCGCCGCCGGGGCGATAACGGAGCGAACCCACGACGAGATAAGGGTCTCGCACATCCCGGGGTACCCGGGCGCCAGGTACTACGTACCGCCGATCAACGATCGGTTTTTAGTTTAGACCCCGAGATGTCCCATAGGGTCCCCGCACGGCGAGGCCAGGCATACGGCACTGAGAATCGGCTAGCTCAGCCCGCCTGGGAGAATAGTAGAGGGGGGTGGACGGGGAGAGTAACGAAACGTCCCACTTAAATTTACTGTATAATTTATTACGGTTTGAAAAATATAACTAATGATGGAACAAAAGCAAGTAAGTCGATAGATAAGGTTAGGTAAGATAACGCGAAAGATAATTAGATAATACAGTGGCAAAATTACGGGAGAATCGCAAACGAGTAGGTAATCGGAGATAGATAGTAACGCTAAGTCGGTAAAGAAGTCTCGTTACGATTCTCGAAATTACTAAGTGATAACGGTAAAATATAACAAGATAATATATTAGCAAAATGACGGGAGAATCGACAATGAGTAGGTAAATGCTATTAAATACTCGGTAAACGCCAGTAAAGAAAGCTCACGTCGATTCTCGCAAATAATAAGAAATAGTAGCCAAAAAGATAATCAGATAATATTGGCATAACGTGATCGGAGAATCGACAATGAGTAGGTAAATGATATTAAATAATTGGTAAACGCCAGTAAAGAGAGCTCACGTCGATTCTCACAAATACTAGGAAATAGTAGCAAAAAGATATCGCAATAACATGATTGGAGAATCGACAATGAGGAGGTAAACAAATATCAAAAAGAATCCTCGCAAAATTATTACTGCGCGTTAATTCAGATAATCGCCGGAAAATAAGTTGACGAATAACGCGAATCGGGATTCGCCAAAGGGTTGCGACTGCCAGAGTTATATTTTTTTGTTTGAAACGATACGGAACGTACTCACAGTAATGCTTGGATCATTCCCCACGGGCGCGAACCACCACGAGAGAATAAAACACACGAAAAATCGTCGACCAGAGCCGAGTCGGTCGGTCACTCGCGTCGCACCAAAAAAAAAACTAACACTTAACGTCACTAACAAAACGCGAACCGATTCGCCAAAAATAATTAACCCGAGTTAATTACTATGAAAGAAATTAAAGAAACGCGAGATTCCGACCGACTCGCAAAGAGATACGGGAAGCCTCGAGCTCACCTAATATTCAAACAGCCGAGAGAGCGAAGAAGACACGTGTTGTCGATCCGCCGGTACGTCCAGAACTAATTATTCGCACCTCTCGGCTGATCGGCAAGACCCCCGGTTTACCTCCCCCAATTCTCACGCGATACCTCAGCGAGTCGAGCCATAAAGGAATTCCGGGAATTCAGCGATGACGTACGATTCGCCGAATATAGCGAGACCGTTGTTATTGTTCACGCGTAAGAAACTGTATCGGAGCTCGTAGGGGAAATACGGTGCGAGGGATAACGACAACAATGAACGCGTGATCGCGCGAAGTACAGTCAGGGCTCAAATCACAACGAAATATTCGAGAATTTTCGAGATTCCTTCTCGAAGGATCCGACGGTGGCCGATAGCAATGGGGGGAGACCTCCCTCGTGAGGACAAGGCGTCCCTCCTCCTCACGGTGGGTCCACTCGACAATATACGCTGCACCCCGTTGCATCTTTTCCCACTCGAACCCCAATAGCGAGACGCCGTTTAACGCGGACTATGAATCGCGAACTTCTCGCGGGGATGGTGCAGCTCTTAGGCTGCTAAGTCGGGGGTGAATCGGCGACACTGTGTATCGGTCATTGGACCGCATTCACCCCGGCATCCATTTTACCACGAATCCTGTCGTTCGGTATTCGTTTGTATTTAATTTAAACTCCCTTGTGAGTTCACTTGAACTAACGATTACTGTACCGCGCGCGACCCGCGACATCCCTCGCATCGAATAATCTAACTTTCTTACTCCGGCTCCGGCTTTCTCTCCGGCTCTGTCGCGATGTAAACACTACTGTGAGACGAACGAGAAAAATAAAAGAAATGAAAGTCAATGCTTCTAACTAGGCCGGTAGGTAGCAAGAATAATAATTTTGCGAGGTAGGTAGTATATCCTAAATAGGTAAAGATAGTATTAATTATTAAATTTAACGAAAAAAGAAACGCAAAATTAAAAATACGGGATTGGAGTTCTGGACGACCGACTCGATGCGACGTCCAATGGGTCGTAAAGCCGACCCACTACCCAATGCCTCCTCCTTCCGGGTGGCGAGACGGAATGTCACGTCACAATGCAAAAGATCAGATTCATCGAGTTTTTCTCTGAATTTTGCCTATTTCGTGGCCTTAAAGTTCAATCTTTGCGTGTTATCAGTCATCTCCTCGCGATTTATAATATTACTGGGTATCGAAATTGTGAAAACTATTGCGTTATGGTCGCTCTCATATGGCAGCGTACTCATACGATTGTTGGGACAGTCAATGAAGTTAATTCTTGTGTCTGCTATGCAAATGTCTACAAAAGAATTTGCTGGTTTAAAAGTTGGGAGTGAAGGGATGATGAATTTAAATTTATAATTTTGCTCTTGGGACGCTTCCCATTGCGTCATATATTTACCTCTTTGGTTATCGACTCGGTCATTCCAATTTAGACGGCGTGCATTTAAATCCCCGGCCAACACGTATTGTTTATCGCTTCGGTACAGTATGAGCTTAGAGAAAAGAGCCTCTAGTTCATCGATAAACAGCCTACGATCATCGTTTATAGCATACGCACATATTACATATAGTTTCGTAGGCCCAGAGATTTTTAACTTTATTATTGTAAATTCTAAAATTTCGTTTCTGCTTGACGAAGGACATTCAATGAGTTCAAATTGCAAATCCGATTTGATCGCGATAGCCGTACCACCGCCGCGGATCAAATTCGGTCTATCTGTTCTTATCAAATTATAGTTATCGATATTGAATCTGTACTTCGGGTTAAGCTTTGTTTCGAAGATCAAAGCAACATCGATGTTGTGATTAATAATGAAATTGGTTAGTTCATATCGCCGATAGTTTTTTATTATAGAGTTAACGTTTATAGCCGCTATTTTTATATTACTGTTACTAGAAGAGTTATCAGTCATTACTCGGCTCCAATCGCGTTTAGCAAAAATTCAATTTTTGTGGTATTTTTGGCGAACTGGGCAGAGATATGAGACAGCTGTCCGGCAATCAATGTAGAGATTTTGTTTTTAAAATCATTCAGCCAAGACGGTGGTTGAGAATGTACGGGGTTATAATAGGGGGATGGATTAAAGTTACTGTATGTAGGCTGCTGAGTCGGCGTGCGCTGCGATGTGACCTGAGAGAAGGCTCGGAGATGCTCACTGGAATTGTTCTGAAGCGGCGTTGTCTGGCGGTGAGTGGCCTGCGCGTACGATTTATTTGCGTTGACAGTCGAGGTGATTCTGTTGATTTTTTTGTTAATGAACGCATTACGAGCAGCCGTATCTTCTTTTTTGACTGTAGCGATGGTCTTGAGATAAGGGCAGCCACGATAGGAAGCCGGGTGGCCGGTTTCGTTGCAGTTAGCGCATTTTAAACTGTTTTTATCCGCTCCGGCGACGATCGCGCATTTCCCCGGCTCGTGCGAAAGGGAGCATTTCACACAGCGAAAGTTGAGGGCGTAATTCTTACTGGCGTGACCGATCCTTTGGCATCGACGGCATTGGAAGAGTGTAGGTTTCTTTAGATGCTCCGACCGCACACGCTGGTATGCGAGAGCTTGAACTTTGAAAAGACCCGCTACTGGGCTCGAGTTTGAGATTTGCACTAGGAAATGGCGCTTAGACTTACCGTTACAATCAAAGTGATAGTCAAAGACCTCGATGATCTCTACGTTTTCGATCTCCATCGCAAGGAGTTCATTTTTTACGTCTTTTTTCGTGAAATCGCCGTGAATTCCTTTTATTAGCAGCGATTTGGGTTTTTGAAATTTCGCAGTGTAGGTAAAAAACTGAATGTTTTGCCTTTTTCGGTCGGCAATAAAATTATCGCGCTGCTCGAGCTCCGTCAAATAAATTATATGCTCATAAGCGACTTTTTCGCGAATAGTTATGTTCTTCTTCGGAATTGAAAGCGATTTGCTAATATCGATTAATATTGATAGAGAGGCGCTCGACACGAATATTGGCGGCGGTTTACCTCGTTTTCTTTGGTTTGTTGATACCTGCAACGGATCGTCAATGGGGGCGTCACCTGTATCTAGATCCATAATAGATCGGTCTTCCGAGAGAGAATCGTATTTATTATTATCAGCCGGAATGGCGTCGGCCTGCGAGGGAAGAATGCGCTGTCTTCTTTTCGTCGGGTTCTTCGTCAAATTCCAGCCATCGGTATTGTCGATTCCTGTCTTACCATTCGCTGTCCCTTTCTTCGAGACGTCGACGCTAGATGCCGCGTCATCGGCATTCCTTTTACGGGCCCCCGAGATATTTGGGATGACTTGCTTTTTATTTTTATTTTTCTGATCGATTTCCTTCATTATTCGCTTGTAAGCCCTATCTAAATCGAGAGAGTCCATTTTGGTGAAGTCGGTATGCTTCGTCGCGTTCGATATGGATGATCGTTGAGAGGGGGCTTTGCTGGGCTCCGCCGTTGTTTCGACGGGTGACCGTATGGTGACCGAAAGGCGAATCCCTACGATGCTCCTTTCGGTTGAATTGAAATCGTACGTTGAAAATACCACTCAAATTGACTATATATTAGGCGAAACGGTTAGCGCGCGAAGAGGAGCGTTTGCCAAAACAGAGAATCCGTAAGACATGCGACAGCGAACGATTACGTGATGAAGCCGTTCCCGCATGCTTACACACACCTTCCTTATTCCAATTTTTCAGTTGCGGTCGATTTAAATCATTACGAAGCGGAAATCAGAAAAAAACGATTGCCTACACGGTTCAAGCCACTCTCATTGGATGTCATTTACGACAAAAATCAGTCACTCATTGGATGTCAGTTCGTAAATGCCATCCAATGAGAGTGGCTTGAACCGTGTAGGCAATCGTTTTTTTCTGATTTCCGCTTCGTAATGATTTAAATCGACCGCAACTGAAAAATTGGAATAAGGAAGGTGTGTGTAAGCATGCGGGAACGGCTTCATCACGTAATCGTTCGCTGTCGCATGTCTTATGGATTCTCTGTTTTGGCAAACGCTCCTCTTCGCGCGCTAACCGTTTCGCCTAATATACAGTCAATTTGAGTGGTATTTTCAACGTACGATTTCAATTCAACCGAAACGAGCATCGTAGGGATTCGCCTTTCGGTCACCATACGGTCACCCGTTTCGACAGGCCGCGCGGCTGCCATCTTGGATGTTGCGACACAGAGACTCTCTGTGTCGTGAAATTTACCTGCGTTAGTCGTATAATTGTCTAAAACTCTGGCAAACGGAAACTTGGGATTGTGGGCACACGATGCCCGATGTAAATGAGCGTTTATTTGTTACGACACAATGAATTATTATTTTACAAATCCCAGATTATTGAGGAGAAACTCCGAGCGCTCGGAACGCGTACGACACGGACGGCCTCTCGGCTGAGACTCGTCTAACCGATCTCTACTCGTGAAAAGGATTTCATGAAACTGCTATTTGTATTTCAATTTTGATGAAGAGAGTCGAAAAAAAAAAAACGCCGAAACGATCGAGAAACGCTTACGTTGCTTTTCTCGATTGTTCCGGAGTTTTTTTTTTCTATGGGTTTTTACTTTTTTTATGTTGAAAGGAACAGAGGAAGAGATAAATCAGAAATACTGCGAAATATCTGTTTTTTCTTAATTTTATTTCATTTTTTCCAGCACCGCGTGGAACGATTATTTTTAACGCGCGATCAGCTGTTGCTTGTTGCGTGCGTCCTCGACCTCGGCCCTGCTTTTTTTTTGCCATCGCCAATTTTTTTTTCTTGATGACATCTACAAAAAATGTTATCGGATTAGATTAGAATTTAAAAATGCAATAAATATATCATTGGACGATAATAGATACATACCAGCCTTCGCGGGTATCTCCCTCGGTGGTTGTTGGGCCCCTGAGCCACCGGCATCACTCGGCTCGGACGGGGCAGGTTGTTGCTCCGTCTCGAGGTTTGGATTTTGCGGGGTCGGTTGAGCCGCCGTCTCAACATCACGGATCCTTTGAGAAAAAAAAAATTTGCAGATTATGTTATTTTCTTTTATGCTGTATTTATACTTACTCGTTTGTTTTCGACATGCTGTCCTTTGTTGCTTCCTTATGTGAAGGCTGAAAGGAAAAAATCTTATTAAAATCGTAACAAATTTCACAACTGAATTTCTTTTCGATCGAGAATATTAGAGAGCACCTTACCATGGTGTTCACGCTCTGACGACTAAAACGAAATAAAGCTGCGAGCCCCGACATACATTTTATTTCGACTTCCTCTCCTCTAGCCGCGAAAACCGTTGACATTCTCGTGTTAGATACAATGTTGCACCCACTCCCCTCGTTTTGCACAGCTTCGTGTTTTTTTTTTAGTCAGTCGTACGCGAACTCTTTGGACGCGAACAAACAATAATATTTTATACGAACAATAGAGATTGAGTTATTATCGACGAGAATTGTCGAATAGTGTCGCGGAAAATATGTCAACAGTGCGGAAGGTGCGGATTTACGACAAATGCGCGTATAAAGATTGCCAGAATGGTCGATTCACGACGAATTCACATCTTTACCGCTTCCCGCAGGCCGATGATCCTCGACATGACATCTGGATACAGTGCACAGGTAAGTTTGTAATGTAGGCGATAATTATTCGTGTGAAATCTGCGTACGAAAATGTTAGTTTTTTTTTTTAAGAAAGAAAAAAAAATGATCAGGACTAGAACCCATATCGCATAAATTATCAATCTGAGCGGCTACCACACTAACCAACCTCCAATTATAAGAATGTTGTCACGCAACCGATATTTGTGTTATGAACTTAATGAGTAGAGTCGAAAAAAAAAAAAACACCGAAATGATCGAGAAAAGCATTGAGCCTTTTTCGATAATTTCGGCGTTTGTTTTTTATCGAAAATTTTCATCGAATTTTCAATTTGAGAACAAACTTTTATCGTAAAGATTGTTCTATATGAAAATATGAAAACTTTACTCCAGGCAATCTACATTTGAAAACGTGGTCAGCAGCCACTCTGCGCAATGCGGGCTTATGTGCCACGCATTTTAAATCGATCGACATCTCTGAAAATGGCCAATCTCTGAAACGTCGCGCTAATCCAGTGCCATTTTTCGGGGTAGAGCACATCCAAGATTACGATGGAGAAGGGTCAAACAGTTCAGTAAGTACCAATCCAAATCTTATTTCTTTTAGCGTACAGGCACACGCATCTCATCAGGCTGAAGATAGCGGCTCTGTCACTGCAATTGAAAGAAATCCTACGCAATCGGAACAAACAATGGAATCACCGGAAATCGAATCGTCTTTTAACGCGACGATTGCCCCAATGACGCACTCATATGAAACAAGCGTCTCAGCGCCCTGCGGGCGCAGATGCTCTTGTTGGTGGGCTCCGCCCCCCAAACCCCCCGAAAAATGTCCCTTCGGCACTCACAGGGGTACACGTCGTGCTACGTGCTCCGTATCGAGTGTATTTACACTTCGAGCTATGCGCTATGGATGAAGTATGTTTATACGTCGCGCTCTGCGTTCCTTTTCGAAAGTACGTATGAGGGAAAAACATTTATCAGTTACGTAAATTAATTCATAGTGTTTAACCTTCGTCGAATAAAAATATTTCTTTTTTGTACCAATTGATTATTAATATTCACGACGGGTATTTCCTTTTTGTTTGACGATAAATTGTCAAATATTGAGACACGAGACAAATATAACGAATTGCACCACGTAGAAGATGATCAAATTAATTTAACGAATCAAATAATGTCTAGTAAAGTCGTTTTATTGGCTTAAAACTTTATGACCAGATTTAATGAATATAAAACAAACACACAAAACATGTACCGACACCAATACGATTACCATTTAGCATTCAGGTCAAATATCCCCTTTAAATCCCCTTCAGTGTTTTTTTTCTTCCCCATAATTGATGGAATCTGTTCGTTATTTTATCTGTAGGAAACCAAATCATTATAAAAGAAAAGTTCAAGAAAATTGCTATTCTTTGTGATTTTTAATGAAATTTTATTGATATTTATCGTCGCTTAAAAATATCAAATTTAGCATCATATCATATCGTATTTTTTTAAATTTTATTTAATCACAAACGAGGATAAGTTTCTCGGTACGGAATAACTCGTAAAATCGACAAATTCAGTGTTTTTCACTTTCTTGATAAATAATTGTTTATAATTGTTCTTTAAGAGTACAATTGTTTTTTTTTTTTTTTGCGAAAAAACTTTTCAAGACGTGAGCATATGAAAGAAATTCGAATTTCGACGAAAATTTGAAAAAATTTGAAAAAAAAAAATGTTGGAAATACGTCGATAGAATAATCATTAGCAGTTTTCTTATCAAGTGTAAACGAATAAATCCAGCGAACAAAATTGACAAAGATTTCGAATTTGATGAATCTCCGACGGTCGAACTGTAAAAAATTAAATTTTTAAACATAGCACACTTTTTATCTGCGCAATAACGCGGAGAGTCAGTTTGTAAATACGATTTCTCTCAGAGGAAAGGATTAGAGACGGCAATTTCGAGAAATTTGAAAAAACGATTCGTTTTTTGACGAAAATTCGTAAAATTAGTCGTTGCTTAAAAAAAATCATATCTTGGCAGCGAACAAATATTTCGACTCCTATTTTGGCTTGTTTTGAAGAGGAGAAAATACGTTGCCAGAAAAAGAATTTGCAGTTTTTATTATTAACTGTAAACGAATAAATCGGGTAAACATAATTGACAAAGATTTCGGCTGCGATGAATCTTCGACGGTCGAAGGATAGAAAATTCTTTTTTTTATGATTGCACACTTTTTATTTGTGCTATACCGCGTAGAATCCATTTATATTTACGTAAAATAGGAACAAAGATTAAAACGAGATGTCGATTTTTTTTTATTTGAAAATCATCCGGCCACAGAGTACGCGCGCCGCGACGTATGAGCATCTGTGTATCGTCTGCTACGAAATTGTCATCTGCTTACAAAGTTTGACAGATAGAATAAAACGAAAAAATATATACTCGCGATTTTTTTAGTTCTATTTGGGAAATTGTAATTATTTAGGATATTCGATGAATCTTTTTTGTGAATTTACTACCAATTTTTTCAGTGAATACGTGAAATTTATCATTTTTATTACGAATGTGAATAAAATGTGGTAAAATATTGCGAATGATTTTCGGTGATAATATATTATTTTCGAAATAAAAAACGCAAACATTTGTGAATCTGTGTATGATATTTCGTGTTTTATTTTTCACAACCGAAGTTTTTTTTTTTAACATGATGAAAAATGGATTTTTGGCAAATCTAAATAACATAACCTTTAAAGCAAATCTTGTTATAACCACTGTTTTTGAATTATTTTATTATTAAAATTATATTTGTCAGAATGACTCAAAATTTGTTGTGCATAGTGCTTTCGATGCAATGAAATATTAGAATAGAATAGAATAGAATAAATTTTATTGGGCCCTGGGATAAATCCCCTAAGGACCGTGAGTACAAAGATAGACACTGGATTATATGACAGTTGCTTATTATCTAATGTTATTATTGTCTAAGTTTTACGTTTTAAGTGTGTCTGCTTTATTAGCTTATGTTACTTGTCTCCTCCGCAAGGATATGGGCTAACAATTTTTGCTTAAATATCTCAAGCGACGACGACGCCGTGATGACTGCTGGTAGTGCATTCCACAAGGAGGTGCCGACCACGCGAAAAGACTTACGAAAAGTCGACGTTCGCAGGATTGGCACACGAAGAGTTTCAGTTCGGCCCCCCAGAACCCTCGGATTCTCTCTATCTCGAAAGATGAGACAATCCGCGAGATAGGAGGGGACCCCGGTACGAACGATAGAGTAAAATAGGCACCCTATAAAAAAGCGCCGTCGATTCGCTATTGTGAGCCAGCCGAGCGAGCGTCGACCCTCCGATATATGCTCAGAGCGCCCTATTTGTAAAACAAATCGAACTGCGGCGTTGAGTGCACGCTGCAGCTTCGCGTTCTGTTCACCGGTGACATCACTTAACACGGCTGGGCAGTACTCCAGATGTGGAAGAACCAAGGTCCTTACTAACCACTTTCGAGTAGCAAGATCAAGTAAGTGCGCAAAACGATAGAGAGGTGCTAAACTCCCGTACAGCCGCCGTCGCGTCTCCGAGACCTGTCTCCCCCACCCCAACGTATTGGTGATGACGAAGCCCAGATAACGAGTGGATACCACGTAATCCACCCGATTGTTAAGTACGAGGAGTGGGGGGAGCTGAGCCAGGTCAACGCGACTAACGAGCCCAGTAGACCCCAATATCATGGCCTTGGTCTTGGCACTATTAAGTGAGAGAGAGTTGCGTGTCGCCCAGCCGTATATAGAAGCAATATCACCGTTGACCCTGTCCAGCGACGCATGCAGATCGTTGGAGAGGCATTGGTAATAAATAACCAGGTCATCGGCGTACAGCAAGTACGAGCATGTTTGGAGCACCGCAGGCAGGTCGCCAAGGTATAGACTAAATAGTAAAGGGCCCAGAACGCTGCCCTGCGGCACACCTGAGGTCACCGCTGTCCATTCCGAGAGCGTACCATCCCCGAGGCACACTGCCTGCGACCTTCCACACAGGTACGACGTGAACCACGCAATTGCCGACGCCGACAGTCCTGAATCCGCGAGCTTGCGGAGAAGAGAGAGGTGGCAAACCGTATCGAAGGCTTTGCTGAAGTCGAAAAATACCGCAATGGTAAGCATGTGTTTGTCGATACCGTATCTTACATCATCCGTGAACTTGAGCAAGGCTGTTTGTGTACTGTGCCCTTTACGAAATCCCGTCTGAAGGGGATCAAGAATGTTGTTGGTATTGAGCTATTCAATAAGCTGATCGTACACTAGCCTCTCCACGGTTTTCGAAAGGGTGGAAAGGATGGAGATAGGACGAAAGTCGGCTGGTGAGGCCGGGGAGGGGACCTTGTTGATGGGGGTGATGAGTGCTTTCCGCCACGCAGCTGGGAAAGTTGAGGTGGAAAAAGAAAGGTTGATGAGCTCGGTTATGTGTGGTAGGAGTATATTAGATACCAGACGGAGGTAGCTAGCAGGAAGATAGTCCGTGCCTATGGAATTTGAAGAGTTGCGGGAGAGAGCGGAGGAGACAGACGCAGGAGAGACCGGCGAAAATGTAAAGCGTTGGTAGGTGAGCAGAGGTAATGAAGAAGGGATGTCGATGACGAGTGTGGCGAAGAATGGTGAGGGACTGGAGAAAGCCGCAGAGAAGGCACGGTTAAGTTCGTTAGGCGAGAATTCGATTGTTGAGTCCTGACACTTTGGCTTCACAAGCTTCAACCACCTTAGCTCTTGCCAAGCACTACGAGAATTCCGGCACAGTGTTATTCGAGTGTAAATATATTCTTTTTTTGCGTTGCATATAAGAGTCTTAACCTCATTGCGTAATCTACAAAAAGCATCTAGTAACGCTGGATTACCAAGGCCGTTAACCTTGCTTCTCCGGAACTGACGATGCACCTGGTCGCGTAATTTCATTTTTCCACGTATAATAGGACCAATCCACGGCGCCGGAGGGCGCGAGACAGTGACTGTTTTCAGAGGCGCAAGTGCATGTACTTCTTCAATGGTGTTCGCACAGAAAATTGCTAACTTAGTGTCTACGGAGTCAGTTTCCGCGAAAGTTGACCAGTCTTGGCTGAACAATTGCGCTGAGAGTGTAGCAGGAACGATTTTGTGAAGCTCGCGGTACTGGAAAGTCTGTGCCGGGGACCGTGGAAGTTTTACATCGTATGTTATACTTATGAGATCATGACCTGAGAGAAACGGGGCTTCCGATTGTTCAGATGCAAGTATTTTTGTTGAGTCACTCACCGCACAAATGTCCAGCCATGTAGAATCAGCTGCGTGAGAGTGATGAGTAGGCCTAAAAGGAACAATATAGAAGCCGTGCTCCTGAAAAAACGACTTAAGATTCTGAGCTTCATACGAATTGCCAAGAAGATCCGCGTTGAAATCACCATTGATAATAATATTGTCATAGGAAGGTAATAAGTCAGTAATCTCGTCTTCAAAAAGGTTAAGAAAGCCTAGGCGTGGAGGGCGGTAAACAACGGCAACAAGAATTTTCAAGCCTCCAGGGCTAGTCGCCTCGCAGATTAAATATTCAGGCTTTGCCTCGTAGTCACACGGCGATGACGAGATGGTTTTAAATTTTAAAGTACTGTGGAAGTAAATCGCGACGCCGCCCCCTCTTTTACCTATTCTATCTTTTCTAACCAGTTTAAAAGAGTCAATGGATACAAAGTCATCCTCTATTTTTTCGTGAAGCCACGTTTCCGATACACATATACTATGATACTGATTTGTATGTAAATAGTCTCGGAGTTCATCGATGTGCATAGGAAGAGACTGAGCATTTAAATGGCACACGCGTAGAGGCAAAGAGATTGAGAGCGCGTCGTTGTGTAGAGTGGTAGTAGTCGTGGGCCGTGGATGTGCGTCGTTGTGTTGAGTGTTGACAGTCGTTGACCGTTGAGAGAGTCAGGCAGTGTGTTGGTGTGCTGCTTTCTCGGTTTCTGCTGCTTCGACGTGTGTATTAATCCCCGAGTGTGTCTGCATCGTTGTGTAGTTGTGACTGTGTGCCGCTGGAACAGCGTAACCCGAGACAGCAGTAGAGCGAGACAGAAGCCCGCCGCCGGTAGTCGGAATCCCAGTCGAGGAAGTGAGATGAGTACTGTGCGATGCGGCAGTGTTAGCGGGCCAATATCCGACAGGAGTGGGGACACCGTGACGAGGCGCGGAAAGAGCAGCCAGAGGGGTGATCGCGGAGCTATACGGAGAGAGCCCAGTCCCGGTGTGCGATGATTGCTGCGTATGTGAGCGTTGGTAGACGTAGCTCCCACCTTGCTGTCCCTGCTGAGTCTGTGCGAGAGTGTGTTGTGGTTGCTGCTGTACTTGTGGAGCGGTGTACGCAAAGCTGGTGTTGTGCTGCTGTGGCTGTGGCTGAGAGATAGCGTGAGTGTAAGCGAGACGGGCATCTTGACCCACTGCAGCGAGAGTGGGAGGAGAGGGTTCCAGCGAGCCTGTGGACGGTGCTCCGAGTGTGCGCGGCTGTGCTATGATGATGGGTGCACCGTTGCGTGTTACGATGCGAAGCCCCTGTTCCCCACGATCAGTCCGATTTTTCAATTGCTCTCTCAGTTTTTTATAAGCGGCATCCTGCGCTGGGGTTTTGTCCGAACGGATCACAACACCTGAGAAGCGAGCATGTTGACGTAGAACATGCGCTGACCGGAAAATAGCTACAACGGAATCAACTGATGGAAGAACCACTTTAATAGCCCTTGGACGTATCCGCCCGCTCCCTGGGGTGCCTATGCGCATGATGTGCAAGTTAGCAAGTATAATACCTGGTAGAAGCAGGGAAAGCAATTCTAGGACTGCATTATTGTCCTCGACAGTAGTAGGAAGCTCATGGAGGCCGAAAATCATTATGTTCTTTTTCCTCTTCTCACGCTCAAACAATTCGCGAGTCACACTGTCAAAGTCGAGAGCACCAGTTGACGCAGGGGGCGGGGGAGGGGGCAGAGAGGCGCTAATTGCGTTGATACGGTCAGGTAGCTCGACATTGATTGCGTCGATACGAGAGGAGAGCTCTGCAAAGTTGCTATCGACCTTGGCGGCAAGGGTGATATTCTCGGAATGTATCGAGGCTATTTGCGTCTCTGTACGATCGAGACGGGAAAGCACATTCTCTACCTTGTTGCTGAGCTGCCCAATGAGCCCTCCCAAAGTGTTTTCGAGACGGGCGACCACCGAGTCTAGGTGTAAGGCGGTTACCGGCAACTGACCTGCAGCTTGACGCGTGTCCGACCCTCCAATCGCCATTCCGTCTGATCCAAGTTCATGAAGCGGCGTTATTTGAGGGCTGGGTAGAGAATTTTCGCCTCCAGTTGACAACGGTCCTGTCGGAATATCAAGGAGAGGCAACCTTTTGGGAAGTGCTCCAAGATTTTTTCCGGCGCAGACTTTGCAGTTAATTGTTCTACTGGTAGGAGGTTCCCCTATGCCCACGGACTTCAAGCACTTTGCGTGGAAAAGCCGACCACACTCACCTGTGCAACGATACCCGGTTGACACACGGCACGTGGCCTTACAGTGCCCGCACGGTTCAGACGATTCCCGCTCCATATCAATGCCACTGAGAGAGAGGCCAGTTGGGCAATGACCCCGGTTGTATACGAAGAGACGAGGTACGAAGGAGTAAGAGAGAGCGCAAGCGTTAGAGCGAGAGCACAAAACTCAGCTGTCCGAGAAGCGACGAAGCGTTGATTGGTGCGGCGGGAGTGCAAGTGAGCAACACACAGGTACGCGGGAGAGAGCTAGACGGCACCGGAGGTATCCCGAGTCGAGAGCTCCTGAGCGAGAAGCGATCCACGCAGCGCTAAGCCCGAGTGTGTGAGCGAGTAGGCAACAGAAACACAGCTGACCGTAACAGTGAACGAAACGTCAAGCCCTTGACGGGAAGAGCGAATAACAGCAACAAGACGCCGTTTAAGTGCTCTGGGAGACTCTTTCTTTTGATAGAAAACCCACTTGATTCGCAATTAACTCCACTTTAACGGATCGCACGCGAGAATTGAAAGTTATGCGGCGATTCGCCGGTTTTCGGTGATCAATTTGTAACTTTTCCTGGTCTGAAAAACTCCGACACAGTGTTAAAACGCGGGTAAGAGAGAAAACTTGCTGGAGCAAGGCGCGACGCGTGCGATCGTGACGAGCGTCAACTCGAAACTGTTGTTGCGAATATTGTTGCGAAAGAGAAAAGAATTGGTTTCCAGGATTCTTAATTGGAACCGTACGGACATCAGATGTGAGAAAATAATTTTTTTATGGAAAATTGTGATGAATAAATAGTTAGAGATGTAGGATTGTCTCTAAATTTGCTGTGCGTAGTGCTTTTGATAAAACAAAATGATGCTGCGAAGGAGAAAAAAATTGGTTCGTAGAGTTCATTATGATGGCACCGTACGGGCACTTGACCGAAGGCAAATCCAAATTGTGGTCAATAATTTTTTAGAAAAAATACTTAAAGGTCTTAGAATGGTTTTAAAAGTAATGTGCATACTGGAAATAATGTAATAAAAAAAAACCTGCGAAGGAGAACAAAATTGGTTCGCACCATCTAAAGTTACAGTGTGATACGGACGTCCGAGAAGAAAAATTCAGCCAAAAAGTTGTTTTCATTGCACCGCAGGCTAAAAAAAATATTTCTATTCATCGCAGTCACTTCAAAGTAATTACGCATGATGTTGGAGATACACCGAAGCAAATGGTAAAAAATAAAAATTTTTGGAGTATGCGCTGCGGAGTAACCCCTTCGACAGACTCCGAAGAGCAACGGATGGTCATTTTAATAGGCACTCTTTGCCTATTGTTACAGTGAGTGCCTAAAGTACGGTGAGCTACGCTTTTCGGACTCGGACGACGAAACGTTGGCGTGGACTACGAACGAGCCAGACTTCGCGACGTCCGTGACTGATAATATCGCGAAATCGTCAATCCCATCCGCAATTGATGGCAGGGTAAAATTATCAGCAGGCAAACAGCAGTCGACGAATCTAAAGTCACGGGGTACAAAATGCACTTTGCGTGCTAAAGTGATAGAATATCGCAAAGAGATAAAACTCCTTAAAAGGAAACTACATCGAGCGTTACATCAGAACGCCATTTTGCGACAAAAAAACAAGAAAACGGTAGATGAATTTCTCGATGAGAGAAATTGTATCGAGCCATCAGCGAGAGCGATGGTTAAACTTCAGTTGCATCGCAAGAACGTGCCGTTTGCAGGAGACGGAAAAGACTTAGCTAAGCAACTCTTTTACTATTCGGCTACCGCTTACAAACGATTGCAAAAAGCAGGATGTCATTTTCCGTCGGTAAGCATCGTAAGGTTATGGATATCGGAGATTGACATTCGGCCTGGATTCTGCGCGGATATCTTTGACAAATTGAAAGCGAAGCTGGAAGAGTTGCCGCCTGTGGAATGGATCTGTTGTTTGAAGTGGAACGAGATGGTCGTGAAGAACTTCGAAGAATACTCCGTAAAATCCGATTGCATCGAAAGACTGGTAGATCTTGGCTCGCTCGGACGTCGCAACGAACGCGCTCGATATGTATTCGTTTTCTGCTTGGATTCCTTGAATGCAAAAAATCCGTGGCGGCAACTTGTCCCTTACTTCTTGACAGGAAATGGAATGAGCGTGACGGAGATGCATCAGCTTTTGGAGCAATGTTTAGTACGACTTCACGAAGTTGGAGCGAACGTTGTGTTGACAACCTGTGATCAAGGACCGTCCAACCAATCGCTTTATTCATCAGTACTTGGCGTAACGGACACGGCAACTCCGTCTTTCCATTGTGCGGGGCGAGAGTACTTTGCATCATTCGATTTCCCCCACTTAATAAAACGTTTGTTGAACACACTACGAATGTACAAGGTATTGTATTGCAACGGCGCATACGCATAGTCATTGCTGCATACGCGGACTTTGTAGACACGTGGACTTACGACTGCGCTAACACTACGTCCAGGTTGCTTTCGCATATTACGTCGGCTCATATAGAGCCGTCAAGCTTCGAAGCGATGAACGTGAAGCGAGCTTTTCAAATGCTTAGTCACAGGTATGCCGCGGCAATAATGACGGCGAGCGAAGATCCACGGGGGCTGAGCAGTACGACTTGGAGAGCGTCGGCTACTTTTACTGAGCGAATGAACACGGTAATCGATTCATGCAATGCATACCGTCTATTCTGCTACAATCCCGCGAAAAGGCCTCTCTCAGATCGAAACCCTAGGATCGAAGAAACTTTGACTGAGTTCATCGATTGGGCTTCTAATTGGAGTGTGGTACCCAAGCCCACCGCAAGATCGAGGAAAATTCCCTGTCTAATAGATTTGCCGCTGACAGTGAAGTCGATTTTAATGACGTATCACTCGATCAAAGACGTTCCTCCAGATTTCGAACTAGCAGCGGCCCTCTGCAATCAGGATTCAGTGGAACATTTGTTCTCAAAATTGCGAGGACGTGGGGGTTTTAATCCAAATCCTACCGCGAGAAAGGTTCGATTGACTATCAGGCATATCCTTTCAACTGGATATATTGGTACGACCGAAATCGGCAATGTGGAGTGTCCTGAGACATCAGCTCTGCTCAATCCAACCAGTGTTGTCACACGGGCATTTGAGGTAGCAGACGATCTCACGGTTGATCCTATCGGCTGTGAGGAAGATGACTCAAATGTCGATGTTTCCACCGCAACGGAAATCATTGATTCGTATATTAACGAACATCAAAGCGAGAATGCTACCGCCGAAGAATTGAGCTTATACGAAAAAAATGCCATCACATTTTTCGCTGGTTGCGTTGGGCATCGCAACTTAAAAAAGACACCGTGCGATAATTGTAACGAGGACATCCTAAAGATACCGATGGATGATGCAGCGCAAACGGAAATGTATATCGAGTTTCGAGAGTATGAAAATATTGACATCGATGCCCCAACGGTAACGAAATTGAAACGGCCGACCGAAAAGTTTGCGCAAATAGTAGAGTCTCAGCTGAAGGCGTACTCGAGACTTTGGCAAAAACACTGGCATTCTGAAGGTCTCCTACAAAAACTTGTGAGCGATATAGTGCTGGCAACGGAGCCGTTGTATCCTGAGTGGTACGATAAAAATCACCCCTGTCAAGCACATCGTATGCAGCATTTGGAATTTTTAATAAGGGTAAAAGTTTATGCTCAAACAAAGTACAATAATCGTGTGAAACGAACAGTTCGCGCTGCTACAGCGCAACGCAAACCGAACTCGAAATTGAGAAAGCTGCAAGGTTTGTAAATTTTTATTACCGTATAATATTGAGCTCGTCGCTGGTCGCAATCGGAGGTTTTTTAAACTGCACTTTGATGATCGTTTTATATCTTCAAAGCTGCCCCCGATTATATCCAGAGGCTCGATGAGCTACGTCTCAATATGTACCATTAATTACAAACTCAAGGTATTGAAATTATCGAAGTAATGATTATCGAAGTCGTACCTGTGTGTAACCGGAGGCTCTTTGAGCTGCACTTTCACAAATTGCTTTGAATTGTAGAAGGTGTCCCCGTGTGTCCACAGAGGCTCTAAGCTGCGCTTCGATCAATCAATAGTTCCATGAGCTGCACTTTTCTAAATTGCATGACTTGACAAGTGTCCCGCCTTTACGACGGAGGCTCTTGGAGCTAACGGGGGGTAAAGTTGATTGCCTTCCCGTGGTGCCCCCCGAAACGAATGAACTAGTTTATTTCAAGTTGTAATAAACTGAACACTAATACAGTTCTCGGTTAGTTAATTCGGCCAAATAATCAACAATTATCATTACTTTCACTGATAATCAATTTGAAAACCCAAAGAAAAAAAAACGCCGAGTTCGCCGCTACGATTTAGCGCCACTCAAATGGGGACGGCCAAAAGTCGAGCGTTGTGCATATCCCTACTAATCTCTGCGTTTGCCGGTAGGCCGCGCGCGCTGCTTCTCTCTCGTCACGCTCGAACGCACCGCGTTCCTCGCGCGATTCTCTTAGAGAAAGCGCATAGCACCACCAAAACAAATCTACAACACTACCATATTATACTAAGGCATGCAAAATAATACGCTCAGAGTCGGAGACACGCCAAATGTAAACGGAAATTAGCCGATCTTCAAATGTACCGTTTTCCCACAGTATACTTCTGGTTTTATTCGAGGTATTCATTTCGCAAATTGCACTCATGTGACGCCCCACGTTGGGCGCCAAATTTGGGACCAACTTTCCCTCTACTTTCCCTCGATCACAAAAGACGTCGTCGCTCAATCTTGGGCGCCAGCCACAGGGAAATAAAAGAAATTCCTGCGACGAATTTATTTTTCGAGCGACGACGTTCGCGCCCCGGCTCGGCCAGCGTCAGCCCCGTGGTTGGGTAGAGTGGGAGGGGTTCCCGCGTCGGAATAAAACCAGTCGAACCCGGATACACCGAAATACACAAAAATTCATATAATATAAATTTATTTTCCGTTAGATCGAACAATTCTCGCGTGTCTGAACAAACTATTTCTCGCGCGTGTCTCACGCGCTCCGACTACACACACCAGTTCCCACAGACGGGATAATATCTTTGAAACGCGTACAATGAATAACCGCGAAAGAAGGAAACTGAAATTTAGAACGAAAGGAACTGAAATATTCCCCGCGCAAAGCGCGGTATCTGGCGAACGGACGCAGGAGCGCCACGTCCCGTGATTCTCCAAGGTCTCTATGCTCTTGACGGGACCGTTACGCGCGGATTATTCTAGATGGACTCGCGCGTGGACTTTACAAAATTTACGTTGACAGAATTACACTCGAACAAGATGATTACGCCCGCCAGAGCGCCGTTTTAACCAAAATCAATAATCGATATATGAACTAACGTTTCTCCGAGACAAAATACAGCAACCACGCGCGTAAAGCGCGTCGAGCTTGAAGCTCTTTTCACGAATCTCTAGCCCTCAAACCGAACGTGCACGACAGTCTTACCGAAGAGTTTGCAGCTGCGAGATCCTCACGAAAATCTTCGAATCGAGTCCTCGCGTCGCGATATGGCAGACGTCGTTATTCTCGTCGAGGCGATGTGCGCAAATCAGCGGGAGGCCACGTCCTTCTCTCTCGGGATCCAACGCTTGAGTCCCCGAGGACAATCAAGTTCGCAAGCTCGCTAGGACCACTTCCCCCCACTCCGGCCTAATTAATTCCCTCGCGCCTATCACGCTTTTCGCTCTAAGATAGGAGGCTCGTCGAGCCTTTTGCGACCGCAAGTATCGTTCTCCGACGGAGCGAGGTAGTCGGGAATCCAATTCGTGCTGCGCCACGGGGTGAGGCCACCGAATTCGAATCTTGACGACTCCTTCCGTTTCTCGGACAGTCGTGGACAGACGGTGAGATTTTTCCCTCGGAGTTCGTGGCGCTGAGGCGAGTCCCGACGGATCCGGGGAGCGCTCTGTTCCGCGCGCTCAGGATAATCCGCGCGACTTGGCGGCGTGACGATGATGGTTGTGCTGCTGCTGCTGGCCTAGACTCCCGCACGTTCGGGAGCAAAACAAACGAAATTCGGGGAAAAATTAGTTATAAGTTTCTAAATTTCTCACCGGCCCTGTGTGTTCGCGCTGGAGGAACTCTTCCCGGAAATAAGGGTGTCGCCTACCACGCCAATTCTCGCACCGTTGCCAGCTTTGTGACGAGGGTGGAAGAACCACGTCACAGTGTATATGCATATACAGGGTGATTCAGGAAGTTTTCGACAACTTTAGCCGTCTATCGAAGTTCGCAATATTTATTTAATTATAAGCATCGTAAATTTGAATTAATCGACCAATCAGGTGAAGCCATTTCGGCGCGTTGGATAGTTCCATATTTGGCGTTTTCGGGCCGGCCGTGTGATATGATGGCTCGTCACTTTTACTAACCTAACCTGACGTACTTAAACCCGATTGGTCCCCAGAATTCGTTACCCCGCACCGCCGAAGCACTACCACCCCTTGCCGACAAGCTCAACCTGAACACTAGTCAAATACAGAAAGAATAAACACGACGTTAGTCAGATAGGCACGATCAGTCTGAAAATCGTTAATCGTCAGAAGAGTTCAGCATAATAGAAAAAAAAAAAAGCGTGGTCAGAGGATTTTTCGATCCAGAAACGAACGTTACGTATTATGTTCACTTAAGTGAGGCCGATGCCGAAAAAGCAGAAACAGGTAATTATAAAATATTCACTTTACACCAATCTAACCTAAAATATCAATGGTCAACATTTTTAAAGCTACTTGTTTTTTCTATCAATCTTGTGTGATTGATTCGTTGATGTAAAGCTGCTGCTTAAGATGCAATTAATTATTAATAGATTGGCGTTATCAGTTTTTGTCAATTGCTCCATTTGTGTGTTTTGCAGATCAACAGTATGCCGCAGCTCTGTTTCGACAAGCTAAGAGGTGCGTTGAAAATGCTGGAATTCAAGCAAACCAAGCAACGCCGTTGTTACGTGGCACAGACATCGCAAATCAGTTGATGCAAGGAACATCTGGCATTAATCCATTTACGAACGACGAAATCCATGAAAAAGCAGAAGAGGAACATCAAAATAATGTATGTCAAAAAAGTAACGCAACTCGCATGTCAGGCCAAGGAAGTCAACATAGTTGGAAGCTGCTGATTGCATGTTATGCAAATCACATAGAAGAATTAGGGCATGCAGTTAAAAGGCAGTATTTCTGGGACAATGTAGTCAATGATCTTGTAAGTCATGAATACTGTGTGACGAAAGAAATGTGCTGTCATAAATGGCCCAATTTGTTGCGGAGCTACAAGACTGCAAAGGATAAAAAGGGTTCAACTGGACGTGGTGTGTCGAGATTCCAATTCTTTGATCAAATGGATGAAGTCCTTGGGAAGAAGTCATCAAACTCATCACCTCATACCAAGAGCTCATTGAAGAAGAACAAAAAAATGTAGCTGAACAGAACGAAGAAAGTGAGCATGATGCAAAAACCTTGGACACACAGGAAATAATAACTGTGACAACGGAAACAAATGAATCTAAAAAAGCTTTAAGGAAGAGAACTTCATCAGAAGTCGAGGAAAAACGGGAGTACCGCGAACAAAAACTCAAACTCGAATGGGCTAAGCTCGAAAATGAAAGGAAGAAAATAGAATTAGAAGAACGCAAAATCAAAGCCATTGAAAGTTACTTTAACGAAAAAGAACAAGATAAGCACACGTAAAAAATTTTTGTATCGCCTTTTAGGTTTCGAATATTGTTCAAAAATGATTTTTCGATACTCTAGAAATCTTGCTGGTGGACAATCATGTGATAATAAGGTTGTGACGTATTTTTCACCTAACGGACACTCTAACTCAAACTCTTTAAATAAAATAAAAAAAAAAACCAAAAATCGAAAAGCTCAAACCAAACGGGAGCAACACGCGAACGAAACTTACGTCACCTTCGGCCGTCCGCCCTCGCGGATGCATCGGCGTCCCGGTGGGCGTCAGTTACTTTTTGTTTCGCCGGTATTAACAACCGGTCTAAACTGGAGGCCGGTGGAACAACCTCCGCAGGGTAGATTTTTGTTTCGCCGGAATCACCAATCCGGATTAAACTGGAGGTCGGTGGAACTGCAACCTCCGCAACGACAAAACGAAACGAAACGAAAACGATACGAGAACTAACGCCGACGCATTCGCGGAAGGAAACGGTTGCGGAAATGCACGGTTGCTCAGGATGCGGGTTGTGGTAGAAGGGTCGCGATCCGAGGTCAATAGAATAGCAACGAGAAACGGAGATCGAAATCTCAACGTTAACTTAAGCGGGACCGAAAAATAATAATTTGGCTAAGAAGCCACGGGATCACACGCAAGTGCATCGAAAACGCTCAGCTGATCGAACGATCGAAGCGAGCTAACGAGAACGTAACAAAAGCGGATCGATAAGCGATCGACAAATTTTTAGAATTCAAAAACTCACCGAAACTTCACTTTAATCCTGTAATGAGCGGGAACCTGTATCTCACGATACACCGAGAACCGAATCACTATCACCGCTGCACAAGGAGCATTATTTCTAATACTTCACTCACGCACGGGATCGCGAAGAAATTATTACAAAATTCTTTCGCTACACTCAACTCACGAAACTCGAGCGATAGCCGAATGCGAACGAGAAACTGACAGCTAGGCCACACTGTGTGCGCGAGAGAGATAGCCTCACTCGAGCGCGCGAACAATAGGCCGAACGTCAACAACACGGGAGCGCGAGAGAGACCCGAGTTACCTCTGGGGCAGCTCTCGGTAGACTGTCGATTTGCCTACGAAAATTCGTAACGAATTATGATAATTATTTTCGGGAGCTTGACCGATAACTACTGCCCTCTCAACCATCTCATGACTTTATCGAATCGAGAGTCGATACTATAACGCGGTAACTTGAACGAATCTTTGCAATCGCTTCCCCCTAGTCAATGCGTGAGATACAAGGCTCAACTCAACTATAACGCAGCGAAAGGTGTTCCACCACTCTTGCCTGGACCAAACGATACCTCCGCCTGATCTCAACGCATTGCACTATCTCTTGGGGTGCCGGGTTTGCACCGGACTTTGACGTATTCGCAAGACTCTTCGCCGAGTCCTTTCTCTATTTGGGCCTTTTATTATCAAGAAGCGCGGTAGCGCTTCGACGCCAAGTACTGAAAAAACAGTACAAGGCGTGTCGCTACTAAGAGTAACCTACGCCAATATACCGGAAGTGTATAGTGCGTTGAATTTTCGATCGATATATCTTCGCAATAACCCGCGTAGAAAAAATTAGTATGGGATTGACTCTGGGAGGACGATGGGCGAGAGGCTGGGGTTTGTTTGGGATTGAATCTGGGAAGCACTATGGGCAGTCATCTGGGTTTTGGGACCCGGCTGGATGGTTTCCCAGACCTTTTCCCATAGCTTCAGTGGATGGGGGGAATCCTCGTGCAATCAATCCCATACGCTTTTCCAGATTCTCTCCCAGCCGTCGCATACGAACGGGGATCCTCGTGCAATCAATCCCATATGCTTTTCCAGATTCTCTCCCAGCCGTCGCATACGAACGGGGATCCTCGTGCAATCAATCCCATATGCTTTTCCAGATTCTCTCCCAGCCGTCGCGTACGACCGGGGGAATCCTTGCGCGATCAATCCCATACATAGAATCCCATGTTATGTGTAAGTGAAAGAAGATGAAAAAATAGATTTTGTCAAATGGAAGAAAAAAATAAAAAACGAAAAAATATGCCTAAAACCAATTTTTTTCGACGGATATGAGTTCCCCGAGCAAAGTTAAATGCTGCTGTACGTAATCGGCGTTTGAAATTCGATGTAGGTCCCAAAAATATTGTAAAGTATTGGATGAGTTTAACATAGATCTTTTAATTTATCTATCCAAGCTTTTCCCAGTACATCACATTATTTTTGGGGCCTTAAATGAAATTTAACCGCCGATTATGTACTACAGCGCTTAACTTTGCACGGCGAAATCATATTCGTTGAAAAAAATTAGATTTGAGCATATTTCTTCGTTTTTCATTTTTTCCTTCCATTTGACAAAATCTATTTTTCCTTCTTCTTTCATTTACACATAATATGGGATTCTATGTATGGGATTGATCGCGCGAGGATCCCCCCGGTCGCACGGTACGGCCGGGAGAGTATCTGGAAATACGTATGGGATTGATTGCACGAGGTCTCCCCCGTCCACTGAAGCGATGGGAAAAGGTCTGGGAAACCATCTAGCCGGGTCCCAAAACCCAGATAACTGCCCATAGTGCTTTCCAGATTCAATCCCAAATAAATCCCAGACTCTCGACCATCGTTCTCCCAGAGTCAATCCCATACTAATTTTTTCTACGCGGGAAGGCAACGAATCGAATTTTCATGGACACTTTTATAATGTAATCTTGGGTCAATCTTTCGAAAGAGCCTAGTTACCATTCAATTGGTTTAGCCTATTTTGAGATCTCGAGTTCGGGAATTTCACAGGGTCCAAACGATTATAAAGTGTCCTGTCCCGTATATATATGTCTGCGTCTACATCAGTTCATCGAAAAATTTGCGTGGTGGCGCGCGCGTCGCCACAGCCGGCGTAGCTGTCAGCTGTTGTCGCTGGCAATATTATAACGCCGTCTACGTTTACATAAGTTCATAGAAAAATACGCGCGGCGGCGCGCTAGTCGCCACAGCCGGCACAGCTGACAGTTCTTATCGTCGGCACGTATTTTTGCAGCGTGAACATTTTTTTGAGTGTTTCCAAAAATAATAATTATGTATTGCGTATCGTGGTTTAGTGTCTCGACGCGAAGTAAAAAAGAAAAATTCTGAGTTACGTGTTATATGTGTGATTTTATATCGATTATAACTTTTCTTTGCGATCTCGAACAACATAACCGGCAATCATCAAGTGGAATATGTGACGTGCCGTTCGCCCGGTTTTCCATATAGAATTAATTTTGTTCGATCTAAATTTTCTGAGTTCAAAATTAATTTTAAAGGGAAAATTACAAAAAAATAGTAGCTTTTCAAAAAGAAGTGAAATTTCCCAAAATATTAAAAAAAAAAAGGTACGCCAAGTACTGAAAAATCCGATTTGCAAATATTGTTAAAAAAAAAAATGAACAAATTTTATAAGTGGTGCTAGTGGTTTATTGTGACGCTTGCAAACACCGGAACGCCAATTTTTTACAGCAATTTTTGTGCAAAAAAAAATATTTTTTGATAAATAGAATCTTTATTTTTCTTTTATGCTTGGCTTATAAAATTTTGTTCATTTTTTTTTTTTTAACAATATTTGCAAATCGGATTTTTCAGTACTTGGCGTACCTTTTTTTTTAAATATTTTGGGAAATTACTTCTTACACCACCAAATAGAGTCGGAAACGTCGACTAAACTGAACTAAAAGAAATCTGAAATCGTGAACCAAACTAAGCAAACGGAATCTCAAAACTCGAACTGAATTAAAATAATAACGATAATGAAGCTAATTGGAATAATTATAACAAAATGATACAAAAACTGTAAAAATCTCGATCGGTAACTCAACGAGAGCGTGACGGTATCATAAGTCGCTGGGAGAGGCAGTAACGCGAAACTTCAGCACTAAAATCGGTATTTGGTGCGAGTAACGGTTGTTTTGGGTTTTTGTGACGTTGATTCCAAAAAATCACGTCACAAGGTGTTGTAACGGTGTGTGACGGACGGGTCCAGCTTTGCATATAAGTAGACAACACGAATGATAGAAAATATGGTGACCCCGGGATTCGAACCCAGGTTGATCAGGTACTAATTAAGAGCGCTAACCACTGCGCTATAGTCACCCATATGTTTCTATCATTCGTGTTGTCTACTTATATGCAAAGCTGGACCCGTCCGTCACACACCGTTACACACCTCCTCTCGCGATTGTCGACGTCCTCGTCGACTGTGCAGCGTTGCGAGTGTCCTATTGCGCGGACTGGGGCATCATGTTATCTCGTCAGTCGGTCTTTGCCGTCCTGGTATCCGCGGGGGACTTTTGTCTCATGCCGCATTCCCTAAGAGTTTAATGGCTTCCCAGTGGACGTGTTTAGTAGCTCGATAACTTCTGACACCATGTAACAGAACGGCCGATATCTTCGATGAGGTGATGGCAGACGATGATGCGACGGTAGGGCCAGAAATAAATGATAGAAAATATGGTGACCCCGGGATTCGAACCCAGGTTGATCAGGTACTAATTAAGAGCGCTAACCACTGCGCTATAGTCACCCATATGTTTCTATCATTCGTGTTGTCTACTTATATGCAAAGCTGGACCCGTCCGTCACACACCGTTACAACCTCATCGAAGATATCGGCCGTTCTGTTACATGGTGTCAGAAGTTATCGAGCTACTAAACACGTCCACTGGGAAGCCATTAAACTCTTAGGGAATGCGGCATGAGACAAAAGTCCCCCGCGTATACCAGGACGGCAAAGACCGACTGACGAGATAACATGATGCCCCAGTCCGCGCAATAGGACACTCGCAACGCTGCACAGTCGACGAGGACGTCGACAATCGCGAGAGGAGGTGTGTAACGGTGTGTGACGGACGGGTCCAGCTTTGCATATAAGTAGACAACACGAATGATAGAAACATATGGGTGACTATAGCGCAGTGGTTAGCGCTCTTAATTAGTACCTGATCAACCTGGGTTCGAATCCCGGGGTCACCATATTTTCTATCATTTATTTCTGGCCCTACCGTCGCATCATCGTCTGCCATCACCTCATCGAAGATATCGGCCGTTCTGTTACATGGTGTCAGAAGTTATCGAGCTACTAAACACGTCCACTGGGAAGCCATTAAACTCTTAGGGAATGCGGCATGAGACAAAAGTCCCCCGCGGATACCAGGACGGCAAAGACCGACTGACGAGATAACATGATGCCCCAGTCCGCGCAATAGGACACTCGCAACGCTGCACAGTCGACGAGGACGTCGACAATCGCGAGAGGAGGTGTGTAACGGTGTGTGACGGACGGGTCCAGCTTTGCATATAAGTAGACAACACGAATGATAGAAACATATGGGTGACTATAGCGCAGTGGTTAGCGCTCTTAATTAGTACCTGATCAACCTGGGTTCGAATCCCGGGGTCACCATATTTTCTATCATTTATTTCTGGCCCTACCGTCGCATCATCGTCTGCCATCACCTCATCGAAGATATCGGCCGTTCTGTTACAAGGTGATGGCAGACGATGATGCGACGGTAGGGCCAGAAATAAATGATAGAAAATATGGTGACCCCGGGATTCGAACCCAGGTTGATCAGGTACTAATTAAGAGCGCTAACCACTGCGCTATAGTCACCCATATGTTTCTATCATTCGTGTTGTCTACTTATATGCAAAGCTGGACCCGTCCGTCACACACCGTTACAGTGTATAAGAATTTATTACATTTTTTCATATTGTAACGAATATAGCTGACTAGCTAACGAATGTTAGCTGACTATTTATTAAGACACACGATATTAGTTAGGTTGACAATAGACAAACGTACGAACGATCGATACGATATCGATCGTCACGACAAGAGAGTCTGGACGGGACTTATAAGCGAGCGGACGTGTGACATTTCGAGACCGGGATAATTAACGTTTCTTATAATAAATAATATCCGCCCCAAAACCAAATACGCTTGTTATTCATTCGCTCGATCGTTACAATATATTGCAAGTATTATTAACTATTAGAGTATATGTGTATTTTAAAAACACATTTTGTGATATGAAATATATAGGATTTAAATACAATTGTGTATTGACGATTAATGAAACGTTTTTTATTATTTTATATATTATCCAGTGATGAGCATTCTAATAACTATGCATCACAATTAATTATTCAGAGACACATTTAAATGCTTTCTGTGCCGATTTATTCGTTACCAAACATGACGTTTAAAATCTGATCCTTCTTATTAATGTTAACATCCTCGGCAATGTATGGAGTATTGTTATCACTATCATCATTGCTGTCTTCATCCTGACTTCTACCCGTTAGTATACATTGTGACGTGCTTCTCTAAAGTCTCGGACTTTACTTTGATCAGCGACCCGTCCAAAATATAATGACGCCCTTGTTTTTCAATTCGCTACTCTCACCTGTATTTTTCCTTCCGCCGAATTGTTGCTGGGCGCCAGGATATCAATCTCCCGATATCCAGGGATTTTAACGTTTTTCTTACACTCTAATTACTACTATCGTACACGGCTAGCAGGATAGGGAGTGCAGTTCGGGCGCGAAGTAATTTAGAAACCAAATAAATTTTTCGTACAGTACACATGAAATAAAAGCAATAAAACGATATTTATTCAATTATTTCCCGGTGTTTTAACACAAAAATTTTCAGCCTTCACGATCGGCTACTCAAAACGACTTTCGTTCGAAAAACACAATTTTAATGACTCGCGGGACTCGACGTAAATTATTTTTCTCGATCTGTCGTCGACGCGACGAGAATTATCCGAAATTTAACCGCTAATTTGCCAAGTACGAGCGAGAAAGCACTCTGCGATTTCGCGTAACGCTCTCGGCATAAAGTAACCAAAGATGGTGTGCACCTCGTGCACCTACTTTGTCAATTATCCTCGAAGCGATGCGATCGTCCTACTTCCTCGAAATTTTCCTCAAGGCAACGGGTTCTCTATCTCGGCCGTCGACACGGCGTTAATTCTCCTCTGCGGACGTCGATTTTCGATACTTCTCCCTCTCGGAGATGAAATTTCACGGAATCCCTTATCGCTCGTTTATTAGCTCACTATTCTCAACTACGTCTCGATTCTTTTTCGATTGTCTAATGCCTTTGTTCTCAACAATAAAGAAATTACTACGGAACGTCTAACTAATAGCACGCGTTAAGCGAGAGTGACGCTCGCTCGCCCGTACTTCGTTACGCGGACCGGTAACTGAGGGGACGGGGGTCGCGACGGTTCCCTTGCTGTACTTCGGCAATTTTTATTGGTTCCTCGCGGCTCCTCTCCTATTGTCTTCTCCTCGCGCAGTAACCGGCGTAGCTACGACGTTTCGCGTATCTGAAAAATATAATACAGCTCTCCGACAGACATGTGTTCTATATTTCTCTGTTCCCTCGGGTTCCGCGGAGATCGACTCTGTGCGCGCGCTAACAAAGACTCTCGCGCGTGCCCTACCTATAGCGTGATGCGAGAGCGTTTACAACGCCTCGTCACAACATATGTTGTGCAACACGCATGCTGCCATGACGCACATGACAATCAGATTCATGCGCAAGTTATTGAAAACTTGAAGTCGTCTGAATCGTTGTTTCAATAAACCAAAAGCGTTTTCGATGACTACACGCGTAGAAGAATGTCTCGAATTAAACATTTTCTGTCTTTCATTCAAAAGAAAATTGTTTTTGAAAGGCGTCACTAGCCAAGAGAAGTTTGGATACGCAGAATCTCCTAACAGGAAATATCCTGCCATAAACGTAGGATCTTCCATCGCCTTTTCATATAATGGTGACTTACGCAGCACTCTAGCATCGTGCATAGACCCTGGCTCCCCGATGTATACGTCAGTAAAGAGCATGTTTTTGTCCACTGTTCCTTGCAGAATTATTGAGTGAAATCCTTTTCGGTTTACATAATCGTTTTGGTCTTTCTTCGGTCTTCTGATCCGGATGTACGAACCATCTATCGCACCAATTACTCCATTGAACTGGTGGATCATCTGGAACTGTGCTGCTGTTTTCTTCGCTAAAGCTTCTTCTGTCGTGGGCCAAACGATGTACTGGCTGCTCAAAGACTCTAGGAAGTTCACCGTCGCACACAAACATCGGTGAGACGAGCTTAATGACATATCGAAACGATCGGAGCATTGCCTGAACGTCTCGGTATTTGCGAGGTACCAAATCGTGAGAAGTAGTGCGCGCTCATGGGAGATGTTGTCGGGTCCGCCGATCGTTTTCGGCAAATACTCAGTCTCCTTGAATTGTTCTAGAAATCATATCAAGAGACGCGGTAGCGTCTCGACGCCAAGTGGTTTAAAAAGTCGAGCGCTACCGTGTACTTATACGCCAATATCGTGCCTCCTAAAGTTTGACATTTTTTTTCTCCGAAACGAGACATCGGATCTGAATTCTAAACACACTTTCATTATATAATTCGAATACAAGCTTTACACTGCGCCTGGAGTCAGCCCGATCGATGCACGAAATGATGAGATATCGCGATGTCGCCCAAAAAATCCTCACTTTCACGATCAAATTTTTCTCCGGAGATTTTTTCGTCTGCCGGTTGTTTGTCCGATGTCCCATCATGCCTGTGTGTTGCGTCTGTGTATCCATGCGTGTGCCCGGCATACACAATGGTATAGGCAGAACGAACGGTTAGCTGTCACCGATTTTCAAGTGTCAGTTCGTAAACACAGCAACTTGATATATCCTTATCCGCGATCCGCGAATAGTACACTCGCATTCAGTCATTGAAATAGAGGTTAAATAGTGAGGGGTGTTTATAATTTTACTATCGCGAAAACCACTAATAAAAAAAAACCTCTCTCGTGGTAAAAAAAAGGGATACGTGTGTGAAAAAATTATATTAACTAATAGCAGGCGAGTGATAATTTTAATTAATAAATATTATGCGTGTGATACAAAAAAAAATCTTTTTCATTAAAAATAAATAACTCAAATTCATAATAAAAAAATAAATGAAAAAAAAGAATAAAATAAATAGTAAAAACATTTTTCTTCAAAAATGTGAAAAAAAAAAGACGCCAAGTGGTTTAAATAATTTTTTCGAGTAAAAAATTTTAAAAATCATACAAGCCAAGTAAAAATAAAAATAAAAAAACTTGGCGAGTCCTTAGAACACACATCAATGCAATAGCAATAAAAGAAAGGACGAGCAGTTTTTTTATTTTTATTTTTACTTGGCTTGTATGTTTTTTTTAATTTTTTACTCGCAAAAATTATTTAAACCACTTGGCGTCTTTTTTTTTTTCACATTTTTGAAGAAAAATGTTTTTACTATTTATTAACTTGATCTTGCAGGTAGATCAGCGGACCGTTCATATGCAGCTTTTGGGTCTCAACGGCTTTGTCTATACGTTAGATTGGTCGTGCAATGACGATTATTTGCTCTTAATTTCGTCTGATCATACCGCTCGTTTGTGGGACGTTCGCAATAAGATAGCGGAGCACGTGCAGGTGAAAGATTAAAATTGACCAATGATCTATATTCACGTTTAGTGGTTAATGGAATCGATTGTCAAATCCAATTCTCTTATTGAAAATGTAATTGCGTTCAGATGTTGCCACATCCTGCCTATGTGTACTGTGGAAAATTCGATCCATCAAATCCGTCAGTTTTGGCGACCGGTGGTCAAGATCACGTGGCGCGAATTTGGGTCAAACCGCAGCCGGACAAGGATTACGAACTGCTGCAAGAGTTGGAAGGACACGAGGGCTTCGTGAATAGTATATGTTTTCAAAAGGATGGCGATCTACTAACAGCCGATAGTAATGGCGTCATAATGCAGTGGACGAAGGCGCAGAACCGTGGAAGATCTTCCGAAGTTAATTGGCAAATTAGAAGAACGATAAAAAACAGAGAATTCGACGGAGTCATCATTAACACGATACTACTTCATCCAATGAGGTCGCGGCTGCTGGTCCATATGCGCGATAATGGATTGCGAATGTTGGATATTGCAACCGGCCTCGTTCTGCAAAGGTTTGAGGGTCTGAAGAACTCAAGGTGTGTTTGGAATTATGTTAAAGTACATCGACGCTTACGTCTTCCGCTCCTAAATGCCGGACGACGTTAGCAGTTCATTTTTATTTCGGATTTAGAAATTTGGAAGGTCGAAAATAGTTCGAAAATATCAATTTATTGCACCGATTTTTATTTTTCAGAGTCCAAACGGCACCGCGCATCTCTCCGTGCGGTGCGTTAGTTCTTTGCGGTGGCGAGGATACGATTTTGAACGTATGGGACCTCGAGAGCGGCAGACGTTTGGCAAAATACGAAGTGAGAAGCGGCACTATTTCTTGCGTTGATTATCATCCCTACGATCACGTTTTGGTATATTCCAATTACCGTGGTCCCGGAACCACGAAAATTCTCCGCTATGAGAAGAACGCTACTGGCGAACGCGTCAATCTTAAGTTGATCGCCAAAGACGATTCTATTTCGACAAGCAATGCGAATTCTTTTGCGAATGTTGTAGAAAAATCTGTACAATTGCGAGAAGAAATGATGGAAAATCCGGAACCATCGAACGACCCAAAACCAGTAAAGCAAATTGCACGGAAATATTTCTCAAGAGAACAAAACTAGTACTCGGTTTCTTGTAGTCCTACGAACAACATGCATCAATATACTGAAAAAGACGGACGAAAGAGACTCAAGAATTCGAAATCGAAATTTAGAATGTTGAAGGAATTCGACCGAAAATTCAAAGAGAAGAGCTCGAACAAACTGATGAATATCATTGAAAAAATAGACATGATGCTATCTACCACTTCGGCGTATACACCGGAGCGCAATCACAGCACCGATCAATGTTACGATATCTACGACGGATGTGTGCAGTCGCCCCCGCGTAGTGCATCGAATGCTTCGGGTGGCTATTTCGAGACGGCTGATCGACTAAGACGTATTTCTATTGACAACGAACCCGACAATTCGACGCATTCTTCGAAAAGTCGAATCTTGCAGGCAGCCGAACACCGAAAGATGCTGCAGGCTAGAAGCGTTCGTTCTCAAAGTGTACAATGCAGAAAAAATCCGCGTGACGATGAAATATCATTAAAAACTTTTTCTGATGGTGCAAAGAATTCGAAATCGTTGTGGAAACGGGAAAACATAACGCAAGGAATAGCGGGGATTTTATATGATTCCAAAGACGACCGCGACATTCAAATGAAAAGTAAACCGCATCATTCCAAAAGTTCCGAATTCGTTGCGGGTGTTTCAGATTTAAAGGATAACGACAGCACGACCGACAGTGGGGGAACATATATAATAGAAAAATAAAGTTTCATTTCAGACGAAAAAAAAACACCATTTGCATTTTTTAATGACACAATGCCGCGATTGCAAAAATAGACAAGCACCGCATTGCGAAATTTTGGCTCCAAAATCGCGCTGAAATATCTGTGGCATTCATCAATATCGTACACCAACACGAATTTAGTAGTGGAGTTAATAAAAAAAAATATTGAAGTAGAAACATTTTTTGCAAACGCGCAATTGTTTCAATCCTAATGAATCCTGAAATATATATAATCAAACGATCGTATTTTACGACTTTTGAGATAAGATTCAGATAAAAAATAATTTTTAAAGTTTTATCATTTCTTTTATCAATTCATTGGATTACGTGATCGGAGAATGCAGATGGACCGTCGAGCGTTGGATGCTGCCAAGTTATTGCACGAAGGGTTGTAAATATGGACGAATGTAAATAAAAACAAAAAGATTTATCGAAGAAGAAAATGAAAAGTTACTTGAACCGACAGTTCTTCCAATAATCTTCGCATACGATACACTAAAAGTTTTCTCAGTAAATATCTCGTCTCGAATCACAAGACGTTGTTGTTGAATTACCATATCTTTCACTTCGAATGCAAATTAATCGACGATAATGACGATTCACTTTGCGCCTCTTGAATATCACGTTGAAATTCGTTTGTTTCTGTATGTCACCAAACTTGGCTGTTGCGGCTCGCAGTTCAGAATTTCTTAAAAAAGCTTCAATCGAGTAACAAAGTAACTTGGAACGAAAAACTGGGTGAAAACAACCCTTTTGTTCGGCGAGTCAGACCTCAACTGACGCTCCTGCGTCGTTCGATATAATTTGATACAGCGCATGCGCCGGCACAACTCGCTCTCGGGGTCATAACTGTTCGGAGGATAATGCGCTTGACAAGTTGTCCAATGCTTTCCAATGCTGCTATCTTTTTAGTCAATTGCCGTATTGATGTTTTTTTCAGTATATGTCTTGGATTTTTCTCGGAAAATGTAACGCCGAGCGGAACTAGTCGAGCGTCGGCGCAACTATTGTACTGCATGAGAATCGATTATAACTTTTCGAAAAGGAAGTTCAGGCTTCAAGACATAAGCTATTTTTCTAAATCACAAAACTATTAACAGTTAAGATAGCAACGATGGCGTCCCAATACCATTACAGATGACCAGACTTCACGGCGTCGTTCATCGTTAACATAGAGAAGACGCGACTTTGTGTCTCCGCTGAAGACACTTCTTTGTACACCACGAGTTCATCGTTCCTAATCGCTACCCTACCGATTCGTATCAAGCCGACAAGTGTTTATATTCTTTTTTTATCCCGACCTTTTGAGATAAAAATTGTTCGTCAGAATCATTGGTAATAACGTGCGAACGATTCACATGAGTCGACAATGAAATTTTTCTACGAATGATGAAAATCCGAGAAAACGGTTTTACAAGGAAAGGAGTGAGGGTCGATCGATGTAATGGCGGATCGGTATAATTAACCCGCGTAGCAAAAGAAATTTCATCTCGGTTTTGCATTACTAACGACGAATAATTGTGAGAAAGAAAAATTCTATCCAATTTAAACTATACACCGCAAATTATTCCGACGTCATATCGAACCCATTACAGTTTTCATCCTTCTTTTCGTTGCGCTAAGACATAGCTTCGCTCGCCCAGTCGCCGAACGTTGTCAGTTATTCGTATACCACGGCAATGGCAGAGGAATTACAAAAATTCAATTCATACAAAAATGTCATCGAACGATTACTATTATTCTGTGGGTTATGGCCCATCGCTAATTCCGGGGTACTATATCGTGTGTTGCCATTTATACATTTCGCGGCGTGTTCAGTGATGAGTTGTTTCCTTCTCAATTTTTACTTTCACAACTCCGGGAACCTTGATCTCGCCTTCAAGGGTCTCGGATTCGCGTTCAGTTATTGGTCTGCTCTGCAGAAGGTAACTAAACTAAATTCGTCTCTCAAAGATTGCTTTTTTATTGTAAATTATTGCATTTCGCAAATGTCTAATCAATTTTGGCTTAACATACGAAGATTTTTTCCGTGCTTGTGTATCGAAAACGGCTGATTAAACTACACACAAGTCTCGACACCGGGTTCAACGCCGATCTCGAGGATTTCAAGTTACGACCGATTCTCCTATCGCCGCTTCGCACGTTCAATTCAACGGCCTTCGCCCTGATAATTATGATTTTTATGGTGCATTTGGTTTATTGGTTCACACTGCTCGTTATAATTGCTGTACAATATTTTCGGCATGTCGACACCATCAAGTACGGTCTCCCTTATCCAATGACCTATCCTTGGAGGACCAACGGCTCGTGGTACCCGTTTCACTTACTTTTCGAATTCTACGCGGGTTTCACTCATGCAACGATTGTATCATCAATTGATACACTCTTCGCTTATTATATTTTTTTGATTTGCGGACAGCTGCGCACTTTGTCTCATCGTATTATGAGCATTAAGACGTGCGAGGATTATCACAAAGTAATACGAGAGTGCGTTGTTAAACATCAGATTCTCATCAGATGCCGGAAGCATCTGGAACGGATTTATGGCGCAATAGTCCTTAATATGTTGGTCTTAAGCTCGATCATCATGTGCGCTCTGATTTACCAAATCGCTCATGTGAGTAATTATCCTTAATATCGCATTTCCCTTTTCTGAAGTCCCATTTTTTTTCAACTCACTATGAAAATCATTTCGTCAGATAAGCGCCGGAAAAGCTGCACTGCTTCTTGTATATCTCACTATGAAGTCAATGCAAACTTTGTTTTACGGAGCATTCGGATCGTTTCTCACCGCTGAGGTAACTTTGGCAGAAGCTAACGGCATCTTTTCATCTACTGTGGTATATATATTTTTTTTTTTGAGAATAGTCCGACATGTTCCGGGAGGCTATTTACGCGAGTGTCTGGCCAGGTTCCGGTGAAAAACTTTTGATGACCGATATTCTGGTAATGCTGTCTTACAATCAATTGCCGATGAAAGCATGCAGCTTATCAACAATATCCATAGATATGTTTGTCGGTGTGTGTTTTTCGTAATTACGATTTTTATTTTAGACTGTACTCGTTAAAAAAGCATCTGAGTTTTGCAGGTCTGCAATACGGCGATTTCCTATTTCTTTATGCTGAGGACATTGGAGGAAAGCGGATAGTGCTTAATTATTTTTATTTTATAAAAAATGTTTCATATATAGTTCGAGGAATGCACTGTTAGCGGATTGTAAAATTAATCGATCGATTGAGACTTCAATATACTTGTATGGCGATATGTTTTGTGGGCCAATGAACTTATTTCATCGAAAGGAAATATTTGACGAAAAATTGGATGACAACAATCCATTCGCTTGGCAAGACTGACTTCGAGTGACTGTCCTGATGCGTCATTCGATATAATTCGTACAGCGCAGGCGCCGGTACAACCGATCCTTGGGGTTATAACGGTTGGACAATGCGCCCGACAAATTGTCCGATGCTTACGATGTCGTTGTAAATATCGGAAAATTTCCGTGTCCGTTTCTCAATGCAAATCGCAGATAATCATCAAAAAATTTGAAGCGCGGCGTACGTCGGCGCAACAGCTATACTATATCAGAATCGATCATCACTTTCCTGGAATACGCTTAAGGTGATGTGAAACATTTCTGTTGATAAAACAGTGTCACATTTTACACGTTGATTCCGTCAAAACGCGATCCTGAATTTCTTCGCGACGGCTGAGTAAAATTCAATAAAAATTTAGATACACACGTAGAAACACTAGATACAGGACTACGTTCTCGATTTTATCCTCAAATCGAAAAAAAAAAAGTAGTTTCGTTATCGCGGGTACCCTACAATTACAGAGGTTATGCTATTTTCTTGTCTTTGCTCTTTTACGAAAAACGAAGAGAACGTAGTCCTCGGCATTGAAAAGACCCATATTTTGATATAACGTTTATTGTTCTCCGCGATAAGAATAAAGAGAATTTCAGGATCTTAGATCATGAGGGTAATTATCGACGAATTTGACGTTCCACGCAACACTCCGATAGGGGCACTGACTTGGAGTTCCGCGTCGTAAAAGTTCATACGAAGTGAAGCGTTGGTGCGAAAGTTGTTATGAAGCAACAGATTTTTTTATTTGATTCGTGTATTATTCTTTTCGGTAAAGGAAAAAGTGGTGTGAAACATACATCAGAAATGCCGAGTACGAGAATTGCGATGGAGAATGATGAATACCTGCACGTCCTTTGGTATCCTCGAAAACTCGAAGATACAAGAGAAGACAAGGTTATGTACTTTTGTTTTAGAACCCTTCGTTTTATCCACAATCCTTTCCAGGATTTACAGGCAATATACTCTGCGTATATCAATGCGATACATTTTTATTCGCATGATAAAAGATGTCACAGTAATATTTAGTTTTATAACAAATTTTGTTTGGGGGTTAAATATCTCTTTGCGTTGGCTTTCGGTAAGTTGACTCAAAAATCAATCGGTGCGGTTCCCCATTCATAATAATGGAATTTGCAAAGTTTTCCATTATTGAGAGGTATTGCTTACGTACTTTGCTAATATATGGTGCGTCAAACAGAATATTGGAAGCCTCCGATACTGATTTTTTTATCTTCATTTTTACACCGATCGGTGACAAAAAGGCAATAGAAAATTAGAAGATTTTTTTCTGATTTACACTAGTCGCACTGCATCATGATTTCAATCTGATGCTGCGACTGAAGAATTTTGTGACCCAACTAAAAACTGAATCGCTGCGCTCCATTCCATAATAATTGAATTTTCGGGTTTCCATTACGTTTAGCTACTTTTCCAATATATTGTTATGCGTAAAATTAACAAGATGGTAAGCGGTGTGACTTCGATTACAGTTATTTGAAACTGATTGCTCCGATATAACTTTGAGCTTATGTCGGAGAGAATGGATGAATCATAATCCATACCGGTCATTGCTGCGATAGAAGTTTGAATCTAATTCGTATGTTATCATCGCAGCGATGACTGATTTATCAATCATCCATTCGAGAATTTTGATTCTTTATCTTTTACTTATGTAATAAATGCTTCAATTATTAAGTCAACTGCGCAATGTTATATAAAATTAACAAGATGGTTAGCGGTATGACTTCGATTACAGTTACTTGAAACTGACTGCTCCGATATAACTTTGAGCTTATGTCGGAGAGAATGGATGAATAATAATCCATACCGGTCATTGCTGCAATAGAAGTTTGAATCTAATTCGTATGTTATCATCGCAGCGATGACTGATTTATCAATCATCCATTCGAAAATTTTAATTCTTTATCTTTTACTTATGTAATAAATGCTTTAATTATTAAGTCGACTGCGTAATGTTATATAAAATTTACAAGATGGTAAGCGGTATGACTTCGATTACAGTTATTTGAAACTGACTGCTCCGATATAACTTTGAGCTTATGTCGGAGAGAATGGATGAATAATAATCCATACCGGTCATTGCTGTGATAGAAGTTTGAATCTAATTCGTATGTTATCATCGCAGCGATGACTGATTTATCAATCGTCCATTCGAAAATTTTAATTCTTAATCTTTTACTTATGTAATAAATGCTTTAATTATTAAGTCGACTGCGTAATGTTATATAAAATTGAGAAGGCGGTAAGCGATGTGACTCGATTCTAGTTTCTTGAAAATGATTGCTCCGATATAACTTTGAGCTTATGTCGGAGAGAATGGATGAATAATAATCCAGACCAGTCATCATTGCGATAGAAGTTTGAATCCAATTCGTATGTTATCGCAATGATGACTGACTTAATAATCATCCATTTCAAAAGTTAATGATAAATGTTTTAATTTATCATTCAGTAGTCTTATGGGATACTGAAAAGTTTATTTTCACACTCGCCGAAGTGTGAAAAATAAACGATTATTCTTATTTTTTATTTGCGACAAATGTCTTGTCGGTCATTTGTTTTTATTTGTGAAGGACGATGGAAAAATAATTATTTCCATCGGAATTCATTATATTGCCGAAAAACGATTTTCGGAGTTCGATTCCGAACGCTTAGCGGTCAACTCAGTTGCCGAGCTTCTGAGTTGGATAAGAATAAGTCTAGAATAAGAATTTTGGGCGAGCGCCCTCTACCGGCAGGATGTGGAAATCGTGTCGATAACGTCACGTTTTCTACTTCCTCCCGAAGAAGACAGGGGCGCGCTTGTCGCCAATATTTGTTTCACATCACCTTAAGGATCGAAGACATAGGCTACTTTACTTTGTCGCAGGACCATTAAGAATGATGAAAACAATGCCATTCCATCGCTGCCACACAGACGACGCGGCTTTGTGTCTCCGTTGAAAAGTTTGTGCACAAAGAGTTCATCGTCCCTAATCGCTCATCCACCGATGCATATCCAGTCAACACTTATTTATATTCTCATATACTCGACCACTCGGCATCGTACGACAATTTCCGCATTATCCCAAGGCTTTGAAATAAGGAAAAATTGTTTATAACAATTTAACGAGCGACTCGTACGAGACGACGCTAGAATTTTTCTCCGAACGATGGAATTCCGAGAAAACGGGTTTGCAATGAGAATAGAGTGGGGATACATCGATTTAGTGACGAATCGGTATAATTTATCCGCGTAGCAAAGGTATTACATTCCAGTTTTGCATTGGTAGCTATAAGTAATTGCCAGGAAAAAAAATATTTCTTATTCGTCTTCTCGTGCCTCTAACGCATTGCGCATGACGATTCTTGCCCATTCATGAATTTGTCGCACGATTTCTATTATTCTCTGGACTACGGCTGCTAGTCCCGGAGTATTCTATCGATTGTTACAATGTGTTAAGTTCGCGGGATGCAGACTCGAGAGCGATGCCATTCTCAACTTCTTCTAAAATCCCGCGGACAGTGATGTCGTCTTCAAATGCTTCGGTTTAATAATCCGTTACTGGGTTTTTGTATAAGATAACGAAAATGGATTTTTCGGACAAAGATTGTTTCTCCTCTGTAAATTATTATAGTAAAAATATTTCTCTTAAAAAAATGAAAAAAAAAGTCGCCAAGTGGTTTAAATAATATTTTGCTAATAAAAAATTAAATGAATTATAAATCGTATAAGCCAAGTAAAAAAAAAATAAAAAAACTTTGCTCGTCCTTTCTTTCATTCATTGCTACTACATTTATTTGCGTTCTAAGGACTCGCTAAGTTTTTTAATTTTTATTTGGCTTATATGATTTTTAATTCATTTAATTTTTCATTCGCAAATAATTATTTAAACCACTTGGCGTCTTTTTTTTTACATTTTTGTAAGAAAAATGTTTTTACTATAATCATTATTTACAACATATTCGCATTTTTTTTTACTTAGGCTTGCAATTTACAATTCCCTGTAAATGTGAGAATCTAACAACAAAAAATCGCCCCATTGGCAACTAGTATAAATATAAAATATGCAGGCAATAGCATAGTCTAGAATGAATTTTCTTACCTATCAAATCGTATGTAGCTTGTCTTTTCAATCTGAAGTGCGCTTGGAACTCGTCATCGCTATACTTTGGCACGACTTCTTCTACGTAATTTTTTATCGCGTTTCGCTGCCGTAGTTGCATTTCATTATCTGATGACGAACTATTTGAAGTCGACGATGCATCGTCACCGTTCTTCATCATTGACTCGTTTATCCAGGTCTATAAAATATCAATAGCGCGTGTATAAATCCACTGTGATAAAAACCCGCGTAGAAAAAATTAGTATGGGATTGACTCTGGGAGAACGATGGTCGAGAGTCTGGGATTTATTTGGGATTGAATCTGGGAAGCACTATGGGCAGTCATCTGGGTTTTGGGACCCGGCTAGATGGTTTCCCAGACCTTTTCCCATAGCTTCAGTGGACGGGGGGAGTCCTCGTGCAATCAATCCCATACGTTTTTCCAGATTCTCTCCCGGCCGTACCGTACGACCGGGGGGATCCTCGCGCGATCAATCCCATACATAGAATCCCATATTATGTGTAAATGAAAGAAGAAGGAAAAATAGATTTTGTCAAATGGAAGGAAAAAATAAAAAACGAAGAAATATGCTCAAATCTAATTTTTTTCAACGAATATGATTTCGCCGTGCAAAGTTAAGCGCTGTAGTACACAATCGGCGGTTAAATTTCATTTAAGGCCCCAAAAATAATGTGATGTACTGGGAAAAGCTTGGATAGATAAATTAAAAGATCTATGTTAAACTCATCCAATACTTTACAATATTTTTGGGACCTACATCGAATTTCAAACGCCGATTACGTACAGCAGCATTTAACTTTGCTCGGGGAACTCATATCCGTCGAAAAAAATTGGTTTTAGGCATATTTTTTCGTTTTTTATTTTCTTCTTCCATTTGACAAAATCTATTTTTTCATCTTCTTTCACTTACACATAACATGGGATTCTATGTATGGGATTGATCGCGCAAGGATTCCCCCGGTCGTACGCGGCGGCTGGGAGAGAATCTGGAAAAGCATATGGGATTGATTGCACGAGGATCCCCGTTCGTATGCGACGGCTGGGAGAGAATCTGGAAAAGCGTATGGGATTGATTGCACGAGGATTCCCCCCGTCCACTGAAGCTATGGGAAAAGGTCTGGGAAACCATCCAGCCGGGTCCCAAAACCCAGATGACTGCCCATAGTGCTTCCCAGATTCAATCCCAAACAAACCCCAGCCTCTCGCCCATCGTCCTCCCAGAGTCAATCCCATACTAATTTTTTCTACGCGGGAATGACGTTATCATTTTCATACAGATACAGACAGACTCCTATTTACCACACCAAAAGTATATACAAATTTATTATCGTTCCATATTACTACTTGCCTCCGCGATATCGCCAATCACTGTTCCCAAAACATTTCGATCCATGATTTATTTAAAAAATAAAAACTATTATTGGAGTATTTCATCCACCTTACCCTCTGCTGGCGTCCCTCTCTTGCTGGGTGCTTACGCTGTACATAACAGTAATCGTCTGAATTGTTCTATAAATCGAGTATACTCCATCTACTGATAACTGATAACTTGCCATTGCTCTGATCGTGACTACCTTTCGTCCCCCATTTCGACCATCATCAGTTATCACAAGTTATAATACTACCAGTCGGTTGCTGCTCATTCGCGATTCACCCGGCTTCAGTATAAGTAATATATCAGCGTCAGAAAGAATCTCCGAAATGGATACATCATTCCAAGCCGAGACCATAGGAGTAGGTAATGTACCTATACGGATTTTTTCAAGATGGCGGCGGCTGGTGGTTGGGCTGCTGCTAGCTAGCTGCTGCTGTGTATGTGGATGTGATTGTGTGAGCCGCCCCCACCACACCTCGGTGTTTTGGGGGTCCTGAATGCCCAAGGGGGTCTAGGGTGGTCGGGAGAGATGTTGCTTCGTCGGCTGTCAGGTCCCAACCACCCGCCCTTACTCGAACACTCGACTAGCTTGACCAAATGTGGTATGGAGGGAGGCGTGAGTGAAGGGTGGGAGAGAGTGAATGCACGCGTGTGGGGGTGTTGTGTGCCTGGAGCACCAGGGCCGTATTGTGTCGAATCCGCGTACTAGGCCGTGTTATCGTTGAAGGCCAGCGGAGCTGCTGCTGACTAGCGGCTCGTGGAGGGAGGTATGGTGGTGCTTCGAAGGCCACTACAACGTCACGGTAGAGCACAGGTTCGAGCCCCATGTTTGGTATTTTTTTTTCTTGAATCATTGTGTTTGACAGGAGGTAAGTGAAAAATAAATTATGGTGAATATTTTTATTTATTTTAAATAATTTATTTTAAATCAAGTAGGTATATTTCTATCTTTTTAGTATAAAAAATAAATAGTAAAAACATTTTTCTACAAAAATGTAAATAAAAGACGCCAAGTGGTTTAAATAATGTTTGCGAAAAAAAAATTCAAAAAATAAAAAATCATAGAAGCCAAGTAAAAATAAAAATAAAAATAAAAAACTTTGCTCGTCTTTTCTTTCATTCCTACTACATTTATTTGTGGTCTAAGGACTCGCCAAGTTTTTTTATTTTTATTTTTTTTTTATTTTTTTTACCACGAGAGATTTTTTTTAGTAGTACCTTTCGCGATAATAAAATTATAAATAACCTCTTAGTATTTAACCTCTATTTCGATGACTGAATGCGAGTGCACTATTCGCGGATCGCGGATACGGATATCACAAGTTGCTGTGTTCACGAACTGACACTTGGAATCGGTAACAGCTAACCGTTCGTTCCGCATATACCATTGTATATGCAGGGCGCACGCATGGACACACAGACGCAACACACAGGCATGATGGGACATCGGACAAACAACGGACAGACGAAAAAATCTCTGAAGAAAAATTTTATCGTAAAAGCTAGGATTTTTTGGGCGACATCGCGATATCTCATCATTTCGAGCACCGATCGGGCTGATTCCAGACGCATTTTGAAGCTTGTATTCGAATTATACCATGAAAGTGCCTTTGGAATTCAGATCCGATGTCTCGTTTCAGAGAAAAAAAATGTCAAACTTTAGGGGGCACGATATTAGCGTATAAGTACACGGTAGCGCTCGACGCGCGCGGACTCACCGCGCGGACTTTTTGCTTTTTAAACCACTTGGCGTCGAGACGCTACCGCGTCTCTTGATAATAAAAAAAAATAAAAATAATTAAACTTATAAACTTAGTCGGGCACAACAGTGTTGAATGGGTCTTACAGTGAAAACACCTCCGCCTGTTAACGAATTTCCAGGCTGTTTATCGATAGCCTGCGCTCGGTTTCGTAGTTTTTTCATTAACTGTTTATAAAAACTGGGGGCAATGCGATCGTTTCGTTTGAGGTCCGAGGTGAAAAGATCGCCGAATTGTAAAAGAGATCCACCGCGAAACATATGATAAAAGAACATAATACAAAACTGACCACACACATTTGAAGAGAAACTTTGAATTTGCTTTGTGTTCCAATGGCAGAGGGTGCAGTTCTTGCGCAAACGGTGAACATGATTTGGTATAACCGGCGGCAAGCCGTAACTATCAAAATACGATCCATGGCCTCGGGCGTCAATGTAGATTGCGACCCAATGGGATCCTGGCCGCGTGTGTCCATCTGTGTTAACAACAAGGGCAGTCGGTCTCGTCAACAGAGTTGGTATCTGGTCCGCTGCGCGAACACTTCTCGCCACCGTTGAATGCAAACCCCGCAATGCCTGGCCAATCTGGATCGTATTCATCGCCTGATACGGATGGCGAGTAGCAACTATCCGGTTTTTTCTTCAGATTTATGGGTTCCGATGGAAGGTGTAAAGTTGGTGCGTGCACGGACGTAAGAGGCACGTCTCGAAAAATCCACTCCTTCAGTTTTGTAGCGTTAGTTAAAGCACACGATAGCTCGGGTCGCCTCAACAGTCCGTGGTGAATACAGACTTCTGCCGATGACGGTAGATCGTGAAATGAAGGGCAGACGGTCTCTTCGAGGTTTTTAATCTCCCGGGCTGTGATGTTTTGCAGGTATTTCGCTTTTTCACGACCCCGAGTATAAATTATCCCAGCTGTACGGGTAATTTGCCTGAGATTTGCGTGCAGCGTTCTGAGCGGTACATCTCCCTCGAACCACTCCAGCCCATGCTGATGACAAGTAGCCCAATTATTCTTTGATCTCACGAGTTTTGGGAGATGCGTGAAAACATGCGTTGGTGATGTGATCCAATGTCCAACGAAAGCCTTATCGAGGGTGAGCACGGCTACTTCCTTAGCAATGAAACGGTCATCCTTATCGTAGAAGCCTTGAATATCGACGACGTAGTCCATTCTACTCTTGCTTTTTCTTTGCCGGTATAGGGGTAGAAACAGCACTATACCCGCTGATGGCTGACAATGTACTACTACAGGCCCGCGTTACAGACGCGGCTAGCACCACAGATAACAAATATTAGCAGTGGGGGTATCAGTACCGCTCCCACTCTAGATTTGAACTGGACCCCGAAAACCCAATCCACCCCCTCCACTACATTTATTCCATCTTTCGGCTAGTGAGGGCAGTTCAGGTGCAGCATAGCTACAGTCGGTACCCTTACGACCATGGAGCATTTCCACAAGCGCAAAGAGAGTCGCGCAGACAGGTTTAAACAAGCGTCTCAGCGCCCTGCGGGCGCAGATGCTCTTGTTGGTGGGCTCCGCCCCCCAAACCCCCCGAAAAATGTCCCTAAGGGACATTTTTTAAGGCACTCACAGGGGTGCACGTCGCGCTACGCGCTCCGTATCGAGTGTATTTACATATCGCGCTATGCGCTACGGATGAAGTATGTTTATACATCGCGCTCTGCGTTTCTTTTCGAAAGTACGTATGAGGGAAAAACATTTATCAGTTACGTAAATTAATTTATAGTTTTTAACCTTCGTCGAATAAAAATATTTCTTTTTTGTACCAATTTATTATTAATATTCACGAAGGATATTTCCTTTTTGTTTGACGATAAATTGTCAAATATTGAGACACGAGACAAATATAACGAATTGCATCACGTAGAAGTTGATCAAATTAATTTAACGAATCAAATCATGTCTAGTAAAATCGTTTTAGTGGCTTAAAACTTATGACCAGATTTAATGAATATAAAACAAACACACAAAACATGTACCGACACCAATACGATTACCATTTAGCATTCAGGCCAAATATCCCCTTTAAATCCTTCCCCTTCAGTGTTTTTTTTCTTCCCCATAATTGATGGAATCAGTTCGTTATTTTATCTGTAGGAAACCAAATCATTGTAGAAGAAAAGTTCATGAAATTTGCTATTCTTTGTGATTTTCAATGAAATTTTGTCGATATTTATGGATGCTGCAAAAAATGCTATCTCGAGAACGAAAAAATATATCGTCTTGGTTTCTGTCTTGTATTGAAGAGGAAGTAGTACGTTACTCGAATCAAAAATTTGTCATCTTGGATAACTCCGAAATATTTTTTTTACATATTGATGAAATTTTTGAAAAATTCGACTTTGAAGGCTCTTTGACAGTCCTCTTATAACAAATTTTATTTCTACCATTTGAGATATATTTTTTTCTTCTTCGTAATACATGGAATCAGCTCGTTATTGTCTCTGTAGAACAGACAAGTATTGGAGACGAGAAGTTTGAGAAATTCGATAATTTTTTTCGTTTTTCAATGAAATTTTATTGATATTTATCGTCGCTTAAAAATATCAAATTTAACATCATATCATATCGTATTTTTTTTTATTTTATTTAATCACAAACGAGGATAAGTTTCTCGGTACGGAATAACTCGTAAAATCGACAAATTCAGTGTTTTTCACTTTCTTGATAAATAATTGTTTATAATTGTTCTTTAAGAGTACAATTGTTTTTTTTTTTTGCGAAAAAAAACTTTTCAAGACGTGAGCATATGAAAAAAATTCGTATTTCGACGAAAATTTGAAAAAATTTGAAAAAAAAAAAGTTGGAAATACGTCGATAGAATAATCATTATCAGTTTTCTTATCAAGTCTAAACGAATAAATCCAGCGAACAAAATTGACAAAGATTTCGAATGTGATCAATCTCCGACGGTCGAAGTGTAAAAAATTAAATTTTTAATCATAGCACACTTTTTATCTGCGCAATAACGCGGAGAGTCAGTTTGTAAATACGATTTCTTTGAGAGGAAAGGATTAGAGCCGGCAATTTCGAAAAATTTGAAAAAACGATTCGTTTTTTGACGAAAATTCGTAAAATTAGTGTTTGCTTAAAAAATTCATATCTCCGCAGCGAAAAAAGATTTCGACTCTTGTTTCGGCTTGTTTTGAAGAGGAGAAAATACGTTGCCAGAAACAGAATTAGCAGTTTTTATCATTAACTGTAAACGAATAAATCGGGTGAACATAATTGACAAAGATTTCGGCTGCGATGAATCTTCGACGGTCGAAGGATAGAAAATTCTTTTTTTTATGATTGCACACTTTTTATCTGCGCTATACCGCGTAGAATCCATTTATATTTACGTAAAATAGGAACAAACATTGAAACGAGATGTCGATTTTTTTTTTATTTGAAAATCATCCGGCCACCTGTGTATCGTCTGCTACGAAATTGTCATCTGCTTCCAAAGTTTGACAGATAGAATAAAACGAAAAAATATATACTCGCGATTTTTTTTAGTTCTATTTGGGAAATTGTAATCATTTTGGATATTCGATGAATCTTTTTTGTGAGTTTACTACCAATTTTTTCAGTGAATACGTGAAATTTATCATTTTTATTACGAATGTGAATAAAATATGGTAAAATATTGCGAATGATTTTCGGTGATAATATATTATTTTCCAAATAAAAAACGCAAACATTTGTAAATCTGTGTATGATATTTCATGCTTTATTTTTCACAACCGAAGTTTTTTTTTTAACACGATGAAAAATGGATTTTTGCCAAATCTAAATAACATAACCTTTAAAGCAAATCTTATTATAACCACTGTTTTTGAATTATTTTATAATTAAAATTATATTTGTCTGAATGACTCAAAATTTGTTGTGCATAGTGCTTTCGATGCAATGAAATATTGTTACGAAAGAGAAAAGAATTGGTTTCCAGGATTCTTAATTATAGCACCGTACGGACATCAGATGTGAGAAAATAATTTTTTTATGGAAAATTGTGATGAATAAATAGTTAGAGATGTAGGATTGTCTCTAAATTTGCTGTGCGTAGTGCTTTTGATAAAACAAAATGATGCTGCGAAGGAGAAAAAAATTGGTTCGCAGAGTTCATTATGATGGCACCGTACGGACATTTGACCGAAGGCAAATCCAAATTGTGGCCAATAATTTTTTAGAAAAAATACTTAAAGGTCTTAGATTGGTTTCAAAAGCAATGTGCATACTGGAAATAATGTAATAAAAAAACCCTGCGAAGGAGAACAAAATTGGTTCGCACCATCTAAAGTTACAGTGTGATACGGACGTCCGAGAAGAAAAATTCAGCCAAAAAGTTGTTTTCATTGCACCGCAGGCTAAAAAAAATATTTCTATCCATCACAGTCACCTCAACGTAACTACGCATGATGTTGGAGATACATCGAAGCAAATAATGAAAAATAAAAATTTTTGGAGTATACGCTGCGAAGTAACCCCTTCGACAGGCTCCGAAGAGCAACGGATGGTCATTTTAATAGGCACTCTTTGCTTATTGTTATAGTGAGTGCCTAAAAACGAGATTGGAAATCCAGCAAAGAATTTAAAAAACAAGGCCGCAACATTTTCGTCTGGCTGGAAAGTCGAAAACGACAGCCGAAACCACACGTCAAAATGTGGCATATACGCAGACGTCAGTATAGAGCGCGCGTGAAGCGAAGGCAACGGCGCTCAGGGGTATGTATTATTATTATACCATGCATCTTAACGTACATAATGCATCTCCTTATATATGTATCTATCTGTTGCAGAATGCTTGTGAAAACAGAAGTAAATCGGTTGAAGACGAAGGGGGGATATTGGGTGAGAAGACGGAGCAAGAAGAAGATCAGAGAGACGACGAGAAAATTCAAGAGAAGATCGCTGGTCAGGAAAAAGCCCTCGTCGAGGATGATGGAATAATAGAATTGATGACTGCCTTCGAACGGCTTGTAATTGAATAAAAACTGTTATGAAGGAGTTGAGCGGATCGGAGGAATCGATGCAGGGAAAAATAACTTGCAAGACGCGGATTAACGTGTAATAAAATTCTGTATTTTAACAACGTAACAAAGTATGTAGTTCGGTTTAGAAAAATAATAAAATAATATAGCGTGCCGATGCGGCTATGAGAGCGAGAGCGAGTGCGAGGGCTGGCGGAGTGAACCCGTCGCGAACTCGTAAGCTACTGCCTTTTTCCTCGCGGAACCGAAAGAACAGCAGTCTCGCGAGATATAGGGTGTTTGTATCCTCGATGTCAAACGAATCGCTTCGCCACAGGTCACTGCCCCGAGAGACGCCGGAATTCCCGAAAATAAGATTCGCCGAATGTTAAAAGGCGAGGGATTACCTCGCCTCGCTCCATGAGTCAGAGCGAGACGACCCGATGGCGAGAGAGAGAGCGCGCGCGATGCCTTCAACTCGTGTTGACATCGCGCGAGAACAATAGCGTGGCCG